>JAIEZT010001390.1:21549926-22827426 GCA_019594935.1 Periophthalmus modestus | reverse complement strand
TACTATAGTTTATGTTCATTTTTCTATGCATTTGACATTTTTGTTATATTCGGAATGTTGTTTTGAAGATATGCTAATTTGGAGGGTTAGGTACATTGTTCCTAATAAGAACTACAAATAATAGTACTACAAATAGAGGTTATTAAAAGTGAAGATAGAGAAAATGTATGTTGCAAACTTCCAAGTAAGTGAAAGCAATATTTCTGCGATTTAGTGCATTATTATCACATTTGTCACATCTAAATTTCAACTGATGTAAATATGTGTTATGTTATGATATTCATTCTTGTCAGTATTGCGCACCCCTGTATGTACTATTAAATCATTGCTTGGTCACGCCTGTTGCATTGTACCTATTTCCTTTCTCAGTTTATTAAATTTCAAAAGTTACAATATTTTTTCCTTTTTCTTTTTGTCTGCAGAAGAGGAGGAGGAGGAGGCCCTACCTGACATGGGCACCTCAGCTGAGGCAATGCAGGTAGCACTGGAGGAGGATGAGGAGGAAATGGAGGAAGATGAGACTGTTAATGATGAGAACCACCCCCTGAAGCGGCACCTGGACAGTCCCGATGAAGCTTTGGGCATGATGCCTACCTCCAAGAGACCACGCATTCACCCCGGCCTCAGCCCTGAGTGGGGTGAACCCAGGGAACCTCTAACCTCTCTTAACCCACAGCGTGTCCCACCAGGAATACTGCCTTCTCATGACAGCATTGATCCCCTTTCCCCCGAAACACCCTCAGGAGTTTTGCCGTCATTTAGACCCCTGGTTCCCATCATACCAAAGCCAGATTCAAAAGCCCTCACCACTCCAGGAAGAAAGAATAAGGTGTCATCGCCAGGTAGGCAACGGACTAAATCGCCCAAAGGCTTAACGTCTGCCCCTGCAGGTGGCAGTCCTATACGTTCTCCCAAACTGTTTAAAGAGAGGAAGAAATCCCCAGGTAGAACTAAAAGTCCTAAAAGTCCCAAGAGTCCAAAACTTGGTTCTACAAAGGCCTCACAACCACAGAGCAAGACAGACATTGTGCAGAAACTACCTTTGTCTGCACTGAGTGAAAGGATGGGCAAAGAAAATATCCATATGCGACAAAACATAGATGAGCTGGCAGAAGGATCTTTTCTAAAACTAGAACCCGATAATACAGCAATAGATGCCTCTATCGATGCGGTAATAGCGCGAGCTTGTGCCGAGCGGGAGCCTGATCCATTTGCTTTTTCATCAGGCTCTGATTCTGATAGCAATGGGTTCTCCAGCCCGAGGAGACTAACCATTATGGAGCCCTCTACACCCAAACACTTATTAGGCATGGGCCATGGACTAAAAGACACATCAACACCCCTGCACTTGCCTCCTCATACAGGTGGGGCAAATTGGAGTCTGGACGCTTCCATTGATGAAGTGATCAGAAAGGTAAACCAGGGAGGACCCTCTGTTCCACCTGTTAAACTACAAGATTATGCATCATCCGGATCCGCCTCTCCGCCTACACCTGAACCACTCATGAAATCATTTGAGGACAAGAACAAGGGTGTGTCCTCTGTGGATGTCAAGAAGAAATTGAAGAAAGAGCTCAAAACTAAATTGAAGAAAAAGGATAAACCGAAAGATAAAGAACGAGAAAAGGACAAGAGCAAGCTGAAGGAAAAGAATAAGGACAAAAACAAAGACAAGAGCAAAGATTTTTCCAAAGATGGCAAAATGCTGTGGAAGGAGTTTGGCATGAAGGATGAGGAAGACTTTGGTCTACATGAGTTTGGTCTACCTGAGGCTTCCATCAAAATAAAGTCCAGAGATGGCGATGGTTCTAAAAAGGAAAAACATAAGGACAAAAAAAAAGATAAGGAAAAAAGCAAGAAAGATAAAGAAAAGAAGGAAAAGAACAAAGATCGGAGTAAAGAAGACAGACAGAAACAGTCTGCTCTGGCTCCCTTTGCCCTTGGCGAGGTCCCACCACTGTTCAGTCCTGCTACATGTATCCGGATGCCCCCAATGCTGCCCGCACTGGCCCCTCTTCTACCAGATAAGGAGGTGAAGAGCAAAGACAAGGACAAGAAAAAGGAGAAGAAGGAGAAAAAGAAAAAGAAGGACAAGGAGAAGGACAAAGAGCGGGAAAAGGCCAAAGAAAAGGAGCGAGAAAAAGAGGAGAAGAGGAAAGAGAAGGAGCGTGAGAAGGAGAAACGGGAGAAAGAGAAGGAAAAGGAAAGGATACGACTGGAGAAGGTGACCAAATCAGAGCTCTTTGACATAAATACACTTTATAACTTTTGGGTTTACGATGAAAACTCTCAAGGGTTTTTCCATAGAAATGCATGTTACACTACAACAAACTTTATTTATTTACCCCAATAGTAAATAGTCAATAAAAACATTGCATATTCTAAATTACTGTGAAAGTGGGGCCTCTGCTACTCTAAGCCTCAACTAATTCCAAACAACTCCTTATATAGTGTGAATTTATAGGATAACAACATGTAGATGGTATTACTAGTATTGTTTTATCAAACCAGCCACTGTGCTGTATGGCATATTATGTGTGTAAATTGTAAACATGCTCCCCCTTGTGCAATACATAATTACTTTACCATGACAGGGAGCAAACACAGTAGCTGCATCATCCTACACAATCTTTCTAGTGTTACTACATTATTACATCCCTTGGCTAAGAAGAAAATTACATAATTCTGGTAAGACGTCAAGGTGTCTTCTCAGGCATGAATATATAACTACAGCATCCATTGTCTTCATAAGTTTCAATGATCCTATCTGCAGTTTTTTTGCTTCACCAGGTTGAAGCTCCTGTTATTCTTCCATCTCCTGTCATTCCCCGGTTGACCCTGAGAGTGGGAGCTGGCCAGGACAAAATGTAAGTTTTCAAAGGCACCACAAATGTCATTTTGTGTAGTTTCATTTGAAGTTAAATCCTGGCTGTTCCCAGAGGCTAAGTGTGCAAGCTTCGTCTCATTTTCTAGTATTGTAGTTACCAATACAAATTATCAAGTGCTGCATTTGTGAATTTTGTTTTATGATACTTGCCGAAATCAACAGGAATACTACTTCCTTGCCCCATCTAACTTATCACATTTTGATTTTTTTTAAGTGTCATCAGCAAAGTGGTTCCAAATTCAGAGCCCAAAACTCCAGCACCCAAAACACCTGTTGCCAAGTCTGGACCTGGGAACCGGCCCAGGTCTCCTCCTCCTCCTCCTATTCTCTCCCCGATCGTCCCAATTTTACCACCTCCTGCCTCACCTCTGCCACCTGCTCCAGCACCTCCATCACTGCTCGTGCCAGCGCCCATGCTCTCCCCGGCCGCTTCTCTCAAGACGCCAGTCCGCAGTGTCGTCACAGAGACAGTCAGTACTTATGTGGTAAGTGCTTTAAGGTGTGGGAAAAGTTGTATAAGGTATAATTAAGTATATAGGTGGAGAATATATCAGAAGATTGATAATTTTACAATTGGTGTTTTGGAGATTTAGTTGATATTCTAACTTTGCGTAACAAATAAATATTTTAAAAGATCTGACTTTAAAAAAGGTAGTGTAATTTCATATTTGTTTGTGAAATTAGTCACCAAAATATGACTTTGTACCTTTGCTTTTTTGGGTGATAATTATATATTTCTGGCAAGCCAGTCCCTCCTACTTTGTTTGAATGCAGGTGGGTCTGGAACCAGAACCTAGAGCCCATAAGACATGTCCCATATTTTATAATCCATCATGTTTGTTTTAACACTGACAGGCAGATTAACCAGTCAGAGAAACACATGGTCTATCATGTTCAAAACATCATCTAACCAAGACATTTATAGGCACATCTGTACACATTTCTGATGGATTGCCATTATATTGTCTAATTATGGCCATTGGGGTGTGGTAAATAAATACTGAAATATTCATTTTTGTCAATAACACCCAGCCTAAAGGGTGATTGCACATATAGGAGGGAAAGTAGTATAGCAACTGACAGCTTTTGCGTATGTAAAACAATCAAGTCAGGAACATAAAAAATGGAAATGTGTCTGAACATCCCACTCGGCCTTTTGAATCTAAGAAGAGGGTACCCTGGACAATACACTGACAATCATTCACACACTTGAGTAAAATTGACGGTCGATTCTCTACACTTCTGCTGTAATATAATATTACTTCTATATTTGCTTGTGTTTAGATTCGAGATGAATGGGGAAACCAGATCTGGATTTGTCCTGGCTGTAACAAACCAGACGACGGAAGTCCAATGATTGGCTGTGATGACTGTGATGACTGGTACCATTGGTAAGATCTATTTTTAAGTCTTATAATTAAGTGCAAGAATGTATGTGTCACAGAGGCAAAGGAGTGAAGACTGACCCCAATATCATCTGTTTCAAATTCTATTATTTCTATTAAATTTGACCAATCGCTTATTTTGAAATAAGTATTATAGAAAGTTTTCAGACAGAATAACCATGTGATCATAACATGCAACATCACCCCTGGCACCAGGACTCCCCTAAAATTAAGATTTCAGTTCTCAGTGGGATTATCATAGTTAAATAAAGAATACATTATAAAGGTATTAAAATCTTGACCACTAGTAAGGCCCTGAGTGATTGGTGTTGTGTGCATTTTTAACTCTCCTCTCAACTTATTCCCTTTTATCTTTTCTTTTTTAGGCCTTGTGTTGGGCTCATGGCTGCTCCGCCAGAGGACCAGCCTTGGTTTTGTGTTAAATGTTCCAGCAAAAAGAAAGACAAAAAGCATAAGAAGAGGAAACACAAACCACATTGAGACTATGCAAAAGCACATTCTTGGACTTATGGAGCCATCATTGAATCTTCTCTGCACTGCTGTAAAAAACATGTAATCTTAAATTGATCTTAATTTCTAATTATAACTGCTATGTTGTAATTGGTAAGAAAAGGTGGTTTTACTGCATGTGTCTTCTATCAGTTCTTATCCCGGCTCAATATGGTTTGCTTGTTTGAGACATGAAGTTGTAAAGATCATGATAAATGTATTGGATCAAATCAGCTAACTAAACAAAAACTGTTTTTCAGCAGTTTAAATGCTGATGTCATTATTTCTGTTCAGAAAGTCTTGCTTCCAAAGGAGAAAAAAACATCTATGTAAAATGTATTATTTCTCTGCAGTGTAATTGTAATGTATAGACAGATGGTGGCACTGGGTATGTAAAAACATGTAAATACCAACTTTACCACGCCAAGTGCATTTTGTTCTTAGGATTCTCACTTGTTAAATCCATTTCAAAGATATCGGTTTTTAACTAATGATTTTGTTTCTTGTAATTTCTGTACATTTTTTAAATTGAAAGTTTGTATTTTTATTTTTCCTCACATGGATTTGTCCTGGAGTTATACTGTGGCTGTGCTGTAATGTAAATCATTTTCGCTGATATTTCAATATTAAAGATGAACAGTCTGTGTACTCACAGACTTTAACAATTATCTTTACTACATGTACGTGTTTATTCATCTTTCAAGTTCTACTCTCCCCTCTTAAAGAAAATGTATTGTGCTTGTGTCTGCTATATAGTCATAATTTATGACAACCGTGGACCATTATGTTATAATTTGTACATTTTGAATCGCAAAATTCATCTAGAATGACTTAATACACAAAAGTCTGCTGACTTCCGCGTTAGAAAATTGCGGTGCCCAATGGGAGCTGACGTTGCCGTAAACGTCATCACAACAAAGAGCTGTGTAGCGGTCACGTGAGCGAGCAGCGGATTTGTCCCAAAATGACGACGCGAGAGTAAGTACATGCACGACTCACTCCAAAAACAACTTCGAGAGGGAGGAGAAATGACTATTACATGATTAAAAGCTCTGAAAAGTCTATTTTGCATTGTATATATATCTCATTATTTTCTGTACATCGTCATATTCATTTTAACTATTTGCCCTGAAGCCTCGTTCTGTTCCAACTAAAATGTATAACAAACATTAACTATGGTTAGCCCTATTATGTTATTTAATGTGGCCAACTAATTAGCCTGAAATTATGCAAATACAAAGCACTGTTGAGGGCATTTCCTTTGTAAACGAGGCATGGCCACCTTGCGGTTTTAGTTAGAGCCATAGACGCTTGACTCTTTACATACCCTGTCCAAAAAAATGCATTTGACAGTACAGATAAGCGTACAGTAACATTATACACATCTAGTCTCAGATATTTTAGTTGTTTTTGCTGTCCCCTTGGTGGCCACTTGGTGTCATTCTTCAGACGCAGAAGCTGGACCCCATCACATGCTTCGAGTTTGTGAATTCTGTAGCTGACTCCATTACAGGCAAGTTTAGGACAAAGTAAATGTGCGAAGTGGTAGAACTGACAGACGTGAGTTCAAGATTTTTTTTTTTACTGGCTTTATCGACCGTTATTACGAGAAAGTTTTAAATTAAAACAAGAACATTACAGTTTCACTTCAGTTTCACGTTTTAATGACATCAGTTTCTTGTTGTAACGTGAAAAGTTTCTCGTTGATTGACATCAGCTTCTCCTTTTTGCATAAATATATTAAGCTCAGATCCAATACACTGAACAGAGGACATTTTAAGCAGGTTCTAGTGCGCGCTCGGTATGATCTGTAGTAATGTGCAGAGGCAGGCGTGTATCATTTTGCTTATGGCTAATGACAGGATAGGTTGCATGGCACTCCGAAGCACCAGTCCTGCAATTTAGACGTGTCAATGCGTCTGGAGACCAGAGCGCACATCCAGAACGCGCACCCGGAGCGCTTCTGCCTGTGCGTAACCAAAGACACACGTAGCCTACTCTTTTACAGGCTCTGGACTGTTGTAGCATGTCGATGTGCACCTTATCTAATGGTTGGTGGCACCAATCATAAAGGGTGATCTGTGCACGCACATACGTGCGCGCTTGTGTGCCTAGACACTCAGATCTCAAGATGTTCCATCCTGCCACTGATTCCCTCCCGGCTTCCTCCTGTTTCCCAAGACCAAGTGCGCCTTCAGCCACATGGAGATGTTTGTTCAGACATGGCATCTGTCAGATAGACTGTGATCATAAGAGGCCACCGCACCTAAAAGGACCTGTAGCTTTGTCCAAACTAAAGCGATTGTTCAGTTAGCTATGTCCCTTCTCCTCTAACACCCCGTGGTTATATGTGAGCGCCGTGGCTGTTGCGCTCCTTGAACAGATGTGGAACCCAAACTGCTCCAACCCCATGTATCAGAAACATGCTCCTTTTACACTGGAGCAGAGCAAAATACACACTTATCCCTAGCCTATAAGGCTATTTTGGATCTCTATGAGGGTAAAGGCTCGGGCTCTCTTCGGTGGCACAAGCAGTGAGGGAAGCAGTCTGTAAATGTATGTGTGTCTTTGGTTGTGCACAGACAAACGTGCTCTGGGTGCCGCTCTGGTTGTGCGCTTTGTTTTTCAGGCACATTGGCATGTCTAAAAGGCAGGCCGGAGCTCATTATAGTAGGTTTATTTCTACAAGTTGGACTTATCCTGTCCCGACATGAGCAAAAAGATAAGCGATTGGCTCGATCTCCCCCTGCTCATACAGCTTATGCATTCAAACCTGCTTAAAGTGACTTGCCCCAAGGCATTGCACTGGTTATGTTCTCGTTTTAACTTAATACTTAAACGGAAAAGCCGATAAAAATGTTTCATCCACTGTCAGTTCTACGTTGCCGGAGATGAGGTCTGACTAACTTTTTTCCTGTCTTGGAACTAAATGGAGCAAAGATGACTTTGAGGTGGTCAGTGTTTATCTATAGATACCCTGTAACCATCCACTCAGGTCTTGTAATGCTGTGAAATGTTTTGCATTTTCAATGTATTTCTATTATAGAAATACATACACACACACACACACACACACACACACACACACACACACACACACACACACACACACACACACACACACACACACACACACACACATATATATATATATATATATATATATATATATATATATATATATATATATATATATATATATATAGATAGATAGATAGATAGATAGATAGATATAGATAGATAACTTTGGCATTTGTGGGTTTGTTCCTGTGATAAATCTAGCTGGAGATAACAATATGAAGTTATGAATAATTTATGTAGCCTACTTTTTAAATAGCCTACAAACAGTAACTAGTGAATATTTAAGCTGTGGACTATAGTGGAATTCAACAAAGCTTATAGTGTGTGTCTCCTATTACAGGGGCAAATGGACATCTATATAACAGCCTTCTGAAGAGAGGAAGTGGAAAAAGTTATCTGCGCCAGAAAGGAGGAAGTCAATGCTCTGTTGCACACAACAAGATAAACATTTAAAAAGGGTATGTATGTGTAAAAGACTTTTAAATTGCTTGACTATATGTAGGCTGGACTTTAGTCTCATCCCAATGCATGACAAAATATAATACTGTAACTGACATAATACAAATCCTATTTGATAAGTTAAGGACATTTCACTCCTCAAATATTTGTCACAAATCAATAGTTTGATTTTCAGTGGCTAAAATGCTAACTGCTAACAGCTGATGTGTCCCACTTGACTCACACATGCTGGTGTCAGGTCTCTCCTTCAGTCAAAGCTTGGCTGTTGCAGTTTTAATAGCATCTGTTGGCCCATAAATTTTCCTGCCAAGTGCCTTTAAAAAGAAACCTCTTGCATTTATGATACAAAATGGTAAAAAGAACAGTTCTTAAAAACAACATGTTGCTCTTATAATGTTAAATATATCATTATTATGGCACTGGGACTAGATAAGTATAAGGCTGATGTTGCCTAAGTAAAAGTGCAGTGATGCATTGCAGTTTCAGTTAAGCCCACAAAAACATGGTCTGTATTTGTCTGCAAGGTCTTTCCCAGGGGTGCCCGAAAGTCATAAAGGGGAAGTTCATGGTTGCTTTCACTCATCTCGAGCCCTCCTGCAATGCTGTAAACATGTGCTGTTATTTGGCTTATTACACAGCAGGCATGAAGCTGCACTGAGCAGTGAGAATGACTAATGCCCCCCTTTGTGCAAGAGCGGATGCGCTTCTCAAAGACTCATTGAATTACAAATGTATTTCTATCATTTTTTGTGGTTATATCATATTTCTCTGCATATGTTGTTTCAGTAGTTGGCAGATTACTATAGGATGATAGGACAATACATTTTAGTGGAGTTACAAGTTGTAGGATTAGAGTTAGAATAAGGGCCTCAGTGCTTTCTTCTATGTGATGCCTGTAGCTCTGACAGTCAAACTAAGAAGCAGCCCATCATAAAGAAGTGGGTTCAGTGTTTAAAATATTCATGTGAGCAGAAGAGTGCTGCAGAAATGGAGAGGATTTGGTGCATACATCAGAGAAAGTGCAGCCTTCATGCTGGTCTTCTCAACTACAACAGCATCTCATCCAACGTGACCTTATTTTAGTTGACTTTCCCCCTTACTCTGATGAGAAAGTTCTCCTTTGGGAAACTCAGACCTAGATTTAGTTCTAGAGGGTGCTCTGCAAAAAATAAAAATTACTTTGAAAAATGTTTAACCAGCCCGCCTAAAGAAATTGAATTGTACAAATATGTTTTTAAAAAATTCTAAAAATGCTTTGCTGTCATAATCATTCTAACTATACGTTTCTGGCCACAGGCAAATAAGCCTCCCCAATGCAAATGAACCTGAAGACAGCCTCTGATAAAACACCCTTGTTAAGCCTCTTCACCGTGCTCTGAATGCTGCCATCACTGACGGTTGTGGCTTTGCTTCTTATTCTGAATGTGTCAAATCACATAAAGCCAAGGCATTTGAATATGCTGTTTGTTCAATTCACTAAGTAGGCCCACGGGGGACTGTTATCATAGTTGAAGTCAGTTAAATATAACTTTTTAGCACTGCAAGTATTTTAGTCTCGATCTAAATGAGCCTCTCTTGGCTATCTCTTGGGGCCAGCGTGTACTAATACAAGTTTTCATGGTGTTTAAATAACTGCACCTACACATGTACTGTATCTGCATCTCTCACGGGTATAGATAGAATTTGTTTTAAAGCATTTTACTCATGGACTAAAGAGTAGTGATGACATGAGGGTGGTTGTGACACTGGGACTTCCTACCAGTCTAACACCTGTCATATTGAAATGTGAATGTGGGCCTCTTATAATGAGTGCAGGAATAAGTATTTACCCAGTGCTCCAGTCCTCACTGTTTAAACACTTGTGGGTATCAGCACAGGACTCTCTATCTGAAGGAGCAGGTGCCAGTGTAAACACAAGTCTATAGCAGGATTATGAATCTCATTTTCCCAACAATGACAGTGGAAATAAATAACCCATGTCCAATTTCACAAAGTTTCCTTAATATGGATGTCAATTAGTGCAAGAGTGCTACTGCATCCACAGTTCTGCTGTCTGCAAACAGGGCTGCCGCAGGCGGCACAATGCATTAGCGCACGGTGAGCTGTCAGAGAGGATTATTTCAGCCACGCCAGTCAGTGAAGGGGGTGGGCACGCTCTGCTGCACTAAACCCAGAGAGCGTGGGAGGAGATAGAGAAGGGACTCAAACGGAAGGAAACGGGAGAAAGTGTCTTTCTGAGCGGTGGATTTTTCCAGAGCATCGATGTTGGAGCACTCTTCTGAGCTGGCCCTGGTGCAGAGTTTGTATGCCAACAGCATGCGCTGTCCCCCCTCTGCGGCCGGGATCTCTGTCAGGAATGAGGACCTGCCTTTGAGGTACGTTGGCTTGTCCTCTTATTCAGATCTGCTTGTGTGGAGCAGTATGTATTTTCACTACTCTTTGTCTGGACTGGATATTGTCATAGGTTGTATTGTTTCCAGTTAAGGCATTCTTCTGTGAAATGATCACTGTTTATGTTTGTTTTTCCTGGGAAACTATAGGGCTTCATTAACCCTATGAATAAGTGTCTGTAATGTCAGACCTGTCTGAGTGATCTTGTACTGTACAAAATGACTTTTTATTAACCATTATATATGTGTGGAAAGTAAGGTAGGATAGAACTTTGAGTTAAATGAAACAAAAAGGAGTACTTGATACAGTGAGGCCTTTTTTTTTTTTTTTTTTTTTTTTTTTTTTTTTTTTGCAGACTTGAACAAATGTATACAAATGGATCAGACTCTGTGATTTTTTTCATAACAAGATCAAGTTTACCCTCCATTTTGAGAGCTCTTAGTAGATCACCAGTCTGCATTTGCTTTAGAAATGTACCACGTCTGAGAAATGTGCCTGTTATATGATGGGGTTAAATTGTTTTTTTTTTTGAGAAACTACATAAATATAAATGTTTAATGGTGTTGATGAAACATTTACTGTAAACAACAAAAGCATGGTACATATCAAGGATTATGCTGCATTTACAGTAGTAATAATCTCAGATTAGTAATGGGTTTGTGTTAGAAGGTGCCAACAACTGCACCATCGATCAGATTTCACGTGGTCTCAGAAATCAAGATAGATTCGTGCCATATTGTAGAATTTTTGTCAGCATTATGGAAACGGGAGCGGCTCTTTAGGGGAATAGTCTTCATAACAAATCTTTTCAGTGTGATCCCCTGAGATCCAATTGAGTCAAAGAAAATGTGTGGATACTGCAGATGGAACGACATTATTGTATTTTTCCTCCATCTTAATGAAACCTGATTCTCTGGAGAGGTCTAGATTGCCTTTTTATAGCAGGCCCTCAAGCTTTAATGGTAATGCATGTTGCATAGTGGGCTTGTCTGCATGTAGGCAAAATAGGTCGCATATCACATTATGCACCAACCCATTTTAGACACCGTTTAATAGAGCTTCTTCCGTCCTGGTGCCAGGTTGCCTACAAAATACCATGGCTACAAGGATTATGTGGGATTTCATAAATAGGATTTTTCTTAACACTGACTATGAATAATATTTTAGGATTGTGCAGCTGCTGAAGCAATAACGGTTGCTTTGATAATTAGGCTGGCTCCCCTCAGCCTCTCTGCCATGGCAGTACTTGACAACAACAGCCCCCTACCTATCCCAAGTGTAGAGGCCTCGCCCAGCAAGTCCGGCACAACAAAAGAGGACTGGCGCCCCCTCCCCCATGAAACAACGTCCCATCACAAAGGGGAGCTGACCTGTGACCCCGGGAAACAGCCAACAGAAACTGCAAGAGTTTAGGGAAGATTTATGATGTGCCCTCAATAGAAGATAAAACAAATAAGACAATAAGAGAAAGATAATTATAACACACATTAGGATTAGACTACAGGGTAGAAATGAGACCCGCCATTTGTTTTAATATTAAGTGGTCTCACCTGCTCCTCCGTACATATAGCCTAAACATAGAGTGGTGTTTAAAAAGGGGAATCAAGTCGAGATAATTAGCCTACATTATCTAAACAAATGAGGCACTAAACTAAAGCACCACGTGCATGTCCTTATGGAGGCAATAGCCTACAGTCAATTTACAACGCATTGTAAATCCGCACGGGGCAGCAGTAGCTATTCAGACTTTTAGAGAAAGCCACGCCTCTGGTTTGCTGCAGCTTGGTGTGCAATGTGACAGCGGTTTGCATGAAATTATTTGTGCCGGGGACGAGAGAGAAATTAACAGGAAGAAACAAGGCGGATGCTTTTTCAGTTTTGAAGAAGACGCCCCCTCCCCGCACCTGCTCTGCCTCGTCTCCGCTGTGTCTCGCAGAAGTGGAGTGTAAGTGAGCGGACGTCGTTTCTCATTGTTAGATAGACGCTGGTTTCAACATGACTTCGGCGTATAACTTGGATTTTCTCCCTCTGACCGAAAGTCGGTTGATGTCTACTGGCGACACAATGTAAGTAATGTATCTGTACATTTAAATTCAATTCATATAAGCTATAGTCGACGAGCCGCACCTCGTGGCACGTTTAAATGTGAAACAAACAAGATAGTTCAAAGAGGTGGGAGTTGGCTAGCGCTAGCTTCACGGAGAACTGTAATGCTAACATTGTTAGCATCAAACAGCCCACGGGGAGGGCTCACATTAAGTTGGACTACTTTTTATGACTTCAGTAGTATTCCTGTATTTGATGCAAAACCAACCATAGATGCATATAGGTATAAAAGTACACTTGAGACGGAGTTGGACGGAAACAAACAACGAAATGCTAGCGTCCGCAAACTAAGCGCGCTACATTTGCCAAGTGACATGTGTTTCCGGAGATAACGCATTTCGATATTTGCGTTGATAAGCCGTTTTGATAACCTTTTACATAGAGAAACACCGCGTTTTGTGTGAAGGTTTATAGTAGTGGGTTTCAGTTTCCTTTGCTGGCTTGGCTAACGTAACAACTCCATCACAACGTTGATGTTGGGTTTAGTTAAGAGAATTGCAGATTTGCGTTTTCTTAGCTGGAAGTTCAAACTTCAAGGTAACTCAATTACATTTTTTTTCTAAATTACGCCCCTGGATGATGTCTCTCTTTGTAGTTGTGCCAGATACACAGCTGCCTTACTGGACCTAGTTTGTAGGCAGAACAAGACTCTCGCCCTTTCCCTGTTAGCATTCAAGCTAACTGCTCCCATACTCAGCCCTCAGAAGCCGCTGCCCGTCCATGTTGGGAGAGTGCTGACTTGAGGGCAGAAACACGTGGTTTGCTACACTATTGAGCCATTAATGGAAGCCTTGTGACAGAGCAGGTAAACAAGCAGAGACATTGGCCTGGCCCAGAGCTCATGTAATAGCTCCTGTCTCAGCGTAACCCCTCTATGAAAGTACAGCTCGTGTTTTCTGGCTTCTTTAAACTTAAAACATTAGCACTTCTATGTTTTACAGCACTCTTTGTAAACCCTTATGTGCATATAAATAAATGTATTTGTAAAGGCAATCTACCTCATTATTTTGTAAACTCTTTTCTGGCACGATACCATACTTTACTATACATTAACCAATCCTATATATCCATAGCTATAAACAAACTTTTTGAATTGTTGTTTTCAAGTGTTAGGCCCTACATACTTTCATATAATTAAAAAGAGTGCATTTAGTAGTCAACGTTGTCCAGCAGTCTAAACATTTGGGTCAGTTAGTCAATGGTCCTAATTTTGCCATTTTAAAACCCATGGATTGGACTATAAAACCCTGAAACATAAGGACCTCATGCATGTAGAAAAGAAACTGATTAGACATAGCCCAGCTGTATTTGATTGATTTATCCCTGTGACTGTTGACAGTGAGAGTGTTACTATCTGAGCTTAGACACAATCCTTTGGCAGTCGTTCAGTGAGTTAAGTGTCACTGTGCTCTTGTGTGCAAGCAGAACAGCTGATTATACAGAGTTTAGGACCTTGACTGTGCTGGTTGGTCTATCTTATCCCTTTTGGTCCATACGATGGGAGAACACTGGACAGCCAGATGCTGAATGCCTCCATTCTGGTTTGTCAGCTGTTTTGCTTGCTCCTGCTGTTGGTTTGGTAGAGCAGTAATTGGAAGACAACCCATCCTGGGTCTTCTCACACTGTTCAGGAATGCTCAAAATCTGGTTCGCTATCTCCTCTGTTGTTTCCTGAAATCCAAGGTTGAACAAATTCATCTGCAAGCTCAGCCAACAGATATTGTGAGGAGTAGAGTTGGAGGAGATCCATTTTTTAATACCGCCATACTGTCCCCTAATTATACTGCGATAGATGGTATTATTGCCTGTCCCAATTATTATTATCACCCTTGGGGCCCTCTAATGAAAACAAATACACACATACTTATTAAATAAATTATAGCTTGGGCCTGTGGCTGGACTACCCTGACTGCATGATCATATTATAACAGAGAATTTGAGGTGCGCTCCTGTGTCTCGGTGTGTCATATACAATGTGTTTGAGTGAAGGAAAACTTTCCATTTCTGAGTATCTGGCAGGTTTATGACTTTGGTTGACTCACCTTTCTGTCCCGTTCAAGCAACTCCTCTTCTGTCCTTCATGGACATGAAGGAAATAACACCCAAACCGTACATCTACAACGAGTGTGCATCCATGAGGCACAAGTTCATAAAGTCTGTCCAGAATATGTCCACGTCCTGAGTAGGGGTGTGCTAAAATATCGATACACCGATATGTATCGATATTTTTAAAATCGATACGGCATCGATTCTTTGTTTCCTAGTATCGATATCGATATTCCCCCCCAGACGTTACTCCTTACGGGTGAAGAGAAGCAAGAAACAAGAGAAACGGAAATGTCAGAAAAAATGTTTCAACCGCCTTCCTCCCTCTAGTTAGAAACATGCATTAATCAAAAAGCACTTTATTGTGTTCTTTAATCTTCAATAAATGGAAGATAAATGCACCATTTAATGTTTTTTTTTTTTTGTGTGAAAAATTGGGTTGACCATCTAAGTAAGGTTGAAGGCCTTTATTTTTTTCTGAATCGTATCGTATCGATTTGAAATATATTGTATCGAATCGTATCGTATCGAAATGGCACTGTATCGAGATACGTATCGTATCGTGGACTGTGTATCGAGGTACGTATCGTATCGGCAGCTTCTTGGTGATACCCAGCCCTAGTCCTGAGTCCAGCTCTGTGGGGTCCACATTGCACTACACGTACTGAGGTCCACGTGATCCACATCGCTCCATACATCCTACACATTGCTCCAAGTCGGCCTGTTAAAAAGTTATATTCTTCTTTCTTCTAGATGGCACTCTTTGAGCTCCATCAGTTGTTTTGACAGGTAGAAGGAGCTGCATGTGCTACTGGAGTGATGAGTTCAGGTGCACTGCGTAACTTTTCTGCAGGAGCACTTGTGTTTTCAGCTTTTATGTACTAGTAATTTCTTAAAATAAAAAGAACAGCTGAGAATGTATATTTAATTAAGCAAATTATTGGCTGCAGTGTTGAGTGTAAAAAATGGCTGACTCAAAGGGATTATTTTTTTTTTTAATTATTTATTTTTTTTTTATACAGAAAATATTGGACACTTTTTCAATACTGCAGCCATATCGTCCAACTCTAGTGAGGAGCATTATAAACTCAATGTACAATACACCCCCATGAAAAATGTCCAATTATTCAGTTTTCGTGAATGGCAATAAAACACAAATCCACAAGGTCAGAATTAGGAAAAAAAGGTTTATTGTGTAACAAATTTACTTGGACTTGGAAGTCAATAATATTCACTCTTCAACACTTCAGCATTAAGTTACAAAATTAATACTAAATTTAACAATTGACATTGAATAAAAAAAAAGAATTTAAGCTAAATTAAGATAAACTTTAAGATAAATTGGATCACATATCTACAACTGTGATTGAAGGCAGTCTATAGTTGCTTAAATAGTGGTATGTGATGAGAATGAAAATTGGCCATATTGCCCAGCTCTATTTTAACACTGTCACAAACGTAGCACAGATACTGGCCTTGGGAACAATAAAACACAATAGTCCCTTTTTAATATTTCTACTTAGCCTTGCTTCCTTTGTTAAACAAGCATGCCAGGAAAACCAACCATGGGGGTCTTATTTATAAAGTGTGACTTTCCATCTTAAATCTGTGTCATCTATAAAAAGAGAACTAGGTGGCCATACCAGCTGGTGAAAGCCTGATCCCGTCAGACCTTAGAAGCTAAGCAAGGTTAGTACCTGGATGGGAGGTCCCTGGGAATACCAGCTGCCACAGTGGGGTGCCAGTGGCAAAAACTGTTGTTGTGTCCATAGGCAAGATACTTCACCCATATTGCCTAATATAAAAATGGTGTGTGCATTGGTGATGGTTGGAGGGTTGGGAGCCTTGTTTCCTCCAGCCTGCCCTAAGGCAGCTGTGGCTACAGTAGTGGCTTACCACTGCTGAGGATGGACTCAATAAATAATGCACTGTAAAGTGCTTTTGGTGTCAAAAGGCTCTTATGATACCATAACACACCATGGTGTTTTAATTAATCCAATGATAAATTAAAACAGCAAGCAGTGATTAAGGGCCCTCACAACCCTTGCGCTTGCAGAAGGGTACGCTACAGTGGGAATGCTGAATATCAACCTTAGTTTGACATGTGGTTCAGTATTTCGAGTGTCATGTAGGAGATGTATGATAAAAGAATTTTAATAATTTTGTTCAGCTATTGAAAATACACAGATGCTGAATTGAGTTTCTCTGAATCTCCAAATTGAATCTGAATTTGCAAGTATGTATGTAAATTAAATTTGACTCGATAATTTTTTTTTTTCCTTTCAGGAGCAATTTACATGGCGGAAAGGAATAATAATAATTTTTACGCTTAAACGATAAAAGTTACAATGATGGGACTGTCACATTGCTCCATATTATTAATAGCCTCACTGTAAATTCTTTTAAATCTCCATGACAAATAGATTGTTTTTTTATGATTTTTTTTAAAGATAAAATTTGAAGGGGGCGCTATAGAGCCCTAATTTGCATGCCATTACTTCCAGCTCAGAAATGTGCACATGCACTTCATTGGATTATTTGAAGTCAGACAATGTTTGTGAAAGATTTTTTTTTTTCCCCAACAATTAACATTTGATAGACCATCACCATGGCCACGCCCACCATTTTTTTAATAATACAATTGATAACCTTTTATTGCACTTGGGTTTTGTGTCTTTTGGCCAAGTTTTGAAGTATTTTTGAGAAGATGTCAAAAGATTATGATGAGTGATTTTTGTCAATTCTGTATTTGATCCAATTTGGCTGACTTCCTGTATGGTTTAGGGTGGTGCATAATATCATTTTTTACATGTCCTGGCATGTAAAAAATCTATAGTTATATCTATATTTGATGCAATGTTTCATTTATCTATGATGACATTTTTTGGGGCCGGGCTCCCATTGGGGCAATGTACATCGTTTTTTGAGATGGTGCCACTGGCCATCTTTCAATATTTTTTGACTCAAAATTAGAGCTCACTAAACTATCATTTTTGATACTGCTCAATTGTCTAGAGATTACTGATTTCTGCTTGCGCAATTGAGCAGTCCAGTTTTGAATCAGAGCGGTCTGACCTGTTCCTTCATAAAAGCAACATCATCTTTTGCCATTAAGTTTTATTTTCTTTTTCACCTCACGCAATAGCAGCCTCATTTAAGTAAATGAACAGTTTGGAGGATTTACAGGTTTAATGTAGCTCTCTAAAGGTAAATATAGTGTCTCATTCACAAAGCTAGTAGAGCTATCACTTATACCCTTGTTTGGGAGATTACTTTGAGGTTTCTTTCTCTTTTGAAGCCATTTGTAATGGTTTTAATTATGTATGATATATTCTACTAATTTTACATATCTTTAAAATTATTGCAATATTATTTTTCAACTACATCTCCCACATCCATCTTCAAATAAGCTTAAGTGTTCTATACTTAAATTCATTGCTGCACTTGTATGATCATATTTTACTTTACTGAATCATTAAAAAAGTTTGATTAAATCTCATAACACGCTCTCAAGTTATTACATCACGATGTGGTCCGTTGCTTTTACAGGTCATAATAATAGATGGCTGTGTGAGTTCCCTCTACTCACTCGCATGTCACAGTAATCAAAAGTAATTGGTGCTTTTAGCTGGATGTTAGTCTCCTCATTTAGCTTTGGTGATTGCTGCCCCATGTGTACTGCGCCTCACCTGGGCTCTTTACATCCTTAAAATGGCAGAGGGGTACGTTAATGTTTACTAAACCACATCTTACAAATGGCATTGCCATCTATAACCGCCAGGGGCCCTCGCTGTGATTACGGAGCTAATGGGGCGGGCCTTGTCATCAGATGCAGGCCGTCTGTTAACATGCAGTCCATTCAAAGCCTGATTGAACATGTCTGTCTTCATCAGGGAAAAGCAACAATGAAATCAGCCATATTGAGCAAAATGAAAGTTAATGCCATGATGAAAATGTATAACTCCGCATCGTATCCACAATGTACTGATTGGATCCCACTTGCAGTCAAAATGGAAACACTCCTGTTTGTGTTCTGGCCCTGAGCCACATCAATCCCCCAATGTCATTATTTCCTTAAAAGCTTTGTCACACTGCACTTTTTCCTGATGATTATGAATGTCTCGCAGGCATTTGTAGTGAATATGTTCAAAATGTGGTCATTAAGGTCATAACCCAGGCTACACAACCCAGTCTAACATCAGACAAAAACACATTCACCAAAGTCAATTTTGTTTCTTGTTTTTTTGTTTTTTTTTCCATCACAGTGAAACTCATTGCAGCATAATTTTCTTTTTGATATTAACAAATGCGGCCTATATGCAGGCAGGAAGCTTGTTTTTGTTTTGACCCAATGGAATGAATATTTTATATTAACTTAATATTAAATTGGGGGCATCATATCCATAAAATCGTTTCTGCTAGATTATCATTTTTATATCTTAATTTAGTTCTGTCAAGTCAGATGAAAGATATCCTCACAAATCAATTGGCTTTTAGAATTGTGCAGCTCAAGACCCATTTGTGGTCTGACAAGTGTGTTTTGATGTTTGGATTCAGAGCTTCTGAGACACTGCACTACCTTTGATAAAATATTCATGTATTTTTTGGGACAGAACAGAAAGTACAATGAGCTGAGCCTGGGACAAACTAGTCTTTATGTTCAGTCTGTATATGCCACAAATATTGTACATCTAAATTTTCTGTGTAACTGTTCACGTCTGGATTGTACACAGCTGTTTCACTTGTGCTAACTCATCCTGTTGGGGCCTGTGAACTTGGTCCTCATTTCTCCCCTCAAACCAGTGACACTACGCAGCTCGTTGCCAAAACAGCCCTGGGCAAAGAACAGGTTTTGTCTGTTGTCTAAAACATCTTCATGTTTTTTGGTCATTTTTTTCTCCTTTAGTTAAAAAATGACATGCATTGTCTTTGAAAATGGGCTTTTAAAAGAGAAAGCAGTGCTGTTTCTAAATTTGAAATGCAGTTCTCACATAAACCTGAACAGTAATTTCAGATCAACATTTATTAGTCTAATTGTCAGGTTAGCTATTATGGTCCCAGGACAAGGGGGCGTGAGCATGCTTTCACGCTCTCCTCAGCTCTCAGACACATGGTTGAGATAAATCACCTGTTTATGGAGGTGCAGCAGGAAGTATGTCTCTGTTGTGACGCTGACTCCACTGAGTGACTCGTCAGCTGTTGCAGGGCGTTTTGAGCCGTCGAGCTGCCACATCACATGTTGTTTGTGAGAGCTCAGAACAAGTTTTCAACACAACAACTATTACCATGGTATAAGCTAGGAAAACTTTAGTAGTGTTAAGTTCTTTGTTGACTTGGCCTTAGATGTTTTGACATCTTAAATGTTGCTACATAAATCTGATATTTCTTTCAAGTGCTTGGACAAAATTGTAAATGGACCTTAATAGAGCTGCTCAAAGGCTGTATTTATTTGTGTAATACAATGTCCCTTGTAAACAACAAAATCTCCAGTATAAACCTGTTAACACTAGTAGTTTAGACATGTAAAATGCATGGGATTCTTGTTTTAGTTCAGCTCATATTCAGATTGTATTAGTTTAGCAGATCATACTTGAGTCATATGTCAAATGTTAATTCTTGTTAAAATGTGCACTGTGCTGATTAATATTTTGAAAACAAGATTCTATTCAATCTAGTTGGAAAACTTGTATTGCAAATATATTTTTTCCATAATTTTGTAACCTTAGTTAATAGTTTGGGTTAACCTCTCTGATTCCACTCACCTTTCTCTTGTCTCTTTGCTTTTCTTCATCTAAATTCAACTTGAAAAGTGTATTATTGCGTTATATCAGTGAAACACACAATTTTAACATAGAGCCTATTAAAAAGCACGTATTATTGCAGTTAATTTTCATCTGCGCAGCCGAGAAGACAATTTGCCGCTGGAGGGCCTGAAGAAAACACTGTGAAATTAAGGCAATTTTGAACCAGTGCTTCAAACTTGAACAAAATCCACTTTCCTCCACTTGCATCGGTTTAAGTCAAACGGCAAGATTTCATCAAAAGGCCCTGGGCAAAATGGCGGCAAAGAGCTACAGGCAAAAGTGTATAAATGGTGTCACACTCTGCACCGAGGCCCCTCAGACGAAGCCTCCGACACCCACAGTGAGTCGGCCATTGTGCAGTGGTGAACAATATGTGATTGTTCCCCCCGCTGGGCTGAGGAGCTAGAGGTTACCGGCTGTACCATCGCACGCACCCAAAGACGGAGCTCTACTGGAAATGCGCCCATGCTAAACCAGAGCTATTTGTGTCGGCAGGAGCGAGCGCGTACGCTTCACATTTGGATTATTCTTTACAAAGTGTTTCTCGTTTTCATGCACTCTGTAATGTACGTCAACATTGGGCTGTTAACTGCTAGAGTTGAAGTCTTGTAGGATTTCTGAAGCCAAGTAACTACAGTGTAATCTGTGAGCATGTCATTTAAGACTTTTAAGGAGTTTGGTGTTTCTGCTGAACGACTCGGTTCGATTTGTAAAAGATGGATGACTCGTGTCCAAAGGTCTGTGTGGGCTATAGTCTTCATAATAGCCTCTCTATCTTCATTGAGAAAAGTCACCATTTTGTTCTTTCTAACATGATTTGCAACAGCTTTGCCACTAAGTGTACTTTTAACCGGTCGTAATATTCTGAGGCACATATAGGAGGTCTCAGTGATTAGGTTAGGTGTTTTTTTTTTTTTTTCTTAAAGATTGCTTCCTCTCACAGTAAACATATGTAATCTTGATTTTATGAGAAGCAGTCAGGGTGTTGTAGTCAGATGCATAGAAGTGATATTGATTCTCTGTCCCTAAAGGCACGCCTGCAAGGAAATGGCAGTTAAGTTTATCATTCACCCCATTACCACAAAGCATTCTGCAAATCTTCAACTTTTACACTCCTTTTTACGTGTAACTGCCTTTTACTGCCTCTGTGCCTCTAATGTAAATTGATGATTCTGCAAAAGTGCCAGATGCTTTAATTTGTTTTGGTGCCATTGGCCATTCTGACCAATTTAGCCAGTTCGGGAATCGTTTGAATGGCTTTGTCAATTGGGGTTGGGGTTGTTCTTGGTATATTTTCTGTTGCCATACAGTGCTGTCGTGGTTAAGGAATTTCCTTTTGCCTTAACTTTCCATGCCTCAGCACCAGGGTGTATCTGATATAGCACATAGACCCATAATAATGCATATAAATTGGGGTTGTAAAGCAGCCAAGCATGAGTGACAAACGTGTGTGTCAGAAAAAGCCACTTCTGTTCACTAAATGTAGTTTTAGAGACGAGTTATGAGGATTTATGTTATAACTCTGTCCTGAACTAAACTCATGTGGGATATAGGGGTGTGCTAAAATATCGATACACCGATATTTATCGATATTATTAAAATCGATACGGTATCGATTCTTTGTTTCCTAGTATCGATATCGATATTCCCCCCAGACGTTACTCTTTACGGGTGAAGAGAAGCGAGAAGCAAGAGAAACGAAAATGTCAGAAAAAATGTTTCAACCGCCTTCCTCCCTCTAGTTAGAAACATGCATTAATCAAAAAGCACTTCATTGTGTTTTTTAATCTTCAATAAATGGAAGATAAATGCACCATTTAAGGATTTTTTTTTTTTTTTTTGTGAAAATTGGGTTGACCATTTAAGTAAGGTTGAAGGCCTTTATTTTTTTCTGAATCGTATCGATTTGAAATATATCGTATCGAATCGTATCGTATCGAGATACGTATCGTATCATGGACTGTGTATCGAGGTACATATCGTATCGGCAGCTTCTTGGTGATACCCAGCCCTAGTGGGATATAGCACTTATGGACACTTGTTGGCTCCGCGGGCAGAACGCAGGGTTATCGAGTGCTCAGCCAAACTTTTAGCGCTGCCCGATTAATGGATTTGCATTCAAATCTGCCCCTCCTCCAGTAAGTAAAGCCCATCGAACCCTCGAATGCTTGAGACTAGGGTCCTCTGACTGAAAGGACGTGTTACCGTTTAGCTAGCTTTAGCATCAACACTGATGCGGCTTTTCTTAACCCTCAGGCTTTCCTTTAAAAAAGTCATACATAGAACATAAATGCCCACTTACAAAAACGGCTGTAAAATTCTCAGACTAATATTTTTAAACAATCTATCCCTGTGCTAATCAAAAATATATATTTTTTAAATCAATATGTAGTTAACCTTTTTAATACCAGTTTAAATACTTCAATTTCACATGTAGTGTAAAAATTACCTCTAAAATTGAAATCTTCCAGAAAACTAAAGCTATACTATAATGGGGCAAGTTTTTGTGTCCTAAGAAGCTTCAACAGATTGGAAGTTTGTGGCATTTTTAGTTTTTGTGTAACATCAGTTTAAATCTGTTCTGAAAGGTCCTTCCCACTGGTTATAATGGAGCCATCAGAAATTATATTTATTACTAAATCTTTTAATAACAATAAAAATTAAACACATTTCCATTTGTTTCTTTTGGTTGTTCTTTGTTTTGTTTTTTTTTCAGAAAAGAAGTGAAATGTATCATTTTTACAGTTTAACTAAAAGTTGTCTTTTACCCATTGCTGCCATATGTTTGAAATGTTGGTTATTTACCTGTTGTTCATAATGGACCCGCTTGAATCGAGTCACATGCGACAGAAAAGGGTTGTGCACTTAACTGCACATATCTTGTGATCCACAACAGATGGACATGTGCTGTTTTCTTTACTGAAAACTAGAGACTTTAACCTGTTGTGACAGTATTTTATGGTTCTTGACTTAATCAACACAAGTTATATTGAGTCCATTACTGACAAAATTCTTGGATTTTTTTTCCCTATTGCCAATACTGATAGTTTACAAATCGGAACAGACAGGCTGATGAGCTTTGACAATATTTTTGTGCCAATATGTATGACCGATTTTTGTTTTTTGTTTTTTTTCCATATGATTTGAAATGGTAACTAACTTCCGCACAACCCTAGAGCAGAGTGGACACATTTTATGTAGTACCCTCAGAGTGTTCAAATAAAGCTAAATACCTTTCCTTTTAGTCAGCTAAACCAACATATCTGCTTAAATGTTAGAGATTTAAGGCAGACAGCGATACACCAAAAGGCATGGCATATCAATGGTTATAAGATGTAATGCTTTATCACAAATGTTGTTTTGAAGATGTACACAATTTGATTATTGGTTTTAAATAAAAGGGAAAAACTATTAACTCCTAAATAATTCAAATAAGGGTCCTTCCTGGGGATGCTCCAATACTGGTATTGTATATATCGTTGTGATACTGAAAAATTTGCTGCATTGGATGTCTGCTTCCAAATACCAGTTTAGCAGATATTCTGGTTGAACATATAAATTGATGTAATGAGACTGGTTATGGTTGGCCCAGAAAGTCTCATGATGTTTTTTGAATTTGAATTTTTGAATTTTTGAATTTTTATTTGTACAAAGATGTTCTGTAGTTAGTTGAGGGATAAATAAAGGCTACATAAAACATTACGATCAGTTTTGTCTACTTTTATATTAGTTTAAAGGAATTAAATACTGTTTTCAGCCTCTCTAGCCTTTTTGTTTGATACGAATACAGATGCATTTTAACAAATTTCTGTTGCTTGAATTTCCAGTCCCTTTACCCCCCTTTAACACCCCCTGATTTACTAATAATAGAGATGGCTTTGTGTTAGGAAGTAACAGTAAGTTTTTGCATTAAAGGTAAAGTTGTCATTTCTCTTGTCTCTCTTTTAGCAATGGCAACGGCAACAAGATGAATGGGTCACTGGAGCACCTGGATCAGCCAGATCCAGATTCAATCAAAATGTTTGTGGGGCAAATCCCACGCACCTGGTCAGAAACAGAGCTACGAGAGCTGTTCGAGCCCTTCGGACCTGTGCACCAAATCAACATCCTCCGAGATCGTACTCAGAACCCTCCACAGAGCAAAGGTACTAATGCAAATATGTGTTCAAGTTGTGGT
The DNA here is from genome assembly GCA_019594935.1 of Periophthalmus modestus. NCBI lineage: Eukaryota > Metazoa > Chordata > Actinopteri > Gobiiformes > Gobiidae > Periophthalmus > Periophthalmus modestus. The sequence continues at coordinate 22,802,580 of JAIEZT010001390.1, read as the reverse complement.
TCACGTCCACATTTTAGAGGTAGGCATCTGGACATGGTCTCAGGCATGAAGGCAATTCATCTTTTATTCATTATATTTCATTATACTTTTATTAGCCATTACTTGGGGAAAAATGTCAGAGGTAACTATTTTTAGACATAGGATTATGATTGGAACAAAATGTTTTCTCATTGCGGTACATGTTTCTTGCATGTTGAAGAAAAACAAATGGTATGTAAATCTGAACATTGGATTTATTTCTGTGTGGGATTCCCTCCACAAAGGTTCAGTCCTCCAGCAGGCAATGATTTGCAGACATGGATTTTACATCTGATGCCCTCCCATGCTCATGACCCTCTCCAACTATTATTTCCTGCTTGTTAATAATGCAGGAAATAAACGATTGCAGCAAACTTGTTTTCATTGGTCACTTCGCCCAAACATGTGGTGGCGTCCCTCGGCTTCACATTTCTCTGCTGTCCTCAGGCACAGCTCTCTGCTGCTTGTCTGTGCACGCACTGCAGTGTTGTTTGTGCTTGCACAAGAGATGATTCAGTTGCCTTCTGTTTCACTTTTTTCAACTGTAATGTATTTCTTGGCTTTGAGATTTCAAAAGCTGCATTGTATGAAGGAAATCAGAAAAGGTTATCCATTAAGACATCCATTGACTCGCATACATTTCGAAGCAGCTCTTGTCTGCTGTAATTGCTAAACTAAACTGAAACGCTCCAGACTTAAAGTGGAGGCTGCGATCTGTAGAAGCTACAAAGTACCTCACTCAGCCTCTTGTAACTAACTGCAGGTGAATGAAGTCAATGCGCTGCACTGATGCAACTGTGTTTGAGCTGTTCTTCTATCTCTCCCACATTTCACTTGAAACGCTAACCCCCTTTTTAGGATGGAGCATGGAGGAACACACTGCTGCCTATTTTTTGCTGACATTTCTGCACTTAATTTTTACTCGGAGGTATTTGTGCCTTGCTTGACCATAACAGACAAAAAATGTGAAAGCAGTTTATCAGAGATTGCTATATAATGTACCTTTTTATACAGAAATGGCTGAGGGGCTTCCCAGATCGAAAATAAGTTGTTCCCCTTTCTTTCTAAACAGCTCATTGCACCTTTGGGACAGTAAATAAGTTATCATGAACGTAATAAAATGTTGTACATGCGGTCGTCCCCCTTGTGCTCAGCGGTGTATGATGAAGTCTCTTGGGTACTTCTTATGCAGTGTGAGTAAATACAGCAAGCAGACTGCAGTCCATGGTGAGGATGAAGAGTTCAAAGACTCCTTTTTTTGTTTTTTTTTGTTTGTTTTGTTGTTGTTTTTTCTTTTTAATACAAGGGCCCTCCTCTGCACTGTCAGCTGTGATGGCCTATTGACATGATAATGCAATGTTAATGTATTCTAATAGATAATCTTGCCTTATCACAGCAGCCTTTGGCTAACACTGTGTGAGCTGGAATCTCAGACCCATCAATCTCACAGCCTTGTTTTTCTCCATAGTGGAATCCATGGGAGAGGAGGCACTTTTATCACAGTAGAGCTGGTGACATTATCTCCAAATGTTTATATGCATAGGTGATACACGGCCCAGCCGCTGTCGAGATTTTGTCACTGAGATGTTGCCAACCACTTCCATTTCATGTTTCCTGCCACACATCTATTGAAGTCAGCGCTCCGCTATTTATTTATTTTTTTGGTTGCGTCTTCTGCAGGTCCTGAAAAAAATAATCTGATAAGTGTGACACCTCCCTGGATGGTTTATTTAGCTCCAGTAATTGTAGGCAGAGCTAAGCAGCGCAGAGAGCTCAGCTGGTCAGAGAAGAGAGCAGCTCAATGCCCTCCCCTCGGCCTGAGCTCCAGTAACAGAAAAATACACAGTATGTAGGTCAGAGACGCTGCAGTGCTCCACTTCCACAGCCCAGTCAAACTGACAGGCTCCACGCCATGGGCGCTCTGCTGGGACGGGAGGATGAGGCTCTCCTCCCCCTCACTGTCTTTACCCCTTCCCCCACATCAGCTCACTCCTAACTCTCTCTGTGCCATTTTCATATTCAGTGGGTTCTGATATAAAGCGGAGTGGGGGTCCTGTGCCCTGGGTTGTCCAGACTTGGCTGACCTGTCTCCAGCCTCACTGCCTTTTGACAGCAATCTCACCCGGTGGATTTCTCTTTGGACATGTCAACTCTGATTTACCCAAGTGCCCTCGCTGCAAGCTCATACATGAACTGTAGCACAATCTCATAGTTGCTGCTAAGAATATCCTGTCACATGTTGCTAACATGTGATATGCTAAGAACCTGCCTTCTTTTTAGCCACATTCCTTACTGCAGCAGTCTGTGTAATATTTGTCTATCTGCATAGTCTTTTAATATTGTTTTTGACTCTCTCCCACCCTTTTGTTTTTCTCTCTGCAGGATGCTGTTTTGTAACTTTTTATACAAGAAAAGCTGCACTGGAAGCCCAGAATGCATTGCACAACATAAAGACCTTAAGTGGGGTGAGTAAGCACAGAGTGGACTGTCTTTTGCAGTGGGATGTAAAGGGGCTCAAGCTGCTGTCTCATAACAAGTTCCTGGCTGCTCAACACATTTGGCTTAAGAAATGTCTGCCCCCACAATGTACTGCCATCCCACTAACGACTGAGAACATTCAAGAGATGATCAGGCTCTCCAGCAGACACTAACAGACACACACACACACCCCAAATACACACAAAACAAAGGCTCTTCACACAGAATCCAACTGACAGTGTTCATCCCAGTGAAGTGAGTACTTTTAACCTCAACGTTGGTGGGTCAGAAGTTGCACCAGGTTTTTTTCTTTTTTTTTTTATCAAAGAGGCCTGCGGATGACGCTGACTCCTAATCCCTTGTTTGATTTATTTTGAGATTAAAGCCCATTCAACCGTAATCTGTGCAATTGCTTGTTTAACCTCCACCAGTCTGCTCTAGCCATTTTAAATTGGTCCCCGTCTGATCAATTTAATCTTTACTAAACAACTCTAGCCATCGATGAAATCAATAGAGCAGTCCATTGGAGAAGGAGCTGCTGTCAGTGAGGTTACAGGTAAATATTGAACCACTTTGATGAATGAGAGCAGCAGTGAGCACATACAAGCGTAACAGCAGGACTATCAATCAGCTCGACGTTTCAAATAAAGAGTGGTCGAACACACAAGTCCTGAGACACACTGTTTTGGACTGTGTTTATAACTGTCCCCTTTGAACTTGTTGCTATGATATTTACTGTAATCAGGGTCATTGTCCTTTTTGAAGGGAGTAAATCAGGAGCTCTTGTCTAATTGATACAAATGGACTAAAGACAATTGGCACAACATGAGGGCGTTGCCTAACATAAGCACAGGGCTAATTTTCACCCATTGACCTAATTATAGCTGTGCACTGGTCAGACACTATGTCAAACACTCATTTACATTTCAAACACTTTGACAACATTTTGTGTACCCTAGTACATTAGCACTACACTGTGAGAAAGCCAGGCAAATTTTGAATAAATGCTTGAGTAATTTCTTTGAAATATGTTACATTTAAATCAATGCATGGACCCCTCTAATTAAATGCAAGTCTAAACCTAAACTAAAACCAATTGTAACCATATAAAGATGATGTCAATATTGTTATACATTCCAGTTCCATATGTACAGAATTAAGACTAGTAAGAACACTAATCTGATGGTCTAAATTTGTCAGATGTAAAACATTAATTTACTTTACTAATGTAATGTAGGGTTATGCAGTTAATTGAATTTTAAATTGTGGTTTTGGATATTACACTATTGAGTTGAACATCTATTGCAGTTGTGAATCTAATATTGCATTTTGTTCACAACGATGTGAAGTGTATTCTTTCTGCACTCAAACCCTGGAGCGAAGTCCCTTTTCTAATCTTCATAGACTTTTAAAGTAAAGTGTCAAAAAACATTACCGATCAAATATATTGGATCTAATACTGTCAAAATTCAGTTTGTAATTGTCAGATAATTTAGATTTAAATTTTTGTCATAATTTAGTCCTAGATGTATGGATTTTGTGTGTCCTGATATGACATTAAATGATGACATTAAATTTGACTTGAATAGTGAAGCTCTATTACTATATAATTCTAAGTTAAAATGACATGTTAATAAGATGAACATGTTTCTAAATGAATAAACTGTGAAGCGTCCCAAAGACTGGCTGGTTCCTCTTTTCTGTCCCCCGTGTGCCTTGCTCTTCTTGGTCGGCAACGATGCCAGTTCCCACACTGAGCTGGCCATCTGTCTGCTTCTTTTTAGTGCTCGTCAAAAACAAACCCACCACTTTCATGAACACAGGCTGCTCAGGCATCTCACGGATAAATAGTACTTTCACCTCACAAAGCAGGTGATTATGCTAAAAATATTCTCAAGTCCCGATTAGCTCGTCTTTCTTTTCCCTCCAACTCGCGCGCTACATGGAGTTGTATTCAATTTCTTCCAAATAGCTTTTGAAGAAGATTGATACTGGCAGCAAAGTCGATCACAAGGCTACACCAGAGCTTAAAATGAAACTAGATACTAGAGAATTTGATCTAGACATAAATGCAGAGACACTTCCTCCTGAATCTGTTGGAGAGCAGTGATGATCTCTGAGTGGAAAATGAGAGGTTGGCGACGCAGCTCTGGGAAAGTGGACAGACCCTGGTGATGATAATAATAAAGCCTCAAATGTGGTTATTATACAGCCAGGTGCAATGCTAACTGGTTCTTTGTTGCTCTTGCCCTAGATGCATCATCCTATTCAGATGAAACCCGCCGACAGTGAGAAAACAAGTGGTGAGTAGCTTTTGAAGAGGCCTGCTGATTTAAACCGTTGATCTCTGCGCCTTCGTGACCTGTACAGAGAAAAGGATTTGACCACGACAAGACGGCGACAAGGCAAAGCTCAAAACGCGTCTCATTTTTGTAGAGAGAAAATGAAGGGCTGAAAAGGACAGTCCGGGGAAGGTGCAACCGCAGACAGTTTCTATACAGTGTCAAGGGTTAGGGGGATTAAGGGCTTTAAAAGGCACCAAAGGGAGAAGTGGATCAGGAGCATGGCAGAAATGGCTGATATACCCGTCTGTCTCAAGACTGAGACACTTAGGGGGTGGGCGAGCCAAGAGAGTTGCCAAGACTTGTACAAGAGGCTGGCACCTTGAGAGTGAGGCAGAGAAAGTGGCTACATGACGAGAACAGAGCAAGAATAAGAAAAAGGTGTCAGATTGAGCCCTCATATGAGCCCTCCAGTGTTCTGTGATGTTTAGTTGAGTTGTTTGCCAAATCCTATTTTAATGACTATTATTGCATTTTGAAAAGGTTGTCAATATCTGTGACTTTTATAATTTTTTGAATTTTTAACCCTTTAATGTGTTGCGGCAGTAAAAGCCACATAGTCAAAGATACTTTCCTTGAGTGCCGATCACCCAACTTTTGAAGCATTTGCTGTTATCAATTGTTTTCAATGTTGCTATAAATATACTGTGCGGTTACTGCTGTGCTCTCAGATCTGCTTATTTTTATATCTCTAGATGTCTCTTTTCCTGTTGCAGCGGTAGAAGACAGAAAACTGTTCATTGGGATGGTCTCAAAGAAGTACGGCGAGAATGAGGTCCGAATGATGTTCTCCTCTTTTGGTTCAATTGAAGAGTGCCGAATCCTCCGGGGTCCTGACGGCCAGAGCAGAGGTAGGTGTGCCGAGTCTTCAGCACAGGTGTGAAGTTATTAACCTCATGACTGCCACCAACAGAACAAACGTTAGAAACATCCAGCATTTGTACTAGCCCCTCCCTTCCGGCTTTATTTTTACTTTCTTCTCCCCCAAATCAAGTGCTATTCACCCACAGTAGCACCCATCTCAGTGCCCGCAGCCTCTCCCCATTTGCCGGTGCATCGTGCTGTGAAGGGCCAGTGAGAGCGGAGTCTACACAATGGGCCGTTGCCTAGGCAACAGCTGGCGGCGGTGCCTATGGGCTCAGCTGGCAGCCGGCTCCTCCTCCACCACCTCCTCCATCACACTCCACAAAGACTAGAATTAGCCTGTCGTCGCATCTCCCACTTAGCTCGGTGCCGCATAAAGGCCAAGAGCTGGCGGGTCGAAACAGGGCTCTCGGGCTGATTAGACCTTACACTGACGGCCATTGAATAGACCCCAGTAATTACACTGAATTTAATATGTAATTGCAACTATAAGTTGAAATGGAGCAGAAGGTCTTTTTCTACATGTCGACTGAAGATAGGCCTACAGTGTGTATTTATGTGTGCATTCTATGTGTTTAACTGTTTCACCACATAGACTAGTCTCTCTGGTGGCGATTTAAATTGTTGATCACTGTGCTCATGTGTTCTCCTTGTTTTGTTCTTTCTTCATGTGCTAACCAGTGAGGGTGATTCTGTGTGCTTGGGAGTTGCCATTCTCTGTACAATGTGTTATTTGGGGTTCATAACGAGTTGTCCAAACCTTTTGTCTTGTTTTTGTTTCTTCTTGTCCCTCCCTCCCTCCTCCCCCCCTTCTCCTATTGTTCCCCCCTACAGGCTGTGCGTTTGTCACATTTGCTACCAGGGCAATGGCACAGAATGCAATCAAAACCATGCATCACTCTCAGACTATGGAGGTACTGTACCCCTGAGCACCTATTTCTCATTTTTACCCTACCCCTTCATACATTCTGCTGCCCCCTTGTGCTGGAAAGATGGAAGGACTTGTCCAAGCAGATGGTGTCCATCATCACAAAGCATGAGTCATTTCCGAAGCCACTTTTACTTATAACAAAATGGCATTGTACCCTGCTAAAAATGTATATAAACTGCTAAGGACATGAATTGCTATCATTACTAATGTAAGCAAACCAAGCACAGCTCACTTGTAGCATTTATTATTAGTCTCCTTTAAGAAATCGTCATAGTCCACCACTCGGATTAAGAGTAAACTCTAGAGTGAATTAGCCTAGAGACTAGCACACATCCAATGAGGTTTTCTCTCAAACTGGTTCCTTGTCCTCATAAAGTCTTTGTGGAAGTGGAGCAGCAGTAATTTGACAGCACGCAGGTCAGAGGCTCCCTAGTGAGGCATTGGACCAAAGCTAATTAAGATCCTACCAAACATAACTCTGGTTGTGGTTATAGTAGAACATAGCAGCCCCATTCCCCTGCATTATTACTCCCTCAGTTCTCATCTGCCGTGGAGTTGCTGCTGGTGCAGAAGCCATTTTCCCTGTCCAGCCTGGTCCCTGTCTGGCTCAACTCTGAAAATACTTGCACCGCATGCCTCATGTCCATGCGTCTGTCTAAATGAATCTGTCTGTGAGATTGTCTGTATTGTAATGCATTGATCTAAATGTCTGCTGACAAGCCCCTTGTTCAGTGTCTTTATTTTCTGAGTGTCGTCTCCATCAGTTGTCTGCTTGTCTGTGGACTTGATTAAGCTCCTCCCAAGTGCTAAAAAAGTTCACTGTCTGCAGCATTGATTTGTGCTCTTCATGGAATGAGGCCCGGCTCAGCTGTGCATGGCAGATGTCCTCTGTGTTAGCTCTATTACCAAAGCTACAGGCATAAACACTGTCTCAGGCTCAGACTATACTTCCCTTTAGAAGCTATCCGCTGCAATTAGTTAGTGCAATTAGGAAATATACTTGACATTTTAGTATGATCGTTTTCTCTTCAAATAATATGTTGTGCTTCAGGGCTGCTCCTCACCTTTGGTGGTGAAGTTTGCTGACACACAGAGAGATAAGGAGCAGAGGCGCCTGCAGCAGCAGCTAGTACAGCAAATTCAGCAGCTCAATAGCGCCTCCTGGGGGAACTTGGCTGCACTGGGAGCACTCTCACCACAGTATCTGGCTGTAAGTCATTTATGTTCTGGGTATGGATAATTTCTATAGACACGTGCATAGATGTATAAACTATATATTTGTCTTTTAATAGCTATTGCAACAGGCCACATCTACCAGTAACCAGAGCACTTTCAATGGGATTCAGAGGTTAGGAGGTGGGTAGCAATTACATTTTGAAAATCTTAACTAAAAAAAAAAATTGTAGTCCCAATGTATGTCATCGCTTTATTCTTAAGTAGTCTATTTTTCTAGATGGCAGAAAACAAATCCATTTAGTTTTTGACCACTGTTTTATTAAATTGGCTTCAGCTGTTTGTTGATTCAGTCTTTAATAATTAATGTCTTTCTCATCAGGTATGAATCCACTGCAGCTGCAGAACCTGGCCACATTAGCTGCTGCAGCGGCTGCTGCCCAGAGCACTGGCAGCCCCACCTCCACCAATGCCCTCTCCTCCAGCACCGGAGCCTTGGGAGCTTTGGCCAGCCCAGGTATTAACCACTAATATTTGCAGAGAATGTAATCATAATAAATACTAATGCATACTTTTATCTTTTGGGAAAGACCCATGAGAGTTGATGTAAAACAATTGCCACAGGGGCAGATTCAAACCTCTGACTGGTCTGCTTGCACCTTTCAAATGATCTGAAAAACTTTCATCCTCCATTTGCCTAATGGCCCTCTGCCGCTGCCTATTTATTTTATGGGAGTTAATCAACCCTGAGCTAACATTTTATGAGAGTCTCAGTTTTTCCTTAATCTGTGTAAATATACATTGGCTCAATTTCTTATTGAGCATATTGCAGCAGCAGTTAATGAGCCCTTGCATAAGTGAGATATTTTATCCTCCAAAATGTTTTGCTTCTCCTGATTAGTTTGAAACTATGGTTAGAATTTGATGGAGCCATTCACTTCAAAATTTTCTACTTTCTCTACAGCTGGTTCAACAACAGGGTCCAGCACCGGAGCGGCCATGAACCCTTTGGCTTCTCTGGGCACTCTGCAGGGTCTAACCGGGACCTCTATGGGGCTCAACAACCTGAACGCTCTCACCAGCAGCGTTGGTAGTAAGATTCCATTCTAGTGTTTTGTCTTCATTGTAACAGCAAGAATACTAATGCAGATAGGCTCTGCAGTGGTGAGTAGGAGGTGACCGTGTCCTTGTGTGTGGCAGGTATGGGAGCCATGAACGGAGGGTTGGGAGCCTCGATGGCCAATGGTTCGGCCGCCAGCTCCATGGACGCTCTGACTCAGGCCTACTCAGGGATGCAGCAGTACACCTCTGCCCTGCCCTCGCTCTATGGCCAGGCCCTGCTGCAGCAGAGTGCCGCAGGCAGTCAGAAGGAAGGTTAGGACTCACTTAGTGCATTCTTATTCCATATGCCTTGTATCATTGTATTACTGCGGATGTGATGTAAATCTAATGTGCTCTTGTGATGAAGTAGGGCCAGAAGGTGCCAACCTGTTTATCTACCACCTGCCCCAAGAGTTTGGGGATCAGGATCTCCTGCAGATGTTCATGCCTTTTGGAAACGTGGTCTCAGCCAAAGTCTTCATTGACAAACAGACCAATCTGAGCAAGTGCTTTGGTAAGATGTATTCACATTTATGGATTAATCAAATTACACTTAAACATAGTTTGAGTTACTTACGTAGTTTCACTCCTCATTTCCTCTCAGGGTTTGTCAGTTATGACAATCCGGTGTCTGCACAAGCTGCCATTCAGGCCATGAACGGTTTTCAGATCGGGATGAAGAGGCTGAAGGTTCAGCTGAAGCGTTCCAAAAACGACAGCAAACCGTACTGATCTAAGCCGGGCCCCCTCCCCAGCTCAAAGCTAGCACTGCGAGGGTAAGTTTACCTCCTGCCAAGGTCACCACAGAGACTCAAAGGGGCAGGGGGCAGAGCCCGTCACAGGAGGGAGACTCGGCCTATTCCTTAAATGGTTGCAATTCTCTTTCCATATTTTTCTTGTATTCATCCCTGCAGTTTTATCATGTACGTTTAAGTCTATTTGAATATTTTATTGTATGCTTATTTATGACTATCACTGGAGTCAGTGTTCGCTGGAGGTATTTTGTGTCACTGTATTTAGTGGAGAGCATCAGCTGTGTTCCCATACATTTCATTGCCTTCAGGTCAAGCGTAGTTGGGTTGACTAAGGATCAGTCAAAGGGCTGAAGCGTAGACCCTGAGCCAGTGCTTCACCCTGTGTGGCTTCTTCCATGTAGTCTGTCTCATTGTCCATTGTCCTTAATGTGAATCTTTGCACTCAGCCCCTCCCAAATGTCCCCTGCCCCCTGTCTCTTCTGTCCTGTGTGTGAGGCTACCTCTCTATTAACCACTTCCAGTCATTCCATCCATCCGCAGGTCTCCACAAAGGGGACTGGCTCTCGATGGATCTCTTTGGGTGCCAAGTATATCTAGTAAATGCATGTTGGAGCCATACTGTGTCCTGGTGTCACATCTTAAACCTGTGTATCGTTTTGTGTGTAGAGGGGGGTTTGTCTTTACTGTATGTGGTGATGTTTTGTTGTTTTTTGTGCCTCATGGCTAAAGATTCTTGTGCTGTGCCCCTAACTTTCTCTTCTCTCCTCTGTGTCTTCTCTCCTCCTGTCGTGTTCTTTTCTAGAACAACTCTCCATGCCTGTTTGCTCATCATTAGCCTAGCATGTCTCCATGATGTTGAAAGCCAAGCCAAACTCGTGGCCTCATCATCCCACCATTGTCTGTGATGTCTCTCTAAGCTCGCCTGACCAATACCTGGCCACCCACTGACCCCTGACCTTAGCTCAACCTGGTTTCTCTGCATGTGTGTTCATTTTTGTTTGTTCTATAAAGAAATGTGACTGGTGGGAGAGAGGTCAAGCAAATCAATGTGAAAACTATGTTCAATTCATTTTAAGTTTTTGCTGTTTTTTTGTTTTGTTTTTTTTTTCTTTTTGCGAATGTTTTAAAAACCTGTGGGATTTATTTTTAATTTGCTTTGATTTTTTTTTATGTTGCTTTCTTTTTACCTCTCTCAGTAAAAGTTCACTTGAAAGTTGAATACAGGGATTGGCACACAGCTGTGCTATTTGGTGCCATTAGCAATATGTTGGCTTCTTATACGAAAATGTGCTACAGACCACTTTCCAACACTTTTGAAAGTCCAGTTCAATCTCAGTGCTCTGTAAAGGTCTTTACATTTTGTGGGCAGTGTAAAGAAAAAAAAACTTTCACCAAGGCTAATATATATTTTGATTTTATTTACAAAACTATCATTGTGTTCTTTGGAAAATATTGATGGCACAATATAAGGTCCATTTCCTCTGTTTAGAGAAATGACACCAACATGAGTCAACTTTTGTAGAACTGATTCACAAATAGACAATCTGTGGTTGAAATGCACACTTAGATTACCTATATTTTATACCATTGAATCTATAGAATTTAACTAACGGAACCCAGGCAAACGTTGGGTTTTTTGTAGATTATGTTGTAATTGTCATCTGTGTATGTGGGTTTGGGGAGTTATCAGTGTATTACATTTTTTAAAAAGGACTAAAATCAGTTGTGATCAGTTTGACCATTTAAGGGTCACTTTAAATTTAAAATCTCAGTTTAAGTCTAAAATTTTGCTGCATTAATTGTAACTTCAACTTTTGAGATGACAAACATTTTCTGTAATTTTATTTTCCCTGTGTCAAAGACAAAAACCTTATGGTACGTTTTTATTTTTTGTTGACTTTCTGTGAATTATTAATTTAATTAATGGATGTCACTTTTTAGTTTAGTCTTGGTTGCTTAATGTAGAAATTTGTTTTACAATGTCTGTTCTGTTGAAATGTACATGTCAGACAATGTACTTTTGGTTTTAAGTGCCCACGTGTCCGCCTCAGTGTTTTTGAAGTCACACAAACAGGATTTTTCTTGTATGAATAACATTTTCAAATCCGCTTGCATGCACACACTGACACACGCCGACACTTTATTGTGGTTAAACAGTGGGAGCCCCTGAAGAAGAGATCGCTTGGACACACAACACTCGACCTGTGGGTTTCTGCACACTTCATTAGAGTCACACACGGGCTTGGTTTAGATTAATTTTGATTGCGGCTCAGTTGTTCAGTGACTTCCTGTTTCACAAATGCACACAGCACATTGACACTAGAACTTAACCCTTCACTGTAGTGTTGGTTTACAAAATACATTCCATTTGTTCAGCACAAGTTTACACTTTTTTTAACTATCGGGGTGATGTTGTAACCCTGGTTTAAAAAAATAAAAAAGACAAAAAAACATCATCCCCCAAAGATGGGTTCCCTAAAAAACTGCATACCCGATGGCGCTAAAGAGTTGTCAACTCAGGGGTTGCTTTGTGTGAAAACTGGTTCACGCAGGGTTATGACACAAAATGCACAATTGTCACCATTTGACCTTTTCAGTTTGGATTTTATTTTCTTAATGTGCATAAATATTCCAAAAAAATATTGAGGTACCAAAATTTGAACCAGTACTGGAGGAGTTTGTTTTTTTGTAAGAAAAAGCACAATTGTGGGCTGTAATCACTTTTGCAGAATGTGTGTGACGCGTGATTATATCCCAAAATTTACAAAGGTACCACTAATTTCACTTTTTGAACGTGGGCATGTGCTTTTTACAGTGTGTTTTTCTATCCAAATGCAATACAATATTCAAAGTGCCATATTATATATACGTCTAGAAACTGCCTACTCTTAAATATTAGGCCTTGGTTAGAGATTGCTGCAATTCGCCTTTTTGTCTATATTTGCCAGTGTCCTGAAAAAGCTTTGTCACTTGCTCATGTAACCTCCTTTCCCTTATCCCCACTCTGTGTTGAGTTATTGGTAAAATGTGTATTGTGATGTACTATTTGAACAGTTGGTTTAAAAATTGCAGATAAACAATAAAACTATACGTTTCAAAGGTTAACCCTCTTTTTTTAGTGTGAAACATGTAACACTTTTCAATACAACATGTGCATTGAAATGGTCCATGGAAGTGTTGGGAGATTAACTTGTGTAAACACTGAAAGCGTTAATTGTGTGGTTAAGTGTTACTGTGAATATTTAAAAGCACAATGTACAGTCCAAAGTGGTCCCAATCTTTGACTTGCTTCAGGGGCTTCCATCACAAAATCCAAGTTAACAATCACGTTTTTGTTTATTTTCAACAAGTGCTAATTTTTGGCCGTGTGGTAGATTTGCATCACTAGATATTGTCTTGATCCTTGTCTTATTATCTGTAGAACTATGTTCAATAAGTTAAAATAGATGTTTTGGTCTTGTCTGATAAAAGCCAAAGTGGGTGCATCTTGATGTGATCTGTATACACAAAAGTAGTTTTATGTTCATTTTTTTGCTTTTGAAAAATGGGTGGGATTTGAAAAAAATGAAAATGACTTAACAGGCTTTCAATTTCTACAACTGGTTGTTCATATGTATTTTGTACCAGTGGAGCTTTTTATATTGGAAATTAAAGAAAACAAATTCTATATATGGAGAAAAATTGTCTGGCCTCTCAATGTGGCCTCGTCCCAGCCAGGTTAGGCCTCTTTGGTGGTGTCACACAATTTTTTTTTCTTTTTTTGTCATCAGGTTTTTTGTTTATTTTTCCTGTCTCTAAAGATGCCTGATTTTTTAATTTTACTTCATGTTTCATCTTGAGTTTATTGGGGGGTTGGGATCTTCTAAATCGTGGTAAGTTTCATGTTAGTACCTGTGCTGTCCACATAGTTTTATGGTCATCAAAAATTTTGACAACTTATGTGTGTAATTGTCTTAGTTTAAAGGAGTCAACTGTTTAGTTTGAGCCTTGCTTTTTAACTGTGTAGTTTTCTGTTTCCCATAGAGGAGTGTGTAGCCCAAGGACTGTGTTAATTTTGGTCAATGTTTGTTCATGTGTGGTGTGTTTCTTTACCTCTGTCTGAATTAAACCATTTCCCTGAATATTGACGGTGTCTGTGCTGTGCTTGTCCAGTGCTGTAAAGACATTTGCGTCTCCCTTTGTCTGTGGCTCATGTCTCGCTAACATGTTTGTTTTGCCTCTACCTTTTACCAATCGCTTACATTAGGTCCCCAGTCCTCCTATGTGCCTCCCCACTATGGCATAGACCTGATTTTGCTCTACTCTGTCTGCATTATAATAAGTTACTTCGTTAAACGGACATCTGATTTAAAAAAATATATATATATTTTAAATTACCATTCAATTAATAAATGTATTGTCTTGAGTCCTGTATAAATTGTGTCAATGATGAGCACTTATGGACTAGACCTGTGAAGAATATACATTTATCATTTAGAAACTATGGCATTTATAATGCTCTATTCTGGGTTTCATTTAACCTAAACCTGATCTTGCCAATGCATGAAAAATGTAAAAGTGTGTGGTCTTTGTGAACTAGACCAGTGTAACACAAGGATTTATTGAAGAATTTTAGTTGTCTCACCTGGATTCTTCACCTCATTCTTCATACTTGCATTACATGCTTTAGTCCAGACCTCAAAATGTAAATTGTATAAAAGCAAAATTGCTCTCCAGGCCTTTGTTTGTTTGGTTTAATTAGGGCTACAGGGAGATGGTTTGGTTTGGGGCCTGAATGTGAAGGCGTGATATGGATTTATCTTTGAAATGTGATAAAACCGGGCGAAAGAAACAATTTCTTGATAACGTACTAAGAAATGTGATTTGAACGTTAAAGTTAATAAACCTAGTTTCCACAGAGCAGTCAGTTCTAAATACTATTCAATTTCAGATTCAAATATAGAAAAGGATAAACTATTTATCTGGTGTAATTTTGAATATCAAAGTAACACTGAATCTTTAGCTGCAAGCACGTTAGTATAGGCCTGTTTGTTAGATAGTTTACAGGAGTATCTACCCACGGGTCAAGTCGAGGGAGAATTCAACCTAGGAACTAGGCTATTTCTTGCAGCTGAAATACAATGCAGTTTTCACTCTGAAAACCTTTGAGCGTAACTGACCTCTCCTGAATCAAATGCAAACTTTGGAGCACCGTGCAACGACAGGTTTTGTCACTGACTTTGGGCTAAACTTTTAAGTAGGCTATTTTCAGAAAACAAATGTGAAATTATACTATAGATTTGGATTTTTATTTGGTTTGTGGACCGATAACATTAATATCTAGAAGATGAAAGTTAAAAATGTTCAAAATTAAAAATAGAAATCTGAAATGTACGCAGGGTGTTTGAACGCATCACGTGCACTTGTTGCGCGTTGAGCCGCACGAGACGAATCCGATTGGATTAAAAAATAAATAAATAAATATATAGATCAACATTATTGCTCTTTCTTCAAAGTGATAATCAGTCATCGAAGTTAACCAAATAAATGTTGTACGTCTAAATGATAAAAGTTATATCATTTGTACAAACCAATGGGATTGCGCAGAGGCGTCTCCTCCCACGTCGTGCGTCTCTGTAGCGGCGCAGTATGGCCGCTTGGTTGTAGCCATCGTGTGCCAACCGTATTTATTTTATCTATTAACCATGTCTGCCTTGTTGGTTCTCAAAAAATCCTTGTGCCGACCTCCCCTGACTGTGGCCCGGCAGGTCCTGGGCTGCTGTTACCACACGGAACGAGGAGTTTACGGATACCGACCGAAACAGACCGAGAGGGACCTCAAGTTGTGCACGGACTGGGCTGCAGCACTAAACCAAGGTCAGCACGGGGGATCGCGGTCCTCACAATCAAGTAGAGTGAAGTGTTTCAGTCATGTAGAGGGTGGCATGAGTCGACTCGCATATGGAGTTATATCGCCACATAACTACTTCTTGGTGTTTGTCCACACGACCTAAACCTACTAATTACAGAAACATACCCTGCTCAAGGGATCTAGTTGCAAAGTAGCCTATTTGCCAGACACCAAGAGTCCATTCCTTTATTATACATTGATGTAATTATTCTGTGCATTGTGTCACAGCCATAAACTGTATATATAAACTCATTTATACAGTGGTCACAGCTGAATCGCCTGTACTTCTGAACTCCTATCTCATGCTCTTTTAACAGTGATTTAATATTATTTGTAGTTACAATGGTATAACTTACTATAACCTGTGTATAATAAAAAACAAAAAAAAAAAAAAAACAAAAAAAAAAAACTACCACATGGTGGGCACTGGACTGTAAGGTTGACATCCCTAATGCTACATCATTTACAATGCCATGACCAAGAAGGAACTTTTAAAAATGGGAGTTAAAGCAACAGTCCAAATAAATGTTTCACTTTTTAAACTGTGATTATTAATTTATTTATAAATAATACTTAACTTTCCATTGTAATGGAATGGTTACAGTTAGTACCAGTAATAGCATAGTATTACAGTCTTGGTTAATAGGTGTAGCATAGTGTGGTAATAAGTTGAAATAATTTAAATCACGTATAGTGTTTATTTCTCCTCAGATCATAGCCTGGCTTGTCTGGTAGAGGCATACAGAGCTCATGGGCACAAGGCAGCCAAAATTAACCCCTTACTTCCCCAAAAACCTGTACTGGATGATGTCCCAGAGATCACCATGCTGACCGGTACCATTACAGGGCAACTTAACACCTCAGGTAAGCTATAAAAAAAAAATTCATCAGTTTATGAAGTCAATGTCACTTGGCATATAAAATGATGTTTGCAAAAAAAATATAATAAAATATTCTGTTAGTAGTAATTAACACTAATTTCCAAACATCATCAGAAGAGATTACTAAACCAAAACACATAAAAAGAGAGCAATAAATGTTTTATTTGTGTAGCTGAACTATACGTGATAAATATAGTCTGCTTCTCACAACTCTTATTACCTTTCAACATGTCAGGTGACAAACAAGGCATGCCTACTCTGGTTTAATTGCTTGTTTATTGAATACAATCACAAGAGTACAATACACACCCAGAAACAGCCTGAACATGTCGATTATTGAAAACACACTTGACTAGACAAATTAGGTCACATCTCATTTCTTCTTATAGTTATGATGTATCTTTATTTTATTTTTTTAAATTAAAACCTTGTCAAATACCAGTGGCAATTTTTGTTGCTAATCCAAGTGTGTAGTTTGTGGTGCCTAATTGCATATGAATAATATGTACTATGTGTAATATGAGCCTATTGTTGCTCTTTGGTTGTGCTTGGACAGGTCTGAGGCATTTTGGCAAATCTGAAGCATCGGTAGAAGAAGTCCAGTCGTATTTGGAGAAGATGTACTGTGGTCATCTGTCAGTGGAGATCATTCAGCTCAGTAGCCTAGTGGAGAGAGTGTGGTTTGCCGATCGCTTTGAAGAACTAAAAAACCAAAGCTTCAATGCAGAGGAGAAGAAACGTCTGGCTAAAATCATGCTGGAGTCACAGGCAAGTCTGAAAAAAACATAACATTTATTATTATGCGGCAGCAGTCATTTTCAATGATCATTTTCCCACCCTGTATCACCTCAGAATATTTGACTTAGTACTATGTTCAATTAAGAAATACTGCACATAGGTACATCTAGGGTTTAAATTAAACCAAAACAGCCCAATGCCATCTAATTGTGGACTAAACCAAGACAGCATTGGCATTTAGCCTATGCAGACACAAAAGCAACCTCAAGCAATCTTTGGGCACTATTATCGATCAGTATGAGATATAGAAAAATCTGTATTTGCCCAAGGCAAGGGAAGATTAATCTTTCTGACATTATTAGTTTTAAATAGATTGTTCTTCTATCTTGCTTTCAAAAACAGAAACCTATAAAATACCATTCAGCAACACAAAAGCAGTTTTTAAGAAAATAATTGCAAATGATTAGGTAATAAATAGGATTTGTTTTATTTATTTTATCTATTTATTTACAAAATGTTTAAAGCAGTTCATACAATTTACTTTTTTCAAAGTTTCATAAAAAGGGAATTATCTTAGCTTATAAACCATCAAAATATATCAATCCATATTCCTTTTCAATATGCAATTAACCTGGTATCATACACATCTTTGTATTATGTAGGAATTTGACCATTTCCTGGCCACTAAATTTGCAACAGTGAAGCGGTACGGAGGAGAGGGAGCAGAGAGCATGATGGGATTTTTCTACGAGCTCTTCCACCAGGCGAACCACAGTGGAGTGACGGACATTGTGATCGGGATGCCTCACCGCGGCCGACTGAACCTCCTGACAGGCCTGCTGCAGTTCCCCCCTGAGGTCAGACAGCACCCTACAGTTATAGACAAGTGGTGTTGGTGCTGGCAAGATGGTGCAGTGCAAATAGCCTAAATAAGAATAAATTTTACATCCAGTCAAAAATATACAAAACTGTGGTGATTTTTCTAATTTACCTTTATGGCAATTAATCCATATTAAAGCCATTACATATGCTATACATCTTCCAAAACCATTAACAATATTATACACACAATTACATCTTACTATTTCTAATTCATCAACTGCATGATTCATGATCTTTTTGTAAGTTATGGCACCACTCTTTCAACATTTGGTTTAACATAACTGATAGATTGAAGAATAAATTTATACATTATACATTGCAAGGCTTACATGAAGTAATACATTTGACTAGTAATCCCCTAAAAAAACAAGAACCCTCATCCAGTCATAATCATAGTGTAAACAAGATAACTAATGATCCATTCTGTCTCTGTCGCTCCAGCTTATGTTTCGTAAAATGCGAGGTCTCAGTGAGTTTCCAGACACGTCTCCAGCCATCGGTGATGTGTTGTCGCACCTCACCTCGTCCATTGAGCTGGATTTTGGAGCTGAGCGTCCGATTCATGTGACCATGCTGCCTAACCCATCCCATTTAGAGGCCATTAATCCAGTAGCTCAGGGTAAGGCCAGGGCGAGGCAGCAGCTGAGGCAAGAGGGGGACTACTCTCCAGATGAAAACGCTCAGCCCGGAGACCAAGTTATATGTCTGCAGGTATGGGAAGAGGGTTTTTAAAGGGGACATATAGTGTAAAATTGACTTTTATGAGTTTTTAACTGTGTTATAATGATGTTTGCTCATTTGCCAAATCAAGTTTTAGTTAGATTTATTCATGAATGTTTAATCCGCCATTATCCTACAGTTGAGGCATGAGTGCTCAGATAATTTCTATTTTCACCTACCCTGTATCTCTGTATACACTGTTTCTATTAGTAAGCTGTTTTAGATTAATATTGCGTAATCTTCAGACACAATAACATTGAGCTATAAAAAATTTTGGTCATTTACAGAATTGTTCATTCACTATCAACACCAAACACAGGCCCTCCTAATTTTTTTTTTTAAGTAGTCTGTCACCTCTACACAATTTTGATGGAACAAACATTAAAACAGCAATATGCTCCTTATTCCTGCTCTTTGTATCTGAACATCACTCTTTCACTGAAAACGCATCAATGTACATACCTGACTATGATCTTTCACACTTCAAGTCTTTGGTTTTTAATTTTTTTTAACATTTTATGTGGCATACCTTTATGTAAAGTCAGCCATTTTTGTAGCACACTATATAGAAATGTGGCAAGTGTGTGAGAGTTGTGCAGTGACTGACTTCTTGTAGCTTCACTTCTGGTTGCCGAATGTTTTCTACATCTTGCATCATCGTCTGTGAAGTGGTCCCCTCTTTATCCCTCAAAGAGAGAGAGAGAGAGACAGAGTAACTTGTAAAACGGGCTGAGACAGGATCATGGTGAGAAATGTAGGCAATTTAAAAAGTTTTAGTACAACGGTAAATTTAAACGTACACATTTATACACAAGATCAAGATGGCGTTGTAACTTATTTGCAAAATATATATTTGATTTTGGTTAATGGTTATGTTTGTCAAAACTATGAATATAGTACTTAAATTTTTGCACAGCTTTTTTTTTTTAGAATACAATGAGGACCAAAACTTGGGCTCTAAGAAGTGAACAAGGACTAAACAATGACTAAATATAGATTTTTTTGCAAGGAGACTAAGTATGTTTACACCAGTTTCAAAAGGAAAATGAAGGACATTTTCAAGATGTTTATTTGAAAGGCAATATCCACAATGATTCATATTATTCAAACTGCCTGGTCTATATTAAACTGTATTTTCAACAGGTCCACGGGGACGGCTCATTCACGGGACAGGGTATTGTTCCTGAAACTCTTACCCTCTCAAACCTGCCCCACTACAGGATTGGGGGCAGCATCCACCTCATCGTGAACAATCAAGTGGGTTACACCACTCCATCGGAAAGGGGCAGGTCCTCGCTCTACTGCAGTGATGTTGGTAGGAAAAAGTACCAACTGAATTTTAACTGTATAAAATCTTGTTATTATAAAGTATTACTGCTCACTTAGAAGTCATTGTAAATCGTATTGTAAACGGATAAAATGTTGAGTGACAGTTAGTTGATTTTTTTAATTGATTTTTATCAATAAAATAATATGAAAAAGACCACATTTTCAACTAGATATAGAGAAAATGAACAGCAGCTCAACATAACACATTGAAGGACAGGGATCATAATTGTTATCTTTTTTCACAATTTAAAACCTTGTAGTAACATTCAGACATTTCTTACTGAAAATATAGGTATTAGTCAAGCACAACTATGGGTATGTGTAACATATTAAAGGCCATATTTTAACATTTAATTGTAAAAGAAAAATACCTCTTTTGTATTTTTTTGTACATTGCTATTTTGAATTTGCTACTGAGAAAATCATTTCATTTTAACCTGTGTTTTTTTCTAGTAAAGTGTAATTTATCTAAGTGATAATGTCCTCACTACATGTCATTTGACATTAATGTGAACCTATCATATTATGTAACATGTACGGTCATGTTTTTAGGTAAAATGGTGAACTGCGCTGTGATCCATGTGAACGGGGATGATGCTGAAGAGGTGCTGCGGGCCACTCGACTGGCTGTGGAGTATCAACGGAAATTTCGAAAGGACATCATTCTGGACCTCATATGTTACCGTCAGTGGGGCCATAATGAGTTAGATGAGCCTTTCTTCACAAACCCAGCTATGTACAAGATTATACGGTATGTTGATTTCATGTTATAATTATGTAATGCTGATATATATGGTGATTACACAAAAAATATAGCTAAATGAAAAATAATGACAGTTGATTTTTAGTTTAGGATTTGTCATTTCTGTGCATGTCACTTTGCTTGCTTGGACATTTTTTTTAAAACAATCACAATATATATCAGACATTATGTATTCTTTCAATGTGTTCAGCCCTGCTTGAATCAACATGAATCTTTTTGCAGTTCTCGTAAGAGTGTCCCCGACTCCTATTCAGATCAGCTCATTGTGGATGGTTTGATGACTGAAGAAGAGCGTAATGGTATCAAATCCAAACACTACAACATGCTCAATGAAAAACTGTCCAACATGACTTTGTACAGCCCTCCGCCCACCAACCTGCAGGGGCGCTGGGGAGACCTGGTGGAACCCCAGGCCAAAGTCTCCACATGGGACACTGGAGTGCCAATCCCCCTTCTGCAGTTCATCGGGGCAAAGTCTGTGGACATCCCTGAAAATACGCAACTCCACAGCCATCTAGGAAAAACTCATGTGCAGGTATTGATAAAACATCTAATATCAATGTCTTTGTTACTAATAAAGTTAATAAATGTAATTATTTTTCCATTCATAATTGTATGCCCATTAGTAACTAGATATATTGATCTAATTCTCAGTTATAGTTGCCCATGTGAAATGTCAATACAATATTAACTATTTTTGGCATATCATTTTTTTAAATATATATACATATCATAAATGGGTTTATGTGCAGCAATGAAATTTTAGTTGTTAATCAAT
This sequence comes from Periophthalmus modestus, assembly GCA_019594935.1. Lineage (NCBI taxonomy): Eukaryota > Metazoa > Chordata > Actinopteri > Gobiiformes > Gobiidae > Periophthalmus > Periophthalmus modestus. The sequence continues at coordinate 22,780,937 of JAIEZT010001390.1, read as the reverse complement.
TCAGTTCAATCATTCTTTTACCTAAGGCTCGGCTGCAGAAGTTGGAGGAAGGGACCAAACTGGACTGGTCTACAGCGGAAGCATTGGCTTTTGGCTCTCTCCTCTGTCAAGGTTTGTGTTTGAATAAAAAGTAATATCATGGCAAAAATATTAAAATACGACCTCTCTGCCTCAAATTTCTTTCCAGGTTTTAATATCCGTATCAGTGGACAGGATGTTGGACGAGGAACATTCAGTCAGAGACATGCAATGGTGGTGTGTCAAGAGACTAACGACACATACATCCCATTAAACAATATAAGTCCTGAGCAAACCGGTTTCTTGGAGGTAATGTCAAAATACAAAGAAGTCCTACATCAGAAAATATAACATGACATTTTACTCCTCACATACTTAATCATTAATTGCACTGTCATCACTGTTAATGTTTAGGTGTGCAACAGTCCTTTGTCAGAAGAGGCAGTGCTTGGCTTTGAATATGGAATGAGTATTGCACAACCTAAACTTCTTCCCATTTGGGAGGCTCAGTTTGGAGATTTCTTCAATGGAGCACAAATTATCTTTGATACATTCATTTCTGGCGGTAAAGTCATTTTAATTATGTTACCTAAACTCACTGACACTAACTAAATTGTGAAATATGAAATGAATAAAATGTCCACAGGTGAAGCAAAGTGGCTGTTGCAGTGTGGGATGGTGATTCTGTTGCCCCATGGCTACGATGGGGCAGGTCCTGAGCACTCGTCCTGTCGAATGGAGCGATTCTTACAGGTTTGTATTTGATTACACACTGATATGAGGTGATATGAGGTTAATTTTACTGCCACTCAAAACACTACTAATACAACAACAAAAATCTCATATATTTCAAGTGGTTTCACACTGTAGCACTTGTTTCTGATATTTCCTGACCTCTGTATTCATATTTTCATGTTTGTGTGTCAGATGTGTGACAGTAAACTGGATGGTGTTGATGGAGACACAGTGAACATGTCTGTAGTGAACCCTACCACTCCATCCCAGTACTTTCACCTGCTCCGGAGACAGATGATACGAAACTTCAGAAAACCCCTCATTGTGGTTGGACCCAAGACGCTGCTTAGATTCTCTGTAATCGCCAACTTTTTTATAGTTAAATCAATAAAATGAAATGAAATGATAATTATTTTTATTATTCAGGGGGCAGTGTCCAGTTTGAGTGAGATGGCACCAGGCACGTCATTTAAACCAGTACTTGGTGATACAATTGTCTCAACTGAAAGGTAACCAACTTTTTTGTTTTGCCTTTACTGATCAGAGGAAATATCATGACTGCTGAAGGGAATGAACAATATCTGCGAAGACAGTGATTAAGTAGTTGTCAAAGTCATTTTTTTTTTATATCACAAGGATCTGAGCAGGTTTTACAGAGACCAGATTTTTCTATTTTTGCAGCATCTCCACAATAATTCTTACTTTAGGGAGCCATCCATGTCTGTATAGAGATCCACGATTACACTTCTTACAGTTTTGTTGTTGCCACAGTGTCCAGAGGGTGGTGCTGTGCTCAGGAAAGCATTACTACGCCTTACTCAAGCAGAGAGAGGCATCAGCAGCCAACCAGAGCACGGCTCTGATCAGAGTGGAGGAACTGTGTCCATTTCCACTGGAGGCTCTGCAGCAGGAACTCGCAAAATACCCCAATGCTAAAGGTACAAATGACAACAACAATAATTTATAACAACAAGAAGTTTACCAACATTACATTATATTATTTTTGTTTTCTGCTTTCCAACAAGTAACTTAACCATTTAGGTATGAGTAAGGAATACTACTGTAGTGCTTTTTAAAACTCAAATAAGCAGTCATAACACTGTGATTGTGTTGTGTAGAGGAGCCTGTTTATACAAGTGAGAAGTGAATAGCTTAGCTTTTTAAATATAACCTCATGGGTTGACAGGTCTTAACTTTTATATTTGCAGCCCAACAGTCTTTTTTTCATGGCTTAGTCAGTTTCTTGGTCTTGAACAACACTGACTTATGCATGAGTTTTTTTCAGATTAATTTTTGATCTCTATTGAACAGATTCAGATCAGCCAAAAGGAATGTCTGAATACTTTTTGCATTGAGAGATTATTTAAAGTTAGTTTACTGACTATGAAAGCATCTCCATGGTTTAAGGCTTTCTGGTGCAAAGCGCATAGAATCATTTTAGGAATGCTGCTTTGAGACAGCAGAACCTGACAGGCAACACACCGAAGACAACACATTATCTTGCTGTTTTTTCCAAAAATGTGACAAATAGTTTTACTCGCAGTGCTGTATTGCATGACTCAAACCTGTCATTCTTACCTTGAGAAATGTTGTGTTTCAGAGTTTGTTTGGAGTCAAGAAGAACCTGAAAATATGGGCCCTTGGTCTTTTGTAGGTCCTAGGTTTGAGAGGCAACTGGCCTGTAAGGTAACACTGTCAATAAATGCTATATAATCATTTCTACTAATATTGGTAACCGTAATAGATATAGATTAAATATAGATTAGATATAATAATAAAACTACCATTATTGTGCCACAGTTTTGTTTCTTCTTCAATAATAATTATTTTGAATATTTTTTGATGCCAGCATTGTTTCATTTGAATAATGAAACGATGCTGACACCCTTGGGTGGACAAAATATTTTAAGAATCTGGTATTTTATTGTCAAGAAAGAATTATTCCAACCTGGAATTTCCAACATCAGGGAAATAATAAAATGAAAAAGCTAAGTCAGCTGGTTGTGTTATGAATCAGACCTGAAAATAGTCTCATTGCACATTGGTAGGCAGTGTGTCCAGTAGCCCTAAAATATAGTAAGTCCAAAAGTTTCCAGAATAACTGTACTGTCATAGCTATGTTACTATAGATTTTATTGGGAATACAAGCATTAGAATGGAGCACTGTATGTAGAATATAAAATAATGTCCTTTTCTGCCTCTGTAGCTCCGTCTCGTCAGTCGTCCTGCCCTGCCTGCTCCAGCTGTAGGTATTGGGACCCTTCATCATCAACAACAAGAGGCTATCCTCAATGCCACCTTCTCCTGAAACCAAACCACCACCAAAGATAGGCATAAACTATACTACAAACTCTATTATTTCCATCTCATCAACACTAGGGACTGTGGAGCCGAGAGGAACCTGGGACCTTTGTGTGTGTACTGGTCAGTCATTGACTATTGAGGAATGTTTTACAAGAAGTTAAATAACAGGATATTTTTAGAGACATGCAATTTAGCATTTGTGAACTTGTGAATGTGAACACAACCTATTAATCAGGTATGTGAGCATTACAATCTGAAATCAAGTAATAATAATGTTTACCACTGCAAATTCTAAAGACAGAATTTACTTATTGACTGCCAACCTGTAAAAGACTTTATAACGACTATTTCCATTACAGCTACAGTATTTTACTTATTTTAACATTGAGCCAACCTGCTGTTAAATGACCAAGCATATCGGTTGTTAGTATTGGCACAAAACAGAACTTGAATTAGTTTCTGAACAAACATTTTGAATTGTTACCTTTGTGACTGTGATATATTTATGCGATCTACGTAGGTATTTTAGTACTTGAGGTTTTTAAATTGATGGTTTAATACTGGATTAATTTTAGTTTACACAGACTTAACTGCAAAAAATGAAAGGGCTAATGTAAATATGCCAATCCAGAGCATTAAATTTTAATATTTTATCACAAAGCTACTTGATGTGGTGTTGATGTATTTTGTACAAATGACATTGGGGAAAGCGTGTGAATTTGTCTTGAGAGTCAGTAATCAAAGCGACCAAGAATAACTTTCACAAGTGGCCATTACTCTACAAAGGCAATCAAAACTCTGGATACCCAGCTGTGCCAGAGCTGAAAGTAGGCTAAATAAACAGAAAAATCAATGTAGCTGTTTTGACTGTTTTAAAGTGGCACCTAAAATAACAGAAAGCAAAACAATGCTGTTTTTTTTTTTTTTTTTTTTTGTTTTTATTTGCATCAAGGTGTTAAGCTCCTTTATTAAGGCCAGTCCGAGGCTATTAATGGAAAGGTATGAAGATTGATATGTTAATCACGACATTTGAATGTCGTGATTAGAAAATTGTATATTTCTATCTTTCTTATTGCAATGACAATATTCAGACAATATTATAGCAATTCACCAGAAATGTCTGTAAATATCTTGGTTGAGAAACAAGTAAGTTTGAATTCACTGTAAAATTTCTGTTCCCGTTGCCTTTGAAATGATTTAAAGAAGAAAAATACCAAACACTTTAAATACCTAACTGTGATCTTAATTAGTTTGTGTAAATTAGTTAGTTTGCATGTATGAGATGGCCTGTTGTGATTGTGGTCATTTAGCCACAAGCAAGAGTTCTGTGTGTACACTGGAAATGTTAATGACTGGAGTATTTCCGCTGCAGTTAAACTGAGATTATCGAAGTGTATCTGGCTCATTATGTGTTCAGCATTTAGACCAACAGTCTCAAGAATAATCTGACAGAATCAGTCCATGCTCAGTTCATACATTTGAAGGGTCATAATTTAAAATTGTCTAATCCTAAAAATAATGAATACATCCTGTGCTAAACCATAGAGAGCTCTTTTTTACAATCAAAAAGTGCATTTTAAACTTTTGCAGTTTGCTTTTGAAGAGACAGAGTGTAGTGGCCTGGACCCTTCACGGGTCACTAAAACACGATGCTATGGCCCAGTGATGTTCCTTGTCTATTCGTTCCATCAAACACAGTAAATGTCAGAGCTGCGTCAGTACAGTAAATGTGAGTGTGTCAGTGGTGTGTGGAGAGGAGTTTCAGTGTGCGTCCCGTGCGTTTTGGCGCAGTGCTTCACTTGTGGCTCTGGACAGACGCTGTCAGTCGGAGAGGCGGCGCAGCTGCCTCCCACTTTCATCGCTATAACAACCACGGGGCGGTCTGCTCCGTGCGCCTCGATGGCACAGCTCCGCCGCAGCAGCAGCCTGGATGCAGCGACTGCCAGGTGTCATCCTCCGACCTCAGCTCACCGCGCACCGCCTGCCTCTGCACGCGGAGGAGGAGGGGGCTCCGGGGGAGAGCCTGCCCGTGTTTCCCCGTCACACTGAACTGAGCAGTGGGGAAGCTCACGCCGCTGAACCGCTACGTCAAAGAGATTAGTCAAATAACCTCTCGGACTGTCGGACATAGCTCCTCCTCGAGCCTGGATGCCAGTCTGTGGTGCACTGACGAGCGGATAGACACCCCAGCACTTTTGTTTGTCTTTTGGTTTTGGTCTCGGGTGAGGTGAGGCAGCTGTAGTGTAGGGCTCCTCCGGCGTCTTCTTTATCTCCTGCCTTTCCGCCCCCACCATCGTCGCGACGAAATGGCGAAAGAAAACGGCGAGTCCGGTGACGGCTCTTCATGGAAAAAGCACGTCGATGATATTAAGAAAATCTTTGACTTTAAGGAAGTCCTTGGCACGTGAGTATCGAGCTAAAGCAGCAGCCTCATGGCGACACCAAACTTTGCAGCAATTAGCCTGCGTCCAGAGACCAGACACCACCTCAACACAGACACGATGCTGGGGCTGACAGCTGTTGAATGTAGACAGTGTAGATCCTGCTGAAGGATGAAGCCAGCACGGCCTTACAAGTCAACCACTGTCAGCTCTTTCCCACATGTATTTCTGGGCTTGCTCTGGGAGAGAAATGCTTCACCAGTCCAATAATTATGAGTGAGGTGAAGTCATTAGATGCTGCCTGTGTCACTGTTCATTCAAAAATCACTGCAGCATGTTCTGTTGGCAATTACACTCAGCCTGCCGTACCGTTAGTTTGAGCTCGTTAAGCCTTATTGTAACAAAGAAAGCCACGCAAATGTATTGATGATGTCGAAACATGGTTTACCAAAGTGTGCAGTAGTTTCAGTTCAGTTTTATTAGAGTTGGCCTGCAGTGATTCTTGTGTTTATTTTGGTTCCCTGTTAGTGCTGCTCGAGTTGATAGCCCTTTTCCTGTGAATGACTTATGGCCCTGAAGGAGGTCCCCAAACTGTTGATACAGGCTGGTCTAAATCTGTGTGACAGTAACAAGTGGTGCACAAATTAAGCTGAAATCATAATTTAAGGTTTGAGGGTTTGATATGCTGTTTTTGCATCGTTAGGATTTGGAAATAAGGCTTGGGCTCCCCATGGGAATTGCAGTATGTATTCTTCAGATTCAGAAAACCATGTCAAGCCAAGCTGCCTGGAAACTGTGTGTTCTTCCATATGAACCAACAAAATCATTATGTCTTTGTTGAATATACACCACATTGGCCTACAAGGTAATATAAATACAATAAACACAATGTAGGCCTATGTTAACTGTACCACTGTTAACTTGCACATGAAAAGTACGTCCATTGTTTTTGTTTTTTTGTTTGTTTTTTAAATTCAAATTATTTTTCCAGCACTCTAAGTTAATCAATGTTAATGTTAATGTATTTTTATAGTCCCATTGGAAAATCTTTGTATTTAACTCTCCCTTAAATGTCATCAGGGCTGCCTATAAGGAGCAGTCAGGGAGCACAGTTCTTGCAGCTGGATGATGCTTACACTGTAGATGATTTATTTCTCATTATAGAAGTTATATGTAAATACATTTTAGACATTCTTATCCTTAAAATGGAGGCTATGAGAAACATGTAGTACCTGTTGGCTGTCTTGGATTTAAATCACATTTATATCAACTTGCTTATTATAGGCCTATATTAGGTAACACTGATGTATTTTATGATTTCCATGACATAGTGGTTCATAAATTATGCTAAAGTAACATGAAACTTTCTTCTTCTGAGCCAGTAATGAAACCAGTATGTCTGTTATTACCCATGCTATTTTTGACATTAACAAGTCATTTACTACATGGGATAACTATCGGGGAACTGTATTTAATGGTATGCCAATATCAGTGCACATAGTAAAGTAAATAATACTAATAATAACGCATGAATCTTACTTTTAAACTTTAAGTCGCTTTACAATTTTGTGTTTTATTTATTCACCTCCCTTACTCTATGGTGGTAAGCAACTATTCTATCCACAGCTGCCCTGGAGTAGACTGAAAGAAGTTAGGCTGCTAATCTGCGCCATCGGCCTCTTGAACCAATCATTTTGGCACCTGGGATTTCCAGCTCTCTCCCATCCAAGCAGGCAACAGTAGGGCCCTATGAAGCTTCAGATGTGATTAGGCATTGACAAGACAGGTTTATGACAAGATAATTGTAACTACTGTATGAAATATACAAAAAATATTAATAAGTTAAAATATGTTAAGTAAAAAATAAAAAAATAACATCTCCATTTTCCTCCTTTTCACATCGAGACAACCTCTATCCCTAGCAGTGACAAATCTACATCCCAGAGTTATTATGCATAATTTAGATCTATACATTGAGCCAGTAAGTATTTCTCACTGCTTCAGCCGAAGCTTGTTAATTAAAACTCACGCCATAGGAAGCCACGTGCCCAGCTCAGAAACTGCCTTTGCAGAATACTAAATAAAGTAATACATTATAGATGTACAACTGTGTGTAAGATATTCGTGCCTTGCAAATCAATTTAATCAGTCTGATAGAGAGCTCCAAATCAAAGACTGTAGCACTATTCTTATTCATGACAATATAAACTCAATATTCTCAGGAGAAAGGAAACTGAAGTATCGAAAATCTGATCAAACTCTGCATCTTGCTCATTTTCTGGGCCTAATAATGGTTTTGTTTGCTTTCAATACAGCCTTGTCTTTTGTCTTTAGTGTTTATTTTAGAGGAATTATTCACAATGTGCAGCCAACACCTCAGCAGATGTAGCTGCTATACCTGAAGGCGCATTGATTTCCCCAAGGCTTTTCCTAATGTGAGAAAAGCCTTTTGAATAACACCATGAGTCATTATCTTTATTTGCAGTTTGACAATGACCAGAAGGAAAGAGATGAAAATGTGCCTCCGCCCACAGACAACGCACATCTCCTTATGGTACACATGAGTTACTTCACACAGGTCATGAATACAGTTTTATCATTACACTATTTTTCACAATGAGGCACTAGGATATAATTTCTAATCAAGAAAGGAAATGTCAGATGTGTCATTTGGGCCGACCAGCTGTGTGCTAATGGTGACATAATTTCTACATTTCTACTTCTATGTTACCACTGGCTGCCACTGCTACCAACAACCTACTTAACTCTTACTTAGTTTATACGCGAGACAAATATAAATAAAATGAATTGCTACAAAAATACTATACTACTGATAGCATTTTAACTGCACTAAAACTAAAATAACTACAACGTAACAAAAAAACGAGCAAGGCAGGCAAGATTTTGACATAATTACAAATGAATAAATTATGTGGTTCTGTTGGGTGTGCCTCACAATATTTTGCTTAGTTTACTTGGTATTAAATATTATAGTACTGCTTTTTTAAACTATAGCTTCTCAAAAAGATGTAACAGAACTGCATTTACCCCCATTGTTCGTGCCAAATGTATATATACATGGAAAAATGTCATGATATAGTTTTCCTCATGTGTGCACAATCTTGTGGCAATTTTATCTCGCGAGATCTTGTGCCATTTACCTCACTAGTTCGGGCAAAGAGTACTTCTTTGTCAACTGAAGTTTGTAGCCCGCTGCAAATAGTACAAAGCATGTCTCTTTGAACTTTCATACCACATGACACCATTGTTGTTACCGCTACTATTGCCACCACAAGCATTTACATCTGGCTATATTGTGAGTAGACTGTGTATTCTCTCATTTGTCAGAGTGTCCAAGTTAAAAAACGTTTAAAAGGTAGCCCTGACCAACTTAAAGATGTGCTAGTATGTAACCTTTGAGGGGGGGGGTTCCTTCACCTGCTCGTTTCCAGAGTAGAGAGTGGCCCTCTCTAGTCTGGAGTCGAGGGCAGGGAATAATGAGAAGGGTCTAGTCAAAAGAACAAAGTGAGTGACCAGGAACATACGGACAGAGGTCAGTAATATAATGGGCCGAGGCCATTAAGTGCTTTAAAACTTAGAAATAAAACTTTTAAATCAATTCGAAAGCTGTCTTTTTATTTATCAACGGTCTTGTTGAAAACTCATGATAAAGTATTGGGATTATTATGGGCCAGGGGTAAGTATAGTTGCATATCATCTGCGTAACAGTGTAAATTAATATTATGTTTTCTAAAAATATGACCAATTGGAAACATGTAAATGGTGAACAAAATTGGACTGAGAAGAATGCCACAAGAAAGGGGTGCCAAAGATGATAAAAGTCCCATTACAACTGAAAAAGATGGTTTTGATAAATTAGATGAGAGCCATGCAAGTGCTGTGCCTCAAAGACCCACCCAGCTTTCCAGTCTCTAACAGAGCCTTGTAGTATACAGTATCAAAGGCTGAGCTAAGATCAAGCAAGACTAAGATGGAACTTGCCCCGCTGTCTGCTGAAGTAGATCATTTTTTACTTTGTTACAAGTACGTTCATTTACTTAATTGCAGTTTTTTTTATTGAAAAGAAAATAACTGAAAACCAAGTATTCTTATTTTTGACTGTGAGCTTCATATAAAGTCCTGTGATATTATAATAAATCTAACCCTACAGCCCTACATTGATTATTACCGGTAATCAATTAGGCCACAGGGAGTGCACAGCAAGGGTTGACATAGGCCACCTGCAAACTACAGCTTGACCCAAGGATTAAGATTGGGAAGGCCTGTCTGAAAGGAGGAGACATACAGATAATCTCTTCCTCTAATTGTGCTTCCCTATCAGTAGATTAACACGTTGCTTTAGTAGTTCATTATTTTATTGCTTTTTGTTTTTCATAGATTTATAATTTTTTATAAATCTATGAAAAACAAAAAGCAATAAAATAATAAGTTGATGGTAATTGAGAGTTTGAGTTTATGCACTACTGATTATGTTACTTTTAAAATCTAATTTTGTAATTTGGTCAATTTTTGTATTATTTATCTATTATGTATGCACAGTACTGAATATAGTATTGAATAGTTGTGAATAACTGGGTTAAGAGTTAATAATAGAATTTTGTCAGATGCTAGCGTGTAACTGTTGACAGATTGGATATTGATACTGGCCCCAGGGCAGGCTGCTGTGGTGTCAGTATAGTTCCTCAGTGTCTTTTCTTGCATGTATTTTGGATGGGGCTGTTTGAGCTAATGGGATCTTGGCCACTGAGTCTATAGTCTTCCTTCCACTGCTCACTGCTGGGCTAATTTTGGCCCCCTAAGCTGCTGATACTCTGTGCAAGTAAATTAAGTAACCTGACCACAAGCACCTTTGGAGGAGGCCTGGTGCTGTTAGTGTCCAGATGACAGACTGCTGTGGATTGACCCCAATAGTCAGTGTTAGGCCTAGAATGATATGCTGAATTTTTCATTTTTAATTTTTTTATTTAGCATTAATCCATAACATTTACTGTCTGTGAAGGTATATGGCATTGTTTCTTAAAAAACAACTTGGCATGGCATAACAAGTATAACATAAGGAGTGATCTCTAGTGATCTCCATATGATGCAATATTTGCAAATTTTTATTATCATCTGCATAGCAACAACAACAACAACAACTAACAACCATTCAGTTTTACGTTTTAGTTTTTAAATTGCATTTTTAAAATGGAAAAGAGTAGCTAATCTCTTGGAATCATCATTTTGAATGAAAATCCTAAAAGTTTGTTTTTAGGCTGTGAAGCAGTGCTTGAGTTGATGATTATTTATAATGCTGTGTGTGACAGTGATGCATAAAAGCAGCACTGAGGTCCTTGAAACCAGCCTGAAACCGGCAGCTAGGCAACCAGGTTCTGAAAGTCCTTGGTTTTTCTGAAGATTCTCCCTCCAGCTCCTCACGGCACTCTGGAGAAGGTGCTCTGTAACAGAAGCTACTGAATGCAAGATACACGGGCAAACCAATCTGCTGGAAGACTAGATCAAGTTGGCCATGGTCATTTTGTGAAATTATCCCTATTAAAACAGAAGAAACTGTGGCATTTATTTATTTATTTATTTGTGTATTTATTCATTCACTCATTCATTCTGTTCACTATGTTTTCAAAATTCTTTGTTCAATATCATGCATCGAATTGAGAAAAGACATGCCTCAGTTGTGGTGTCACAGTGGTGTCTTCTAGCTCAGAGCATTTTGTCATTGACCATAATTTTGTAACCCGGAAGGGCAAGACATACTCCAGTTGGGCTACATTATAAATATCATGGAAACTGTTGAGGACTTGTGCAACACTGATGCAACATATTGCATTTTGAATCCTTTGTATTAGAAGTTCTCCGGTGAAATTCTGCAGGGTATGGTGGGCGCAGTGCAGAGAAAAGGAGTAAAACACAAAATGACTTCACTTTTGGTATGCCACTGCAGTAGTAGTATAGTGTGAAGGTAATCTGATTCAAATGTTAAACCTTCTCAAATGTCCTATATTATGCAAAATTGCCTCCTATGAGCTTGAAGCCATGTTAGATTAAAAAACATAGTTGGAGGAGTTGTGTTTTGTTTCATTCACACATGTTTAACACACAAACCTTTATATTTGGACTGAAACTCAAACAGTAAATACCTTGTGATGGCATGTGGTTTTACAGGAAGTGCTTCACTGCGTTTTTAAACTAGAATTATTTGGATAATTTCAGCCCTGGAAATGCCTTCTCTGAACAAAAAGTAGCTGAAACATGAAAATTACCACTGCATGACATCACAAGGTGGAACAGAGCTTTTTGAGCTTAGAAGACTGAGACAGACTAGGTTTACTCAAACATATGTGGATGGGGAAAAAAAAACACAACTCCAAGTATGTTTTTGAGGAGTTACCAACATTCTAAATATTAACTAAATCATTTTGCATTGATGACATACCAGGATGTTTCTTTAAACATACCAGGATGCTTAAAGAAACATCCTGGTATGTCTTTGATGAGGACACATTTATAACATAGATCTGAAAATACTATGTCATGGGCCCTTTAAATGTTGGTGCAAAAAGTTTACTTCACCTGCTATGCCTAAGATTCAAGTGGGTATACACCACTTATCTATTGCATTTCTCTGACTCCCACCTCCTCCCTGTTCATCCAAATGGATTGTGGCCCCTCATGCATCCGTCCCACTGGCAGGAGGTAATGCTATAATCCATTTTATTCGGTTCACCTGTCATAAAGTTATGGCTGATTAGTGCATTTTCCCTTGTTATCTCCTCCTCCCGGCTCAGACAGTGTGATGTATTGCAGACAATTATTGTGTGATGTATCAAGAATCATTGTCCCTCTGCGGTCATTACTGCTGGGATCGTAATATTAACAGTCATTTATCTTTATAGACCAGGGACTTTCTCATGTGTAAATAGTTCTAACGAAGCATAGATCAAACTGCATTTCCTCGTATCTTAATTTGAGGCTGTCACTGCTAAGTTGATTTGAGAAACAAAGGTATTTACGCTGTGCTCCTGCTGGACTTGGATGTTTATTGTCCTTTATTGTGCATAGACACAACAGGGGAAGACGTTTGTCATCACAGTGGTCATTTTCAGGGCCAAGTGGCTTTCATATGGATTGAAATAACAAAAATGTCCATCATACGCAATCATTTTTTCTCATTATACTTGCATTATACTAGTGCTTGTTGTTTTTCTTAGATATTTCTGAAATGCAAACACTTAAAAACACCACATTTTATACTTGACTAACTTATACCACCCACACAATGTTGATGTTTAAAAGTTCTCTGTGTAACCTTTGTGGTGGAGGGTGGGTATGCCACCTGCTAGCTTCCTTGAAGATGTTATTGCTTTGCTTAGAGTCTTCCAAAGTATAGCATTTATATATAATATATATATCTTGCATTAAAGCAATTGCATTGTTCAGTACTTTGGAAAAAAATAACAAACTTCTTACTAGGATTGTCAAAATTATCAAAAATCTGATACTAATTTGAAGTACTGGTAGTAAAAAGTCACATTCAGAGGACAGAAATGAACCTTTTCTGAATAGCTTTAGAATGGATTACACAGATATAAGGCCTCACCGCAGATCTGACCTAACGATGTCACCTGCTTGTCTCCATGGAGATGTGTTAGTCACCAAATACTGGGGAATGCCATATAGGATTAGTTACCAAATATTGTGGAACATTTCAGGCAAAATGGTTAAAAAAAAGATTTGGGTTTTTATACTGATATTTTTATATATGCAATTGTTTTTCATACATTCACGTCAGTAATACAGTTTAAAGTTACTTACATGGATGACTTTGAACCCCACCGTCAGTATCACCATCTGTTTTTTTCATCCCATAAGTATCCCATATGTTAAGTAAGCTGCACATCTTACACAAGATAATTCAATATGATTACTCGGCGTCATCACAATAACCATAGTGTCAGTAAACCTTTCACTTTACCCATCCACAAAGAACAAGAACACAGTCTTAAAAGTTCTACCAGTGCATTTTTAGTATGTTTAGCTTGTCTGACTCACCACATTCACAATTCACTGGTGAACATGGTGTGGTGATGCTATGTAACTGGCTGTCATCTCAGAAGTGTGAAGGACTGCTGCTGCTGTTGGCCTGGCAAAAAATTTAAAATGCAAATGTTATTATTCATCAGCAATAAGTGAGACATCAGGTCAGAAGCGTTATGGTCTGCTGGTGAGTTTTAAGCAGAGATAAACTACAGAACACTTGCATTGTGATGTCACTAGTTGGATCTGGATTTGTACATTATACATTACCTTTGCCCTTAGTCATTTTACTTGCTACTTTATAAATATTGGATTAGTAACTCTATCAATGATATCACTGTCTTTCATTTGCATGTCCACTCTGTGTAATCAGCTATCCATGAAATACATTTACAGTGCTCTACCTGGAATATAGTATATAGTTAGTTCTTAAAGGCCAGGCCAAATGCAGAGGACAGAGGGTTTTAAGCAATAAATAATAACCTTACTTAACTTAAGACATGTCTTTTCATTTTTACACATTACTTGTACATGGCTGCTGCATGTGGGTGGTGTACCATATGTACATGTGTAGCAGACATCACACCTTGTTTTTCCTGTGTGAATTAATAGACCCAACACTATCTGAGCTAGCAGTGTTATTTCTCATGGGCCTAACTGAGCAAGATAAAGTGGCAGAGTTGTTGGCTACAAGACGTGATGTCGCTGCATGTTGGGTTAAGCAGGGGACACAGAGGAGTGCTGCTGCAGAGAGCTGTAACTATCCTCTCTGTGAAACTGCCGGCTTCCTGTGGTTTGGCTCATTGTGTGCATGGTTTATGATGCGCCTGGCGGAGGAAGCCTTTTGTTGTTTGGTGCTCTATACACAGCTGTGAGATCAGGCTGCGTGCAATATTAGAAAAATGAAACAATTTTGAATAATGCTGCAATAATGGGCTGACCAACAGAAACAACCATTTGAAATTGGGAACTTTTAGTTGGGTAAGGCTTTGCAATCTTAGCTTTCAAAGGATAGCCTAAACCAATAACAAAAATGGATATTCACCAGGCTGAACAAAACCCTGAGAGAAGTCTCTGTACTATTCCAAGAAAGACAATGGAGGGTTTTCTTATGAGCATAAGCATAAATGTATTTGTTTTAATTGATGAAAATGTATCTATTATGTAAGCAATATACAAATTTGTGGTGTGGCAGGTACTTCATCATGAGCCTACCTTGCTGCATAGTTAACCTTGGAGTCTTTACTTTGACGGTATAGCTACATGGTTCATCATTGTTGCCGTATGGTAAGTTTATTACAATATAGTGTGGCCAGGCACACATGTCTGCACTCTAACATCTGTGAAGGTTATGTCAGAAGAGAACACTGTAAATAACCATCGCCTGCGTACTCTCCCTATTGTCTCATTTGGTCCTACTTTGTGATGCGTCACACTGGGGTCAAAGTCAGAGGACGTTTATATCACCTTGTCATACTTCAGCTCCTCTTTGGGACGGCCAGGTGATATGTCCCCTGTTTGTTTGTGTGCGACGGCCTGACCCCTCCCCCCTCCCTTTGGCTGTCTCCTGTGGGACGGTGACTGGGGGATTAGCGTGGATTTAAAGGCCGCAATAGGACTTAGTGCAGTGAGTGGGGCTGAGTTGGGAGGAACTGATGACACTTTGAGGACATAATGCCTCGTTTGATATCGTCCGCCTGCCGTGTCAGAGCGTTAGACGTGTCACATCCCTTTAACCTGTTGTCCACTGCAATGTCTGTGTTCTCAGCTTCAGAACCTATTCTGAGTCCTCCACTACTGTGACCATAGAGATAAAGTTAAAGCTTCTTTTTATGTGTTTTTAACAAACAAAATCAAATTGCATTCATGTAGTCTTTGAAATTGTATGTTTGTCTTACATGTCCATGTCCATATATACAGCCTTGGGATTGGTCCAAGTGGTATCTGAATAGTTGAATTAGCAAAAATTGTGAACAACTTTGTAATTATTATCAAGAGTTTCTTTCAATTGCTCGCTTCAGCCATCTTCACAGAATATTACATTTTTTTCACAATTACTTTTATCCAAGTTTGGCCCTAACACACAGTTTATATTAATTGAACTCTGTAACCCTCCATTACAGATGTGGGCAAAGCAACAATAAGCATTAACCAACAATAATCTTGTATGATGTGTGTGCAGTGTGCTTTTATGAGCTCTGTTGACTCAATATAGTTTATCTTTGTCAGAATCAAGATTCACAGTTGGTCTATTGCAAAAATGGATTCATGAGATCTTCTGCTGATGGTGATCATCCAGGCCACATAATAAACATACTTAAATGCTGGGTATTTGAAAGTTGTGCTGTTGTTGCAGACATAAGGCTCTATATGTTTTCAGAAAGGAGCAAGATAGAGTGACCTTTATTAATCTGATGGACTGAAATCATCTATAGTACCAAACATCTTGATCACACCAGCCGCGCTTAGAGCCTTAGAGGGAGCTGCTCCTGTGAAGGTGTGCAGTAAGAAAGAAAACAGGATCATAGTGAATTATCTAAGGTTAGGTACTGTTCACAATCACATTATGAGAGGGAATAATATAGTATTATACAGGATTTCTGCAATGTCACACAGCAAATGTGATACCTGTTTACAAGCATTGTGATTTACACAAAGTAAGTCTATAATTAGTCTGGTTTAATTATTGTTGCAGAAATCTTGACAATACCTGCACAGTGACACTTTAACCACCTTGACCAATAAGAATGCCTAATCCTAAATTCATCACCCCCAAATGTCACTGAAAGCTGATGTGTGATAATGTACACTGCAGTAAGTGACTTATTTGGTTAGTTATCTCACGTTTTGTTTTTTGATTTTTAAATCCTATAAAGTACTTGTCTTTACGTCTAGATGGACTTGGAAAACTCAATTTATGGCTAACAAAATGTATGCCATTTAAAAAGTGTTTGCACAGCTTTTGGCCTGCAACATTGGTGCTCATAGTGTGACACTGCGTTCAGTAAATATCCACAATATGTTGTTTGTGTATTCTGGCCCACTGTGGCTGAGTGCCTGCTATCTGCACTGCACTGCTGATAGGTTTTCTGTGTCAATATTGTCTGAGTGCATGTAAAGCAGCCAGCTAAGGTGTTTTCTATCTCTCTTTCTGCAGAGGTGCGTTTTCTGAGGTGGTGATGGCTCGGGAGAAGGCCACGGGGAAGATGGTGGCCATCAAATGTATCCCCAAAAAAGCACTTAAAGGCAAGGAGACCAGCATCGAAAATGAGATTGCGGTGCTCAGAAAGTAAGTATGGGACAGTCTGTAAAGAGAACCTGCTTTATTGGTCAATTGACAAAGGACTATGACATTTTTATAGTTTAAATCAACATTTTTGTATTCTGGCATTACTATTATTATTATTTTTATTTTTACGACAAGCCATTTTAAGATTGGGGACGGGTTCACAGGCTTCTAGAAAGTGTCAATCCCTATTTCACTGAAAGACGTCGTATTACTAATAATTCTTTTCTCACATTATGACAAACATGATGCAATAGGAAGGTACCCAGCCTTTTGACAAGCTTTGAAACACTTCATTGCATCATCCAGTGGAAACCATCCTGACAGTCAAGTGCTTCAGTGGAGAGGGCAGGTACTCGTCGTTTTATTTAACAGTCGATTCATCTAGTCTCAATTTAAAGTCGTCAGTGTGGACACACTCAGCCCTGACAGGTGACAGGCCATCCTCCGCTGGGGCCTGCTGTGGGATGGTCCCTGGAGCAGCTCACTTATCAGTCACTTCTGAACGACCAGTTGTTGGGTGTAGTTGCCTGGATACAGTTGCTATGGCGCAGTTTCTGATTTTTGATGTTATTGTTCTCCATACCGCAGCAGGTGGTCTCCACATTCTAGGATCTGATCATGTCAAAAACTCAGATGGAGCATAGCAGTCTGGATTATTAGATTTTGTTTTCATTGTAGATTTCAGATATTAAAATTGACAAATGTTGCATAGTTTAATATCCCATAAAATAAATTAATAAATATAAAATATCCTATAAAAAATAGGTGTATAATTGCTTGTTAACAGCAGGTCTACTACCAGAAAACTTGTCTCCGTGTTTCATTAGTGATAGACTGATGCAATGGTAAAAAAAAAAAAAATTAAGACTCTGTATATGCACCAGTTGTTTGATGATGATGATTGGGGGAGTAATTCAGCCAACCATAAACCACCAATTAAAAAAAGAAAAAAAAACTTCCATTTGGAATCTTTACCTGTAAATACCGCCATAGAATTTTATAATTCCTCCACGTGGAATGTGATAATATTATTTTTTTTAGTTTGCTGCTAATATCTGCTAATATTTTTTTAGTTTACTGCTAATATACCATAACATGTTCTGCATTTGGTATATTACTTTGTTATTCTCAGTAGTGCTATGAAGGGAACATAGCATAATTTCTTTGCTTTTTGGGGTGAATATTTTCTCTTTTGTCTTTCACAGTCACATTCAGTCAAATCACATCCCGATTTATGCATGTCCATAAATCGGGTTGTATGACATCACATTATTGGAGAGAGCTTGTGCACCCAACCCCTAACACAATAAAGTAAATATAATGTTTCTTAATATAATAAGAATAAGAATAATGGAATAATATAATCTGTGAAAGCAGAGGTTCTGGAGGCTGTTTTGTCCTTTGAGAGTTGTTTTCCTCTCTCCTCTCCTCAGCCACCTGCCCCTCTCCCTGCTCTCTGCCGTGTACAAGCACCACAAAACCTTGTCACTTGGTTGCCAGGACACAGATTCCTGGCATTTACATTTTCCTTATATTAATTTCTTCAGGTGGTCTTGCCAAGCAGGGGGAGGGTGGGCTTGTTTCTTGGTGATGATGCTGATTCATTGATTCGCATCCTCTAAACACCCCCACAAGCTCACGCACAAAAGATTTTCACCTTTTTGTTCTGCGAATGAACATCGTAGGTTACAAACGATTACATGTGTGAAACATTACAAATGTTCAGAATACAATACAGCTGTCAGTACTGATGGATTTATTATGTTAAATATATATATATATATATTTGTTTTTCTCTTGCAGAATAAAACATGAAAACATTGTGGCCCTGGAGGATATTTATGAAAGTTCAAACCACCTTTACCTCATCATGCAGCTGTAAGTATTTACTCTGCTACCACACAAATTGATATTTATGCTTTCATGGATCAAAGCATTCAATAGCCATTATGGTTCTGATGTAGATATCAAAGTAGGCGTTGTCAGAGTAGGCAAATGGAACAAAGTGCATAAGGCATATGTTTCTGCAATATATTACAGACATATTACAGATGCATGTAGCCTTTATAATAAATCCTGATGGGGGAATTGCACTATCTTGCCAAGGACACCTCCAGCTCAGTTGTTATCTGGCCAATCTCATCAGAGGTTATATAATACTTCCTACAATGGAGGCATAGGCTCAAATGGACAGTACTACAATGTGTTGAGCATTCAAATCCCTGGGTCCCAGATAGATATCCAGTGTCCTGCCTCTCTTTACTCTTTTACGCTACTTCTCTTTATTCTTATAATTTCTAAAAAAAAAAATTACAAAGAACAGACACAATTTACACTGTACTGGCACAATTTATACTGTAACCATTTTTTCCACATATTGAAAAAAAATAAAAACATTTGCGTCAATAGCTGTATTTTAAAAGTCAAATGTTTCTAAAGGCATTTAGTGGTGCAGTTCTGACCCTTTGTCTGTGCTACCTGTTTCTTTGCTAACAGTTTCGGAGCTGCATCATCATGACTTTCTTTTACTGGATGGTTATATTTTGTTTTTTGTGACTAATGCATCAGCAATTCAGGCAGCAATGTTCTAGCCTCTTTGCACCCCTGTTTCATAATGTCATATGGAAATGTCACTTTAGAAACTGTGTACTATTTATTCAGGTGACCTTTTCTCACTGTAACTGATTTTCAACATTTAAAAAGTTTACATTAGCGGGGCAAGACTTTGTTATTTGAATACGATACTTTGCACTCAAATACGTGATCAGAAAACATAGTAATTTCTACATGACAATCTTGTGCTGTCTCAATTGAAGTTTGCTTATTCTTGGTAACTGAAAGTATGCTGGTGTGGGCTGTGTTAAAAACCACTGTGGCTCTGAAAGCACTAACCTTTACATGATAGCCTTTGGTCCTCTGTCGTGTGTTCACAGGGTGTCGGGAGGAGAGCTCTTTGATCGCATTGTCGAAAAGGGCTTCTACACAGAGATGGATGCTAGTCGCCTCATTCGACAAGTGCTGGATGCAGTAAACTATCTCCACTCCATGGGGATTGTGCACAGAGACCTAAAGGTACCTCTGAACTTTGACCCCACGGACTGGAATAATCTGCAAAGTTGCTTAGATCTCAAACTCCATGGAGCAAATGCAGGTTTTATGTAATGTCCACAGAGACAAAGTGGTGGGCGTTCTGTGGTTGATTTACAAAAGGAAAATGTGACTAGTTTCAAATCCACAGACACTGTTTGTGCTTGTTCTTCTGTTCAAATAGTGTATGTTTAGTGGCAATGTATTTACAGTACCTTTTCTTATTTTGTTTCATCAAATTAACCACACCAAATTAACCAGTGTACCAAAGTATGGGAAGTAAATTAATAAATCTATAAAATGCAATATGTACAATAAGATACCACCCATCCTGCTTGTCTCTATGTTGTTGCTTTTACTAGAATATTCCACAGTAGGGCATTAAATGTATCTGTTATAGGTGTTTCATTTCTCAAAAATACCTTGCAAAACATGCATCTGACCTGTAACTTGGCCATGTGGTACTACTTGAATGTCCTCATGGAGATAAATGTGTTCAATGCACTCCAAAGGAACATCTAGGGGAAGCAGTAACACCTAAGTGACGCATCCTCTAAGAAAGTTACATTCTGCACTTTTAAGTCTACTCTACTATAAACCATGCTCAGTCAATGGTACTGTGACTAAGTACTAAGCAGTTTCCAATTTGATTAGTTCTAAAGTCAGTTATATTCCACTGAAGAAGTCATAAATTCCTGAGTGTATTCTACCTTGTATGCTAACCTTATCAGTCAGTTTTTAAGTGTTGTAAATGCAAAGTTTCAGTACACAAAATTAAAGCTTTTACCTTTATCAACTCCTTTTTTTTTTCTTAGCCAGAGAATCTGCTCTACTTCAGCCCCCATGACGACTCAAAGATCATGATCAGTGACTTCGGCCTGTCCAAGATGGAGGGCACTGGAGATGTGATGGCCACCGCCTGTGGGACCCCGGGATATGTGGGTAAGTCCGACCTTTGAACCCCTGTTTACATTCAGTAACGACATGGTTTGGACAAACATCGGCCAATCTAATCTTCAGTTGCCACGGCTACACACAGCCATCTGCTACCTGTCACTACGACATTGAAATTCTCATCCGGCCTGGAATGAAATTATATATTTTCACAAGACTGATTATTTCTTCACAAATTCAACTTTTTGTTCTTGTTTTTTTCTCTTAGCCCCTGAGGTATTAGCACAGAAGCCCTACAGCAAGGCAGTGGACTGTTGGTCTATTGGCGTTATTGCATACATTCTGTAAGTACTTTTCTATCTTATTGTAAGTATGTAGCTTGCAATTAAAATCTTTTTTACCCAACTCTTATAATCTCCATAATGAGTATTGTATAAGCAGACAAACAGTATAAGTGACAAAAAACAGACCAACGCTTGCTTCACTTTTCCTTCTGAAAAAGCAATATGCAAAATAGTTTGTGAGAGCTAGGAACTAGGTTTTCCTCAGTAAATGGCACATTTTTATATAGCACTTTTCCACCTTCAAGGCACTCAAAGCACTTTACATCAAGGAATCACTCACCCATTCACACATACGTTCATACACCAGTGCATGCAGACACTGTTATTTTTATTTCTGTTATTTACTTTCCATGTCTGGTTATTAAACAAGTCCATCTATTAACATGGTGATAATGTTTCCATGCACTTTATGTACTCAGAGCATCTTCGCAAACAAATGTACTACTCTTTAATGGGGACAACTTGTAGTTAGGCCTTCCAATTAAAGGAAGCACCTGACCATCATGTCGCTTCACTGATCACATTTAACATTTAACTTGAGGGGCGCAGAGGAAAGTGTCACATTCATCCACAGACTAATTAACTAAATTGGTGTGTCTCATTAGCTGGAAGAAAATCCCCAGTCTCGTTATAATTTCCTGAATCGTGATCATTTTTAGATAATGGCCTCACTACTACTGACTTCTCATCCTCTTACACAGTTGTTGCGTGATTGTATGTTTTTTTGCCCTTCTTAATGCTCATGTAGCGAGTGTAATCTCCCAGGAGCTGTCTCTCATTGCATGCTATATTAGAAATCAAACTGCCACTGAGTCTGATTAGGCCTGCTGCTTAAATCTTTTTTAGATTTCGATTGAAGTTGTCTCTGTAATCCTGTCTTGCCAGGCTGTGTGGATACCCGCCCTTTTACGATGAGAATGACTCCAAGCTTTTTGAGCAGATCCTGAAGGCGGACTATGAGTTTGATGCTCCGTACTGGGATGACATATCAGACTCTGGTGAGTGGCTATTGTCCTCAAACAAGCAAATGTGTGTTTTAAACATTACTTTGTGATAGTATGGGTGACAGGACAATAGGACTGTGTTGCTTACATGTCTTTCATCAAGTGGATAGTTCAGATTTACAGAAAGTATCCAGTTTCAGAATGATAAGAAACTATTGCATGTGTTCTCAAAATGCTGCGTACAACAGGAAGCTTGACATTTCCCTTTTCCAAATAATAGGCTTATTACTAAAGCAGACCTATTATGCAAAACGTTTTAGAGCTTTTAACCATGTTACAGTTGTTTCCCCTCACCATTTACTCACCCGAAGTTATATTTTGAGTAATTTGTGCATGTTTGAGCAAATAACAACATTTAATTGCTTATTTTCAAGATGCCATATTGTTGATCAGTCCCTGTTTTCACTGACACCAGCATATGCCCACTGCTCTGTACTTATTTCGTTCTCCAGTTTTATTTTTTTTAATTTGTGAAACGCCCAGGATTTGGCAGAGGTGCATAGTTATTTTGGTAGAAATGGAAAAAAAAACAAAAAAACACTGCTCACTAGTGTGATCTGCAGCTATCCATCAGAGGTGCTGACTTTGTTGCACCTTAGTTTTCTAACACAGAAGTCGGTGGAATTGCTTCTTTTATTGAGTCATTTTAGATAAATAATCCTTAAAATTAGCAAATTATAACATAATGATCCACAATTGTCACACATTGTCAACTATATAGCAGACAGAAGCATTATTGGTCTTCTTTAATGAAACACACATATTACTCATGACACAAGTCATGAGTAATATGTTTAGGTCTTTTGGCTGCATTGAAGTAGTGAGTATTTCTTGGCTGAACATGTTGTTGACCTTTTTGCGCTCCTCCACAGCCAAAGACTTCATCAGCTCGCTCATGGAGAAGGACCCAGAGAAGCGCTTCACATGTGACCAGGCACTGGAGCACCCCTGGTGAGACACATCGCTCCTCACTGCGCCGCTACCAGACACTCAGCAGGAAGCTCACATCTCCTGCCTTTACAAGTGCTCTGACGTAAATCAGCAGCTTACACATTTGTCATGGAGAGCTTGTCCTCCCACTGTCATCTGTCACCATGGCACTAACCCACCTCTGCTCCCTTGCCCGCCCTCACACAGATTGGCTGAATAAATCGCTGCCAATTAGTGACCGGCGTCCTGAAGGACTCTTGAATATTGTGGAAGCTTTAATGAACAATTAGCATGTCTTCCCAGCCCAAAGTTAACAAGAGAAGCGAATGTGTGCAGCAGAAATCGGATGGGAATATGTCTGTTGGCCCTAATGGGCCTCTGGGCCAGGGGCAGGTGGTCTTTTCCATACAAATATGTGTTTGTCACAGTGGCAGCAGGTGTCATAACTGAGAGAAATGGCTTTCATTGACAACATTTCACACTGATATTATGATGAATGTGACAGAAAGTGATGCGGTGAGCGAGCTCCCATCAGACCTGGCTGCTGCAAAATGAAAATAAATGATACTTGCAAATGGGATAGAGATTCCCTAAGCCTCACAGGCGCAAATGTTAAATAACTGTGTTTTGTTTGTCCATATTTAGTCACAAATAATTGGTTTAATTCACAGGATTGCTGGAGATACAGCTCTCTGCAAGAACATCCATGAGTCCGTTAGCCGACAGATGAGGAAAAATTTTGCCAAAAGCAAATGGAGGGTGAGATGACTTTAACACAAATGTGGATGATGTCTGAATATTTACAGTGATTAATCTGTGTGCGTAATTATCTGATTGTTCACAGCAAGCCTTCAATGCCACTGCAGTGATCCGGCACATGAGGCGTTTGCAGCTGGGCACTAGTTTTGGCAGCAGTATCTCCAGTTCTAACTCAGTGTCAGGACCTCAGAGCCGCGGCCCGGCCAAGAGTCAGTCTGTGGATTGTGCCCCCCTCTCCCTCAAGGACTGTAAGTGACACTTGAGCGCTCTGCACTCCTCTGTGTGCTCCTTATCACACTACACTTTGTTTGCTTAATAGAAAACCGTTCAAAAGCTCTTGAGACTATATTTCAATTAAATCAATGAGGGCAGTGGTGCTGACAGTGTTTATGCTGCAACTTAATTTAACTTCCATATAAACATTTACTTTACTGAAATTCACATTAGATTCGTTTTTGGAAGTGAATGTGGGGGCAGAAGTAACAAAAGTGACTCCGTAATTTATCGTGCTGTATTTTTCCAACCATGCTACAGACAACATAACAGCAACCGACTCCTTCCCTGCCCCCTTCTCATTTAAACACTACCGGCTTGTGCTTTAATGTCATCTGAAACCCAGCAATTACTCTCACCTTACCCATCCCTCCTCTCTCCTCCCGCAGGTGCTCCTATCGCCCCCCTGCCCTCTGCTGTCAAAGCCTACACTCAGGACTCAGGCCCACCCTCCCCGGTCCGAGAGGAGCCCCCTGTGGTGCCAGAGGTGCCCCGGCCACGCCCCTCCACGGTCACAGTCATCCACACTGGGACTAAATGACGCCAGGTTCCGCGGGAGGTCAGCTGGGAGACTACGGAGCTCTGAGATGGGACAACTTGACCTGCTCTCAAAAATCCAAGTTGTCTATTCACCCAGTTTGCCCATCCCGCCATCTCCTGTCTGTGTTTAAGGAGGAATTTGTTCAAAAAGGGGCTTCATTCACCACAGTACCGAGGATGCTTACCTTGTGGCTGACATTAAGACCTATAAGTGCAGTGTAGGAAGGCTCCATGTGTTTGTTGCGGACGTTTATCCTGCATCACTGCTGACTGGTGTCTGGGCTGGGGCATCCCACACAAAAGGTTCCTAAAAGCTGCTGTTGTTTTTGACTGTGAGGAGTGTCTCAGTATGATGAGGTTCTCCCATTGTAATGCCTTGTGTAAATATATTTTGCCTGGACTTCTTGTGGAGTGGAGTAACGTTATGCAAGTGAATCATAAGCTTGAAGCGCTGGTAAATAATCGTGGCTGCATCTGCACTCCTCTGACAGCTCTTGTAAAGATGTTGTGATATTTGATTTTGCTACACAGGGTCATAGCTCCCACCAGTAAAGACGGTTGTGTTGTTTATTTGCTTAACAGTGCGAGGACTGACCTGTGTGCTTCAATAGACGATCGGATCTTCTTGTTTCTTAGGGCTCACAAACATCTTTTAGTTTGTTGTTCCAGGGCCATACGGTCAAAGGACTGGCCACCTTTTACGATGTCTAAAATTGTATATGTTTTAATAGCCTTATATGAGGTACTTTTTGCCATTGATTCAAAAGAGCTCCAATTGCTAAATTCAAACTTCAGAAAATACAGCAATGTAACCAGGACTTAACATTAACAAATTGGCTTTGAACCGTACCACTGTCTTACCTTACATTGGCCTCCCATAAATTGACCCTTCATTATTTGCTTTGGAGCCTTAATCTATGTAATCTATGAAACAGTAAAAAGACACAAAATTACATAATCTTTAAGTTACTGGTCCTTTTTGGAACAACTAGAAGGATGTTTTCTCATCCTCACCTACGTGGGGTAACGTGATTGCTCATGCTACAATCATGGTGCGATTTACTGAAGGGACAATGAATTATTTATTTTCTTACAATGTATCAATGACTTTTGTAAGAAATTGTAAATGTGTATCAAGACATCACACTGAATGATATAAATATGTGACTATTTCAGCTTTAGTTGTTTTGGATATTGATTTTGACTGTGAAATTCTCCTCCACCACTAGGAGGCAACAATGTGTTGTGGCTTTATGACCATTTCTCAGGGAATGTGCTTTAACATGAAGTGAACCAAACCTTTACAGTGATCACACCGTGCTGGTGTTTGATATAGGTAAAAAAAAACACAAACGAAAGTTTCTAAACAAAGCATATTGTTCTGTACTGTGCCATTGGGTGACCATTTTATTTGAGTGACTCATACGTGGATGGTTTCCCTTTAAAGAAAATCTGAATACAGGTGCATCTCAAAAAATATGAGGAGATTTTTAAAAACAAAACAAACATATTTGCACATTGAAGTCATTTGATTTAAGAAGTAGACATAAGCATTTCATTTATTTCCCTGCTAAAATATTCAATAATAAAAGAAGACAATTTATACATCTGCTAAGGCATTGATGGTAACTGGCATTGTTCATATATCTAGATCAGGGATATCTATGAAGGCACAAAACCTTAATATCACTGTGGGACTTTTTTGACATGCACCTGTATATATTTTTTATTGAAAATATTTAACTGATGTCTGTACTCAAAAGTGACAAATAATGAATGCAAATTTACTCAAATGTATCTTGATAAAGATTGTTCCTATTTAAGCCGAATATTTAAAACTCAGTGGTGTGCAGTTCAGTGGTTGAAATATCGTGGCTCGTGTCAAAACAGCTCACTCAGTCTCTCTGTGTAATCACTGTGCTTTCATACAAACCTGTTGAATTTTACAGACTTTGCACTGCCAGGAGAATTCTGTCTTGTATTTTCTCTGGCTATAGCTGTATTTGATTTCTAATATCCAGCCACTGTGATGTCATAACATTGTAGATGGAAGGCAGGACAAATATATGCTAGAGTTAGTTCTGTGTCTCTGAATATATTTTGGTATAGTTCATGGTTAATAATAATGGTGCAATTACAGGGCTCATCAAACTGAGACAAAAACTGGCGTAATATTACAAGTTTTCTCTGCTAGCACTAAGGTAAAAGGATTTTTAACGTAAAAGTAAAGTAATGCATAATGAAGTCATGCAGGAATGACTGTCCTGTAGAGCATGTGGCCATACGATAGAGACAGGAGATGTATTAAAATATATTGTAATAATACTGTACGATTGAAAAATTGACTCCTTCCTTCCACCTTGTATATGGCATCACCATATTCTAGACGGTGAAAACAACCCTTTCATCAGAACCTCTTGAGGGCTTTCTGAACATTTCCAAAAATACAATCTAATCTTGTGACAAGCCTTTACTGTAAATACAAATCTCAACAACAGTTTATTTGGGTCTTGAGTGTTTATTTTGTCTTCCCAATAATTTTCCCTTAAAACAAGAAAAGAAAACTAAAATCTGTTAGTACGCATGTTTCAAGCTGTTCTTTGTAGATGCATGTATTAAAAACAGGCTTGTTTGCAAGTGTCCTCGCTTTCTTCACTTAAAAAAATAATATTTGCTAAGGATTGTTAAGGTTCATATGATTATACTCTACACTGTTAGTGAATATAGCATAAGCAGGTTAACAAATGGTTTGTAATATCTGGCATAACAGGTGTTAAAACTTCCATTCATAATTGGTAAACCACAAGTTAGTTCTGCATTAGTAAATACATCTGACTTACTTTTTAACACTGCTAAAAGAGAGTAAAATATGTGTAAGCAAATTAAAATACAGCAACAGTCTCACTTCCTACAATATCCACTACATCCAGTTGTGTGAACATAATATTTTGTCTTTCCACTTCCTTATTGTCCCATGTGTTTGTATCTCAGATGGACTGGCGGTTGTACTCTTGAGGAGGGTATCTTCCATCATAATGAAATTCCCTCCATTGCTCCGTGCTCTCCCTGGTACGCTCATCTTGTTCTGGGATAGAAAAAAAAAATCCAATAATATCAGAATTATTAAATATTTTTAAGCTAATGTTTATGTATATTCTTTCACATACCATCACTTTGCTCCTCAGCGTAGTTCTCATACTCATTTCTTTTCTCCTCATGAAACTCCCTCCTCCTCTCGTCTGCGGCTAAGACCTGCCTCTGTTCAGCTAAGCACAGGAAATTGTCTTAGTTTTACAATACACAATGCATTACATAGCTGCAATACCCAAAACAAGTACAAGTAATTTCCTGTATTGATATATTTTTGTGATTCCTAAGGTTATCTAAGGTGACCCAAGAAGTGCAAGTCATTTGAAGCAGTTGTGTGAATTATCTGTCTAACAACCAGACGAGGAATGCACGTGAACTGGATGCAATATAAAAACCCAAATCCCCAAATATGACGCATAGACTATAAAAGGTTTGAGTAGAAGTTTTAATAGTTTTGTAAGAAGTAGTTCACACAGCATTGAAGTAGCTGTGGTATGGTGGCCTTTAGAGCCAGGTCATGACATTTGACATGCACCTCAATTATCTGCACAGGTTGATACACGCTAAAGACCTAACTTGCAAGAGAATTTTGAGAAAGGTTTTGATATTTCTTCAGTTCAGGTGGTTTAGAGTTAGCTCAAAATTGCAACTACTACCACAAGTTCAGTGTATAAATACCAAATATGTACACAAGTGCTTTCTAGAAAATACCGCCTTCTCATCAGGGGTTTGATGGATTGCTTCCCACTTGACCTCATGCATACTATTGCTGTGCCCCTGAGCAAGACAAGTTATCTCCAATGTGTAACAGTCCATGGCTGGTTGCAACAGGAAGAGCATTTGGCTTAAAAAAAAAAAAAAAATCGATTCACAGTGAGTCTTTCCACCTCATGCTGTCTTCAGCCAAACTTCAGTGTCACTTAAAAGAAAGAGAATATTTTCACTTTCCTGTTGGCAAAGCTAGAAAGTCAAACAGTGAACTGGATGTGAACTTTGTAGGCCTCAAACAGGGGCATATCTCCTGTGCCTCTCTCCCTCACTACCCCTCCATCTCTCACTCGCTGTGTGAATGTGAGCTCCATGCTGGCCTGTGGTTCCTGCAGCGGACTCCAGGTGCACTTCAGAGCAAACTAAGCAGCTGCCTGCCACCAACGTAAAAAATAAATGCAATAATTGTACCACTTCCACTATCCACCTTGACTTTATTACTGAACAACTCAACAATTCATCTGAAGCAAAATACAACACAGGGTCACCATATCAGCAACTTTTTTCATACACTTCTTATATTTCAATTTATTTAGTTGTTTTTTCAGAATGTCTATTAATTAAAGAGATTGAATAGTAATATCAACATGCTTCTAAGCTGTGTAATAAACTTTTAATTGGGCTGCAGTAAAGTTCAATTGTAACGATTGAAACTCATGGAGAATTTATCCAATACTAGATAAGCAGTTATTCATCTCATTACATGCTGTGCATTTGCTTCCTTTAGCCTGGCACAAACATGACGCATACGACTTCAATAGTACAAACAGGGCAGTATCACTAAGTTTTTTGTTTGGTCAATGCAAACATTTGCTTTGATATACAAATGTCAAAATGCTAAACCAATATTGTAACATCTATCCACCAACTTCTATATCATATGGAAAACCACAAAGCCCACATTGACCTCAAACACACGCAGGTCTTGATTTGGCGAGACTTCAGGACAAACAGACCTGGAGTAAACTCACCATTAATCTCATCCTGGGACTTGGACGCTCTCCTGCTGCGTCTGAAGAAGTTTGACGCATCATTTTCCTTTAAGAAGATCTTTTTGAGAGGCCCTGGAAGAAAGAAAGGTTCATGCTAAGACATCTTAATTTGGTGCGTGTGCAATGGTGGTAGAAGTGCAAATCTGATCTTAAGTAAATGTTATGTAATGACTAATAAACTCCTATTATTACAGTACTATTACTATCCACTGGTCAGTACTTTTACCTTTTGCATCCTTTGCGTTGTTGTCACTAGGCACAGCTGCAGAATCAGCCTCTGGGGACACTGGGTTGAAACACACAACATACCAAATAAAAAAAAATAATTAAAGAACAATTAAACAAATCCCAATAGAAAACTCACAGGACAGTGCACAGATCAGTGTGAGCAGAGCCAGCAGTGAAGCATAGGTCCACGACATGGTTAGGTTTGGACAGTCAGAGGAGTGAATGCAGGAGAGGAGGGAGTGAACTCAGGACAAGATTCTGAGGGTCATCAACAAGAGGGAGGGGACCAGTGGACAGGTCTGGAGGAAGGTTGGACGAGAAAGTGAGAAAGGAATAAACGACAGGAAATTAGAATATTTTAGCAGTGTTGCATAACTGCCATACTGTTTTACTTACTTCAAAACTAGAGGTAAAATCTGTGCAGAAAATATAGTAATTTGAGGTGAAGCATAGCCCTAACCCTGAGTAGAAGATTGGAATATTTGTTGATTAATGAAGTGAGGTGTAAGTCTGTCATTGCTGGCTGCAGGGACTTAATAAATCCGGTTTACATGTACCTCACTTATTCATGGGGTGTACTGTATTTGTCACTATAACTACAGCTTTTTGTTATTGCAGAAAGTGATATTACTGCCAATGGGTTTCAGATTGAGAACAAATTAGCACAGTTGCCATAATAATTAACAATTCATAACAAAATATTATATCTACTGCATGGTCAAAAGTTCTCAAAAATAGTGCCTATATTCACAGAAAAATAATGAACATCCATCCATCCATTTTCTTCCACTTATCCGGGTCCGGGTCGCGGGGGCAGCAGTCTAAGTAGGGACTCCCAGACTTCCCTCACCCCAGACACGTCCTCCAGCTCCTCCGGTGGGACCCCGAGGCGTTCCCAGGCCAGCCGAGAGACATAGTCCCTCCAGCATGTCCTGGGTCTTCCCCGGGGCCTCCTCCCGGTGGGACTTGCTAGACTAATGAAAATAACAATAACAATAACTGTCTAAAATATCAGGCTACTGATTCTATCCACTGATTTGTTATAGGACCATCATACATTTTGTTTCATATGTGTTTATAATAACCTAATACATGTGCCTTACACCTGTCCTGATCTGGACACATAAACAACCAAGTAATATCCTCTATGCCAATTTCTCTGCCAATTTTCTTCCAGTGGGTTTTTTGGGTTGGACCTCAGAATAAGTGTTCTCCACTTTGCACTACGTGGAAAGTATGCTGCTATGTTTGCTTGATTTTTTTTTTGCTTCTGAATCCTGGCTTGGTCCCAGAGAAGAGACAAAGTTTAGATTGTGGAGTACCATTGAGGTAGATTGTTGTTATTAAAGGAAATGTGTATTCTGGAGCCCAGGAAAGGGAATTTTGAGTATGAGAATAAAGTATGCCTACATGTGTAATCTGTTAACTAGGAAATGCAGAAAATCACTAGGCCTATCACTTCCATCAGGAAATGAATTGTCAGTAATGGTTGAGAGAGCAGAACTAACAGTCTCACTCAAAAACATTACAAAGAAACACATGGTCAGTGCCCATTAGCGTAATATTCTGACGCCAAAGTAGCATGTTTCTGTCTATTTTTGACTGAAACAACCTTTTAAATGTAGCCCATTCTAATGACACTCCGACAGCGGCACCATCTGACGCACAAGATAATTGCAGATTAAGGAATCCTCCAGAGGGAGCATTTTTATTGAAGTCTATGATTTAAAAAAAATAAATAAATAAATAAATAAATAAGTAAAAATAAATAAATAAATAAATAAATAAATAAAAATAAAATAATAATAATAACATTCACAACATACATACAATTGCTTATTTAAAGTCATCGTTAAAATCCATAAGAGCCACATATGTGAAAAGTAATAGTAATCATATCAAATGCGAATTGAACAGCAATTTTCAGTCAAAGTGTTGTAGACCTGAATGTTTTGGCAGATACAAGGGGAACTAGTAAACTGCGCAATCAACAATAACCTGCTTTAACCAATCTGTTATCCCCCCAGCATCAACAAAATACAGCACTGGCTTGGACCGGCAGACTGACGCTACCGCCGTTTCTCCACGCGAGGGCGCTCCAAACCCACCTTCCGCACTTTCCTGTAGTTCTAGCGTGCGGCCTGTAATTGGCGCTGTTTCCCCGGTGGAGTATTTGAAGACACGGCGGTTTGTAGTGGCAGCAGCAGCAACAGCAGCAGGAGGACGCTCAGATCAGCCTGTAATCCGCTCCGTCTCTCACTCTACCATGGTCTCTGTTCGAATAAACGACTCCTCAGCTTTATCTGCCTCCCGGAGATTGAAACTTTAACGACAAACGACACGAAGAGCCATGTTTTCGGGCGCTACAGTCCCCGGGATATAAGCGCTACTGTCGGCGGAAAGTAGCCTCCACTGCGAGAGAGGAGAGGCAGCAGCCGTAGCTTTCACACCCGGAGGAAAACACGGCGTCCGGCCTGAGAACAAGCTCCGAGGTTGGGGAAACTGGTCGGACCCACCGTTTCTGGTACGTTTCAGTCAAGTCTTTTAATTTAGCCCCGGTTTTGTCAGTTTTAAACCAAAGAAACACGTCCATCCTAGGCACAAAACACGGGTTAACAATGCGGCAATGTTTACTTCACAAGCTGCGATTGTATTGAGCTATTCATCCTGTCCTATTCACTCAAACACAAACCTTAACTGTGAGTTTAGTTACCCCTGGGCCAAAGTAAGTTAAACCGTGTTTCCTAAACGTTTGGCTACGACAAGACTGGAGTAGTTGATTATCACGTCTCTACTACGTATTCACGTCATGCAGAGTCCAGGGCTATCTATAATTAAACCATTCAAGACTGTCCAACAAGTGCAAAAGTACTGCTATGACAAACTGACACGTTGTTGTCATTTTTGGAGCTCTACTTGGGTTACTTTACCTTGCTTTATTACGTTTCACCGCTGTATAAACATATATAGTCGTAAAATATGGTTTGTGTAGTTTGCGTGTAACATCATCACAGCAGCATACTTCTTGCAACCATCCACCACAACTCCCCTGTTAACCTGTCCTGACCCATATTTTAAACGTGTCCTGTCATTTCTGCTGTTTAATAAAGTATTTATCACGTAAAAATGCTCACACTGACTAAACTCTCGGGTGGATTTTGCAGGTTTAAGCCCTTTCAGCTTTTACGGGCAAAGTTTGTGACTGTGTTGCGTTCAGTGGGTTCCTGAACATTCTTCTTGTGGAGATGTAGCTGGTGTTAAGTGATCAGTATGCCCCTCAGAAACCTTGATGCTACCAGTAAATGTGAAAAGGGAGCTCTAAGTTTGTTTTTTTTTTCTGGTAAACTTAAGGGAAGTTCATATTGGTGTGAAACCAATGTGTTATTGTCACTGCTGAAAAAGATGTTTGAGGTTTGTTCCTCACATCCACACATGGTATTTTTCCGGTTATAGACTAACGTCTTGGTAGCCTATTATGATACATTTGGTAGCATGAAAGCATATTTATTTAGTCAGAAAATGTTATTGACCAGAAATTACACATTACGAATGACTCAAGTAACCACTGGACACTGTTGTACTGATCAAAAAATAGCTACATATTTTGTACCTTGCAGACTGTAATTCTGTTGTCCAAAACAATTTATAAATACATAAATATAATATGAATAATAATATATATATATATATATATATATATATATATATATATATATATATATATATATATATATATATATATATATATATATATATATATATATATATATATATATATATATATATATATATATATTATTTATTATTATCATTATTATTATTATTTTTAATAATAAATACATAAAAACTGTTAAATTAAAACCCAAGCAGTCAAACATCATTTAGATAACTGATATTAGGCCTACTATAACATGGGTAATTGAATCAAATATCATCACCCTATCATATTACAGCATTCTCAAGAGGGAAGCATAATTCATTCACTAGTTATTGAAATGTGTATCCTATCAATAAACAAGATGTATATTTTGTAATGTACAGTGTTCTAAAATAGTGCTCATCCTTTAATCCCGGTTCTAGCAGAAGTCCAGGGGGCTGTGGGGGGCAGTATGCCTGTGTGTTACTTTGACGTGGGCTGGTTCCCTTGGTGAGGGCCTTGGGGATGATGGTAGAGGAAACCTGAGCTGTAGTGGAGCAGCTGTAGCCACGCGGCGCTGATCCCTGCAGGCCCTGAGCAGATCAGATGAGAGGCCAGTGTGTGACTGTTCACTGTCCCACTGCTGGGGGCACTGTCAGGGCAGGCAATACAAGCGTACTGAGAAGATGCCCTCTACTTTCTTGTACTGAATTACTACTATTATTGTAACTGGAACATAGGACTTAGTTTGGCTTAGCCCTCAATATAAATCACAATTCTTATACTTTATTCTGATAAATGTAAGGTAATTTAACAAAAGGCTTAAACCACTAAATACTAACCCAGACAGCAAGACTAAAACCATACAAAGGCTATTACGCTAAACTGGTAAAACCTGAGAAAATACCTACAGATTTCACCTGTGTACCTGTGTGCAGTTTGAGAGCCACTAGCCTGTAGTGTTTGTACATTCACAACAGAAGGCTCATTCTACCAGTCTTCCTTTTGTTTTTGTGACTTTCTCTCCAGACATTAGTATAACTTAACCACACATTGTCACTGAAAGATTTTGTTGCCCGTCATTTTAATTTGTCAAAACAAATTAAAATGATGAAAATCCCACCAAAGTCTCTCAGTAATCCAGGACTTCTGCTCCTTTTTCTAAATTTATTCTTTTGTTGCATAATAAAAAAGTTCAGTTTCAGTTTCACAATGAAGAAACGGCTGTTACCATTTGGTGAGGAGAATAACGCGTAACATCAGAGCGCTACATTCTGATATGGTTACATCCAGTATTTTCTGTAGTTAAGTTAGTGTAAATGTGAGTAGACTTTATGTGTGTGCTTGTGTTTTAGTGCCAGGCCAAGACAGCTGTCTGAAGGTTAATGTGTCACCGCTCTCCAGGGAGCAGCTGCTATGTGACGGGCCGCGCTCCTGTCTATACATAGCCCAATACAAACTCTTCCTCCTTCTCCTTCAGTGCATTTGCCCTATGGGACAAATGCGGTGGCCCCTAGCATGTTTGGCTAACCCTCCTCTCTCATTCTCTGTGCTATCAGATCTGGTAGAGGCCCCACCCTGCCCTGCCCTACCCTGTACTGCCCTACCCATAATCCAGCTGGTTTGATTGAGTTATACAGTAATGAAGCATATCAGCCCAGTCATCTGCAGCACCCATGTCCCAAACAGGTGAGGGACAAAAATCGCTCATGTCCTGGTGCTCTTGGAAATATTAAAAACACATGCTGTCTGTGCTTTATTTGGAGATGCACACAGAATGTTAGTGTCCATGATGGGGGTAAGTTTAAGTACAGCTCAAAGTGCCATGATAGATCACTTCAAGTTACTAAAATATACCACTTAATGTGAGTTTCTTTATGTAAGAGCTCAGTTTTAGTGCGCAGTGCCAGGGGCCCATGTTCAGATCTTGATCACAACGTTAGCTCACACCCAGACATGGGGGAAACATGCAAACCAATCAAACCCGGAACCCTCTTGCTGTAAGACAGGGGTGCTAGCCACTCAGCTGTACTGTGTCAATCCATAGGAATCTGTTAAGGTACTTGGTTATCAACTTGTTTCCCACAGTAGTTAGTTGTCAGCACCCCCTCCTCGGTTAAAGAGACAGATGCAATGACAAAATGTTGGTTCATGGTTGCAAAAACTGGAAACATACATTTGTAATAAACTAACTTTTTTTTTTTTTTTGTGTCCCTGGGCAAGACACTGCAATGCGGAGAGAAATATGCAACATAAAGTGAATTTCAGTGTCCAGAAAGTGCTATATAAGATTTGTGGCATGAAATTGATAAGTGAGTACAGTCCCATTGATTTGATACCATATTATCTCTTCAGCTAATATAGCCTTTAGCATGATAACTGTATGCATCTGTCTGTAGGTCTAATTCTCTGTAAAGTCTACTGAAGGCTGTGCAGTGTTAAGTGGGAATAGATAAAGTGATAACAGCACCATCTGCCTTTTGTTAGCGTTCTGTTTGATTTGGTTCTGCTGTGACGATGCGTATCCTTGGAGCTAATCGTATCTTTCTGATGTTAACCATGGCTTCATAACAGACCACCAGGAGACTCTGCAAGATCAGACCAGTGTGATTATCTCTCTAATGGTTGTGGTTGGCGTCATATCTCTCCCACTTATCTCTCTTTTAAGGTTCTCAATAAAACTGTGAATTTGGAGTCTTTGCAGTGACGGTTGTTGTGATCCTATCTCTCAGCTGATCCCTGTATCTTGGCCTGAACACAGCTGGATGCAAAAAGCTTATCTGGGCCCCATTCAAAACTGTGTTATCAGACCAAAACAAAGTAAATATTTGTATTTTAAGTTTATTTTACTATTATTTTTCTAGAAGCTTTCATGTATTTGACATTATATAGCCTGAGTAATTGTACCCTTTGTGATTTGATAATGGCACAACTTAGAAATTTTGAAGCAATTGCAGTATGTAGTGCTGCGCAATAATCTGTACATCCTGTTCAGTCTTTCAGTCAGTTTTCAGACCACTACTGGTGGTCTCATTTTCTCATCTATGTAACAGTGGGAAGGAATGTAAAGTAAATCTGGCGATGCCTGGCCGTTATGACTGTAGTGGGTCTTGATTTCCTGTTGTGAAAATTGCCCAGAATTTCCCTAGCCCCACATCTATATAATGCTGCACATCAAAATGGCATTAGTTCATGCAATTACATCAACTAATTCTATATATAATCCTTCATCTAAATGACCAGTTGTAAGTAAAAACAAACATAACCCGGTTGGCAGAGATTAAAACGTTGCGTTATACAACAGAGTGTACATTACATCTGCAGCATCTCTCACATGTGCTCTGTGCTGCTGTCACTCAAGCCCCTGTTTCCATGGCAGCCGTGTTAATCAGCTGAGTCTCGCTGCGATAAATCTACTGTTCTGCGTCAGTGACCGGGCCTCCCCACCAAGAGTCCCCTCTCCGTTCTGTCCTCGTATTAGACACTTTTACAATAGACTCCAGCATAGTCCAGCACTTTTTTTCTTTTTCTTTTGTTTCATTATTTTCATCTGCATTTTTGTGGAGCCATGAATGTTTGAAAATGCAACAGAAGTTTTTTCTGAACACTCAAATTTCACTTCAGTTATTCTTCAGTCAAATTTGGTACTAAACCGCAGCATCAGGTCTATAGACTATAATCTAGTGACCTACTGCTGGCACAACATGTGCCAAAAGGATGACTGTCTTGTGATAAAATAATTGTGAAAGCAAAAATAACAAGAGGCCAAAAAAACGGAATTTGTAGCACCTGCTTTTGTGTAAGTGTCTTTGTTGTGGCGTTCACCTGCTGCAGTGTGCATGGAGGAGTGTGCACTGCAGCCTACCCTTTCTCTCTCTCCCACTGTCTCTTCACTTCTCTTTCTCTCTTTTTCTCTCTCTCCCTTTGTTTCTCTTTCTCTCTGTGTCTCGCTTTTACCCTTCACTCTACTTTGCTCTTATTCTCTCTTCTTCCTCTCTTTCTCTCTCCTTTTTTTTCTCTTTTACTCCTCTCTCTCTCTCTCCCCCTCCACCCTCTCCATTTTTTTCTCATTCTTTCTCCTCTTTCTTTCTCATTCTCTCTCCCTCTCTCCCTTTTCATCTTTCTTCATCTCTGTCTTCCACTGTCTCTATCCCCCCAATTACTATTCTCTTCCTCCCTCTCTCTCTTTTCCTCTTTTGCCCTCCTCTTTCCCTCACTCTTTTTCTCTCTCTCTTCCTCTCTCTATGTCTCGAGAAAAAAAACAAAAGTCGTCCCCATTTTTTACACATTGCGTCCTTTATAAAACGTGTCCATTGTGGATCTAGCTACTCCGTTCATGTCCTCATTGTCCCGGGCGGGATGAGAAAAGGCTGCTCTTTAGAGAAAGTGACGCTGAGCTCACCCTAGAATCATGCCAACAGTAACACTCTCCATCCTCCTCTTCTGTGGATCAGAGTGGACATGTGTCTCTTCTCTGAGCTCCCGAAGGCATCAAAGACATTAAAGCCGGCGTATGTAACATTTAAATGACAGCACAGGCCCGACGCAGTTCACATATTATAGATGCTAAAGAGCAACGTGATATTTCATACATTTCCAGGGTATTCTTGATTAATTGTACTTGAGGGTTGTCATGGTGAATCAGATATCTCCTCCTCAGCTGAGTGATTTCCACATACTTGAAAATAGATTTTTACACGTTTGATTAGACCAGGCTTTGCACTTGTACCAGTATAGTTAGGTTCACTGTCTTATGGTCTCTTGTGCTTCATCTAATTACTTTTGTTATGGATTTTATATTTTTCAGACCCCAGCAATACTGAAGGATGGGTCATATACAGATAATTGCACCTTGTAGAGCTTCACTTTAGGGAAAAGTGCGTTATTTGTTGCCATGTATTGCAGCAGCCCTATGGAATATGGCAGATATCGTCTTTCTTTGTTGCATCAGATTGCCCTCACCTGTCGACCTTTGGAGTCTGGCAAATTGAAAACTCTCTCTCTCTATCTCTATCTCTATCTCTATCTATATCTATATCTATATCTATATCTATATCTATATCTATATATATATATATATATATATTATATCTATATCATATCTATATATATAATATGTGCATTTTTTTGGGCTCAATATTTATTGTATGTGCATTTTCTTTGCAGTAATAGGGAGATTTGAGCTGTCGATAACTTCTATAGATAAATATTGGTTCATTCTGTTTTATTTGTTGCGGCTCATGCCTTTAAATGATACTGTCTATTAAAAATGGTTTACTGGCGTTATCCTACTTTATTGCTTTGGTGTCAGTGGCATAAAGTAGTTTCAATATTATCATTTATTGTTATACGTCTCTGTAGCAATCTGTCGTGCTTCAAAATGTGTTATTGTGACAGGCCTAATTTTGACAAGTGCTCTCTTTTTCTCCACCAATAAAGAAGCATAATGTATTCCTTACAAAATTAATTGCAATTTCAATTTATGCAATTAGCAAATCGCAAAGTACCATAAATTCCTCTACTTACAACAAAGTACCCTGGCTTATTCTGCATAAAACATAACCCTGTAGTTTAGATTTGTACAAATATGTTCTGAAATGTGATTCTTGTGTTAGTTTGTCAATTTTTCACAATGCTTTTAAACTGAATAGAATCCTATTATCAAAACATAAATCGCAAATGTAATCGCTGTTGAAATGCGATTTTTTAATTTTTTTATTTTTTATTTTAATTTTTTTTTTTTCGCCCCCAAATCGTTCAGCCCTACCTACAAACACCATAGCAGTTTGTTAAATGACATGTTTAGCTTTGTGCTTGGCCCTGCAGATACAGTTTATGCCTTTCAGTTTTGATGAGTGGCTCTCACAACAGATCCCCCTGGCGCGTGACGGGTGGCTGTTTCCTCTCAAAGATGTGGGCCAGTCCTCACATACAAAAGATGTATTATGAGATTGTTCCAATTGGCCTCAGTATTTCATTGGTGCTGTAGGGAGTATGTTGAACAGTTTCATTGTCACCACACTCAGCTGCCTCGGTTTGCTGGGGGCGGGCAAAGCTAAGACAAGATCCATGCAAAGCATATTTTTAAAAAAAATATCCCAGTTACTGTTACTTACCCCATTCATATTGCAAATATATAATTACACAGAGATTTTTCAGTGTTGGTAAAATGTAACTAAGAATAAGAATTGCTTCACCCAGGATGTTCCACAGTGTGACATTAAACATGAATCTTTTTTTCAACATTAATTCAATTACCTGTTTATTGCTCAAAAAATCCTTGATAAACATGCAAACTGGGAGCTGGGTTTCCTCTCCTCAGATGACATGTAACCTGGCCTGGTGATTGATTGTCTCCATGGCGATGGATACGTTTTATACTATACACTGGGGGTCACCTATACCCTTTTCTGTGCAAGCATGTCGTGACTGCATTTGTACAGCCATTCTAGCTCTAATTTGTTATTGACTTGGCTTTTGTTGAAGAAAGAGGTC
Source organism: Periophthalmus modestus (assembly GCA_019594935.1). Classification (NCBI taxonomy): domain Eukaryota; kingdom Metazoa; phylum Chordata; class Actinopteri; order Gobiiformes; family Gobiidae; genus Periophthalmus; species Periophthalmus modestus. The sequence continues at coordinate 22,741,114 of JAIEZT010001390.1, read as the reverse complement.
ATTACTTTCCAGAGAATATAAGACAAGAAACCACCGACTTGGTGAAATCCCTTATTTTTTGGTCTATGGAAAGTAGGGCTACATTCATGAATCTTTTAATCCTGAGATGCTATTTGATACATTTTTATGACCGCAACCGTATGTCAGGAGCAAACATGAAAGCCAAGTTCAACAGAGGGCAGAGACGGGTTGGGGGTTGGGTCGCTCGCTCTACAGTGGGATATGCAGCCTCCCACCGTGCTCTGCATTGATAACATGGAAAAAGCACTGGGGTTGCCATGACAACAAATCCCAAACTATTACAGCCATTGGACCCCTTTACCCCTCCGATACTGCCTGGCTCATAGTGGATCCACTGAGTCCAGACCTCAAACTAGCTCACTACAAAAGAGAGACAGGGGTCAGAGGCTTGTCCAAAAGTCTACATTTGATACCAGAGCACGACCAGCAGCATAGAAGACCACAGCAGACCACCCCTACTCCTTTTTACAACTGCTCTGATAATTTTCCAACACACTGTCGGAAAGCTGATAGACCCAGGACTGTAGGTCAAACCCAGGTCACTGCTGGGATGACACTTTACTCCTGGTGTCCACAAAAATAAAGTTGTACTATAAGTCTCAGTCTATCTAGAAAATGTATAATGATGTAATAGACATACTTAGGTTCCTGTCTCATTCTTGGCCATATAGATTTTTACTGGACCAATGAGCACAAATGCAGGTTGTGACAGCTGTGAAAATGATGACGCATCTATTATCTATGGAGCCATGGACTAAAAGAAGACAAGATGACACTTGTTACTTGAATATACACAACTCGCACTCAATTTAGTTAGAATAGCAACTCCTGTTTTTGTTGCTATTTCTATCCTAAAATAGTAAAAGATGGTTCTTTTAAATCTTCAAATGCTTCAAAAGAATGTGTTCTAAAATACAAGTTATAATTACTATATCCACTTATTGTTCAATACTTGATAGATGGAACAATATATTTTGGAGCTCAATAGTTATTGTGTGCACCAATTCTTTACACTACTGGGGCATTTTTGGTTATTTTTTGGAAAAGAAAGTTGAATTAATAATTTCTATGACTCATTACAGATACAGACTAAGAACTAAAGTGTTTTATTTTGCTAAATGTGTTTCAGTATTATCGTTTATCATCTATATTTATTTACTTACTATTGCACTTCAAAAGTTGTTGGCGTGACAAGCCTAGAGGATGTTTAGCACAATAATCTCACTTATTTCTGGGAGCTTATTCTTTCCCTGTTTCCAGCTAATGCATCATATTTGGGTTCAGTCCTATATGCTCTTGACTGGTGTATTATGTCAGCATATACAGTATAGTAGATTAAAAGTATACTTATAATTATTATTTAAAAATATATATTAAAAAATAAGTTGTATGTTTTGTTTAGTTTGTCTGCGTTAGTAAAAAATCTATGGTTTGCTCCCTGTCTGCTGTACCTGATCATCGGTGAGGAAGAAGCTGATAGAGAACAACAGAATTGAATAAACTGAAACTAAACAAGTCCAGGGAAAGTTTCAGGTAAAACTCCTCCTCTAGGGCGCTACTATTAATTCTTGTTCCTCATACTAGTACCTTTTAAAATTAATACTAGCTTCTGGATGGCACCTGGTACATCTTAATTTTTTTTAAAAAGTATATTGTCCTGACTAGCTTGAATTTAAACCAACCTTTAAACCTTCGTCATTTGAGGTCATTTCATGTCTGGTCTGGTTAGAAACTTCTAGTCACCTTTTCTAATCATTCTGGTTTAGTATTTGATGACTCCTTCTTAGTCAGCCGGATGTTGTATTGTTATTATTAAATATCTTGTGTGCGCAACACAAAAGCCAGTGGGTAGGTTCTGCTCCACAGGCAGCAGGCCCTGAGGTGCTTTTGTTCCTCAAGGGTTTTACTCATCATTTTACTAGACCCACACATGCCCAGATCTGCTGTAGAACTTGTTCCAATCACAACCTCCACTTTTAAGGTCATTGGGTGCAGTTGCTAGTTTTAGTAATGTCTGAGATGCCTCCCAAAGTGTCTCGTCATAACTGATTTGTCTTGTTGACTTTTGCTGTAGGAATGTGTGACGTGGCTCTGATGTGGCCCGGGCTCGTACTCCTGTCCCATTCAGCAGTAAATCCCTCTCCTTTTAAACTGAGCTTTCACAGTACCTCATCCTGAACTGTGGATCCCAAACTGCTCTGTTAGAATCTCTCACGGGCTCACCATGTTTTCACAGAGGGAGGAATGTAAAGAAAAGTCTGTGTCAATGAGCTGACTCACAATTAGCAGCATGGCCACAAAAACGTCCACGTCAGTGTTCTGGACAAAGGGTATCCCGTGTGAACCTTCATAGTTGGGTAAAGTTGTAATGTGCTGGTAGTAGAATGCAGATTGATAATGCATTACTATGTAGGTTGTCATACACTGAGCTAATTGACAAAATCGACCTTATCTTGCATCTTCAAATTCCAACAGTACCTCATTACTAACCAAAACATTCCAATGTGTATTGTCATAATCAGGGGAGTAGACGGAGGGGGGGCAAAGGGGTCTGTTGTCCCGTGCCCCAGGGTTTTAGGGGCCCACAATTGGACCTTCATTTAGTCAAAAATGTCAATCTAGATCCAGACCATTTCCTGCGTACATATATTCATTTTTTCTTACAAATATTGGACTCAATGTTTATTTCTTATTTAAACTGACCAAGATATTGCTGGTCAAGTAATAAAAACTATTAAAAAGAAAGTGAAGAAAAAAAATGTCAAAATGCCTCTGCCAAGGCCTCTACAGCACTGTGCACACATTGTTGCGTCACTGTAAACAGCATTGTCTTATTTAATGTATTCTATTATGCACCTCATTGACTTTGGCCTTACACAGCTTTGCAACTGTAAATTAATGTGTTCTTTTCTGTGTGGCGCTTTAGGCCTCCCCTTCCCGAGAGCTCGTTGGAGAAAATGAAACGATTCAAACGACACATCTCTCAGAGGCTACGAGGGAGTCACACCATCGACGAGTCCCTGTCTGAACTGGCCGAGCAGATGACCATAGAAGAGAATGGGCTCAAGGACAGCGGTAGGTTCAGTATTATGTAGGTGGTGGGCATTGGAAATATATTAGCAGTGAGTGATATTTTTATACAGGTTGAATCATAATGGAATTGTTGTTTTGTAAGATGTGCAAAGTAAGAGTTTCAAAATATCATTAGATTTAGAAACCAAAACCAATTCATAAAAAAGGAAGGAGTTTCTGCAATGCTAAGTTTTTAGTTTTTTTTCTTCCCCAATTCACCTAATAAAAAACCTCTATCAAATGTATATCTTTAACAAATGATAAAACCAATATTACTTTTTAGTTAGTATCATCCACCTCTACCTTTATGTGATTTAAAAAGAAAAATCCATTTGACAAGAGGCTGCTCCATATTATAAAGCTGTATGATACTTAGATTAAAAATCCCCCGCGGTGGCTTAGATGCAGTTCTTATTATTTCTATGAAACAGCCAGAATACAGAGACAACAAAAGCACTGCGTGTAATTGTGGTAAATCTAAACAACATTGAGGCAAAATGACAGAAAGAGTCCAAAGGGAAGTATAGATATAGATACACAGTGGAGGATGGACTGTCATTATAAGTGGAATGCTAGGAATGCAGCCTAATTATCATTGCAACATCAACTTTAGGAGCAAAACAGGCCTGTCTCATGCACATTTGCTTACTTTTTTGTGTGACTTGAATGCCTATAAAATGTTGTACAAATATGATCACATCAGATTTTAGTTTATTTTTTATTTTATAGTTTTCAGTCTTGTTATGGTGTTATTTCTACTGAAAAAGTAAATGCAGTTCATCTACAAAACGGGTATCATCTTCAAGAAAGTACCACAGTAATGAAGTGTTATTAAGGCCATCCTGAACAAATAGTCTCAGCAATTATTCAGTCATAGGTTGAATGTTTTTTGTTTTATTTCATGAAGAACGTTCACTCTTTCAGATAAAACCAAATCTGTCATAATAAAGTTATGTGCTGAGTCACTACATGATGATTATGATAATATTTCACACCTCAGCTCTCATATCTGCTTAACGTTGCATACCAAGCTCCCAGATATCACTGCTTGCATTTTTGTGTTGTTGGGTTTTACTGAAGGTTGAGGCCTTTGCGACGTCAAAATAAGCACAAACCGGTGTAGCAGCTTATCCGACTAGATATTCACCAAATCTACTCAGAGGGAGGAGGGTGAGTGGGAGTGTGAGGGGGAGAGAGGGAGTAGCAACAGTGCTCTGTTTCCATGGAGCTCGTGCCTGAAAGCATTCTTCCATGACATTGCCTGTGACTTGGATCATGACTTTGTGAAATCACTTTTTACTGTGTTTCCTGTCAATTTAGCAGAACCATTTGAGTAATGTTTGGTCTTCATTCAAGATTTAGATTTTGTCCTTAATTGCTTTTTGCTGTAGTGGTGAGTCAGGAAATAATGAGCGGGCATAAGGACTAGATAACCACAGACTAGATGTATTCCCCATAGCATACAAATCATTTTTGCAGTGCTTATAATTTAACAAGAATAGCATCCCCTCTTTCAATAGAGTAACAGCAATTTGAATGATGAATATTTCTTTCTGAGATCACGACAAGAAGTCATCTGCTGCCCATTAAGGTAGAGCTGGTCAGGATTACTTCACATAAGGGTTAGATGTATCATACTGTAATTGTTTTAGGCACATAAGCCCATCTTTTGACCTGTTATTGGTTGAATTTAATGATGGTGAAAACTTATTTTTCAAACAATGAAAACACTGATGTTTTTGTACATCTTGTTTAGCCTGGTCCCAGCACCATCCTCTCCCCAAACACTCTCCTTTTCAGTCCTGTCCTCAGTTTTCCCCTCTTGTCTTTTGTCCCAAACTTCTTCAATCACTCAAATTATTCTGCGTCCCACCCCCCTGTGCCCACCTCCTTCTGAGACCCAACACGGCTTTGTAAAGAGCTTTTTGTATCGTGATTAACACTAGGTTTGGCCAGAGTGTTCTCTGCTTGCTCCGGGACACAGCCAGTTGTGTTATGTGTGAGAGGGAGAGGGGGGGAGAGTGCGAGAGTGATGGTGGGGGCATGTAGTAGCCAGATGATGTTCTGAACTGTGTGTTATTGAGAAAAACGTTGTGGACTTGACCCGATTACGTAACTGTGATAAGTCAGATGCTGAGGTGGTATCAGGACCTCTGTTACATATCCACATGGTCTGACTTGTGTTTGTTTGTGAGATTCAATCTAGGAAAGGTGCAGAGGGCAATGGATTCAGTTAATGTCTAGACAGATGGAGAACATGTTAAATATTTTTTTAGGGGACACCTTTATAAGATGGTTTAATGCTCGTAAAAGTTGATTTAATTTAATATGGCCACTTTAAGAAAAGACAGAAGTGTGTGTATGACTTAGGCAAATTATCGTTAAAATTACATTGTCAAAATAATAGGTCTACTTTATGTTAATAATGGCAGGATTATAGTGTTGTCATATGTCATGTTTGTGGGCAATTTTAAAACTATAGCAAGTTTTAATGAAATAAAAAAAAAAAAACCCTCAAAAATCTAAAATTATTATTGAATGCAAATAAAACTAAGTATTTCAGGATTTTTTTTCTAAAAAAAAAAAATAATTTAAGTAATGTGCAAGCTACAAATCTGGAATTGATTGTGTTACCATCTATAAATATCTTGGGTTTTGGTTGACAGAAAAACTATCCTTTAAAATACTTATCTCAAACAGTTTAAAATCAAAATGATAATTTTATTATAGAGGCAAATCTTATATCTCTTTGAATTACAGAAAAGGAATTGTTCAAGCAGCCTTTCTTTTTGTACTGGATTATTGAGATATAATATACATACACACTTTAACCTTTACTTTGAAATCTTCACATCCACTCTTTCATCACCTGTTATGAAACAAAAGGCTGAGTGAATTTAAAACCCATCATTGTACACTATGAAAAACTAGGTTGGCCATCGCTATCTGCCAGAAGAGAACAACACTGAATAAAATGTTTTCATAAGGGACTACTTGATAGACTGCCTGAGTATCTCACCATTTGTTGAACTTTCATACAGGATACAACATCTCATGATTGTCTATGTCTAAAAACTGGCTGCACTAGAACTGAAATGGGGAAAAAAAGCTTTCACCTATTTTGCTTCCCAAAAATTTTATTCATTTCACGAACATGCTGAACTGAAGATATTGGTGCTACTAATGCATTTTAATAATCTGGTGATGAACATTTATAATCACACCTGCACTTGTTTTTAATGTTTTAAATGGACCCATGCAGTTGTTTGTTTTGTTTTTTGTTTGTATTGTACTCACAGGGAGCTCGTGAAAAAGAGTCTGGTACTCTCCTTTGGCTCTTCCTGTATAAATAAAGATAAATGAAAACAAATAAAATGTACCTCCCTCTCAAAAGTGGAAGTGTGCTCACTGAAACTACAATTGAACTCTATATAGACCACAAAGTGCTATCTATCCATTCCCCACATAGCTTGCATGGTCAGATCTATTTTGTGCCCTCCTGGGGACACTGCAACACCCACAAAGCACTTTGAATATGACTAACACCTACAAATATTGAGCTTAATTTTGTTAAAAGGACAAATCTCAGGAAATGGACTGAAAATTCATCAACCTTTGACCTCTGAGTGGGAGGGACTCTAATAATTTGCAGATTTTTTTCTTGTGTTATATTGAAAATGACAGGAACCACATCACTCTCATCCGGCTCCATTTTGTTGAGAAAAATCACTCAAATGAGGTGGTACTGCTGTGTCCATCTGAAATAGGCTGTAATAACTGTTGAGTCAGGCTCGGATAACAAGCAGCAGGAAAGTCTTTTATGACGTTTTCATCATATCAACCCAAGCCCTTCTGTGAAATAGCTAATGGCAACTGACGCACAAGTAGATTTGTATTATTTTAGGTAGGGCTGCTATGTATTAACCTTAATGCAACTAAACCCTGCTTTCTTTATGGTGGCTTTTCTGGTTAAGCGGGAAATTTAAAGGAGAATTTGAGAAGTTTTGCCACTAAAATATGAAATAAAGTAGGTGGATTTGTGTGAGATGTTCAGTGCTCATGTCACCAACAAGTCAACATTGCACTGATTCTCTGGGATGCTTTAAAATGGCTTTGTAGTCCATATAGAGCTTATTTGCTGTCAAGGCAGCCACAAAATTTTCCAAACCAAATGATGATGGCGGTGCCTACAGCAACCTCAGGAATAAGGTGAATAGCACTACAATGGTCAATATTGCCACAAACTAAACATATCTCAATAAGGTCCTCCATCTGGCAATGAAATGAAATTTACTGTTTTAAAAACTGAAACATTGAAACAGGTCGATCTTAGGGTATTGTCTTTAAAGTTGCACTATGTAAAATTTGTGGCACTATCTACTATTCACTGTGTCATTTATGTCAACAAGCAGGAGACACCACCAGGCCAAGTTACAGGTCAGATCTGCGTAGAGGTAAATCCACACAAAGTAGACAGGTTTTTTTTCACAATAAAACACTTTTAAATGCAAAATAGATGTACGTTTAATGTCATACTGTAGAACATTCCAGGCTAAGCAGTAACATCTCCATGGAGACAAGCCGGTGGCTCAACCTCCAGCAGAAAAGTTACATAGTGTCCCTTTCTCACACCTATCATGTGCTTTCTGAATAAAAATATATTATTGTCAATGTACTGGAGAGGCAGTAGCGGATTCTGTTTTCACTGTTCTTTGTGTTAAACTCTTGTCTTAAGGCGATACTTTACAGCTTATAAATCTGTCAGTGCTCTTAGTACCTATTCTCTCTGAGGACAAAGCCTCTCCTTTCAATCTTAATACAGGCACTTTTGTCTAGTTTCTGTAACTAAACTACAGCTGACCATCCCTGTAAGGTTACCGCAACGAGCTCTTTTGAAATACTTGGGGTGGAGAAAATGCTTTTGTTAATGTAATGTAAGTCAACAAACATGTTTTTAGGGATTTTGTGGTCAGTACTTTGTCTATTTAACACAACAATTTCACAAGGCTTGTGTTAATTTAAACATTATTATTATTTGAATGTTGATAGCGGCATTTTAAATGAGGAGCATGTGCTGGCTATAAATGCGACACACAGCCACGTTTTAGCAGTAGATGTATGTACTACATGTAAATCTATGCATTAGTAGATTACACTTAAAAACCTCTTATGTAACCAGTGATTATTTGCTTCAGTTCAGCGCCATGCAGTTGGGTGATGCAAGACAACTGAAGTGAGAGGATTTGGTGTTGAATAACATTTTGTAAATCTACTAGAACTAAACTCGAACCTAAAATAAAGCCAAGCTTATGGAGTTAGCAAATTTATCTGGAACAGTCCTTGGGAGTTGGGACCAAGTTACAGGACCTTACCCTTTTCAACCTAGAACTCCCTAAATGCGTCTAATAGCATAGTTATTTACATTATATTTACATGTTTTATGCCAAAATCATCCTACAGAAAGATTATTTATTTGCTCTTGTGGCGCACTTAATCGTATTAGTACTTTTATTATTTATTCATTTGGTTATTTCTACATTGTTGTTGTCCCATGTTAGGTTTTAGAGTGACACTTCCTGTAACACTAAACAAAAGTTTATATTTGTCTGTCCCTGGCTGGAAAATACTTCTGCACCTAATAGAGACCTATGTAGTGGTCCTTGCACACCAGAACAAGTCTTTGAATAAAACTAGTGTGTGTATAATTTAAAACCAATTCACTCTTCTTTTTGTCCCTCCTCAGAGCCCATAGTGAGGAATGGCCGCCCGCCCTCGGCCCATAGTGTGCACTCCTTCCTGCACCAGTACACTGGCTCCTTTAAGAAGCCCCCCATGCGCCGGCCTCAGAGTGTCATCGGGGGCGGTCTGGGCTCGCTCATGGTCATGCCTCGGAACGGTAGCCGACTCGGTGAGACACACTTTTCTGTTCAGCCCACTCTCACAGCACCAGCTCAGGGACACACTGTACACAGAGCTTTGGCAATATCAAGACATCTGCTGCTTACATAGTTCACCAGAGGGACCTTTAAGAAGTAACAGCCTTTGTAAGGAGGGAAAGCTATTTAAAATGGTTTTTTAAAGCACTTTAAATGGGGAGAGTAAATATATTTTTATTTTGTTTTGACTAGAATTACTCAAACATTTTTGTAAACTCTAAGAAAGTAAATTTGTTTCGCCCACAAGTGTCTGTTTTATCTCGGTATGTAGGTGCTAGATATGAACATAACATATGAACATCATAATCTTATGTAATGGCACAACTTACCACTTAAACTTTTCACTGCTTTAGGCAATAATCCAGAAATGCAAAGCCAGTCAGTTTGTTGATGCAATTTCAGGTTCACAGTCATTTATTAAATATGACACTCTACATATGACACTCCTATTTTGTCATCAGCTTCCAACTGCAAACAACACATCAGATCAGCCTGCTTTGTGTTTGCTTATATCAACAAACACTTGGAGAAATGAGCTTCAAATGTATGTGGTATGTTTAAGAATTAGCCTATTACACTGTGATGTATGGCTTTGTCTCGTTAAGTCCCGACGCACTGCAGTAAATTACATCCATACCTCAAAGCTATTAGACCTAATAGATCAAGTTTATGCAGAGGCAGCATCCTGACAACAAGGGTCCATTATCAAAACAACACCATATTTCACACACCTGGCCGCATCTGTCAAATGAAAGCAGTTACATCGGCCAGGCAAAACATTAGGGCTGTTTACTTAGTATGATTGCTCTTACTAATGGTTTAATGTTGGTGTTTGAATGCCAACAAACTGTGATGCAAACTTCTATGAGTTTTGCAAATTTTAAGTCCCACTATGTAACCTTTTATCCAAAAAAAAGCTAAAACTGAATATTTTTATTTCACTGAAAAATGTAGAAAACATGCATCCCTACTGTGAGTAGACTTGCATTTCCACAAACTTGACCTGACAAGGCTCGAGTGCTGGCTATAATGTTCCGCAGTACGGTATAAAACCTGTATGGAGAATGTTCTGTTTCAATGGAATCATGCATTTGACGTGCCACCTCTTTTAAGTTCCGGTGTTGGTTTAAGTGTAAATGTTAATCCTCCTGGACCAATTTAAAATGTGCATGATTAACTAAATTTTGATTGACAAAAGATAATGATAGCTAGTCTAATGGTGACTGGAATATTTTAAAAAAGCATGCATTGCCTTACTATGATGAAGAGATAGTGGTCATAATATAATGCCTGATATTATAACTAGCTTATTTGTTTCTTTAGATATTGTCCATGAAAATTTGAAAATGGGGTCAGACGGTGAGAGTGACCAAGCCTCCGGCACATCCTCTGATGAAGTCCAGTCGCCCACTGGGGTTTGCCTGAGGAACCGAGGGAACAGGCGAATCTCTGCTGAGGTACTACTTTTAATTCCTGCTCTCAGAATTCTCAATGAAAGCCTTTTGCTTCCTGTGAGTCATTTCATATATAACCCATTATGTAGGCCTCTTCGTGTGGTACCTGTGTCTTGCAGTTTGTACGTGGCAACATCAAACACGTGTTCATTTCTAAGGGAAAATAATAAGAGCATTACACTCTGTTCTTTCAGCTTTTTGAGTGGTGTTTTGTGACATGGGCTGCACCGTGTGTTGCTCTGCAGAGGCGTAGTCATAGATGCCTATAAAGTCTCCACAGGGGACACACTCTATTTGACTTGACAGTTTCTTGGACGTACTGTATGTTTTTAAGGTTTTACTAGACCCATTATGAACTGTGGGCACAGCATTTGTGACCTCAAGGAATTTTTTAAGTGCATGGTAGTGTTGTCACTTGTTTTAGTACTGTTTTGTCATTAAGTCTTATTAAGTCAGTTTCCATTTGTATTACTATTTGAAGTCAATGTGCTATGTGACTTTACTGGATAATGCACATTTACTTTCATAATTTCAATTTCATGGATGCTATCCCCTCTAGTAATTTTATCTGTCTGATTCCCTTATAGATTAATCCCCTCAAATACTACCTGTTTCGTAGTCAAATATTTAAGAGGGGATATTATGCAAAATCTTCTTTACCTTGTTGTACAAAGTTGTTTCCTTATCAAAAACATGCGTGAAGAGGTTTTATCTCCTCCATGCTTATTTGAGTAATCTTGCGATCTTTCCTGGGCACGAGTAATCTTGCGATCTTTCCTGGGCACGAGTAATCTTGCGATCTTTCCTGGGCACTATTTGTACAATGCTCAGTTTTGTGAACGGGATGCTTGCTGAGTGTGTTGTGATGGTTCTCTGAAGGGGGACTGACTTAGCACAGGGAGTAAGAGGAGAAGGGGCATCAGAAACGATACTGAAACATATTAAACATTTTGTTGTTTTCGAAAGTAGCATTTTCAAAACAATAAAAGATAATGTGGCGATCTAAATATGTTATGTGTTAACAATTTAATAGCCCATAAAAGTGTGATACTTTTAATCTGTTCGAGCAGATTCAAAAACATTTACAACAGGTGTTTTTAAAGTGAAATGTTACACGGTCAACAGTGAAAAAGATTTACTGGTAATACATTCAACAGATAAACTATGAGGCTTCCTTGAAAAATTGTTGTGAGCATCAATTTATTGCAAACCATTTCCTGTTGTTTAACTACAACTAGTTTTTTATGATTCCATTGCAGCTGTGGTAGTTACATAACCTAGTACTAACTTAGCAGGGCTCCAGACTAACAATTTGAGTTGGGTCCATTTGGGTGCACCAGAGTATCATTTAGGTGCACCAGAACTCACCAGCTATTTAAACAATTGTAATATATCGTCCTTAAATTACCTCAACAGTAAGGGCGAAGAGAGGACACATGAGAAGGGAGGTGATGAGGATATGTCAAGTGCTCCAGTGCGCCGAAAGAAAAATGCTTATTCACACCCAAATTGGTCACACTCTGGTGCCCTCCTTAGTATAAAATGTGTTATCAAGTTAACACATTAACACGTTATCTTGACATTTTTAACATATAACAAAAGCCTAATTTACCTTTAATCCCACATTCACATTTCCTTGTAAGATCTAACCCAGAATTTAAAAACTTGATTTGAGCCTGACAAATCTCCATTAAAGCATGACATGCCTTGGTTCAGCGTCTTATCTGCCTGCTGTCTTGTCGTCCTGCCAGAAAGCCACATGTAGCTCAGCGGTTTGTCAAATACCTGCTGCTTTGTGCTCACAAGAGGCTGAACGTCGTGATTGAAGCGCGCTCCTCTTGCTGTGTTTATTATACGCTTTGATTGCACAAACTCTGGGGCTTTACCTCAGTTGCTGCAGATGCACTGTGCCCTGTGAGAACTGAGCAGAAAAGTTGCACAATTAGGAACTACGCACATGACACACAGACAACATCACCTATTGCTGTGGCTTAGAGCAATGATGTGTCATGTGTTTCCTGTGCTGTTACAAAAGCAGAAATGTTTATGTCAAACAGAATAACAAATCACCAAAATAAATTTTAGCTAATTTTCTTTTGTAATTTGTTTACTTTTTTATGTTCGGCATGCCATTTCTAACCAAGTCATGTGATTTACTTCACAACCAAAAGTGTGAAGGATGAAAGATATTGCCATCGTATTGACAGAAAGTCAGACAATATTTTAGCAATAATCAGAAATATGCTAAAATGTGCATGTAAATGTCTAAGGTATCTCAGAGAGAATTATTGAATGGACTGTAAAATGCCGAAAGTACAGAAATATCACAATATTCTTGAATTTATTTATCTGATTTTTGTCTGCCTTTTAAAATACCTGATATTGTAATTTTCCCATCTCCAACAATTGTGACATTTTCCAACACACCTCCCACCTCTGTCTCAAAGTATTACTTGATGAATTTGCTCTGCATTGCCTTCCCTGTGTTTGAATACAATTTCTGAGTAAATTTGGTCTGATTCACATTCACATTCACATTCACACCGTTGATTAATTTCTTTAATTTTGTTAAATCATTAGCTAAAAGGTGATCTTGAGAAAGGTAGGAGAAAGGTAATTTGTGCTGGAATAACGCTATTTTCAGGCATATAACAATATTTTTTTACATCAATATAAATCTTACGACAATACACGAAGAGGATTATTATGATCTATTCTATGTGACTGTTAATGTCCTCTACATGAAGTGGCTCCTGTGATCCATGTCAGCCCTGTTTAGAATCAACAGTTACCATCTCCCCACTGTTGCACTTGTTTGCTGGATTGAGAGATGGCACAGGAAGTTGTGGGCAGGTAGCAGATTGTTCCTCAGTCACTGGAGAGGAAGCAAGAGCTGTTTTGGGATTACATCACTAGGATTAGTGTAATACTCTCCAGATGGGTCCCTGTTGTAGCAGATTAGGACAGCTTGATTGGACAACTGGAGGAGGGCGGGGGCAAAGGTCATGTGATAGATGGCATCATTTCATTTACCTTTATGTATACTGGAAGAGCCCAATGAGAGGATCAGACTTTTTCATGAGCGCCCTAAAATAGAGTACATAACAAACAAAAACAAACAAAACAAAAAAACTACACGGATCTGTTTATAACATTAAAAACTGGCGCAGACTTTAATGTAATCTAATTTAGATGTGATACTACCTATATGTATAATTCCCAGCCCCTTCCATGTCTTGAAGTTTTGCATATTAAATAGTCTATAACTCTTTGAGGATACTAAGTCTATTCGGGACACCGGGATCGATTTGATGCCTGGGAATTAGGTTTGTTAGTAATATTGATATTAACCAAGTTACATGACCTTCAGTTGTTTATTTCATGCCTATGAGATGTTTTACGTTAAATCTGCACATTCATTTGTTTCAATGTGGAATCTAAGTGGGTGGGCACTGGTTTTATTAAAGAGTCACATGAGCCACGGTTTATCCTATGTGTAAGGAGTCACTCAGTAGGCCTATCACATGCAGACTCTAGGGTTTGAAGTCACTTTCCAGCACCTCAGACTGCTGGAGTTTAATGTCCCTGGAGCTGAGGTGCACTATCACAGTGGAAATATTCGCATGCCAGTGCAAGGATAGCCGGTAGCAAAGGCACCAACACTTGGCGTCAAGTTTGTCCCGAAAGCGTGTTCCGGACCCAGATTGCACAGTGGCAAAGTAGGACGTCACTGATAACAAGCAGCAGCAATGGAGCCAGTTCTGCCCGCCAATGCACAACACAGCTTGCTCTAGGGACTAACCACCAATCCCATAACAGCTGAATGGGGTATTATCTACAAATTGTATCATTGCTGGATAGGGTTCAACTACATAACGGCTTGCTTGACAAATCTGCTTTTTTTTTTTTTTTTTTTTAATAATTATAACTTGTAATCCACACAAAACACCAGATGTTATTGTTTCAGTATTGTTTACTGTTTAGTTTCAGTAGTGTTTATTTACAACACAAAATGTTTTGTTGAAGTGGTCATTCACTGTTTAAAATTTTGCCAAGTAGCACTTTTCACTTCCCACTTTCAAGTCATTATCAGACACAGGTGTAAGATGGTGTCAGCCAAAACAGAGAATCATGGTTCTGTTAAAAGTCTAAACCAGTTTCCATTTGAGTGACCCTTGTTACAGATTCATGGATGAGTTGATGCTGGAAAGTTTAAGCCGATGTAGAATTTTAAAAAGTGTTTGAGTTTCATAAATGTCTAGAGTTCCATCATAGATATTCATAGTAAACTCCTAAAATTACATTGATAAGAAATAAGGCAATAAATAAATAATGATAGAACTAAGAAGTGTATGTTATGTAAGGAATTGGGATGCATTACAGTGCCACTGCAGATTATATTTCAGCTATTCACAAAATCTGATTTTCTTATCATTTATTTGTTTATGTTCTTTGTTTTAATGATTATTAGCTCAATTGGCATCATCATTGCATTACTTATATTTAAAATAATCCAGGCTATCGATGTCTCCATTTACACTATACTCTATATACGGTGTTAGGATTATTTTTAGAGTCTTTCCTAAAGAGAGTACTGTGCTTACCAAGCTTCATATTTTTGTGCACTAGTCTCTATGGACGTCCACATATTTTACATTTATTGACACTGGCCTCTGAGTCCTCAGAAAGCTGCTTTCATACCTGTTCCTACACACTCTGCTTTTTTCTTCTGGGTTTCTGACATTTGGTTAAGTTATTAATATTTACCTAAAGCTTATGGCATCTGCTGTTGGCTTCCCTATAGATTTACAAGACGTTGACACAGTTTTTTACATGTGCGTGTGTGTCTGTGTGCAGGACTTGAACAAGCGACTCTCTTTACCTGCTGATATTCGGATACCTGACGGATATTTGGAGAAACTACAGCTCACCAGCCCCACTTTCGACCAGCCACTGAGCAGACGGTCGCGACGGGCTTCGCTGGTGAGACAGACAAAATTAACTTAAAACAAACAAAAAAATCTCACAATATTGTTGGATTTTTATTTTATGTATAAAGTCTTTAAAGTGTTTGGCAAAGTCATTATTCTATCACTCCTGACTGGTAAAGTATGTCAGCCAGTGTGTGCTTATGTTTTGTGCCTGGAGTTTTTTCCCAGTGACACCATGAGGGTAACAGCCCCATTACAAACAGTATTAAGTCTACCTATCGAGTTACAAGTGCTATATTATTTCTTATTTAAATGTTTTAATCATAATGTCATACAAATACATGAATTGTAAACTGTGTAGGTTGAAACTAGGACTTGGAAGAGGTAAGTTCTACAGAAATGTCTGATTCTGTACAGCATGACAAGCGGTGAACTACAAATAGCAGGAGAGAATTAAAAGTAACTTGTATCACTCTTCGAAACTGTGGTGTGATCAAATTATCTGTGAAAGTAAGTGTTGCTTACACAAGTGAAAGTGAGTGCTTCATCTTTCTCATGGCTAAGTTGTGGCTTAAATATAACCATATATATATATATATACAGGCTTTTCTCACTGTCTATTCTCATTTGTTTGGCTTAGTCAATATTAAATCAGTTACAAAGACTGTAGGAAACCAATGACATCAATATTTGTATAAGCTACAACAGGTGTTAGAATAGTAATCAAATTGCATTATAGCTGCAGAAATATAACCAGCAATAGCAACAAATAAGTTAATGTACAATTAAATAAGTTGAGAAGATGAATTGTACTACTACTAGGTACTGTACTGTTCTCACTCTCTACACTGGGGATATAGAAGATAACACTTTACATAAGTTTGCATTCTGCAGCCTATAAACAAGCCTAAACCATTATGAAAGCCTGTAGCTAGCAGCCCTTTGTCACAATATATTATCCGTGAGTCTGTCTGGAGCCATGTGACCTCCGTAACTACTGCCACACTGTCACAACCATTCATATTGATGTCCATAAAACCTGTCAACGCTAATGCAGCATTTATTTACTCTTTGATCTTTCTTGTGTTTTCTTTCAGTCAGAAATTGGATTCGGGAAGCTAGAGACTTACATCAAACTAGACAAACTTGGAGAGGTAGGTCTCCCCAGGTGCCAGTGTTCTCATAGTGATAAAAGGCGCATATGTTTACTTGTTACCTCATTTGCACATGTTTCTATGTTCCCCTTTTAAACCCTCCAGGGCACGTACGCCACTGTTTTCAAGGGGAGGAGTAAATTGACAGACAACCTGGTAGCTCTGAAAGAGATCAGGCTAGAGCATGAAGAGGGGGCGCCCTGCACTGCAATCAGAGAAGGTACAATCAACGAGGAATCCAATTTGGTGTGGAGTATTGGTTCAGATGCACCACTGTATCAAAAACCTTTTTGTCAATGCTCCCTTCAGTGAGTAGGAATAATTTTCAGATTGCAGTCCACACTAATGCTACAAGTCTATAATTCATGTCATTCTTACTTTGAGCAGAATCGTCTCTCCACAGACCTGACCTGTAACTCGTGGAGAGACCTGCTTGCCTCAATGGAGTTGGATAAGTTAAATGTCAAACTATGGAGTATTCTAGGTGAAGCTATGACATCTAAATCGAGACAAGCAGGTCTCTCCACTAGAAAATTTGCATAGCGCACCTTCAAGAGTATTAATAGGAAAACAATAGTCTATGTCTGAATAGTTCGTGTAAATTATGGTAAATACAACATACACAATAAAAAAATATTGCTTTATGAACACCAACAAAAATCAAAATAACTACTCAGTATGCCTCTAGCTACAACTAAAATGTTAACTTAAGTTTAATCAGATATATTGTCACAAAGTATGATTATGACAGACTATTGATTCCTGCTTTTGTTTTATGCAGTTTCGCTGCTGAAGGACCTGAAACACGCAAACATAGTGACACTCCATGACATCGTCCACACCGACAAGTCCCTCACACTGGTCTTCGAGTACCTGGTGAGACCCATTTCTCTCCATCACACACACATTATTTAGACCGGTGTTTCCCAATCAAGGGCACAAGGAGGGGAGGTACTAGGAAAGGTTTCAGATTAGATTAGATTTATTAAAGATTAAGGAGACGACTAATCCTGAATTGCGTCAATCACAACATCAACATAAAACATTCCCATAAAAGCTAGCATTCTAAAAAGACCTATATAAAATGTTACAAAACAATACAAGAAACAGTTTAAGAATAAAACAGTTGAAGAGCTCGAGGTAAAAAAGAGGAAAAATATATTTGTAGTAAACTTGATTAATTTTGGAGGGTTTCGTCTTCAGTATCATTAAAACAAGAAAATATAGTAAAGGCAATAACAGATTTATTGTACAGGTTGTGAGACAAAGCTTTGGGGACAAAAAAGGTTGTGGATCACTGCTTTAGACCACAGATGCCTCTAAACACAGCACACATTCATTATTATTCTCTTCATAGAGGTAGACAGGAGTCCAGCTGGAGCAGGTTTTGTCCCTCATGCCCTCTAATGTCTCGTGTCTTTTCCAGGACAAAGACCTGAAGCAGTACATGGACGACTGCGGCAACATCCTGAGCATGCAGAATGTCAAGGTGAGCCTCAGCGAACGGTGGTGCCCTGCCAACTTAAACCAGACTGTGAATGTGCCTTGTACTGCTATCCATAGTAGAGGCTTTGTTGTTATGCCCCCTGGTGGTAGAAAATGGGGACAAAGTTATGTTTTTAGGTTTTCCTTGTGTTCCTAGTTGATATTAATAGATTATTGTTTTACTAGAGAGGAAGCTCAGAGTTTGAAAGCTATGTTGACCCATTAGATTATCCATTCAAACTTCTACAAATCCATTGTTTTGTTAAGCTGTCAACCACACATCAAACTGACCAAGCAAATGGTTAGTAATTTAGCTTCACTGATTTTGACACAACTTAAACAATGACTTACCAGGCAAATAATAGAGCATATATTTCAGTAAGTGCTCTACTCCTTTTCTTTGTGTGGCAGACTTTTATTATGAGAAAATATACAATTATAGTTATTACACAGAAAAGAAATGTTTATTTAGTTTTTATAACAAACTTTTCATGTTTTTTGCAGATATTTTTGTTTCAGATCTTGAGAGGATTGGCGTATTGTCACAAACGGAAAGTACTACACAGAGACCTCAAACCCCAAAATCTCCTCATTAATGATCGGGGTGAACTCAAGCTAGCAGACTTTGGTAAAGATGGCTCTAGATTTTTAAACTATTGATAAATATGCTAATCAGACAAGACATCAGTATCAACACATTGGTGCGCAGGATATATTTGACAATTTGAAGTTAAGAGCGCACCACAGTGCAGCTTTGAAAATATGGGTCAAGAGGGTGCAAATTGTGGAGTAAGGGCAGGCCTATACGGTTTGAGTAAAAATAAAAAAAGAAAATTAGTTCAAATTGAAGTTAAATCTGGTACTGAGAGAAAGGGGTCAGAATACATAGCTGATCAGTTTGTTGCTTATGACACTGTATAATTAGAAAAGTGCTCAAAATATTACACAAGATCAGTGTCTAATTTGTTAATTTGTGTTCTGACACAAATGTTTGATGCCAATTTAAAGTGACTCCTAATATTTATTTTACAGGTCTGGCAAGGGCAAAATCTGTACCCACGAAAACGTACTCGAATGAGGTGGTGACGCTGTGGTACCGGCCCCCTGACGTGCTGCTGGGCTCCTCTGAGTACTCCACTCAGATTGACATGTGGTGGGTGGGCTGCACATGCTCTGACCATTACAACACTGCGAACACTCAGCTCCTCTGGCGTGACGTGCTAGTGACTAAAGCCAGACGAGGGCAGATCTTAAGCACATTGAAAATGTGATGAGAGTTCAAAAGTGTTAAGCAGCTGAAGCTCTTTGTAGAGGAATGGGAGACTTGATGTCCAGTGAAGAGCCATTACTACATTTGATATGCACACATAGTTGTTTTTGTCACTGTTGAAACTACCTACATGTAAGTGTGGGCTTTTTAATGTATTGGCCAGAGGCCCTGCGTAGTGTCCACTGTGTGTTGTACAAAATAACTTAATTCCCATGCAGATCTAAGATTGCCTCACTTATTAACTCATTACATTACTGATATTGAATTATAGTGTAGCACATAGTGAACGTTTCTTATATCTTTTTTTTTTGCCGACTTCCATCACACCGGGCTTACTAGACCACATACTACGTATAGTTTAAAGTGATTAAAGCCACGTTTACTACTATAAGGAAATATTCAATAAACTCCCACTTGTTGAATATGAATGAATCAAAGCTCCCTGAAGACATTTATAACTTGTCCCATTGTTTCCTCCTCAGGGGTGTGGGCTGTATATTCTATGAGATGGCCGCTGGCAGACCTCTGTTTCCTGGCTCCACAGTGGAGGATGAACTGCACCTCATCTTCAGGCTTCTAGGTCAGTGCTGCCCCCTGCTGACAGACTGCTGAACCTTTCCAAATGAGCTTTTAATCATATTAACCTGGGGGCAAAAAGCAAGCTCCTGTGGCGGCAAGCAACATTTAATTGCCCCTGCATCTGTTACTCTAAACTAGTACTTTGACTTTTAAATTTCCTTCTGTAGGCACGCCCTCGGAGGAAAACTGGCCCGGGATTTCTTCTATTGATGAGTTTAAATCATACAAATTCCCCAAATACAAAGCACAGCCACTTATAAACCACGCACCAAGGTAAGGCTATAATTTAACAATAATGTGTTTTTTAAACTTATGATTAACCTCAACACTGTTTAATGCCTTTCTGGTAGCCCTCTAATTACTGGAGATGGAAACACACATATTTTCCTTGCACAGCCCAGGTATAAGACTGGAGGCCTGTTTAGTGTGTCTAGAGATGAAGACATTAGTAGTATTGGTTTGTTTAGTTAGGACTGTGCACGCTGTCACTTCCTGTGAGGAAATCCTGTGGAATAGTTGAGTGTATTTCCTTCCCCTGCACCAGTTTGAGTCGCCCTCTTTCACTAAGACCCCTCCCTGTCTGTGCCCCACTGTAGGTTGGACAACGACGGCATCGACCTCCTGATGTCATTCCTAAAAGTGAGTCTTGACTATATCTGTAAAGCTATGTCATGATAAAATTAGCATGGCACATAATGAACGCATGTATTTTTGGAGAGACTTGATTGAAGACAAGCCAGCAAAATATCAGTTACACATTACCAACCACAGCTGCATGATAACATGCAGTGACTAGTTTTACTATAAGGATAATTGAATGAGTTTATTCCAATTCATGGTTTGGACAAATATCAAACCAGAATATTTAATATTTTATTTCACATATCACATTGCTATATAGTTGTCCCTCACTATAATGCAGTTCACCTTTCGCAGCCTCGCTGTTTCGCTGATTTTTTTAGCACAATTTTGCATGCTTTTTTACAGCGTACAAACATGCATTGTGTTCTGCGTCCTGATTGGCTAAAGGACTGTAGACCATTGTCAATCAGTCTCCTCTGTGCTGTGTACAGAATGTGTTCAGCCAAATTTACATAAATGTTCGATCGCTAGCAGCGTGACTTATATTTTTATTTCTCAAACAAATGTTTGGGCCTTAAAACAGATCTTGATCTTTGGTTTTGTTCTATAATACTGTATTGTTTTTTTTTTATCTGCAAAGGATTGAACTTTGAGAGTGTTTAAACAAGAGAGAAATGTGAGAAAATGTTAATGTCTGAGAAAAGTCTATGAAGTGTGTGGTGAGGGGTTTTACAGCCTTAAAACATATAATAATTGTAAAAAAAATTTAATTTAATAATTTCACCTATTGTGGGTTATTTTTAGAACGTGACCCCCACGATAAACGAGGGACCACTGTACTAGTCTTTCACTTGGGCTATACTAGATCGAAATCTGTGCTAACCAAAGTGTGGAATTTGGACAAATCTAGGTTTTATTTAATTTACAGCTCTGATCAGTGTCTTGACCTGAGACTGTAATTTGTAATCAGATTATTAAGTAACAACCATTCGTGTCATGTGATACGGAAAGTGAGCATGTATGGCATAGAATTTTACAATATTAAGTTGAACCATAGTACAAAAAAAAAAAAGCTTGAAACAGTATGAAGCAATGTCCAAACTGTATTTTTGGAAAGAGTTTTGAAAACAAGCCAACAATAGTCTCGACGCCACATTACTGACCCCAGTCTTGCTCCTGATTTTACAGTATGAATCAAAGAAGAGGATCGCAGCCGACGAGGCGATGAGACAGTCGTACTTCAGGAGCCTGGGGCCACGCGTGCACACACTGCCAGAGAGTGAGTAAGAAAATGGCAGTGGATAATGCAGACTTGGCAGGCCACTCTAGGTACAGCTTTGAGTGATATTTCAGCGTTCAGTGAGGATCAGTTACAGCCTTGTAACAAAGACGCTATTCTGCCGGCAAAATGATTTCTCTGGGTCTGACAGCTTTTTTAACTGTTTTGATTTCTCATTTGGCAGACATATCTATATTCACACTGAAGGAGGTGCAGCTGCAGAGGGACCCTGGCTACAGGAATGCCTCCTATCCTGAGTCAGGTAAAACATGAGTCTAAACAACTTTTGGTTTTAGTGAAGGCATTTGAAAACACAAAGGTTAGAAAATTTGAGCAAATATAAGTAGTTTGTTGTGACCATCGTTTGATAAAACAAATGGGAAAAGAGAGCAGGTTCTATCTTGTGAGAAGTAACTTGGTCAGACCAGAATATTAACACAACTTCCCAAAAAAATAAAAGCTATTTGTTATTCAAATTTCTAAAAAGTTTGACCAGTTTCTACAGGGAAGTTGGTTAAAAGCAAACTGTGCTTTATTTTGATTATTATTTTTGAAAAGGTTGTGATTAGAAAATAGTATGCCTTTGTGATTTGAAGTGGTGAAAATGGAATTGATTCAAAAATTGATTTCTAAGCAGCGGGCTGTGTTATACTATAAGTCTGTTTGTGGAAATGTATTAATTTAACAAAACTTTCCTGTGAATGACGCTGAAGATAAGTTAAACAACAACACTAAGTCTAAAGTCATTTTATTCTTTCTCTTTTAGGCAATGGGAAAAATAGAAGACAAAGCATGCTGTTTTAGAGTTACTGTATTTTCTCTACTCAAGGAGGATCTCGGGGCTGTACAATTTTTGGATCAGTGACCACAGAAAGATGTTGCTATGGGTTATCTACAGTCATCATCTTCATTACGCCCCCCAAAACCAGGATTTGGGGATTTAAGTTCATGGTCCAACTCGGCCCACGTCTGGCCCAACTGAGACATTTATATACTGTACATCTATATTTATTAAGAGAATTTGCTGCTAAATCCAACTACTGTTTAGAAATCTAACAGGCTCAGTCACTTTAATGAGTACATGCAATGTGTATAGATTTTTAATTTTTTGAAGTGGTTAAATTTTTAGTATTTTTTGTCTTCATTTTCATTCATCAAACTCTGCCTGTTTGTTGAAGAGAGGTGTATGTAGCAGCAGGTCGGTAGCGTTCTCTCAGCTGTGCTCTGAAGGTTTTAAGGGCAGCTCATAACAGGCTTAATGTAACAGGAGTGGTGCAGCCAAACTGTGATTTTGGTCAAGGACTGGCATATCATTCCCAGCCAATGCAGAGCAGAAGACACCAGTGAAGAGTTAACATGGGCATTAGGACATTAGATATGATTCATTACTATTTGGCTGCAGTGGAAAGGCTCAGTTTTGGTCGTTTTGATCAGATTTGAACACAGACAAACTGAGAATGGAGTCGAAACCCTGTGGTGTTTTTTTTTCTGCCATCCAATCTTCATTTTTACAAGTTGGTCCTATCTCTGCATCTGCTGTTGTTAATGCCTGCTCTGCCTAAGAGAAACTACAGTGAACTCTTGTCCTGCCCCTTGTGAATGCAATGCCATACTGAGTCACAGTCTATTTAACAGTGTTACAAGAATAATGTTTTGTATGATATTCTTTAACTTTATTTGGAAAATTGTTATTGGTGTGGGATTTCATTGCAGATGCCCTCCCATAAGTTTTTTTTTTTTTTTCCAAGAGTCAAGAAAATTAAATTCAAGTTGAAAACTGAACAATTGTGTCATTAATATTTAAAGACTACAGCAAACAATGTGAAAGCATTCAATGCTATGTTTATTGAAAAAGACAATGAGACATTTTATAATACAAAATTATACAGAATACATACTGTATACCAAGTCCAGTATAAAAAGGAACAATAAGTGTTACAGTTTTTGATTTGAAATCTCGTCTTCATTAACATTTAGAACAGACAAAAGTACAAGGCACAGCCGGTATCTGAGAAGCATAGTGCATACTGCATACAATACATACAACACCACAAAGTGAAACCATTCCACTTTGATGCACACATTAGGAAAAGGAAGTCTTAAAAATGGAGATCCCTGCACACAGCTGCAGGCTCACGACTGTCCACAGTGGACAGGGTCATGTGGAAATGTGCTCAAGTTATTCACAAAGATGTCTCTCAGACATCCAGCGTATGGCTTTACCAGGAGCTTTAACCTCTGGTATCTGGAGCAAGTCAAGTGCAAAAACGTGAGGTCACAGGCGTCGCATACAACTCTTAAAGATGGCAACTGCTGATGATAAAGAGGAGATTGTACATGAGATGAAGTGGATGCATCAGGACTTGTGTGTGGAGGGTGACAGGAGCAGGGAGGAGGGGCTTCCTTCCAGCCCCGGCAGAGGGACAGGCATGTGCCCGTTGATTAGACTGGGGAACTGCAGGAAAGAGGAAGAGAGAGGCAGAGTCAGAGGCGGATGTGCTCTGAAAGCCACCTTCCGGCGGCCGACGGCAGCATTGTCACTGGCTGCAGTTTCCTGTTTTTAAACTCATGGTAGCTCTTCCTTCTGGTCTGTCCTATGCACCACAACACAAGTCACCTCTGTTTGTCTCAGGATCCGGTGTGGTTTTTGAGAAAGGGCGGCTCTAAACCAGTCCACCCTGTTCAGACCGGCTCCCCTGGGCTCAAACAGGAAGTATTCACAGGATTTCCTCCCCACTTGAAACAGGACACCTCTGCTAGACCTGCGCACTATTTGCTCAGCCATCTCCTACATCTCATTTATAGGTTTTGGTGAAAATGTATTGCTACAATTATCTCAAAATAAAATAACAATCAAATGTAGGTTTACTGGATGGAAAAGCTTTTAAAACAACTGAGACTGTGTTCAAGAACAAATGGCACTTAACCGCATGTTTAGGTTTACTGCAATGATCTTGAATAACTCATTACCTGCTCAAATGATTAAATATGAATAATAAGTAGCATCCATCTGTTTATAGTACACTCCACTATTATTGTGTCCTTTGCCTCCACTTGCATATACAGTTTATTGTTTATTGAATTCTCACCTGGAAAAGGGAGCTGTGCCCCTGTAGGCGGGCCGGGCTCAGGGGGGCGACGGGGCTCAGGCTGCTCCAAAAGTGGATCCCAGATAGGAGCGGACTGTGGGCTAGCAGCAGGCCTGACGGGGTCTGCACACAGGACAGAGGGGGTGGTAAATAAGACAAGATTCAAATACAAACACTGAGACCCTTCCTCCGGTCAGTGCTCTGGGCTCTTGTTAATGTGAAACATGCTCAGGTTGTAAATGGACGTGTATTGGCGTTTGGAAAAACAAACTGCTGCAGCAGGAAGGAAGTCTGTGGTTTCTCCCTGAAATCCAGGGGTGACGCGGGGAGGAGAGGAGCGGGCGGAGAGGGCTGTTGTTGATTGGGGGTGGAGGGCGCTCGAGCGTTTGGACGTAAAGAGAAAACATATGAAATCAATTTCTCCTCTCTCCTGTCCCTCCCCCACTTTCCCCTGTGTCACCTCAGAGAAGTGAGCCAGTGTTGCGCCGGGACCAGCCCTGCTCCCATTATTAATGGAATTATTGGAGCATATGGCATCACTTAGGGCCTCTTCCCCTCTCGTAGATCGGACTCACACACAATTTCTGTAAATCCCTTGTTTTTCTCTGATCTTACTCCTTTTGGGTTTTTGGGTTTGTGGACAAACTCCAGTGGCACAGGAATCTCACCAGTCCTCGACACATGATGAGGTTATATCAGCAGTTATGTCATATTACAATGGTCTTAACCCACAACAGTTACACAAACCACTTTCACATAATCTGAAGAAGATAGGCCTGCAGTATTCACCATAGAAAAAAATATTATGCTGTAATATAAATACTGACAGATTTTGGACAATGCTCGCCATTTACCACATCCCTGACCTAGTTTGAACCTAAAAACCTATTTACTTATAACTTTTCTATGGACTCTGAAAGAATGTGAATGACCAAACAGTCCGTAATGGGGCTCTGCCGCCATTACTATTTCCATAGAATTTCCTTTATTAAATAAAAATGGAACAACTCAGTTCCATACATGTCATGGCTTGTCTGAATCAAGACTAGAAAAGCAGGGTTTAAAATCTGCTGACTTCAGTGGTTGTGATTTAAAGGATTTGCCACTGTTTATGTGGTAGAGAAAATGCTACCCCTTCAACTCATCACAGTGTCTGTGTCATGTGACCAGAGCAGAGAGGAGGCTCACCTGTGCAGTGAAGAAGGCTGGAGTGAGTGAGCCGGAGGGCAGGGCGGGGCTGTTGAGGGCAATGGAGCCGATGTCACTTCCTGCCAGCATCAGGGGCGGGGCAGAGATGTCCAGGGCTTTGGGCTTTTTGTTTTTTGGGGGTAGTCCATCTCCTGAGCTACTACTGTTCCTCCTCTTGTCGGGGGTCCGCTGTGCCCGCTCCCTGTGTCCTGCTGACAGGTTGAGCGGCTGAGCACTGTCTAAGTCCTCTTCCTCTTGTACTGGGCTCCAGCTGTGGCTGTGAGGGGACTGAGGGGAGTGGGACAGGGGTTTGGGGGACACATAAGACTCAGGTTTAGATGTTGGTGGAGGGCTCCTGTCATTGTTTCCGAAGCGGATGACAGAACGTGGCTCATCTTGTCTCTCCCTCAGCTTTTGCAGAGAGCTGAGGCTGAAGGAGGAGTACAGGCCTGAGTGCAGGTAGTCGGTGCGACACTGCTGCTGTCCCAGGGCACCCAGGGCCTTCCTCCGCACCTCCTCCCCCTCCTCTTCCTCCTCTTCCTCCAGCTCCATCTCTGATGTCTCTGTATCCTGCAGCGACACCCTGCCCAGCTCCATGGACTGAGGGTCCATCTTCAGGATCTCAGGAAAAGACACAAACTTGTACACAAACTTCTGCCCAATCACTTTCTTGATGATGTTCTGAAACAGAGTCAATACTTGTGATTAGTGGATAAACAGACTAATTACTGAAATTATTATTTATTTAACTCTAGTTTCTCTCCACTCAAATCTTACCACAGTAGTAAAAGACATTTGTGTGCACTGTGCAGTAAACGAGAAAGGGGAAGTGGAAGTATCTCTTAACCACAGACGGGCCAGAGACCATCCTAACGCCCACTCTCACCTTGTCGTAGTAGTAGCGCAGGGCTCGGCTCAGCTTGTCATAGTTCATGTTAGTTTTGTTTTTGCGAAGGCCCCACAGTTTGGCCACTTCCTCAGACTTTAGGAGCTTAAACTCTCCGTCTGTGGATGTCCAGCAGATCAGGTGTTTGTGACTCTGGTCCAGCAACAGCTGCAACAGGAACTGCCACAGGGTGATGGCACTGTCCATGTCTGAAATACATGTTCTGTAGGTTAGGGGGGGACACAATAAACTATACTTCTATAACCCTAAAATATGACATAATCAAT
Source organism: Periophthalmus modestus (assembly GCA_019594935.1). Classification (NCBI taxonomy): domain Eukaryota; kingdom Metazoa; phylum Chordata; class Actinopteri; order Gobiiformes; family Gobiidae; genus Periophthalmus; species Periophthalmus modestus. The sequence goes on along the minus strand of JAIEZT010001390.1, from coordinate 22,713,901 downwards.
CTACTTCTGTTTACAACACGCATCTGAAGTGCCTATAATACAAATCAATGCAATTCTCTCTTGGGAGTGGGAATGTGAGTAAACATGTCTTCATCAACAATGGTCTATAGGCTATAAAGCATTTTAAATTCTGAGCATCCTCCTGATAATGGATTTCTTATAGGTTCAATACATTGGTCCTCAAACTAAAAGGAGCATTAAAAGACAAATAGTAGTAACTGCAAAAAAATAAATAAATAAATAAGTATATACATATATATATATATATATATACACACACACACTTGAGATTGAACATGTGGTGTAAGGAAGTCAGCTGGTGATGAATAGACGGGTTTGTTATGAGCCTAATGTGTCTGCAAAGTAGCAGTAGCAGCACAAAATGACACATATAAGGAGGAACAACAGCTCCAGCCAAAAGTATGCTGCGGTCCAACCTGGCCCTCTCTGCACAGGAAGCATGACGGGCCCAGGGTGGGTTAGTCCTTTAATAGAGGAATGTGCAGCCGCTAAGCTCCTGTCTGCTCCTCACAGATCCTATATTCACTGTCATCAAGAAATGAACTGTTCCTGCTTCACTTAAACAATCAACAAATATTATCTTGTTTTACTTAATATGTGTAAATATTAAATAAGATATTGCTTTCTTAACCATATATTTACTTCTTGTACATGTAAAGTCCACCATCCATTTAGGATTTTCTTAGGTCAATACAAGTTTATTTGAATAGGGCACAACTGGAGTCTCAGGACATCACAGGGTCATAATCTCTTAGTCCAGATTCTGTGAGGAAGGTCATTTGTCTCATCCCGTGTGTAAACTGCATCGCTTTGCTTCTTGCAAGAGCTGTTTTATTATTAGTTAGTGTTAGTATGTTGATGAATGTTACAAAAGTAAAACATTCAAACAGCCTCTTACTTTGGGCAGTGTAATATAATCTCTTCATTTATTTTAACCAAATTTAAGAAATTATTACACTGTTGTGCTCACTTGATTATTACTGAACGGCATTAAACTTGTATGTCACAATTTTATATAAAACATATGTAAAAGTTTTTTTTCTTGCAGCACCTTAAACAACAGACAATATTACAACAGTAAGTTACCCAGGCAGAACTGAATGTGTTATCAATAGACATGGGCCTTAAAACAAAATGATAGCACTGAGGTGGTTTAGCCCGTGTCCAACAGACAGAGAAAGGCCGGGTTTGAACTCTTTTCCGCCACAAAGCATCCCCAGAGTTTTCTATCTGCCATGTGAAACTACAAACCTGTCAGAGCCAGGACTTCCTCCTATTCTACTTCCAAGGACAAATGGCAGAGAGGGGATCCCACAGCAGGGGAGCATTTCCAGGCTACGGCCACACTTCCCATCAAAGTCCCAAAAGACAGAGTCAAAAGATTGGATCATTGTCCCCCTTCCCTGGCTCCACCCGTGAATCCAGAGTTTGAGATGGTAAGTGTAAAATATATGTGACAAACTGTCAACACAGCTTATAGAAGTAGACAGAAGAAGATCCTCTTATCAGTGAATCTCAGTAGTATTTCTCCCAAAGACTGTCACCCTTATCTCACTCTGTGTGTGCGGTCACTGAAGCTGGTATATTTATTGGATTGAACTATTTCAGAATTACTCTCTACAGAGGAGTGTCTCCTAATTCTATCATGCATTTATGAAAGACATGTTATTGTGTACAAGTTAGATGTACATAGTCATAATATATAATGGGACAACAATAACAATACTCCACTGAGCCTTTGAAAGTGGCTGAACAGTGCATCACCAACGAACTGACACATGCCCCTATAGTGAAAAACACTATTTTACTAAATGCTGCAGGGGACCTTAAACCTCAAAACATACTGTAGATTTACTTACTAAAATGACTTATGGATTTATGCTACTAAAAACACTTAATCTTGAAGCTGTAACAGTGAACCTCAGTGCAGACAAGACAAATGGAGGGAAGCGGTCCACCACACAAAATAAAAGGCCACGCTATTGTCACGGTGAGAGATGCTCATGTGGTGTTAAATCTTTCTAGGAATATCACAGGGACATTGTGCTGGTTTGGATGAGGATGAGGAGACTCGCTGTGCGCACAAAGACATCCAGTGTGTTGGCTGAACGGAAACTCCTAATGAGATTAGATGGTGTGTGCAGACATTACTTAGCCATGACTAAATCTGCTCTCTTCCTGTTCGCAGACGGTGGAAAATTTAGCAGTGGTCAAAAAGAAAAGCATCCATAAACACAGGCGCTAGGCAGACGCGGCTTTGCAACACTATTTTTCATAAATGTTTCTTTTAGGAGTTTGTTGTGCGTTTCCGGAGTTTAAAGTTGCAATAAGTTTGACGCACGCAACACTGAATCACTGCTCTGCCCCACTGACTCATTTTCAAGATGTTGCTCGGACCGGAAGAGAGTTCAGTTGTGGTCCGAGTAGAAAAGCACACTTAACTTATAGAAAACAGACCAAATGTACAAATAGTCCAACACAAGGCACTGCTTTAAGCGACACTCCGGGTTACACGACTGTAATAACATCAGCGTCGATAATATAAACTTTGTCGCGATCATCACTTATCAAAAGCAGCATTACACTCAACGATGACACTTGGTAGGACTTTACCTGCGCTCTCTCACTTGGTCCGGTCACTGTTCGAAACTTTACGGCGTCGCTGGAGAGTTTCCTTGTTTTTCCATGCTTACTGCTGGAGCCCTCGTCTACACAGTTGTGCTGGACTGAAATAGGATCCTGTGCTTTTTCTTTTTCTGAGCAGGAAGTTGGAGCACGCAGACACAGAGCCGGCTGACTTCCTCTCCCCGACGATTCCCCAGGCAGTTTGCCGTCTGTGTAAACAGACTTTTCCTCCCTCCTCTCGCGCTGACGGCCCGCAGCAGGCCTACGCGCTGTCGACTGCACACATGCTGCACTCTGCGGCCCTTTCACTGACATCACCGGGCCCCAGGCTACTGCTGCGAGGCGTTCACGTGCTGCTCGTTACTCAAACCACTTCTAAAGCCACTACGACTGGATTAGAGCTCATTCATCCATTTTAAAGTCCCTTATATGGGGCAGTCAGGCTAATCATTTGTAGGATTAAATCACTGCAACAGAACCGCCCTCCAAACCTAAAGCAGAGAATAAAGTTGTTTTTTGACAACCTACAAGACTAAATGTTTGGGTTGCCTAAAACTAAGTCCACGTCAATACAGCCTATAGGCCTATGTCTCCTTCAGCCCTCGTCACCTGACGGCATGAGCTGACCACACACCAGCCCAAACCTGCACAGGTCAGTGGTCCAGAGAGGCGTGGCCGCACATCGCTGCGCTCATTGGTCGAGCATCTTTGCGCTTCGTACCTTGGTACCTTGGAGAGCGGTGCGCTGTGCGCATTGCGGGGGATGCACAGACGCGCCATGCCTCGGTTTACGGTTCACGTACGGGACGAGTGGTTGGCCATCCCCTGCCGAGACACTAAAAATACAATTCACTGGCTCGGGCTCGAAGTCCTTAAACGATACATCAAGAACAAACCCGACAATGGCGGCATTACATCTATAAAAGATACGCGTTTTGTTGTGCGCCGGTGTCAAGGATTAGGACTTTTGGACGCAGACGACACGATTGAAGATGTTCTGGAGGACAATGACTTTGTCGAGCTCGGTAATGACTGAACAGAAAAATATATAAAATCCAGCAACAAGTTCGGCAGAGACTTAGAGTCCTCGTGCTCTGGCAATAAGTTAACCTTTTCTCTTGTTTCAGCCATAGAAGGGGACACTATGTCTCCTGATTTCATACCCTGTCAGCCTGGAGTGTCCCATATGTATCCTTCGACTTTTAACATCTTTTACACATTTTTATTGAAAGGCCTATTAATAGGCTCATATGAAATATTCATATTCAAGTTGATGTGTTCGTTATGTATTTGTGTAGTTTTTTTTTAAACCCTTAATAACATTTTCTAAAACAGTACAGCAGCATACAGAGAGCCTGATGAGGTATGAGTGATATAAACCATGAAATTCGCCTATCTATGACAATGAAATCATTATTGATTGGATTTCTTCTGTTTTCACAGTCCATTCTTCTTGATGGCAACAGCCTTTCATCAACTGATCTGGTCAATTTAGGCAGAGGTTTTTACAAGATAAAGGTAATCATAAGCAAGGGCTTAGCTGTCACAGAAGCTGTGTTAATCGTTGACTTTACTAATATTTCAGCTGACTCCAGAGGCAGAGCAAAAAGTTGTGCAATCCAGAGAACTTTTGGACACCATTGTCAAGGAAAACAAAGGTGATTTGTTGAGTATATACCAATGCTTGACTTGTATTGCATTCACTGTATTGTGACTCTTCTCTGCTTTTCAGTTGTCTATGGAATCACCACAGGCTTTGGCAAATTCGCCCGCACTGTCATTCCTGTCAGCAAACTCAAGTACTGATTTTGAACATAGTTTCCAGGGTCAGTTTGTTCAGAATGACTGACTGCATTTTGTTTTACAGGGAGCTGCAGGAAAACTTGGTGCGCTCTCATTCTGCAGGTAAAACATTATTCACTAACATTACAGTCACTATCAAGGCTGTAATATTTAAAATTGTGTAACGCTGGATCTTTAGGAGTGGGGAACCCGTTGAGCCCTGAGAGGACCCGCATGCTGTTGGCTCTTAGGATCAATGTCCTGGCAAAAGGATACAGTGGGATCTCTTTAGAAACTCTACATGGCATGATCCAGGCCTTTAATGGTATGATAATACAGAAAAGTTAGATTGCTTCCATCAGAAATTGCACTAAACAGCATTTTTTATTTATCCTTAGCATCATGTTTGTCCTTCGTCCCAGAGAAGGGAACAGTGGGAGCCAGTGGAGACCTGGCCCCTCTCTCTCACCTGGCACTAGGGCTGATGGGAGAAGGAAAGATGTGGTCACCAAAGAGTGGTTGGGCTGATGCCAAATACGTACGATACTTTTTACTATCTTTAATTCAACGTTTTGTTTTGCAGGAAGTACATTTTGTTTTAGAGTGAAAGGTTGTTGGTTTCAGTTGCTAAACATGTTTGCCTTTTGATAACCCTTGATCTTTCACATGTTTTGACCTCTTTCATCTCTGAACAGGTCTTAGAGGCCCATGGACTCAAGCCGATATCACTGAAGCCCAAAGAGGTAATGTCTAAAGACAGCAATACAAACAAAGACACTGAAAGAATACTTATACAATCTGTGCAGCATGTGACAGGCTGGATGATATGCTGAGTGAATACACTTATTAGAGTGGCTCAGTGACAGAGTGTCCATCCACTAATGGGTCAGTACAGTTATGTCCTTTAGCAAGAGCCTCATTCATTTTGCCTCCAATGTTTGTGAAAACTAGAGTATGAGTCTCAACAGAAAAGGATTAACCTGGGTAAATTGGGGTGTCATTGTTCATAAACAGATGCCGTCCCAATAAACCAATTTTTTCAGTAATTTTAATAGTTTAAATTAAACCATTGAATACTTCTATTATTTCGACCAGCTACCCAATCCCGACCATTATATTATAAATGTAACTTACTCCATTCCAGGGGCTTGCTCTGATCAATGGGACACAGATGATCACCTCTCTGGGGGCAGAGGCAGTGGAGCGAGCCCAGGCCATTGCCCAACAAGCAGACATCATTGCTGCTCTCACACTGGAGGTGCTGAAGGGCACAACCAAGGCTTTTGACAGCGGTAAGAAAGTGAGAATTAAGTAAAATAAATATGCAAATCAAATAATGTTTGGTCCATTTTTGTAGACATCCATGCACTGAGGCCTCACCCTGGACAGACTGAAGTGGCTCTGCGTTTCCGATCTCTTCTAGACTCCGATCATCATCCATCTGAGATCGCAGGTAATTTATCAAGAAAAAAAAAGAGGAAAATAAAATTGGTTTATTTTGTTTAGAAACTCCATAATCAAAGGCCAGTCTGAGAGGTTGTTTTTTATGAGTTTAAAGGTGGAGAGGGAGTTAAAGAAGTCTTGAGGGTGATGTTATAATTGAATTTTACCTTTTCAGAAAGCCATCGTTTCTGTGACAGAGTGCAGGATGCCTACACCATGCGATGCTGTCCTCAGGTAACCTCAAGTCTATCCTGTGACTAAATACCTTTATCAGTTTTCCAGTGGAAGATCCCTATAAATTGTGCATTTTGAAGTGCATACATTTCAATGTTTAATATACTGTGGCTATTCAACAGGTTCATGGAGTTGTCAATGACACAATTAATTTTGCCAGAAACATCATCAATACAGAAATCAACAGTGCTACAGACAACCCTGTATCCTTTTAAACCAAATTCTATTGTAACTTGGCTCAATCTTTATTCTGTCTTATGCATTTCTCTAAGTGATTGCACTTAACAGCTGTATTAGATGGTGTTTGCAGAAAGAGGGGAAACCATTTCAGGCGGTAACTTCCACGGAGAATATCCAGCTAAGGTACTGTTTATTCTTAGTCATTCACCAATTTGTTTAAAATGTATTACAAATAACCATATAGTTGTTTTGTCCATAAGGCACTGGACTTTTTGGCTATTGCAGTGCATGAGTTAGCCGCCATCAGTGAGCGGAGGATTGAGAGGCTGTGTAACCCGTCCCTGAGTGAGCTACCGGCCTTCCTCGTCAACGAAGGAGGACTCAACTCTGGGTTTATGATTGCACACTGCACCGCTGCGGCATTAGGTTAGCATATACACGCACTTGCGTTATCGACAGGGTTGTCAAAAAAACTGACATATTTGTAAGTATTGATACTAAAATGTGTTTTTGTATAAGTAGGGCAACACTGGACTTTCCAAAATAGTTGTATGGGTTTGAAAATAACCCTATTGTGGAAAAATACCATCTCTCTTGATGATAATCCATTTTCAGTGCCTTGTGAGTTGTGAAATACGAAAAGGTTTATTCTTTGTTACAACCGATATGGACAGGAGACAAACCAACAGCCTTCCAGTGTCCCCAGTCTCTCTCCGAGTCGCTATCCCAGAGCATCTACGCTCTGAGTATATTATACTAGAATCACAAAGCTACCTACAAATCAAAGCAGAGTGACCTTTGTTTCACACGAATGAGTTAATCAGTGTTTCTATTTAGACAGGTAAAACAACATACATTTGCCTGTGGGATGGGGACATATCCTTAACTCAGAACTGAAGAAGCGGCTTGGATGAGCAGCAAAGCGTCTTCATCCCTACAACTTTTTGTCCATTTGACAGATTTGAATTTTTCTTTTACTATGGATCATACCTGGACGACAGAGGGATTACACAGACAACCTTCACTTATGTCATTGTCTGGTCTGAGTCTCTGACAGACTGACACAGATCAAATGCATTTACACAAAGACATATGATACAAGATTTTCATACACATAAATTTCCATCACAAGGCTGTTCTTCTAGTATCAAAGTTTGAAATTTTAGTATCATTGCACCACTAATTTGTAATGACTTTTTATGTTTCTTCCTTTCTTTTTTGTTTAGTTTCAGAAAATAAGGTTTTGTGTCATCCCTCATCTGTGGACTCCTTATCGACCAGCGCTGCCACTGAAGACCACGTGTCCATGGGAGGATGGGCTGCGAGGAAGGCTCTCAGGGTCATTGAACATGTTGAACAAGGTTAAATATAAGTTAAAATCATTACAAAAATAGCACAGAGTCATAAAATCGAGATCTCAACACTTATAAACACTGTAGCCTATAATAAAGGAATAACAACTGCAGCTGCAAAAATATATGATGTGATTTAAAGTTGTCTAATTATATTCTATAATTTTCATTGCATCTGACAGTGGTCTTTTAATGGTGCTCATACGTCTGGAATTATGAAGTGATTTATACAAAATGGCTTAATTCAAGTTTAGTCTCGGCTTAAACACTGATTATTTCCTGGATATTCTTCTTGTGTAGGGGTACTTGGATTATCAATCCACTCAGGATTTTAATTCATTAAAGTAGGTATGTTATGAACCTTGCTAACCATTTTGTTTGCTCAGTACTTGCCATAGAGCTGCTGGCGGCCTGTCAGGGAATTGAGTTTCTGCGGCCTCTGCGTACTACCACTCCACTGGAGAAGGTCTATGAACTTGTGCGGAGTGTGGTCAAGTAAGTCAAACATATGTGATCAAGGTTCACCATTACTCTGTTTGAAATCAAGTCCAAATGGGTTAATGTTTATCCACTGCTGTCTCCTCTCTTGGTCCAAAACAGGCCCTGGATTAAAGACAGATTCATGTCTCCAGATATCGAGGCTGTGCACAGACTCCTGATCGACCAAAAGGCAAGTGCTTCAAACTCTGTAAATTACTCTGTGTAAGATAAATCATACGTTTTTTAAATTGTATTGTAAATTAGATCATCTTTAAATATTTTTTTAATGAGACGATAAATGTTTCAACAGAGGCAACAAAAATGTGAAAAGGCTCCATTATAAAAGTAGCTTTTTACAGCTCTGCAAAAGCAGTGTGTGCAACATTAAACTGGCTGAAATCATAGCATGTTACAGCTGCAGCAAGTTAATGGATTAATTGCAATTAATTCATAATTGAAATTATTGGCAACTTATTTAGTAATTGAAAAATTGTTAACTGGTGTGTGCATTGGCTCCAAAACATGCTATGAGATAAAAGATGTTTTAGGACTTGCAGTAAATGCATGAAACTGATATGGGGAATGTGAAAATTGTGTTTTTTGACTTTGTTTTTTTAAACTGCACTGGGCTGGCCTCATGCGGTTTCACTCCAGCTTAAAAGTAAAATTTTCTAAAAATACAGCAGATACAGCATGCATCAAAAAACTTCCCATTAATGTTCAGTGAAGAGATATTTTTAATCACATAAGTGTCCTGTGTCTCTCTTTTAATCATCCATGCTTGGTTATTTTCAGGTCTGGCAGGTGGCTAAACCGTACATTGATAAGTATGAGACAGAGTACATCCCTGAGTCTCGTCCTGTTAGCCCCACTGCCTTCTCTCTGGAGTCTCCAGCATCACCCAGAAAACGAGTTCGCCTTGAGTGAACAATGACTTCATAACTAAACATTATTTTCGAGATTTAGAAACCCTTACAACTGTTAATATAATTGCATAAATAAATATGAACAACTAGATGCAAACAATCAATGACACAGCTGGGCCTACTGTTCAGTAGCCTACTGAAACATTTTAATTATTTGCATATAACCTGTACTATTTAAATATACATTTATCTGAACCTTGACACCATTTAAATGTCTGATTGCATGTTCATTGTTGTTCTAGGACTACCTCTGTCAGTGTTTAATATCAGTGAATTATCAACAATAGAATGTCATAAATATGAAATGTGCCAAATCAAGCATGTAGAATCTAGATCATAAGTTACCAAAACACAAATAAAGAATTTTTAACAAACTCTGCGTTTGAAATATACGTGACAATCACAAGCTTAACTTGCGTGGTAAATCTAGAATGAAATCTCGCTGTATGTTTTGTTTTTTGTTTTTTTTTTTCATACGGATTGATACCACAGCTCTATAAAGTATTGAAGTGTGTATTCTGGATCCCAGACAAGAGCTTAAACGTAACATCAGCTCCTCATCTGTGATTTGGTAAGGTGCTGCTCCCTTTTCCACGACAGTGGAACCCTCCCAAAAGCACTTTGCCAAGTAAGATTAAAATGTAGCTTTAGCAGTTACTTTTGCATTTTTACATGGATACCTTACCTTACATTTACTGCTACATACTACTAGTGTGAACACGCGGCGCTGTAGTATGTAATTATCTTTATAAATAAAGTAAAAAAATAAAATAAAAATAAAATCGAGTCTCCTTCGAGCCGGATTCGAACCAGCGACCTAAGGATGTCAGCGCCCGGGTGTTACCACTACAGTCCTCCGCTCTACCAACTGAGCTATCGAAGGGACGGTGACCAATGATGTAAAAAAGTCTTTAAAAACACCGGAAGATAGAGTCATTATGTGTGTTATATTGTATATTGGAAACCTGTTAACGGCTAATCAATTTCGTCAAATGGGTCACGTGTGCCCCTGTTGTTTTCACTGTCAAAGTCAATAAAGTTCTGCAGAGATACTCTTGTTTGATGAAGGTCTGGAAAGTTTTCTACTGATTTTTTCTTTTACTAAAATGTTAGTTACTTACGGAAGAAGAAAATCAGTATACGTTTGTTTGCATCCAGAACGTTTTCCCCTCATCTTTCAAATATATTCGTAAAGATACTCCGAGTGGCCACGAGATGGCAGCATTTTCTCATTTTTGTTCCTCAGATGCGTTACCATTAGTCTATTAAAAGGCCACGCGCTGAATCTACTGATGTACTGATAAGTATAATATAGGCTAGATCATTTCATACAGATCTTTATCTTAGACCGTAACACACACAAAATTATTTTTTTATTATTTTTTTGTTAGGCTGCTCTTTAATTAACCAGCAAAAGCCCTGCTGCTGCTCCTAACGCAGTGCTTCTCACTTATTTTCCGTTATGCCCTCCCTATGAAGAAGAAAAACTTTCGCCCCCCCCCCCCCCCCCCCTCTCCGCCGCAACTATAATAGTACAATTTTTTCTATAAAAATGTTATAAGTACTATATAACAACAAAACAAAAACAAAAAATAAATAAATATAGATCAACTTGCAGTGCTCGCTGGTAGCAGACTACAGAGCAGTATGTCTCTTCTACTTTTATTCTTTCTTTATCCATAAAAATCACGTTAAAGGAAGTATCAGAATATACTGCATTTTTTTCACACAACTACCTCTATTTTACAAATCCATCCGCATTTTTTCTTTGACCCATTGAATAAACGACTGGGAAAATCCCCGCGGCTCCTGCCTCTCATTCCTCATCTTCGAGGGACAGAGTCAGATTAGTGACGGTAAAATATCTAAAGAGCCTCACGCCTCTGCTTTGAGACGCTGTTTGAATTTACACGAAGCACAGTTGCTTGAGTTACGGTGATGGAAAGTTCACAACCGCGAGTCTGTCGGCGACGATGGCACCCGACACCGACACCGGGTTTTTGTTCTCTCTGTTCTCTCCTGCTCTTTGTCTCTCTGTTTTTGTTCTCTCTGTTCTCTCCTGCTCTTTGACGCCTCTTCTCTTGCGGGTTTTGTTCTCTCTGTTCTCTCCTGCTCTTTACTGTGTACGCTTACACCTTTGCGTGTGCGCGCGTACACAGTATTAATTCTATGGCCTAGAGCTAATACTCACACTCTAACAGTGAGAGCGCAACTGCTACCTACTGTAGTGGATGTGCAATTACACTTTATTCTAGTACGGCAAAAGAAAAGCATGTTCCCCGGGGTCATTCCCCATTATTTGAGAAGCACTGCCCTAACGCCAAGTGAAAGTATTACAAAATCTCTCTGATCCATGCAATTATTTTATTTAAAATGTTAACTCGTATAAAAATAAAAAAGTTATTTGCACCAGTAAAATATTAACCCGATACAGATTTATCTAGCTATCGCAATTTTATAGCTAAATAGTTTATAGGTGTGGTCATTGTGCTATTCAAAGCTCAGAGATTGCAGCGATACCAAATGGGTTACATCACTGAAGGAGTAAGATATCTCCAACACAGGTGCTGATTTCTAGATAAACTCAGTGACGTTTTGTTATGGCTAGGCTCAGGCTGACAGACAACAGTGATAAAAGAATTTAAGTCAATGAAAGCAGCGTCCGTGTGTGTGGATGAGGACCCTAGAGGCAACACTCCAGTACTGTTTTGTTGAGCGTGTCTGGCTTTGTGTTGAACTTTTACAGGGGAGTAGACAAATCACTGAGGGCCAAGATGGTTCAGTGAACTGGAGGTGCTACAGGAGATGGCACCATGAAGATGCGACCGCTATATTCTTTAACAGGCTGGAAATACGAAAAGTAAGCAGCCATAGAAAGATTTAGTGGCGTTTTCCCCTGTTGGGCCATTAAAGTGCATTAAAAGCCTTTATGGCAAAACACTCTTTTAAGTGAAATTTCTTCTTACACTCGAGCATCTCATATTGGCACTGCATTGAAGTCTCACATTTGGATATTGTTTACAGCAGTGTTAACATTATGTAACTAGGTGCAATGTACCAACCTCTGAAGTGATTAGCAATGTGTTTTTGTTTTGTTTTTTCCTGGTACTTAGCAATAAACTATAACACAGCTTTTCATTTCTAAAAAATCTCTATACTGCATAATTTAACCCTTGATCTTGCCTGTCTCCTTTAATAGTTTGATAAAATATGCAAAATGCGTGTTCTTGTTAGGCAAAATCTTGTTTTCTCTTATAAGATTACAGGATGCAGAAGGTAGAAGTAAGGAGCCTTGCAAAAGACCAAAGAAGAGATTTGTCCAAGTAGTAAATAGTATACATGATGTAGGAGTGCATAATGTACAATGCGGAAGAAGTGATGGTAAATAGAAGATGCTGCTTCTATTTATGTATTTATTTATTTGGGGTATTTTTGCCAATGCCCTTGACAGCAGGAAATGGCATCCATCCATCCATCCATCCATCCATCCATTTTCTTCCGTTTATCCGGGTCGTGGGGGCAGCAGTCTAAGCAGGGACTCCCAGACTTCCCTCACCCCAGACATGTCTTCCATCTCCTCCGGTGGAACCACAAGGCGTTCCCAGGCCAGCCAAGAGACATAGTCCCTCCAGTGAGTCCTGGGTCTTCCCCTGGAGCACCCCCCAAAGGACACCACGAAGGACACAGTCGAATGCCTTCTCTAGATCCACAAAACACATGTGGACTGGTTGGGCAAACTCCCATGAACCCTCGAGCACCCGCTGGAGAGTATAGAGCTGGTCCAGTGTTCCACGACTGGGACGAAAACCACACTGCTCCTCCTGGATCCGAGATTCGACTATCGGTCGGATTCTCCCCTCCAGCACCCTGGAATAGACCTTAACGGGAAGGCTGAGGAGTGTGATTCCCCTCTAATTGGAACACACCCTCCGGTCCTCCTTCTTAGACAGAGGGACCACCACTCCGGTCTGCCAGTCCAGCGGTACTGTCCCCAACCGCCACCCAATGTTGTAGAGACGTGCCCCACAACATCCAGAGATGTGAGGTACTCGGGATGGATCTCATCCACCCCCGGAGCCTTGCCACGAAGGAGCTTGCCAACCACCTCAGTGACTTCGGCCAGGGTGATGGATGAGTCCGCCTCCGGGTCCCCAGTCTCTGCTTCCTACTCGGAAGACGTTACAGTGGGATTGAGGAGATCCTCAAAGTATTCCTTCCACCGTCGGACAACATCCCCAGTCGCGGTCAGCAGCTCTCCACTCGCACTGTAAACAGTGTTGGTGAAGCACTGCTTCCCCCTCCTGAGGCGCCGGACGGTTTGCCAGAATTTCTTTGAGGCCGTCTGATAATCCTCCTCCATGGCCTCCCCGAACTCCTCCCAACCCTGAGTTTTTACCTCTGCGACAGCGCGAGCCGCAGCACGCTTGGCCCGCCGGTACCTGTCAGCTGCCTCAGGAGTCCCACAAGCCAACAAGGCTTGGTAGGACTCCTTCTTCAGCCTGACGGCATCCCTTACTTCCGGTGTCCACCACTGGGTTGGGGGGTTGCCGCCGCGACAAGCACCACAGTCCTTACGACCACAGCTATGAGCAGCTGCATTGACAATAGATATGGAAACATGGCCCACTCGGAGTCCATGTCCCCAACCTCCCCTGGGATGAGGGAGAAGCTCTCCTGGAGGTGCAAAGTGAAGACCCCACTGACAGAGGGCTCCACCAGACGTTTAGTTGACAGCTCTGCCCCTCTCTTCACCTGAGTGTCCAAAACACGCGGCCGGAGGTCAGATGACAAAGTCGATCATCGACCTCGTGCCACGTGCACTGATGGACACCCTTGTGTTCGAACATGGTGTTCGTTATGGACAAACTGTGACTAACACAGAAGTCCAATAACAAAACTTGGGTTCAGATCAGGGAAGCTGTTCTTCCCAATCACACCCCTCCAGGTGTCACTGTCATTACCTACATGAGCATTGAAGTCCCCTAGGAGAACAACGGAGTACCCAGTGGGTGCACTGTCTAGTACCCCTCCCAGGGACTCCAAAAAGGCTGGGTACTCTACACTGCTGTTTGGCCCGTAGGCTGCCACAACAGTGAGAGACCTGTCCCCGACCCGAAGGCGCAGGGGCATGACCCTCTCGTTCACCGGGGTGAACTCCAACACGTGGCGGCTGAGCTGTGGGGCAATGAACAAGCCCACACCAGCTCGCTGCCGCTCCCCGCGGGCAACGCCAGAGAAATGGAGAGTCCAGCCCCTCTCAAGGAGTTGGGTTCCAGAGCCCAAACTGTGCGTGGAGGTGAGGCTATATCTATATCTAGCCGGTAACACTCAACCTCCCGCACAAGCTCAGGCTCCTTCCTCCCCAGCGAGGTGACATTCCATGTCCCCAGAGCTAATCTCCATGTCCGGAGATCCGGTTGTCGAGGCCCCTGCCGTCGACTGCCGCCCAGATCTCTGCACCAGCCCCTTATGGATCCTCTCGCGGGTGATGGGTCCACGTGAGGAGGGCCCCACGTCGCTCCTTCGGGCTAGGCTCGACTAGGGCCTAGCCACCAGGTGCTCGCTCTCGAGCACCCACCCCAGGCCTGGCTCCAGGGTGGGGCCCCGGTGACTCCGGTCCGGGCGACGTAACTGGCCTTTGTTGTTCTCTCATCATAAAGGGCTTCTGAACTGCTCTTAGTCTGACCCGTCTCCCTGGACCTGTTTGCCATGGGTGACTCTACCATGGGCATGAAACCCCCAACAACATTGCTACAAAGGGTACTCAAACCCCTCCACCACGTTAAGGTGGCGGTTCAGGGAGGGGGCAGGAAATGGCAATGAGAGAAATATCAGTAAATTATCTCAGAATGGATTTAAACTCAACACACACCCCGCTGCAGCTGAAGACAGTTATTATAAACAGTTTGGGCCATATATAGATGCCAAATTGTTTCGTAAAGGACTGTTTTGTAGTTTAAGAAAATATACAAACTGCAAACTTTATCCAGAAGTTGGACATTGCTATCATAAACATGATAGTTAGGCTTTAAAAATATGCTTTGAGAAATTCCCTCACACTAGGATACTTCAAACAGTTTGCAAATAGCTGTCACTAAATGGGACTAATATGTGCGCAGGGCTTTCATCCTCCGCTGGGAATATGCCACAGACTGGTGAAGATTAGACATCCTTCCTGCTGCATTTTTCATGCTTTCTCCTGGGATTTGAAGATCGAGAAACATTTGAGCGATGTACAAAGACACAAGTTCTAGGTGTGTCACCTTTGCCCCCGTCAGACCATCTGGAGACAACCAAAATAACCCATTACAAATGTGAAAGCACACAGACGTGAACCCACTCCCCTTTAACAGAGAAGGCCATCAGAGTCGCAGTATTTCAGGAATGTCCCGAACTGTCAAGGCCTAAGGGAGACAAGGCACTAACTAGTCTTCCTCCGTTTTATCCACACAAGTCAAACCCATAATTTAGGCCAAAACATTGACCTTGAGAAATTACTATTGAACATACATATGTTTTTACATGTAAATAATTGTATAAATGCCACATTTTAAAGGATAGAAAAGCAATAATCATGAACATGAAATAAACCAAAGCACACAGACCTCTGTCAAGGCTCTATTCCTATAATCCAATGGTAAAATATAGACCTTCAGTTGAGAAACACCTTCTACAGTCCATGCAACAATTCAACCTTTGGAAAGAAATTGAGAACAGATTTTCTTAAACTTAAAAAAAAAAAGTCCTAATACAGAGGTTTTCAAACTGTAGGCAGCATTGGTGGTAACATTGATTCGTGATCTTTCTAGTTCTTAGGAATAGCATAGACTTGCGGTTCTTGTTCAGTTTGGCCATTTCAGTCAGTAAAAAAGTGTATTTGAAAAGACAAATGTACTTCTCCTGTTGCTTTCTATCCTCAATTTTCTTCCTTGACAGTTGTACAGGGTTTATGGTGTCAAATGGCCATAATAAATCTTACATTAATGACAGGGAGGATCTCGCAGAAGAGGTTTCTGAGTCTTGAAAATGTCTCTTTCAACTCGACACAAATGAGGTCATCCCTGAATTATTAGTGGTGACCTGAGCTGAATGTCTGAGGAGAAGGTAAAAGTTGATGAGACATAGTTAAAGTTCAATGGCGACTTGTAGTAACAACATGGAGAGCTCACTCAGACACTGGGGAGTGCTGTGTGTTGTCTTTTGATAAAGATTAGAGCAAGTGATTCAATTGTCAGTTTCGTGAGTTGGGTAAGCTGCTCATTTTAAGGTTGGGAAAAAAACACAATAATTATTATTTTACCATCTGTAAAATTATATAAACATGTTTTTATGGCTGTGAATACATAAGAGATGTAAAAATATTTAGGATTTGTAAGATCTCGAGTTGTCATCTATAGGTCAATTCAATAAGATACAACCTAATGTAATATAATGACAATAGTTTACATGCACACATCCAGTGTATTTACACTGTGCGTGGGTGTGGTCTAGGAGGAAAACATGAGGCGGAGCGAGGAGCGAATACTTCTGTCCAAATGTCAATGAGCGAGTGGGATGGAGACATGGAATACATTCAGGATAACGACAGTGCAGCGTTTGTAGTAAGAGAGGACACTTCAGTCTGACTGGCAGCTGGGAAGCGTGTAATAATCACGTTATAGACTTTGACATTTCTGTTTTTATAGGGAGTCTAGACTACGCCAAGATGAGAAGTTGGATTTACGCATTTTCTTATTTCCTTGCAGGTAGGTCTGATTTTGTCATTTCAATCATTCATTCACAGTATGGTCTTTTTACTTGTAGGTTATTGAGGATGCATTGTTATGGAGTATGCATTTAAACCATGTGCGCTTCTTGTAGCTCTATCTGAATCCAGAGGTCCACCTGTGGACAGCCGCTGCTCCAGGCGCGCGTGTAACCCGCGCATGGGTAATCTGGCAGTGGGCAGACTTATCACCACTCAATCGGTGTGTGGTTCCAACTCCTCTGAACCATACTGTTTCTTCAAACAAACTTTATTCTCTCGCAGCACTATGGATTTTTGCGCTCATCCAAAGTGCGACAAGTGCAACGCAGCCATTCCGGGCCTGGCGCACCTCGCCTCGGCCATGAGCGACTCGTCTTTCCGCTTTCCACACACCTGGTGGCAGTCGGCGGAGGGAGCGCAGGAGGAGACTCTGCAGCTGGACTTGGAGGCGAAGTTTTTGTTTACGCATCTCATCCTGGTGTTCCGCTCCCCCCGCCCCGCTGCCATGGCGCTGGAGCGCTCTCAGGACTATGGCAAGACCTGGAGGACACTCAAGTATTTTGCCAAAAACTGTGAGGAGACGTTTGGACTTGCAGAGGGGCAGTCCTCAATGGGAAATAGGACCACATGCAGCTCCAAATACTCAGCAGCCTCCCCGTGTACCAGAGGAGAGGTGAGTTGAAATGGCACTTTAAAGGTGACTGTGAATTAGTGACATCTAGTGGTAAGATCCCAGTTTTCAAAAAGATGTTTGATGATGGAAAATTAGTTTCTTACACTGACATCAACAAATATGCGAAAACATATAGGCATAAATCATTCAATCATCAACCATGCATGTTTTTTAAAAGGATTTATTAAGAAAAACATCATTTGGAAAGAATCAGTGTCCGTTTTGTTTCTTATATTTTTACATGCTTCTCTCGTTTGTGTTGCAAGCCCAGAGTCAAATCTATTTAACTGCACTTACCTCTGAGGTCTCCTCAGACCATTGACCATGTATGATGCATTCCATAGCCTTGAGTTGGAAGTTCAGGGTGAATGACTAAATGACTTTCACTGATCTCATAATTATATGGGAATTTACATCAAGAATGTGCCATTACACAAACGGCATGCTTTCAATTTAATGTCTTTTTGTTGCTTAACACCCCATAAGTACAGTTATCTTTGAGTAAGTGCACATAATGGTAGGAGTACTGTGCTTTCACTACGATGAATGCTGACTAGAATAAATGTGTTTACTGTGGACTACATTGTGTCACATAGCAGGAAAGTCGGTCATATGTGGCAGTCAGTTCCTTGTGCTAATGAAAACGAATGGCCACGTTCATATACGCAGATTAACTCAAAACATACAATCTCTAAGAAATCAGATAAGCACGCCATGTTTACTTTGGAGCTGTGTCAATTTTCCATCAGCCTCATGAGCAAAACCAGATGTATTTTATTTTGGAACACGGTTATTTTGGAGTTAGTTGGGCCTAAAATTCTTTAAAATTAGATATATAAGAGACCATGCTATTATTATGGGTATTGCATGTCAACAATCTACCTCGAAAATGTTTTTTATTCATTAGTGTAGCAATTGAAACCCAGAAGTGCTTCTTCTTAGTTTGACGTTCACACACCTGACTATATAAGCAGAGACACGCACATCCAGAAACTGTTAAGCCTTTGTGTTAGGTCCAAAAACAAAATCTGTG
The DNA here is from genome assembly GCA_019594935.1 of Periophthalmus modestus. Classification (NCBI taxonomy): domain Eukaryota; kingdom Metazoa; phylum Chordata; class Actinopteri; order Gobiiformes; family Gobiidae; genus Periophthalmus; species Periophthalmus modestus. Next base: position 22,695,405 of record JAIEZT010001390.1, on the reverse strand, counting down.
GAAAGAAAGTAGATCCACACAGCAGTACTTTTTTATTTTCAGTAATACCACATGTGATCTTTCGGGTCAGAGCCCTTCTTCATACAAGTCCACAAACCTACCAAAGTTATTCTAATCAGTTTAGCAGCTAAATTACTTCTTGATTAGCCAGGATCAAATTGCTATGACTGACTGTGCAGCTTTTTGCCTTTTTAGCAAGGTTCACGCCCCATTGTTGCCAGTAGGGGGCTTTGTAACTAAACCATTCTCTGTGAAACTGAAAGTAAAGGTGCTGAAATTGAGCATATTTTTCTTGTATAAGTCTATACATTACTGTAAAAAGTATATTATAATGTTTTCCTTTAAATAAAAACCTTTCCCAATTTAACTCCAAAGGTTATATACCGGGCCTTATCCCCTGGCAGCGCACTGGACCCGTATGGACCAGAAGCCCAGGATCAGCTGATGGTGACCAACTTGAGGGTGCGACTCCTACAGCGCCAGCCTTGTTCCTGTGAGGCCAAACACCCTGGAGCACTGCCCACAAAGCATTACGCAATTTATGATTTTATTGTGAAGGGGAGCTGTCTCTGCAATGGACATGCAGACCACTGTGTGCCAGTCAACGGCCAGAAGAAGAAAACGCCCAACATGGTAAGCATATAGAAACAACTGCCTTGACAATGGTCCCTTTTTCTATGAAGATTTTGTTTTGTTTTGTAGAAATATTGAGATTAAATACTTCACAACAGCAGGCAGGAGTTTGATGTTTCTGTAAACAGCTTCACCTGCCATTACTGAGCTTAAAGATGTGGAAACACTAATTATGGCTTTTACTATAATGCCCTAACAACCCACAGTCTCTATTATGCAATGCTTGTTACTGCAACTCAACAACTGAATCACAGTTTGGGGCATGCATCTCTTTTTTGTGTACATAAGGAGTATGCATGTCAACAAGGGGATAATTGCATAACAGTGCATACATTTATAAAAAGCCAGTAGCATTACAGACAGTAATTCATAAGTTCATCTAAAATGAAAACTATTAAACAACTTTTTTTGCACAGCACTATAAGTTTTCAAAGTTAAACGTTTTCTTTGTCTTGAATACTCTAGGTGGATACTGTGTACTTAATATCAGCCCTAAAACCTACTTACTTGTTTACATTGATATTATTATCTGGGAAAAGGGAAAGTAAATAGTCATTATTCATGTAATTAGGTGCACTGTTGATATGTGTCTTTCAGGTCCATGGGAAGTGTGTCTGTCGCCACAACACTGCCGGTGACCACTGCCAGCGCTGTGCTCCTCTTTACAATGACCAACCCTGGCAGGCAGCCAATGGCATCACTGGGAGCCCACACGAGTGCCAGAGTGAGTGATGGGCCAAACGCACAGCATGTAGACCTATCTGTAAAATCAAACTAGTGCCATAAATCACATACCACCTTCAGCCTGCTGATGTGTTATGAAAAAGGCTTAACATGTCTAACAAAAACTCCTTGTTTCTCAGATGGATCTACTAAGGTATTATTTGTATGATTGTAAAGTTAAATAAAAAATTCTGAGGTTGGAGGTTTGATCGCTGGTGCAGCATACTGGTGTTGCATCCAATGGCAAGACACTTTGACCCACACTACCAAAATCAAGCCTTACTCAATAATTGATAGCAAGCCAGCAGCACTGTAAGGCTACTTTGTCAATACACTGGTCTGGGGGGGCAAAGGCTAAATGATTAAGAGTTGACTGAAAGATCAAGGTTCAATCCGAGCCATGTATACTGTCATTGCATCCAAGGCACGGTGTAAGCGCGATAGTTTGTAGCTATAAAGGAGTACAATTTAATTAGAATGACTGTGTGTTTTGGATATTTGTGCATAATAGTAATTGGCTTAACTGTCTGTATTTGCTCGCAGAATGCAAGTGTAGTGGCCATGCTCAGAGCTGCCACCTGGACCGTAGGCTGTGGGTGGCATCGGCCGGAGAGGTGGAGGCGTCTGCGACAGCTGCCTCCACAACACTGGGGGACGCCACTGTCAGATCTGTAAAAAAGGATACTATAGGGACCCAGTTCTACCAAAAACTGCGCCGGATTCCTGCAAAGGTAAAACCTTTGCTTCTTATCTGTCCACACCTCTTCCATTACTATCCCAAAATCCTTTCAACTTGGGTGCTATAGGTGGGATACAACCTAGAGCAGTGTTTCCAATTAATAAAAGAGGTCTAAAAAACAAAGTTTGTATTGCTATGAACATTAAAAGTAACTATACTATTCAGACAGGACTGCTTAAATATATATATATATATATATATATATATATATATATATATATATATATATATATATATATATATATATATATATATATATATATATATATATATATATATATATATATATATATATATATATATATATATATATATATATATATATATATATATATATATATATATATATATATATATATATATATAGTAGAGAAAATGTCTGGTGAAGGGCAAGACCAAAACAGAGACGTTGAAGGGTTTTGTTGTATTAAAAGGGTAAAATATAGTAGTGCTATAGTGCTATAGTAGTGCTGTCTCCTTTTCTAGCCATGTGTCTTTTAGTGGTAGATAGATTTTTCTTTCGGCCTTTAATCTATTTTATTATCCACTTTTTCTTTATATGGTAATGACAAAACTTAACACATGGTGGGGAAGCTCTGAGAGAGTTCCTTTACAGTCTCCTATTTCTTCCTTTAGGTAAAACATTTTTTGAATGAATGCCAAAATCCAGTGTGGGTACAGCCTTTGATTTTGCAGCCAGTAATGTATTTTTGATGTTTCCCTTGAGCTAATGCAGATCAGTTTCTCTGATATGAGCCCCCTCTTTCAAACTCATCCCTTGGCAATGATGATAAGAGAGTTACATGACCCCAGTCTGCAGCACCACAGGAATGATAGGGGCTCATCTTGTAACGCATATTTAAATGAAAACAATGCAGGAATTTCCTGGTCTGTGAACACACATTTTTCACATTCTTGCCCTTTCGCCTTTATGGCACACTGGAGCATTTTAAGAACAAACATGACGTCTTTGGGAATAAATGAAGGATGTGTACAAGAGTAATCTGTCATCACGACACGGGACGTTAGTTTGGGACAGAGAAGCAGTGATTTGCTGTTTGTTTTTGCAGAATACATTGTGGGGCAAAACGTCTTGTTGTTGGTTGGGATAGAGAATCCTGTGCACAGTACATGTTGTTGAGCGTGTCAGATTTTACACACTTTTCTTGGTCCAGTGTTGTGTTATTTGAGGTGAGGGACAATAACATTGAGCCTTTTGTTCTCTCCTATTTCCTCACTGCAGCTTGTTTGTGCCACCCTCTGGGCTCTGTCTCGGCTGGGGGTCCTGTCTGTAACCCCAGCAGTGGGGAGTGCACCTGTAAACCTGGAGTGGCTGGCCCCTACTGTGACAGATGCATGATGGGATACTGGGGACTTGGACAATATGGCTGCCGTCCGTGTGACTGCACAGGGGATTGTGACCCCTATACTGGCGACTGTCTTTCTGGGTGAGTCCCATTTTATTTATATAACTTTTAATGAATTCATCCCCTCTCCTACTTGAATTCTCCCTAATGGAGGTATGCTGTATTTACTAAAATGGAAAAAAAAATGGCCTTAAAGCAACACTATGTATGCGTCAGACTCAGAAGCCACTCTTATCTTATGTCAAAGTGATCGGCAATTGTCATAAATAATACAGAATGGTTAGTTTCCACCACTTTATCAATATTATTGTTGCAACCTTTATATCTCAAATATTTTGAATGAAAACCTAGTGTTGCTTCAAGTGACCTTTATTTATAAATCTTCTGACCTTAAGTATAACACTGGTGTAACCTCTACAGCTCAGATGAAGGGGTCTCGTTCTCAGCCACTGACCACCGCAGCAATAACAGTGAGACGGCACTCTTCAGGCTAGAGGAGCTGTTCTCTGCACTGCACCACTCTGGTACGACACGGTTCAACACATCTATCACAATCAGCCACACAAAAGACCATAGTCATCCATTCTAAAGACCAGCACATTCAACCATATAGACCAAGCTGTAATGTATGTATATGTCCTTTCATTCTGATAGAGAAATGTGAATGTGTGGAAGCGACTCTCAGTAATCCTAAGCTTTTCTGTGCTGCAGAGTACGACTATGGTGAGTGATGCATTCCAAACACATTACTCATATATATAAAAAAGGAACTACCTATTAGTTGGTACGTTTCCCTATCGAAATCGGCAACACTGCTACACACTAGAACAAATTACTTACATTAAATTAACCCATACACAATACACATATTACTTATGGTCAGTTACAAATAGTTACAAGCATATGTTACCGAAGCCTTTTGTACTCAATATGTCCCAAAGTCTGGATAAATGAAAGCTGAAGGATAAGCAAAAAGGAAAAAACTGATTCAGTTGAATGTAATTTTAGTATATAATTTGGAATTTCTGTGTAAAAGAACTTAATGCCTTGTTTCTGTTTAGTCCTGATGGCAAAAGTAATGGCTGCCCACGACAAAGGCTCCCATGTTGAGGTGGAGGTGAACATTAAGAAAGTCTTGTACAGTAAAGAGGCACTAAAAATCCTAAGAGGCAGCATCACCCTATACCCTGAATCATGGACTATCCAGGGCTGCACCTGTCCCATACTCAACCCAGGTAGACTACACACAAAAACATCATAGTATGGGTAATAGTAATGGGTATTTAAACATTTACTATTCAGTTGAAATGTAAAATCATTATCCTTTTTATTGTATGACCTCTTCTCGAGTAATATACAATACTTAATTATATACTTATTTACTGGACTACCCAAGCCACCTCTGGCACTTCTGATGGTGTGCAGATTTGTGCTGAATAGTTGGTCTTTTCTGCTGAAGTGTAAACCATTTGGACGTGTGCCAATGTACTGCCATTGCTCATTTAAATTGGACATTTACAGCCTGAAGATTAGCGCCACCTCTCTTTTATGAGGCTAACACTTTGCAGAAATCATTTGCAGAGAAACTCATTCATGCATGTCTTTACAGTGCAATCCCAAATGGTTATTTATAATTATTTAATCATGTGGATTTTTTGACTTCTGCTTTTGTGAAAATGCATTAATTATTAAGCTTTCTTTTTGTTCCCCCAGGATTGGACTATTTAGTTGCTGGACATGAGGATTGGAAGACTGGTCATCTCATTATCAACTTGAAGAGTTTTGTGAAACCGTGGAAAACAAGTTTGGGACAAAAAATTATGGAAATTATCAGAAAAGACTGTACAAAACGGTAATACAAAGATTGCAACTTTCTGACATCTGTCACAGCAAATCATCTACCTCCAAGTGGAGTGTAGTAGCTTGCTTTAGTTTGGTGTGGTAATTACACCGGATGCCCTCCCTGAAGTTCTATTTATCCAGACTGGCAGAAAGAAGACACTGACTTGTAAAACTGCCAGGAAGTAAGACTGAAATTTGTTTTGATTTAAGTTCTTTTACAATCATCTGTGACACTATAAGAAGTAAACATGATATATTTGGTGGATGTACTGTACCATACAAAAAGACAGTGTGGAATGTTCAAGCCTGAGCATACCTTAAAAAGATGTGCTTGTAGAACACTGGATCCAAGAAGCCATGAGAACAAAGAGAGCCATAAACACGTTGATCCGTGCAAAACCCGCTGAAATCCCAATGACTTCAGGCATGTTGTTTATAAAAGGGAAGGAATGCATAGTCAATTTGGAGTAATATTTCCTGGCTTTACTTTTTGACTCAAGGTGATGAGCCTGAACACTGGGGCTGTGGTGTTTACTGCAAAAGCACCTTGTTGTCTCATTGAAATCAGTGATAAATCTTCAACCTGTGGAGGTCTGCTTGCGTTACATGCCCTTGGCAAAGAGTAAACTGTGCAGCGAAAACACACAAAAAAAAAAAAAACTATTTAAAAAGTCAGTTTAAAACTCAGCTCAGTATATCACCTCAATGGCCGATGCATAATGAAAGTGCAATATTAATTTAACTATTCTCTTTTTCCATCCATCATTTACATATTGATAGCAGTCACGTGTATCAGATATAGTCAGTTTCACATACAATACTTTTTTCATCTTTGCCAATTCAAATATTTACATTTTAAATACATTTTAACATAACCATGATGCCTTGTTATACTCTTCAATAACCTTCAGATTCTGTCCTCAGAAGACCTCTTCTGGACATTGTAAACTGGGCCGTGTGAAACCAGTGGGTGTGAGAAAAGAGGGCACATGTGTGGGTATAATTCCTGTTTTGACTTCTGGTCCTATGAAATACTGAATTAAGTTCAGAATAGCCCAGTGCCTTGACTCTAAATAGGACAAATTATGTAGGGACACTATGCATTCCTCAACTATAACGTCATTGTCCCTGTGTCCTTGCCCCAAAGACTTAGAACTGAAAACAAAAACAACAATTCTATGTCATTTCTATATGAGGACAAAGTGTTAACATTTTCTTGCATGAATGTACTTAACAACAAATGTGATTTTGTCTTGTAAATATTTTATAGGCTGTGTTGTTTGTATATAAATGAGATTCTTTTTATGTTTTGCATGGGTTATTATTGTTCAGTTTATACATCAAAAATTAGCAAGGTTTGTCAAGTTTTGTAAGAGCATATCTCACATCACATAATGTAGTAGCGCCCCCTGGAGTTCAAGTCATAAAAAAGATTCTTGAATGTTTATAGAAAAGTCAAAAACTGATTTATAACAATTTATTTTAAAACTGAAATTCAAAGAAATGTAGAAATATAAACATTTCATGGCGGCTTGATTCCTTATGAACAAGGCAATTCAGCAGAGCATTTTCCTTTTTTTTTTTGATAAACACTTTTTTGCATATGTTTGCATATCATTATCTTGCATATTTTAAGCAGCACTAAATAATTTAAAGAAAATTAGAACAATTAATTTCTTCAGATATGCCCTCATAGTTTAACTTAAAAAATAAATACTTTTACTGCTAAGAAGCTACAGTTATGCCCAAACATATTATTCATATCATGTCTTTGTGCAACAATCTAAAATATACACAATTTAAGTAAATATATAACATAGGATTTAGAGTCCAGACCTGAACCATGTACAAATACATAAGAATGAAATGGAGCAATGACCTGTACATCCTCTGGACATCTAAGCATAAAATCACACAAAAACAAAAAAAAACAAAACAAAAAGACAGACAAAAATAAATAATACTCATTTTACACATTGGCATTTTTCACTTAGTTGACTTATTTCTGAATCAAATCTAAAAAATTACTGAAAATTCAAACAGGGTATGAAGCATTTTGGGCTTAACTGTTTGACATCAGCCATTTTCTTGATTAAAAAGCACTGGAAATCCATGTTGCATATTTTCATCAGATTACAGGACATCTTGCCTCTTGCTTGTATAGCTGCATGCTTTAATAGTCCTCTCCCCTGCTCACCACCTCTTTGCACGTGGGCCGGAGGAGGATGGTGTGCTCGTACTGGGCCGTGTAGCTGCCCTTGATGTCACACAGAGGGGGGTAGGGGTCCACGATGCCCAGGTCGCACAGGTTCTTCAGAGCCATGAGGTACTTGCTCTCGCCCAAACGGTCCAACCAGCGACGGCAAAACGCCAAAGTCCCGAAGTTCTCATTGATGACGTTCAGCAGGTGTTTAGCCCTTGGGAGTCTATTATACAGAAATAAGTCAAATTCCATTATGTTTTATGCACAACTGAAAGTATTTCTGCAAGCACCAGAGGATGGCCTTGTGTCACTAATGGCAGTTTATTGCATTGTCCTATTTACACGGAAAACCTATACCTACAGAGTGTATTTAAAGGTACACCATGTAACCTTTTTGACATGTTTTTACTTTATTTGGAATGCTCCGCAGTATGAAATAAAAATATGTAAATCTGCTATTTTTTTAATTACAGTTTTCCTTATTGTTCAAAAACATACTTGTCATCATAGAAGTAGTTAAGTTTAATGCCATTCGTAATATTCTTGGCAAACCTATAACTTTTCCTTTGAGAAACATGCTGATGGCAGAGCATCCACCAGAATGTATAGTGCACCTTTAACGCCAAAGCACCACATAGGACGTTTCAATCACGTTCTTTTCTCTTAGCTCAGCTGTTTCCTTTCAATATGGAAAACGAAATAAATGGACGACACACAGGGATGACAGCAAACCTTATTGGCACATGGCCCACGTTGAAGTTCTTCATGTAGTGAGAGCACTCCATGTCGTCATGAACTGCGCCTCTTCCTGTGCTGCCAAATGTCTCGATTGCATAAGCTTCATTTTCCTGAGATCAAGAATAGACAAAACTTTGCAGGAAACTGTTCATTTGTGTAATTAATTTAATATATATGTACTGTACAGGACTTAATCTTTGTTTTATTCCTTATTTAAAAAGTAGGATTAAATTCAACATACTAAACAAAGATTTTCCAAGATTTTTCTTTCAAATCAATACATTTCCAAGGACATTAAAGTATATAAATGATCCCTTATTTTCTTACCCTAAACTTAAACTACCAACCTAGTTTAAAACAAGCTTTGAACCAGGTACGGACCAAAAAGAGAGAACAAAATGGAAAAAAATACTACTAAACTGGGATAAACCCAAGATGTGCAGTCTGTTTAATCTTTGTCTACAGCCTTGAGCTATTATATTTAATCAGGACTTGAAAAACTGCTATAGTCTTCTTAACTTTATTTTGCCCCTTTGTGTAGTAAACTGATTATGAAAACAGTGTCAAGGACTGAGTGGGTGTGAGGACAAAATGACTCTAGGGAAAAAAAAATAAATTTGAAAAAAAGCCTAAAATGTAAGTTGCTGACATGCTTGGCTGTACCCTATTAAAGACAGTGCTGTACTTTCACTCACTGCAGTGTGATTGGCTGGCTTTCATTGGTGTTTTGTATCTCTATCGTAGCATAGCTGTTGTTCTGGCCCCCTATGGGATTAGCTGATAACACTGCGACACCCTCTCTCTGCCTCAATAATCAGTCAGAGTGCAAGCAGCCCCATGGCACGCCCAGATGCCACTCCGCTGATCCAAACCAAGGTAATAGCGCACATAATGAAAACACGCTTCATCTAAAAATACAACATGCAACCTGCCTCATCAGCAAGAAGACACATTACCCTTATACTTCCCACTACCAGCAAACTGTAATGTAAAAAGGTCTTGACACAGCAACTTGACTATTAAAATGCTCTTCTATGATGGCTTTCAAAGTTTACAATACCACCAATATAACGTGGCTGTCAACAGACCACTTAGTGAACTATATTTGGGGATTAAAAAGGTTGGATACATTACAAAATAACTAAAGCAGGGTAAAACAAGGCATTACTCTAAAGCAGGTTTAAACTAAGGTCAAGTCAAGTCAATAACAGGACTATGTCTGAAGAATATAACCAGGGTGTAATTAGTCTAAAACGGAATTAAATGAGTTCAATTGTGCGTTCACACTACAACACAACCAGGATTAAGATGGGACAAAACCTGGAACTAAACCTGGACTATACCAGGACAACTCCAGGACTAGATCAGGACCAAACCAAGACTAAACTGAGCTAAAGCAACGACCAACATGTGAATGCACCCCCACCTACATTGTGTCTAAACTAGGACTAAAATAGGGCTAAAGCATTTTATCCAAATCTAAAATCATCTTCTCTCCAAATGCCTTCCAGTGTCACTAATGTTGCATTCATACTTGCACACAGGCCACATCAAAATTGGGTCCAAGTGATGGTTTTCTTTTGACATTTGTCCCTATAGCAGAATTTGTACCACTGCCCTCATCCTATCAACTACAAAACTGTGAAAAGGTAGAGAAAAGCATAAAGCTTGCAGTGTTGTGGAAGTGCATGCAGCCATGCTCCTCAGGCGACTCTTAATTAACTCTCAAGCTGACGATTTATTGCCCTCACAGAAGAATTAAGGACAGGACTTTTAACTGGTTGCTACTGAATTTGGCCAGTAATTCATCTAATGGTGTACTTACATCTTGATGAGTGTGGCAAAGAAGCTGTTAAGAGCAGTAAAATGTTATTGCTATCCAAACCCAAACGTAATACTATTCTTTTGTCTATTACAAATTTACTAACAATATAAAAATGTTTTTGCCATTCAAAATGCACTGAATTTTGTGTGGAAATTAGGAATTAGGAAGTGTGGAAATTGGTCAAGGACAAAATTTGATGTAAATTCAGACCAGTTTAAGTTTTTTTTTCCCATTATGCATCCACAATACTGAATATAACGCTCTCAATTCAAGGTGCTGAGAGGCTGTACTACGTTGTAATTGCACTGACCTCCATCCGTGTAGCCTCTCCTCCTTTGACAATAGGGACAGTTTTCCCTGAGTGTATCCTGTAAGGTCCGATAGAGTGCCCGTTGAGATTCCTGATTGGCTTCACTGTAAAAAAAATAAATAAAAAAATCAGAGGCTTAAACAGAGAGAAAATAGCACTGAACCTGTGATGAGGACAGAGATGGATGACCTCTCTTTACCTTGATATGTTTTTCCATCCAGCTCCACTTCATAGGACTCCATGACCTCCTGAATGGTCTCACCCACATCGCACAGGCGCACATCGATCCCAGCGCACTGTTAAGATATGTTTTACTCTGAATTCCATCAGCAAAACTTCAAGATCAACTCAAATAATACATGATGCCCATCCACACTAGTATTTGGTGAGTACATCCAATGCCACATCTACACCAAAACTCTATTAAACAAACTTACAAAAATCTTTAAATCAATGTAAAACAACACATTCAGCAACCAGAATATTGGTATCTATAGGACCATGCAAGTGAGTTATGGCTCCCCGCACGGATGGCTATCTGCTTCCTTGGACCTTTAACAGATCATCACCAGATGACTGTAGACCAGGATTGCAATTGTAGTGACATTTTGACCAAACTGTCTACTCTAGATTTAACATTAACAACTACAAAGTGTGTCCGGCTTTTAACAAACTATGAACTACCTCCCCACAGATGCCCTTATCTGTGCAATTCACTTCACCTGTCAGTGGTTATAATGTTATTCTTGACTGGAGTATATATAGCATATTATGTACTTTGTTCTATTGGTTTGGGCATTTGCTGCACTGACACATCCATTTTCTCATTTGGGCAACAAAGTTCATCTCATTTACATAATTACCTGTACCTCCTCATGTTCATCACTTATTTGTTTTTCATTGAGCTATAATTGGTCCCTGGAGTATGCTATGAAATATATTAGGCTCATTTATTTTCTAAAGGAGATGTAATGAGTCTTTTGTATGTAAGACAGCAGTTACCTTGATGCCTGTGTTGGTGGCATCTCTCACAGCCTCCAGCAGCCGGTCGTACTTTGGATTGAATGTGACGGTGAAGGCACAGTCTATTATTCGACCTGGAGGAGCCATAATTTTAGTCACACACACTAAAACATACAGTTAAAATGTGTGAATAGATCATTTACAGCTCTAGAAAGATAAAAGATCACTAGAATGTCTTTACTACAGTTTTGCAGTGACAATCACAACCAGTGGATAGAGTTTAATGACAATATCAGTATTTCTCACAAATAAAATCAGTCAAGATTGCAGCTATTTTGGATCAATTGTGAGCTAACTTATGTTTTGTATGCACTCAACATGTTTTGCTGTAATCAATTAAAATAAATTCTTGGTCAACTAAAGACTGTGCATGAATTACAAAAAATGCAATTAACAAAAGGTCTCCAAATTCTATGACAAGAAAAGCACTAGTAAAATGCATATTTATATAGAAACGTCATTCAATTACTTGAAATATGGTCCTAAGAAATTCATATAATCCCAATAAATAATTACTCAACTAAAACTCTTGGTAGAGTCTTAATCAACTAAATGACTGTCTTATAGCCATAGATACAGATAATACAATGGGAAAGTGAAATAGCTAGCCTGGTAAACTAAATTCCTACTCACAGCTCCCACACAATCAATAACAAAGCGTAGTACCTCACAACGTCTCCCCCACACCATGTAAAAACTGGTTGAGCGAGCACAGGCCATGTTTTTATTTTATATTGCACCTGTTCAGAAATATTAATGTATTTTTACCATTTATGTGTGTCCCAAAGTCGATTTTGCAGACATCATCATAGCGCAGGACAGTGGGGTCTCCAGCGTTGGGCGTGTAGTGGGCAGCACAGTGGTTTATGGAGCACCCAGTGGGAAAGGCCAAACCAGCCCTCAGCCCGTCCTCGTTGATGAGTTTTCTAGAGCAGTCCTCAAGCTTCTCACTGTCAACACAAGAATCCATCATAGAGAGATAAGACCCTAAAGAAATTGCAGTATTTTTGTTTGCTGTTGTTTGTGTGAAGCACTTTGGGCAGCTTAAGTTATATTAGTATTAGATTAGCATAGTTAAATATTAGTTAATTGTGTACTAATTTGTCATAGAGCTGGGGAAAATTAAAAAGTTTGATGATCAGTTTGATTGGAATTTTTTTTTTTTACATTTACATTTGTACATTTGTCTTTTTATGAGCATTTTGGATCAACAACCTAACCAACTTTGAGGCGATAATCAGAAAAAAACAAAATTTGCCAAGGTGTTAGTGGAACCAATATTGCAATAAAAGATGCCAGTTCTCACCAGATGTCAATCATTGTCATCCCAGGTTTGATCCAGCTCCTCACATAGGCGCGGACTTGTCTGTGTGCCTCTGCTGCCTGTCTAAAATCACTCCACATCTCCTCATTGGCCCTGTCCAGAGCACGCTTCTCCTCGCTGGTGGTCCGCCATGCTGCACTGCGCCTGCGGGGAGGTGGACACAACCCCACGGCAAAGGGCCACTCATTATTTCCTCATTAAACAGACATTATCAACAAGGTTACAACATGTAGCTGCACAAAGGAGAACTAAGCTGTGATGGGACGATACAACTAAATTTGAGCACTTGGCCCTTCTGAGAATCAAGAGCAGAAACTCATTTGATAGAGACAAATAGTCACTAACCCAGTGGTTGGGCTTTCAATTCCTGCTATAGGCAACACATTACATAACTTGACAAGTAAATGAAAAATGCTAAATATTGTAATGATCTGATTTTTTGTGTTTAAGTTCAGAGTTAACACCTTTGGTCATTCTTGTAACTGTTTATGTGTTGTTGTTTATGTAAGTGCTTTTGTATGTGACACTTGATTGATATGCTGACGGAAGGTTCTACTTGTTAGTTACTGGACTGTTTTGGAGACTTTGTGTTAAAAAATAAGCAACCAGATGAAATTCAGTATGTTTCCATACACCATAACACTACAATATTTTGATGCATATATTTTTAGCTGCACTACCATCCCCAAGTATGCTACAAAACCTACAGTTTTACAGAGGCAGCAAGTGTTTATGCTGATTTAGAAATAATACATTATGCGATGCATTAGTCTAAATGAGGAAATGAACATGCATAGTACAACGTGTCCCATTGAGGTACAGTGATATAAAAAGCTGCTACTAAAGAGCTCAAAATAAATAACCATGATGTAATGCTGAGTACGAGTCTAGGTAGAGGTCACGTACCCGTCTTTTGATGGGGGGTACTCGCATTCCTCTCCTGTTGGAAAGTCTCCGTTGGGATAGAGCTCACAAATAGGGACTGAGGGAGGGTCAGTCTGTCCCTTCACTGTGGCCCACATAGAGACAAGGAGAAGCACATGAAATCAGCAAAAATGAGGGGGCAAAAATGCAACTATAAAACTGATCCTTCATCCATTTATGAAATTGATCATGTTCACTTAGCTAGACAATATATGAAGGGACTTTAACCTATGGGTCTTATTAATCAAATATATTGCTACAGTTAGAGCATGGTTCTCAAATAATGGCTTCTATAGTTGGTATGGCATGTTCATTTTAATTTATCTTTATTCACATTAGGATGTTGAACTCATTTAGTCTTTTGGTTTAGTCATTGTATTTCTCTTCTGGTCCTTGTTCAGCCCTGGCTTAATATAGATTTTGTGGCGAAAATCCTAGTTAAGATCTAGTTAAAGATACACTGTGTAACATTCCTGGTAGAGGTTGTGCCACTGACTTTTCTCTGTGGAGAAGTTATTGCTTTGATCGACAGCAGATTATCTTCATTGCAATTATTCTATTGCAAGCTTTTTATATTTCAAAAATACCTTAGAAAGTTTTGCCTCGCCATGGATGTGACCTGTAACTTGCCTGGAGCCTTACCTCCATGGAGATAGACAAGTTTAATGCCATACTGTGGAACATTCAACACAAAGCAATAACATGGCCACAGGAAAAAAAATGGCCTGTTTGGGAGCTTGTTTAGTGTCAGTTTATACTTAGTTAAGTCCAGTTATAGCTATTGCTTTGTCCTACTGGAATAAACCGCTTTTTAAATTTTTTTTCTTTTACTATTTTAGATCCTGTTTGGTCAAAGTTGTAATTGGTGTGAAAAGTTTGTAGACCACTGGGAAATAACTTGTAACTTAAATGTAGTTTAATGTAGTCTCATTGAGTGGCTGATCTGATGTCAGAGTGGTAATCAGTGTTGTCATCAATTCTGAGGCCTGCCTGACGTGAAAGGTCCGCAGAGTTTGTCCTACGCGTCCTGAATGGAGAATCTCTCTTGACACTAATTAGTCTGAACCTACATGTGAGGCTGTTGTATTTGCCTAAAGCGATTTAGTGGTGCAAAACAATACATTTTTAATCAATGATTTTAGTTTTCACTCCATTGACTAGAGTAGGAGATGGATCTTTCCTTTGCAACAAAACAAGACTTACATCCTTTCTTCTTTTTCTTTTTCTTTTTCTTCTTGGAGGTTGAACTCTCTGCTTCATCTCCATCTGTTCAAAGATTATTTTAGGTAAGGTTTCATTTGTGTTTTGTCTTGAACTGTGTGAAGCATTTTTGAGTGTCATGAAAAGTGCCATACAAGTGTTATGTTCTATTTATATTATTATTATTATTATTATTATTATTATTATTATTTATTATTATTATCATAATCATTATTATTATTAGATCAAGATATCAAGAGATTGACAAAGGCACTCACTCAAGGAGATGGATTAACTCATATCAGTTAGTTAATTAGAGTGATTCATAATGACCTTTTATGTACAATAGATGTAGTGATTGTCATGTAGACCTTCTCAGCCGCAAAAGAGTCCTTGTGTCTGGAATATCTTTGTAATCCACCTTCACATTGCTTGTGGAGTAATACATAACTAGATATCAATAAGTATTCAAAATGTGTGTTCTTAATTAGCACAATCACTAAAATCTCTAGATTTCATCTGGCCTTACATTAATAAATAAGATACCACAGTTACCGTGTTCCTGGTGTAAAAGTTTGTTGGGGTAAGAGTGTGACAGCATGCAGTTGCCGTGACAAGGAGTACCTTCTTCTCCATCTTCCTCCCGCTCTTTGTCCTCTAGAGTTTGCTGCTCCAACTGTTTTGTGACATCACCAAAACCTCCAGCTTCTCCATCCCCTTCAGCTTCATTTGCCCCTGCTGCAAAGTCACACATTTCTCGTGAATGCATGGCTCGGACAAGAGGTGCACACATTCAGTGGAGTGAGTAAATTACTGGTGGTCACAGTCAGCCCAAGAAAGTGCCTTCACTCCTTGGCAGGATCTCTGCATAATTTCTTTCTATACATTGAGAGTCAATATTCTCAAGGGCAAGACTACCTTGCAGCAATAGCCTCACAGACAGGACTCAGTTAACTTCAAGTGGGTTCAACAGTAGAGGGTTACTCCTAATGATAAATGTGAAATACAAAAACAGAGCCAAAAGCCTATATTTAGCTAATGCTTAAATTGATCTCCTTCTATGATGTATACAACAGCTAAAAGAGATTCATTAATATTAGAGTAATGTTGTCAAACTGTGGCACACTGAAAAAGTGTAGTAGTTAGTTACTTAGTTAATGCAATAGTTGGTTCGAATCCTTGGTTTAGACCTGGTTTAGACATAGTTCAGATCTGGTTTAGACTTGGTTTGGACCTGGTCTAGACTTGGGTTTTGAATACCAATAGCCATAGGTTATAGGCTCTTTGTTGTCTATGAAAGATAGTTGGGAAAAAAAAGTTTGAAAACTGATAAGCGCATTAAAAGAAAATTCTTTGTTTTCAATAGTCTACATCAGGATGAGACAAGCACCAATTTTCCGTCTTTAGCTTCGATCATCTGGGCATGCTTTTAGTTCTCACAGGTTGGAAACTCTACTGTCCCGCATGATGCTCCTGCCCCACATCAAGATACGAGACAGAACAGAAGCGCTACTACAGCCGCAAGACAGCCAAAGTGATGACACCTACCTAACCCTGCAGTCTTGTTCTTTTTCTTCTTTTTTCTCCTTTTCTTGACGCTCTCCGATGTGTCTGCTGCGTCCTCCGGCTCCTCGTTCACATTGTCCCCGTTGACAAGTTGCGGCTCCGCTTGGCTCTGAGCTGGCTCCGGTTCCGCCATGATCACAGACTGTAGATCAAGTGACGCATAAGCGCTGAGAGCCTCCTGTGGTCACACAGCGGAAAAAGTGGGGTTTGGAGCGAGGCAGCGGCCAGTAATAGGCTTCGAGCTGTTATCTGTCTTCATTTCTTGCAACCCAGTACAAGAAATAAAGCCACCTTTATATATTTTCGCATTAGATAAACAATATGTTTATAAATATTCAACCAGTGGGCCTATTTTAAATTTTAATTATTAATGTATTTATTTCCTACATGCATTTAGTCTTATTTTTTGTTTTTCTAGGCTTCATTCTTTTTTTTTTTTTTCTTTCATTCAGATTATACGTCTTCTTGTCAGATTATAAATGTTCTTTTCATACCTGGACTGAGGGATTACACAAACATGTTTCATTCATGTGTTCATTCCGGTTCATTCACACATGTTGTAGGATTTATTCACACTTAGCCTACATAACCGCGCGTGACCCTTCTCCTCCGGTTACGCACCGTCACGTGACCTGTGTAACGTACGTGAACTGTCTCCAGGCGACGGCTCGTGCTGCTCGCTCCAGGGGGCTCATGTAAAAGGAGCCACATACACCACCAATACACCGCCAATACACCACCAATACACCACCATACAATGAGGCTGTAAAGGGCGTACGGGGGTAAACTACGACAAACAGGCTCTTGTTGTTTTTGAAGGTCGGGCAGCCCAGGGACATGTTCACGCTAACTTCTGTGCGCGTGTTTTAGAGAGAGATGACGACATCAGTTGGCCCTGTGTACTTCTTTGACCAGGTGAGATAAGTTACACAATTGGACTGGTTTACAATGATTCTTTATATACAATTGTGGAGCATTAATTATAGCATATGTTGATATTTTTGCAGCCAACAAGACAAAGGCGCAGAAATAAAGGAAGATGTTCTAATTTGGACCTGAATGGAGAGAGTAAGGAAGGATGTCATATAGAAAACAAAGAGGAAAGGTATTATTACATACATACTGTAGGGCAGTGGTTCTCAAACTATGAGGATACGAGTGTGAAATGATCATAGCTTGGGTTTAAAACAGCAGAAATTGGGACTTTGTCTGAATCTCCTTTTAGAAATCGAATCCCTCCTTTTTTTAGTCCTGATCTTGTCTTCATACAATCCCTTGCATCTATCAGTGTATTGTTCATCCCAAACTGTTAAAGGGTTTTCAAATTGTAGCACTAAGGTTAAGTTTTTGTAAAATCTGATACGTATATATGTAGTAAAGTGTTCCTCTGGTCTCTTTGAACAGTGACTTACCCAAGGTGCTACCAGGTGAAGTACAAGAGGAGGATAGACCTGAGATCTCTTCATCTGTTTTTAGCCTAAAAGAACAGGACGTGATGGAAGCATATAAGCGCACAGCCCCACAGTTACTTAGTGAACTGGCCCATGTTCTTTCACAGCACAAGTGGAGCGCTGAAGGTCGACTTCCTCACGGGCTTGTGAACATCCTCCACTACACCTGGCAGGAGCTGACCGCAGGGGCCCGGCTGCTGCCTACCACACAGCACTCAGAGAAACACAGAAAATCTCTGGCATCATCAAATATAGATTTATCCCCACGACCTCTGTCAACCAATCAAAAACAAGTCAGAGAAGTAGCCACTTGTCAAATTAAACCACAAGTCAGCAGCACCAGTGTACGTGTGAAGAAGAGAAAGTCCCGCGCATGCAAAGGTACAGGAAACACGCCAATGTGGAGTAGTATCTATTTGCTATATTATTGCATTAAGGCTTTATAAATAGGAAGGAAAGTAGATAAAAATTGATTTTGCCAGTCAGCACCAAGTTCGGCCTCCAACAAATCGATAATGCATCAAATTAATCTGTTCAAAGTAATATTTCAGTATTAAGAAGAATGAGGTGTCATGATTTATGTAGTTAGTAGCAAATAGTGAAATAAAAGCCAGACTATAGGCAAAAAGATCAATCATATGGTCTTGATGGAATAGACATTCTCAAAACACATAGTATATATAGTCTCTATAAGTCTGCATAAGTATGTCTGTATACATTTAAAGAATATAAATATAAATATATAATATAACATAAGTAGTACAAGTAGGCAAGATATACTTGGCTGGGATCCAGAATACACACTTCTCCAATTTAGAGAGATATCACTGTGGACTTGTGAGGCAAGAGTTATATAGCAATGTTACACAGTATTGTTTTTCTTCTGCAGATCTCAGCTCAACATCTCTTAGTTTCTCAATTTTAAACCAGAGCAATCATGATCAAGGTAGGAAAATCTAAAATTTGAAATTAATGAATATATCTATCAGATGCAGTACATGTAAAAGGCTTGATTACACTTTATTTTTCTATTGGTACTCAGACTGGATAATACAGCAACACCATATAGGCAATGAGGACATCCATTTGTATAAGTGGGCTCTGGAGTGTCTACAGGATGCAAAAAGTCCTATGTGGGTAATACTATCACAATTTCATTGTATTTTCTTGCTTCATAGACATACATTCACATGTTCTATTCACAGAGCATCATCATCAGAACCTAACAGGCCACTATTATTACGCCACTATGGAAATCCCCAGCCAAAACAGAGGGATAAAAGTGAAAAGACCAAAGCCTGGCCTGGGACTTTTTTAAACGGTTTGCCCCAGATCCCTGATCTGCAGCTGTTGGACTCTCAGAAGAACCAACAGAAGCTACACTACCGGATCAGTGATGGCTCCTCCATAATATAGTACCTATCTCACCACATCATGTATATTCATTAGCTGTTGTCTGAGTGCTTATGCAGTGTAAGGCATATGGAAATCACACCATTGCAATTGACCTGTGACTCTGTGACCTGCCTCCTCAGCTACCCGTCTGGTTGTATGGCGGTGTGCCAAAGCTGCTCTGGTCAGCCTCCTGGAGGTTTTTACTCCAATGTGTTTTCTGATAGTGACCCTCCTGTGATCATTGCAACTATTACAGCGTCTGGACATGGTACTGTGATGCACCCACGCAGGTAGAGTATAGGGCTTAGTGTTTCTGTAATGTTGTATTGTCTATGCATTATGTGACAGCCTATGTAAAATCCTCCAGTTCTGCCATTTCAGCAGTCTGGGACCAGGAAGGTGGGCTTCTGTTTGACCACCGAGGCTGTGTAACCAAGGAGTGGAGCTGGTCTACAGTATTCTCCAAAAGAAGGATTGTAATATGGGTAAAATTCAACATTGTGTTTAAATGTGGCTGTTTTACATAATTTTAAAATGTAGGTTAGAGGTTAATGTGTATTTGTGGTGGTCTTTATCCTGGATTAATAATAGAGAAAAAGGCTAAGGTGAACCAGAAATTTTGCTAATTGATTAGTTGTATTAATTGCATAAGACTAAAAGCATTGTATAGGATGGGCCATAGCAGACAGGAAAACTATAGAGAAAGAAGAAAAATCCCCATTAGCTGGAAATTATTCCCTAATGACTACCTGTTATATTAACATTTTTTTTTATTTTTTGTTTTAGATTTCTGATGAGATATCTCTGGACTTGTTCAGTGGTTCTTCAGCCATGCTCAACTTTAAATGTGACAATGAACTTGTACAGCTACCCATTTCTGCCTTATCAAACCCTAGTGCAGCAAACACAGTGGTAAAATTGGTGCTTATATGGAATCACATATTCTCCAAAATAATTTTACATAAATATGGTTTGTTCTTCCAGCCTTTTTTGCAGTCTGACACTCCATTCTCTTCTGATACGGCCCAAGATCTCCTCAGGGCTCACTCTCCATACCTCTGCACAGACAACAATGGGACATGTGTAAGTAAAGGTTATCTAAGAGCCTACACACATGACTCTTGCAGTACTCTATCACACAGTATGTCCTATTATGCATGTGATGGTGCCTGGCAGATGTCTTTATGTTCACAGGACATACCACAGATGGTCAGAGCAGTGGACCGTCCGGAGGAGGCAGTGTCTGTTTGGAGGCGGGAGGGGCGAGCCACGAGGGAGCTGAGGAAAGTCCAACAGAGAGTACGGTGCATTTTGGAGTCATGGATGGACTTCTACTGCATGGCCATTGGTATCAAGTACTCTATGCACTGGTTTTGTTAAATATATTTTTAGGATCAGATAAGATAAGATCCTTTATTTCACCCTCAGTGGGAATTCCAGTGTTGCAACACAATGTTTGAGAACAGCAGGAGAATACAAATATATCATCCAAAATCAAGATCAATAACTATTAAAATTATTTGAGAGAGAAGTGTGCATGTCCTTCTGGTGCTACCATCCACTAGTTTCCTTCTATCTAAAGTCTGACTTGATAAATGGTCCTAAGCAAAATTTTGCATATTGTTGTAGTTGGACCTAACTGGAACAAAATAAAAATTTTATTCACTCAACTGGACAGTTTTTGTCCAGTTGACAGAATTGAACTTTTGCTATGGATCATACCTGCATGACTGAGGGATTACACAGACTTAAATGGAGGTTATTAGTTGTCCAGAATGTCTACTGTGTAAAAGACTCATAGTTACTGCACCCAAGTCAGCCTTAAATTCTAACTGAAACATTGGAAGAGCAAATAAGAAAGTTACTAATACTGTCTTGATGATCTGTGAAGCAAAAACATACATTATCACTTCCTCCTGCAATCTCAACATTATTGAATTGTTCAATCAGGATCTTGTTCACGGTCACTTGTGTCAGTCAGTGTCTGTGTGCGTTTCTCACTGACCTCTCCCTCTCCTTCAGGGATCAAATGTCCCAACATGCAGCGCATGCCAGATCTCCCACCGAGGTCCAGGCTGAAGAGAGAGGTACAGTCAGCCGCGTTGCCCTCTCTCAACTCACCTGAGCGAACAAACCCTGAGCCTGCCCCAGCACAGGACGAGGAGGAGGGGCTACACGGACAGCAGTCAGCACCAGGACCAAAGAATCACAACATGGCTTTAAGACGCTACATGTAAAATCAAGCTCCATGGTTTAACTTACTTATAGAAATTGGCTAGAGGTTAAAGCACTTGTTTGTTGACCTCAAAGTTTGTTGGTTGATTCCAGCTCCAATTACTGCATATGTGTTTTTCCCTAGGCAAGAAACTTTAGGTATATATGAATGTGGTGTGGGTGATTGATTGGTGGTGGTGGTGACTGGTTTGAGGGGCAGTAGGCGCAGACTGACAGCCATACTTTATTCAGTCTAGCCGATGGCAACTTTGGGCAGTGAACGCACAATACATGAACTTGTTATTTTTATACTATTATTATTTAAAAACATACCCTACCCTACTTGGTAAAACAACTATAAAGTTGATCAAAGTACTTTATTACAAACCATAGAAAAATACATTGCCACATAAGCTGTAGTATGTTTTGCCATACTGAAGATCTGTTTGTGTTTCAGCAGTCCACAGAAAAAACACACCAAGGAGGAATCTCCCGTCACATGGATTGGACCTGTTCAGTTTTATGGCAGCATCAAGCGGGAGTAAGACAATTGAATGTTAGCAACAATTCTCGATATGTTTTCTGATTTTTTATTTTTTATTTTTAGGTCAGTGATACTTCCAGTAGACCCAGATCAACAGGCCACATGTGTCTCATACCCTATCCAACTGCCCTTCACCCCGTTTGCCCCTCTCACTCATTGCCCCGTCCTGCTCCGAGCTGCCCTCAGGGGAAACAGTACACTGAGGCGATGCAGCTGTAGCCCGTTAACAATGCCACTGGTCACAGACTTGGAGTATGATCTCTTTATTTTGGGCCAGCCTCCTCACAGTCACCAGATGCTGATAGTGTGTGTAACATGCCAGAATCTTTACCCCCACTCGCCGGGCAGCAACGCACTGGAGCAGTTCTACAGGAGGAGGAACAAGCACCGGATGACGCCGTGCACTCAGGTGTGACCACTGCAGAAACAACTCAAATAACTCAATGTACCTTTTCTCCAGAAGGTTACGAGAACATTCACTTTCATCAGCAAATACAATGAGTGTACTTGTAACTAATCCACCAAGGACAACACACTTTGCATTATCTACAAAAAAGGATAAATCACTTCAGTCAGCATTGTATCTCTGATGTCCAGTACTGGCAAAAGGTATAGAAGCGAGATTATTAAGAACTGAATAGGTGAAGATGATTATACAGAATACATCAAATTACTCTTTTGAAACATAAATTTAAATTACAAGTGCTTGTGTACCATAATCTTTACTGGCCTTTTTGCGTCAGATAGAACAAAAAAATCTTGTCCGAAATATGAAAGAATGGATATGAATCAAATGTTTAAAACTACCTGTAGTTTAGTATCTTTTCTCTTTATACCCTTGACTGATGAATATATTTTCATTTTTAATAGAAATTAATTAAAAAAAAAAATATTCTGTAAATACGTTTGCATATTTTTATGACCTTTATGGCCTTTTGCACACATTACTCTACCTTCATTACTTTTCAATTAATTAAGAACCAAATTGAGACATTACACATTATAATAATTATTATTATTATTGTTGTGTGTGTTTTTTAGAGTCAGGCAGATTCATTTCGCCTTGTGAGGTATGAGATCTCAATACCAAAGCCCTGTTATGAGGCTCAAAAATCTCTACTGCAGCAGCGGCACAACGCAGCTCCCGGGATGATCCTGGTCAGTACAACCCCACTGCAGATTTGGCCACAAGGCTTTATTGTAATATGTAAGACCACTAGAGGGCAGCAGTGATCACTTGGAGGAAAGCAGTTGCTGGGATGAGGTGAAAACAGGGGGTATAAACCTAAAGCCATTTATCATTATATTGTCAGTAAAGAATGGGCCTACTTAAGTACAAACTGGAAGGCTAATATTTAATGCTCAAAGTGGTGACAGCAGCTTTAAAGATTTGGCTATAAGATGAAAAAGCCTGTTAAGATGATTTATTTAATGTATTCAATTTCGCATAATGATTTGGAAAGCTGCCAATATTTATTTAGGAAAACAAAACTCTCAGATGGTGGAAAACTCCAAAGTTACATATAGTAAAATAGTATGTACACCACTGTCAAAATACTATGACAGAGACAGACAAAGACATGATTGACATGTTTAATAAAATGTAATCATGTTTTATTAAGTGTTCTTTTTAACAGATGTACATCAAAGGGAAGCTGTTGTTTAATGGTTACATTGACTACAGTGATCACAGCTGCCCAATTAAAAATATTGAAAATCAAATCTCCAAGGCCAGACTACACTACAGATTGGGCTTGTACCTCCCTCCAGACTTCAAGTTCAGGTGAGGACTACATAATTGTAATTCTTAGCTTTATAGCATTGGCTCTCATAATAATAGTTAACAATTCAATGGTGAACATAGTATTTGAGTATGCTTGCTTTGTTTCTTCCTTAGTGACAAAGTTCATACTAAAGACATTTCATCATCCACTATACGAGGAAAGAATCCAAAAAGAGTGACTTGAGTGACGTAATGTAAAAGTGTCATGTAAAAGGTATGATCATTTGAATTGGCCTATATAAACATGCTTTACAATTTTATAATATTTTCTTATTTTGTAGGTCCAGAGGTGAAAATTCCCCAGTTAAAAAAAGACAGTTATCACAAACAAAAGAAGACCCTTTCTACCTTGCAACTGTCTCACAGCTTTGTCCACACATAATAAATACATACACCTGTGGTAGATGTTCATTTGACCCCTCCTGCAGGATTTTTGACCATTCACAACATTTGTCTAATTGACCAATAATATTTAGGTTTTAATTGTTGAATCGTTAAACCATACAGATTTCATTTCAACTAGCTTTTCGCTGGGTTCCAGGAAACACATTTGATTTTTTACTTTTACGTTTTTGATTTTAAATTTATGTTATTGCATGACTTTGAACTTAATGGGAAAGCCATTGTGCCTGACTGGTTGGCCTATTTTTCTGAAAGTTGAAATAGGTTTTGATTTTGTATTTCTATTGATGAACCACAAACATGTTTATCATTCGTATCGTCATGATCTTGCTTTTCCCTTCTTTCTAACGTGGTTGTTTCCAGTAACTAGATGACCAACAGAATTACAGAATTACAGCATCATAAAAATAGCTGATCAGTCGAATGCTTACTTCCTCAAAGGTGACTCAGATGTGGTCCAATCCAGTGAGTGCCTCTCATGAGGTTTTTGTCAGGTGATTCATAAAGTCTTTAATATTAGTATGTAAGTAAGTGTTTAAATGAGTGTATGCTGGAATCTGGATAAACCGGCTAAAGGTTGCATGCACAAATATTTAAATGACTGATGATAGTGATTAGTTTCAATGCAATGTCAACCATGTTAATCAGTGAGCAGATGTTTTGTGGAGTTTGTCTTTGGCCTCTGATGCCCCCTAGCGGTGCATTTAGAGAAGCACAAGGAAGCAGATTTCACTGGCCTGGAGCAGTCTGATCAGTCTGAGGCAGAGCACGAGCCGATGGACAAGTGTGAGACCTGGAGCAACGCAAAACTTGACAGAAATTTAAGTAACACCGATTTCTGGTGGTGTATTCCCGGATAATGGACTTATATTTACCTCCACGTTAAGTTATTCCTACAGAAAAGAACAAGAGCAACGCGAAAAAGGAAATATGCTGAACACAGGTAAGCTAACTCAAAAGTTCATGATGTTTACAGGTGAGGTTTGGCTTTGGGTCTGCTAACAAAATCTTACCCACATATTCATGTCGTTTTGGTAGTTTTAATGTTTTTAAAGCATACTTTATTTGCCAATTACTTGCCAAGTCTTTAGATTTTGGCCCTAATCAAATCTTAATAGGTTTATCAAGCTTTATTTGATTAATAATCTTATTGCTCTAATTACTAATATTTATATAGTTTGTATTATAATTTGAGATTTGAGATTTTGTATGCAAACAAATTAACCAGCTGAACCAGTTTGCAGGGGTATTTCCATCACTTGTTTGCAGCTGCCCCCTCCTCTCCTCTGTCTGGTGTGGACCTGCCCCATAGTGGCTGTACTACATGCAGTTGTGTTGTTTCAGACTAAATCCATGTGATTTTTGAACCCCTGCAGAGGCGGCCTTGTACTGTATGGGAGCTTTGCACTAAGCAGTCATTGGGTTAGGATCAGAGCAGATTTAAATGCTTGAACTTGTTTTAGGACAACATAAAAATCCAGAGATATGAAATAAACATGCCATGTTATGTAGAGGTTTTAATAAAAAAAATACAGTTTTCCATTAAGCAACTGGCTTGATTTGTTCAAAAGTTTGCCATATTAAACTTTCAAATAGGGTTTGTAATAGTTCTACATAACTTTTCCACTTGTACTTGTCTGTTGAGAAAGCAAAGTAAAAATACAGGACAGAAAATGATCTAGTTTGCAGTGCAGAGTGACACACCTCTTTTAGTCCTTCAAAGTTGTAAATGTAATCTTTACAATACACAACAATTTCAAAAGTGTCTCATTTGTTTATTTTTTTCAATTTCAGGTTATCATAAGCCACCTGTGGCTCCAAAACCTAAAGTTGTCCCTCCAAAGCCAGGCATGTCCCCTGCCTCTCCGAGAAAAGAGGGCCTCTCGCTGCCACCTGTTGCCACAGCTCGGAAACCAAAACCGATTCTAGCTCCCAAGCCCATCTTTCCTAAAGTGACTGAATCTCCAAATCCCATTAAAAAGCTGACAACTGTACCGGACAGCACAGTGGGCCTGTTAAACTCTCAAAATGGACTCCACCAAGAAAACAAACGGCCAAACTGGGATTACATCATTCCTATTTGTTTGTGCAGCAATGAAAACTGCAGATGCATCAAAAATGAAAGATTTGCCAAAATGGAAAAAGTCTTAATAACACAAAACAAAAGTAAAACTGAAACTGAACACAGAGAAGTGGAGAATAACAATATCGAGGACAATAATCAATCAAAATCTCCCATATTGGAGAACACTACTCAAAATGATTCAGCGGGGAATAATTCAAATGGGTTCGTCATCAAAAATCACAAACCTGTCTACAGCCCCTTGACTAATGGCCCATCTTCTCCTCACCAAGTCCAACATGAGGATAAAACTAACGTCATTCCTAAAACTAGACTTGGACTTGTACCAAAAGAAGACAAAATTTCTAGTTCATCCAACATATTCCCAAACTCAACACCCACTAGGAAACCCATCCCTGTCCCTGTACCTCGGAAACGCCAGGTGCAGGGGCAGGAAAAGGTGGAGGCCGAGATAGGGAACCAGGAAGTGACTGAGGTGTCATCAGATGTGAAGAACTGCCCATCCGTATCTGTCAATACACCTGCTTCGGCTCATTTAAACGCCCCAGTGCCCATCCACAAACCAACATATGCCCCACCACCTCCTCCGGACAAAAAGCTATTTCTCTCTGACATAGGTAAAAGTTTTAGCAGTGAGGATGTAGATGAGGAGGACTTGGGTTGGGATGTTCATGAGATGGAGCTGTCAGTTGATAAAAGTGACGATGAACATGAGAAAGGAGACAGCATTGAAGAGCCAATCTATAACTCTGTATACAGCCCTATTAGCTCTCCAGTCCAACCAAAAGAACAACTTGCGATAAAATTATCGCCACAGAAACCTCTAAGACGAAACACTCCAATGACAAGAAGTATGGACTTGTTAGTGGACAAAGACGACAAGATACCTGGACAAAAGGAGATTCTACCTTCACAGTACACTAAAGAAGTCATCATGAGGGAGCTGCCAAAGCCACCAACCCAGGAGATGACCACAAATCCCACGACAACAATCAAATCTCGTTCTTCAAGTCTTAGCAAGGCCAAGTCATTTTCTAGCACTGATGCCTCTCGGCCTCAAAAACTCAGAAAGAACTCTTTTAAGAAGTTTCTGGACCTGAAGCTAAAAAAGTTGATGGGAAAAGAATGCCAGACGCACGATACAAGCTCTGAAGAAGAAAATGTACAGGAATACAAGGGCGAGCGCAAGCTTTCCTGTCCACTTATTGAAAAACGCCTAGATGAAGAAGTGTTTAATCATGCAACTGAGCAGCAGGAATACTATGAAGACATCCCTGTGTATGAGGAAATAGAGGACTATGTGAATGTCAAAGTGGGAGAGGAAGAAACATCACCATGGGAGAAAGAAGTATGGCCAAGTCCAACGTCTAATGATGATGATGAGGAGGGTCTGTATGAAGTTCAGGAGCCATACTTTAAACTGGAGAAGAACATTGCACCACTACAAGAACAGTACAACTATCCCAGGTAAAATACTCTCTGTCACCTTTGTTGGATGGGTTAAACGTGTGATTAACAAAATTATTCATATATAGCATTGTGGCATGGTAACTTAAAATAATGAAATATCAGATTATCCTCATGTTTTATTAAACAAGGAAAGATTCTTTAAAGCTATGCTATTGTTTTTTTATGATAGTTTCAGTTGTGAGAGAAGGAAAGTACCAGAGGATGCACCAAGCTGTTATGACAAACTTGCAGTGTGTCTATAAATGCCCAGACAATGACAAACCATGTGCTTCTTGGATCATATTTCTGTCAGAGCAGTGTAACTCCTAGTGCACATTGACCCTAAGTAATTTCTCTTATCTTGGCATGAGATCACACGGTTGGTCATAAAGGCACAAAATTATATATCTTTCTATTCTGTGCCACAGTGGCACCAGAATTGCCAATAAACTTTAGTCAAGTGAATGCTGCAAAGAATGCAGCTTCAAAACAAAGTATTTTGCGCTCACATGCTACCACATGAATTTTTTTTCTTCTGAATCACTTTTTAAATGACGAAAGTTATGTGTTGTTTGTTTTGACCACTTTTTTTTTTTTACAGTTGTAAATAGGATTACATTTGTGTAATTATACACTGTGACTTGTACCGCTTACAGATTAGAGTGTTCTCTATGACCTCTATGCTTTATGTGTATAGGTTATCGGTATTCAAATAGGTCTAAATAGGTCTAAAACTAACTGATTTGATATTCTTTTTATTATTATGCTTTACTAATAAGGCTGGGTATCATTAAGATTTTGCTGATACGATACATACATCAATACATAGGCCACGATACGATACATATCTCTATACAGTACTTTTTCAATTTGATACAATATGATACGATATATTTCAAATCGATTGGATACGATTCAGTGAAAAATATAGGCTTTCGTGACCCTTAATGATCAGCCCCATTTTCACAAAAAATAAACATTAATGGTGCATTTGTCTTCTGTTTACTGAAAATGAATGAACATAACCAAGTGCATTTTGCTTAGTGCATGTGACTAGAAGAGTACATCAAATGGTCAATATTATTCATTCACAGCTTATATGAGCTCCACATTTACATGTACAGGGACATGTGCAGTTTAACTGCTCTAAAGCATCACAACATATCTACTAAACCACAGCTCTGATATTAAAAGTTTTTGTTAAACCACTACCTGTGCAAAGCTAATATGAAATACTACTACCAGTATTCTAATAATCATAACGGTGAATCTATGTATTTCATAAACAAGTTTCTTTCCTCTAAACAAGCCACACAATTGTAGTGCTGTGACGGAATAATTTGGTAAAATATACAAAACGATATATGAATACAGCAGCCCACAATACCGATTCTGTATCATTAAATTAAACGATACGATATATTAATATTTCAATATATATATATATTTTTTATTATTTAGAAATTATTACTATATTGACCACAAAATATCGTCAGATCTTAATCCGCCACCACTTGATCTGCATACGCAACGCCTATTGGTCAATCTTTAGTTAAAAGCATGCAGCTGTATTCACCATAGCCAACTGCTCAACCCTGTCCTCCTTTGTTACAGGGAGTTGTCCTTGTATTGCATGTACTTCCCCTGAGAGTTCTGGCATGCTAGATATGTTATTTTTTCATACAATAATTTCCCGTAATGTATACCAAGTAAACCTGTTCAGGAGGTTCTATTCCATCTTTCTATCTTGTTTGGGTGAACCAAGAGCTGCACAATAATCTCTCTTCTATTCCCCATCTCCTCTTATTTTAACAGAGCTTCCTACCAGGTGGACACGGCCGAGGAAAGACCGTCAGATGAAGACATAATGGGCAACACCACTGATGAAGAGGAGGATGATGATTTTGATACGAGCTCAGTCTCCAGTAAAGGAGAAGAGCCTGAACAAATAGTGGAGAGCGCGGTGAGGACCTTTATATTTGACATTATTCCCAAGATATGGCTAAATACATTTACCTAAGCTAACACACAGGGCTGTACTCTGCAAGGTCTTGGTGATAACAGTTTATACACAGGGGCCTATAGGGAAGAAGTATACATCATTTTTTGACACATTGTTTGCTCATTTTATTTGACCTCAACAGCTGCTGCAGACAAAGGAAACATTACATTAATAAAACCGTGAAAGCTTTATCATCTGGGAGTACTTCGCAGTTTTGTGTTCATCTATCAACGTGAACTTTTGTAGTAATGTATGTGCTTCGATGTGTTTCAGACTTTGATAAGGAGAAAAGGCAAGATAAAACACATTGCCACAGAAATAATGGCTTCTGAGAATGTGTAAGAACTGCTTTAACTTTTTTTCTATAATATTTTACATATCTAAAATTGTATACTGCAATGTATTAGGGTTGTATTCAAAAAAGTATAGATCTCTTCCAAGACTAAAGATATCTTCTAGTTCTGAGTAGGGTTGGCAAAAATATCGAAAATAAGACACTAATCAATACTAAGACTATTATTGAAACTAGATACTCATTTACGCAAGTGTCGAAATCACATAACTGGATAAAATTGGACTTTTCCAGAACAGTCTCGTCTTGAGTTTTATCAGCTATTCTGAAGCAAATGCTCTTTCAGTCATAAGCGTCAACCCTTTGTCTTTTTTATTTCAAAATGGGTCAGATGGGTTGATAAACCATGAGTTATACCATTCATCACAGTAGGTCAAGTGCTGATGGTCTAAACATATTCTTTTTTTCTCATAGGTTTGTCAATGTCCTCAAGCTTCTTCATGTTGTAAGTAGACCAATACGTCTCATACAAAATACAAGGGAGTAGAGGTTTGTCTATTGTGTCTGCTGCTCATCCACTGTCAAAACTCACATTCTCCATATGTATTTAATTTCACTCTCCACTGAGGCACACCCCATAAGAGGGGATAAAAATAAGAGTGTACCATAAGACTGAGGTCTAGTTCACATGGTTCACATTCCATATGGTTTTCCAGTTTTCTTTGTAATTGTAGTCTGTAGCATTAAGCATAACTGGTAATTGTAATCAAATCCAGACTAAAATAACATAAAGAGATTAAACCTCATAAGATTCCAGGAGCTGTTTATAGTAAGTTTGAAGATTGAAGTGCCTTGTTAATATTTTAGTGTTTGTTTCCCTTTTAAATTACCAGACAATTGTCCTAGATTTGAGAAGAGAACCATCTCAGTTCATTCTGAACAGGTGTCCCAAATGCTCCTTTCAACATGATTTAAAAGTAAACATATAAAGGCTTACTATTCTTGGTATTTTTCAAATATGGGCTACAAACCCATGAAAATAAACTTTTAAATTGTGCTTCCTAGCTGCACCATGAACATACTATATTTTTATACTGTTCACTAACTAAAATGGGACCTTGGCCCTTTAGCCTATTTGCCTATTTCATAAAACACTTACTAAAGCAGCTGATTGAAACACATCAGCATTTTCTCATTCATGCTTTCATTTAAACTTTTTTCCTGCCAAGTCCTTTAGTTTTTATACATATGGCACTCCAGCTGCAGATGTGGTGTGTAGGAGGTGATGTTAAAACCACAACAACAGTTTTGTGGCACACGCTCACTTTACACTTTAATTATCCTCATTTTCCATTATCTGGCAAAAAGTCACTACATCATCAAAAACAAGCAGAAAACAACCCCCTCCAGCCATCAAGCCAAGTGTTATGTGCTGATTCAAACTGCACAGATATTTTACTGTGAGGTTTGTTTATGAGTGGTTGGCTATTAAGTGTTGGGACGTGACTAAATACATGTACCAAAAATCTATATTCAGAATACTAATTTTGAGTAACTTTAGTCCAGTACAGTTACTCTTTCTTTCGGTGGTAACTAATGGCAGTCGTGTATGAGTATAGTGTTGTCTTTAAATGTTGAGAAGGGCACCTATAATGTGTATGTTAATATTGTTTTGCAGGACTTTCGCAATGCTGTGTTTGCTGCATCCCATAAAAGTGGAAAACCTGTGATTGAAGACCAGGTGTTGGACCAGATCTTGTTCTACCTCCCACAGCTCTATGAACTAAACCAACAACTGCTGTATGAGCTGCAGCAAAGAGTAGCTACCTGGTAATTACAAAAACACAGCATTTAACACTATCCAACCTGAATAAAATAATAACTGATATATTGTGACCATTTTCATACATTCTTATACAGGGTGTGTTGCCAAAGGACACAAGCATTGCATTACATGTTTGCAGGCTACTACTACCGACCTAAAGGGTTAATATTTAATAAGAACACACTTGATTTATTGTCCACGTTCCTAGACAATCGTTGCCTGACAACAATACAGATGCTTATTTAGGCACAAATCCTTAATGTGACCAGGGTCGCCCTTCCACAGATCTGACCTGTAACTTGGCCTGATGGCATCACCTGCATTTAAGTTACTCGATAGTCAATAAAAAAGTTGGTTAATATTGAAGTTTGAAGTACAGTTGAGTTATTTTTCAGAATGCTTGTGACTTGATGTTGTTATGCTGCATTATTCCTTTTTTTAAAAATGGGAAGCAGTATGTCCCAAAATAATATCACTCACAAAGCTTTGTTATTTAAATCTTTGACTAACGTAGCACATTTTGGTTGAAACATGACTTTTCTGACATGACTTTATGTCATCACTGGGAGGCAATTATGACATAATCCCTCTCCCAGCATAGTGATTATTGCAAAACATTTTATTAAGAGTTTGATGCAACTTAATTATTCTTCTGTGTGCAGGGGAGAGAACTCAAAGTTGGCAGACATCTTTGTAAAAAAAGGGGCTTTTCTGAAGATGTACTCCAACTACATCCGTGAGTTTGACAAGAATGTTACCCTACTGGATGAGCAGACAAAGAAGAACCCGGCATTTGCTGCAGTCGTTCGAGAGTTTGAGGTAAGGAGACTCACTAAACCTGTTTGTTTCAGTGTGATGCAGTTCAAATAGTTTCACTGTTGTTCCGGGAAATTAATTCAATGTGTTACTTTCACAGGCAAGTCCGTGTTGTGCCAACTTGGCTTTGAAACATTATCTCCTCAAGCCTGTTCAGAGAATACCACAATATCAGCTGCTACTTACAGGTAAATTAATCTCACTTTTTTCTTCTAATTCAATGCAATCATGTTTTGGTAAGAAAGGTTAATATATTTAAATGTAATTGTCCCAAGGGTAGGCATTATAACCTGCTGTTATTGTCCATAAAGATCGTTCCATACTGCCCTCTGCTGTTCAAAAAGTTAATTGCATATGGTATTCAAATGTATAATGGGATTTAAATGTTTAGCACAAAATACGATTTACTGTAAGTCTTACAGTTGTGTGGCTGGCAAATCGGTCTCAAAATCAAAGGAATGTCCCTGCATCATAGCTAATTATATTACATAACAACACAAACTGTTCCATATAGGTAATACTGTGGAATGCGACTGATGTTCCCGATGTGCAGATGCTCATCATTGATGTTTTATAATTGACTTTTAGACTATCTCAAAAACTTGTTGGAAGACTCTGCTGATTATAAGGACACACAAGGTACGATTTTGATAAAGTTCTAATAAAATAATAGCTGCTAAATGGTAACTATACTCTTGAAATGTAACGCATTCCAACAGAGGCACTCGTTATTGTGAAGGAAGTTGCCAACCACGCCAATGACATCATGAAGCAAGGGGTATGTAGGGTGAATAATGCAAGATAAATTATTCAAATACACATCAATGCTGATCTGATCATATTTCTCTCTGTAGGATATCTTTCAGAAGTTGATTCAGGTGCAGTGCAGACTCATTGGCAATCATGAAATTGTCCAGCCAAGCAGGGTAAGCGTAGTAGGTTATGCTTTATATATAGCGTAACATATTACGATACACTAAATGACCAACTTTTCTCTTTTTTTAAGGTTTTTCTGAAAGAAGGTGTAGTCAATAAACTTTCCAGGAAAACAATGCAGCCCAGAATGATTTTTCTGGTACAGTAAAACAAAAATATACTTTTTGATGCTTTACAAAATACTAAATTGTGCTTCTTTGCTGTGTTGTTTTTAGTTTAATGACATGCTGCTGTACACCATTCCTGTCCAGTCAGGCCAATTTAAGGTCAAAAAAATGCTGTCTCTGGCTGGAATGAAGGTGAATTTCTCAGTTTCTCTTATTACACTGGGTTACAAAAAATAAAATTTGTAAGTTGTCCTTGTTTTTTCGACTGAATTAGGACCATTTTGCACTGCTGAATCTAAAAATGACATACATTTTTCTCAATCGGGTCAGGTTTTTATGCTAATTGATTTTGAAAAATCTGATCTTCTGACTAAATTGATTACATTTTTATCAGACATTATCAGTTGATTTTTGTTAATATTTCTCATCCAAAAAGGTTTTAGGAGAAAAATAATCATTTTCTGACAAAATATATTAATTAAATGTTATATAATAGACACTGATAAAGGTAAGTATATGTAAATTGAACATTACGTCGTCATTGTACAAAATTTAGGGCACGAACTTCTATTTCTTCGAACCCCTCGAATGATTCGCAGCAGGGATGTCTCTTCAGAGTCCAGTAGTAATCAGCCGTCATGACTGCACCCCAGCGTCACTGATACCTGGTCTCCATCTCTTTTAAGTCCTGATGGAATCTCTCCCTCTGCTCATTACTCATTGACCCCAGATTCCCAGAGAATAAGCCATGTATTTTGATGCTCATGTCGCATCCAAGGTTTCTGAAAGTAGTCAGTATATTAGTGACAAGAAAACAAATATGTAGCTTCAAAAAGTTTACCTGATTGAGCAAAACCAATGTGATTTTTGGATTCATCACATCCAAATGATCCTAAATCAGCTAAAAAAAAAACCTTAAACAATAAATTTGGTGTCGACCAGTGTCATCACTATTATTGTTAATAATATTTTTTATATTGCAAATACTTGCAGGTCAAAAAACCAACCCAAGAGGCTTTCCAGAATGAGTTCATAATTGAGAGTGTGGAGCGTTCCTTCATCTGTTCAGCCAGGTAAGACAGATCTTCAATAAATAAAGTAAAACATTTTGCATTGACTATGTACAGTTCAGAGTTAAAAGTTTCATAGCGCATTTGTTCTACCTCATTATATACATCGGGGTAGGTTATTTTTCAATCATATATAACTATCTTTGTTGTTACTGCAGTTCAGCCACAGAAAGAGAAAAATGGCTTGAGGCGATTTCTACAGCAATTAGTGACTTTACAAAGAAAAAGACCAGTTTTGTCCCAGGCAAAACTTCAGACAAGGTTTGTTCTGAATCTCCAGGTCCCTCATATGATCAAAAATATCACAATATGACACAATTTATATATTGCTATTCTATATATCATTTAAAAAACACAGACACATTTGAACAACAGTACTTCTTTGTTTAACCATAACATGCACAAGTTGTTAATGAAATACATTTGGCCCTTTTTTCAGATAAGTGTCAAAATTGTAGTGCTTCCCCAACCTGAAAATTGAAGCAGCAGCATTCTGATACCCTAACTAATAAACTATTTCTGGTTTAATTTTGTTAAACAGGTGGAAATTGAAAATGGTGCTGCTCTTGGTTCAAAGGCTCCTATATGGATCCCAGACCCAAGAGCAACAATGTGCATGATCTGTACATGCGAGTTTACTCTGACATGGAGGCGACATCATTGCCGCGCATGTGGAAAGGTGAAGTAAAAATACGTTTAAACACGATTTTCCAGAAAATAACAATCATTTCTATTTTCTGTCATATTAGGTAGTGTGTCAGTCTTGTTCTGCCAATAAATACAGCCTTAAATACCTAAAAGGACAGTTAGCGCGAGTGTGTGACCAGTGTTTTGTTGTGCTTCAGAAACAAGAAAGTAAGGATACAAGTATTATACACTCCTCATTTGAGTACTGTGGACTTATGGCTGTGATTTGAAAACTTTTAATATAATCTCCAGATGAAAAGGCCATATCGAATACAGTGACCAACAAAACTGCTTTTGCTTTTAACCGTAAACACAAGAAAATCCCTGCTCATCTCAAAGAGGTAGGAGATCTCTTCTTATCTGCATCAACTAAGTTACAAATGATATCATTGCAGCTTATAAAATATTTATTGTTTTAGGTGTCTGCAAATACAATCAATTCTACCATGAGTGGATATTTAGAGAGAATTAAGCCTAACAAAAAGCAGGGAAAGAGAATGTGGTTTGTCATCAAAGGAATGGTTCTGTACACATATGCTGCCAGTGAGGTGAATACTCAGTATTGCAGACAACTTTTTCTATGTTCACACCTAACATTAATTTATTCTCATCCAGGATGTTGCTGCCTTCAAAAGTCAACCATTGTTAGGCCTAACTGTGAAATCGGACTCAAAGTTACAATTCAGACTCATCCACAAAGACAAAGTTTTTTACATTTTTAAAGCTGATGATGAGCAAACAGCAGAGAGGTAAACTTACACTATGGCCATTAAGGCATTCATTTATAATTTATATTGATTATACTAATTATTATTTTTAACAGGTGGATCGAGGCCATGAGAAAGACCTCTGTGCTGGAAGCTTGATAAGACTGTTATTTCTACCTCCAAGTGTTTTTATCGTGTGCATACTCAGTGCTATTTTAAACACTTCTATGAAAGTGGTAAAGTTTTTGTATTTAATTATATGCACACAAAGTGTTTATTCAATTGTACAAGTGCCAATATTTGCCTCTTAAGTAGTTATTAATTTGCAAATATCGGTTTATCATTAATCGCACTTTTTATTATTTTCAAAATGAAGTAGCTTTCACAAGATTTACCTACATTGTTGGTTCTTATTTTAATTATTCACATCACTTGTGTTAGAGATATATTTTATTTCTGTTAACTACTTAAATCACCATGTTGTAGAGTTCACTTATTGTATATTGTTAAAGGAATTTTCCTGGACAAATATTGTTGCACAAAAATTGCACTCAAATTACAATAATGTCTACTATAGTGTTTTGGTAACGTGTTTCTGTAACTGTAAATGTTATGGAACTGCGTTTAATAAACGCGAACTTCATTAACATCTATGAGTGTTTAATAATGAAATAAATGTTTTCTCCAACTTTGACACATGACGCATGCGCAATGGTATGTTGTTCATCTAAAAGGTCACGAACTCTGACCCTTCTAAGAACAGCACTTACAGTTAAATTAATACTTTTAGTGGGTAAATTAACATATTATATAGTAACACTTTGAGCGGAGGCGATAATAATTAATACGGATGCACGCAACCCACGTTGGAGACATTTCGAGCCACAAACACAGGAAGAGAGGGCGTGTTTTGACGCCGTTCTACAGAGCTGCTGCTAGCTAAAGGCTAACTTAGCTCGTTAGCACTGCTCGGAGCTTCTCACGTGGTAATGTTTATTGAAAATTTAATCCTAGTTATTATAAGCGCAGTCGAGGTTTAATGTACACCTGAGTACTTCATTGACATCATTTGTAACATAACATATGAATAGTGCGTAAGCATCGCGTAGTGATGCTTACAAACTGAAACACGTTAGCCGGTCGTTAGCATCTATGACAGTATTGCTAACATTTGGACTACATAGGTTATAAAGTACACATCAGACGTGGCCATACATTCCAGTTACGATTTCGCGATTAATAACACCTCTGGCCCGTGATAGTGCTAATCAGTGTTGTTATTTGCAGATGAAATATAGCGATTTCAGTCCTCTTTTCGCAGCCGAAGTTCCGCCCGACAACATCATGGGCCTTAACCCTAGCATGCTTTAACCCTTCAATGTTGACCTTTCACCCACAGGAAAAGAAATACCTTATTCTTCCGTATCGATTTTAAATAGTTTCCCGTGAACAGTTTGTTTGGGTTTACGTAAAAGCTATTTTGATCAATCTTTGTTTGATGTAGCGCTTATTTAGACGTACATTACGAACAGTAGTACAGATTCAGACTAGCCATATGAGTTAGCTCTGGAGGCCACAAATGCAACAAATGATAAAATACGTGTTGTCTTTTCCAATATCACTCGCATTATTCACATTTAATAACTCTCGAATATGTGTCTATCTGTTCCTGAGCTGTATAATACAATTGAAGGCTCAACTTCATTAATTTGTAAATAGACTAACAACAACAATTGCCTTCGCAAAAAATGTTGATTTGATTAAGCAAATAATGGAATGTATAATTCATGATGTTTGTTACCGTGTATAATTTCTGTTTAGGTCCTCATGGGTTATTGTTGAAGAGAACAGTGGAGGTGGAGGTAATATCACAATGGATGGTCAAACTCAAAGAATTCAGCTTGTGTCAGCAGATGGCAACATGGCTTTGGGACACAGAATTCAGGTAAAAACACTTGTTGTTACACTTAAGACATGTTTCTTCATCAGCATAATTTTACATCTTTTTTTCTACAATAGATTGTGACTGATCAGCAAACGGGGCAAAAGATTCAGATTGTCACTGCTCTGGAACCACCTTCTCCTGGGAAGCAGCAGTTTATACTTGCAAATGCAGACTATTCATCCAGTGGAAAGGTCCTACTGAAGCAGGAAGGGTCACCTAACAAGGTCATCCTTGCCACTCCAGACAGCTCTGGGGTTAACCAGCTGTTGTTTGCATCTCCTGATTTGGCTGGACAGCAAATTCAGGTATTGCTTGCTTAAGTGTTTTTTTTTTTACTTTTCAGACAGTTTTGACTTATTTTGCAAAAAAATCCCATGACTAGAACATAAATTTGTTGCAGACAGTGTGAGGTTAGTTTTGAATGCTCTCATTGTTTTTTTGGGGGTTTTTTTTCTCTTGTTTTTCAGTTTGTAACAGATGGGTCAGATCAGTCCCTCATCAAACCCGTTGTTGAGTACTGCGTTGTCTGTGGGGACAAGGCATCAGGTAGAGTTTTTTTCTTCTTGCCACAACATACACATTTTTTGTATGTGGTACAGGTGTAACTCTATTTTCTTCCTTTTAGGGCGCCATTATGGAGCGGTCAGTTGTGAGGGCTGTAAGGGATTCTTCAAACGCAGCATTAGAAAGAACTTGGTCTACACTTGTCGAGGCTCTGGCGAATGTGCCATCAACAAGCTCCACCGAAATCGTTGCCAGTACTGTCGGCTGCAGCGATGCATTGCTCTGGGCATGAAACAGGACTGTAAGAGACTACCGTGTAATGACTACTATTCTTTGGATGCTTATAATGTTAAGAAATTGTTTCTTTATTTTTTAGCCGTGCAGTGTGAGAGAAAACCCGTTGAAGTCACTCGTGAGAAATCAATGAACTGTGCAGCCTCCACTGAGAAGATCTATATTCGCAAGAATCTGTTTAGTCCACTTGCTGCCACTCCAACTTTTACTTCTGACAAAGAAACTGCCAGGTACCTCATAATAAGTGTTCTAAATCACATTACAATAATATTACTGTAAAACACCAAAATACTTTTGGAATAAAATTTTGTATGAAATACAAATAGCATACACTTTAATGGCAGGTCTGCAAGTTTGTTGGAGTCCAGTATGTTACTCAACATCCAACATCCATTCCCAAAGCTGGAAAACACCATTTTGATTCCTACATCTCCAGACAAGGTAAATCAGCATAAATGGATCTGTTATTAATGCTACATGCTACAGTTATTTTAACTGATCATTTCCACAAGGATGACCCATCACAAGGAGACCTAGGTACTCTGGCAAATGTTGTGACATCTCTGGCCCACCTTGATAAGACACGAGAGGAGAGTGAAAGCGGCAACGACTTACTGGGAGTCGAGACCCTCAGCAATGGTGATAGTTCAATCACAGATCTTCAGGATGACCAAAACACAAGTGACATCACACGGTATGGAAGAATAAAGAAACTGCTTTGAGTACAGATATTATGCAAGGGAGAGAAGTGTTTGTCATAAGGAAATTACATTACATTTCCTGTTTGGGCCATGTGGTTTCTGACTCAGCTGCCCTAATTCAATTCTGGCTTCTGGCTGATCAAAATGTACCATCTTGGCTATGGCTGCTGTTCTATAAATGGAAAACTAAATTATGTGACAGCAAAGTTGATATAGAAAATGCATATTGTGTATTCTGTATTTCTCAGAGCATTTGATACCCTGGCTAAAGTCCTTCATCCCAACGAGAGATCAGCAGCAGACACTTTGGAGGCGGCGATGCAGTTAATGGCAGGAGATCAGTCTGGCCCTGTTTTGGAGCTAAATGGGCCTCTTCTCTCTGACAGCCACATCCCCTTTAAAGTAAATATAACTTTACTTCTGAGTTATGACTATATAAACATGAACTTTTGAGAAATTGCATTCCTATATACATATTGGATAAATGCTGTTCTCTTACATGTTTTGACAGCTCATGATGCCTTTGCCTGTGCCAGAGTATCTCAATGTCAACTACATATGCGAGTCAGCCTCGCGGCTTCTTTTCCTTTCTATGCATTGGGCTCGCTCCATACCTGCATTTCAGGCTTTAAGGTAAATTTTAATAACAAATACATAGTCTAAGGTAAGCTTTAATAACAACTACATGGTTGATAATTTTGGCTTCCATCACCTATCTGATTTACTAAACTTACTCATACCCTGTCTTTTATTGTAGTGGCCAAGAAAATGACATTAACTTGATGAAAGCCTGTTGGAATGAGCTTTTTGCCCTCGGCTTGGCACAGTGCTCCAATGTAATGAATGTTGGTACCATCCTAAGTGCGATTATCAACCATCTGCAGACAAGCTTACAGGAAGGTAAATGTTCTGGTCATTTCAGTGACACATGGTTTTGATTTAATAATTTTAATAGTTTTAAATTTTGGCCTGCTGTTACAGACAAACTGTCCCCTGAACGAATCAAAGTCGTAATGGAGCACATCTGGAGGATGCAGGAGTTTTGTAACAGCATGTCTAAACTGTCACCTGACTCCTATGAATATGCCTACCTGAAAGCCATTGTTCTTTTTAGTCCTGGTACTTTCAGATATTTAGACATGTATACGTCATATTTGGATTACATAATCAGAACTGATGGATTGTGTTCTTCTACCAGACCATCCAGGGATAGACAACATTTCACAAATACAGTTCTTTCAAGAGCAGGCCTACACAGAGCTACAGGACTATGTCACCAGGACCTACCCTGAAGACTGCTATCGGTAAACAACCTATGTAACTGCATTACAAGCATATGGCCTATGTTTAATATAGCAGATATGATGTCTGATTTGCTGTACTTGCTGCAGTTTGCATGTTTTAATTTCATGTCTCATTTCTCTCTGGCTGCTTCCAGGTTGTCCAAGCTGTTGCTGCGTCTCCCTGCCCTGCGGCTCATCAGTGCATCTGTCACGGAGGAACTGTTCTTTGCCGGACTCATCGGAAACGTTCAGATTGACAGCATCATCCCATACATCCTCAAAATGGAGTCCACGGATTATAACAGCCAAACTGTTTCTGGGCTCTGAACCTACGGTTTGTCACACCGTAGATTTGATGATCAGAGAAAAACTCAAAACGCTCTTGTGACTGGTCAATGCCAGTTAACATTTTATTTTATTTAAATCTTGATGAGGATCTGGCTCCTGGAAGCCTCCCTAACAGATTTTCGACTTCTGGAGAGGAGCAGTTGAGAGTATAGACTTCTGAATGATAGTACATAGTGTTTTATTACCTGTCTCCACCCAGTATTTCCATTCGGCACATCTCACATGAGAACTGAAGGACCTGTTTCACGCCGTTTTCCTCTCCTCATTTGTCATAATGTGAACTGACTTGTGTACCTAATATTCTTAAAGGTTTAACCTTTATTTTCTAAGTGCTTGCTGATCCAAAGGATTGCATTTGCTTCTATTGTTAAATATTTTACAAAATATGAATCTGAAAAAAAAGAAAATAGTCTGTACATAATTATGTATATAGTCACAAGAAACGCTACGGTGGCCTCTTGTATTTTGTTTTCTGGACAATTCATGTGAAAATCATTTTAGAATAAAGTACCTGGATGGCATGTCATTCAGTTTTACCCTGCCTCCCCCACGCTTTGAATTTCTGCTCAAGACCAAATCTTGAGAGCAATTTTTCTCAGTTTGTTCAATGTTCCTTTCCTATCAAAGACATACTTGAATGAAATCAAACGTGTCTAAAACTAATTAACAATCTTCTGTTGCTGTAAGATGAACACATCTTACTACTTGGAAATTGATACACCCTTTCCTGCCTTGCCTTTCTCTGAACTTGTCCATGTTTCTAATAACAGCAGACTGTTTTGTGTGTCTTTTGAATTAATAATGCAAAATCTGTATCCTGTCACTTGTTGTGTCAAGTGACGTAGAGGGAGTAAGAAGCTGCTGCAGTGTACCTGGAGCTTTATTGACCAGTAAATTTTTCATTAGTTCCTTGGAAACATGACTGAGATGGACAGAGTCGGGGAGCATTCTATGGCTACAGTTGATGAATATGTCCCGCAAATTAAAAGCCTTGCTCAAGTATGCATTAAAACTTGATGAACATTATTGTCTGCTGCTGTGTTCCAAGTTGTCATTGTCCGGTATAGTCTACGTGCTATCTCCTCTGCCCTATCGAATCGCCACATCGCTTGACTCACCCTATTTGAGCAGCAGAGGTTAATGACACTGTGTCAATGAATGGGCCACTGTTTAATCTCTCAATGCAGTGATCCATCACTTTTACATGGCTACTCAAATGGATACTGGGCAAAAGACAAGTTAAAAATAAATGTCTATTAAAAGCTATGCGATAGATTCAGATTAATGAAGTTGAATAAAAAAAGATGGTTATTTTGGTAGCCTGGCTGGATTAAAGGGAAAAATCAAACAAAGGTGAAATACCATGCATTATATGTAAAAAATGTCTAGTTCCTATTTACAGAAAAACATCTAACAACATAACGGCATTATAAAAACCAGCTTGATCCCATATTATGTCTCATAAGTATATCATTACAATTCGGAACTTTTGGCACCCCTGGGAAAAGAGGGCCAACAAAAAGGTAGCTATAGTAATGTGGCTTGTACTATTATATCTATTTAATTAACATAACTTGGATTAGAAGTGTCTAGTCATATTTGTCATTTGTCCTCTATTTCTGCTTTAATGTATAGAATATTTAGAGATATTTAGAGATAGAGAACATATTAACTTAGCATTAAGTCAATATGTTCATGCCCATTGTTTTGCTGTGTAGCTCATAGTAATAGCCCATAATTATTATTCAAGAAGTCATGTGA
Source organism: Periophthalmus modestus (assembly GCA_019594935.1). Lineage (NCBI taxonomy): Eukaryota > Metazoa > Chordata > Actinopteri > Gobiiformes > Gobiidae > Periophthalmus > Periophthalmus modestus. Next base: position 22,652,389 of record JAIEZT010001390.1, on the reverse strand, counting down.
TAGACCTAATTTTTACAGGAATCATGCATTAACATAGTACATAACTTAAAATCTGATTAAGTGTCATTGGTTCAGAAAAAAAGAGAGCAAAACATTCTGGTAGATTTTGATAGCTGGTTCACACGATTTATTTCAATCTTTCTCTAAGATATTGAACGATAACTTTGAAAGCATAAATCACACAAAAAAAAAAAAAACCCAAACAAACATGTTAACTGACTTTATAGAAACAACTTTATCTGGCAGTGACAGACACGTGCTCTGATGTTTTTTACCCTCCTCGCGCTGGTTTGGGGGGCGGGGCCATATGGATAAAGGGGCGGGGCCATATGGATAAAGGGGCGTGGCGAGACTCTCCACTTGAGTTTTTGTTGAGCGGAGGGATCAGGGGGGAGTGCGTGATCCTGCGTGTTTAGGAGCCGCATTGAACTGAAAAGCAGGCTAATCATGAGTACACGGTCAGATCTGTGTTGGAAACCGGGTCTAACCTTGACGAAGACTTAAATAAAAAGGCTCAAAGTCGTGAGCATGCCCAGCGCCACGGTCCGAAGTTTATGTGAAGTAGAGAAATACCTCCAGAGCAGCAGCAGCAGCAGCAGCCGGACGGTGAGTAGCCCGTTTATCACGAGAGAGGAGCAGCGTTATTGTCTCGTATTAACCCGTAATACTGGACCATGATACTAACAGCTGTCTGAAACCCCAAGCTCGTGTTATTGTGGCATCTTCGGCATTTAAATATGTGTAAATAACGTACAATACAGTAATACAAGTCTCAAACTCCTCACACATGGTTTGACCTAACGTCTGACAAGCTCCTCTTTGTGCTGCTGTGAGATATTGATTGTCATGCTTTCTGCCATGTGTCTTTGTCAAATAATTCACTCTTACTGATTTGTGGACGACTGTAGAGCCAAGACAAGCAGCAAAACTAAAGATTAGCAAAAATCTACTGGGCAATAGAGTTAATCAAGCAGAACTAAGCCCTCTCTTGTTGCAAATTGGCCATACTTTACAGTTAAATTAGCTTGTACTGTAGTAACTAGTTGTTAATCTGTAGCTAGCCAATGTATGTAGCCCCATTGTTGTTTTTTACTGTACTTTAACTGTTCACTTGTTTAACAGTGTTTAAACTATTTCCAGGTGTATTTTAGTAAGCTTTGGACTGTAGTACTTGGAAATAGTGATTCTTAATCAAATCTTTTCCTTAAGTTTAGCAGTGAACAGCCAATGCAGTAGTCCCACAGCTGAGCAAACACAACTGAATTAGTAAATAATGTATTACTGGGCTTTTGTCATCAGCACACTCTCCCTTACAACTGTTTCTGCTTCTGAGGACGCAATAACCTACTCACTGTTGTTCTCTCTCTCTATCTAACCATTAAAGACAGTAATCTCACCATTAAAGACACCATTAAAGACTTTAGCGAAGCGTAATAGGGTTATGCATATCACTTGTCTGAAAATATTTGACAAGTTTTGTAGTAACTCATTTATATTATTGGTAAGAACAAGACAAGATGTACACATAGATAAATGCATACAATCTTTTCATATTTCATTCGCTCTGTTTTCGCTATGTTTAAGCATTGGTCGTAGTCATGCTTGTTGCGCTCTTCAGATGTCTAATATTACATAATCAATGCTGGTGTTGAATTGTGGGAAATTAAAAGGAAAAATATCATGTGATCATTCTCCAGACAGATGATAATGTGGCATTTTAATCTTGTGGTACGAGTCTCATCCCTAATTAAAATACGTGCTTCTCAGACCCTCCTCCCCAAATACCAAAGATGCCTGTTTTATGAAACTAGAAAGCCACTAATTGAACAGGTAATTTTGCTTGTGTATTTTGCATGAGACCCTCCCACTGGTTTCCTAACTGGTCTGTTTCACCTAACCTGTTGCTACCACCTCCTACTTTTTCTCTTACTCACTCAAAATGAATGAAATGTTTCTTTCAGCCTCAGCTTGAATGAATTGTGACAAGTAATTATTACCTGTTAAACTGTGGTTACTTGCAGACTTCATGAAGCAGCTATTGTAATTTGGCTGCTTATAGCTAGTTGTTGCAGTTTTTCTTTTTCTTGGCGAACAAATCACATTCCACTTTCGGCCCTCAAAAAGCCTTTGTGTAGCGGACATAGTGGGTCAGAGGCCAGTGATGATGCAACCCCTTCATTTGGGAAGCTTAAGTAAAGCACTGCTTTTAACCCAAGATATGTGCACCAAATCATCTTAATTTAAAACAATCATCTGTGTATTACATGTATTAGTAAGTAGAACAGCATCATAATAAAACAATAAAAAATTACTGATCAAAACAGTGTCAAACTAAAAGTTAACAAAACAAGGGGAACATATGAGTATTGAAATGACAACAATGGCTTAATAAATCTACAGACTTAGACAGTATATTAAATAAGTTACAATTAGGGTTGGAGAAAGTCGATACCCGGTTACTAATTGATTCATTTTATTTATTCTTTAGTTATTTGTTTATTTTTAATACCACAGTAAACTCAGTAGGCTCAAGAAGACTGAATAAAATATAACTTTATCTCTTAAACAGTGCAATACGCAACCCATAATTCATATTTCAAAACTACAAAAATGGTTGGTTATGTCTTTTTAGATTGGGGAAATGAAAGTGCAACCTGCTAATTTTTGCAACTCTAGACCCAAGACTTCCTCATTTATACCCTTTATTAAACTGTGGGGTGGTGTCCTAAGTTTGCAAATATGGCTGTTTTAAAAGGTCATGAAAGTACTTGAAGTAGAAGGTAGACTGTTTCTTCATGGAGATTAATGAGTCTTTTAACCACCGTCTGCGTAATAGATTTTTATCAGTGGACTCAATATTGTGAAACACTTCCACTATCCCCCCATCTTGTTGTCTTGTTTATGTTTACCATGGCTAATTAGCTTGTATGCTATGTTACGTCACAGCATCTATTCACTTTCTCACTACAAATCACTTCTTGGCTGCTTATTTATCTTAATTGAATCCCTTTTTGCAGCACCAAGAGTCCACTGGGGCCAAGCAGATGCAGCCAGTGTTAATGGGCTATTGATTTAGTCCTGGCTTTCTGTCAGTCCATAAGATAATAGGGAGGAAAACATCTTAAGTAATTCATTTGGTTGCCCTCCTAGGGTGTCTTTTAGGAAACTCCAGAAGTCCTTAACAACATCTTTGTTCATTGTAATTATTAAGCATTATTTCAGGTCAGTTCACAGCAATCGCAGCAATTGATTAAGCAGAACTTAACCCCTTGACAAAACCACTTGGGACTAACTTGGTTCTAAGATTGGACTAGATGGGATCTTAACCAGGATTAGTCCAGAGCTGAAACAGGTACCCTAGCGCATACTAAACCAGATCTAAAACAGGACTACATCACCTATAAGGTTTAAACCAAAACTAAACACTTTATCTGCAAATTGTAGTACATCCAACCAAATTTAGCAGCTCCCATCCAGATCTACACCAAACCAATGCTGGCTGGATTAAACAAGTTCTAAACCAGGAATACACCGGCTCTGAACAAGAAACTACAACAGCAAAAAATATACAGAAATGAAATTATAAATGAATGACTAAAACCAGTCTATAACTGGACTGTGCTGGATCTCATCATTACATGAACCTCTCGCAACACAGATTTGGCAGGGCAGTCCATAGATGCTTCTATCCCTTTGGCTAGTGCTCTTCCTGTCCCCCTGTGTGTGCTCTGTGGGGATAGTGTCTGTATCCGTCCCAGGATGCTGTGGGAGGAATACCAATCAGGAGCTCTGCAGGCCTCCTCTACAGGCCTGGGTCTCAACCAGACTGAGGCTGCAACCAAGTTTCAAAGGAGTGCATTTACAATAATCTTCCATTAAGTGTCATTATTTTATGTGCCTGAAATGAGGGTGCAAACACTCTTAAATGAGAGTGTAATGCACCCTTTTGCACCCCTGTAGACCTGGGACTGCTCCTCTGCCTCCTCTGAGCCCATGAAGGGGATGGTTTGTTCACTGTCGACAAGCGTGCCAGCACTCTTACCCCATGAGTGTGTCTATTTGAGAAGCCTAAGACAATATCTGTAGCAAAAGAAAGGCCCGGGCTGCAAGAAAGTTTCCCATCGACAAATATTTTGTTATTTAATGTCAATATGCGCTAATGAAATTTCGGTGTGTCCACTTTTCCAGTTTGTTATAGTTTAAAGTTTGACTATGTTGGTTTGGTCCCTTTTAGTTTAACTAAGCTTTACTTGACTTTAACCTGGTTTAGTAGACTTAAAAAGGTGTTAGAAAAAGGTAAATTTTATATGTTTAAATAAACAGAGCTGGTGGTTTAGTTTTACCCATGGATGTTTTATGAAAGCAATTAGTAGGCTATACTTACTATCCAACAGTATACTCTCCTTCCAAATAGTAAACCTAACCCCTGATTGAGTCTTTTATGACATAACTCTGAACATACTTGACCTGGCCATATGCTGCCAGCTCTAGTCTACATCAGATTACAGCTCTTATTGTTTGGCCTTAAACATATGATGGAGACACGCTTTCCTGTTTTTCTGGATACATTTGTGTTTGACTTTGAATTTGTATTGGAACAGTGTGTGCAGTAACAGTTTCTTTACACTCTTTAAGCACTAATACTGTTTGTTAGGTCCACACCCTGAAGTATGTGGCTTCTTCTCACACCAGTTTAAGTGCTGCATTGATGCGTTTCTTATTCCTTGTGGTGCTGTAACGTCGCCTTTTGCATAAGAAATTGAATTGCTAACTAGATCATTGATCTGGCCTCAAAGAGTGCAGAGCAAGATAAGCAGCTTCTGCAGTTTCCCTTGACTCCTTTTTCACTGCAAAAAGATTTAGTGTCACTGTTTTGTTTTAAAATTGAGGTTTAAGCAGCATTTTTGGTGTCGTCTTGCAGGGGACCAGATCCTATTAAATGGGTCACCATCCTGGACAGACGCTGTGTGTTATGTAGGGCAGCGTGGGGGACAGGGGGCTCACACTGAGACGAGGTGCAATGGTGCCTCACCCCAAACATCATGAAACCCCCAAAGTCCTGTGCTCCACAGTTTTGGTGTGGATTTAGTTTGATCTAGTAATCTAACCGGTCATCATATGACCCCAAAATGACCCCAAAATGTAAATTATGACTTTGGATAGCGTTTTTTTTTTTTTTTTTTTGTTTTTGTAGTCTTTATTTTTACAGGAGGTAGTGTAAAATGTTTCACAGCATTGCATTTGTATAGAGTATTGCTTTGTAACTGGCTTTAAATAAAAAAAAACAAAAAACAACAGCTACAACACAGAGACACATGTATGTACAGATTTTTAAAAATACATCCATGGTACGTACCTACCTGTCACTTGGCACAGCCTTATTGTAACATGGATCACTGCTCTTGCTCTACCATATGTCATGTTCCAGCTCAGTTTTCACCATCCCATCTCCATTCTCTTTCATCCCTAAGGACCTTGAGCCCTCTGCCTGCTTCACCCCTGTCTCCACCTCCGCCTCAACCCTGGAGCACCCCTGCCCAAGTCTGTGGGAGAAGTGCAGGGAAAAGTAGGGCAGCTCTTCACAAGATTTGGGAGGACATTTTCATCAGTGTGAGACTAATTCATTTAACGGACTCACTCGACCAGAACAAGCCATCTCATTGCTCCAGCAGTTTTTAAAGTGGCTAAAAATATTGATGCCAGGGGAGGAGGAAAATGTTCACGATTGGTTTTAACTGATAAATGTTTTTTTTTTTTAACAGCATCTGGTTTGAGTTATTGAGTTATGTGAGACTGTCCCATGAATTAGATCTCCTCCTAGTGCAGGCTTACTCCCCATTTTATCAGCTGCGTAAAACATTTTGGCCTGACACCAATTACTACAGCTGCATACATACTGACTTTAATTTTAAAAATACAATCTTAATCATTATCTTTTTCAGCACAATCTCCTTTCAAAAGTTCTTTTTAGTAGGCCTTGCATCATTTTCATCACTACTTCTACTTTACTCTTGCACTGTATCAGCACCTTGTAACTACAAACACACAAGTGCACCCTCCTCTTGGCCCCTAATGCTACAACAGGAGATGTGAGTGTGCTCAGAGTCTTTGGGGGTTTCGCTTGGTTTCACTGCAGCAGAAACAGCCCCAGGTCCAAGGTGTCTCACTCAGCAGGCAGTTGTTTGATTGTCGTTTAAAGGCTGAACATGAGCAAATTCCACACTGCACTTCCTCATAGAGTAGATGAATATTAAACACTGCGATTCTATGTGCGACAAACAGGTTTGACAAAGACTGGCTTATGTTTAAACCCGGTTGTTTAGACAGATATTGTTTGCGCTCTGGAAGAATGGGATTGTGATTGGAAGCTTGGCTCAACAGCTTACACATCAGCCCAGTGAATGCATATGTTGTATTGTTTCATCAGTGCTCAGCCCGGGACAGAGCAGAGGTAGGACACGACCACAAAGTGTGCCTTTTTCTGCACAGAAAGACTTCAGTGTTGGAGATGGGCAGCCTGCGTCGGTGAGGGGACTGGGTGGGCAGGGCACAGAGCCTCAAAGATCCTAGAAAGAACCACCAATTGTTTTATTTCACTCTTTACATTACATACAAAATTCTGAATTATTCAAACAAAATGTCTACATTATCATAAAGATGAATTGGACAAATGCAAATGAAATTGTCATGAGAAAGAGCACATATTTGGAGTGATATTTGATAGTAGTATATGTCAGAGCTGTTTTTGTTCTCAGCATCTGCCACAGAAACAAGTTTGACTTGTTGGGTGTGACATCATAGTCCTGACGGCAAACCGGAAGTAGGTTGTGCAATGATATTACTCAAACCCAACTGAAACCGTAGTGAGTTTCTAATGCGATCTGCTGAAATGTGCTTTAAGGCTATGTACCAGTGTATGGTATACTTTTTTCCCTGCTTTAGGTTAACACCCTCTTTTTTGTTTTTTTTCCCATTCAACTGTAAAAGTTCATGAGTAAGTCCATTGTATTGAAACCGGCTTTCGTGATAACACTAAGCTGGATTGCATCTCGGACCTATTTGCTCAAAACTCAGTGTTACGTCTGTTAAGGATTAGTGCTTTAGTTTGGTACACCTTCCAGTATTTGTTGTACAACATGTCCAGGCTCTAGGGGCATAAATGTCTCCATCATTTATTACTATGTTTTTTTATTCTCAGGCCTATGTAATTATCACACTTATCATCATGATGATAATATGTAGTTAAATATGCTTCATCAGAATCTGCTTGTCTTACATTAGTTTCCTCTTTGTGCATGGCTGTGTTTTAATAGCTACTTGGAATGAGATATGAATGAGAGTAGTAAACTTGCCATATCAGACACAATGACTGTGATGATGAGCCGATATGAAGCAAATGGTAATTGACAGTAAAAACAGACTTTGTCTGGCAGAAGGATTTCCTGGCCTTGTGTTATTATTGCTGACCTACATTACACGGCCATGCCCCACTTCTTTCATATGCCGTTTCATAGCAGTTATCTGAATGTTGTCATCCATGTTCAATACTGTAAACAAATAGGATTACATTTGAAACAAATGTGCCATAAGAGCATTATGGGGACATGCAGATGGTCATTGGGTGTCAAGGCAGACACGTTATATTTTAGTCCCATTAGTCTGCCCAGAATTGTGGAAAGGATTAATGAATTTGCTCAACTGTAATTAATGTAGTGTGTTTTAATACATATTTTAGTTATCAATGAATTTATTGCTGTCTATATCTGGTCTCCACAGATGGACCGGAGTGCTGAAGGCAGTCTTCTGGGCATCCCTTCAATGCGCCGGGGCTCATCAGAGAATAACCTGGACTTGGACTTAGATGGTTCAACGTTGGGCTGTGAGGTCCAACGTAGCCGCTCCTGTTTAGACAACCTGCAGCAGAAAATCCTTAAAGTCACAGAGCAGCTGAAGATTGAACAGACAGTGCGGGACGAGAATGTGGCAGAATATTTAAAGTTGGTCAATAGTGCAGACAAACAGCAAATGGGCCGTATTAAGCAGGTTTTTGAGAAGAAGAACCAAAAGTCATCTCAAAACATTGCACAGATGCAGAAGAAGCTAGAACAGTATCACAAAAAGATGAAAGACAGTGAAATCCAACAGACCACACCTCCTCATCCGCCCATGTTCAAACACAGCACTATCCCCAGAGAGTCCTCCAGAGAGCTTTTAAAGGACATTACAGGCAGTGGACGACATCCAACAATGGACAAAATCAAGACCATAGGACCCGGCGTCTCTCTCTCCCCGCCTTTCTTTTTTAGTAAGCCTAGAGAGTTTGCAAATCTAATCAGAAATAAATTTGGAAGCGCTGACAATATTGATCACCTCAAGTCTCCAGCAGACTCCAGCTCTCCCCTTCCCACGGACAGCACATCAAAAGGCCTCAGCAGTAGCACCTCCATGGTCGGCAAGCCTAAGTATCCCAGTGACGATGAGTGCTCCTCAGGCAGTGCCTCTATTTCGGACAGTAATGGAAACACACCAGTGGCAGGAGGTGGTGCTACAGGGGGACAGGTGCGTGACCAAGGGTCAGGACAGGAGCAACATAGCGGGGCAGAGAGTCAGGGCAGCCTAGCCTTGTGTCTGGAAGAGGCAAGGGAGATCAAAGATGCCCAGAACCAGCTCGAGGAGGACCTGGAGGAATTGAAGGCGCAGTTCAAGAGGGAGTATGAAGCACTCAATGGCCTGCTGCTGGAAGAGAAGTACAGGTATGCAGCAATTATAATTTATTTTATCCCTGCCAGTGACCAGCCACACAAATCATTTATTTAATTAAATGTTCAACTAGCTTGTTTAGATCAGTATTTTTGCCATGTTTTGTGTTGCATATTCCACCCAACCACATAGGTTGACATTTGCTTAACTTCGCAACCTGTTGATTTGCTTGTTTCATTCAAATCTCTTCTAATATTACTTATTCAAATTAAGTGTTATATCATCATGTTACTGTTTTTTCATCAGGTACGAGCAGCTGGAGGACCAGCTCAATGATTTGACAGAGCTTCATCAAAATGAGATGGCCAATCTGAAGCAGGAACTGGCCAGCATTGAGGAAAGAGTGGCCTACCAGGCCCAAGAACGGGCCCGTGACATACAGGTGCATTTTAAACTTATTTTATTTAGGTTTGGAGTGGATGTTAAGTAAGAGTATAAGATGATGGCCTAAATCTTTGATTTATTTTATATTTTTTGCTGACTCATTTTTTAATTAGCGTGTTATCCAAGTTGTACACAAATCAGATACTCAAATGCCCTCTCTTTCCATTTAATTTGTACCCAATCATTTGTGAGCAATTATAGCAATGATCTGCTAAAATGTCAGCCAGTGCCTTGTGGCAAACCCTTAATTCCCCTGCCTCTCTGTCTTTGTCTCTGTTTTTACAGGAAGCGCTGGAGTCCTGTCAGACACGCGTGTCCAAACTGGAGCTGCAGCAGCAGCAACAGCAACAGACGGTCCAGTTGGAGACCCACGATGCGCGGGTCCTGCTCGGAAAAACTATCAACATCATGCTTGCTATCATAACCGTCATTCTGGTCTGTGTCTCTACCGCTGCCAAATTTGCTGCTCCTTTAATGAGGAGTAGACACCATGTCATAGCCACCATTTTAGGAGTCTGCTTTTTGACCTTTTTCTGGAAAAACTGGGAGCGTTTGCAGCATGTCATAGACAGGATGCTGCTTCCAGCCTGATAATGAAAGCACACAGCACACAGTGTTGACTCAACATACTGTCTGAAATAGGAATATCCAACAGGATTGGTTGTACAATCGTCAAAAACGCAATCACCATCCATTTTACAGTTTTTAAAAAGTCTGAATTTTTATTATTCCTTGTTTAGAACTTGAATCTGAATAGCTAAACTTTTTCTTTCTTATTTTATAATTATAATAACAATATACCCTGGAGTATTTGATTGGTTCTAATCAAATTTCAATACACACATAAAAAGGGTTAATAATATCCATTTTACAGTAGTAAACCATAAAGCCTAAAGATTGTACCTAATTTAGGCCAAAACAATACAGATTAAATATATAATGGGTGTAATGTTATTTTTTAGTGCATTAAAAATACGATTACCATTGAGGCCTAACACGCAATAAATGGACGGCAATTATTTTTTACACAATTGTCCAATGCTGCGTCCTTAGAGAACTTTTTTGCAAGTCTTCTTAATTTACTTTTAAAGTGCAATATAGATTTGATTCACAAAAGCACTATTTTTGAAAATGATTCTTTCAGAAGTGTGCGCCAGAGGATTTAGCGGAGTGACAGGGTGTTGCTTTGGGGGGTGAGGAGTGCAAGGGATGTTGTCATTAACATTGGCATGATGGATCCATAACCACAGAAGCCACTGCTGGGCTATGATAAGACCAGCTGTCTCCTCTCTCAAGGGCCAAAAATCAATCCAACCGCATTACAGCACTGCTAGCATGTCCATATCACCGCAAGACACACTTCACTGGTTATCTCACACACCCAGCCAATACAAAACAGTGTATGTTCAAAAGGATCACTGTCAGGGCTGCACAATATAGGAAAAAATATTCAGCTGAATATTACAAAATGAAGAGAAGTTTAGATATTTGAATGTATTTTACCACAATAATAACGCCATTAATTCATAGCACAAGTAGGTACTTTAGTCAAAACCGTTAAGGTCATTTAAAACTATAACTAAACACTAAATCGAAACTCAGTAAATAACCGGACTGCTAAATCTAACCTTTTTTAGTAAAGTTTGTCATGCTTTTTATATTGTGTAGCCCAAAAACACATGCTCATTTCTTTTGACCTATTTAAATGTGATAATGTGATTTTGCATTGATACTGTGATAAAAGGCCGTTGCCTTTTTACTCCAATGATGAAAGATGAGCCGCTTTTTCCTGGCTCTAACTAAGGAGAGAAATACAATGGACTGATCAATTTCATGAACATTGTCTGAAAAGATGTTACATGAAGAAACTACAGACACTTTAAATACTTGTTGGCCATAACAAGATGTTTCTGTTCATTATCTTGATGTTGTTTGTCTACTGATCTTAATCATATTTTTGTTCTTGTACATGTTTTCAAAACTTTGACCTGTGGAACTACCACCTGGTTTACATTCTTTTATTGTGACCAATCACCCAGATTCCATGCATTTAATGTGCCTTTCTTAAATTAAACCTTTTTAATCAAAATACGACTAAAGATTGAGTTCTTGGTAAAAAGATACAGTGAAGTGATTCATTTTTAGTCAGACTGAAAATTAACCTCACCAGTTGCAACAAATGTTTGTAAGTTATCTCAAAATTTTACAGAACCACGGAGAAAAACAGATTTAGGCAAATTAATTTTCTTTCCAAAAATTACCATAACACCATAAATCTTACAGTGCTTGCCATTTTTATTTCTTCCAGTTCGGACTCCACAGTATTGTGCAAGTACCTGTGGAATGAGAAAGGCAAACAAAATTTGAGATAACACCCCAATGAGCTTCAGTCAAATATATGAAATCTCTCTTACTTTGGCTTAGCACTGCAATATTGTCTATTTATGCTCTCTTTAACTTATTTATTCTCTTTTATTTATTTAAGATTTATTTATTTAAGATTCACATGGGAAAGAAAATCCCCTCCCAGAGAGAACAAAAAAGTCGTCTAGTTGTTTGGGCTAATGCAAAAGGCTGCACTACCACTAGGGGGAGAAGCTGCATCACTTTCGAGAGAACAAGCACAATGGACCCCTTAAAAATCCACAAAGCATATATATTTAACCAGCATAATATGCAAGCCTTATTAATAACTTGGAACAACTCACATAGGCTATTATGTACTAATGAAGTTGGAGAACAATTTCAAATCCACTTTCAAGGTGTAGGCTTTGGGAAAGAGATAGAGATTTACAATGAAATAGCGCCATCTCCTGTTTAAATTAAACCTAAAAAGAATTGCAGGCTTTTCTTTAGTTTTCTCTATCTTGTTATCCATTTGCATATTCTGTAAAATGACTTACTTAGTATTGGGTATTGTTGATTATATTGAGGGCCAACTTAATAAAATTACTCCATTTGAGTGTAAGCATACCTTTAATCTGTAGTATCTTAATTGAAAAAGCCTTTCATAGCTTTATCATATTTATTTTGAAGCTAGCAGGGTGCTCACTGGCATGTATCCAGCCTCATGCAGTCTCTGCATGGTTAAAGCTGTCAGACTGTGATGTGGGTCACCTGGCACAGCAGAGCGCATTGCCAGCTCTGCGTGACGGGTGTCTGCCTCCGTGTGCAGCAGAGGTGGGCATGATAGACAGCCTAACTGATCTTTACTGCTCACGTTGTGGTCCTGTACTTTGAGAATAGCCCAAATTTAAAAAAGAAGATATGGTGAGAGGGGTGCACATATGCTGGAGTGTTTGTGTGGGAGGGCTGGCGGCGTTTATACATTTGTGGAGTAACTAAAGCCCCTAGGAGAGAAAGAAAACGTTCAGATTGGTGTGCACAACCACCCACACATCTACACACACGGAGGCTTAAAATTGGGATTATAAGATATTTTTGTTGGTGTCAATGGCAGGCCTTGTTTGTTTTCCATTCTCTGTCCTCCTTTAGTTGATTATGTGAACTAAAAAGTGCATATTTCCCTTTGATCTGCAGTGTTTTCCATTCAACTCTCCCATGAGGCTGTTGGAGCTGCTTGGTCCATTCACTGGGCTCCATAATGAGCTGCTAATTATCCCCGGACCTCATCATCCCTTTAGGCCAGCCTCCTCCTCACAGGTTGGCATGGTGACCACTGGTGGGACCTGCAAGATCAGGACACCAAAGGCACCACAGCATCCTCAGGGCTCTGGAGAGAGAAGACTAAGTGCTGTTACTTAATTAAGGGAAGGTGTGGGCTACATCATTCATAGCTTTAATGCCATTTATCATTGTTATTGGTATATTTATAAATATAGATGCCGTTTTGCTCAATATACAACTGTGTATGGGAACATTATGACCTTTAAAAAACTTTGAGACTATGGACCCTCTAGCAGCTGTGGGTCCTTCCCATTTCCTGTTTGTGGTGTCATGGAAACGCCATATTCCATTTCCCTCCATGCTTTAGCACCGGGGCATTAAAATGTATGCTTTGCCAGATATAGCAAGGTCCCAGAGCTCAAACATCAGCAACACCAATGGTTGAGATGGCAGAGCTTGTGCCCAGATTTAGAAGTTCTCATGACGTACACAGGAAAAGGGCCAGTAAAATATTACAGAGTTATGGCCTCGTTTATCATTACGGCCTTGGAGTAAAACATGTCTTAAAATGCCCTAATTCAAAGGCACCTCCAATTTCTTTTAGTTGCTAAGCAACGGCAGAGGAGCAGCGTGATGCTCTGAGTTCAGGACTCCGCTGTAAAACTGCTGTTTGTCTGAGGCACAGCCAGCTGACTGTGACAATGATACAGTGTCACTGCAGAGTAATTACTCACTTGGAGTCCACCAGCAAATGATTTCCGCTGGTGTAATGTAGGTATAATCTGACCATATCACATTTACTTATCATAATAATAATTACTGCCATTGTTTTTTTTTAAACGTTTGATTGAAGACATGTAGTTCAAATATATCTCAAACGTAGCAACTTAGACTTTTTGCTTTTTAATATATAAAAGCACTGCTAAGCTTAGCAGGTGTCAAGACCTCAATATTATGCTTTGGCTGTGAGAAGTGGCGTTTCTATTATGAATATAAATGACGCTTAGACTCAATGAACTGACTACAGATGCCACACAGGAGTCCTTGAGTTTGCTTTGATCCATTCATTTGTTTCTTTGAATAAATTACCAACATGCTCATTAGATGTGTTTGATTTCCTCTGATTAGCAGATTAAAAAATACAATCAGTTCAGTTACTCCAATACCCCAGTATGAGATTGTAATCTAGATTGCATCTGCCAGTACTTCGTGTTTTGTCAGTGCTTCACCATTACTGTGAAGCATTCCTAAGGCTTGTGCTGTAGCTGGGGCGCCCTGCGTATGAATGATGAAGGTGACAAAAACAAAGAGAGTTTAAGAAGGGGGAGGAGCCGCAGATCCCATCTATGACCTCACATGCCAGTCATTCACACAATAGTGAATAAACAACTCATCCTAGACACACTCTTTTACATGATAACCAAACCACTGTATGTCTGAAGGCCCTTAGAAGTATAGACATCTCCTTGTGTCTTTTTGAGTGGGCAGGATTCACAGAAAAAGACTTCATTGTGCAAAACCCTCAGCATGCAACAGTTGGGTATAAACCAGCAAAACCCATGTGACTATTCCCCAGGCATCTGATGTTGACCAAACATTAAGAATAATTTTCGATGGGTTTGACGCTATCTACATTCCGGCTCTAGTGCGTAAGACACCAGGCAGTTTTCACACAATAGCAGGTGGATTGCAGCCAGACATTGTCATCTCATTATCAGCAGCTTGTCATTCGCTCTCACAGCTATCTGCCTAAAGTGTGTGCCTATGTGTGTGTGAGTGTGTGTGTGACAACTTCAGCTCGCCTACGGTCTGGAGACAGCAGCTACCTGAAAAACACAGTGACGAAAGTTTTAAATTAAAGCAAGAAATCAATGTTTTAATATAGAGTGAGTCTATATTAAACTAATTCCAATTGTGAAGCATTAGAAAATTATTTCTAAATATACGTTACACATATATTTTATTTTGTAAACCAGATGCCCTACTTAGTGCTGACATCTTAATGAGAAAGGCTTAGGCGTGTTACACTGTTTGAGTTTTGTTCTTTTTGTATATTTGAGAAGTACAAGTAGGAACTTGCTTTTGTATGTGACCATTTCATCTATAATATTCAGAAAAAAATGTTATGTAAATATTTTTTGAATTAACTACTTCCTTTTGAGTTACCAACTTCCCATTGCAAATAATCTTTTTTTCTAGACTTGCAGTGATTTGGGATTTTTCTTTTTATGATGAATGCTCTGTTTAATGCAAACCTACTGCTACTACTATAACACTGAAGGATACAGTGATACTACCAACCTTTTAAACAAATACTACCTGCTTATCAGTGTTACTATTTCCGTAGCACAGACTTCCGCCTTGCATCGGCTTCCTCTTTGCTATGCAGACAGTTTCCATATGAAAATGTGTGTGACCATATTGTTTGCATGAGTCTACAGTGCACTTCCTGATCCTTGACAGTGCTCTGATAGGAATATCCTCTCCAAACCTGGCCCACCTTTCCTCAGACGTCAGTGGAGTTGCCAGACAGGCTTGCAACTACAAAGGTGAGAGCTGCAAAACATGGCATTATTGTTTAGTGGAAGTGTGATGGATTTGTCGACAAAAATCTATGTTCATCAGCAGAAAACAAGACAACAAACAAGAGGAGGTTTCATAAAAGAGGAAGTTATCATTAGGTAACATCACAACATTTTAGAAAAAACTGAGCTGGAGGGCATGTGCCTGTATGGTAGAGGTATGGTATGGTTTAACTATCAGATTACAGATTTGTTTAACTTGTTTATGGTTAATATCTCTGTAATTACCAGGCCTATTTACATGACAACAAAACTGGTATCAAATTCAACATGTTTTCAACAAGTGAATATGTTGAGAATAGAAAGTGGTGCAATTTCAACGCCAAAACACATCATGGTAAATTTGTGAACGCCATCCTCAAAAATGTATGATGAGGTTTAACATTTGTGCATCATTCGTTTTGAAATTTTACTCAAAACAGTAGACGTTCCATACCATAGTGATAAAAAGACCTGCCCTCCATCTGAAATTATGGAATCAAAGTTGTGAACGTAAACTATAGATGGGACGTGAGCAGTAATGTACAAAAGCCTGTCTGGATCCCATTAGGACAAATGCATTCAGGTCCAGAGACTGCCAAAGATGGAGGGAAACGATTTGCAAGGTGGCATGGTATGCATTTGTTGTTCCTGTAATCAACTCCCGACCTTGTTCTGAAAAGCAACTATTGATTTTGACGATGGACACACAACCTTTCTGAGAGCTAAGATGGGGAATCTTAAGAGCTAGCTAATGTGTGTCTGTATATTATGCTTACTGTCCAGTACTGTACGGTATCATTAGCTTCCATTAGTACTATACACATGATGCACAAATGTAGGTGATGGCAGCTCGTCTAGAGTCTGGGAAGTAACAAAAACCAAGATAGAAAAATGGTGAAATAAAGAAGTAATTTAATGTACAGGGTTGTAAAAGGGCAAACTAACAAAAAGGTGACAGGTGACAAAACCAAGGTGACAAAACCAAGGGACACATAACACGAAAAACAAACCACAAGTGTCCCAAAACAAAACACGAGTCACATAGAATCGAGTGACAAAATAAGAAGACACAAAACTAAACTAAACTAGTGTCTCATACACAAAGTAAGACACAAGGACAAACAAGTGACTAACGAAACAAATTGAGGCGCATACACAATGACATACTGGCCACAAGCAGGCCCCCAAACAGGTGTGCTGAATCGTCTTAAGTAAGGAGAGGCCGTTGCAGGTGAGCCACAGGATTGGCCAAGTGAGGAAACAGTCCTCCAATCAGGCCAGAACTCACACAGCCAGGATTTCATGGGGGAAAGGGGGCAGATTCAGTCACACACTAACATAACAGGCAAATAATAATAACATATAAAAAGAACTATGTCCGTAACAGGCAGCAGAATGCATTGTGATTCACTGGGAATTTACAGCCAAGGTTTCATAATACTGGATCCAGATCTGCTTCTGATGACACCAGATGATTAAGAATAAGGTGTGATATTTCCACATCAACACACTGTGGCTGCTGTGTTTACTACTACTGTGCTGTTTACTCACTAGCCACCCACCTACAACTCTTTCTTACAGAGTACACATTTGTGACTTATGTAAGAGCATACGTTTATTTGTTCACATGGTCCACCTTATAGGGCGATTATGACATTTATTTTGGCAAGTAAATACTCAACTGTCCAGAGAAGACCTAGTATATTTTCGTAAACTTTGGAAGGACTTTCACTTCTACGTAACTATTGTTATGAAATGACTATAAGTAAACAAGTTCTGAGGACTTCTGACTCCCTGTTCTCTCTTTTTTTGCAGTTCACGTCATCGTAAAATGTTTATTTTTCATAGCTGAGAACCATCAACATGACCTTATATTGGTGACTTGGCTGCACACTCTTTCTAGGCTTAGGCTTCTATGAAATATTGCTAAACCAGTTGTTACAAAAGATAATAATAATAATAATCAAGTGGTATAATGAGAGGCAATTTTTAGAGTTGTATATTTTAGAAGTAATTTGCTTGATTTCATGTTTATTTGACATTCATTTTTAATATTTTCAGATTTCAAATTAAGTCCATAATGACCACCCCTAGTTTTTAGATACTATACTTTCTTTCTTTGTTTTTTACAGATCTGCTATGCAAAGTCTAACTACTGCAAACGTGCTCCTTGTTGATGTTATCCCCTTGTGCATTTCCCACCTATCATCCCCTGTGCTGTTTATAGCAGAATCACATAAAGATGAAAAGTTGCAAACATGCACAGGCAGGGATGAGTGAGAGACAGAGAGGGAGTGTAAGGAGAGGGAGGCGGTGCGAAGGGCGGTCTGTGTGTGTGTGTGTGTGTATGCTTCTCTTCTGGATAACAGCATCTCTCCCTCTCTCCGTCCTGCACTCCGCTCCTCCCCTCTTCCCTCTCGGCATCTCTCCCACGCTCCCAGGACCCTCCCCTATAGCCTCCTGAGGTATCCAGCCCGAGCTCGTGCCTGCTGTGTGCAATATGTCCTTGCTGTGAATGTTTGTGCTTTTCTGTGTGTGTGTCTCTCTCTCTCTCTTCCCTGCAGCTGCGGTGGGCGTGCGAGCTTCTGACCCTCGATCGCCCACTTTCTTTCTTGTTTCTTCCTCTCTCTCTCTCTCTGTGTTTGGCTGCAGCTGCTTTTGGGGGCTATGGATGGACTGCGCTTACCTCCACTCATCGAGGAAGCACTGGACTCTACAGGTCTGTCATGTTGTTATCTGCTATGCCTATTTTTAGCCCACACCACTGCGCTGATATGATCACTGGAGAGCTTTAACGGCGTTGAGGGAAAACTCTTGAAGTACTGGATGGGAGGAGGTAGAGGAGGAGAGCTGGTCAGGTGGCACGGGGAGGTAGTTTTACTGTTGAAGCTGCTTTATTAGAAGCTGACAGACGAGTGGGCATTACACTCCGCGATGGCATCTGTGTGCGTTTGACGGAGCCTGCTTGCTGCCAGGTAATGGATGTCTGCCAAATGCACAAAATTATGTAGCTATCAGTTGCTGTGCTGTTTTGAGCTGCTGTAATGGATTCAATATGGAATTATGCTATACTTTCTCGGTCTGGGTATGACTTTGCATCTAGTTTTCAGCTATGATTACTAGTCATTGTGGCATGCGTTTTGTGTTGGCTGAAATATTTAGATTCATACAGTCGTAGTGTGTTGGGGGGAGGAATGCAAGGAATGTTTTCTTCATTTTGTCAGTGTTTTGAATGGGCGTGCACGCTCTGTATGCTAACATGCGGCTGGGAGGATGTTTATTGCCGTAGAGGGACGTGGGGTCAGCTGGCCTATAACCGGTGAGCAAGTTGCCAGAACGGGACTTCCTGTTGTCCTAAAACTGAACTTCTTGACTGAATGAACAAGGACTGCATAATAAGGATGTTTTATTGAATAATTCAGTTAACCCAAAGTGTGAAATTGACTCTTCAGTTACAATAGTCTGTAAGTACTTGTATAATTGGACCAGTGGCTCTCAAACTGGTGGTACTCTGGGCCTTTCATGGGTAGTATGTTTTGTTTTGGGTCTGTTTAAATGGGTTTTAAGTTTGTTGAGCCCACTTTAATCCTTGGTTAATCATGGCTCAGCTCTGGGCTTGTTCTGAGTTGGTCCTGATTTAGATTTAGGCTTTTATTCTGGTTTTACTCCTTGTTATGTTCTTATAGTCCCAGTTTAGAGTTTTCCACTTAACACCTGATGTTTTGTAGTCTGTCCCAGATTTTCCCAAACAACTTTACTTTCTGGTACAAAATTTCATTATTGCAATACATTTAGTTTTGTATTTAGCTTCCATTACATTTTACTTACATTTACGAACAGCTGTTTTTCTCTATTCAACCTCAAATGACCATGACAGCATGCATAGTATCTCAGGAGGCCTTCTTCTTCCTATCTAACAAGCTAGTTGCTTTTATGTCATCCCATGGGAGCTCTCCTCTTTCATCACAGCCCGGGGTATATGCTTTTTGAAAAAGTATTCTTGGAAGTGTCTAGCTAAACGCAATGTAAGTCCTGACTTCTTGACTGGCCGTAGTAAGAATAGAGTACATACAGTGAAGGGGGCTAAGCGATAGATGGTAAACTGAATTGTAGACACTCACACAGGGATATAAATGGATTAGAGTGAATTGTCCTGGTTGAGGTCATCTCTGGTGAGAGTCTATTGTTAAAACGGTGGCTTTTGTGCTCAGCTTTTTGTCATTTAATGGGCACAAATCCTTACAAACTTTCTCACCATTGATCAATTGGAAATACAGATGTCGCTCGCTCCCTAGAGGCCAAGACGATACTGACATGTGATTTCTCATTAGTTAACAATCTATGTCCTTGCTATTTTTTTTTACTTCTTTATACTATAGATAACTCCAGATTGAGTGTTTCTTTGGCCCAAAATGGTAAACATGTGACCAAATAATTTCTTGGTAAAAAAAGATGAAGCAATGCAGCTGAAACTGTGACAAAATCAGAACTTAACCAAGACTAAATGAATGAACGTAACTTTACTGGCGGAGGGGCCGTCACCTGCTTGTCTCCATGGAGATTTTTTTTGCTTTGCCTGGAACGTTTCACAGTACAGCATTAAACTTACCTGTATTCATTTGCAGGTGTTTTATTGTATTTATTTTGTTGTGCCTCCAATTTGTCTTCATTGAAATAAGTTTAAACCTTCATTAAAACAAGGCTAAGAGATTACTAGTTTTTAAAATTAATTTCAACACTATTTGGGCCAAATGCCAGTTGTTTTTTGTCTTTATATTTTGTGGACTCATTTATTTTTCTTTCAAAATGCAGCTGTTCCTGCTCTTTGGCGGCTTAGTATAATAGCACAGCACATTCTATCATTAGTTAACAATCTGTATCTTTACCAGGTTGTTACTCCTACTGGCAATAGTCACTGATCTCCATGCTCTCCATCCTGTATTTTCTCTTTGGTTTCGACGCCCACACATTGAACCGAGTGCATGCATGAAACTCATAACGCTTTGCACCTGCCTACCTGTATTCCTCCTGTGTCCTCTCCTCTTTCCCATCCTCCTCTCTGCTCTGCCCTCTTTGGAACATCCACATCAACAGTGATACTCCCAGTGGGAACCAGCTTCTTCCAAGTCCCTGAAAACCAGTAAACAACACTAGCTTGGTCACACAACTGGGAAGATCTGAGGGAAAACAACACATACTGTATATGATTCGCAATTGTCAGATGGGAATAATGCAGTGCTCATGAAGTCAGTGGAAAATTCTGAACACTAATAAGTCAGCGTTAAGTGCTGAAAAATATAATCTCCTAATATCCATTTGACTCCTTGACACAGCAGAAGTAAAGTAGCTGTTCAATGAATTTCCATTGCTAATTAATTTGTTCACAAGTTGTCCCACACAATTAGAGCAGCAGATGTTTTCAATTTTCTGACTGTTTAAAGAATTGGGTTTAAACAATGAATGTTATAGTTTAGAAACAGACCACAATTCATTTTATTCAAAGCTTACCAAGTACAACATTTTAAGATGTATTTTTCAAAAGGTGCACTTTGTACGTTTTCCGTTGGGGGGGGTTCACCACCTGTTTGTCTCTATGGAAATGTTATTGCTTTGCCTAAAATGGATATTTAAACATTTCTATCTTCTATTTATTCAATTACAGATGATTTTATGGATAAAAATACCTTAAAAACATGCATTCTCACTGTGAGCATGTAGAACGATGTGGTAATCATATGGAACAAGCAGAAAAAGTTACTTACAAACCCTAACTGTTCAATTTTAAACACCTGATGTTAAGTTTGATTTGAGTAGTGATTTAAAATAACTTATGAAAATGGTTAATTACTAATTATTTCAATATTTGTAATGTTAATAATCCCGTGAATAAGAACTATTTAAGAAAAAGCAATCACACCAGCATTTGTAACAGTAAAGTAATGTAAGCAGTTGTCAAGTTTATAAACACACTAAGAGACAAATGCTTACTTGTGTTAAATTAAAAGAAAAAAAAAAAAACAAAACATAGGCATACATTTACCATCATTGTAACACAAAAGAAAAGGATATATTGTAGTGAACCTCCCATACATGTGCAATATTCAAAACACTATTCATTCATTAGTACATGCCCCAGTAAACGTAACATGTTTTTGATCAGTCGCTATAGCCCCTGTCTTTGAGCCTGCCTCCTGGAGTGAAACATGTGTCCTGGCCCCGCCCCCAGACTTGATTGTAAAACAGGGCATCTCTGTGGGTATCTGACAAGCACAGAGCACCATATGCCGCTCTCCTCACTCCTCAAATGTCTGTAAGCCCTGGATAAAACACAACTCTCCTTCTGAACAATCATATATGGATTTCCCATAACTTTTCTTCCATTCTCAGTACACTTACCACCAGCCTATAATTACCTCCCCCTCCCCTTTGGAAGCTTTTATTCTTCTTTCTGGATTTGGCAGCTACGCACTGAACTGTACTCTCCAATATTTTCCCTGCGATTTCGACATAAAGACTTTCAGGTGTGAATCACTGATATGCAATCAAACGGATTATTAGTGCATCAGCTGTTGTCATGCTTTATAGCCTATGTAATCGCTGCATACGCACAATTTCCCATAATAAACTTCGCTGAAAGGATGTGCACACTGACACACTTTTTCTGCACGCTCATCTACGGTAATCGGGCCAAATTATAGCACATTCTACCATGCATCTTTATAGCGATGACCCATTTTCTCTTATTTCAAATGCAAACATAGATTTTCCGTTTCAGAAACAGAGCGCCTCATTAGCCCCACTCCGAGATGCTCGCAGTGGCCGATACTTTTGTTCTGGGCTCATTTCACCTGGAGCGAAGGGAGATGAATGCTTTACCCCATGAGACTTACACAGACGGAGACTTAAAGATCATTTAAGACCATTTAAGAGTGACCTCATACAAGCGGGGAGCAGGTGACAGGGCATCTGATAACGTCATTATCTATGGGGAAAACTGCAGACAGAAGGTTTCCATAGTCTGAAAACCTTGCAGACCCAGCTCTATTACAGGGTTCAAGTCCATATGGACCAGACGGTTACCATGGTGATGTAAAGTGTAGTTTTGACTTGGATTAAGGCAGTCTGTGCAAAGGGTTACGGGCTTTAACAAACACACATAAAAATCTAGTATGCCTCATCATACAAAGAAGTATGCTTTTACATTAGTATTCAAGCCTTATAAGTTCACAAATAAGGAGAAGATGAGTAAAAATTTCCACTGCTGTCACAACTGACAGTAATAGAAAATAACACAGCTAACTTGACTTGTTGTTCTGTCTTTAGTCATTTTGCTGGGTCCATTCTAGCCAGAACACATTTATTTAAAAAAAAAAAAAAACTTTCATTCAAAATTTGCGCATATGAAAGTACTTGTTAAAATGTTTTGTCATAAAAAGTGATGCTGGAATTCAGTTACAGCTAAGTAACATAAAATCCCTTCTTGTCTAGCCACTTTCGATCCATTACAGAACAAAAGTCTCTCTCAGCTTTTCCATACATTAGACAGTACACTTCATCCAAGACAACTGGCCATTAACAATAAAGCACATTTATTTACAATGAATAATTCAGACAGATCAATTTTGCTATATGCTCATATCGTATAGTAGGAAATCATTGAGGTGCTATAAGAGCAGGGATGCAAACGTCTGAGTCTTAATTACTTCTGGTCTGAGAAGGGAAAAACTAACCACTCTGACAGAAAAAGTAAAGTGATTCATTTTTTGGGATCACCACAGGAAATGACGGAAAGCAATAGTTTTCATATTGACCTAAACTTAGGTTTGTGTGACATTCCTGGTTTGATCACTCTTTCTTTAAATTTCAAGACTTGGCCCAACACAATGATGTATACATCCCCTGAACTGGTACCATTAGCTGTAAAAAAACAAAAAAAAACCCATAAACACTTAATTCCCAATGAACAAATAGTTTATTTAGAATGATTCAAGGGTTAGGAGGTTATTTAATAAATAGTGATCAAGGGGTTAGGAGTTGGGGTGTTTATTAAGTAGTTACTAAACTGAATCAGGTGTACGTAATACCATACCCAAACCTACTTGACTTGCAGCTTTTAGTCAGTAGTTTAAACAATTTTCTATGCACCCAAAATATCTTAACTTCACCAAAGTCTTTCAAGAAGGACTACGGCATTACATCTTTTCTTCCTTCACTTATATCTGTTTACTATCACTTTTAGTCCTTCATTTTTCTGACTTCTCTGCTCTCTCTGATGGTCTGAATGTACCATAGCAAAGTGAAACGCTACAACATCAGTGCTGGGCTGGCTTCAAAGCTAAAGGGGGTAAGAAGAGGGGGAGGAAGAGGAGGAGGAGGAGGAGGAAGAGGAGGGTGGTGTGGGCTACATTATGCATGGACTCCCACACAGCTGAACCAATTTAGGCCATCCATTTATCCACATCGATGTTTCAAGCATGTCACACTTATATACAGTCGACATTAACATTTGCAAAACAAGCAGGTACACAGGTACAGCAATATTAGCATGTTTACCAAAGTCACAGCTCAAAACAACACCTGTCTTTTTGCCTCATGTTACGCCGCACCACTGGCTTAAGCAGCACCCAACCATCAAAGATTTTCATAGCTGATTTGAGTCCAGATGTTCGCTAACAGCACAGGAAAATTTTGATTAGACGGATCTTAGTCGGCACAGGGAACAGTTATGGAAGAGATATTGAAATGCTTTGTTGGTCTTTTTATATTCACACAGACGTTATTATTGAAATGAAGGAGAAAGAGACGGGATAGAAGACTTGCAGGCACTGTGCAGAATGAAGTTGTTCTCAAAAGTTATTGCATCACCAACTAAAATTGGATTATGTGGCTATAAATAGAGCACTGTGAAAATGTGTTTGAGATGAAGTTTAGCACATATTGTAATATTAAAAATTGTATTTAAAAGTGCCATAAATGCTATAACACATCCATCTCTAACTATACAAAAATAATTCAAATGAGTTTCTAGTCATGACTGATATAGTCATCCTGTTATAAGCTGCATTTTCAGGACTTTTCACCATTCAAAAAATAAGATTGCAAAATAAGAAAGCCATCGGTATAGGGCCTGGTCTTAATTTTGATTACTGATATGTTTTTTTTTTTTTATGTGTACCAATTCTTGTATTAATCATTATCCAGAATCAGAAAACATTGATTAGTGGTCACTGCACGGTAACTTTCTAAGGTGCTCTCCCTTATTTTCTTATTTTTTTCCAGTTATCATTATTAAAGTTTGCTGGTATCGGTAGTGCCTTAACTTTTTTCTGTCCCATAGTGATACTTTCAAACGGTACCGAGCTTCATCAAAATATTAAAAAATGTAAATCATATTTGATGTCGTCCTCCTTTGCCAAAACCCATATCCTTCGCTCTCTCTCTCTGTCTCTTGTTTGTTCAAAATCCACTCCTCAATTTGGCAGAGTGCATTTTTCATCACTACCCATGCTCTGTGGATGAGTACCCAATCAAAAAGAGTAACAAAGGAGCCAGTGTTGTCACATTAATGTTTAAATTTAATCTTAGATTGTTCCTTGTTTGTGCTGCTTGGCTCCTATTCTCCACTGAACAAGGTTTACTATGACATTCTCAATGTGTTTTGCTGCAATGTGATTACGCAGGAATGTGCTGTGTCCAGATAAAGCCATTCTTTGCCTAAAGCTAGCGCTGCTCCTGGGATCTCTTGTATATGCATGAAGTAGCCATATCTAATGTAATCCAGCCCACATAGTAAACCAAAGGGGATCCTAGCACAGTGGATATAGGTGTCACTTCACCTGATTGGACAAAACTATGTGGTTGACACACACTAGGGAGGTGAGGACGGTAAATGTTTCTGAAAACGTCGCCTGGGTTATTCTGATGAGGAGCCTGCAGAGATGACAGCTCCACTCTTCAGGGAATTTTGAGCTGAGATGATTGGCAAAGAATAATGTTTTTTGAATAACAATAAGATGTGGAGTTTTACTTCGCATCATATGTCTGGGGATTTTTTTTGAGAAAATGCAGTCATATGGGGAGAATTATTCATACAAACGCAAGAACATTGTTTGTTTGAGACTGACAGCAGCTCTATGCAATTAAATATGCTTCCAATTACCAAAATACACTGAAGGTATGTAATGGGCGTAAGAATATGTATTTAAGGTAGAAATAACTTCTTCTAAAAAAAAGTTTGAGAAAACAATACACTAGATTAAGAATTTAATTTTTTGACCTAAGCTTATGCTGTTTTACGTTGCACTCATACCAATAACACTGTAGTATTCTACTTCATTTATAATAATCCAATCACACAGTATCACATCCCAGGGTCTATTTTTCTGCATCCCAAGCCTGGATATATTAAGACGGTCAGGAAAGGCATCTGGTTTAAATGTGCCAAATCAATATGCAAATCCCTACAATAGAAAGACTATGATTATGATTATCTGTGGGGAAGCTGCTATCAGTGTGTGACAAAACCCACTATATTCACATGTTCTATTCTGGGCTGGTGTAACATTTGTTTGAACTCCACTATAAGCTCTTTAATACCCCTATATTCTCTCATCATATCAGCTCTTTTCTTATTGTTTCTCCCCATTCAGGCCTAACCGCAACTTCTGTTACAAATCCTTTAGTGTGTTTTTCTTAAGCTTGTAGGAGTTCAACATTAGTTATTTCCAATGTAGCTTCTGTTCTCTCAATGGTCTTTACAGCCGCCTCTAGCCATACAATCCGCGCATTCCCTTTTTTCTTTATGACTAACTCATTACGCCAGCATCAAAGTTTAATGACAAAATAGCCTTGTGCCTATGAAACCATTCACACACGCCTCCATGGGCCTTGCATTGTTTAAATCATAAAACGGGAGAAAGAAATAACTGCATGGTGATATGATGAAAAATAGTTTGAACTCTGATGGAAATATCTTGAGACAAAGAAGCAGAAAAATAATTAGTGGAGAAATGAACGCCTCCCTTGAGCAAAGATTACACTTGCGAGTATCAGTCTTAATTAGCTGGATCTTTAGTTAATGCTCGGCAAGGTCCCCTGCTGCACTTTCCCTCTCTACAGTGAAGTCACATCTTATCGCTTTCTGGTCTTGTCTTGCTCATCACGTTAAGAACTCTTGTTTCTAAGCTGAAGCACCACATGAGGCATTTCAGGGCACTTAGGTATGAATTAGCATCATTTGTGAGGTTACAGCTTGATTGTAAGAGGACTTGACCCTTAAATACTGACTGGGATATATTATAGGGTGTGTGATTCAAAATGGTCAAAATCAGCTGCTGAGGCGGAACGAGGTTAAGTTTTGCAAATTCTAAGCTTTTGAGTCAATGATCCTCAAAAATGCAGCATTTGCATAAGTTAGTTTAGTCACTGTGCTAAAATGTTACATTTGTTAAACTGTGAGTACTCACTTTGGAAAATATCAAAATGGGAAATTGTTTTTAATCTCGCTAAATTACACTACTAATCATAAAATCTGAAGCAACATCCACAGTTAATACTTCATTTTTATCTGTTTTTAAAGGAGACATAATATGCAAAATCCACTTTTATCAGCTTTTCACAATGTATGGTGTTCCCTCATCAGTGTATATTTCATTGATTCAAGCATGTTTGAGTAATATTGCATGCATTGTCCTGCATTTGAGGATTTAGTTTTAACATTTCTGTACTTCCTCATATCATCAAGCCATGTGTGACAAGAATCAAATGTTTAGTGGCCATTCTTAAAAATAAAAACACAAAATTGATAAATACGGTGAAATACCACTATGAAGAGGCGTTTTAGATCAACATTTTGCTTTTTACAGTTAACAAAATGTGGACATACTTGTGTTGTAGTTCAGTCCTAAGTACCAGAAAAAAGCGTACGTCTTTCATAAGTACAACAGAGTTAGCTAAATATTTGTCTATTCCACCCTCCTCTCTTGACTGTCCCAAATCGCTTCTCTGAGTACTATGGGTAATGGCAAATGTTTTCACTCCAATGAGAAGGCGATTTGATATTCTACCCGTGCAATAAATGACGTCTTTCACTACAACCTGACCTGCTCTTAGCCTCTCCTTGTAGCTCCTGTGTTGTCAACTCAAATTTATTCAAATAGCCATAGAGCGAATGGAATTGCAGCTTTCTACAACCCACAAAAAAGTCGTCCATTTCACCTGCCTTAATGTGCTACAATTATGTTTTGTCATATCCCTCTTAGGATGAATAGTAGCTCATGTTTTTATGGCCTTAGAGGTGCATTGCTGAGTGGTGACTCATATGATTACCTCAGCATAGTGGCCCTTCTCCCCCTTGTTCCTTTCTCTGTGTGCTGTGTCTAGCTGACGCACTCCCCCTAGTGGTTGTAACTGGAGAGTGTTTTGTGTGGCAATGTGAGAGATAAAGGACGGAAGGTTGCAGCAATTTAAGCTGTCAGTGAGTGGACATAGAGGAGGAACCAAGACTGTACTATCTTGTATAAAATTACTTTTAGTCAGTTACTGTGAAAATGAGAATAGGGTTAATTTATTGGATGTGATTAAAGATTTCAGAAATAGCTAAAATAGGAAAAATAAGATAGAAATTAAGTAAAAAAAAAAAAAAAAAAAAAAAAAAAAAAAACTAACAAAAACATTCCTTTACAATCAGAATTTACTATCTAATTTTCAAATTCATGATGTCTTCATTTGACAAATGTCTGGTTTAACTATAACAAGTTTTGAGGGTGGATACTCTTTAACTGACAAGATTTCAGGTTCTACTAAGATTATTCCTCTAAATTGGAGCAAGCGAAAAAACCAAAAATCTGTACACTTTTAAATGCAGGTTAGTTAAAACGTGGTAACTGTCTGGAACTTACCCGACCTCATGCACTTTGCAAGTTGCAAGTTTATGTTTATGCTACATTTAACACTGACTGAAATAAAATAAATAAGAAAATAACATAAACTTGGAAAACATTAAGTTGAAAAATCTGATTAATTTGTAAAATACTTTAAAACTGTAAATGTCTTTAAATATGACACAGCTAATCACCAGATGGTGCTGTTGATTCAAAATACACCCAGCTCTGACTCATAACTGATAATCAACACTTTTTATCTAACTTGTGGCCCTGTATTTAACCATACCTTTTATCCCTGTTTGCCAGATGACCCGTGTGATCTGAAAGCCGACAGCAGCCCCACCATGGACAATGAGATGACCGCCAAAGAACGTGGCGTGCTGGAGGACAACGAGAAGGAGGAGGTGGATCGGGGAGAGGGAGGTCCAGAGGAGGAGAGCCTGACGGAGGAGCAGGAACTGGAGGAGCTCAGGGCACAGGTGGTACAACTGCTACTGGAGCTGGATGAAGCCCGGGAGACGTCCAATAAGCACCAAGAGAGTTTCCATGAGCTGCAAGGTGAGGAGAGCAGACCAGGATAATAATGTGCAACATATATAAGTATTATATATAAAAGTATCCATCTTTTCAATTGAAAGTGAATATCCTAGTGAACTATTTCTGTAAATCTGTTTGTTAGTTTTTTATTGTTATAATATAGCATCATGTGGCCAAGACATGTATGCGCTGAACAAGTGACTCTATGCTGCGTAGTGTCGAGAATGGATTTCACCAGTTCAATTGAAAGTTAGGGTTGAAATACATTACATATAGTGAAATGTATGAACTTGGATAATGTGAAAGACAAATGTAGAATTGGTGATTGTAAATCTCATTCGAAGGAAGCATTAAGAAAGAAAACTTTATATCTAATAACAACTGATTTAACCTGCATGTAGCAAATTTTGGCGTATGTGTTAGCAAAGTAGCTTAGGGTAACAATATGTAATCGACAAACTAGTCACAGTGATTCAAAACTGTTGAGTGTGAAAGTTCAAGTATTTTAACTCATCAAATAAATATGTAAAAACAGATGGATTTAGTACACCTGTAGTGAAATAGGTCACGCTAGAGGGACCACGTCTCCCGGCTGACTTGGGAACGTCTTGGGATCCCACCGGAGGGGGACGTGTCTTGGGTGAGGGAAGTCTGGAAGTTCCTGCTTATACTGCTGCCCCCGTGACCAGGTCCTGGATAAGCAGAAGGAAAAAATTGATGGATAATAACTGAAGTATGAACTGTGTGTTTCATGTGTGTTAAACTAGTGATTCTAAATTGCTATTTGTATTTGAGTGTGAGAGTGAATGGCCTATGACTCAGTGGACATTGTCCTCACATTACCTCATCTTAGGCGTCTGGTTTATGTGATAACAATATTCTTTCTTATTATGGCAAGGCATAATAATCATACATTTAAATTTCTTTTCTTCAAGTGTTCTGAGAGATTTGAAAGTTTGAAAACGCCTTGCCCTTTCCAGTACTATAGCAGCTCAGGGTTGTGAGCTAACGTTTCAAATACTGTCACACACCACATGCAACTTAGCAACAAACTGAACTTGATCCGATATACATCAACATGTATTCGTTGTATATTTCAGGAACAGGGGACCAGACAAATCATATTTGGATTATACACCAAGTCCTTCACTAAGTTTCTGGCATAGAATAGTTTTAACCAGAGCATTCTTAGTGTCCCTGTTATCTCTAAAACATAACTTTCTTCTTGGCATCCCAAAATGTGGCCATATGGCTTGGCCAACAACACATTTTCTATAAAAAGTCCAGTTGCGAGTTAATTTTAGATGCCATAATATTTTGATTATTGAAATGATTTTTAAGACACAAGCTTGGGGTTATATAAAAAGCCATAATTGTTCCCTGTCTCTTTTTAGACGTACAAGTTAAATCTGCATTCTTTTTTACTCTTGGACTTTTTAGAGAATTTAATAAGCTTTGTGCACTTCTCCAGGGCAGTCTACTTTTTGTTCTTTTTTAATCTCAGCAGAGAAAATTGCTTTAAGGAAGTTTCAAACTTGTATATTTTTATAGCTTTTTTTCTAAACAAAACAAAGTGTGAAAGCGCAATGGAAACTACTATCTAAACAGAAATATGTCCATGCACAGGAAACTGAAGTCATTTTCAGTTCCCAGCATCGATACTGTTTATCTGAAAACATGTCTGACCTGGAACCTAGTATGCTCAGTTCATTTGCAAATCACAGCAAACTAGGAGGCAGATGGTCCCAGAAGAGAAATCAAAAGAAAAGAAGACGGTGGGAACAGACGCAAATTTAGCATTGCAAAACAACCAAAACAAGAAGCGTGACTGCATCGTTTTAACATTTAACACACAGGTTACCCCGTCATCTTCAGAATAAAACCTGAGATAAACAGGCAGGCATAGACACTTGTGTCAATGTTTTTACTGAGCGGGTGACATACTTGCATCCTCACGTCCTGCTAAATGGACCATCACGTCATGTCTTAGAAATGATGTTCCCAGTGCTGAGGACAGTGAGTAAGGCCATCGGTATGGGGCCGCAGCCAACTCTGTGTGTGTGTCATGGCGCTCTGAGCTCAGCTGTTTTGTGTGGCATTCCTCAGACAACTGCGCACATGCCAAGAGAAGCTTCCAGACTGTGGGAGAGAAAGAAAAGCATCGGACACTACTAGACGAAAGGACAGCTGTTAAGGTTATGACTTCTGTGGTTTTAATGGCCATTACTAAAGGCTAATTCAAGGCTGAAAGGCTGAGATAAACGTGTATATAGAAACTACAGTGGTGCTATTAATATTGAATCAAAAGTGTTTATGTTCTTCTCATTAAGTACTATGAATAGTTGAGTATGATATATGTTTTTATCTTGGTTAAGTGATGGAAGTCTTTTCACTTGGTCAGTGGTGAGTGGTGAGGTGAATGTATAGGCATAATACTGCACAGCCTCTATTATACTCTATTATACTCTGTTAATGAGCTAATAGTTGTGAAAAGGTAGGCAATATGTATTTTTTCATTCATGTCAACAGAAGCTTCTCCAGTGTGATAAAAATAGAGCAGAATTGGTCACTGTGAGAGGTCCAAGGACGCAACAGCTGGTCAGGTTTCTGGTATCCCAATGAACATCACTATACATTTGCAAACTGTATAAAGGAGTGTGTGGCATAAGGCTAGATTTTACTCACAGAGGAATGTGTAAAAAAAATGCAGTCGTATCAACCAACCAAGACACAAGAACAAATCTATGCTGCCAACATTACACCCACTATTTCCTTAAGCCATTGCATTGTCACCTCCATATTTCCAAATCGTCTTACACTTTTGTTTATATATTTTAATTATGACCTTTGTAAATATATTTTCTCCCACGGCCAGAATCTATTTAAGCACTGCATAAGACTAATTTTGTAATCCAAAACTTGTACTAAAGCACTAGTGGCATTTCAGTGGGTGGAACATAAGAAGAAAAACCCTGTGAAGTTGTCTACTGCAACTAATCACATCATAACACAAAACACACTTACCCGGCGGTGCTTTGGCATTTCACTTCCAAAACAGGTCATTAGAGGACTCTCCAAGCCCCTTTGGTAATGACTGAATACAACAGCCTTTAGTCTTGGCTTCACACACTCAGAGATGCAAACCTGCTTGTGTCATTCATGTCTGCTTCAAGGTTGAAATGCTTATCAAATTGTCATCTCTCCATTGGCGGACGGAACTGACATTTTTCTCTTATCTCGGGGTTCCTGTGATTCGTTTCTCACCTCTGTCCCACTTCTCTCTCTCTTTTTTTCTCTGTCCATCAGGCCTGTTGGAGGATGAACGTCTGGCCAGTGCCCATCAAGCTGAGACCTTCACGCGCCAAATCCAGAACCTGCAAGGTAAAGTAAAGATAAACTGAAATCAAGATAATATTGTAGACATAAGGTTTGTAAACAGTGCCCAGTGTAGAGCTGCATCAACAATATATAGTACAGGTTAATTCAATGTCAGATGTATTTATCTATGGCTTTACACTATTGTTATATTATTCATATATTATCCTACCAAGATTCTTAAGTATTGAGGTTTGAGTGACTATTTACCTTAAAATCTAAAAAAAAGATACTGAAAGATGCACTGCTTTGCCTTTTTGATTGTTCCACAGTATTGCATTCATGTTATCTACCTGCATTTATTTAATTGCAGGTGTTTTTATTGCTTAAATATACCTTGAAAAGTATGGAATCTGACAATGAGCGAGGTAGCCCCTCCACAGATCTGACCTTACTTGTCTAAGTGGAGCTAGATAAATTTAATTCCATACCATAGAACATTCCAGGCAAAGCAATACCACTTCTTATTGTATCTTTATAATTGGCATCTGGTACATCTGGGACGTCTAAATAGTTGTCCAAATGTATGGACACGTGGGATTTTTATGTGCTTGGTAGAGAAATTGTATTTTATATAGCCAATTTGCACTTATACACATAAAAGGTCAAACTGAAGGTGGTTCCAACTCTCTGTACTATGTATAATGTAATCATGAAATTATTCTGCAAAAAATAGGGCAATTTCTGACCCTAGAGACTCTCAAACCTGTTCTAACCTCTAAACATGAAAAGGAGACGAACGGCATGCTGCACTGAATCTTAAGCACTATTTTTCAGGAGGCTTGACACGTTCAACCCAATGTGACGTCCTAAATGTTTGGAAAAATATATTAATATTTCATTACTGTTGATATTTCATGGACTGGAAGGTTTTTTTTTACGTCTGTGAAATGTCTGTTACAATGAGTTACATCAGCCTCCTTCAAATAGCAGCCCACTCATGCAATGCATACACCACCCACTAAAGCAAACACTTTCAAAACATCAGGTGAACGCATTTCTATGAACACGGCCACAAATCCTTTTAAAACTTTGGTACATATTTTATTATTTATTTTACCTTGTTCTGAATCTTATAATTACAGTCTTTTTGCAGTCCACTTTTAAGTAACACTTAGACACACTTCTTAAGCCTCTCAATACATTTGACTATTTTTATTAGTATGTTATTCATTTGCTCCAAAAATGAAGGCATGGCGGCGTCACCTGCTTTTATCTACAGAGACAAATAAGTTTAATGCCATACTGTGGAACAAGGAAAAGCAGGGACATCTCCATAGAGACAAGCAGATGGCAGAAACACCAGAAAAGTTACATAGTGCACCTAGTTTGTAAATTACTATTAAAAGAAAAATATTTGCGGTCTTGAAGTAATATAACCCACTGTCCTAAAAGCTGTGTGCCCCTTTCATCCACAGCCCAGCTCCGGTCCGTGCAGGAGGAGATGAACAGCCTGGAGGAGGAGAAGGAGAGTGAGCTGGCAGAGGCGCAGGAGGAGCTGAGAGTGGCCCATGAGGAGGTGATTCTGCTGCAGCAGGCGGCCGAGGAAGCAGCGGCCGAGCGAGAGAACGACATTGCCAGTCTGCAGGAGGAGCTGTGCCGGCGCAGGGCCGAGCTGCAGCGGCTGAGTGAGGAAACACAGGCCTATGAGCTGGAGATAACTACTCTGCGAGCTGAAATCAACATGAAGAGCCAGCGCAGGGAGGCTGAGAGGAGAGAGGGTGAGGAGGAGCAGGGGACACAACAATATATTTTGCAACAGTTGCAGTAGCCAATTAACAATCATATCCATATTGTAAGACACACTGTCTGACCCTCACTAAACACTTATCTTGTTTAATAATGATAAGTAATTCCTGTTTCCTGCCGTATTCAATCTACTAACTATATGTGGACTTCAGGTTTTGTTAGGACCACTGAAATCAAACTTTAGACCTCATTTGGTCCTTAGAAACGAGTCAACATATGTGTATCTCTGAGAATGTTTGAATTGGTAATGCTGAAGTTTAAACATTTAACACACTCTAGTTTTGTTCCCCGCAATACTCAATTATTAAGATCTCTACATTGCATTGAATTCAATGCAGGCCTTCTGACTGATGTAGAAGACTTTATATCAGAATACATTTTATTGTCATTGTAAGTGAACAAAATTTACTTGCTTGTGGAGAATTGCTGTTAAATATACAGAAATATTCTTCTCACAGATCTCATTTTCAGTTCACTGTATTTCTAGGCCATGCATGTAGCTAGTCTTTTGATGTAAAAGAATTGTGTAAACGAGTTAAACAATTGATCAAATATTTATAAAGTTTAGTTCAAGATTGATGCTTTTATGGGAAGCGTGGGACATGAGATGAATAAAAATATTAGTAAAGACAAGACATTCACAAATAATCAGTCTGTCAAAGCTAATAGAAATGGGCTATTATTGAGTTAAGAGCCTCAAAGCCCTCTGCTGATCAGTAACACAAAGACAAATAGCACAGCTTTGTGTCTAATTAACAAAACAAAGCATGATGTCTTGGACAGAGCTCAGAACATGTCAGCTCCTCCATAAATCATTCATTCACACTAATGAATATTACAGAGTACAAATATGATTGCAGAGGGTTGAGGAGGGCGTGGTGTGTTTGTGTGCATCTGCAAATGTGTGCTAATCTCCATTTAAGACATTTAAGAGCTATGAGGTAATGAGGGGAGGGGCAGTATGTAATAGTGTGTTAGTGAACACAGTAGGCAGTAGCCTTATTCAAGAAAAGTGCATGCTGTATATTGAAGCTGACATTTCTGTGGTGGGAAAACTTCAATCAAAGCATCCATTTTTGTAGGTAAATAAGCTGTACTTTTACCTTTTGATTTGACTGACACATTGGGGGCATATGTTTTACCTGAAAGAGCATGTAACTCATATAAAGGAGTGCTGTAGAAAATATACATAAATGTTATGTAGGAGTAGATGAGTTTTTTTCTCCTCCACTTACCTGTGTTTCTATGGCCTTGCAGGAGATGTAGACTTGTTAAAGGAGGAGTGCCGTGTGCTGAAAGAGGAGTGTGAGACACTGAAGGAGGACAACAGACGGCTCTCAGAGAAACTCCAGCTGCTGCAGAGACAGAGGACCAGGTGAGGGCTACATATTGTTAGCCTCCTACCATAAGTGCCTAAGTAATTTTTCAGGGTTTTGGGGAAGACATAAAAAGAGACAGCTTAAGTCAAGAAGATGGATTAGACGGTTTGTGAGTTAGGTATTTTTTTTTTTTGCTATTTTTTTTTTCCAGATTGTCAGTACATGGAGCCATTGACGCCTATAGAAGCATTAGCATCTTGAGATTAGAATAAAATAAGTTATACTATCAGGACAGTGATATATATTTACATTTGAAACCAGACTTTTACATACACTATATAAAAAGACACATACGCTTTTTTCTCACTGTCTGACATGAAAGCAGACTAAACCTTTCCTGTTTTTAATTTAACTAGGATTACCAAAATGATTTCTATTTGCTAAATGCCAGAAAATTAGAAGTATTTTTTTAGACAATTTCCCATTACTTTCTTCAAAGTCAGAAGTTTACTTACAGCTATGTTTTTGAAGAATTTGAGAAAACCCAGATAATTATGTCATGTCTTTGGAATCTTCTGATTTGCGTTAATTAGAGACACACCTGCGGATGTGTTTGAAGGCACACCTGAAACACACTGTTTCTTTGTGTAACATCATGGTTTCAAGTCAAATGAAATCAGCCAGGATACCAGGAAGAGAATTGCAGACTTGCATAAGTGTGGTTCATTCTTGGGTGCAATTTCCAGATGCCTGAAGGTGCCACGTGCATCTGTTCAAACAATTGCACGCAAGTATAAACACCATAACAATTTCCAGTCATCATACCGCTTAGGAAGGAGACGGGTTCTGTGCCCTGATCTCAATCCTACTGAAAATTTATGGGACTTGAAAAGGCATGTGTCAGGCGGCCTACAAACTTGGCTCAGTTACACCAGTTCTGTTGGAGGAATGGGCCAAAATTCCTGCCAACTACTGTGTGGAGTTTGTGGAGTGATGATCCAAAATGTTTGACCCAAGGCATACAGTTTAAAGGCAATGGTACCATATACAAATATGAACCATATGAAACATCTCGCACTCTGAAGACTTCAGGGACCAGCCCCCTGCCGGTGCCCAGAGTTTTTATTCTGTTTTAATGTTAATTTTATGATGCTTATTTGTGATTATTTATGTTTTGATTTTGTGACCTAATTGACCTAAAACAGGAAATGTTTAGTCTGATTTCATGTCAGTGAGGAAAAAAGCCTATGTGTCTTTTTATATAGTTTACACAAACTTCTAGTTTCAACAGTACATACTACAGATACATACATATA
This sequence comes from Periophthalmus modestus, assembly GCA_019594935.1. Classification (NCBI taxonomy): domain Eukaryota; kingdom Metazoa; phylum Chordata; class Actinopteri; order Gobiiformes; family Gobiidae; genus Periophthalmus; species Periophthalmus modestus. The sequence continues at coordinate 22,615,874 of JAIEZT010001390.1, read as the reverse complement.
CATACATACAAACAGCAAAACTGTTTGGTGAAGTGAAAGCGAAGATTTTTGATCAAATTAATTATACTGATTATTACATTATTATCATATTCTGTTTAATTATTTCAAAAACAGTGAACTGCCAATCAAAATATTTCAGAATTTTGTGAACACTGTAGAGAATGCCTAGTCCTGTTTACGTCTGTGTCCAGCTTAGACCTGCTTTAGTCCTGTCATTCTTGCTTAGGTCCAAGTAAATAGTTGTTTAGTCCTTAATTAGACTAGTCTTTGTGTTCATCTTAGTTTGGACTCAGTTTAAACATTGTGTGCAGGTCTTTAGCTCTGCACACCACCTGTTTGATCCCGTAGTACAATGTGAAAGATTATTACACTCCATTAGTCCAATAATTAATAGCAATATTTGAGGTAAAATTCATCAGTGACCTTGGAAACAGCTGAAGACACAACAGTCTCTCCATGACGTCCATTTCAGAGGAGGATTTAGCAGATGGTGAACTAAAGCAGGCTCCATCTGTGTGGGAAGATGGTGAGATGTGATCAAACGGGAACTTACTTTTTAAGTATATAGTGTTTTTGGACCAGAAGGCTTTGAAAAAAACAAAGAGCCCAAAAGCCAAAACTGACTGAGCGTGTGTGGTTAATATTGTAAAAAACATAAGCAGGCTATTAATAGACAACAAGCTTGCAAGAAATGACTACAAGCCAAAACTAGAACACAAAAATGATCAGAACAGCCAAAGTAAAAACATGTATTTCAGGTAAATCCATTTCTGGCCTTGTATCCTTAGGCAAAACACGTCACCCACATTGTCTATGAAAGAATGTGTCTGAATCTTGGATGTGTGTATGTGATTGGTGGCGGTCGGGCTGATGGCGTAAAATGGCTGCCTCAGTCTACCCCAAGGCAGCTGTGGCTACAGATGTAGCGGAGTGAATGAACAATGACATCAGTGTACTGCTTTGAATGGCTCTATCAGACAATAGACATGTAATTATTATTACCACACATGAATGCACCTTGTAATACAAAGTGAGGGCAATTGAAGTAGCCTATTGTTCCAAAGCATATATTTGAAATTCATAATATATTCATAATATATACTGTAGACTGCACAAGCTTTACAAAAATTCATTCAATTTTATGATTTCTAAACATTACAATATACCAAAACTGAACAAATCTTTAGTAACTACTTTTCATGGCTTGTCCAATTTCCCTAAAATGTCTGGATCTAACTCATCCTAATCAGATACATCTTTAACACCTTTTCTCATTCATTTTTAATTATTACATGCCCCCCTGCTTTGACCCGTCTTATTCTATTATTGACCTGTACTCCTCGCTGTCCCGGCAGCTCCAGTGTGTACCTGTCTCTGAAGGAGGAGGACAGTGACACCCCTGAAGGCAAAAGTCTGGACTCTGAGGAGGTCCTGACGGAGAGCTACATGACCATGGCCCACTCGGAGAACTGCCACCTACGGGACGCCTCTATCCAGAAGAACATCTCCTTTGACGGGAAGCCAATGACCCCCACCACCTGGAGCGGGGGCATGGGTGAGATCCTCTCCCTACGGGACCAGCTCAAACAGGCTGAGGAGAAGGCGCTGCAGGTCCAGAGAGAGGTAGGTGGGAATAAAATATGCAAAGAGGGGGCAAATGACATATTATGGAGTATGATTTGCCAGTAAATTTTGAATACTTTTGCCTTTATATACTATTTTTGGACTATAGCTGACATCCTCTTAAGTCATTATATAAGACCAGAATTCATGTCTAATTCAACAGTAAATTCACTTTAAATTGGACATAAAAACATTGGCTTTTAGCAAATTGGTCCAAATTTGATTTATTGATTTATTCATTAATTGTTACCTTTATTGTTTTACTTTATTGTACATCTGTAGAACATTTTGATAAGTTTTAATACTGGAATTTAAACAAAATGTACAAATGTATTAGATCTTCAAAACTCAGAGACATGTTGCTGACCTGTGCCCTCAGTGTGACAGTCTCAAGGTGGAGCTGAAGGATCTACAGGAGCTGTACGAGAGCAGTCAGAGGGAGAGAGCGGAGCTGGAGGAGGAGCTCCAGCGGTGCAAGGCCGAGCTGGAGAAACTATCCGGAGGGTCCCAGGTACAACCAGCACATGGGAGGGAGTGCTGATACAAAAGACATACACACACAGCACAATAGCAAATAAATGTGGTTTTGAATTTTTTTTATTGAAATAACAAAAAAATTCAGACAGTGATCCTTGGTGCAGTTTTGAACTAATTCCCAGAAGGATCTGTAGATTTGATTTGTAAGAGAAATATCATTTGAATGGAAAGGCAATACTTTGATAGTTTAGCAATCCATATTTGTTTTTGATAACGCCACATTGTGCAACCATCATTTTGCAGTATTCTACACAAAGCCGTTTTATGTACTTTTGAATTCCAATCTGTCGCAGCACATGTTGTTGAATTGAAGTTTGTCTTTTGAAAGACAATACATATCAAATCTCTATTCATGAGCACAATTATAACTCTGCTAGTGATCTGAGATGTTGTTTCTCAGTGTTTTTGCAATTTGCATTTTTGAATTGTTCAGTCAGGACACATTAAATCACATCTTGACTTAGTGTCATCTTTTCTCTAGTGTAGCCTCATCTTTTGTTTAGTCTGATAGAAATAATATTCTGTTTCCCAAAAGAACAAAAAAGGACACTTTTTACATTTACAAGTTCAAAAAGTATAAAATATTTCTTTAACATCTGTAACATATGGTGCCTGACTGAACAAGTTCTGTTTATTTGGTACAAAGTGAATCAATATAACCTTATCTTAGCTCACCAACTGTCAGATGTCCTATGACACATCTCACACATCTCTGCTGTATCCGTGTCCAGTGAACCTGTTATGTCTTCGTCTCACTTGCTGTACTACCACTATATGCTGTGATGTGAAGTGATAAGGTCACTATATGTTCTGACCTGGACTATACTCCGCCCTGTATCTGTCCATTAACCCACTATGAACTTGCGATGCCTATTTTCAAGCTAGAAATACACCATAAATGATTCAAGAGAGAAAATAGGCATTGGGAAGTTATATTAAAGGCTTCCTTTGTTCTTTAGTAAAAATAACTCATCCTTTGTCTTTATGGGGTGTTTGTGCTGTCAAACTGTCCAAATGTTCCTGTCCTTGTTCTCTGAGTGTCCATGACCCTTCAGCCTGTAAGACATACTAACTCAACCCAATTACAAATCAATTCAATGAGGATAGAGAGACATTATACCACTATATGTGTGTCACTGTCTTTTTATGTTTTTCTCATATCACATGCTGCAAATAAGCATTGCAGTCACATTCAAAGGTGGAAGAATACATTTTAGAAGTGGGTTCATTACAGTAATACGCATATTTGCATTAGAGGCAAGAAGTAGTGCTACAGTAAAATAATAGCACTAGATTCCAGTTGTAAAAACATTTCTATATTTTTCTTTGAACTAGCCTTTATTTCAAAGTCTCAAAATTTTAATTGTGCCCATTTTGGCCTCACCAGGAGTAAGAAGAGACTTTTTATTTTGTTCAGTAATGTCGGTCAGTAAGTAAAGATTTATGGGTGCACTATTTAACTCTTCTGGTGCTGAGTACAACACCTGACTGTTTCCATGTTGATAATGTTACTGAGTTGCCTAGAGAGTGTGACATTACACTTATCTCCATGGAGACAAGCAGGTGATGTTCCCTGGTCTAGTTATAGGTCAGATCTGTGGAGAAACCCTGTTCACAGCAAGAACATACATTAAGGTTATTTTTTTTTAGCAGTACAACTTCTGTAACTGAATAAATGCAAGATAAATAAGTTTAATACCAAAATTTCTAGGCCATGGAATAACATCCCCACAGAGACAAGCAGTTGGCAGACCCTCCACCAGAAATGTTACATAGTGCACTATTAAAGGTACACTTCCACCTCTGATTACATTTATTTGATTAGCTTGTTGCAATTATATTATGCCTTGTTTCTTTCTCTGCACTGACTCCTACCCATTACCACCCCCTTCCCTTTACAACACAGCCATAACCTCCTCCCCCCCCCCCCCCCCCCCCCCCCCCCCCCCCCCCCCCCCCCCCCGACTATAATTTGTGATTTTTCTGTTGTCATGTATGTATTTGTTGCCATGTAAATGGTATATCTGTGTTTTTGATTTACCTGTATCCATCGTTCATTCATTCCCCTCATGCCCATCGCCCTTGTGCTTGTCCCTTCAGAGATTCATCCATGCGTCTGAGCACCCTGTTCTCTCCATCCCCTTCATAGGAATGATTGTAATAGTGGCTGTGGTCTGGTGCTGGTTGTCGGAGCTGGCGTCCCAGAGAGCAAGGTATGGGAACAGACCCCAACTTCTACACACAATGGAAAATATATACACAAATGCAGAGGTGATAGGAGCACTTTTATTGGTTCTAATCAAATCCCATATGAAATTGTTGTTTTAAGGATATAAAAAATTGGAATATCAATGTCTATAAACAGAAAATTATCAAGAAACAAGGGAATAAACTGATATATTTTGGTTAACTTTACAGTCTATTGACATAAGACATTTGCAACTACATTTTAGATGTAAGAATATCATCTAATTCAACTGTAACTGTATGTGATGCCATAATTACCAAAACACCAATATGTATACGACACTGTTTAATAAAGAAAAATGTAAAAAGTAAATTTATTTACCCCTGAATTAAGGTGACTTAATGTTAGCAAAAGGGACCATTGGGCACTTTGGTATATTGTACCAAATGCATGATAACGGCTCATTTTGGTATTTGTAACTATGCCAACCATGCTGTAGAAATGATATGTCTATTCTGATTCAATTTGAGCTACAAACACTTTATCTAATTCATCACATTAATTCAGTTAATATTATTTACACTTTTACTTTTCTGAGGTAAAGCTGCAACCCACATACACCATGCTAATTATGTGGAGTAGACTTTTTTGCACCTATTTTTAGCTTGCATTCAAACATACACAGAATTAATGCTAATCCCCTCATTTTACTCTCTCTCTCTCTCTATCCCTCTAGCCACATTTCCCTGAATACCTCTGTACTGGTTTTAATAATAGCATAGGCCCAATTGTGAGTGCTAATGCCACTTTCTCTCTCCTGTTTTTTCCCTCAGGGGGGTGAGATAGGTTGGGGCTCCATTTTGACTGTCACTGCAGCCACAGCAGTGCTCCTAATGATGACTAGCTTGTTGAGAGCTCTTGTCCGCTGCTGATTGGATGGCAACAATCACTGCACGGCAAGGACACACACCCTGGTATCTCTCCTGCCATGTGTATAGACTGCAACTTTTTTGTAAAATATAATATAAACGAATGGGGAAATGGTGTCCCTATAATGAGAAGGTACTTCATGCAGACAGACGGAGAAAAATGCCCGGGCCTCGCTTGAGTGGCGTCCGATGAAATTTGTGCAGATGAAGATGACCCAAACTGACTCCTCATATTGTATGCTAGTGCTGTGTCATTGTCTGTGCATAACTCTTTAGCGCAAAATACAAATGAAGGTTTTACTATTGTGCTTCTGACGCTTTTCAATAATTTTATTTATTTATTTGGATGTTTTGTTCATAGTTTTCTTTGATAATAATGACAAATATAGGGTCTGCACTTTGAATGCACTGAACAAACACAGTCCCTTTAATAAACAAACCATTGGTTGCTTGTTTATTCTCTTTTACATAATAATTCAAATTACCTCAGAATATTAAACAGAGTTAGCGTACTATCCCATTGTAAAGTCCACTGAGTGTTCTGATAGTGCAGCAAATAGAGTTCAGCCTCAATAAGCATCTGTCAATCATCTGTTGTGGTGACCTTTAACCTTTAGTAAATGGGTTTTTCTGTTATGTGCTGTGTTATGTCTTGCTGCACATCGGCAGCAATATTGCAACAAGTCCAAGGATAAGGCTCTCTGTATCATACACAATCAATTCCCCTAAATACTACTGTTCAAATGGCTTATTGACAGCACAGATTTGTATTATTTTTATTAATATTTTATTTTTTTCTTCTCAAATGAAATACATTTTTAAGGTACAGAATTTTTAAGCCACTATTTTTTGTGTCTGAATATAACCATTGTTGCATTAGTACAAAGAAATAAAATGCCAGATATAAATATGGACAATAACTGAGGTCCAAAATCTGCCATATTTTTACTATCAACAACTAAAACTAATTGTGTATCCCTTATTGACCCCTCTTATCTTCTGCTATATCCTTATCACAGTGATACAGACAGATTCATTCTGTGAACTAATATTCTCAATTGGGTTATTACAGACCTGGGAATGTAACTAAAATCTCATCATTACTGTTTCAAAAACATGTACCCCATGAATATAAATATGTGTGGTAATTGTCATAAAAAACCCTGTGCGGAGATGAGCCGTCACATACTAAGTCCAGTTACTTCCAAACCAAGATTAATAACTGATCTGGATATACAGTATGTGGATATATGTTTACAGTTGTGAAATTTTGTTATATTTGTGACATATTTTAAAAGTGAAAAAGCATGCGGCAAACCTTAGAGAAGCACAATCTATAATTTATGTTTTGTTGCTTTGTATTTGATGTAAATAGATGCAACATATACAGTGCAGACCTATGGGAGAGATACTGTATTTCTTAAACCCATTTGTACTAGCTTTGTAGAAAGTTGATTATTTTTTGGGAGAGCAAATGTATATTTGATATCTAAATGATATGCTATGTTATAAATGTTTATTATTTATGGTGATGTTGCTTGGACAAAGTCATTTCAGTGACTAAGCTTTAGAACCTCTTTGGTCATGCTATCCATGCGAGTACATTTGTTAAGTGGTGTAAAGAGCAAATCGCAAACACAATCCGCTCAAAATGATAAACCTGTTAACGGTGACAAGTGTCTATATGTATTCATCAAGCATTGCATGAATTTATCGTAACATTTTCTGCATCTAATGAAATAACTTTTACGCGCAATTTTCAAATATGTTTATTGCCACCAATCCTAGCATACCAAAAATGTTATTATTTTTGCACATTACAATGGAACAATTAAAGTGTCTACTCAATATGTGACAATCTATAAACATTGCAGTACATTCGAGCTAGGTCATTCTTAACACCTTATCTGATTTATTTCATTTTGATTTATTGCAGTTGGACCAGTTAGTCCAGTATCACTCATCCCTACACTAATTACAAACAAGCTTTACTACTAAAAACCCATGACTACTACCATCAAACGCTTCTATATCACACTATGTTTCTCTGCTTGCTGCTTACATGTATTAGGATTGATGTTTGCAATGTTATAGGTGTGGCTATTTTGTTACCTGGAGGTCTATTTTGTACTGTAAATGACTTGAAGAAATAAAAATACCTTCCTTGCAAAACTGACTAAAGGATTTCTTTACATAGATCATGGTCTCATAGTTCAAGTCTAGGACTCCCATTCATGAAAGACCTGAGTGTCCCCTGTACAGCATCACGTTACATGGGTAGTAGTGATATTAATAACTTGAAGTGCAGAGGGAGACATGATGTAAGCAAACATATATAGTTTAGTTACAAGTGAAAAGGCAGACTGGGGTGTCATGAGGCCTTCCTTCCACAAGTCATTACTCTGTCATCAAGAGTCATGGATTAACAGTGCTTAGTGCAGTAATTATCTAAAAGTAGCCATGATGAGTGACAGGGAGCTTGGTAATATATCTTACTATATTACTAGATATAAGTGAATAACATAAGAGAAAGATTTTTATGTGGGTATATACATGTTTTTATATGGCAACTGTATTAGGTACAAGACAAGCGGTTTCTGGTGCCAGCTGGCCTAAGATATACCACTGAATACACCAGAATTTTGAAAGATTACTGCACCCAGACCTGGGATTTCAAGTGGACCAGACTGGTGCAAATCAGGTTTAGTAGAGTGTTTACATCTAAGCAAAATATGTCTACTTAGCTGTGAGTGCACTGGAGTTTGCTCATAGTCTACCCTTAATGTCAAATAGTTCAATAGTTTTAGAAGAGAAATTTAAATAGAGATTTGTACAAAGAAACCTGACACTCTGCACACTGAGTACACAACCGATAAAGAATAAACAGTATGTCCTGCGATATAAACTGCCTATGATGAGGCACGAGGTGGATCTGAAGTCATATTCTTAATTCAAAGTAGGGTAAGGTAAGGACAAAGTTTTTATAAACTCTGATTTATGATATAGGATATGGAGGGAAAATGTCATCCGTAACATATAGAGGCTTTAAATCTTATCGTTTCTGTCTTGTTTTGTCAGAGTTATGGATGTCCAAATGAAAAGTGCATTAGTGGCTGAAATGTCAGTCACAGATTGTCTGTGAAATCTAATCAAATGCCTCCTGGCTGCAGGCCTATCTGTCCAGTCCATGTTCCCCATATCCTATTTTAAATATTAAATAGGTTCAACTGACAGGATAATGTTATAAGCCTAATTAAAGGGTGATAGGGTAAAAATAGAGTCTAGTGATAACTGTGTCAACATGAAGACATTCATTTATCTACACGGGCCCTCACTATTTCAAGTGTCAAATCTGTGGAAAATAATCTAAAAACATTTAAAACCGTTATTCTAAAATTATTAGTATTTTAAATTTGTTTTTATTGTGCACAATGGAAAATCACAATCTGACTAGTTCTGTTTCTGCTCTGTTGTAGTTAACCAGCATCAAAATCAAGCCTAACAACCTATAAAGATGCTAACTACTCTGCCACAGTAGTTCCCACTTTCTCTGAGACGTTTCAATATTCTTCTTTGCCATTTCTAAATCTATTCCTTCAAATTGCTAGAAACTGTCTCAACAAAGTTTATTGTTATAGACAGTTTAAAAGTCAGTAAACAATAGTCGTAAGAAAATACAAAATATGATATGTCTGGCAGTGAGATAAATTTGAGGGTGCAGGTTTAAAATGCCATGAAGTCTTTGAGCGTGTGTCACAGATATTCTTACCCCCGCACCACCTCAGCTGCGGTGTCACCACCGAGTCCCTGTGTGCTGCTGACTCACGGGTCCATGACAGTCCGGCAACTCCAGGAAACCACCACGCTTCTGCTGTCTGCATACACAAACAATCATTTAAATAAAATTCCTTCAATTCAATGCAAGCCCTTAAGAAAATGTCAGATTTGCAGGAAACTTTTGTGGCTGAGTAGGAGGTAAAGTAGGAGTAAAAGATAAAAACAAAATGCTAAGTAACTAGGTCAATAATAAGCAGCCAATGAATAATGCATATTTTTTGTTTTGGATTTTCACTATTATACTTCAGTACAGTACAGTTACTCCCTATAACGGCAATTTCATTCACTAATACTTCTATTGTAGTGAAACAACTGAGGTGTAAATTTAGACCTTCTAATATATTTAAATGCTAGAAACTAAAACAAAAATCTAAATAAATGTGAGTAGGACACATGTAATTTTCAGGTCGCCATAGCCACCATTGTTTGATGACACCAGTGCTATGGGAACTACTGAAGAACAGGCCCATTTCCTTAGATTAAGTGCGCGCCTCAAAGCTCCCTCTGCTGCTATTGACCTTTGCCTGTCTTCATGGTAATATATTTCACTTATGGGTGGCAGATGCTGTGACACTCAGGCAGATAATGCAGTTGCTTCATCATCACAACTGGGGTGACCTAATCATTTTAAAAGTTCCTAATAACTTAAGCCAAATGCCAAATGTCTGTACTTTTTTCTGTACCCCTAAACTCATTTTGAACTATCACTCTCTTGAATTAGCTGTGTTGTTAAGGTCCTAGGACCCCTCACACTCACTCACAACAATCGGTAAGTCCCTGCCCCCTGTAGTCCAAATAGGGGCGCCTAAAAATAAGGCCCGTGTTGCAACTGTGGCGCACGGGCCAATCAGCTTCACGTAAACCGACCCCACTGAGTGTGTTCCAAATAGCCCATGATCACAGACCCTGGATGACGCGTCCCGGGCCCTTTATAAACCCATCTCTGGACTCACTCAAACATTGAAGACACTACAGTGCTACTCTACTCACCTTCTCACTGTTCATCTACTCTCCAGGGCTCGGTTTGTCAAGAGGGTGCCAATTAAAAGAAGCAGACGCGCAAACTGCCTTGGACATTGTTAAACCGAATAAATTAATCGATCATTCTCCTGACAGAAGGGACATTCTTCGCAAGTACATCTGAAAATCCCAAGGCGCTTTTGTTTAAAACCTTCTCCTAAGTTTGAACTGAGTTTTTTTTTTTTTTTTGCCATAAGGCCGCGAGAAGTTTACGCGCATTTTTAACACACAAGTGCTACAGAAGTATATAAAAAGGCATCATGATGAGCAATAACTACGGGGAAGAGCCGCTGCCTCCACAGTATTACCAGGCCGCGGACTACGGAGACGAGGAGGACGACGAGATGCCGGCCACGGAGAAGGATCTGGCTGAGGATGCGCCATGGAAGAAGATCCAGCAGAACACGTTCACCAGGTGGTGCAACGAGCATCTCAAGTGCGTCAACAAGACCGTCACCGACCTGCAGAAGGATTTTAGCGACGGTCTCAAGCTCATTTCGCTCCTGGAGGTGCTGAGTCAAAAGAAAATGTACCGGAAGCATCACACTAGACCCAACTTCAGACAGATGAAGCTGGAGAATGTATCAGTGGCGCTGGAGTTCTTGGACAGAGAAAGAATTAAATTGGTGTCTATAGGTAAGTTCATATGATCATTTTTGAACTTTTTTTTTCTATAGATGTTGCTCCTAGATGTAGAGTTTGATAATGCATGTATGTCTTGCCAATGTCTATAGTTATTGGGTTAGGCTCTACTTCAGTTATACCAGGCCTACTAATGTGAACATCAGTGAAAGAATGTGAATTACTGAACAATACAGCTATTATTACACAAGAATAAGGTAGATTTATACCATGACCATACAGTTACACATTGTATCCCAAGTAAAACACTATTATATGATGTAATGAGAGGGATCTGGCTGCAGACCTCCACAAAGAGGACCCAACCCACAGACCTTCACCATGGACCTTCACCACGTGACTTACCTCCATCCACAGGTCCCTAAAAGTAAACAAACAGCGGCCATGGCAAAAGGCCCCTAAACCACCTGTTTTCAACGCAGTTTTTCAGAAGTTGATGTAGTTTTTATACTGAAGACAGCTCTTACTAACCTTAACCATTGTAGATTTGTGTTTTATTTTAACCAGACACAGAGCCTATGTCAGGTGTGGCTAAAGTTTTCTCATTAAGGGCCACAAATAAAAACACAGGCAAAGCTGAGGGCCGATTGAGGGCTATAGACTGGTCACCAATACAGTGAATACTTCAAATCTGCATTATTATTATTATTATTATTATCAGTTAGACTGAACCACTAAACCTTTATTCAAGCTTACATCCTCAGTGGGACACATTAAATATTTGATATAAGCTTGTTAATGTAGATTTTCAGAAATGTACAGTAAAAAAAATACTGTTTAAGGTAATATGGGCCAGTTCACCTGGAAGCTTGAGGGCCAAGAAAAATTGGTCTGAGGGCCACATTTGGCCCCCGGGCCACAGTTTGGGCATGCCTGGCCTATGGCAACACGTTCTCACAATCTACATCTAATATGCCAACGCCATTTATTTTTCACAGTGAAATATCTGCTTTTTATCTGTGACATATTTTAAACTACTGATTAACATACACAGGCAGAGTAGAGCAGCGTAATATAATAATAAATATAATATAATACAAAGCTAGTTTATTTCAAACTAGAAATAAAATGTGTTGGTGATTAAATGTCTTTGTAGTGCTTCTCTCTGAATAATTTGAAATAAGCTTTATCACCTTTAATGACCTTAAAGACAATGAACTAAGGTATCAACTTATACAAAGTGCCATTAAGTCATTTATAAAGTAAACTAGGAACATGGGGCTCTGCAGCCAGACTCTCTTGGGTGGAATAGCCTACTCCTACTACTACCAGTACTACTAGTACTACTACTTCAAAATTTGTTGGATTTTTGCATTACTTGCTTACTTTCATATCCGGGAGTGGTTTGTTGTTGACAGTTCAGTGATAAGTGATACTAAGCATAGGTCAAAGCACTCATTGGAAAATTGCTGCAGAGGTGTCACTGAGGTCAGCCATTTGTGTCAGAGCTGTGCTAAGACACACTAGCCTAGCCTGGTGCAGTTTTGTGGTCATGAACTATAGGTTGAGAACTCAGTGAGGAAGCTATAATGAAACAGATGGATTTTGTAACAGCTGACAGCACTCACGTAAGACTCTATACACAAACACTTAAAGGTCAGAGGTCAAAAGCGAGTTACCGACGTTCTCTGTTGACAGCCTCTCCTGTCCCCAAACATGAACGAGGAGGGGATTAGCTCTTCTGGGATCCGGCGGAAGAGACAGATAGCTGGAGTTGCATTAAATTCTTGTGGATTTGTGTCAGGGTGAACTGCGGGGGTGAATCGAATACCTCTTCAAACATTTAACATCCCCCAATGAAATACACAGGGGCGAGAGGAAGACGTATTACTTAATTATAGCGTTGTGGACAAGCACACAATTCAAGCAGGACTGAAACTTATTAAACTTGTGACACTTTATTTTTTTCTGTTTAGTGACTAATGATGCTGCCACACACTTGAGTGAAATTCCCGGCATGGTTGAGGCTTTTGGTTAGTGGACTGTGAGGGAACTGTGTTAAATTTTGAGATAATGATATGACCAGTCATGTTTAGGCATATTTTGACATAGCAAAAGTTAACATAATAACTTATAAAGAAAAGTAACACAAAGCACAGGGTGAAATCAAAGCAATTTGGGGCTAAACCAGAAGCAACCATCAAAGACTAGTAGGAATCAGGACAAGCATCCAGCCCAAATTAACTAAACCAAGGACTGCTAGGACTAGACGTAAACCAAGCTTGCATTAAAGATTAAAACCAGGACTAGATGTTGACATTGAAGACTAACACAGAACTCAGGTGTAAGCCACTCAAAAGTGCACTGTGCAACTTGTCTAATGAAGGGTACACAATACAAATGTTCACAGTATGGCATTAAACATTTATTCAGTTATGGGTGTTTTGTTGCTAAGAAAAAAAAAACTTAACTTAATGGACCTTGCATGCTTACTTTGAGTCCGGTCACATCTCCTCAGATCTAATCCGTTGCTTGGCCCAGTGGTGTCACCTGCTTGCCTCCTTGAGAATGATAAGTTTAATGCTATACTGTGGAACATTCTAGGCAAAGCATTAACCCCTCCACCTGAAAAGTTGCATTGCGCTTAGATGACAAATAGAATATAGATGATATAGATCCAGAAAAGGACTAAACCAGAACTAAATGTGTAAAATAAGAGTCAAACTCACACCTGGTCTACACCGCAAATGTTCAAGTGAAGGCCAGAGCATATCCACTTGTGTGTGGTATACTAAGCGTGCAGAATCAAGGTCAGAGGTTGCACCCCCGTGACCTCAGAGGTGTTTGTAGTGCCCATAGTAAATGTTGTGCCCTGCTGTTGCCCACACACACACACACACACACACACACACACACACACACACACACACACACACACACACACACACACACACACACACACACACACACACTGGATCAGACTGATTTGACAGAAAGGGGGCACGATAATAGACGCCATGGCATTTTACTTCCTGCCCTGGTAGTCTCCCCCTGCACAGCTTTAGTGGGTCAATACTGTTAAAAGATAATGTCTCGCTCGCTTCCATTACACTGACCCAGAGATGCTAAAAAAACTCCAGCGGGCTTAGTGGCACATGTGTCACAACTTGTAACTGGAGATCATTTGATAGATGTGGCTTTGCCCACACAGTTGGCTTTAAATCTGGACACAGTGAGGATCAAACCCTGCTCTGCCATGGCCCTGTCCCCACCTGCCTGCAGACATCAAATAATGACACATCAAATCTGACTGTCAGAAAATACCTGCTGGGGTAATGAGGGTGAGAATAACTGTGAATTTATTTACACAGTTGGGCATATTTGAAATTGGGAAAACTTTTTGGACAAGGATGGATATTGTTCACAAAATCCATGGTAAAAATTGATGAAGCAAAAATATTGTATTATATATCATATTTTTGCATGAGGATAGAAATGCATAGCAACAGGAGAAATCAACTCAAATGTGAAAAAGCTTGTAGGTTAAACTAAAAAAAGAAACAAAATATTTACCAAAAAGAACCAGGACCAGATCAAAAACAAATGAGCATAAAAGACAAAGGTGTATATTAGGATTAAAATAGATAGATATAAACAACCTGAAACTAAGACTGATAAGATTGAAATTAAGTGATAGGCAGCCTGAATAACACCTTAATCATCACATAAGTGAGATCTCCTTAGAGTCTATTTGGCTTAAATGTCTTCATACTAAACCGAAGAGGATTAAAAAGAGCTTATTTCGCCAACTTTTCTACTGAGAACTTGGGGAAATTAGCAGTGCGTGTGTTGTCAATGGATTTCATCTCTTCTTTTTGATTTATCATGCTACTGGTGTGGCTACTACTTTTGGACGTAATTGAAATCCAAGTGGTATTTATGCAGAGAGAGAGATCCACTTGCACATATCCTCAGCTGTCAGTGCTTTGGGAGCAGCATTGTGACTGGATGACAGATTGTCAGGGGTCTGGGCCGGGACAGCTGTCTGAGCGAAGGGAGCTTGGGGGGGGGGGGCAGTGAGCGGCGTTAGAATCTTGTCTCCTCAGCAGTCACTCATCATTGTTTATATTTCCACTCAGAAAGCCTGGTCAGCTCCTCCACACATCAAGACTATTGATATTACAGACAGTTGCTCATATAGAAATATCTTTTATGCTGCAAAAGTGAAATATTGATGTTCAAGAGGAATCTCGGTGAGATTGTTACTGGACGCATTTAATGCAAAGTATTGCTAGTGATACCACACTGCTACCCTACTATTATCAGCACTATTACCGCTGTTACCACTTCAGTTATAGTACTAGTATGACCACATTGCTCTAATGACTGTTTCTACCAAAGCTTCTGTAACTGCTTCATCCATTGTACTTTCTGCTGCCATCACTTGAGAGTATCCACCATCAAGGTCAATACACATTTTCATTGCTAATTCTAGCCTACTACTTTCAAAGCTACTGTTTTGTTCATTAATAGAAAGGTAAGATTAAAACACTACTCAAATTAAAAATGCAGGACAATGAATACTTTGCACTTTATAAACAGTACCAATATTCTGTTATGCTGCTGGTTCAAGATAACAAAATATTTTCATGCTTGTAAAATAAATCCTACTAAATTCTTTTGTTGTCTTGTGTCCAACTGCAGATAGCAAAGCAATTGTGGATGGAAATCTGAAGCTGATCCTGGGTCTTATCTGGACTCTCATTCTGCACTACTCCATCTCCATGCCCATGTGGGACGACGAGGATGATGAAGAGACGAAGAAACTCACCCCCAAACAGCGACTGCTTGGCTGGATTCAAAACAAAGTGCCTCAGCTGCCCATCACCAACTTCAACAAGGACTGGAGAGATGGAAAGGCCCTTGGAGCTCTGGTGGACAACTGTGCCCCTGGTGAGTAGACAATAAATGCTAATGAATATGGTTGGAAAATATACAACAAAACAGGAAGTTCAAGGTAAATGGCTTCATTATGTAGTGTACTGAAATTCTACCCTACTTTACCAAATAAGTGTAAAGCTGCCAAAGCAGTGCCCTGCATTTGAAGCATAGTTTTGGGATAACCACCTAGCACCAACTGAATAAATACAAATAGTTTGTGCCATTTACCACAGTATAGCATTAAACTGATACAGCTGTTGCTAAAACACCCCCAAAGCATGCATTCTTACTGTAAGCAGTCTTCCTTCTCCATAGATATGACTTGTAACTTGGCCTGGTGCTATAACCTGCTTGAATCCATAGAGACAGATAAGTTTAATGCCATAATGCAAAATATTCCAGGCATACAATTTACATTTTCGCTGGCAACAAGATATATAAAACATTCACATCGTGCAAGCTAGTGGAAAAACTGTATTCATTATTATGACACAGGCTATCGCCTAGTCCCTAATGCTGAGTAAGAATAAGTAGATTACAACTTATGTGTACTTGAGTTTACTTTGGTTACTATGGAGGTGGGGGTCAGGGGACCTAAGTGTGAATTGGTATCATCTTCCAAGGAGACTAGCCTTCTCTGCACCTCATCTACCATGTGACACACTCTAGACACATAGATCTACATTGAAACGGCGAATCAAATGCCATGTAATGTGTCCCGAGAGAACAGGTAGTCTCAGAGGTAGAGGGGTCAGCAATGCCTGGAGGACATCCCTGCCAGCTGTCCCACAATGACTGAAGCTTTCATCCGCCCTGTTCAGCACCCCGAGGCCCAAATATATAACGTTTATAGACTGGGCACCACAGCAGCCCCAAATTTGGACATCATTCGTTCTCTCTTGTCATATGGGGGATGCTTGGCTTAGCCTCAAAATGCACACTGATCTGAGAGATGCAAAAAGGCACTGATGTAAAAATCACAGAAATTACAAGGCTATGATTTGGGTCACTGCCACTGTTAGATTGTGCACTTTTAACTGTGTTTTACTGTGGGAATGGTGGAGGAGTAGCCAAAGAGCAGAGCTGTGTAGAACTGTTTACAAGGACCATCGATCTGAACAGGCTCATCACTCAAACAGCAGGCTGACCATACAAGGTGCTGTTGTTTCAGCTACTCAAACCAAACAGCTTGGTAATGGCATTTGTTGTACCACTGAGTCATATGAATTATCACGTCATGTCACCTTAGATAAGATGTAACAAAGCAACAAAATATGTACTTTTTGTGTAATACTCAAGTTGATAGAATTAATTCAACATCATTTTTACCATGCAAAAGTGTACTGCTGAATTTTGTACTTTCCCTGTCATTCCCTATTAACAGAACTACAAGACACCACATACAATCAAGAATACTACCTCTGCTACTTGCTTACATGCTGCAGTACATGCTTACATTGCCCTACTACTTCTTTTTTTTGTTCTAGTTATTTTAGCACTGCCATAATTACTACCTTCACTACTGCTTTTAAAAATTGGACCTAATAGTAACACTATTTGTATAACCACTGTTACGAGGCTCTTATTCACCATCGCAATTCCATTAAACTGCTAAATTGTTCACCCACGTAATACAGTATTCAGCCAACTGGCATCCTCTTAAAATGACTGACACCCCCTCTCAGCTGTGTGTACACTTATAATTGTTAATATTGCCTCTGTGTCAATCATAATGGGATAAGGCTATTCTGTAGTGTGCCTGCATGGGCCTTTTGAGCGGATGTCCCTTCTGCAATAGCCAGCACTAATCCAATTTAGGCATTAGCGGCACGAGGGAAGAGCTAGCTGTTGCCGTAGTGAAAGTGCTAGTGTGTGTGTCGGGATTGTTTCCTGCTTCATTTTTTTCTCTGAATGATTGTCCGACAGTGAATTCTCAAGCGTGCCGGGTAAGGTCATATGATGGGGAAGAAGGTGGTGCCGAGATAACAATGGCAGCCCGAGTGAGCTTATTATAGCACAGCAGAACAGAGTTATCTAACCTTGTTTACCCTGTTCCTGTGTTCTGTTAGGTTTGTGTCCTGATTGGGCAGAGTGGGACCCTAACCAGCCTGTGCAGAATGCCAAAGAAGCCATGCAACAAGCTGACGACTGGTTGGGCGTACCTCAGGTAATGTCAAGTGCAAATGTATTAGAGTTTTACAGGTGTTTGATAAAGTGTTTAGGGGAAAACTAAATGCAAGTGTAGGGAATATGAACCTGCACTTTCAAAAAAACTTGGTCATTTTTATTAGTGACTAGATCAAAATTCAGCAAGTTATAGTTTAAATTAATAGCAAATATTATGTTTAACCACATAAACACTGTGCTGACAAATATGACAAATTATCATGAAAGTTTCCTACAAACTTATATTCACCTACTACCATTATTATTCACATGCTTTTTATTTATTTATCTTATTAAAAATGACCCTAGATTTAAAAGTTGCTTTAATGTAGTTTTTTTTCAACTAGATAGGGGAATTAATTAGACAATGTAATGTAACTTAGTCTACTAAACTACTGGGAAATACTGTTGTATATTATCTGTAGTTTTATTCAACCATGGGCCACATAGCGATTACCCCTTTGTTCCACCTCACCAGATAATGATTCCCTTCCTTCATGATGCAGTATATACATTTTGGCACTCCCAAAAAACAATTTCCCATCCTACATTATACACACATCATTACGAATAAGAATATGGTATCGACTATAAAGCCTATGATATACAACCTCGTCTTAGGGAGCTCAGGTTGTAGGAGGTCATGAAATATTTATTGTTCTCATTGCTTATAAAATTTCCATTTGCTTTGTTGTAGCTTTCAGACAGTGACGGTGTAGGAGTATTTTATTTTATTTTTCAGAGTTTTGTGAATCTGTGAAATGTGTGGATCTGCAGCATTTCTGCACGCTGTCAGATACAAGCTGAAAAACAGAGGTGTAAATATGCCCGTGCTCATCAGAATAGCAATGGGAATCTGGTGGAACTTTGCATTTCCAGCTCCTGTCTCTTCATTGCTGTACTGAAATGCCATTTGTGTAGGCTGTCTAGTTGTTTATTTCAGACGCAGTACACTAACCTCTCCAAAAGGCTTATAGGTGGAGCAATAGCCAGGGGGTGTATGTCATAGTTCGTGGTCATGGGGACTGGATACCAGTGTGCTGGCATTAAGGAGATGTGGGAGAGGTCTGGCTCAGGATTAATCCCTCCGGTTGGCTTATTGTAGGCAACAATTCTTCACCCCTCTGTCCTGAGGTTAAATATATCCAGCACGGAGTGCTGCAAGGCGAAAGAGCAGTAAGAGGTGGAGAGAATGCAGGTTAAGCTCCACTATGCTGTGAGGACCTTCAACAAAAAGTCAAAATAAAGTGAATACAGATCGACCCAATTCAGTAACATTGTATGGTATTAGTGGTTTTGGATATTGATGGGGGCAAGAGTCACATTTTCTCTATTTATTACTTTGTATTTTCATAGTATTTTCATATTCAAGTAAATTCTCAAATGTTGAACCTGATCATTTTTATTAGTGACTAGATCCAACGACTCGCTACCTTACAAGAAGAAATCAGCAAATTTTAGCTGCTTCCATCTGTATTCAATATTATTGGCCTATGGAATGTTAGAGTGTCATCTGAAACCAACAATATGATATAATAGCAGAATAATGGACTTTGTATTCATCATTGTTATTTTTGAAATTTTGTTAAATAAATAGGGACTTCCTTTTAAATGACTGACACTAGCATTTGGGCATTCATTATTCAAAATACGATTGCTGAAGTGATTCTGTGTCAATCAGCTGGCGAATTGCTGTATGTGTGTGTGCAAGGGCCTTTTCACTTTTTCTTTTCAATACAATCTTAATTCAAGGCATATATGCAGCTAGGGAGGAAGGGACAACTAATAATACAAATAAATTATTACTAAGCTGAATGTGATAATTGCTCTGTTTGGTGTGTGCTGTAGGTGATTGCCCCTGAGGAGATCGTGGACCCAGATGTGGATGAGCACTCCGTCATGACCTACCTGTCCCAGTTCCCCAAGTCCAAGCTCAAACCTGGTGCTCCTCTGCGTTCCAAACAACTGTTCCCCAACAAGGTCAAAGCCTATGGACCTGGTAGGTAGCAGTCTTAAGTCCCTGTTTAGACTTGTTTAGATGTTTGGTCCTTGTTTATTGCTGGTTAAATTAGATTTAGACCTTCCTTGCCTGGTACTGGATCAATCTTTTGTAGCCTTTGGTCCTTATTTCCACATTAAACATATCTGAAATCCTTTGTGACCTCTATGGCAATATATGATAGTGTTTCGATATAATAAATACCCTAGAACAAAGATAAACCGTCAATATGCCATTATTATGTAATACCACAGCTTATGTTTTGGATGATAGGTATTGAGCCCCATGGTAACAAAGTCTTGCAACCCGCTGTCTTCACTGTGGACACCCTGGAGGCCGGCAGCGGTGAGGTGCTGGTCTATGTAGAGGATCCTGAAGGACACAAAGAGGAGGCAAGTTAAACCTGATATGTTTGGAGTTACAAAATATGTTTCCCAATGGACAGAGCTAATCCTTCTGCTAAATAACAATGTGGTAAGATCCATGTAATTTAACAGTGGTTTGTTTATTTTTATACTACAGGCCAAGGTTAAACCAAACAAAGACAAGAGCCAAACATACACAGTCACTTATCTGCCCAAAGTTGAGGGTCTCCACAAGGTAAAGCCAAAAAACAATTATTTTAACATAGGACAAAGTAAGTGACAAACATCAAGTCATTTTTATTTCTTTTTCATCCAATAGGTGAAAGTGTTGTTTGCAGGTCAGGACATTGACAAAAGCCCTTACTCTGTCAATGTGGCTAAAGATATGGGTGACCCCAATAAGGTCCATGCCAGAGGACCAGGCCTGGAGCCCACTGGGAATGTGGCCAACAAACCCACCTACTTTGACATATACACGGCAGGTAAGAACAGAAACCTGTTATTGTACATGAGACCAATGTGATAAAGTATGAACTGACCCTAGCTCTGTCTGCTCTCCTCCAGGCGCTGGCAATGGAGATGTGAGTGTGGTCATAGTGGACCCTCAGGGCAAAAAGGACACAGTGGAGCTGATTTTAGAAAACAAGGGCGACAATGTGTTCCGTTGCACCTACAGGCCAGTGCTGGAGGGCCCACACACCATCCATGTCCTGTTTGCGGGACAGGAGATCCCCAAGAGCCCTTTCACTGTCAACATCGCAGAGGGTGAGCCATCTGTCTGTGTCGTAAATTACTGTCAGACAAATCTGATTTCTTAGCGATGTGTTAGTGTCAGGGTGGTCTATCCATCACAGCCCGCAGGAGCGGTGTCCACACCGAAGCATAACCTCCCTATCTGTCATTTCTAGCTACACAAGGTGCTTCTCCCGTGGGAGCTCCACGGCAGATAGCACCCCAGTCAATGCGTGCCCCTCCTGGAGGTGGGAAGGGGGCAGTCCCCTCAAAACCTGGCCGCCCAAGTTAGTATGGTTTGCTGGGCAGGAGTCTTTGCTATTCTCTATCATTTTTGTCCAAACGCTGCAGATGCTTGAAGTATCTTGCGAGCAGCCCCTTGCTGTGCTTGGTTGCCTGCCTCGTGTTGTTGCATCATGCAGCTTGATGGTTATAGACTCTTGTAAAAGAAGAAACACACCCAAGAGACAGCCTTATACAAAGAGCTTGCAGACTGTCCCAATTTGCATTGAATACGTCTTTTATTGTGTTAAATGATGTTGCTTGGGCTTTGACATTTTTGTTTATTGTTGCACCAATAATTGTCATCACTCAGATAAAGCCTGCAGTCAACATTTGTGACAGAAATGTTGTCCGACGCTCCCCAGATGCTCTCAAATGTGTCAATATCTTTTATTCAACTATGTGACATACATGTTATGTCTGCATCTTTGTTGTTTACAGGTCCTGTCAATCAATGTTTAAAGAGTCCTGTTTGAAATGGATATTGTACCGTCTTAGCTACTAACACTGTTGTCAATTGCTAGCTAGTCTGCTATGTTTTATTTTATGCTTTGCTAAATATTCCTTCTTTTTTTTAAAAAAAACCCTTGTTGTTATTCTTTTCAGCTATCAACCCAAATGCCTGCCGAGCTACAGGCAGAGGTCTACAGCCTAAAGGGGTGAGAGTAAAGGAGGTTGCAGACTTCAAAGTCTTCACCAAGGGAGCTGGCAGCGGAGCACTGAGCGTCTCCGTCAGAGGACCTAGTGAGTCAGACAGCTCGTCTCTGCTTCACTCTTCACTCATACGTCCCGCTATTTCTGTTTTTAGCCTCATGTTGGTTTTTGTCAGAAGTCTAGATTCTCCGTCACAGCAATAAAAAGCACAATGCTCAGAGCTCTACTAAACCATTACAATGTGTTTTCTGCAGCGGGAGCAGAGGAGCAAGTCAAGGTTCGTGATGCAGGAAATGGAGTATATGAGTGTGAATACTACCCACAGAGGCCTGGCAAATACACTGTCACCATCACATGGGGAGGGCAGCCCATCCCACGCAGGTATAATGCGACTCCTGCCAATTAGCCTGCCATTGACTTGCACTTCTGTACATTACATTGTTGCTTTGTTTACTTCAGTCCCTTCGAAGTGGAGGTGGGTCCAGAGGCAGGCTTCCAGAAAGTAAGGGCCTGGGGACCTGGTCTGAAGACGGGCATGGTTGGAAAATCTGCTGACTTTGTGGTGGAGGCTATTGGCACTGAAGTTGGAACTTTGGGTACATCTTAAAAGCAAACTTTACAAAACAGTGAGATGTATTGCAAATGCATGCCCCCAGTTGACGTTTGTATTTATCGTTTTTAGGCTTCTCCATTGAGGGTCCCTCTCAGGCTAAAATTGAGTGTGATGACAAAGGTGATGGCTCTTGTGATGTACGATATTGGCCCACTGAGCCCGGTGACTACGCTGTTCATGTCATTTGTGATGATGAGGACATTAAGGACAGCCCCTTCATCGCGCACATCCTCCCTGCCGCAAATGATGTCTTCCCTGAAAAGGTTATTCTTTTTTTGATGCTTTTAAACCTTTTACTGTTGTTGCATTGTTAAAAAGTGTTGATGCAATAAGGGATGTGAAAATTTTACTCACACAAAAATAACTTTATATAGAAGAAGAAATATCCATATAACCTCACTCTCTTTAAAACCAACAGATAAGTAAAATACAGACAAAAATGCTTGTTAAGTAATGTAAAGTTTTATATAGAAACAATATTTCAATCTTTGTTACTGCAGGTGAAAGCGTATGGACCTGGACTGAAGCCAACTGGTGTGATCGTCAACAAACAAACTGAATTTACCATTGATGCTCGCATGGCTGGAAAAGGTCAACTGAAGATCTATGCCCAGGTATGTTGTTTAACTAATTTTCTTATTCACACACTTTACATTGGAGGAGGAAAGCTGATGAGGCACTTTTCCCGCTCAGGATGCAGAAGGATCCTCCATCAACATCAAGATCACTGACAAGGGAGATGGCACGTTCCACTGTGTGTACACTCCACTCAAGCCCATTAAGCACACCATCATCATCACCTGGGGCGAAGTCAACGTGCCCAACAGCCCCTTCAGGGTAAGAGCATGCAGCAAATTACAACTACTCAAATGCTATTAATTTGGTAGATCTGTTTGGAACATTTGTATTTTTTGTGTGCATTTTGTGCATTTTGAAGCCATATACATATTAGTAATTTAATGTGACCTCTTAAAAATATTTTCCTTTCTGGGTACATATTTTGGTACATCCTCTACCTCTGGTAAAACTCAGTGCTTTCCAAGAATTTAATCAAATGACACTTGACCAAATAAAGACAAATCGAGAGGGCTGTGCTGCTTGTGTCTCAAGTGCTGTGTGATTTCATTAGGTTCTGGTTGGAGAGGGCTCTCATCCCGACAAAGTCAAGGTCTATGGGCCTGGAGTGGAGAAGACAGGGCTCAAGGCTAACGAGCCAACATACTTCACTGTAGACTGTGGCGAGGCCGGCCAAGGTGAGCCCACAGAATTGTGCAGCTGGTTAGTCATAGAAATAAATAAATTAAAGAAATTAATATATGTGAACAGCACAAAGGCCATTTTCTGACCCTTCTTTTGTAGAGATAGAGTAGTCTTTGATTTTGTAATTTAGTTCAGCTTTATTTGCTGCTGTTAATTTGGAGTCTGGTTTTGACCTAATCAATATATTCCTTAAGGGCTCTAACGCGCCTGAAATACTATGGCTGTGTATAGTTAATTAAAATATTGCAGTGTTTATCGCAGTTTGCACACTGTGCACTTTTGTGTATTATGATGCTCCACTACTATTTCAAGAAAATGCCCTTGTTTCATATTGCATCTGAAGAAAAGTAATCATATTCAGTTGAAGGGCACTTGTGTGGACCTATCCTTTCTTACTATTCACATTTGAATGACCTATGTGCACTAATCTTATTACTATGCGCCTTAGGGGACATCAGCATTGGTATCAAGTGTGCTCCGGGCGTGGTAGGGCCAGCGGAGGCTGACATCGACTTTGACATCATCAAAAATGACAATGACACCTTCACCGTCAAGTACACTCCCCCTGCCCCGGGACGTTATACTATTATGGTCTTGTTTGCTGACCAGGTTGGAGCACAGATTATTATCTTACTAAGCATTGCTACATACAGAGAATTTGATAATAAATGTATTACTTTTTGATAAACGTTTCAGGAAATTCCTGTTAGCCCATTCAAAGTCAAAGTGGATCCTTCTCATGACGCTGGCAAAGTGAGAGCTGAGGGTCCCGGACTGAATAAGACAGGTCAGAAACTGCTGAAAGAAAGAAGTGATCAACTCTAGTCATCTTCTATCAGTGACACTCCTTTGTGCTTTTCAGGTGTAGAAGTAGGCACTCCAACTCACTTCACCATCTACACAAAGGGAGCTGGTAAAGCTAAGCCTGAGGTGCATTTCGCAGCATCGGCCCCAGGAGAGGCTGTTCGTGACTTTGAAATCATTGATAATCATGACTACTCCTACACTGTCAAGTATACCGCACTTCAACAGGTACAGCTAGCCTCTGATTCAAGTCCATTAACAGTAGAAGGGGCGTGGTGGAGGTTTTTGATTTGCTTTGTTTTTCTTTGCTCTTTTTAGGGGAACATGGCTATTACAGTATTGCATGGAGGTGATCCTATTCCCAAGAGCCCCTTCAACATCACAGTGTCACCCCAGCTGGATCTGACAAAAGTTAAAGTCGAAGGATTAGATACCAGTAAGTACAGAAATCTACAGCCTTTATATTTTATTTGTTGAATTAAAACATGTGCATTTAAATGTTTATGCAATGTTTGTTGCAGAAGTGGAGGTCGGAAAAGATCAAGAGTTCACTGTAAACACAAAGGGTGCTGGTGGGCAGGGCAACGTAGGCGTGAAAATGACCTCACCTTCTGGCCGACCAATCCCATGCAAGATGGAGTCAGATCAAGCCAAAGGTATCCACAGTGTGAAGTATATCCCCCCGGAGGAGGGGCAGTACAAGGTTGATGTCAGCTATGATGGCAACCCGGTGATGGGCAGCCCCTTCGGAGTTGAAGCTGTGATGCCTGCTGATCCTTCAAAGGTAAAAGCTCATGGAAGTTGTCACAATATCCATTATAAAGTCCATGTGTGACTTCATACATAAACATACAGGGCTTTTAGATGAATTATTTATACTTGTTCTGACCTGGATCTTTTAATGTAGGTCCGAGCTTACGGCCCCGGCCTTAAGGGAGGTGTTGTGGGTAAACCTGCTCCCTTTACAATCGACACAAAAGGTGCAGGAGCTGGTGGTCTGGGTTTGACAGTGGAAGGTCCCTGTGAAGCTAAGATTGAATGCCAGGACAATGGAGACGGCACCTGCTCCGTGGCCTACCTGCCCACAGAGGCTGGCGAATATGCTGTTAACATCCTATTTGCCGAGAAGCACATCCCTGGATCTCCTTTCAAAGCTGCCATTCGCCCAGCATTTGACCCCAGCAAAGTGACTGCCAGTGGGCCTGGCCTGGACAGGGCAAAAGCTGGTGAACCTGCCACTTTTACTGTGGACTGCACCCGAGCTGGAGATGGGGAGCTCACCATTGAGATTGTGTCGGACACCGGAGTTAAAGCCGAGGTGCACATTCAGAAAACAGCAGAAGGCACTTTTTCTGTCACATACATCCCATCTTTCCACGGTACTCACACCATCACCATCAAGTATGGTGGTCATGTGATCCCTCAGTGTCCCAAAGTCCTTCAAGTCGAGCCCTCAGTGGATACAGCTGGAGTTCACGTCTACGGCCTGGAGTGGAGCCTAGAGGTACAAATCTAATGTACATATTATCTTAGATTACTATAGCCAGTATGAAATTGTTTCTTTGCCAGAGCTGTGTTATGCATTATTTTCATATTGTACAGTGGATGCCATGGGGGATATGAGCCAGTATTAATTTATGAAATAGTATTTTTATAATAAAGAAATATTAACAATAATAGTTTATAGTGGCAAGACACACATTATTTACCTGCCACAAATAATACCTAATGACTTTACCTGCTTCAGTCTCTTAACCATATAAATGCTTATGTTGTCTGCGATATTATTTGATGAAATCCAGCAGTAGAAACAGGCTAACCTCAAGAGTTAGTCATTACCATGGTGAGTGCTCTTTGTAAATCCTATCCATCTAATGTGAAGGGTCTGTTCTCTTCAAGGGGTCCTTAGAGAAGTCACAACCCACTTCATTGTCGATGCTCGGGCTCTGAACAAGATCGGGGGAAACCATGTAAAAGTCCATATTATGAATCCTTCTGGAGCTAACACTGAGGCCTACATCACTGACAAGGGAGATGGCACGTACCGAGTGGAGTACACAGCATTTGAGGATGGTAAGATCATGCAACGCGTAGGTTTTTAACTTGTTAACATACAGCCTTCTTCGGGTCTTTATCGAATTTGTAGACTACCTTTTCAGCCTGAATTAGAAACTATATTTGCCCTGGCTTAAATATAGCCTGTCATGCTATAATAAATGTCCATTAAGTCTGTGCAATTAATTAAATTGTAACTGAATCAACATCCTGTCATTTCAAATCATAATTTTGGGGCATTTTTAATTAGAGCGGTCATCAGCCAATTCTCTTGTCAGTAAAGTCATGTAGCTTGGAGCTGAGTAAAAAAAAAACGATTGCTTGCAGTTAAATAGCAATGATTAAAAGTTTGTCTCGCTTATGTTCATAAAATTAAGACTGAAAAAAAATCTAATTGAAAATCATGATGATCAATAGAAGGAAAACCATTCATTTTTACCATATTGTCCAGCAGTGTAGTCAGTAGCTGTGTCTTATAATAGCAACTATATTTATTGCAGAAATGTTCAGTTTAGCTATTAAACAAAGTAAAATATCTCCAGGTGATACAAAGTGTGAAAAGTTTCTAACATTGACATTTCCAAAGAAGTTAGCTGACAATTTACTTTGACTTAAGGCATACAAAAAGTACAACATTTTGCCTCCATACAGCGATTTGTCGTCTGAATCAGAGCATATAGACAGAACAGTGCTAACAGGTGTTTGAGTTGTCCACCATCTGGGACTAAAACAGGCGAGGAGGGAAAAGAAAGAGTGAGGGAGAGGGGTATAAATACGGTATGATGCAGTGGAGCAATGATGTGAGGGCCAGAGAGCAGGGATAGTGGCATACATGCAGACTTGGTTTTATAAATAGCCGAAGCTGGAACGTGGCTCTTAA
Source organism: Periophthalmus modestus (assembly GCA_019594935.1). Taxonomy (NCBI): domain Eukaryota; kingdom Metazoa; phylum Chordata; class Actinopteri; order Gobiiformes; family Gobiidae; genus Periophthalmus; species Periophthalmus modestus. The sequence continues at coordinate 22,588,407 of JAIEZT010001390.1, read as the reverse complement.
CCAGGTATGTGTATGAAAGGTTGCCTGCACACAGCAATATAGCACCACAATGGCAGAAGTTATTAATAGAAAACTATCGCACAAAGCAAAGAGATCACAGCACACTGCGCCTCGCGGCAGACACGCTTTAATGTGGCACCGGTGAAGTTATGTATTTGCTACATAGGCTTGTAGAGGGGGCTTTGTCAGATAATGCTACAACATAATATTGAAAAAAAGAGAGCAGATGTAGGTACAACAAACTGCGCCTGTTTTCGTCTGTCCTTCAACAGATGCTTATCTCCCAAAAAGGGAATTTGTCCAGCCTCTGCAATTACAAGCAAATGCCAACAGTGCTATGTAAAGATATAGGCTGTAAAACTATGTCTGCCCACAGGGATGCATCTCATTGAGGTGTTGTATGATGACGCACCTGTTCCCAAGAGTCCCTTCAGAGTGTCAGTGGTGGAGGGGTGTGATCCCACTCGGGTACGCGCCTATGGACCAGGTCTGGAGGGAGGAATTACTAACAAGTCCAACTGCTTTACTGTGGAGACAAGGTAGGTATCAACCAGAGGGAAATTTATACAGAAACTAACTTAGATGGAAATCTACATATTTTAAAAAATCACAGAATCACATTTTTTATTGCAGTGGAACATATTAGCAGGTAAAAAAAAAAAAACTTTTAAATCTGTTAAAGGTATGCAAGCTATACTTTTTGAAATTGATACAGTTGCATTGCCTAGAATATTTCACAGACACATATTTCAAACTAATATACTTAGAGACAGTTACAGGCCAATTTACAGGTCAGATCTGTGGAGAGGCTATCCTGTTCACAGTGAGAATGTGTGCTTGCATGCAATGTATTTTTAAGCAGTAAAATCACTGAATACAGGCTAAACACATACATTTTGTGTCATACTGTGGAACATTCCAGACAAAGCAATGACATCTCTAGGGAGACAAGCCAGTAATGGACCCCCATTATAAGAAGTTACATAGTGTATCTTTAAAGTACTTTGAAAACTGTAAAATATTTTCAGTCATTTGTGGGACAGCTTGGTAATTTTGCTGAATTAATTTGTGCTGCAGTTTAAGTAATTATTTTTTCTATATTTATCACGACACACAAGATAATTTAAATGGTTAGGTAGTATATATGAATTGCATTAAAATGTTTTACAGGGGTGCTGGTACAGGTGGTCTAGGTCTCACCATTGAGGGGGCTTCTGAAGCCAAAATATCCTGCAAAGACAACAAAGATGGCAGCTGCAGTGTGGAGTATGTCCCATTCACTCCTGGAGACTACGATGTCAACATTAACTATGGAGGTCACCCCATTCCTGGAAGCCCTTTCCGTGTCCTGGTGAAAGACCCTGTGGACCCCACCAAAGTCAAATGCTCTGGTCCAGGACTGGGATCTGGAGTGAGGGCTCATGTCCCCCAAACATTTACGGTTGACTGTACTCAAGCAGGACAGGCACCGCTGGATGTCAAACTCTATGGTCCAACAGGTGAGCAGATTATATATATTATATATATATATATGATTGTAATAACTAATAACAATTTTCTATATGTTATTAGCCATATTTAATTTTTCTGACATAATTAACCAAGAACTAGTAAAATATAAGTTAAATTTAATGCATGATGAGGTTCTAGGGTCTAGGCCAAAGACAATAGCAGATTTGGAATGGATTTTGGACAAAACAAAAAATGTGTTCAGTCTTATTTCAAAGCTGTAAAAACTAAATCAAATAATATATTGTATTCATATATATATATTCTATATTTTGTAGGTACTATGGAGCCCGTTGGCGTGAAGAATAATGGTGATGGGACACACACTGTCCATTACACTCCAGCTCAGGATGGCCCATACACTGTATCAGTAAAATATGCAGACCAGGAAGTCCCACACAGGTACGACAAACCTTAAAATGCTTCAAACTATTTTGAGTTGAAGTTTTGCTCCTCTGTAAGGAAACAGTAGCTCAGCAGTATTTCAGTCTGCTTGTCAGTATTTTGAAGGCTTTGTAATGTAACTACATTTTTACCCTTCATCTTCTTCAGTCCATTCAAGGTGATGTCTCAGCCCGGGCACGATGCCAGTAAGGTTCGCGCTAGTGGTCCTGGTCTAGACACAAAAGGTGTGGCGGCCAGCCTGCCTGTTGAGTTCACCATTGATGCCCGCGATGCTGGAGAGGGACTGCTTACAGTGCAGATTTTGGTAAGAGCTACACTTTGCACCTCCTCTGTGCATTTGAGTTATACTGTATGTCAGCAGCTTTTAAAACACATCATTTTTCATTGGCAGGATCCTGAAGGAAAGCCAAAAAATGCAACTATCCAGGACAACAGGGATGGCACCTACACAGTGTCTTATGTACCTGACTCCACAGGGCCATACACAATCACCATTAAATATGGAGGAGATGAGATCCCCTACTCTCCATATCGCATCCAGTCTCTTCCCACAGGGGATGCCAGCAAATGTCGGCTTACTGGTGAGAAAGCATGAGGATGCATAATAATCATCATAAATAAAAATGATCAATTCTGCACAAGTATCTTCATATTAATATTTAAACACTCTCTTACTCTCTAGTGTCCATTGGAGGGCACGGCATGTGTAAGTTGCTTTTATTTTTCAAACTAAAAAATCTATATATATGTATATTTATGAATACAGCAAACTTTCTTTCTTTTACCAGCGAGTCTTCAGAAGCTGCAAACCTCAGAGGACACAGTCATCACTGTCGATGCAAAGGCTGCTGGAAAAGGCAAGGTGACCTGTAAGGTGCAGACCCCACAGGGAATGGAACTGGACATGGATGTGGTGGAGAATCACGATGGTACCTTTGACATTTACTATACCGCCCCTGAACCTGGGAAATATGTTATTACCATCCGCTTCGGGGGGCAGAACATCCCCAAGAGCCCCTTCCACGTGGTTGTGAGTAAACTACTAAATGCTACCACAGTTTCTGCTTTAGCAGGTGTGTAACTGTCTTTGACATTCAGTTAAACTCAAACTGGATTTCCTGTTTTCAGGCCACAAATGAGCCTGTCGCGCCCCGTGATACTGTGGACCCTCTTTTCCGTCCTGTTAATTTCCTGGTCCCCTTCATGCCACAGCAAGGAGAAATCACAGGTCTGTTCGCTCACTCGAGGACACTCAAACTGTGCACCAGACACCCACTGCACGTTTCTATTTAGGTCACTGACCAAAGCATTGTCAATTGCAGGTGAAGTGCGTATGCCTTCAGGCAAAACCGCCCGCCCGCATATCACTGACAATAAGGATGGCACCATTACCATCAAGTACCAGCCCACAGAGAGGGGCCTGCATGAGATGGACATTAAATATGATGGCAACCACATTCCAGGTAACTAAAGTGGGACCGTGCAGAGAGAATCAAATAATATCCAGTATATAGAAGTGTCTTTATACATTATGGCCAATGTAAAAAAGTAATCGTTTTCTATGAATAAAATTTGCAGGAAGCCCTTTGCAGTTCTTTGTAGATGCGGTAAACAGTGGAGTGGTAACTGCGTATGGCCCAGGGCTGAGTTATGGCATGGTCAACAAGTCGGCTACGTTTACTGTGGTCACCAAAAATGCAGGAGAAGGTAAGATTCACGCATTCATATACTGTTACATTATTAAGAAGTGTCACTGACCCCAACTTTCTTATGGGCTTATTTTTCTTAGGTGGCTTATCCCTGGCTGTGGAGGGTCCTTCCAAAGCAGAAATCACCTGTAAGGACAACAAAGATGGCACTTGCACAGTGTCCTACCTGCCCACTGCCCCGGGAGACTACAACATCATTGTTAAGTTTGACAACAAGCACATTCCTGGCAGCCCCTTCACTGCCAAGATAACTGGTGAGAAATCAACTACTTAACATATAGATTGGTTCAGCGTCCCTTATCCTTAAATGTAATATTATTTACAGTTGATATATACACTCAAATATTGCTTTTTTCTGTCAAGGGGACGACTCCATTACCAGGACATCCCAGCTGAACGTGGGCACATCAGCGGATGTGTCGCTGAAGATAGCAGAGACCGATATTAGCTCTCTCACTGCCAGTATCAGAGCGCCATCAGGAAATGAGGAGCCCTGCCTGCTCAAAAGGCTGCCCAACAGACACCTGGGTATGACACAACACATAGAGAAACACTTTTAAAAGTAGAACATAGATAACAGGCTGGGACAACAGGTGGAAATTATCCTTTGGCTATAATCTGGTGTATTTACATTCACTTCGTTTCATGTCTGTTCATTAATATGCATTGTCCCAGTCAAATAAATAAATAAAATAAAAAATAAAAATAACATGCAAACCAATGCATGTGTTTAGTAAAACGTGGAAATTAGTTTTCTCTGGCCAAGTAAACTGAGTAAATTGATAGTGCACAATGTAACTTCTGGTGGAGGGTCTGCCAGCTACTAAAAATAGATCATTTTACTGCCATATTATTGGCATTTTTGGCAATTGAGACACATCCTAGGTTTAGCGTTCCTTCCTCCAAACAAGTGGATAACTGCACCTTTAAGTAATATACAGGTAACACATGAAAACATCGATTAAGTCTTGAGCCTATTTTTTTTTACTATTACTCAAGAAATAATGCCATACTGCACATATATTCATGTGATTGTAAAGGAACAGTGAATTTACAATATCTTTCCCATTACCTTTTCTTTCAGGTATCTCTTTTACCCCGAAGGAGGTTGGAGAGCATGAAGTGAGCGTGAGGAAGAGTGGCTTGCATGTGGCCAACAGTCCTTTCAAAATTATGGTCGGCCAATCAGAGATCGGAGAGGCCAGCAGAGTCAAAGCATTTGGGAAAGGATTGGTGGAGGCGCACACTTTTGAAATGGCTGAGTTCTTTGTTGATACAAGAAACGCAGGTGTGATATCCATGTATAATTTATTTTCATGGCTCTGAATGGTGTACAAAAAGACAAAATAAATGTGTAAACTCATTGATTTTCTCTCCTTGTTTAGGTTATGGTGGTCTAGCCTTGTCTATTGAAGGTCCGAGCAAAGTGGATATCAACTGTGAAGATGTAGAAGATGGGACATGCAGAGTTACTTACTGCCCAACTGAACCTGGAAATTACACGGTTAACATTAAATTTGCAGAGAAGCACATCCCAGGTTTGAAGTTATTTTTATGCTAATATATATATTTTTTTTTTCAAATGTCCTTGTCGCTCGAATACCTGCATTTGATTTACTGTAATTGGTTTATTTCAATGTAGGCAGTCCATTCACAGTGAAGGTGACCGGTGAAGGAAGGATCAAAGAGAGTATTACCAGAAAGAGGCAAGCGTCCTCCATAGCTTCTGTGGGCAGCACATGTGGGCTTAACCTCAAGATCCCAGGTGAACTGAGAAGCCAAGACCCAATCATATAATTCAATAAAGTCATCCCATGCTGGCTGTATGAATTACAGATGAATCTCCTTTTGAATTGTAGGAAACTGGTTCCAGATGGTGTCTGCCCAAGAGAGACTTACAAGAACTTTTACAAGAAGTAGCCACACTTATACACGAACCGAGCGCACAGAAATCAGCAAGACCCGCGGGGGAGAGACCAAGAGGGAGGTCCGGGTGGAGGAGAGCACCCAGGTGGGGGGAGGAGGCAGCCCCTTTAGAGACGTCTTTGGAGATTTCCTGGGCAGAGAGAGTCTTAGCAGTTTTGCAGGGATCACAGCAAGACCAGAAGGTAATGGACCTTAAGTTTTTTTTTTTTTTTTGTTACAATAAGGTTTTAATGTGCATATTATTCAGGGATTGATTAGTTTAGTCAACAAAAATCACCTTTGTCTTTATAAAACGTGGATGAAAGTTGCACTAATTGCCTTTCTATTGTCAAGTCACATAAAATTTAATGATGCCATCTCATCTAGCATTTTCCAATATAATTGCTATTTAGTGGTTTGAAGCCTAATTTAAAATGAGAGAACAGACTTTCAACTAGACACAATAAAGGAACAAAGGATGTGTTTAGTAGTGAATCTGAGATAAGGGGAATCTGGGGATCAGTATAAAGAGCATTTACACCAGAACTGAAGATATTAAAGGAGACATAATACACTAAATCAACTTTAATGAGCTTTTACCTATGTTATAACAGTGTTCTCCCATTATCTTTCTCAAAGTTGTGTTTTTATTGATTTGATTGGTTCATGTATGTATGAGTTATTATCCTGCATTCAAAGAGTGCTCTGAAAGTCTCCTGTTTTCACCTACTCGCCCACATCCCTGTTGTGATTCTGAGATGTAGGATTTTAAAATGTCACTTAACCACTTTTCAAAAATAAAAACATGTAAATGACATTCTGCTGCTGGCTTTGGTAAAATGCCACTATGAAGCTTTGGGGCCAAACAGTTCTGCAGTTTTGAACAGGAAGCCAGTGGTCGCATTTCTATTATTAAGGCATTTTAGGTCAATGTTGTGGTTTACAGAGAGAATAATGTAAAATGTGAAATAGTGTCAATCCTTGAGGATGGTTAAACAAATGACTTTTGTTTCACTCCTGCAGTTGAAAGTGGCTCACAAGCGATGACCGCACAGGTGACGAGCCCCAGTGGCAAAACAGCTGATGCCGATATTGTGGACGGAGGAAGCAGCACCTACAGTGTTCGCTTTATCCCACAAGAAATGGGCCCCCACACTGTCAATGTCAAATACAGGGGTCAGCACGTTCCTGGGAGCCCCTTCCAATTCACAGTGGGGCCAATGGGTGAAGGAGGAGCACACAAGGTCAGAGCTGGAGGTCCTGGTTTGGAGAGAGGTGTAGCTGGAGCACCCTGTAAGTTTGTACCTGATCATTGGGTATTTTTGTGTTGTTGTTTTTTTCTGAACACTGATATATCGATTTACTTTTCGTGCATCAGCTGAATTCAGTATTTGGACCCGAGAGGCTGGTGCTGGTGGACTGTCCATTGCCGTAGAGGGGCCGAGTAAAGCTGAAATCTCTTTTGAAGACAGAAAGGATGGTTCATGTGGAGTGTCTTACATAGTGAAGGAACCAGGTATGATCATTTAACATAGAAACAGTTAAAGGTTCACTATGTAATTTTTCTGGTCACCATGAAGATGTAATTGCCTTGCCTGGAATGTTGCACAGTATGGCATCAATTTAGCCTATTCAACTACAGGTTAAAATTGCTCAGAAATACCTTACTGTGAGGGGGGGTCACCTCCTCATAGATCTGACCAGAAACATGGCTCTTTGGTTGTTTTCATGGAGATAGATATGTTTGTAACCATGGAGACAAGCAATTAACACATGCTCCACCTGAAAAGTTGAAAATAGTACCCATATTATAAAAAATATTACAAGCAAAACTTAACCCAGATACCTGCCTTGTAATAAGTAGACACACTTGGCTGTGTTTAGTTTACTTTACTGAGCATGATCCTATTATACGTACAAGCAAAAATACAGCATAAACACTGCAACATTCTAGTTTGACCTGATTTAATCCCCTCCCCAAGTCCTTGTGTCTCAATGCAATCCAACAAACCTGTTGGGCAACCAGCTCAAACTTTGACAGCACTATTTCTCAAACCAAATAAATGTTTATGCCTTATAGTGGCAACTTTTCTTTGTGTTTATCAGACTTGTGTTTGGATAAATGTGCGGGAATGGGTTTCTGGGTTTATCTGATGTTAAAATAAATAACCTTTGCTTTTTCTCAGGCGACTACGAGGTGTCCATCAAGTTCAACAACGAACAAATCCCCGACAGTCCTTTCATAGTACCCATCGCTACACTGTCTGACGAGCCCGTAGGCTAACTGTCACCAGCCTTCAGGTAAAAAAATGGGCCCAAATGCATTCGTAAACATGATAAAAAAAATAGGTCAGGATGGATATGAAGTCGTTATTATGTTATTACTAATCTAAAAGCCCTTTGCCCTTGACATATGATTGAATGGCAGTATTAGAGCTTCATCCAGTAGCTGTAATTCTGAGATTGCTGGCTAGAGATGACTGCCTGGATTAAGTGTCCCTTGCTAATATGGGCTAACAGAAGCTGTGCTGTGTGTGGGTACAGAGTGTGATAGTGAAAGAATCAGCAGCAAAAATCAGTCAGGAAATAGGAAAAAAGTGTTTTCATTTCTTTATTCATGAAAAACTATTTGAAATGTGCACACATGACAGCTCACTGTATGGTCCTTTCACTTTTTGAAATGGTTGGTTTTATTTGCTCCATTACAACTGCCAGCATTTGTGAAAACATGTATTTTTAGTAATCTGAACTGCCACTTCACAATGTTTCTCTCGCTCAACATGCCAGGTGAAGTGTGATATCACTGTGTTCAAATGTCACAATGCCTCTTATATGGCTCACGGGGACTAAAACACTAAACGCCTCGCTGTGAACTTTAACCTTTTCAGCCTCTCACACCTAAATGCACCATCTATTCTTGCTCAGGCATGATGATGATGAGTCACAGCGTTGTCCCTGGAGATACCACTACTCACACACAACAAGCACTGTACAGTTTTGTAATTGCAGCGTGAATAGACCATAAGAGGAATATATATCAGACTACATGCTTGCACCCTTAGCTCAAAATTGGTAAAATCTTGGTAAACCAAAAAAAATTAGGGAAAATTTTGTTTCTGTAATTGATGGATTAAGATTCAATGTAGTTTATGTCGTACGGATGATATGTTAAAACTTTTATATCATAATTTAGATTTTATTATGATTCACATTTGAATACTGTATCTTTTATACAGTATTTAAGACGCAACTGAAGCTATTCTCTGTTTCTAAACTTTTACTCTTCATTGTGATTGGTTATATGTACATGGTGGAGTGAACAATAGGAAGAATAGGTGGGGTAGAGTGTCTGTTTTTGAACATAGAGCTGCATTAAACAAGAAGTCAGAAAATCACGATATGGCAATTTTACCAAAATGGCATCATCACAGGGATGAGATCACGATTCAGTTTTTATCATCTTATCACCCAGACCTAGTCTTATCTTACATCTCACTTTTAGATTAGCCTTAAATTGAGTTGTCAATTCAGAGCCTTATGTGTGTGCCATTAGAGATTAAACTTTACTACCCTGATTAAACGTATCCAAAGCTTGCATGGTTATTGCAATATCCAACCATGTTATTGCACCTCGCATTTTATTAAATTATTTTCAGACATACTGCAATCCATTCACGTATTTTGAGCACATTTTGTCTATTTCATTCCAGGACAAAGATTTGAAGGTGAACCAGGAGGCTACGTTTATGGTGCAGAGGAATGGGGCGAGGGGTGTGGTAGACGCCAAAGTGCACACCCCCTCTGGCTCTACTGAGGAGTGCTACGTCTCTGACCTTGACAGCGGTATGTGTCAGTTTTATCATAAAAAGTTGCCATAATTATTCTTATGAGGTAATATGAGGTCACAATTAGGCTAAGCACCAGTTATCCATTTGTGTCTGCAGACAAAAGTGCCATTCGATTTATTCCTCGAGAAAATGGTGTCCATGCTATTGAAGTCAAGTTCAACGGGTGTCACATTCCCGGAAGCCCCTTCAATGTGCGAGTGGGAGACCTAGGGCTCATCGGAGATCCGGGCATGGTCACTGCACATGGGCCTGGCCTGCTGGGAGGAACAACAGGTAACAAAAACACAAATTCCTCTTAAGTTTGTTGAAGTGATTTTAAACTCCAGTTGTGGTCTTTGCATTTGGTTTTAACATTTGAGCCACTGGTTTAGTTTTGGTTTAAATCAGAATTTGGCCAGTCCTAAATTCATCCTGCAATTGCAACATTTCTAGGTTTTGTTCTAAATTTGTCCCAGATTTCACCCAATCTTTATCACTGCTCTACATATTCAAACATTTGATGAACTTTTTCAATTTTTCTATAGGCGTTCCTTTGGAGTTTGTGGTCAACACTTGTAATGCTGGCTCAGGAACCCTCTCAGTCAACATCGACGGTCCCTCTAAGGTCAAAATGGACTGTCGCGAGTGTCCGGAAGGCTACAAGATTACATACACGCCAATGGCTCCAGGCAACTATCTCATCACTATTAAATATGGTGGACCACAGCACATCGTTGGCAGCCCGTTCAAGGCTAAAATAACAGGTTTGTTTCACAGTCATTCTCCCATCTGATCCTTGGATTTAGATGACAAGTCTTCATTATGAAACAAATGGCTCTGTGAAAAAAATTGTGTGGATGTCAGATAAATGTTATGTCATCTCTTTTCAAACTGCTCACTGTGGGTATTACATAAAAAGGGTACATTACAAGCTTAGATGAGTGAAATATTCCTGTCAGTGCTTGGCACTCACTATCTCCAAAACATTAAAATTTTAGCTCCCATGAGATCCAGATGTATACTTATTAGAGCTCAGGTAATAGCTCATGTCAAAAACCTGCACTTAGAAAGTACTTGTCAATACTTTCCATTATGTAATGTCTAGGAAAGGCTATAATGATTTTACATTAAATATATCCTCTTTTGTTTTAGGTGTCAGATTGTCAGGGGGTCACAGCCTCCATGAAACCTCCTCTGTTTTGGTGGAAACAGTCACTAAATCTTCCAAAGTGGGCGGGACCTTCAGCTCCTCTTCTTCCACTTCCACATCGGCCAAATTGGCGTCTGATGCCAGCAAGGTGCTGTGCCGTGGAACAGGCCTGTCCAAGGCTGTCGTGGGGCAGAAAAACAATTTTACAGTTGACTGCAGCAAAGCAGGTGAGATGACAACCTGGTTGGTTCTAATGTGAATTTTCTTACTTGGCCTCCAAGATGTTTAAAAAATCCAGCCAATGCTCATAAACCGTAATAGTTTATGTACCACTTCCAAGTCAGGATAGCACAAATAACTTTGAGGTGGAGGATTTGCTTTGGTGACTGCCAACAGAGTGAACAATGAAAAAATGTAAATTTCCATATTTTGTATTAATGTTGTGCTGCTCTTTAGCATTTAAATTAGTTTAATTTGAATTAGTACACAATGCACTGCTGTGTATGGCTTTGTTTTTCAGAGGTTCATAAGAGCTTTTATTGTTCCAAATATTCGTTTTACTACATTTTTGGGAGAGCAACTGGCCGCTGAAAGTGAAATTTATTACTGCGGTAAAGAAAAATCATAAACATAAAAGTTAGTGTCTGTAAATTACAACCATCTGAAAGACTTTAAAATGCTCTTGAGCTAAATTACAGAATTAAAGGAGGATTCTCTGTAGCTTTGTCATTACCTGCAGTAATTGAATCCATTATTAACATAGAAGTATCGATCAGTGCAGCTTTAAAACCCGCTCCGTAAAGACCTGTTGTGAACCTTATTGATCTCATTTCCCCTATCTCCCTCCCAGGTACCAACATGCTGATGGTGGGGGTGCATGGACCTCATGCCCCCTGCGAGGAGGTGTATGTAAAGCATATGGGCAACAAGCTCTATAATGTCACATACGCTGTCAAGGACAAGGGCAGCTACACTGTTATTGTCAAGTGGGGTGACGACAACGTCCCCGGGAGCCCTTTCAAAGTGGCCGTACCTTAAAATAAACTGCACCAATTAGACCCCATACCAGACACCAATGACAACGGCACTTCTGTCTGTCCTTTTGCACGGTTCAGTGAAAACCTCACCAGTCACCTATCACCGTCGCTCCTCCTGTCACTCCAAATCAAAATGCACTAAGGACATTTGCCAACTCCATGTCAAAATAATTGGTGCCAAAGTTTTGTATTGTCCTCTGATGTGCACCCTAAATGTTGTGTGTGTAGAGTGATATTTTGCTCTCTTCATGAAATTCCCCTCATTTTTTTTCATTGCTGATTTATGTGAAGATGTGTGTGAGTAATTTGCTGTATTCAGGTGTGGTATAGTATGCTTTTGTATGATTTCAGAATGAGAAAGTGATTTTTTGTTATATTAACCTATTTTTGCAGACCTAATAAAGATCCATTGCTACCAAATGCATTTTGTGAATGCTGCTCTCTTGAGTTATTTGCCACAATTGCTGATAAAGCTTATCTTTTGGAGCAAAGTTTCTCTCTCCCTGCTTCCATATATTTACTCTAAGCATTTGTTTAACATTACCTCTGGGGGAGTCCAGAGCATACCGTTAGTATTTGTCCAGATGCACTCACAAGATGGCAGCATACTCAAGCTCTCATCTAGATCTACATCTCAAACAAACGATGAAACCCTCAGAAGATTAACTACTGTGCCTTCAACACGAGGAAGCCCCGTGGAGTTTGAACCGGAGGCATAGGGTTTTTCCACTGTGTGCGTAATTAATCGCGTTGGATCAGAGAGACACAGCACATGTGGTTGATGTTGAAGCCAGAGTGAAGCCAGGGAGCAGAAAGGTGGGTGCAACATGGTCCCCCAAGGGTGCTGTGTGGTTCATGCGCTGGAGGCCTTGCTGCGTCTATGAGTCAAACCACCAACCGCCACCCGCCTCCGCTGACACACTGCACCGTCACCAGTTAGTAGAGGGAGTGAAGACTATAATTAGGTGCTAATTTTCCTCTTCTGTGTCATGGTGCTGAGGGGCCATGGTGAGGCAGGAACACGGCTTTGGAGCGGGCAGTTTTTTTTTGATGAGCAGTGGTGTTAAGTCGATTCGTCTGAACCATCTGGTCAAGTGGCTCGTGCTGCCTGCTGTTATGGCCCGGTGGTGCTGACGCGAGGGACCAGTTATTTGGGACCAGGGCAGGACCCACCCACGTCAGTATGTCCACCTTGTCCTGCTCCTGCGGACTAGAACTGAGCGTCTGTCCACCACAACATGTTTATCTCCACCGGTTGCCAAGAATCTTAAAAAAAAAACGTGAGAGAGCTATGCCGCTTCAGTACCATGGACAGCGGCATTATTATACAGGGAAGAGAGTGAGATATGAGAGAGGGCATAGAGAGTGTGGGAGTAAAGAGGGAGAAAGATTAGAGGAAGAGAATGGATTTAAAATAATCCAGATGGAAGAATAGGAGACAGGCACGGCACACAGAAACACACTGAAACAAAAATAGACAAGGGAACAGTTTAAACCAACAGTGTCAAACCCAATTTTACCGCCTGCTGCACAGATGAGGCTCATATCAAATATAACAGTAATTGACATGTTTCTCGGGAAAGAATGGTTTGGATTAAGTGTTTTATGGCAGAGCACATAGACTGTCATTGAAAAACAAAGACTACCCTACTGTATTTTGTTTTAATGATATGCTATAATAACAAGCAATAAAAAAACAACAATATATCATTGCCAAAGTTGCCCAATTAATGCAAATTAAAGCTATCTACACCCCTACATATGTTATTGTTATATTGCTTTATCTGGATGAGACATTTTGACTATGGTATGCTATCTCGGGGTCTTATAATATGAAGCACTGCACTGACAAATACTGTTCATTCTCATTTTCTAGCGACAGTTTATAATCATTAAAATATCTTTCACACCAGTGCTTTTACAAACCCATTGATACATTGTCAAAAGATTAAAATTAACAAAAAGCTATATTAAGTGCCAAGGTGTGCAGTTTGACATGTATATTTTAAATGCTAATAGCTCACATGACACATGACAGCATTAGACATATTACTGTAGTGTATCGTTTAACCTTCAAAGCAATCACATGTGGTAGAAATGAGTAATGAGTTATTAAGTATTTTCTGGGAGGGATCAATCTGAAGGTGAGGGTGGATACCATTAAGATGTTTCGTTCTTTCTCATCCATATCCCTACGCACCCTTTTTTTGGCACTTAGAGGAAAAAAAAAAAGGATTATGTTAACAGTCAAATTGCGCAAAGAAGCCATGCCCCCAAAAGCTTTTGAAGTTCTCAGGGCAAAATTCTCATTTCGTGGCTTGATAATGCTGACTTCTGCTCTCTTCCCCCCTCTCTCCTCATCCCCTAGTTTAATTTTTGCCCGCTTTCTTTACACTCTGATCAATCTAAGCCTCTGTGGATCCAGTGGTTTATTTCTCCACTATGTTCTTTTGTCACCACAAGCCCCTTTCCCTCACGCTTCCTGCCTCCACCTCTGACCTTTACTTAGCAGTCCCCCGAAGATGCTCTCAAGAGTAGCTCCCGGAAGCATGGGAAAATAAATGAAAAGAAAAAGGATCTGTATGGCTGAGTAAACAGACAAACAAACTGCTAAATGAGTATTTGGCTCTGCTGCCAGATTAATGAATGGACATGTACAGAGAGGATGAGAGAGGAATTCAGCCATTGAGTTTCCATCCGAGCCCTAGGCCTCCATATGTAATTGCTTCATGCATAGTTGATCTGTTGCATAATCAAGCATATACATTTGGGTTTGGCTGTGTCTGTGTTTAACTGTGGACTAGAGGCATTTAGATTCTTTAAAAAGATTAATCTTATAATATAAAACCCATGCCAGAGCACTGATCTCCTCCCTATAAAATGGCTATATATATTTGACTCGTGAAGGTATGCAGTACTGTGGGTGAATCAAGACCATGTAGTGTTTTATTCATATAGAAACCAGATCAAATATTCATATCACAGTGTTGTTGCCAGTCTCTCCTCGGCGTCTGTGGTTCTCATGTACACAAGCCCTGATTAAGAATCAGTCGGACAGCAGACACAAATGAGTTCCCATTGCGAAGCAGTGCAAACAACAATGCAAATGGATGGAAGGTGCTCCCACTGGGCGTCAGCAGATTGTGTTCATGCAGCATGCAAATGCTTGAAGCATGAAGCCGGTCCAACCCCAGCCCAGCACAGGCTCAGCCACTGCACTACAGAGGGGGATTTCTGTTGATGGAGGTTTCAGACGAGAGATGCATGCCAAAGACCACCCCAAGATTTCACAGAGGCGCCAAAGAGCAAGCCCACAGTGTCTTCCCCACAGACACACACAGACACACGCAGACACATGCAGACACGCGCAGACACACGCAGACACACACATAGACACACACACACACAGACACACACAGAGGTAGAGGTGACCAGTTACTCATGGTAATGGGCACACGCCCAGACTGCATCACACATGAAAAGGAACAGCATGATGCCAAATGCTTTGGCTGCATGAGGTGAGCGCACAGCAGAAGACTTCTTTAGCAGAAAGGTGTGCTCACACTTTCATGGAGCAACAGGAGCATGTCAGGGGCTCGGTTCCCACGTGTCCAACTCTAATTGGAGCGCATCCCTGCGTCCTGTCCCAGTGCACTGTGGTGCAGGGAAGACGCTGCGCTAATGGACAGCCCTCCTATGGAGCGCGTGTCCTTGATGTTCTGGGTTGACGGTGGCACATGCTGAGGGGAGACTGCAGATTAAAGGCAAATCACAAGATTTGTTTGTCCTCTCGGAGCGGGCGGGATATTGAAGGGGAGAGAGGCTGTGATGGAGTGGGTCTGCTGGCCCGACAGACCAGTGTTAGTGTGACTGATGTGTTCTGGGTGATCGGGCTGCAGCGGGTCACCGACACCTGCACCACCAACATAAGCCAGGCCAAGAAACACTGGGCATACTGATGCTGCTGGTTTCGATCAATGTCCAAATGGCCAGATGCCCAGCCAAAGAGCGCAGTGTGGCACCACCTCAGTGAAGATTTAAGAGAAGATAACGACGCTGTAATTACCTGTGTTGAATTGGAACCACAGATGCTCAATGAGCTATAAACAAGGTTACCCAGGCCCCTTGGGTAATTGTTTCAGAAGTGTCCAACAGCCTGGTCTGAGGCTGGGGAAATTGGAAAGGGTCGTATTCAGTAATTTCTCAGCCCACTGAAGCATGTCCTGTGTGGACTGAAACTCAGGCTGATTTGAAATAGTGGCATAACTTTCTTCTCCCTCCCACTGTAAGAGTCAAATCATTGGTCTCAATCAGTTTTTAACCAGGCCATGACATGGCCCTGTGGGTCACTGCTCTGTGTTTCACATCATCTCACTGAATATGCCAGTTCCTTTTACAGCACATTTATTCAGAGCTCCTGACTGTCCCTGTGTAAAAGCCTTTTTGAATTTGTGCACAGGTGGTTAAATGTTGTACAGCAAAGAAACAGCCTGCCTCAACAGAAATACATCCTTTCTGAACCCCTTACAGATGGGATGCCAAATATTTGCATAATTGCATTCAACAAACTCAGGCAAATTTACTAATTCACCACAGCATAAGGCCAAGTTAAATAGAGCTTTGGCCTGGGAACTAAGAGAGGGCACATGTTTACAAATACAGGAGCTGGCCCCCTGTTTACTGCTGGCGGACATGATTGCAAACACACATGTGCGGTGTTGTTTTGCATAGTGTCCATCAGAGTGACTTGATTGAGGCGGCCCTGTGGATGGACAGGCTCAGATCACAACATGTCACACATTTTCACAGCCACAGCAGCCTCTCTTGTGCTGTGAATATCTGCGCTTACAGTAATTCCTGTCTTTGTTCTTTATAATCCACACATATAAGTGAGACACAGTGAGTAAGTTAAAGTTTATTTAAAGTTTATTTATTTTAATGGTTTCTCTTTTCAAGCACATCAGAGCAACAGCGGAATGAAATGTAAAAAACTGATAAAATATAGTAAGCTACAAACCGTGTATAGAAGTTGGATATCTACATTCAAGTTATCTTTCAGTGTAGCTATGGCAACCTCGTTCTCCAGATTTTGAACGAGAATCTTGGTTCGTGGTTAGTAGTCAACAGCTGGAACATTAATGTATGCCTGACGTTACGGTGGGAAACATGACATGCACACTTCAGACAAAAAGTGGTCCTGATTTTGTCTTGGAGAATATGGTGGATCAGTACATCAGTATATCAATATGGGGGCAGCTGTGGCTACAATAGTATTTAGAATTATTTGTATTTATGCATTAAATTACAAGAGAGACCTGACCAAAGCAGTACAAAAACACAGTACAAAAAGTGACAAATTTCAGCCACCACAATTTTAAAGTGACACAAAAGTTTCACTCTGAGATCTTTTTGTAAATCATTCCATTCACCAAGTCTGGAGTGAATATATAACGTAATGTAAAGTGTTTTTGGTGTGTTGAAAGGCATAATGGAAATCCAGTGCATTATCATTATTATTACAAACACATTTAAAATTTCTGAACCTGTTTTAATACTGTAGCAGCCATATCTTGCACATGCCTATAGTCACGATTAATATTGTGCATTATTTACAATCTGTATTCTCAGAGCCTCTTCATTAACATCTATATTGCATTATCCTGTACATTCAAGTCACATTAGGCCCATCACTGACTCCATGAATGCAATTAAGCAGCTGATGTCGTGTGTGTGTGTGGAGGTAAAATGGCCGCTCCAAAGAACATCATGTCCGTGGATGTCATTAACGTTTCATAGATACTGGACATCCTATTCCCAGTATGTGGTACATACTGTCACTACTGTCATTACTTATGTGAGAGAGATAAAAGACTATGGTCTGCCCTAAGGAATGCTCTGACACATGTGACAGCTTTGAACACATATGATCATTTTAGAGTCATTAAAAAGAAGGAAAGCTCTGCCTCATATTTGGTGATAGTATAGAACAGATGCATGAGCAAAATTAGGCTGGAATATAGGCAGGCATGACATTATAACAACCCAATAGCGACGTCAGTGAATAATTTATTAGGAAGCATTTTACCCAAAGTTCATCTCTTAAAAGCATATTATGCAACTTTTCTGGTGAAGGGTCCAGATACCTGCTGCTTTGCTTGGAATGTTCCACAGTATGGCACTAAACACTTGCTTCTATTTCCTTATGGGATTTCATTACCTTGCCACCTGCATGTCTACATACAGACTGATAATGCCATACTGTGTAACATTCCAGACAATAATAAATGATAACAATGAAATCTCCATAGAGACTAGCAGGTAGCGGGACCTCCATCAGAAAAGTTACATAATTAATCTTTAAGACAAAATGGTCAAGAATTTCAATTAAAAATTTCAAAAAGCCCAGAGTTCCACTTCTGGCCCCTGCATAGAGATATCTAATACCTACCTAGGATGAATATTGAACTAAAATGAGTCAGAGTGGTAGTGACAAGATGGCTGACCAAAATTGTCTTCTCAGCAAACCATTTTTCTTTTTTTTGTTAATCTTTTTAATAATATCTTGAAGAAGTACGTTTTATATTCTTTTTGGATAAATTAGCGAGCTCAATGGGTCAAATTTGGCCCTGATCTTAAATTAGGAAATAAAGGGTTAAAATTGAAAATGTGGCTATTTCAGTGTTCAATGAACTTATAGCAGTAATTTAACGCAATGTTCATAATTTTCCAAAGAAGAAAAGGGTTCTTGGGTTCTCCAGGGTTAAAAGTGCTTTAATGGCTATAGATGCTCCAGTGATTACTTCAGCTTAGTTTTACAGGTCTCACTGTTGACCACGTTAATAATAATTATATTTGAGACCAGTCCAGATGCACATTTATTCTCTAGCACATGTGATTATGACCACTATAGACCTATATGCTGATAGGTGCATCTTATACATCATTTACACACTCACATGACAACACTACGCGGACCATTAGGAACAAAAAAGTTAATGTTTATGGCCTCTACGTGAATGACAGTATCATTATTTCTTCATTATTTGCAGCTATAGCTTACACACAGATGAAAGCCACCAGGGATTTGATGACAACTTTGATGCATTGGCTTCTACATCAGGGTTAGGCTGAGTCAAACATATTTCAAGATTCATTTCTAAAATATAGCCTACCACATTGCACACTTTATTGAATACTTCTATAGAAAGCTCTGACCTCTCACCTGAGCCATCTGCAAACGCGTTCTGCTTCAGTATAGCTTTTCTCCGCATGTTTGAAAAGATCTTTGAGACAGAAGAAAATGTTCCCATGGTACATGTTGCTGTTTTTGATAGCCCATACAACAAGCTACATCACCAAATGCTTTTGATTGGAGTTTTTTCTACTCATATTATAATCACATATTTAGGGAAGCAGTAAACAAAACAAGCATAACAGTTAATTGATTGTTGAACTTAAACTCATTAAGAACTGAGAGATGAGACATAAAAATCATTATGAAATTCCTCAGCCTATGCTGCATGTAAATTAAGAGCAGTTCAAATAAGATTACAACCATCTAAATTTCAATTAACTAAACTCCCGTATCATCACCAACAGATTTTTGTTTTATTTGTGCTATTAGGCTATCAATTATTTGTTTCAGTTTCAGAGGAGGATTTTCGATCATTTCCGGGAGGGCCGCCACAGCATTGCGAATATCATGTAGCTTACGTGATTGGTTAGATTGCTTGTCTATCACTAAGCCCATTACCCAATCAGAGCTTTCTATTCAGTCAGCAATAAATTATGTAAAAGTTTACTGTATGACTGTCTATTAGTTGCAATTACACCATTGCTCCATTACACCTAGGCTATGTTGTCATTTCAAAAAGTAGTTCTGGCCTACATTGCAGTTTTGCTTGAAGGCTGTAAGACTAAACGTAATAGTGTCTTCTTGTCCCCCTAAGCTATAAAATATTAATGATATCAACTTTACTTAAACAAGGAGAGAATGAGAAAGAGATAAAAAGTTTTGCTGCTACTTGCACACCTTGATAACAAATAATGGCAAGGCAAGTTTATTTGTATAGCACAATTTGTACACAAAGTAATTCAAAGTGCTTTAAATCACACATATCAAAACATAAATAATCACAAATAATCATCTTAAAATTAACATTAAAACAGAAGAGTGCAGAATAAACACTTTTCAGTCATATACACAGCTAAACAGAACTGTTTTGAGCCTGGATTTAAACATTGGCACCAACAGGAGGCTGGTCCCTGAAATCCTCAGACTGTGAGATGGTTTATATGGCACTAAGATGCTAACTAACTAACTAACTAATCTAATTTTAATTAATGACATATTAATGTTTGCTATAAAAAAAAAAAAAAAAAAAAAAGATCCCTTCTATTTTAAGAAGAACAACGTTGGATAAGTTGACAATTAGACATGGAAGATAAAAGAACAACAGCAGACACCTATTCAACATGAGGTACAGTAATACAATACATTTATGCTACTCTACAAGCAACAGGAGCCATGGCAACAGATCTTGTAGAAAACCAGCCTATGGCAATAATTGCAATGGTAAGGGTACCCCAAACAGACATAATTCCAATATCATTTTAAAGCTGGATTCACTGTTGTGTGCATTAGACCCCCTAGTGCCATCTGCCTAGAGCCCCCTGTATCTCCATAACTGTCTGAATAAAATGAAATCATATTACCTTAAAGGCACTGTGCTAATTTACAGAAGCATAGTGAGAGAGTAGCTTACAGCCATGCTATTATTCCCAGGTTGTCCGGTTAGGCTAAATACTTGAAATCCTGCGGAAAAGTGGTGAATTAATCTGGTTAGGTTCAATGGGATAATAAAAGCGTGTGTAATGGGCATTATATTACGTGTGTGAGTGGCAGTGTGAAAAGACAGACTTGAAAGCCCAGGGAACATATGTGCTGATGTGTTTACGGCTTTGTGACTCCAAAAGGAGGGGAAATGAATACAATTTTTGTCTGTTGTGAACCAGTCCCAGCTGTGTCTCATTAACTGCTGTCATTTTAATCCTCTTAGTCAAAATCCCATAATTTTGTCCGTCAACAATAACATAAGCAACAGGGCAATGATTACCCGCCCCCAGTTTTTATATTAAAAGTCTAGATAGAGTTTGTACAGTCTCACTTGGCTATTCTAGCTATTGCTGTTGAACAATCCACTGTCCTTGGGCCTTAAATTTTCAGACTACTCCATTGGTGCAAAGCTTGTTTTAATCTGGTTTGGCCTCTGCAGAATTGTAAGGGCTTGAACAGGATTTGCAGTTTGTCGCTTTATTCTGTGTTAGGAGAACTCAGGGATAGGCACAGCAGTTCTTCAACAATGTTATGTATATCAGGGAGGATTCCTGCAGTCAAATCCTAGTATACCAGATGAATTTATTTGAAAATGTATGACTGATTTGGTATGTGCTTCCCTGTGGCCCGGCACTCCTCTCCCTCCAATGATGAAAGCTATTTTCTTCTCCTTCCCTGACAGCTGGTGATCCTGAACCATCCAACTCCAGCTCAGACCAGCACTATGTATAGATTCATTGAAAAGCCTATTTTGGGTGAGTCTCCATGCTATGAATATAACATTGTGCTGTGGTTTATTTCCAAACCAATAGCCTTTTCTCTCTCTCACTCCAAATGAGCCCAATAATGCTGCAATGCGCCAGCTCTTCAGGAAACATAAAATCCAACTTCTTTCATGATGAGAAACTCGACATGACTGTCCAAATGTCAAGCTGTCCCCCGAGAGGCATTGTAATGTACACAGTGCTTGTGGTTAGTCCTAATTGTGACATTTATGAGATATGTGGCTGCAACATTCACGCTCTTCTCTCTTTTCTTGCCTATACTTGAATCCTTTTTATCCGTAAGAGCGAATCATCCATTAATTGCAGGTACAACTGGTGAATCGATCTGTCAGCTAGTATTTTCCTGAGCTGCAAATTAGTTTCCCTAGAAGCTGTTAGCTGGCTAAAAGAGACTCTGCAGTCTCCTCAATGGTAATACCACTATGTGTTGCCATAGCGTCCCCACGATGGCAATAACGCTCAAAATCACCACATTGCAATTACCATGTATCCTCAATGTAGCGCTGCCCAGAGTGGCTGGCTCCTGCAGGAGAGCTAGGACAAGCTTCGCTGCTTTATACTGCCGTATGTCAACCCAAGCTGAAAAACAAGATTAAATTGGTTCTGCTCAACTATTTGCTGTCAGCTAAAAGTAGATGGTTCAGCGTGTGTGAGAGAGAGAAAAAGGTATCCCGTGAATCTGACCAGCAAACATTCACTCAAACAGACAATAGGTGTGTTTGAAGATGTGGCTTAGCGCACACAGCTCATACATTCTTAAACAAATAAAAGCAATAAAAAAATGTGGACTTGGGAGATGCGCACACTCATATTGTGTCAGAAGTCTGTCATTTCTTGTTCGGATGATATGAAGGCGTGGGCCATGTTTGTGACCTTTGTCGTGAGAGTGAGGCGCTTGTTTCTTCCTCTTTGGAGAAGATGATTAATTTCTGTTATTTACATTACTGCCCTGAAGGCTCCTCAATAGCTTTCACACATTTGTCATTTCCACTGCACTGTTTTTCAAATGGAAATGAAATAGAAGGTACTGCCTCCTGGGTCTGCCACACCACGACTCTTTCAAGCCGGGAAGGCACGGAAAAAACTGTATTTGCTCGTTATAAAAAAGCCTAGTCGACATGGTGCTGAGCAATCGTTTGGATCGGGTAAACAACAACATAATCTTTCTATTATGCAAAAGCAGGCCTCCTTGAGCTTAATTAGAGCCCTGATTGGATGGGCACAGTCCATAAAGCAGCCATAACACAGGTTTTATCCAGCTGTGATATATGCAGTGGTTTTTTAACATTGGTTAATGGCCCACATGAACCAGAGCCTCCCCAGATGTCTGTCTGTGTATTCTAGTGCGGCTCATTCACATGTTTCGAGCAATAGCCAGTGGATTTGCGTTCACCCTGTTCTCACTTCTCCAACAGCTTGGACTAACTCCCTCACCTCCTGGGACCATGGTGATGGAGAGATGGAAGAGGAGGAGATGGAGGAGAGCAGAGAAAACACACAGTTAAATGGGAAGTGAGAGCGACTTGCAGGCGTCCTGAGAGCGCTTTGCCTTTATGGAAGCGGCAGCAGCTAATCTTCTGAGTGTCATTGCGCCCGCTGCATGCCTAATAAGAGCCTTTTTGGAAGGTAAGTACAGACACTTTTTAGACGGTGCAATCTGTGGGTCTGCCTTTCCTCCATCTTTTACAAAGCAACACAAACAATCCAGCTCTCAGGCTGCATGATGACAACCATTAGCTTCCTCTAATGCAATTAGACTTTTTATGCGCTTACACAAAAACACAAAGTCCCCGTCATTATGGACTGTTGAGATGTGCTGAAATGGTGTGATTGGGAGACAGAAGCCTCTGATGAGCCATAAGTGACTGATAGTCAGTTATGCTAATCTCAATAATAAAGGCTACACCCTGCACATGCGTCGTTACGTGTTACACAAACACTTTATTTCCCAATGAGAAGCTGGCGTTTGTTCCCAAGGGCTGTATCTCTACAGCTGGCTCAAAGCGATGATCATAACTTAACATGGACATAATGGCCCCAGCCGTTGAAGCTCGCTGACCTGTTAGTCTTGGGACTGTTTGACTGCTGTAATTACACATGTGAGGCGTTTAAATGAGTGCGATTAGCCTGTAACAAGCTGAAAGAGTGAAAGGAGGTGATTAGAGAGGGGCATGCTGATTCATCTTCCAGAGGGAAAACTACAGGTGAATGTTTGTGTTGCTTCACGCTGCAGCGCTTTTCTCTAACATCACCCTGTGCTGTGTCTGTAATGGGAATCTGAAATTTGTTATAAAATGTTCTTTCCATCTGGGTTTTGGGCTCAAGGCTCACTGCGGCTAACTCAAAGACTGTTTTCTGTGTGCCGCGTGTGCTCAGGTGAATCAGAAAGTCGAATTCTATTTAATAAGGTAGTGCTGTATTGGTCACTCACCTTGTGTTTATTTCAGTCTCGTGTTTAATTTAACCGCATGCTTGTGTTGTTAGCGTAGGCCTAGAGCTATGCTGAAAGCCGCAGCGATGGCCTCTGGCACTCTCTCCTCTGCTCATAAAGAAACACATGGCCCCGCATATCAAACTATCCTTCTCCAATGTGGCATGTTTATATGTCTAAGAGAAAAAGGATTTATAATTATTTCAGTAGCAGAACAAGATATGGTGGGTTTATGCATGTGCAGCTCAACATGATAATGGCTGATGCACAGCTTGGGGCGCTTAACAGTAATGTGCATCCAGTGATCGTGATTTTGCAATATTTTAATAATTTACTATGATGAAAAGTTTCTATTCTGTTTGTTAAAGCAATACCTTTGTTCAGCTCAGGCACATGGCTCCTGGGAGTAAGAATCTCTAATTAGCTATAAAACATACATTAAAGCTTTTATGGATTAACTTTTAGCAAAACTCCATTGAACAAGAGAGCAGTAAAGAAGGCCTACAAAAATAGAGAATGAAACAACTACTCTTAGCCCCACAATAGACGCTTGTTGCTACCCTATGATAAAGCCCAGAGAAACATTCTATTACCGCCTTTGACTGTTACAACAAGTTCTACAGATAACACTATAATATTCTCGGATTGTTTTCTAGTGAGAAACCCGTACTTGTGCATTAGCTGTTTTCTTCCTGTTTGTTTTATCTGTTTTATGTCCAACCATTCATACACAATTTAATAATACCTGTAATTAGGGCTGGGCAATTGTTTAAATCTGAATCAAAATTGAGAATTCAGTCAGTACTAATTGTTAAACGCTTCAGACATTTTAATAGAGAGGTCAACCAATCCTCAGTAGTAAAAGCATGTGGTTTGGAGCAGAGTTCAGACTTCGAGGGAAGAAATTTGACACATTTTAGATTGTAAATGGCATGTCACGATTGTGGTGATGAGAATTGGACTCAACTGCGGCACAAGGAGACGCCCAACTCAAAAGTTCCAAAAAACAGGTTTATTACCAAAACTGAAAACAGAGTCCTCATGGAAAAACAGAACATGACCTGAACAGATAAAACCTGCACAAAGGACAAGGATCAAGCAACAGAACAGGGCATCGACAGAATATAAGGGCTGCCCCCCTGATTGGCAACAAGGAACAGGTGTGGAGCCAACCAGGGAGGCAGCAACCAAGAACAGAACTGGAACAGGGCAGGAATCAGGAACAGGATCAGGATCACGAGAGAGGAACAGGACCAGGGACCACCGGCAGGGCAGACAGGGAGGGAAGGGGACATAATCCCCCGGGGGGGCAAACAGGCAGAACAAGAACAGAACCCCCCCGGCGGGGCAGACCAGAGGGAAAGGGAACAGAACCCCCCGGTGGTCAGGGTCCGGGCAGGGTCAGAGTCCGGGGCAGGGACAGGGCCCGGGGCAGGGACAGGGCCCGGGGCAGGACAGTTCAGAGCCCCCGGTGGGGCAGCCGGGCAGGACCATCACATGGCACTGATTATATTTATCTCTGTTGTTTACGTTCAGAAAATGAATATTAAAAGCCATTTGTTTGTCTTGATGAAGTAAAATGAAATTAATCAATACATCAATCAATCAATCATCACCCAGCCCTGCGTGTTATTTTTAATTCTGAAGAGGCCACATAATACAGTTAACTCTAATAATATCGTTTTGACATTTACTTTATTGTTATTAGCATTACTGGCTTCATCGACTGTAATTTCATTGAGGGCATGCTTCACCCTTTCTTGAACTTTGACCTTTTTCCAAATATGGCTAATGCCTCATAAACTCTTTTCAGATCCTTATTGGTTTTATTTAAATGTCATCCCAGCACTGCAGTCGAAAGCCAGTTAGCTAATCTTTGTTAATCTTTGTAATTACTTTGCAAGTCCTACAAGGCATTTTATTTTAGCGTCATAAAAAGCTGGCAACCCATCTAAATTCTGTGTGCAAATTTTATGTTGAAAGCCTCAGTTCAAAGTGATGTGTTGATGTGAAAGTATGAAATAGTGGCTCAGGGCAAACCGGTTCACTTTCAACTTTCAGAGCCTGACCTTGAAGCAGTTTGTGCAGAAAAGCTTTAGGGAGACCTGTGTAATTTAATAAAGGCCCAATTCCTAAGACAAAATTGCAGTGCGTGGCAATGACAGGACTTTACTCTAACAATACAACTCAGTTTGTAGTGCCTTGGGACATGCCGTTCATGTGGTGTAAAAGATGTTATATATGTATGTCAACAGGTCTGTGCCGCTCCCTGTTCTCTGCTCCTCTGCTTGTGGTCAGGAAAAAGCAAATATTTATGTCTGATCTGGTTTTGCACAAGCTGTGTTGACCTGTTGTGTGTCCTGGCTGCATGGTGCTATAGAAAAAAAAACAGAAATACCTCATACTTTATGATTTCTACTTCATAAATTGTGCAAGAAGTACATTGGAATTTCAATTGAGTTTGGAACTGCAGCATTATACACACTCTTTCATCCAGGGGCGATTCAACGTCAACCATAAATGTTCAAATGGCAGCCACAAAGTTTTCAAAATGAGACCACAATAAAACGAATTCTACATTTTCTACACTGAGCTAACTACATTTAAACAGCGAAACAAACATAGAAGGGAGTGGAGGGATGAGCTCTGTGGAGGGACGAGCTCTGCTGTTAAAAGGCTCTAAACATGTTAAGTAAAACATTTCTTGATCTGCCTCTGATTTCATCCAGTGTTTATCGTCAGTTCTTTCTGTGCACTTGCTGTAGATTCTATGTGACAATTTATTGATGAAGTGCTTTTAAATTCACTGGAAATGCTGTGGTAGCGCAGTTTTGATGTATTTACTAATAATATTTTATAGAAGACTGAATTTGGCAGGCGTCCAAAAATGATCAAAAGCCGTATTAATCCGAACATGACATCGTATTAGACTCAGTAATTAGTGGCTTTAGCATTGGTCCCAAAGCAGGGCATAAACTCAATTGGGCATTGGCCATGCTGAGACATCCATTCAGTAATGATCTTTCACTCAACTTTCCAAAGCAATCTGTTTCCATCCGCCATCACCATTAATAACATATTATCGATGTACTGTATGTCCGCTTTGAATCTGTAATATTTTTGTACAGCCTCAATTTGAAATCCATCACTGGCATGGGCTGAAGGAGGAGGACTCATTACAAGTGTGCAGCTAAAGCATTATGGTAACACGGCCCTGGCTGCCTGTCTGTCTGTCACTCCACTCCACTGTCAGATGTGCTGTGGCTAGCGGCGCTGTTAAAGGGAGCATAGGGACTTATCTGCTCAGCTGTAAAATGATTTTCTGTCTCCTCACAAAGATACCATGAGTGTGTGTGTGTGTGCGCACGGGTATCACTGATCTGAGAGTAATTAAGATATGGGTTCACATCACACGAGGGCTTTCTTTTTGCATGTTGGAGACGAGCTGATAAAAATTGAATGTGCAGTAGTTGGGCTTAAAGGGGAGGTATTGGTGGGGGCTTTGATTAATTACAAAACTCTCCCAGGATGGTCCGCCCCTCTCAGATTGAACTGCCATCCAATAGCGGCTGCTCGGGAGTGGATGACCTCGACACCGCCCCTTTATCTGTAATAGGCAGGTTATCTCGTTACTCATTGGCGCGCTCCCCTCTTCATTTGCCGTTTCACACGTTCGCCTACACTCACATATATCATTATCTTTGTATCAAGCTGTTCAGTGTAAAGATTTTCTTGAAAGGCCCCGGCAATCTTCTGTTCACTCGAATTTCAATTGAGTTTATGACACATAGCCTTCACACGCAGGTCTCACACTTAACAGTGGTGATTACAATTACAAAAATAGCTGCCCGTGTCTTTAAATAATTTACTTCACAGCTGGATGAGTCTTGCATATTTTTTTATAATCTCAGCTGGTAAATAAGAAATAATGAAACATGCAAGGCTCCGTTCATCATTGAGCATGCATTGATCCTGTGCGGATGGAGGAGAACCTTTTTACAAAAACAGCTCAAAGGAAATGGAGAAGAAAGTGTGGATTCTTATCTGAGTCATGATGTATTTGAAATAGCTGCTTTTCACATTGTCTACCTCCAAGGTATGATGTGTATGATTGATAAAAGTTTCAAAAGTACTCAATTGATTTGCGTTAGCCCAGCAGGGTTAATAGGCCACAGTGATAAACCTCTACAAATAGTTCAATGTTTTCGCCCTCTAGACTGTATCTTCAAATCTCTCCTCCAGTGACTATCTAAATACTACTTTCTCATAACGTGAACAGTTGGCTTGAAGCAGCACAGTTAAACTTTACTTGATAAGAATCCAAAAGGGTAATTTTAACAGTTAAAGCAAAAGAAAAAGTAAAATAAAAGTGGAATTTTCAAAGTTTGTCATCCATTTTTCCCGAGTTTGAAATAGTACATTATTAATTCATACTGTTTAGTACTAGTTCACGCTAAACTGTCTAGTATCTGTTATCAATCTTTAATACTCAAACAGTGCATAATTTCTGTTTAGTCACAATATTAGACTTCAGACTTTATTAGATATTAGATATCTATACCTCAATACCTATTCCGATGCCATGATGAAAAAAAAACACTCTTTATTTAGACAATAGAATGCAATTTTCAACATTAAATCATAGTACTTTCTTTTAAATTACCACGTGGCCTTACATTTGTGTAATCCCTCAGTTTTGCAGGTAGGTTCCATGTGCATATACTAATCTGTGTGGTCTTATACTCATTCTGATCCAGCTCAAGATTTTTCTAAAGCTATTCAGGAAAGGTTCATTTCTATCCCCTGAACGTGACCTTTTTAGTATCGCTGCCTGCTCAAATGAGTACCTAGTTTTGATCTGATATCTGATTTTTGATACTTTGTCAATCCTACTTCTAATTACTCTTTTTAACTTGTGCATGATGATGATGACCACTCGTCCAGGTTATCCTTGTAAATGAGATCTTTCCTAATTTAATAAAGGTTAAATACAAGACAAATATCACAACATGATCACAACATAAATAATATTCGCAATATAATTTGTCTATATACTTCATATACTTGCTTTAAGATTGCTTACACTAACATATCGACAAAAGAAATGGGGGGAGGACAGAAAAGTAACAAATTCCGGAGCAGAGATAAAGGAGAGGTGTAAGAGTAGTGCGCCATGCCTCATGATGATATTTCACCCTGCTCAAACAAGCTTAGCCACACACAGAGAAAGAAAGAAAAGCATTGATTTCCCCAAACTCTAATCATAATACATCCACTTTTACCCAACTTTACTTTCAGGCATTCTATCAGGACTTTATGAATTATTTCGGATGACGAATCGATCTGCTGCCGGCTGGGCCCCTGTGTAGTGGGAAAGTGGTGTGTGTTCCGCTTATGTAAATGCTTTTGCTGGTTGTCTGTCCTCATTGTTTGTGTATGCCTGTGTCCAATGTGCGATAGAATGTGCGCGTGTGTGTGTGTGTCGTCTGCTTTGGAGGCATCATCTGCCATCTGGCCTCAAAGTACAGGGGCCACATGGTGAGAAAGCAAATGTCAGCGGTCATGCCAGCCAATGCCAAGTCCCGGGGCACTGACGTCAGGAGAAGCCCACACTCTCACCGCCTAAGCAGTCAGGCAGCGGCCGTCCAATCGTCCAATCACCTCGTGACCTTTGCTTCACCAGCAGACAGTTGTAATGACCCTGATGCGATCTAGGAATTATCCAGACGACACACTCTCTCACTCACTGTCTGCGCCACTATACAAGAGCTGATGAGTGCTTAGATGAACCCGCTTTACTACAATATTGATAGCGAAGATTGAATGAAATGTGTGGGCGGGTATTTATCACACTGTGAGGACTAAGATCTGTATACATGCTCACATCATCAACCGTCTCCCCATGCGGACAAAAACCCATGATGAAAATATATAATACTATTAGATCAACAACATGGTTCAAGTTCAGATATAGGTTAAAATAGGTTAGGTTAAGGTTAGGCAAGATATGACTATGGTTATGGTTTAGATCAGTCACAAGGAAATGTAATATACTCCAAGAAGCATTTGTTTTATTGTGGGTCAACAGAGGCTCAAGTGGTTGAGTGATCATCTTAGAACCCATGTTGGCTGTTCAAGCATACTGTTACTGTATCCTTGGGCAAGAAGCTTACATACATATTGTATGTACAAGAGTGTATAAATGAGTGATGCTTAGTGTTCAGAGATTGGTCACCACATCACGTCAGTCATCCCCAGGGCAGCAGGGCAGTAGAGGGGAGTGACTGAAAAATGCATTGTAAAACAGGCAAGGCAAGAAAAATACACTTGCTTGTGACCTTTTGTGGCTAGATTACCCAGAGTCCACTTAGCTAGTGTATAAATATTTGATACAGTTTTAGTGTTGGTACAAAAGCAGTGTCAAGTTGACCATGACCAGGCTAACAGTCTTTCAGTAATGATGTATGAATTAAGGCTTACACAGGCGTCAGTCTCTCCCTCTCTGGAGAAGAGCTGAGTGCTTCAAAACGTCCTTAATATATCTTCAGGGAGCGACAGAAGTTTAGAAGTGCGGAGAAAACACTGATAGTTTAAAATGGCGGCACTTATGAATTGTCACTCGTGCAGGAGGAAGAATGCAAGCAGCAGGGATAGATTGAAGATCTGTGTCACCGCCAAGCACATTACAGTCAGTGACATTTATTAAAATGAAATTCTGCACAAGGTCCAGAGAAAGAGAGCCCCACATCTGCCAGGAAATATGATTTCAATGCTGAAGCAGATTAGATCATATTTTTTCTATCTTGGAAGTAATTCTCAGTCTGCCAAAATAACCATCACATAATTTTATGTGTGCCAAAAACTCAGAGTCTGTTGGTTAGTGTCAGAAGTAATCTTGAGATGAACACTCTCCAAAATCACAAATGTGTTAGGTGTATTCCTAAGCCTTTCTTTTCACTCTGCAGCCCCTGGCCCCTGTCCAGGTGAATCCCAGCAGATGTCCAAAGGTTTAGAGGAACAGTCTTCAGCTTACAACCCCACACAAAAGTAGATGAAGATAAAAAATTGGTTATCACGTTTAAAAAATAAAATTTGTGATCACTATATAATTGGCGAGATACCTGCTAACAGTAGCCTTGTTTTGGGCTATTTATGTTATAGTTTGTCTTCTACTCCTTCTGTCTAATCTCTTTGATTATTAATAGTTTTTAGCCTCTGCGGAGTCTCCACAGTCAATGTTTAAGTCGCTCTAGGCTTTAACAGCAACAACTAGCCACAATCTCTGTCTGCCTCCCCCCACAACTGAGAGAGAAAGTCTTTGCGCTCGTCCCAAGTCTGGAAGAGCCTCTTGTGTAATGTGTCTCACATATTATCACACACAAAATACAAATGCTTCACTGTACCTACTCTAGAAAGACCATAAAAAATTATAAAGCCATTTGGACTGACTATTCCAAAAGGCAAAGTGAGTATCACCTTTTGTACCTATGCCAAAATAATCAGCTTTCCCTTGCACTGTTAGTCAATGTCAAATGTAACCTTGATCTGAACTGCTTCTAATTTGTGCCTTACTTTAGCTGGCACTCTTCCGGCAGCTGGGACATAAAGGTTTCATTGCTTACCCTCAGCTGAAGAAGGGGATTCATTTCAATGAGACAGACACAAGTGAGAACCCGTAAATGCCTTGGTTTAAACTGTTCGGCCGGCATCTGCTCAGCACCTCTGCAGTGGGTAAACAATGTAACGTCCTTGAAAAAGAATGAGTATTTCAGTGGAGGCTCTGTACTCTGGCACCATGCAGACTTTTGGTTTTAATTACACTCCCGGTGATAGGTGCACATCTGTATTTCTCTGCACTGCTTCAAGGCTGAAACAAAAATACTGCAAGGTTAAACTGAAAAGGCTACGCAAGAAAATGTACAGTTTGGGATTAGTATCTACATTGTACTGCTAATGTGCACTTGTTCGATAATAATTGGAGAAACACTATGTAATATACAGAGCAAAATGCATTATTACAAACTTATAATAGCTGCAATCTTAATAGTCATAATGAACAAATAGTTAACCCCTCCCTTCCCTTTGCTAAGTCACTCCCTCTTCAGAACAGTATCACTAATGAATCTACTGCACATTGCATCAGGTTTGTCAAGTTGCTGTGTAGAGTTTTGTATCATGCTTTTGTATATTTATGGAAAATTGTTGTGTGGGAGAATGTATAATGTAGGCTTGTGGTCTGGGCATTGCAGAAAATCATACCGTATGGAGGGTTTAAATAGGGCCTGGGTGAGATTGCTTATACTCAAACATACATGGATCACATCTAAAACCTCTTCAGGCATGGTTTGATGAAGAAAAAAAAAAAAAAAAAGAGTCTGCATAATACCCCCACTTTAAGGTGTTGTTATTTTAAAGTGGTACACAATATACAATTTGTGTTATATCACTATCAGGGACCATTTTTTTTTCTACAGATTTGTCTATTTCTAATAAAAAATAGAAAAGCAATAAGCTAAAGCAGTGGTTGTATGCATTATGTCAACTACAACTTTACTTTAGTGCCATAAATTTTCAAATATTGTTATAGACCCATATTTATTAATGGCCACAAAAGCAAGGCAAATATTGATTAAAGTATTGGTCAAAGAAATCCACATGAATTTATATATATTTTACACCAAATGCACTAACGTTACAACTCATCCCAAAAGACATTTTTGGGCACCATTTTATACCAAAATTTGTGGTTATAAACCCTCGACTTGTAGCTGAAAGACTAGCAGACAAGCAGTGAATAGTGCGTAAAAAAGTGTCAAGCTCCCCGACTATGAAATGTATCTACTCATTCAAACCTCTTTTGGAGTCTTATCAAACACATTTACATGATTTTCCTTTAAGCCACTTTTTTTGCATTTTTTTTGGTGTAGTGCTGATCTGGAAATCTTTGAAAACTGCAGACACACATTGCAGTATTCATGTTCTAGCTATAGGCACAGCGGTGACAGGCACCCCACTCTCTCTACTAATCCCCGTTACACCTCTTCACCAGCTGACAAGAGACACTTTGCACAGACTTGAAGAGAGGGAGTGAGGAGAAAAACAATTAAACGCACGTTAGTGGGAGGAACACTTGTCTTAGTCAGATGGGGTTATGGGCTAGAACATATTGAATGTATAGGATTTTGGTACACATTTACATATGCATGGGTTGTGCACATATGTAGCCCTGGGTTTTAAAACTATGTATGTATAATACTAGTCTAGATGACAATGAACTTCCAGCACATTCCACTGCTGCCCTGATAATACTACATTCATTTCTCTTGTAGTCACCTGAAATATATGGGTATATATTGAGTGTATAGCATTAAGGTCTGATGAGGGGTCGGCCTCCTCCCTGTATCCACGGAGATGCTATTGCTTTGCCTGGCAATTTCAAAAGAATGACATCTCCATGAAGTAACAAGTTAGATCTGTGGAGAGGCAACCTGCTCACAGTAAGAATGCCAGTTTTTATTGGATTTTTGAGCAATAAAAACACCCACAAGTAAAAAAATGCAAAATAGATACACTTAATGCCACACTATGGAATATGTCAAGCAGTGCAATAACATCTACATGGAAACATGCAGGTAACATACCTCGGAAATGGAAAGTTACAAAATACACTTAAAAAATATGGTATATGTTATTGGTCTAACTAGAATATGTCCAACGAAGTGGAAGTTATTTGTGTCAAATTTTGATGAACCAACTTTTCAAGCCTAAAATGATGATGAGTGTTTGAATTATTAGTTTTGCATTTTAACCCTTGCATTGTATGGACACCAATATTTCTATAAAATAAATGTTCTCCAATAAAGCATGCACATGCCCAGCTTTAACACAGACAGAAACATGTATGTTTGCATTACAATACAATATTTAATATACAGAATAATATTACAAGCCATGTATCATATTTTGCCACGCCTTTACTATAAATAATTTATTCCTCACTTCTAAAAGACTTGCTGTGTCAATTCTTTAATTATCTTTGTAAGAAGAGAGAAAAAAAGAATCAAGCGCAGCCCTCAGCCCCAGTTACAAATGCTGCGAACTCCTTGTATACCCATATGGCCCATTTGTAGCTCTCTCACGAGCAGCAGTTGTTAAATTACAGATTATCCCAGCAATCCTGACAGGGATAAAACTAGTCACACAGTCCTCAAAGAGAAGCACCCTCTGCATTGAATACAACAGCATATCAGAGCACAGTTTGAATAGCTCCACACAGGGCTGTGTAGTGAAAAAATATGTAATTTTCAACAATTGTGTTGATTAAAGCAATATGTAGGAATGTAGATAAGGGATTTAACCACACACTCTACTGGCTGATATTTAAACCAACTGTAATTAATGAATTGATTAAAGCCCCATTGTGATTTTTATTGCACTGAAAAACAGAAAAAAGTCCTTACTGTGAGCGGGCTTGCATTCCCACAACCCTGGCTCTTAATTTGGCCTGGAGACCATCCACCTGAATGTTCCAAAGTATGGTTTTTACTTTCTATTTCAGGGAATCATGCAGGTGATGTGCCATCTCCAGAAAGTTACACATTGTTGCTTAATAAATGGTGCCAAATGTATATAAAGAAGACTAATCCAAGGTTCATTGTTTCATTGTGATTTCTCTCCAAACACTCCTACAGCCATGAAAAGACACATTTGAGGTCATTTGCTGTTTATACAAAATGTGATAAAGGTGATAAAGATATTATTTTTCTCACATATTTACATCATAGGCTATTGTACAGCCCAAGAGCACTGTTTATAGTCACCTACTTGTGGACACGACAACACGGGCACAGCAAATACAATAAAACACTGTGAAGGCCATCTCTATTTTGCTTGTCGGCGGGGGGTCAATAACTCGTTAGGGCTGAGGGAACAGCAGCAGCAGCAGCAGGGGGAGGTGACTGGGGGCTGTTCACCTGAGGATATCAGCATGTCATTGCACTCAGAGGTCATGAGAAGGATTCACGACTTCATTAACACAGTGCCATAAAACATCCCCAGTGTTTCAAGGCCTCAAATAGGCTTGGATGTGTAATTTGCCTGTTTTTATTCGCCCCGAGCTATTTTAATTTGAACATTTTACTGCCTTTGTATTTATCACCTTTTTATCATTTGTTCTGAACTTCACATCTCATTGAAACACTCTATAAAATGAAGTTTAATGAGGGGTTGAACCAGTCTGTAATATATGTGTAACATATATTTCTCTGTGTGGTGGACATTTTTGTTGCCGTTTCAAGACCGCAGTTTTATGTTTAATCTGACTGTGGTTTAGTCCTGGCCATGTTGTGTTTGGTTATGTATGTGTCAAATCATGAAAGTTCAGTTTAGTTTATTTTTTAGAGCCCAAACTCACAACAGCAGTCGCCTCGCAGGGCTTCACAAAATTGTTGATTTAACAGAAGGCAAGAAAATCAACAATGAAGCGGTCACAAACAGTCAATAGAAGACAAGCATTCACAGGAAACAAGCAAATAACTGTCCTTAGACCCTCCTTCTCAGCAAAGAAAAACTTCAATAAACCCAGTGGGAAAAAATAATATTTGAGAAGTATCACAGCGAGGGAGAGACCCTCTTCCACGGACTGCCAGGCAGATGTGTCCAGGAATGAACCTAGGATTGTACTGGGACTGAACCAGGACTAAACCAGGATGAAACCAGGACTAAAACAGGACTGAACCAAGACAGACAGGCTGTGATGTGTCCAGGAATGAACCGAGATTAAACCAGGACTAAAACAGAAATGAACCAAGACAGATAGACTGTGATGTGTCCAGGAATGAACCGAGATTAAATCAGGACTGAACCAGGACTGAACCAGGACTGAACCAGGACTGAACCAGGACTGAACCAGGACTAAACCGGCACTGAACCAGGACAGACAGGCTGTGATGTGTCCAGGAATGAACCGAGATTAAACTGGGACTGAACCAAGACTAAACCGGGACTCAACCAGGACTTAACCAGGACTAAACCAGGAATGAACTGGGATTAAACCAGGAGTCAACCTGAACAGATAGATGTACCCAGGACTGATGCACATCCTCTTGAAGACAGAAAAGACAAAAAGAAAGATGTCTGTGTTCATTTTCGAGTTGCATCAACAAATTAAATGGTTGTAGGTTTAGTATGAAACATAATTTGAATCTAATACAATATTATTCTATAAAAGGCATGTATAATTGCTCTTTTGCCTATAAATTAGTCAAACACGGACACGTAAAGTAGAAACAAGGTGAATGGTGCTTTCTTGTGAGGATGTTCCTTAAACATACACAGAGCGCCCACACATAACACTAGTCCCTACAAGTCTATAAAAAGCCCTGGTAAAACTCTGAAGCCAACATTTGTACTGGAGATGATTCATTCTTGTTATTTCTGGCTCAAACTTCCCAAAGCGCTTCAATAGTTTTAAATATTTTTAAACATTGTTCGTTGATGACCCGTATCAAATAGCATAGGCCCTCTTTCACTTCTTCTTTAACAAGGCCTGGCGTGTGTCCAGTGAAGGGGACTCATCTGTTTAATCATCTCAATCACTCGGCAAGACCTGTCTAAAAATAGCCCCATACAAGCCCCATGTGGGCAGTGGTATTGTACTACATAGACTGGACAGATTGTTGCTGCCAGAGGATCATAAAAGATACTTAAGCCTACGTGATGTCTAAATATTATCAAGCTCTCTGCATGTTTGTTTGGGTGAACTGTGTTTGTGTTTAGCACTAAGCATACTTAAAAGTCTTGTTTACAAAATTTATCCTGTTATACAACCATAATCCGAAAGAGCCTGGCACCACTTCATTGTGCAACTTCAACATGACAGGAGGCATTATTGGCCAAAACAACAGAGTTAGCATTATTAAACAATTTTTGGCAAAGTTCAGAGGACAAAGAATTCATCTTGCTGAGGACACTTACTAATTACAACATCCAAAGACTAAATCCATAAACACACAAATGATGTAATGCAATTGTCCACAGTCCTCTATGTCAACACCAATCATCAGCCTCGACCTTGGAGGGACATTTGTAGTCTGTAAGTATGTCAGCACCTTGGATGATTTCAGCCCACTTGTCCACACCAATGTCATGCTATTACCTTGTCCCATTTATGCTTACTATGGAGTACTGTTTAAAATGCACGCGATAGTTCCTTTTCTTTCCCTAAACTGTGATTACGAAAGATGTGAAGAGTGTTCTTTGGAATACCAAATGAAAGTAGCATGATGTTAAAACTTTGAAACAGACAGATGGTGTTGATTCAGCCTGAAAATGGATTATACATTTGAAATGTAAACAAAAAGTCCAGATGTTTCTTTATAGAAGAGTAATAAAATTACAATAACGTCACCTAACGTTGCATTTGTAAATGTAGACACTGAATACAAAACTATTTGGAGTGGCTTTGTAAAATTAAAATGCTCAGGCTGGTGTGTTCTGACAGCCTTGCTGTGAGTCTGGGGGATGCCGGTGTTTGGTGCCATTTGGCAACCGCTGGAATATTTAAATGCCCTGATGAATACATAGCCCCTGGGCCTGACTGCTCAAAGCGAACACAGACTCTGCTCTGACATGCGCAGCATACACTAATGGGACTTCTGACAGTCCTGTGCATTCATCCTGCTAAAGCCTGGCCTGGTGTCAGGAGAAGTGCGCGGTTCTGGTGCTCCAGCTCTGGCTGAAGACGGAGAATGCGCGGGGCCACAGGTCTGACTGGTGCAACATCTGAGTGTCCATCAGGCGCCACTTATCCTGTCACACTGCCCTTGAACAAGACGTCGGGTCAGTCCTCCTCACTTGTTGCAAATTACAGTACTTTGGATGAGTGCAACCACTGCAGCAAATTTTCGAAAAGAATAGAATCTCCACCTCATTTCTGCTGGGGCCAGGTTAATGGTCAGAGACACCATCCATTTTGTGGAAGCTCGGCAGCTGTGTGTACTTAGCCAACCCTGTGCATGTGTGTCTGTGGAGCCTGGGAAGAAAAAGTGACTGGTGTGAGGCAGCTGTAACCTGTGCACATACTGAAGAGACTATGAAAAGAGCAGAGCTGTCCATGGTGCTGAAATTCTTGAAACGATTCAAATGAAACTGAAAAGCACTTGTGTTTGGTTTCAGTGTATCTGCATGTCCTTATGGCTTAGAATCACAGCCGATAATGGTCAGTGCTGTTCACATATAAAAACGACGCAGCTGTCTCCAGTCTCTCCAAACACTCTTATTCTGTGTTATAAGAAACACAAGAGACATTTCATTGATTATGGTTATTTTGGAAAATGTCAGTAGTGTGGAGTGGTCCAATGAAGTTGACCTTTTAAGCAGTGTAACTCTGTCGAACAGCAGCACAGAATGATGGAATCCAAGAAATAATATTGATTGTGATTTGCTGCATATCAAAATCTGTATGGACACTTCTCTTAAGAAATATGAAAGGAGCTAATGAATTATAATTGTTCTTTTTTTTCTTTTGGAAGAACTTTCACCTTAAATGGACTTTCTTAAGTTTTCCTCCTCATAAAACAAACATAAATGATCTAAATATCACTTTACCTTTTAAGGAACTGGACTAACTTTTGTCTGAAACGTGGGCGCTCTCTTGAAGTCTGGAGATGCTGCCCACTTGGACCACCGCTGCACATTGATTAGTTCCTCTCTGGGAGCACGTAGCAGAGGAATTTGTGAGTGCAGAAAAGACAGGACCACTCCTCTATCTATCTCCCTGCCTCTTTCTCGCTCTCTGCATGCGATTTTCTCTCTTTCCCCAGTCGGCGCTGAGGAGGGGGAGGGTGGTCTTGCAGTCGACGAGCGGAATATAGGAGTTTACTGAGGAGTAGCTGCAACGGGAGGGAAAACGTTTGAGCGCTGCTGCCTTGCGGTGTCGGAGCTCGGAGGTCTGACAGAGTGGGCTACGCGTGAGCAGAAGACCGCGCTCGGACAAATGACCGCTCCAGTCTGGGAAACTGCCGCCCCAATTGTTTAACTTGTTGATGCGTCGTTATAGCACTGTTTTGCCATTAGTTCGGCTGCAGTGGCACATACATGGGAGACGGAATTGCAACAGCTTTCCGGGGCTAGGTAGTCTTTCTGAGGACGCACTTTAAAGAGCGGTATATTTGAGGTAGGTCATTTTGTTTTACTATTTGCGTTGTAATTGGATGAGCTGCCTGTGCCGTGCGTGTGGGGCTGACGAAATCCAATTGATATTCTGCCGCAAAGTGAGCTTCCACAGTTATACAGTGAATGAGGGAGAGTGATACTCAACAATGCAATGCGCAGTGATAGAAGTAAGCTGTGTTTTTCTTATCAGTGTCTCTGCTGTCCTCCTGCAGATGCAATTCATCTGTGAGCCGTAGCACTGTGGAATCGGAGGGGTCGTATTAAACACTACAGGTCAGCATGGCAGCAGGTGTAGCGGCATGGCTCCCATTCGCCCGAGCGGCAGCCATAGGATGGATGCCTGTGGCGAGCACCCCAATGCCCATACCTCCTCAAGAGCGAAAAAAGACCCAGGATGGACTGGTGGTGCTCAACGTGAGCGGGACTAAGTTTCAGACCTGGCGAACCACTTTGGAGAGGTATCCGGACACTTTACTGGGCAGTACAGAGAGAGACTTCTTTTTCCACGAGGAGACAAATGAGTACTTTTTTGACCGTGACCCTGATATTTTTAGACATGTTCTAAATTTCTATCGCACGGGAAAGCTCCATTACCCGCGCCAAGAATGCATCTCTGCCTACGATGAGGAACTCGCTTTCTTCGGCATCATTCCTGAGATTATTGGAGACTGCTGCTATGAGGAGTACAAAGACAGGAGGCGCGAAAACGCGGAGAGGCTGCAGGACGACGAGGAAATGGACGCGAGCAATGACGTCACGCCGGTGAACCTGACGCACCGGGAGTATCTGTGGCGGGCTTTTGAAAACCCTCACACCAGCACCTTAGCCCTGGTCTTCTACTATGTCACTGGCTTCTTCATCGCCATCTCAGTGATGGCCAACGTGGTGGAAACGGTACCGTGCGGGACTCTGCCCAACAGGTCCAAAGAGATCTCCTGTGGGGATCGTTACGCACTGGCCTTCTTTTGTTTGGACACGGCTTGCGTCATGATATTCACCGTCGAGTATCTTCTCCGACTAATCGCAGCTCCTAGTCGCTTCAAGTTTATTAAAAGTGTGATGAGCGTCATCGATGTGGTGGCCATCATGCCTTACTATATCGGACTGGTCATGACAGACAATGACCAGGTGAGCGGGGCTTTTGTCACGTTAAGAGTCTTCAGAGTCTTTCGGATTTTCAAATTCTCCCGGCATTCTGCGGGACTCCGGATCCTGGGCTACACTTTAAAGAGCTGCGCCTCCGAGCTGGGCTTCCTACTATTCTCCCTCACTATGGCCATCATTATCTTTGCCACGGTCATGTTTTATGCAGAGAAAGGCTCCACAGCCAGCAAGTTCACCAGTATCCCCGCTGCGTTTTGGTACACCATCGTCACCATGACAACACTGGGGTAGGTGACAGCGCGTGCTCTCACGCGCCACACAACTGTCCTCTCAGGGTCTGTGAGGGGCTGTGAGTGTCACAGCCGCTATTATAATAAGGCTCTTTTCCAAGGTTCAATATAGAATATTTTCTTCAGGCAATTGCTTAATGTTACAGGTGCAGATCTTTGGGTATTTCAAACGGATGCTATCCTATTATATTATGCCCCAGGGTATAATACCCCTGGGTATAATACAGTAATATATGCTATTGATCATACCTGGCCAGGTGAAAGATTACACAGCCATACCCCAGGGCCATTATCAAATGTCTAATGACCTGTTGTTGTGAGGCTACAGGTGTTTTCACTGGTCTGTGCCGGATCTCCAGGTAGAGCTGTTTATGAATGAGTTTGCACCTGAACCCAAGAGGAAGCGTTCTTATCTCTTTAAGTTCTTTAATGTAAGCTTGAGTTAGAAACACTCTGACTGTTCAGCTCCCTTATTTTAACAACAGTAAATATTTACTTGCTAATTTCATGCTGAGGAACAATCCACATAATGTACTGATGTAGCATAAATTAATTAAACTCAGACAATTACATCAAATTAATGGATGAAAACGCACTCAAGCGCTCAGCTGTTCAGTCTGCTCTATTATTAATATTTGTGACATTATTACTATTTCCCACCTTGCTTCCCAAAGTTGTCTCAATGAGCCAAGTGGCTGCAATTTGGCTTGGATGTGTTGCAAATAGCTTTATAATAAAGTGGATACAGCACAGAGCTGCCTGAGGCAGTCCGTCTCACACTCAGAGAGAGAAATAATAATCAAGTCGTAGCTAATTTGTGTGTAAAAATATCCCGGCTGCCGTGTAAACACAGGCACTCAGGCAATGCCTACAGTCCTCATCACCTCCCAATCAGCCATGGCACACAAATGAAGTCCTGTTGAAACCACGTTGGCCTTTCTTTGCAATGTCAAAGCATCAGAGATTAAACATACTAAATAAACAGCCAGAGGCACATGTGAGCATGTGTATTATTCAGTGCTCTTGAGCATGCCCTATTTAAAAGTACTTTAATGATGTATTTTTTGTATTTGGTTGCTTTGATCCTGCAGTGCTTACATTTGAAATGGTATTTGTTATATTTTAAGACTTGGGTATACTGTACAGTATGGTGTCCCTGTCTACTGTTATTAGACTGCTGCAGTGATAGAGTAGCTGCCTGAAGCTTCCCCTGCATTCATTCAGTATCAGTAGAAGTACCTCTCTGCCTCAGATGACCAATGAGAGCATAATTAGTGATATGCAGTAGCCAGTGATTGAAGCTGCCATCACCAGTGCAGCATCGCTCCAGCTCCTATCAGATTGAGTGCAGATTACACACAAATTGTGCAGGCAGTTTTATTATTTATATTTGGACAGCAACAAAGATATTGCTGCATTCAAACACTGAATACCTTTTGTGTCACTTAAGATGGGTCCTAAATAATCTTGTGCAGAGGGAACAAAACCCCTATGCCTTTGATAATGGGAACAGTTGTTCCCTCGTTTGTGAAGTGTGACAGCAGTGTGACAGATGTGCACATGTACAGAGCCTTGCAGTGGTGCAGAATCCACCAAAGGATCACCGTGGAGAGGCTGAGAGATGAAGTGCACTGCTGCTCAGGATCCATCAGTCTAAGGAGGAGATTTTCAGAAATCATCTCTGAAATAATGGCC
Organism: Periophthalmus modestus; assembly: GCA_019594935.1. NCBI lineage: Eukaryota > Metazoa > Chordata > Actinopteri > Gobiiformes > Gobiidae > Periophthalmus > Periophthalmus modestus. Next base: position 22,546,550 of record JAIEZT010001390.1, on the reverse strand, counting down.
TGGTAAAGGTGAAGTATGGTTGTCAATGTGTGCTGACAACACTGTAAGGAAACAGTCCGTTATATTCTCCTCCAGTAACCTGCAGATTCTTATCTGCTCTCGGGAATGAGCTCTTCTCATGGTTTGTTTCTGAGCGCAGCATGAAGAAACATTTAAAGTCATCCAACAGATAGTTATTGGAGTCAGAAATGAATGGGCTTTTGTGCCTCCATTCGGAGCCTCTGAAAGCATTTGATTTCATTCGGGTAGTCATTGATGGTTTATGTCGGCATGGCATCATGATGCCTTTCCACTACATATATTTTCAATTTCCCTGACTCACGCGCTGTGGAAGTAAAGACAGTGGCGAGCGCTCGCTCCCCTGCTGATGGCCCATTGATTGTGCTTAAGCAGACGTGCAGACATTGGGAGAGCAGGGCTCCTGTTCAGAGGCACTTGGCAGTCAGCCTGAATGAGAGCAGAGGAGCCTGGAGACCAGCGGAGAATCAATAGCAGTGTGCAGCTGCGTGTCACGCCTCTGTGTCTGCTTCTGCTGCCTCCTCACCAGGACAAGACCCTCTTATGCTCCATATTCATGCAGCCTAATCTCTGTGTGCAGGAGCATCCTCTGTCAAACACACATCTTCAGATATGCTGTAAACGTGAGATCTCTATCTGCACTGCTTTACTCTATCTCTGAATACTGCGCTAAGCTTCCAGAGCATCATTTGAGCCTGATTTAATGCAATCCATTTAAGGTGGCAGATTCCAATAGGAAGATAACAACACACTTTATTAAGCTGCAACCCTGCTATATTTGCCTCTCTTCTTCTCACAGATGATTCACACAGTCAGGGAGAATTAGCTGCACAGGGACTTTTGGTGCTTGAGATCTTTTAAGTGATTTAAGGTGTAATGGAGTGCACTGCTGAGGCAGCTGTGAAAACGCTAGAAGTCAAGCGCAACCCACAAGGGAAGTGTGAGAGGACAGGCTCTCCCCCAGCCATAGTCATCTGGACACTGGCCTTACCTTTAAGAGTAACGCCCTATTCTCTGCAGATCACTACTAACACTAAAAATCACACTGCATATGAATGAGCCATGATAACAATGTTTTAAATATAGTGGGCAGATTTATTTAAGGTTTTTCAACCTGCATGGCTTTTGTCATGTCAATGTCTAGTGGTACATAACCATATGATGTAACAGCAAACAGTGGCCATCATTTAAATATCAAATTATTTGCTTTGTTACCAGTATGAATGATTTGTGGTTTATAGGTGATTTGTTCTGTAGTCCCACAAACACAGCTGTACATTGCAGTCATACAACAAATGCATAATTGATTGCTCTACTATTTTCTGTGGCACTGCTCCACCCACAAAATAGCAGTGACATGTGAGGGCTATAAAGCTTTCAGAGCTGGATTTATACGACAGAGGAGGCAAGGTTAACAGACAGGAGGGTCACCATGGAGCTCGTAAACCAGTACAAGTATAACCATTATCTCACCTGCAACTTCGGATACTGAGTCCTACTCCAGGTAAGGAAGGTTTGAACACAAATCACTGTTTCGTTTAGGTTGTCGTGCAGTGTCGAGCATTTGTTGCAATACACAGGGTAATTTGATAGAAATGTATATTTGTATGGGATTAATGGATTGCCATTGCTAAAAAAATAAAATAAAATTTCTAACCAGTGACAAAACCAGGTTTAATTTAAGATTAGACAACAACAAATGGGGAATTATTTTTTAAATTTGATCATGATTCATAAACCTTTTTATATTGTCTTAAAGAGGACAGTAACGCTGCTACTTTTGAGAGTCCACACTTCACCATGATTGGTTAAAACCACATGTGGTCTGTGCTTGAGATGAGTTGCATTAGACAGAAAAGCACTGAATAACAATATGAATATGTCACTAACAAATCTATGGCCAATGATCACATTACACTAACAAATCTGTGGCCAGTGGTCACACTACACTAACAAATCTATGGCCAATGATCACACTAGTTAGTACTAAGTACTAACTGAGAACTTAATCTTGTCTAAAAAACCCTCTAACCAGTTCTAATCTTGGACTAAAGCCATTCTAAATTAGGAGTAAAAATGGGAATTATTTAGTTCAAGCAGTTGTTCACACTTCAAAAGATTGCTGCTGTCATAACTCCAAAAGTGTTTCTAAACCAAGCTAAAAACACACAGTACAGTCTGAAAGCAACTAATATAATCATCTTCAATGGTTGGATGAGTTACCAATCCCCTGGCCGTTGCCACGCAGAAATCTCACTCCTCTTTTCACAACAGTCAGTGCGAACATTTGGCCTGTTTGATTATGTACCGCAATGGCTGTAATTTCTGCTGTTGACGAGAATACATTAGAGCGCTTGGCATTGTGTATGTAACGCACATTATGCAAAACCAAGCCACCCATTAGTGTGCGATGTGATACATCAGTGTGTAATACAACAAGCAGAGGTGGCTGATGGGACATGTGTGTAGGTCGCCATTAGCCTGGGGGGAGGCTATAGGCACACCCCCCTGCCAGATGCTTTATTTGGGACAAGAGGTGATTCTAATATGAGGCTGCTATAATGGGACTGAAGTGACAGGTGACTTAATGAGCAGGACCTGGCAACGCAATGTATTTCATGAGTGCCGTCCCGTCCATGCAAATGAGCCTGGGAATGGAGGAAGAGAGGTTTGGGGACAGAGCATTCTGTGGGCAGATTAAGATTAGGGATGGGTGATATATCGCTTCTAATATTGTAATGAATGATATCTAAGGGGTTTTCCCGATACCAATACAGGTTCAATATTGAAAAATGTTTTTTTCCAAGCTGCCCCAGTCTCTGTATGGTGTGGACATATTATGTCATTCACAGTTTGTCTTTTTTATTTTGTAGTTCAAATGAATGCATTATAAATGCTTTCAACTTAACTTGGTGCTTACCCTCAAAGAGTATAATGTAAAAGTAGCACAATGGGCCCAAATTCGACCGCTGCACATTCTCCGTAACTAATAATAAAGTATTTTTATTTCTTGCCAACTCGGAAGTAAGTGCTTGATTATCTTTGCTTGAGTGGTCCACCCCAGTTTCAATTTGCCGTCTAAAAAGGACGCACTCAAAAATTAATACTTGTGGATATTTACAATATGCTAAAAGTTTGTGAGAGCAAGTTAGCTTTAACCAAATGTGTGGGCCTTGCTTACAAAGCTTGATAACAGTATCTGCCGTTATCGGTTACCGGCCACAGCAGCACGATGGATATCGGATATCAGTATTTGCTTTAAAAAATCCAAATTGGATGTTCCTTTAATAAGATCATTTGGAAGACATTCATTTTTTTCAGTGAATATATGCGTGTCTTGTATAATTTGATACCCTTTTTTCCACCACACTTCACACTGATGGGAATTTAAGGAGAGATGTAGGCTGCGTGATTGATTAAGATTTTATAGCCATTCATATATTATAGATTTATTACTGCTGCTTTACATATAGGTAGTAGCGCAAAAGTGTTTCCTGAAAATACTGCAATGTTTTATAAGAATATATACACAGATCAACAAAATAGTGTCACTGATTAATCTAACTGACAATATATTTTGCCTATGTCATTTTCCTTACACGTTCTTGTAGAAAGCAGTGTTGACAGTGTAAATAATGCTTCAAAAATTCCTTCTACAAGCACTTTCATTTTGTTGCGTATATGGGGAAAAAAGGCAAAAACAGCACTCAATGTTCTGATTAATAATTGAACTGTTTTATGCTGTAGAGGTGTACTTAGACTGACATGCTTTTTTAAAGGTGAGGTTTTTAAAAATCAAACTTGTAAATAAATAATAATAATGTTGTTTTTTGTGATGTATAAATTATGATATAAGACATCTATTATTTAGCAAATTTTAGGGACGGGCAATATAGCAAAATGTAATAGAACTGTGAGGGTCAGCCAGTTATTCAGCTAGTCAGCTAGTTTTAATTCAGTGCGTTTTTCTGTTCAACACATACCGTCCATTTGTTACTGGTCAACCTTCATCATGCTCTGAGTGAGTGGCAGGTGGATTAATCAATTACAATGATATATGATCTTTTCCCAGATAGCTTTAGTTCAAGGCCCTTTACCCAATTTCTCATGTATTTGACCAAATTTGTCTTGGCCCAGTACATATAGTAGCAGCTGTCGAGGCCAAAATAAGTCCACATTGTATTGTATGTGTCTCATTACAAAACACTTTATTTGCCGAGTATAGGGAAGTGCGCAATTAGCATGCTACTCGATGTTGGCTTTACCGCATTGGCAAAACTCTGCTCTTTTGAAAAGCCCTTATAAACTCATCGCTGTGAATAATTAGGATGCTTGGAATGCGTAATGTAAGTGAGGAATATGTCTGGACCATTGCAAACAGTTTAAAATATACTAGTTCTGTTTTTAAATTTTGCTACAGCTCCTTTAAATTGTAAGCTTGAGCAAATATGATAAATATGATATTGGAATTTTCATCTTGGCTTTTGTCCCATATCGCCTGCCCCACCCCCTAACTCACTTCTTGTCAATGCAGCTCTAAAGAAGACCAATGCACATTACCTCAAGCCACACATCATTCATTGGTATAACCAGGCTACTTGATAAATACGCAGCACTAGATTATAGCTTCTCCCTGTTTTTGATTTATTTTAGATTGTTTCTAATGCAATAGTCCAAATGAAGATGCATCTGTGGTCAGCTGGCCAGAGCTGAGAAACAGATTATGGGAAGCTGGTTGGTTAACGTGAGGGTAGTGTGTGTGTGAACGGACTCTGAAAGCAGCATGCGTCACTGCGGCCCTGCAGATTGATAAATAATCTATATGACAAGGACAAAACGGCTGTCCTTCTTTTTGATTCGATTTCTTAGACAACCCATCGTTAAAGGCAGCACCACTAATACTCATTTCGTGCACGGGGTTTCATTAAGTCCTTTTGAATATGCCGCATTAAACAATGAAATAGGCTCTACCACGTTCCGCACAAGGGGCTGCTGGGTAACGTAGTGTGAGGACATAAAATATAGGGCTGGTGTTTTTTTTTCCCAGCGCTCAGCATTTTCATCTTCTTCTTTGTATTGCCGAGGAGCAACTGAGATTAATGGAATTTTCCAGAACAAGATTAAACTTACCTCCAACAAATGTGCCGTCACTGCATTTGGAAATGGGGAGAAATGTAAGAAAACACATCACCGAGATTTCACTGTTGTTAGAAAGCATTTGCTCCACTTCCCTCCAGAGCAAGAGACCCGCACCTGTCCCAGTGTGAGCCAATGAATCACATCAGGGAGGGCTTCCAGTTGGACGCTGTTTAGTTTAGTGAGGCGGAAAATATGTGGTTTTATGTTGTATTGAGAACATTTTTGGCTTGGTCAGCATTGGGTCATGGACTAAATTTTTTAACTTGGTTGTGTATATATTTTATTTAAAGATGCACTACGTATCTTTTCTGGTGGGAGGTCTAGCACCTGCTTGTGTCCGTGGAGATCAGAATCAGAAAAGCTTTTATTGCTCTTGACACTCGACAAACATTTGGCTACTGTTTTTTGATAAAACAATAAATAATAGTTGTTATGTAGTATGGCGTAAACTTGCATTTGTTCAATTACTAGTGTTTTTACTGCTCAAAAATATCTTGAAACACATGTGAGCAAGGTCATCTCTTCGCAGTTCTGCCCTGTAACCCTTTGTCAGAAAAATTACATACTGTAAGAATCTAAAGCAGCGCTCTGGCACCCATCTTGAGCTAGAATTCAGGTCCTAGAATACCTAGCTGGAGGACACTACGCGAAATATGTTGATTTAGAGAACAATGTGCAACCCTCACATAAAATGATTCATGCGTTGTGGGATTTGAACGAGAAACCTTCTTATTATGAGACAAGAGAACTGACCTTTTTGGTTTGAGACTGTATTGGCCAGGTCTGGGTAAAGAAATTTTACTTATTTTACCAGACCACTTCTAAGTTTGATATTTTTGTCTGTTCATAGTTTCCTTATTAACTTTTGAATTTTGCATTTGCCTGTCCTATGTGCTGAAACTATATGTTGTTGAAGCTATTTGGATCAGTGGATCACATGAAACCGAAGCAACAGCAGCAGCCATAGCAAACCTCCATAGACCCCTCATCTTATTTACATACTCAGCAGCATTAACATACAGATGAAAATGGTTTGTCAGGTCATGGAAATCGCACAGACATGCATAATGCCTCCTCATCACTTTGCAGAAATGTTCAGCACTGCTCTAAGTGGTTCCTCTGCCGTGGTTTACATTGTGCTTACTACTGCATCCACGCAATTACTGTGTCACTATCTCCCTGATCCCTGTGATCTCTGGAATTTGACTCTACAATTTGAGAGCTCATTCTGTTTGACTGGGAATGCCGTGATGGAAAAATGATACAAATGTGAGGTTAACGTCTCACATATAGATCGGTTGGGTGAAATATTACAAACACTGACAGATGAAGTGGAGAAGACAGATTTTTTACCTCCATCATGGCACCTGTTGGCGGGTGAGAGTTATCAGATAGCAAGTAGGAAAATGTATGACCATAAGTCTTTGAGTGAGTTTGACAAGGGTAAATTGTGATAGTTTAGACACAGAGCTCGGGCCAAAACAAGTTATTTAATTAAGGCACTGAATTAAAAACAGAACTAATTAATTTTAAATGGTTTGCAGTTGTCCCAAAGTTATTCTGAGCATCTTAGTTATTCACCATAATGAGTTTATAAGCATTTTTCACAACTTTTTGAAAGTTTTGTAGTCATGGTAAGCTGCTAACATGCACTTCATGATTATTCGACAATAAAACGCTTTATAATTAGATGCAGACACTTATTTTGACATCGAGAGCTGGTTATACATTATATCTGTAACGGGGCAGGCCCAATTTTGCTCAAATACATTGGAAACAATTGGGCACAGGGTCTTTACTGTAATTGCAGCTCACTGATTATTGAAAGAACTATTAACTACTTCAGTAATCGATGCATAGTTATCTGTACGTTCATAGACTCTAAAACACGTGTGGAGAAAAGAAGATTTAAGACGTCAAATTGACATGGGAATGAATAAAATTATCTCCAGTTTAAAAAGATTAGCAAAATAAATGTTCATTGCGGCCCCACTCAGAGCTTCTCCAGAACAAGCGTGTTTTGGACAAGCTCCAAGTGTCGAAAAAGAACAGTGTTTAAACATTGCATTATCATCACTGCTAATAGAAAAGCTATAGGATACACAGTGCAAACGTGCAGTTATTTATTTATTTGTTTTATAGTGCGTGTGTGTGTGAGGAAGGGAGGGGACTACTGCTGTAAATCTCTTATTTTTATTAGGCCCTGTTGTTGTTTTTAAGTATAATCTTACACCAACTTCTACAATTGATTTATGACACCAGCCAACATCAATAAATATTGATTAGCACATGATTTGCAGTGCATTAAATGATTGCAGCTACCAAATCGTATATCTTGCTTCACTAATCAAGCAATTCCAAATGTGAACTCAACACGTGTAACCTTGTTGTTCTGAGCTGAGAGAGCTGACCTTTTTTGTATGAGACAGTTTTGGCCATGTCTGGGTAACGAAATATAACCAGATATGCATATATACCAGACCGTCTGTTTGTTTATGACTTTCTTATTAAATTTTGACTTCTGCATTTGGCTGTCCTATGCGCTGAAACTATGATATGTTTTGAAGCTATTTGGATCAGTGGATCACACAGGGAAACCAACGCAGCAGCAGCCATAGCAATCCTCTGCAGACCCTTCGCCTTATTTACAAACTCAGCAGCATTAATATACAGATGAAAATGGTTTGTCTGGCCATGGAAATCGCTGGGCAAGCAGGCACCGTTTTCCCAATATTGCTTTTTTTGATGAAGAAAATAAGAAGTACATGTAAAAGCTTAATTCGCAACAAATGCCTAATTCACTATATTACACAGTAGTGAATACAGTTTTCTGGCACATTTTGGATAACACTCAACACAAATAAGAGCATATACAAATGGGGTATTTTGTTCAAATACCAACAATGCAGACATAATAAAAAATCACTTCTAAATAGTGTATTAAGAATAAGGATTTTGGGTCATGTTCTAGTGACTTTTTGTACCTGCAGTTTCTAAATCCTTTTTCCTGCAAGAGTAATTTTAAGTATTGTAATAAAATGCAGCTAAAAATAAGTCGCTCTTATAGCGTTGTGCACATTTCATCGCCAGATAGGTTGATACATTTCTGAATACTTCCATTATTCCCCCCTTTCAGTGGTGGAAGGTAAAGAAGTACAAGTAGTAAATTACTATAAGTAGAATTTTAAAGCATCTGTTCTTTAGTTAAGTAGATTTTACAGTGGGTATCAGGTACTTTATTTTTACTCCACTACATTTTTTAACTGGACTGAAAAGTAAAAAGTACTATTCGTATGATTTGACGGGTTATTTTTACCATGTTTGTGGTAACATCTTGAGTAAATTTTTCAAGTTCAAGCTTCAGCTTTGAATAACAATAAATACAGACAATTCATGGGAAAAATTTAATAATTGATTTGTACCTTAACACTTTTACGTGAGTAACTTTTTACCTCTGTATCTGTACTTTTACTCTGAAAAATTGAGTACTTCATCCACCACTGCTCCTTTACACATTTGAACTATACTCAGACTAAAAAGTTGGGTTCATTATTTTTCAAAAGATTTACACATCATCAAAAATACTACTCCAACTGTTTTAAAGGTGTGCTATGTAACTTTTTCTGGAGGGCCCACCAACAGCTGATTTCCGTGGTTATTGCCTTCCCTGGAATGTTCCACCATTTGCCTGTAACTTGGCCTGGTTGCGTCACCTGCTTGTCTCCATAGAGGTAGATAAATTTAATCCGATACTCTGGAGCATACAAGCAAAGCAATAACTCCATGGCGACAAGCAGGAAAAGTTAATGTTATTGTTATATTTAGCCAACAATTACCATACTCAGGAATAAAATGCATCATTAATTCACCTTTAAAACACAGTATTTTCCACATACTTCACTGTAAGATGTTGGTTGTTATATTTAGAATAACCAATTAGCACCTTGTCGTAGAACAGTGTCGTTCCCGTGTTAGTTTAATGCAGCTTTGTTGGCGTATAGAGCTATAGCTGAAGTTGCAGTTGCCTTTTATTTTTAGTTGTCTCTAACTTTAGGAAAACAACCAAACAGCAATCATCCTAAATCTGTCACCATTGCCCCCGCCTGACCCCAGAGAGCCCAGGTTGGCAGCACAGATGTAAGATTAGACAATTATTCAAGAAGGTGCTGAAAGTCCCACCCATCACTGCTTAGAAGGGGCGTTATAATGCTCCCCTCACCCATTTCTCATTGGCTGCGTGGGACAGCATACCAACACAATATGTCGAAGCCAGCCCTGCTCTCCTAATGCCAAAGTGAGAGAGTAGATCCCTCCCCCTTTTGACATTTGTCTCTTTATCAAAAATGCCCCTCAGCCAACAAGCTGCATCTGTGATCAGCCGCCATCCGCAGATTAGAGCTAACAGCAGTCATCAGTCTGCACAAGAAGAAGAAGAAGAAGAGTGATGTAACGCGTCTGGCACCTCATTTGAGACGCGGCAGAAATAGTTTGAGCATGATCAAGATGAAAGTATGATTCTTTTTGAGGCACTCTATACACATGGGAAAGAAATTGTACAGTAAGGTTGCCAAAAGTATCAAAAATCAGACACTAATCGATACTAAAACTACTATCAAAACTAGATACTTATTTGAGCAAGTATCAATACTAAAAAAAGTCACAACAACAGGACAGAAATGAAGCTGAATAGCTTAGTATAGTATAAGACCACATAGACTAGTATACATCCATGGACCACTATGGAACATACCTAGACTGGGGGATTACACAGCTATAACGCCACATGGAAATATAAAAAAGTACTATTACAATGTCATTCTACTGTCTAAATAAGGAAAGTTTTTTTTTTAAATTATCGTAGTATTGGACTTAATATTGAGCATCAAGTCTATTCCTAACTATCAAAATTGAGACATTTTTGAATCGTGACAACAGTACTGTATACCCTTGAATGTAGAAATGAAGTACACTTGGCTATACGTGTAACCTTAAGTCATTGTGGCAGTGGTATAAATAGCCATAATATAAATGACGTGTTGATGCATTTTGGTCCCTTCTGTTTATTCCACAGGTCACCAAAGCCACTGCATACAAATATGTAGCAAATGACTCATATTACTCTGAGTCATCACTGTACCTTTTAGACTAACTGAATATATGGAACAAACTGCTACAAAGTCATTCACCCTATCTCGCACTGTCCAAGATGTTATACACAGACCTAGGAATAAACAGATTTTAAGTGCAAATGCTTTAAAGGCACTGAACTTGATTTTTAATGTGTTAAAAATTCCAAAAAAAAAAGGGAAAAAAAGAGAAAGTGATCAAAAGCTATTCTTCACTACTTCCTTTTGCATTCTAAGCATCTTAATTACTCACCAAGATGAGTTTATTAGTGCTTTTCACAACTCTCAGAGGTGAGAGTGGTGTTTTCCTGTGACAACGCTAACAGCAACCAGCATGCTAATGTGCACTTCCTGATTATTGGACAAGAAAATACTTTGTAACTTTTCTGATAGGATCCTCCACCTACTTGTTTCCATAGAAATGTATGACATTGCCTGGCATTGGCCACAGTATGGCATTAAACTTTTATTCAATTTAAGATGTTGTACTGCTGCTGTAAGTGAGGTCGCCTCTCCACAGATCAGACCTATTACTTGGCCTGGAGGTCCCGCCTGCACGTCTCCATGGTGATTGATATATTGTGAGTTACAAAGTGCACTTTTAATCCAAAAATGCCTCATAGCAAAGCCTTTTTTCTGTTGGAATGACATTTCCTGCAGTCTCCATACTCCAGTGCACATCTCATGTTGTGTGTGTAGATGGTCCAGTGCTCTGAGTTTGTGTGTTCCTGTTTGGGCGCAGATGCCATGTGTTTGTTTTACGGACACACTTTGATTGTCTAATGCTGAGTGCTGTTACAGTGTTGTAAGAGGCCTGCTAAAATCAATAGAGTCTTTCATGTCCCTGAGCCCAACATAATCAATTTAAGAGCAAGCACGGAAACTTTGATGGGGCGCATTAATTGAAACTAAACCCCATTGGTAATACCTTAACAACCTCACGCACAATCGTCAATATTGACTGGAAGATTTAGTTAGTGCTTTTGATGGAGCACGACCATGATTCCAACACAGAACATAACTAGTCTAAGAGCTTTTTATAAGAGAGAACTTTTTATAAGATACTGTTTTAAATACTAAAAAAAAAATACTGTTAATCTCAGCAGAGGTGGGCAGTACATAGTTACATTAGTTTTCAGACGCCATTCTGTAACTCCTGCTTAAGTGTAGCAGTACTCTTACCTGAGTAAATGTTTTGGTTACTCGTCCCACTGTGTGTAGTCTTTTAGTAGTGACAAAAGCTTCATGTTGACAATATTGAATGATTTGTGTAAACATGTGTTCCTTGCACTGCACTGTATTATTCTTCTTTTCAGTGGATATTTGAAAATACTAGATTTTATGTAATAAATGTTTTGTTCCTTATATTATGTTAACTTCAAATAAGACAAACAGTTATGCTTTCATTTGCATTTCATTCTTATTCAGTAGTCTATCCATCCAGTCCATTTTCTTTTCTGGGGGCCAGGTCACGAAGGCAGCAGTCTAAGCAGGGACTTGCAGACTTCCCTCACACCAGACACGTCCTCCACCTCCTCTGGTGGGACCCCAAGGTGTTCCCAGGCCAGCCGAGAGACATAGTCCCTCCATTGTGTCCTGGGTCTTCCTCGGGGCCTCCTCCCAGTGGGACATGTCCGGAACACTTCCCTGGGGAGGTGTCCAGGAGGCATCCTGAGCAGATGCCCGAGCCACCTCAGCTGGCTCCTCTCCACGTGTAGAAGCAACGGCTCTACTCCGAGCTCCTCTATCTATTTCTAAGGAAGCACCCAGCCACCCTGCAGAGGAAACCCATTTCGGCCGCTTGTATCCACGATCTTGTCCTTTCGGTCATTACCCAGGGCTCATGACCATAGGTGAGGGTAGGAACGTGGATTGACATTATTCAGTAGTAGTTTCCTCAAATATTTTTTATTATTACTTAGTACTATTTTTGGCTATTCTACAACATGCGTATAAGCTATCCAAGATGGTCGCAGCCACGGTATAGTAACTGAACCTCCTAACAGTTTATGGTCCAATTTCTGTTGTGTGTGTTATTGTCTTAACACTGAGCGTCTTGTATTGTATTTGATGTGTTCTATTGTATTTTTGCATGCTCTGTTTTATAAGATTGCACTTTATATTGTGCAGCATTTTGGGCAGCGGTGGCTGTTTTTAAATGTGTGTTATAAATAAATTTGACTTGACCCATTATCTAATCACGTCACTTTTTTTGCTAGAGATAGGAGGGCAGCTGATGTGAAACTAAATATTTTGTAATACTTTTCAAATATGTGCTTTGTTCTTACCAAACGTTTTAGTATTTTTCAGAGCTGCAACAAAATACCACATTAAACCTGATTATGAGTGATAGTGGATAAAAAGCACATTGTTGAGTCTGAATAGAGATCTCCCTAAAGCGCGGTGGAGAGTGCATCCAGCTGCCCACATGGCTGCTGCTACCTACCCACTTTTCATTGTTGATTCTTTGCCACAGGCTCCGTGGATATTAGTCCCTCTATGCACCCTGAATGATAACACTCCTCTGTCCTATTTGGGTGCAGGTACAAAGCTCCCCGTGCCCGTCTTCGCCTGGCGGGAGGTCCCACCCAGATGAGGGATGTGTCACCGTGTCACCCTGACGCATAGCAGCTGTTTTAGGCCTTGCCCCAGCTTTCTAAAAATAGACAAATATATCACCTAATGTAGGCCGTTTGGTCAAAATCCGAATCTACACCGGGAAAGGCGCTCTGGGGGTCGTATTTGTCTCGTTCACCTTCAAACTAATTCCTCATGTACAGGTGTGTGTTGTCAGCGCACAGTCTATATTTCTGTTCTTCAATACCTGTCTCAATGGGGGCCCAGACAGATGGATGATATTATAAAAGCCAGTCCCATAGTGCCATTATTCACCTGAAGACGTTCGATTGATCTCCATAGTTTAAGTCGTGACAGTTAAATTGTTTTTCTCAAAGAATATATGATGACTATTTTGATGCCGTCAATGCCAAGGTCTTCAAAACGTGTTAAGTTAATGGAATTGGTCAAAAATGGCTGTAATCTATCAGCGCGTGGGGTAATTATATAAAGCTGCAGTCCCTAAATGATCCTAGTGGGTAAATCATGGCTTTATTGTTTGAGATTTATTGCTTAATAAAAAAGACAGTATTAAATCTTCGCAGACAAGTGGAGATGCTTTTATTACGCCGCTCTGCTCTAAATTACATGACAGCTTGAAGGAAGCACAGATCTGTCTGACTTTTATTTCAACATAATTTTCAAACAGTGAACCCAACTCTTTTTCAGGTCAGGAGAACTTGTGCAAAATAACTAAGATTAGCAGACTTGTATCTTTTTAGCCCAAAACAAAGCCAGCAGCCTCCTCCAACTTGAAATAAAAGTGCTGACTCAAAAACGGAATAACGAGCGTCTATAGGATAGTGGTGGGTGGAAATTAGTTTGAAGCCAAATCAGATAAAAATAATCTTCTCTCAAATGAAATAAATGTGTTTGAACAGACTCCCAGACAAATAAAGAATCAGCAACTCTTGAAATTTCCTTTAGACTGATAATATCTATCTAATATAATGTAATAATAATTGCATTAAACAGATGAAGATCCCTACAAAGGCATTACCTCTCACTTGCAATGATTATGAAAATGAGCCCAGACCTGGTAATTATTCCTTTCAATGGGGAATAAGTCAGCATTCAAGTCCCGTTTCTGTATCGTTGGCCTTATTTGCATGGGATACAAAAAAAATCTTAATTTACTTAAAAAAAATAAAAAATAATGAAATAAAGTAAAAAAAATTGATTTTGATAAACTAACTTTTGCCAGAGAAGCATAGCCTCTGTGGCAGGTTTAACTTCAAAACCCAGACTAAATAAGATCAAAAACTGCATTTTGTCACAAGGTAGATAACGTATTTAACATTAAACTATACCAGGGGTGGGTCTGCAGCCACATGCGGCTCTTTCATCCTTATACTGCGGCTCCATGTGCCTTGGGAAAATAAATTATAAGTATTTAATTGAAGTGTATTTTATTTGTGTTAGTTCTTTTTTTTAAATTATAGCTTTAAATTAGAAGATTATTGTGATTTTTAAATATTAAAATAAAATTATATTTTATAATTTTTTATTGCTCAAAATAAGCCCCACACTCGCAGTATACCTCCCAAAATACTGTGCGTTTATCACAAGAGATTTCCAAAATAAACACACAGCTTTTGCTGAAAGATGTTCAGAGGCAGAAGAGATTAAAAAAAAGTTGTTTCGGAACTGTTTGCGGAAGGCTGATCTGAAGAAAAATCGATTGAAGAAGTGTATGAAGTCTGCAAATTGAACTACATATGTAAGTTTTGTGGCATCTCAGGAAAGAGTGAGGCATTCTTTAAAATTTGAGAACACTTATTCACGGACTTTAAAAACAACAGTGAAATTGTGCAGAAAGTCAGATACGTATGTGAGCAGCTATTCTCCACCTTGAACTATGTTAAAAACAAACACCACTCACGCCTCACAGACAACAGCTTACAGTCCCCGATTTGCAGACACTGTGTGCAGAGGTTCAGGAGCAGAAGTCCCATTAACCTGCTAAAATAAATATTTATGCAGATATTTTGCAAATGTATAGTTGTTTATACAAAGAGTAAAGGTAAAAAAAAAAAAAAAACCAAAATAATATATACTGTGTTATCTTCATTTTAGATGGAAAAAAAAAGTATTTGTGACTCCCAATGTTTTCTTTTCTGTGGAAACTGGGTCCAAATGGCTCTTTGGGTGTTAAATTTAATTGTTCATTATTAATCACAATATTGCATAAAACAGCATAATAATAGAAACAGGTTCACTGACTTCCTGTTCAAAACTCTTCATAGTGGCATTTCACTGTAGCAAGCAGCTGTTTTTCCACTTTTTTGTTGTTGGAACATGGCTAAGGGACATTTCTGAATCTTTTGAATAGCCGCAACTAAGTACAGAGATGTGGGTGGAGATAGGGGGTAGGTAAAAACTGAAATCCTTTCACCCCTCAAGCCTTGAATGCAGCACAATACAGAATAATTCAAACTACATGAATCAATTGAAATACAACTTTGAGCATTCTAATGATGAGGAAACAGCTTTGTAACATGGTTAAACTTGTAAAAGTTTATTTTACATAATATGTCCCCTTTAAAGGTCCTATATTACATCAAATTGACTCTTGTGAGCTTTAAACCGTGCTAGAATGTTGCTACATCATTAAAAATATACTTGTAGTTGTGTTTTGTTTCATTCACACACACATTTTTGAGCAATCCTTTACTATTAGTCTGTTTACATCTCCAAAGCTCAGATTGCTCTATTCCACCTTGTGATGTCATGCAGTGGTAGTTTCCAAGTTAACAACTACCGTCTATCTTTAGTTCAGTGGAGATGGGCAATTTAAGGCGTGAAATCATCCAAATGATTGTGGTGAAGATGTATGGAGTTGAAAAACACAGCAGAGCGCTTCCAGTATTACTACATGACATCACAAGGTGTAAAAGAGTATTTTGCGTTTGAGAGAAGAACTCAGCGTAAATGTGCAGGGTTTGTGTGCTAAACATGTGAGAATGAAACAAAACACAACTCCGGGTATGTTTCTGATGAGGAAACAACATTGTAACATAGGTCAGAAATAACTGTAATATGAGCTCTTTAAGTGTCTCTTGAGAATACTGTAATAATAGTAATTGATAGGTTATGAAAACAATTGTGTGTTATATAATTGTCCACCTGCTGGGTTGGATTCACAGCAGGTCGTATGCTGTAACCACTGTGGAGGTCACGCTAGGCCAGTACAGTGCGTTCATGTCTACAGTAACATAACCGGAATAATGACAAATCCAATCACAGAGCTGCTTATTGATGCGGCTCTGATTTGTTGGCACCAGTTTAAAGCTTTAGTGAGAACAGACAGGTGATCACTATGGGGATATATGCTGTTTGTTCCCGGTCTCCCACGCTGAGGATTTCCTATTTGCGTCTATGCAGCTCATCGTCTGAAGGATGAGATCGGATTAACATGTAAAGGTATTCACTTTACCAGTGCACAATGACAAAGCATAACCTCTTGATGATTTTTACTGTTCTATATTTAACTTAACTCTCTGTAATGTTTGGCTGTTGTATTTCACATAGCACTAATGTAAGCAGCACTATGAGCCTGTGTCTGACACAGTATAGGTGTGAATGGAGAATTATTGCAGTTTGTAAAAATCATTTATCATTTATTTGTTTGTTTGTTTGTTTATTGTGAGTAATTTCAAAATCAATTTCGATACTACTAACAATAATAATAATTAAAAAAAACACTCTTTAGACAATACCCTCCTGGGACCTGGCATCCTTATATGTGGACCACACATTTTGGGTTGTCAAGGCCACAATGCAATGTTTTAGAAGAAGAAGAACAGCAACAATGTTCAATTTTGAATATTTTTAAGAGCTTAAAATGTGCAGAATATTTTTTTTGTAAAGGCATATGTCTTCTTGCACCTCTTAGCAGCACTTCAAATGAGCTACATTGTTCCAAGAGGCACAATTGTTTTTACATCAGGACAAATGTTGCTGTGTTTAGGCACTTAATAAATAGTTTTTGCAAATCATTATTCAAATGTTCTATCAAAATTATTAAAATGTAGAACAAATGTCCTCATATGTGGACATCATTTTTCCCAGAAACTACATAATGTAAAAAGATAATTCTTTGTTTTTACACTCATCAGGTCCGAATCAGCCCTAATAAAAAAGATAAATTAATAAAGCCTGACATGCAAGAGCTCGGGTCTCAGGAGGATACTATAAGATTTTCAACATTAAATCACAGTACTTTCTTTTATAGTCCCATGTGGCCTTATATCTGTGTAATCCCTAAGTCATCCAGGTAGTTTCCATAGTGGTCCATGGGCGTATTCGAGTCTATGTGGTCTTATCTATGCTGCTCACACCCCTATAAAAATATTCGTGGATTGGTTGAATTGAATGAAGTCTCATTTTGTATTTCACTTAAGAACAGAAATGTTCAAACTTGTGGAGGCTAGGTGGAAATTGACAGTCAACAGTAAAATAAAGTTACATAATCATGAATCAAAGGTAAAAGATGGAATGGTGGAATATATCAAGGTTTGTTTATACAGCAAAATGAGCACGAAGAAACACAAATAGAGAACAAGGATGAAAATTGACAATCTAATCATGCAATGTTTAACAAAGTGGAAATGACGGCTGCATCACAATGCTGAATTTAAAGCTATCCTTTTGAGATTTTTGTTTTTCTCAAATGGAAATGTGTCTTAATTATTAAGTATGTAGTGTATTATAGTTGCTGAGGAGAGAGTTTGCAAACAGGGAGATTATTTTTCAGTTATACTGTTTGAGTATCCTATTTGGAATAAAACACAGAACACATTTTTAAACAAAGCCTGTCCCTGCATGTGCAGCTTATTCTTAGACAGTGTAGTTTTGATAAGACAAAGCACCAAATGTTACAGTCTTTAGTCCAACAAAAATCTGACAGCAAATATCTAATATCACAAGTTGTGTGAATGCATTATGAAAATGGTATTGGGTTAAAAGATTGTGAAAATGACATGTAAAATTTCATAAAAGAATAATTAGAAAGATTATGTAGGATGTACCATATGTAGTGCAAATCAGGTCTACACCAAAAATAAATGTAAGTTGAAATCATCAGAAAAATTTGTGTTTTTAAACAAGGATTCAGCTTCACAATGCACTATCAGGTGCATTAACATTTGCGAGTAATATAGAGCTATGAACTTCTAAACTAACTAATACAAGAGTCCCACACTTTAGAACGTGTTTGTAAAGGTCTAAAGTACTGGCTGGCATTTTCAAAACTATATATTTTAGGGCTGTAGTCCTTTAGTCCTTTAGTCATTTAGTCGATTAATCTGTCGAACAAAATTTGTGTTAGTCGAGTTTTTTTAGATTATAAAGAATTATATGCACAACAGCAGAAAGGAGAAGGATTACTTGAAGATTTGGAAGTTAATCCTGTGTTTAATCTGCCTTTTTCCGTATAAATACACTTATTCCAAATACTTTTGTATATAAATAGTTGCTTTTGCATGAACTCAGGGCAAAAACAGTATTCTAAATACACTTACATGGGCAGTTGAATAGCTTGAGAGCTTTTTTCACACCCCCTTTTTAGTTGACCAGTCAATCGACAGGACATGTCTTTAGTCAAATAAGAATTTCAGTGACAGCCTTAGTATATCTGGTGATTCCACAGTACGGTCTATGAGCTACACAACTACAGCGCTTTGTTAATTATGACTGTTCAAATTGCAGTTTCGATTGCGATTAACTGTGTAGCTTTTTTGCAATCCTCTTACCTTACCGTGCTCAACAAACCTTCCTCACTTGTTGTTTTCAAAAAAGGAGCCTTAATATATGCATGTTATACAATTATCCAAAGTTAGGGCGGTGTGGAAGGCAGAGACCAAAGCCGCTTGGACAGCAGTGTTAATGACAATGGACACAGCAATCAATTCCACATTTTCACACAGGCCTAGCTCCATACAAGTTCACACAGATCCCCACTCAACATGCACAGGGCGTATTTTGGCCCACAAACCATTTACATCTGGAATGTATCTGCCGGGAGGACGCTTGGATCCTCCAGAGGTCGCGTCCTGGGAGACTTCTGCAAAGGTTGCCTCTTCTATGTGACATTCAATTACCTCCAAAGGTGAAGTGGCCCCATTCCGATCTTAAAATCAATTTCGCGTGGACTTTTGACTCCCCGGGTCTTTTGTTCGTGATTTTATGTACGTACTATGTTAAGGGGGAAAAACAAGCCACGCCGCCTTGGTTACAGCGGGCATTGTCTTTGCTTTGAAATGGCATCCATCAAAGTTAATGGGCTATAATCATCAGCACAAATACACTGTCACACGTCCCACTGCTCGCTCCTGAGTATTCAACTCCCAGTCAATGGGATGGAAAGAGTGACAAGCACCAGGAACACAATTTGCCATATCATTAACAACTCATGCTGAGAACTGGAGGAGAATCTGTGAAAGTTTGGCAGGATTTAGGACCTCTTTGGGGACTACAGTGGTTAAAATGTATCAGCCACACAGACAATAGGAATGATGGTGGGTGTCATGCTGCAGTCACCACTGGCATATTGAAACATTCTTATTAAATTATTCCCTGGCTGTAACGCTACATGCTGTTCTCGCATAGATTCATCTCCTGGCCAACAAGTCTGGTTAGATGAACTATCCACTATTTGGATGTAAATAATTTCATTCATAATCACCAATTCTCTAAAAAAAAAAAATGAGCAAAGGAGATCATAGTTCATAAAGGCTTGTCAAATAGAGTGGAAAAACTGAATCCCTAATCACAATACTTATTGTCAGAACTTGTAGAAGACAAAAAGATTAATGCATATTTTTTTCCCCTCATCTCGATTTAGTAACTTTCAATAATCATTTTGCAGACTTTAAATAAGTGACATTTTGCACAAAAAGTGGATTGGCTTTAGACGTCTTGATTAAAATGACCCAAAGAGGATCATTAACAATTAGAAACAACTGGACCTCAATTCAATTATGATTCGATTGATTAATTGGCTCTGCTCCAGATTTTAACGTCTGACAAAGCACCCATCATTCAGAATCAAATTTTAGTGTTTTTCTTTTCAGATTTTGTATAATTGACAGAAGCAATAGTTTTAATCATGATAAAAATGTGTCCTGTGGTCCCTTGTAATGAATGGTCTGAAAATGAAGATTGCAGTTCAAGGAAACTCGCAGATCATACGAGCCATTATACATTGTGTAAACAGCAGTGTGCCAAGGTTTTAGTGAGAAATGATTAATTCCTTGTGTTTCTCTTTGGGGACTGTGAATATGAGTCAATACTAGTGATTTCTGTTAGAAGCAGCTTTTTACGTTGTCATATACTGAGAGAAGAGTCTTATTATAGTATTCCCAGGCCACAAGGAGATTTGCTATGTGCGGGAGAGTAGATTAATTTTCCGCGTATCCATGTTGAGGGTGCACACTATATGTCTATCTGCTTATCTTCAGGCTGTATTATATGTGATTACCCAATGCACACGTTTATAGACTTTGCCATGGCTGCTCTCCAATTTGACCGTCCCTCATGCAATGTGTTTATGCGCGTGTTGGATTGGATGTTTTAGCAGCCACATCCCCCCAAGACCTCAACAGATGGAGAAGTCCAATTAGAAAGGAGGCATATGAATGGGGGAAAATGGAGACAAATGTTCTACTGTTGGTCTGTCTCCCAGGACAACGGGAAATAGTTATGAGGGATGAGGACAGGTGCATAAAACAGCACTGGTGCTGTTTAGAGCAGTGCTTGTCAAACTTTTTTTTATCAAGTGGTATAAGTGAACCAAAAGGCAAAATAATGTAACATATCCACAGAAAAAGCAAAAATATAGACCACATTATGTCCAAACAAATAGAGGTTAACCATAGACTGTATGAAGAAGTGGACTAAGGGAGTGTGATGTCGCGATGTAGCGTTCGGCTCCAGTCAAATAGAGCCGAGTTGCATATTAGGAATTCTGACTGCGACTATCATAGTAACAATCAAAGAGCCAGTCTGGAGCGAGGCTGTTGAAGGTAACGCCCCTCCCGCCCTTAATGCTGGTTTGGCAGGGGGCGGGTGCTTAGCAACACTGTCAATCAAACCTGTTGCTAGCACTACCAGGAGCAACCTTGGGAAAGAAGTTGATTTGTCTCTTATTAATGTTCATATCTTGAGTTATGGACACAATAGCAAAAAAATAAAAACAACAGGCTCCTGTAGAGCTGGTTAATACGAACATTTTTAGACCAAAATGATGAGCCTGACAGCAGCAGTTACAGAGAGAGGGATAACAGTTTTCTAATGTAAAATGAATTGGAGCCAGAGTCGATTGAGCCGGAAATACGCCAATGATATCACTTCCTATTTGGAATGCGGCGGCTAGCAAGTTAGCCATGTCCATTTATATACACAGTCTATGAGGTTAACCCAGAAGGTCACAACTAGGATGAGACAAAAATAATTACAGAATCCGGATTAAAAAGAACTAGACTAAACTGAGGACTAAGTAAATTAAGGAATGACCCAAACCTGAACCACAATTTAACCAGGGCTGAATCAGGACCAATGCAGTATTAAACTAGGACTTAATAAAGACCTGACCAGGACTGAACCAGACGTAAATCAGGACTGCTCCCTGACTAAACCAGAAATAAACAATTCAAGTCTACAGATTTTAGAGCTGAGGAACCAAACATATTGCTTCTAAAAGAGTACACTGTTTTGTTTCATGTTTTTCCCCATAGAGTATCACATAATGTCTGTATCTGATTATAAAGTTATCTATTAATAGCGAACCAAGAAGAAAAAGCCTGATTTATCACTTATTATTTCTTATTTTATTATTATTTTTTTTTATTTGTTGTTGTTTTTTTATTTATTTGTAAAAGGACAGCACATATTAACGAACATTTACTTGTAAACAATCAAACAATCTACAGAACAGAGAAAAAACAGCAACAATTACACAAAAGCATATGTAACACACCAGCACAATCACTACACATACACTTATAAGAACAGTTCATTTAAAGTTAGATGTTAAACCAACAACCCCTCAATATTATCACTGATACATGGTGCTGATGGTGGTTCACCCTGCTTCATCCTGTGAAAAGGCAGATTTTCACTGAAAAGGCTAATATCGCAATATTATATTACGATATTAATTGAAAAAGATTTAATGAGAAAACACCTCCACTGACTTCCGCACTAGAAAACTGTGGTGCACAGTGGAAGCTGATGTCGCTGCAAACGTCATCGCAACAAAGAGTTGGCACCTCCAATGAATATCTGCAGATCGCACTAGTGAGTAGCAGATTTTTTTTTACAGTTGTACCAAACAGACTACGCAATACTGTCAAATCCTGTGCATGTCATGGATTAAGAAAATAAAGCTGGAGAACGAAGTAAGTATGTCACAGTGGAGAAAACGGGGATTGATTGTCAATATGGTGTCCTGAAAATAAGCGATTAAAGATTGCTCAGACATGCACAAGTCACTCCAAATATAACTTCGGGTGAGTAAACGATGAGGGGAAACAACTATAACATGATTAAAAGCTCTAAAAAGTTGATTTTGCAGAATAGGTCTGCTTTTAAACCATCTCTTTCTTTTACAGTTTTCTAACTTTAATTATAGGACAAAAGACAAGGTTAAATTCAAAAGAACTGAATAAGAAATAAATCTTTGAATTTCCACTTATAAACCAAAGCATGACCAGACCTTGGTAAATCTTCAGCTAAATTAGAGGACGGCTGTGCCACCTGTACCACTCTAAGAATCAGTGTGCGAGCATAAACCAAATAACATTACTGTCATTTTAGTTGTTAACAAAATCAAAGTAGAATATGTTCAATTTACATCTCCCTATACAGTCCATATGAATATCTCCTTCGTCTGCTTCTTCAAGGGCAGACTTCCCACCAAGCGATTGCCTTGCCATCAGCCAAGACTGAGAAAAAAGGCAAAGGAATGAAAAAGCGCTTAAATATAGCAGCAACCCCCCGGGACAGTGGGAGGGA
Source organism: Periophthalmus modestus (assembly GCA_019594935.1). Classification (NCBI taxonomy): domain Eukaryota; kingdom Metazoa; phylum Chordata; class Actinopteri; order Gobiiformes; family Gobiidae; genus Periophthalmus; species Periophthalmus modestus. The sequence goes on along the minus strand of JAIEZT010001390.1, from coordinate 22,523,637 downwards.
GGGCGTGCTGTAGTGTGATTAAAATGAATAACCTTCGTTTGTTAAGTGTTAGGTCTGCCGCTCAGCCAAATCAACACGGCGTGCTTTAAAGATCATTATTCATTAGGCGTTGAAACAAAAAAAAGTTTAAAATTGCACCTTTTGGGTTATTAATTTCACTAAAGTTGTAGCTTCGGGTCATTTTAATTCACGATTTGTTCACCTTTCTAGCAGGAGCGCACAGTAATAACGCTATTGATGACTGATAGATTGCACCAGTTTTCAACCACATGATGACCTTTCGGAGTTGTTGGTGTGCAGGCCGTATAGCCCTGCAGTTATTATTTTCATGTCATTTTTGGACGTGACAGCAGAGTGGAATGAAATGGAAAAGGTAATGATATCGTGTTGTGGGGAGTTGGGATAAGGTGGGGGTGGGTGCAGTGTGTCCACTGCCGCAGGGCCGGGTACTCTTCCCAATGCAGCTCTCTATCATGCTCAAGCCCTATATAACTTAGCACTTTTGTCTACACAGATCTGGTAGTTAATAATTGTATTGAGCGTTCCTATCTAACTATTGATTTGCTATGTAGTGGTGCCGAAAAAAAATTACAGTTGTCTCTTTCACAATGTTAAGCTGCGAAATACACAAAAGGTAGTGTAAAAGTGTTAAGAGTGGCTCCACTTTGTGAGGCTGCTGCTCAGTTGTTACAGAGTTCACCCACTAATCAATAGTTTGGAAGTTCAGTCTCCTCTACGTGCCCAGGATCTGTGTCTCTGGGCATGAATGTGTGTGAACAGGTTAGTCTTTCTCTGACGTGTCCAATGCAATGCAATAACTGTTTGAACACCTGGCTGATATTGTTAGTTTTATTGAGTTGAAGTGTCGTCTGGAGTGAGTATGTTTTTTGTTTAAATAAGCCGTGTTGAAGACAAATTTCAGTTTTATCTTGGAACAGGTAAATAAATAATTAGTTTTCACGAAATGACTTTTTTTTTTTCTCTCTAAAATGTGCCTATTTAAAAAATGTGCAGCACTTTACCAAAAATATGTTAACATGATAATAATACCTCCATGACAATACTTAAATAAATAAATAAATAAATAAATAAATAAATAAATAAATGAATAAATGAATAAATAAATAAATACATACATAAATAAATAAATACATACATAGATAAATACATTAAAAAAATAAATAAATATGTGTGTGTATGTGTGTTTAGTTTTTAGTTTGTTTTTTTTTTTGTTTTTTTAAAGGCATGCTTCATATAATAGAAAAAGTGACAATCCTCTCCATTACCAGCCACCTGTGGTTATCAGACTCTGCTGGTGTGCTCTGTCTAGCTGCGGTCCACTCCTCACTACATTTGTTCGCTTGAGCGCTCTTTGGGTCTCATCACAGCCTCAGTTTCACATGCTGACATTTTGAAGGCTTTACTTTTTTAAACGGTCAGATTTTGTGTCTTGATATGTGTTTCAAAGATGCCTTCCTGGGAGATGGAAGAAGGGGATCTTTACCTGTGTAGCAAAAACTCCAAAGACATTTCTCTTATAGATTACGTGTCAGTAAACGCTGTAACCTGCACTTTGCATTATCTGTAATGCAAAGTAAAGTACATTGCTTTGCTTGTACAAGGAAACCGCAGCTGTTCACAAAAGCTGATATAGACACTTTGTTGGAGTTGGAGCTGCAAGAGTTTTTGTTTGTTATATATAGCAAAATCGATTATTCACCCCTCAACAGCCCAAGTTAACTTTGCTTATTTTTCTTTTTTTCCTCTGGGATATAGCAGTTTTATGAAGTCATTTGGTCATCTGTAACTTTTAAGACAGATGGCCTTTTTAGTATAGCTGGATTTTTATTTATTTCTATTCATTTTCCTCTTTGACTGGCAAACCAACAAAGAGACCATGCTTTTCTCTGATTGGTTAATCTGCCTGCCAATCAAAGCCATCAGAATTTGATGATTTTGATATTAAGGAATAGACTCCATACTCAATACCGATTCTGATAACACAATGATAATAAAAAGAGTCATTATTTAGACAGTAGAATGCAATTATCAAGATTAAATCAAAGTACTCTCTTTTATATTATCATGTGGTGTTATATCTATGTAATCTCAGCTAAAGCACAGCTCAAGATCATTTTAAAGCTATTCAGGAAAGGCTCATTTCTGTCCTGTGAGTGTGTACTTTTAATATTGATTAGGATCTAATTTTTGATACTTTTAACAACCCTAATACACAAACAGACCACGCATTTCTCTCTTAATCCACCTGTCAGTCACGGTCAGAACTGAATGAGGTAGAACGATGTAGCAGGATAACATCTGGACTGCTTCTTACCTATATACGCTCAGGTCTATATTCATCTTTATAGGATGCAATACGTTTACCAATATGGCCTTCTAAATCAATAGTGCTTCGCCTTGCTATAGTCTACAGTAATGTTTTAAGTTCAAATCATCCATCTCTGCCACGACGGACAAAAGCAGTGTGTGTTTTAAAAGAGATGGCTCTGAGCATCATGACATAAAATCATTAGTACACCACGCGCTATCTAAGGGTGTACAATGGACCAGCTACACACACAGACATCTAATGAACTAATGAGCCAGGTGAATTGGCTGATGTGTCTATTATCTTGTTATCACCCTCTCTTATTATTGTATGTAGAACTATAGAGGTGTGCAACTAATCGAATTTTAATCTAATGGAGGTCCAGTAGTTTCAAATGGTCAATGATCAGCTTGTGTCTTTTTAAGTGTGTCTTTTCTCTGTCTGTAAAAGCATGTGGCTTGGAGTGGACTATTTTTTGCGTTAATGGCACTGCCTGTATTGTTTGTGTTCATTAGATTAATATTGAAAGCTGTATTCATTTGTTTTAATAACGTGTGGCCAATCAATGAGTGAAAAGGTACTGATCAATGTTTTCACTGTTTGTAATCTAAAGGGCAATCTCGATCTGTACAATTTACATTATTAAAGAGGGGATGTTATGTAAAATCTTTTTCTTTTTTTCTTTTTTTTTTTTTTTTTTAGCTTTCTGCCATGTTATAATGTTCAAAATCATGCCTAAAGACATTTTAAATTTCATTCATGCATGTTTGAGTAATCCAGACATCTCTCCCGGATCCTATTTGAGTCCTCCTCACGATGAAGGTGTAAGAAGCCTATGTGCAGCATGTATGAGTGGTAGGTACACTACAATAGAAATAGGTTATGGTGTATTGGCTAGTATCAGAAAACCTATTGATTGGGCTCAGGGATGGAAGTGGCACAGAGTTTAAAACACAACACGAGACAGTAATATGACGCAGGATGTGTAGTGTATTGAGGGATTGACAGGCAAAGCAGATATTTACACTATGTACAGAAATGAAAAAGTCTGACCCTCGGCTGATTGCTGTTAGTGTTTCAATGTAGTTGTAGTAGTTGTAGCCACGGAAGAGTTCATATTGTCCCAGCAGATGCGAGTGATATGAATATGAATTACCTAGTATATATGACAATGTGAACGGTGTTGTGTGGGGAGCAGACTAGAGATGTAGAAGGTGATGATTATAGTTGTTCGGGCTCATGGCCTTGGCCAGCTCACCATCAGATTCACTGGACTAGCGGGATGGATGGACTGACAGAGGAGGGGATTTATTGATAGATGGATGGATGAATGGGTGGTTCAATCCCAGAAAGGAATGTCCCTGTATGGGACAGGACAAATAATGAGTTGCATTATTGCAAACCAAAGTCTATAACATCATCACTATCGATACATTATTTCCATTCAACACATGTACATGTTCAATCCCAAATCATGTTCAATATGTGAGTATAATTCACAATAATACTGCACCATATTTCATAGTGCTAAATAGTCCAGGCAGTGCACATTCAATTCAAAAGGCTAGTTAGCAGTAAACATGTTTCAGTGGTTGGCTCTGAGCCTGTAGACAATCCTGGGGCTCAAATCAAAATACAGTGCCATCAAATGATGACAATTAATAATACTCATTGGAAAGGCGCTAGAAAACAATAGTGTAAATATAGCAATAATATTAGGCGTCAACACTGTCACTGCGTGTGTCAGTTTAAGAAAAGTCACGTGACTGACACATCTCCCGTGTCATTTGGTGTGGCTCGTGTCGGGAGCGCTGAAGCAGCTCGTGTAGAGCGAGGCGCGCGAGGCTCAAGTCTGTCGCTGTGTCTCTGATCACCACAGAACCACAGAGACAAAGAAAGGCTTATTCTTCTGTGTGGGCTCATTTTGATCAGTCCCCAGAGGAGCTTACTGCAGATCTGCTGAAAGCACAGTATTATTTTACTGTAATTTTCACCGCTATTCACTTCGTTATATATCACTTATGGCCTACTGTATTGTACAATAGGCTGTTATTTGCTTTAATGACATTAGACTGCATTACCATCATTTGTTAGATATTAGCGCACATGCAGCACAAATAAGTGTTCAAGTGTCTGAAAGAACAAGCCCTGCTGTCAGTGGTTCTGCATAGGTAGCAGGGAGTTTTTAAACCACCAGATGACGCTATAGAATTCACCAACACAGTGTCAACACTGTGTCAACACAGTGTCAGAAATGTGTAACACACCTTCAGGCATCATCTACCCATCACTAACACTCATCGGTGGATGTGGACCAGGCCATATTAAAAGGAAGTAATGCCAAGGGAGTCCTGCGGGAACTCTCCCAAGAACTCTGTGAAGTACCGCGATATTTCAGACTTAGTCCTGGACAGCAGGATGGTAATAAAAAGGCAGAGATGTGCGGAGAATGCTAAAAATCACCCGGGTACAGACGTCATCCATACTTCTGCGCCATAATTCTCCACAAATATACAAAAGCATCCACAAACCTGATGCAATCTGCACTAGTTTCATTAGCGGGACGCACACTGAATGTGTTGTGATGTCACTCTGAAGGGGGAGTCACCTAGCTCGGAGAGCAAGCGGTCTCAGAGCATCAAAAACAAAACTGAAATGTTTTAAATATGTTAATATGTTGTTTTCGGGCAAGTAGAATTTTCAAAACAATAAATGGTAACATGTTGATCTAAATATGTAATGTTATATGCAGATAATACCCCACGCTAATAAAATATCCCCTCTTTATGATGTAACAAATGTGTTCACGCTAACCCAACAGTGATCATCCAAAAGTCATTGAATGTCTCGAGGTCAACATTTTATGAGATTGGCAGTTACTACTTATACAGGGAAATTAAAGGGAGGCATAAAATAAGATGTGGCAGGAAAGCCTCAGATTTTTTTTCACATAGTATTTCACAAGTGAGTATTACAAGCTGGGTAGAACATCTACAGTAATAACGTCTGACAATTTAATATGAAATTTCCTGCACATTAGGATAGATAATTTGATGTGGAAAGGAAAAATTTAAAAGGAAGGAAGAGCTAATGTTTGTTTCTCTTGAAAATAATTCTGTCCTATTTTTGTTAATAGCAACTTCCACCATCCTCATTTAGTTGTTATCGTCTTTTCCAATTTTCCAAAATAGTGCGCATCTTTTTTAGATTGTATCTAATGCAGCAAACCCGAGGAGGAAACTGCTTTTATTTTCATGCTTTAAGTTGATTAAGCCCATTAAAAAGACAGACAGTATCATCTTCATCTTTTTACTACGATGTTGCCAGACCGCATTAGGGCTGCACGGTTTTGAAAAAAAATATCAAAGATTGATTTTTATTGCGGATATATTACATATTTATATCATTCTTTATTTGGTAAAAGTTTCTAAAATAAGAAAAAGTTGACAGGATATTTTACATATTTTCTAAGGTAATAATAAGGGTCCACCCTTTTTGTTCAATCAGGCATTTAGTTACAAAAAACATCAGCCTGACACTATCCGAAACACCTGATTCTCTGTCGTGGTGGGCTTTCACAAGTTGCAAAATAGCCAATAGTAGCCAGAGATTGGAGAATTATAAGGAAACAACTGCATGGCATTAGTTGTTTCTGTGTCATGGTGCAATATCACAGTGGCAGAAACATTTGAGAGAAATATGAAATGGTAAACTAATGCAAGAATCCCATTTCAGAACATGTTTGAAAAGGTATTAGGTGTAGCAACAATTGATTGTAGCCTTTGCGATTTGATAATTCTACCAACTCAAATAGCTATCTTGATTCAATTGCAACATCTTGTGCAGTCTTAAACTATTGTAAGTCATTTACATGTTTTGTGCAGCCCTATAGACCACATTTACTGTTGACATGTGACGCTTCATAGTTTTGTTCTGTGGAGAGCCCGATTTCTTTCTGATACAGCAGCTTGCAAATACGCACATTGCAGACTCCCAGTTAAGGGGCTATTTGGTGGAGGGGAGCAGATATCCAGCGGCTGCTCGGTGGAATCGCACATCAAAGTTAATCTTGCACCGTCTGCCCTGGCGCCGCTGAGCACTAATCTGCTGTCAGGGTGATGAGGCTCCTGGACCGGTTCCCCTTTTTTACAACACACACGGAGCAGCTCAGACCTTCCTCCATTTTCCCTCCTCTCCATCATCTCTGAGCGCCGCAGAGGTCACAGGGTCGTGCTTAAATCTCCGGCCTGGTCAATAGTCTTTAAGCGTTAGTACAGGCCGTTATGTGATGCTCTGTTTGCTTTTGTTGAGCGTGTTGAGCATGTACATAGCATGTAAGGAATTCACGGTCCTAAGCTGTTTTGACAATTAATGGCTTTTTACTGTACAACATCAGTGAAAACAAAGACAATCATTGTGAAAGCACCACTTTATAATAACTACACCTTAATAAGCATGAACAAAAGCTTAATTCATCATAAAAAATGTTAAGGTTGGGAGGGTATTAATTAAGTAGTTACTAGTCATTTAGAGCAGGGGTGTCCAAACTTTTCTCATTAAGGGCCACAAAGAAAAACACAGACAAAGCTGAGGGCCGATTGAGGGCCATAGACTGGTCAGCAATACAGTGAATACTTCAAATCTGCATTATTATTACAAGTTAGACTGAACCACTAGACCTTTATTCATGCTTACATCCTCATTGGGACACATTAAATATCTGATATGGGCTTGTCAAAGTAGATTTGCAGAAATGTACAGTAAAAAGTACTGTTTAAGGTAATATGGGCCAATTCACCTGGAAGCATGAGGGCCAAGAAACATTGGTCTGAGGGCCGCATTTGGTCCCCGGGCCACAGTTTGGACATGCCTGATTTAGAGATACATTTTTGGTCATGCCTTATTAACACTATGGCAAGGAATACAGGTTATTTGGATTGCATAGAGGAGAATGAAGGTCATGCGACTTACCCATGGGTTTCAGAATAATGAAAAATTAGAACTGTAATGTACTTATACTACATACCTGTACTATATATTTTGATAACATTATCAAAATGCAACTTATAACAGGAAACCCTTGACTTATAAGTTCAAAAATGGTCCTCAGAACTTAAAAAATAAATAAAAAAATCAAATTTGTATATTTCTAATTTAAAACAGGTCTCCAGTTATATTATATCCATATTTCATTGCTTAAAGTAACAGCATTTTTATATTTAAGCTTATCGTGACATACAATTAAAATCTTTCACCTTTGACCTCTGCGCTGGCCTTTTTAGCTTGGAGGGGGAGGTGATTGCTTGCTGAACCAAAACCTTTTGTGTTCAAGCAAATGTCATGGCTCAAGTGCGCAACGATTAACCTATGATGAATATGAAATGAGGTGATTAACATAAGCTTCTGAGCGCCTGATGATTTCATTTTATTATCACGTCCGTCGCCTATAATCCATAGCACCGCGCCTCTCGGTGCTCCCAACCCCTCTTTCATGTTCCTCTGCCCTGCCAATTGAGCCACCAAGCAGTGTAATTGCATTATCAAAGTATTATACCAGCAGAGTGGGAATATATTTTTAGCCCCCAGCTTTCCAAGGTAATGTAAGGAGGAGGAGCCTGAATGTAAACACAGAAAGACGAATTAGCAACGCTCGATTCCCTTTAGCAAAAGCATAGCACCGCCATCATAGACTAACACGTCTCATTTCACAAACTGGCAAGAGCAGCTAGAGAAGCTTATAGTTATAGGTATAGGGTCATTGAGTAAATTTGAGTTTTTAGTTTTAATAGAAGTAAAATGAAGAATATTATAATAACGGATTGCAAACCCATAAGAAAGAACTTTAAGCATCGCCAGGGTTGATTGAGTTTTAGTGCGCCACCCCCGCTTGAGTTCATCGTCTTAAAAAAAACAGTACTAAGTTACGTAGTGCATCTACCCAAAATCATGTGCGTGAAGTTTGTAAGCGCTCTGAATGAGTTACATTTCCTTTTTAAATACCTCCTCCTTTCAGTTTGAAAATCAGTTCATGATGATGTCATGCTCTCAGATAGAGAGCAAGAGCCAGTTTTCCCTAAGGCATTGTATTTTCATTAAAACAATTGGCAAATGTCAAGGCTAATAATTTCCTTTAGTGACCAGACCCCTTATTTGGCCTATAGAATGTTGTGATGTCATCTGAAACCCAGCAGTATTAACAAACACCAGTCCTCCACTTTATCCCATATTATCTCATATCCTCCACTTGTTAATATTATCTCATATCCTCCTTTTATGTGTACTGTAAATTGGTATCTTTAAATGGTCCCCAGCCTTGGACAGAATCTGCTTTGTAACAAATAATATCTTTGCTTTACCCCGTTTAAGGCCCATAATAGCTGTATACACCTCTAATGAAAAAAAAACAAAAAACAAAAAACCCTGTTAATTAATAAATGCTGGCCTCAAAAATCACATGTAGTATAATGTTCTTCTCAAGCTCAAATACTGCAGAGTTTGCCAAATCAGTGCACAGATTATAAGGCAATTTGCAGTGACAAGCCAAATGGAAAACAAGACATATTCATAAATGCTTTATTACTCCTTAATAGTCTGAGTTATTCTAAAATGTTCTCACACATTTGCATGTCTTCCAGGGATGTAGCATGCAATTTTACCGGTCCACGTGGACACTTAACCCCCATAAAACTTCTATTAATACTGAAAAGCCATTTGTCTGGTAATTAAAAGGCATCGCCACAAGGAATTGGTTGTAATCACAAGGAGGAGGTGTTGAAGTGGAGGTGACTTGGCACATAATAGTTGCAAAAAGCTGTTCTTTTTTGCATAGGACAGCAGTTGTTTCTCAAGTGTCAGCAGGTGTGGGCTGAGGAGCAGAAGAAAAGAAAAATGTCATGCAGGCTGCTCCAAGTACGCCGCATGATAATAGAACAGGAGGGTAAAGAGAAAAGGGAATGAGGCGTTTCATCTCCGGCTCATAGTGGGACCTCGAGCAGGTCCAGAGAAAAGAAGGGTGAGTCAAAGTCAGGACTGGGAGAGGAGAGCAAAGCCTGTTTTATCATCCCTGACTCTTAAGAAGATCTCCCAAATGAGCGAGGGCGTGCATGCTAATGTCACTTCGATAACTAGCTGCGCCTGCCTTCTTGGGGTGAGGGTTAAGCCTGGATTTGGGAGGCACAGGGAATACATGTTTGATATGAGAGGGAAAGAGCCGGCTGAGGTGCCTTTGCCAGAGCTATATATGTGCGGATTATTCTATATGGTTTATCACTGTCTGCTTGGCTCTAATAGAAGAATTTCTCCCTGGTTCTTTATTGGCTGCGTGTAGCTTACGGAGACTCCAGGGTAAATGTTGAGGCGGGAGATCAAAGCTAGCACTGACACCGCGGCATCACAAAGTCTTCATTTACAATGCATTAGTAGTGACAGGCATGTAGCGACGCATGCTAGAGCTAACCTTGACTGCACTGCCTTCTTTTCACAGATTCAAACTCAGCTGGATTTGAATGAATAGGTATCACATTTTGACTTGTGTTTGCAATGAATTCTGCAGAAGTTCCCCATAGCTTTTGCTCACTTTCAGCTCATATTTCTTGCTACATGCACTACATTATCCAGCACATCCAATAGGTGTAAACATGACAAAGAGTATGCCAAGTTTCTATTACATGTAAAAACACCAACAGTGACGAAGTGTCTTGCCAAAGGACACAATGGCATTATGCATGAGAGATTGAACCAGCAAGCTTTGGTTTATTGGTTTTCTATTACCCTACTCTTAACAAACTGGGATGACAAGATTAATCAGTTAATTGTTATCATATAGGTCACAATATAAGGCCAATAATTGTAAAAATGTAAAACGTTTCGTCTCACGATAATTGTACCACTAAGATACCACTGACCTCGTAGCATAATTACCATTCTTGTCTCATTCTACTCTCTAGACCCTGTTGCATCTGTAGATGTTATTGGCTTTGTCCTTGGCCAATCAGAAAGTTTTTTTTACAGCTAAAAAAACACAAACCGCCCCAGTCATCACAAAATATGCTGTTTATTTTGTATTTTCCCCAAAACCTTGTAGGCTAACTATATGTAAAATCACAAAATTCCTACTTTTTATAAAACTGGAAACCTGATGCTGATGCCCCTGTCGTCACTCACAATGCATGGCAATAACCTTGACTTTGCCTTTCACAAGTCTAACTCAATCTCAGTGTTGTACATAAAAAGTATCACATCTTTTCTTCTCAGCAATAGAAGTTTGCTGTATTTGTGATGAGCACCTATCTTCAAAGTTCCTCTGAGCTATTGTTCACTTACTCACTCCCCGCTAGTGTTTTTTCCTAGCGCACACATTATCCAGCAGGCTCTGGGTTCCTCTGGCTCCTCTGGCTCCCCTGCTATCTCTGCTTCCCCATCTCCCCATTACGATGTGTAGCTGTGCCAGGCCTCTCTCCCCTCTCTTCTTCTTATCACCTGCAGTGCAAATCCAGCAGGCTAATCCCAGGGCCTGTGGGATCTCCCCTCTATGATGATGTATATCTGAGGGATAGCATCAGAAGCTGTCCTATCAGCCCACACACCCCCCTAATCCCCCTGCTCTGTGGATGTCCGAGGCTTGCCCGTTCTTTCCGGTGTTGTGCCCCAGGACCACATCGGAATGCTGGGAACGAGACGTGGCGTTTAGGGATCTTGTTGAAGATCATGTTCATTTATTGTAAGCTGTGATTCTTGGGGCTTGTAGTTCCCACTGGAGAGCACTGCAGTAGTTTTCACAGGGCAGCTCTGACACTGTGCTGAGAAAAATGTGTAGGTTCTTTTCTTTTCTTAGCTGCCAGTCAAAAGTAAACCCTTATTAATGTTCATTGAAACACAGTGGAGAAGGAGCTGTTCTATACTTAAACTAAACTAGAATTGCTTTAATACTGATAACCATTAACCAACGAGTTTAGCTTTTTGATACCAGCAAGGCCTTTTCTATCTCATGACATGAAAGAGGAAAGTCTTTGGGACAATGTTTTAGGCTCAAGACATTTTGGCCACCCTTTAAAATCCATTCTTAGCTCTGGAGGAATTGGAGAATGATTCAAAACTTACATTGTCCAAATTACTTTGAAACCTTCTATGGTGGTGGGCAAACTTTTTTACACATGGGCCACAGTGGGTTCTAAAATTTGACAGAGGGGCCGGGCCAGGATGTGTATATATTACACTAGATATTTGGCCTGTAACATGTAGAAAGACATGAATATGCAAGGCTCATTTTGCAAATTATTTTCCAAATGCATTCTTTTAAAAACTCACCTTCAGAGAAAGGCTTGCTAGCTTTTGCTAATTTGAATGCCAGCAAAAAACTTGCCTTGGTACTTTGATCGGACTTCGGTGAAAAAATATTTTGTTGTCCACTCCATATTAAACACTCAGCACTCACTATCCACTTTTCTTTTCTGTGATAAGCTCATTTTTGCAGAAGGGCTGATAAGAGAATAAGAGAGTAATACAAGATTGATGTAGCTGAAGTGTGCCATAATTTGGTCACGTTCACCAGGCTGAATTAATAAGCCCAGCGGGCCATATGTGGCCCCTGGGCCGTAGTTTGCACACCCCTGTTCTATGTTATAGACCTGTCCTGGATAAATGAGGAACGGGGATTGACGTGTCAACGGCGGTGAACCCTCATTCCTTGTGCCTTTTCTTGTTTGGCTCTGATTAGCAGCAATGTATTCTCATGTTGTTATTGGGCACTCACCTTGTTGTTACTGTGGTGATGTCATTGTGTGATTTACTCAGAGACTATAGAGTAGTCCATTTCTGTTATACAGAATTTTGAGAGATGCTGTCTCAAGTTAAAAAACGTATTTGCTTTTAAAACCTTTTATAGTTGCCAGAGGTTAGAATTGTCCCGATGTCAATACTCAGCAGATACTAAAGCAATCCATCAGAAATGTGCTAAAATGTGGCTGTAAATGTCTTGGTTGAGGTTCAAGTACCACACAAAAAGTGACTGTAAAATGTACCACAAAAGTGCCAAAATGTCACTTTATGTCCTTGTTTAGAAGATTACACTGCAAGTCTCTGTTCCTTTCCTTTATTGCAGCTTTTAAAACAGTTTTTTATTATAGACTATATACTCAATATTCTAATTTTGCCTACCTCCAAAACAAGACAAGCAATATTATAATATTTCCAATATATTTCCCACCTAAGTCAGACTTTGGCAGAGCTGTTTAACTTTAGACATTTCTTCTTTTTCGTTGCGTTTTATTTTTCTACATTTTTCTCTGGAGAGCATTGCAGTGGTTCACACTCTAGCTGTGGCACTGCGCTGAAAAATCATTGCAGGTTTTTTGATAGCCGCCAGTAAAAGCCAAGCTAAAACAAAATCTGATTAATATTTTATCACTTGGAGAAAAAAACAACACATTTGGCTTCCAGTTAACATGGATAAGTAGAAGGCCGGATAGATTGTTTTTTATTCCACCACCATTACCGCTGCAGTATTTCCCCTTCACTGCATTTTTTTAATACTGTATCCAACTCACTATGTCTTTTGGCAGGAAAAAGACTGATCTTATTCTGTAGCTTTTCCTCACTTGTTTTACCAGCTAAATTTTTTTTTATAAAAACCCTTAATATGACACAGCCACCACCAAGACCTGGCCTGCAGTACCCATAAATCAAACGCTCTTCACAAAAAATAAAAAATAAAAAAATACAATAAAAAAACCCAAAATGTATCTATTTCTTGTCACTCATGTTGCCTTGGCTACACACACATGCGGTGCAGGGTACAATCCATTTTCTGGAATTCATAGTTGTATGGGCATGATGGAGTTCAGGAGTGAAATTACATTTTTTGGTACATCTATTATTTAACTGTCAGTTGGGATGAATATTGCGCTCTCTCTGCTGGTGAGAAGGTACAGAGCAGCGTGTTGTGCTAGAGATATGCTCCATTTGCTCCTTGTCATTGCTCCTTGTAAAAAATGGGGGCTCGCCGGCTTGGTCAGTGTGCCTTTATCACACTGTTGAGGCTGTTAGATAAGATTTTAATGTTGTGTTCAACACAAGGCGTCTGATGTATGAGCAGGGGTTGGGTCTAGTGTGGTTTACATAGGATTTAAATGTAGATTGAGATGGTTTGTGTAAGTTTTTTGGCCAACCTGAGAAATAAGGCTGCAGTGCAGAGAGAATTTACCCCTGAAATCTATCTCTAAATCTAGGTTGTTAAAACAGTCTATTTTCATGATTGAAACGATTTATTTGTGTATGTAGAATAGTGGAACCACCACAAACGACCGTATATGTGGGGGAGTAACTAAATATATGAAACAAAAATATGTACACCTTTTAGTAACAGTTAATTCAAACAGTTCATAATTAACTATTTCAATAGTTATCTAAGAGCTAATTAATTTGAACTGTATTCCAGTGCAGTTATAATATTTTCGTTCAGACACTTTCCTAAAATCAAAGAAATACATTGCTCGGTATTAGCGAAAAAAAAAAAAAAAAAAAATGTGTTGTTGTGTGCAATTTTCCTTCTCTAACAGTGACTAATGCAACAAACATAAAGCTGTTTCTATGTCACATTTTTAAAACTATAATATAGTACAACTGAATGTGAAGGTAATGTAAGTGTGAATACAGTACTGCTTGGACCATGTAACTGAATATGCTACAAAATACATTCAATGCAGGTATTCCGTATTCTGCAAATAAATTCTCTGAACTGGCTTTCCAACAGCACTAACTAAATCTGTCCTAAATCCGGTCTAAAACAAGGCTTTAACTGGCTTGGATCAAGGCTCAATCAAGACTGTCTAAATCATTTGTCACTAAGAAAAAACAAACTAGAGCTGAGCACCACCAAGTCTGCATACCACCTGTGGTACACATGCCACAGTTTGTGAAACAATGAGACCTATACTTGTGCTATTTCCCTGAAGGAGCAGACTTATGACATCATAATTAGATGACGTTCATTTGAGCTGTATCTACTTCTCGACCTTGCCGCTGTCTCTCTGTCTCTCTGTCTCTCTGTCACATTGTTCTGGACCTGTGATCGGTGCACGCAGTGACAGGATGCTGGTTTAAGGATCACTGACAGATTTGGCTCTAACAGGTAGACTATTCTTTGGGGCCGTGTGCATCTGCTGGACTGTGAAAAGAGCGTGTGAATTACCAGCAGAAGCAGTGATACGGAGCACCGCGTCACCAGGCTGTTTGCTGAAGGTCAAACAGAGAAGCACCCATTCACCCAGTTATCAAACACTAGCCCGGGCATGTCGGCACAGCTCGCACCAATCATATCTCCTTTTGGCCATGATAAAAAATGGTAATCGCTGTCATTTGAAAGTGTCCGACCTTGACAATTTTCCTCAACAAAGTGTCTCCTCTTTCCCAGCGATTTACGACATATCAACCTCGCACAATATAGTAGACTGAAAAAGATTCTGTTGCAGATACAAACACGCAGAGGGCTAGTGAAGTTGAACCAATTTCAAAAGAAAAAAAAATGGTGGACTGGAAATTAATTTGGAGAGTTAGATGATGTGATTGCATGCACACCAGTAATTATCAGCATGAGCCGAATGGCAGAGATGGTGCAGGGATAGGACAAAGGGCTAATTAATCTATCTTCTGATCGGCTGAATCAAAATGCTTGGATTTTAATCAAATTAGTGTCTTTTCATTGCTTTCTACTGAAAATAGTGAAGTGCTTTTTGATTAAAACTAAGATTTAATAACCATGACACAGTTAATAGAATAGCCCTCTCAGATTGTCATATACATGTTCTCCTTATGATCCTCCTTCTCAGGCACCTTGAGTTCAATTGAAAGTCAGATGTTACTTTTGTTCATAACTACTTCACGGGGGCATCCAGAGGTCAAAGAGGTACTGAGTAATAATTCATATTTTTCAGTGCATTTTGGCAATAAAAACAAAAATTCAAGATATATAGGTTTAATACAGGGGTGTCCAAACTATGGCCCAGGGGCCAAATGCAGCCCTCAGACCAGTTTTTATTGGCCCTCAGGCCTTCTGCTGAACTGGCCCTATTGAGCATAAGTAGTATTTTTAACAGCAAATTAAACTATATCCCCAAACATCACATTGCAGTGTGATAAAGACCTAAATTGAATGTGTTTCAAGCCTTATTAATACACAGCGTCTCTGTCAAAGCTGCTGATAAAAAAGTTTAGGCACCTCTGGTTAATACCATACTGTGGAACATCCCCCGACTACTAAAGTTAAATGTGAAAATCAGAACACTTTTCCAGAGGTTGGACACCATCAAAACAGCATCCTCAGCTTTAAGCTCCATTACAAAGTCTGGTTATCCCAGTAGTCAGCATTGCTAAGCTGCTGGCCGTAATCACAAGTGGCATGTGAGTGAGTGAGACAGCTCGCCCTGGGTTAGACCTTTGTGATTACATTTAAAACTTCAACCTGTTCTTCTCAGGAGAGACACATTCAAAGTCTACTACCAAATGTGGAGAGATCCTCCTGTAATTACTACCTAGAATTACTACAGAAGGTTGGCTTATTACTTTTGATACACAAGTAACTTTTTAAAATTTACACCATAATCAGCCACAATAAAGCACAACGAAAACTTAATTTATAAAAAAACAAGGTTAACAACTACTTAATTAACACCCTAAACCTTACTCATGGGAGTTAGTCCTTGATGAAATTGTTACTATGCCTGAATCATTCTCAATCAACTATTTGTTCTTATGAATTAAATCTCCATGCTTTATTAAGGCTCTAAATAGTGATGTTAGCTGCAGTGTTGCTGATGCACTATACATGAACTGACCACTTTAATATGTACACAAGACACAGCAAGGTGAGGTTTACATCAAGCTGGAATATTCTGTAGTATGGCATTAAAGTTCCAGCTCTGTGGAGACAAGCAGGTGGCTCCACTTGGCCACATTACAGATCTACAGATTACAGAGATATGTACAGAGGCCCCCGGCTTCACAGTAAAAATGCATGTCTTTCAATATCCATAAAACCACCTTTAAACATGGCAACCCTCTGGATCTCCTGTCTCCGGGGTTATGGATGTGCTTTGTAAAACACACTGTACACAAGAAAAGTTACAGAGTGCACCTTTAGAATTATGGTCACACAAGATTCCAACAGTCACTCTAATAACCTTCATAACTAAGATCTGCACCAAGGCCACTATGCAGGTGCACGGTAGTATACAAGTTAATTCTAAAAAAAAACGTTTATTAATTTGCGCACCGTGTACCCACAAACCTTCCTGCCCTCCGACCGGGAACAGAAAAACAAATGACGTATGTGTGAAGTCATCCAGATATCTGTGCGGGTTTGTTCCTCTCTCTCTTCACACTTACCAGATGGCAGTCAGATTTCACACACTGCGTTCTGGAAGACAATCAAGGAACAAGATTGCTTTTTCAGGAGGGAGGATTGCTTTAACTAGATGTCAAATTATAGGCTTTTTTCCCCACTACACACTGGTGTCTCTCTGTCAAAGTCACTGTGTGTTGTTGATCCTGTACCATTTTGAGATACGGGCCAAAAATACTAACTTCACTCGCTAAAAGAAGCACCGCACATTTTTGTAGATTCTTTGTCATTGTAGGGTAGACATTTTTCAACATAATATGAGTAAAAGATCAGTGTAAGGCTGGGTGATATTGTGATAAAAATGGGACCTTTGAGGATCTGCTATTTTGGTTAAAGGGCATGTACCTGATTTTCTTCCATGTATGTGACTTGTCTTGTCCCAGTACAGATATATTGTTTAGTATTTGTAGTCAAAATACGTTCGATGTGCATGGTCTGCATCTAAGCACAAAGCATTTTTTTTTTTGTCCAATAATGAGGAAGTGCACTGTTAACATGCTAGTTGTTAACTTTACCGTGACAAAAAAATGCTTATAAACTCATTGCAGTGAATAAGTAGCATACATAAGGAAAGAGAAGAATAAGATTAAGTTCACTGCAAACAATTTAAAATAATCCAGTTCTGTTTTTCCAAGACAATACAAAAACAATATAAATCAGGTAAAACGCCTTTAAATCAAACTACATTGTGACTAGTTACTAATGTTCTTTTTAACTTTGTGGAGTGAATGAAATTATTTTTCAGAGTTTATCTGCCATCAGCTTCTACGGATTGTAAACAATCGCCATCGGCCATGGAAAAACCCATATTGGTCGATAAGCATATGTATGTATATGAGCATATCTCCCACCCCTATCAGTGCCTTGACAGTGGTCTAAAATGACCCAGAGATTTTATACAATAGTGACTGTTCTATTTTTCAATATTTCAATGTGTTTTTATGTCCTTTTCAGACCACTTTGAGTGTTTTTGTGTATGGCAACAATCTCATCAGTTCATTTATCTACATGCAGTGAACAGCCTGTTTCCACTCATTCCTCTTGACATTTCTCATTTTGTAGTAAAATGGCATCGAACAAAGGTTTTTTTTTTTTTTTGTAGCACAAAAACAGAGCTACTCTCTTCACTTGTTACTTTTACATTCACACTGCTTTTTCATTTATTAGAAACATTTTCTTTTTGTCTGCATTTCATTTAAAGGTTGAGAACTTGTTCTGGCTAATAAGATTTTAAATGATAAAAGGCCATTATGCAACCAGTTTTATAAGTCATAAATCAGGTGAGATGCCATTAAGAATGAGTGATATTACAATAAAAAAAAGAACCCTGTGATATGCTATTTTTATGAAAATCATTGTCTCATGATTCACTGCTTCTCTGTGTAATGCAGCTCTATAGAAATAACAATGCCTTACACTTGAAACATATGCTCACACACAGACACCTTTCCCCACTACTACTTTTGATCGGCCTCTGTCATGCTCTGAGTGAGTGACACGTGGACTTAACGAATCACAGAGAGGTGTGAACTCTCAGACAGTCAACAGTCTACTTAAACTGTATGACTTCGGTCAACCCTTTGGATATCATTCCACAAGGCAGGAACTTTTACTCATTCTTCCTAACAGAACTAGTGTAACTGAGCCAAGGTTGTAGGCCGCCTTGCTCACATATGCATTTTCAGTTCTGCATATACATTTCCAATATGACTGAGATCAAGGCTTTGTGATGGCTACTCCAAAACACTGACTTTGTTATCCTTAAGCCAGTTTGTAACCAGTTTGGCAGTATGCTTCAAGTCATTGTCCATTTGGAAGACCCATTTGGGCCCAAGCTTCAACCTTCTGGCTGATGTCAAGAGATGTTGCTTCAGTATTTCCACATAATGTTCTTTCATCATGATGCCATTTCTCATGATGTATTTTGTGATGTGCACCAGTCCCTCCTGCAGTAAAATAACCCCACAACATGATGCTGCCAACCCTGTATTTCACAGTTGGGATGGTGTTCTCAGGCAAACAAGTTTCCCCTTTTTCCTGTAAATGTAACAATGCTCATTATGGCCAAACAGTTCAATTTTAGTTTCGTCAGACCAAACAACATGTCTCCAGAAAAGGTCTTTGTCCCTGTGTGCATTTGCAAACTGTAATCTGACTTTTTTATGTTTCTGTTGGAGTAATGGCTTCTTCCTGGCAGAGTAGCCTTTCAGCCCATGTTGGTACAGTACTTGTTTCACTGTGGATAATGACACACTCTTGCCAGCTTCAGCCAACATCTTCATGAGGTCTTTTGCGTTTGTTCTTGGCTTGATATGCACATTTGAGACCAAAACATGTTCATCTCTGCGACAGAGAACCCATCTCCTTCCTGAATGCTATGATATGGCTGGATATTCCCATCATGTTTATACTTGTGTATAATTATTTGAACAGACGAATGAATAATATCAACATTTTTGGCCACTTCCTCCTCTTTACTTCTAGGTAACAGCAGCAAAGACTGGAGGTCACGAGCACGTGCAGTGTCTGTTAAGGTCGACCTCCCATCGCTGTCCGCGCGTTGACACAGAAACTCATGAATGTTTGATTGCTCTATTATCCCGGACGGGCGGGGAACATTCAAGTCCTCGCTTCAAGAATTCAAATATTCCCTTTACCATGACATTTCCCCTCCATTGTCTGCTGCGGTGTTCCTGCTTGACTCATCTGTGGTGGGCCCTGCTGCAGTGGCATCATTCGGAGCACCATTTAACACGCGTTGCTGTTTGAAGTGAAGTCGCTGGATTGGGGAGAATTGATACTCAGTCATCCCGACATGTCTTTTCCTCCTCCGTGGGGTGGATAAAAATCTGGCCATCCATCTTTCCGTCTCCTTCATGTCAGGTGCACACGCCGCAAAACCCGGGTACCTGCTACGCCCAGACAACAAGAACAAAGAAAGGAACATTACTTTAATCTGTGGTCCTGCTGTTAATTCCTAGCTCTGCTGCTCATTCAGGGGCCCTGTGTATCTCAGCTTCTCCCTTATGAACAATCCATCACTGTTAGTGCATTTCTCCGGAGCGCGCTTTGCTCTCCTCTTTTTTTCACCTGCGCTTTGAGAAGACGCTGCAGCCATGGGAGGACCAAAATACAATGTTTCTGCTGCACATTGTGGACTTTGCCTTCCATATAACATTGTCCTATCATCTTTTGCAATTTTGTTCAAAAAGAAGCCCCAGGATTGCATAATAATAGTCCTTATCTTTTTCTTACTGATGGAACTTATATAATTTTGATTCAGGTTTGAGGCACAAATGTTTGCAATGCATGGTTCAAATTAGTTAATAAAAATGGCAATGCTAATGCCGCAGGTTTTGTGTTTCAGACCCTTAAAGCAAACAGCTCCAACAGCTCATATATAATCCAATTTATTATTATTGCAATATCAACTTCAGGGTCTGTGTGTTTTAATATATGTGATAGACAATCACTCATAAAGAGGGAGTTGTGGGGTAATGAAATAAAACGTGTCTCTTAAGAAGGCAGTGTCCCAAGGGAGTCCGTCTCTCGCATTAGATTCCCAACGGGTATCCTTTGATAGTAATTGCATCACGTTTTTATTTCAAATATTAGTCTTGTTTGTTGAGCTATGTTTGCTGGAATATCTGGTTTATCTTTTCAAAGTTATTTTACTTGAATTACTATACCTTAATGTGGGGGTGGGTGATATCACAATTTTTTAAAATTCAGATCACAGTTTTTACTTTGTTATAATCAATGTTTGTAGAAATGGAGAAATATTTGTTTCTGAAACTTTACACTTCACTGTGATTGGTTGAATCCACTCACACAGAGTATAATGGAGGCTGACCAATAAGAGGAAAGGGTGGTGGGAAGTGATTTTCACCATAGAACTGCATTAAACAAGAAATCAGGAAATCGTGATATGGTGATTTGACCAAAATAGTCTATCATCACAGGGAGGAGATCATGAGTCAATTTTTATTGGCATATGGCCCAGAGGCACGTTGACGTACCTCGATCATTCATTGAAAAAGATGTTACATCTAATTTTTGAGACAGCTTGTGAAATTGCAAATTTGATGCCAATCTAACATTTCTGACCTGGCCAAGAGTAAACAATTTTCAGACTTTTTCAGACTTACTTTGCACAGAGAAAGTCAATTATGCAAAGTTTTTCATAGGCCATTAATATTGCACATTTCTGTGAACCTAAGGTAGATACATATTTGATATGGGATATTGGCTTGAAGATGGCACATGGGCCAGTCATTTTCCCACACTTTTCCTTATGCATTTCTTAATAGGCTTTCAACATTACATCTTGGATCTATAATTGACACCTGCTGTCAGGCCTTGCTGGTGATTACATAGGAAAATGACCTGACCTGTAATGAACTGTGAAACTAATGACATCACTGAGATCACTCAAGTTGAAAGCAAACTGTTGTACACGAAGGCTCATCAAGCGTGATATTAAAATGTCCACTTTTACATCTCTGAGCCCAGGCCAGTGCTGGACCCAATGTGACGGAAACCTGCGGCTAATGACTCAAGCAGACGGCCGTGGGCATTAGACAACTTCATTTATGAAATAGTCAGCCTCCCGTGTAGCCATACATCCACATTACGCTGGCTGAGCTGAGAGACGCGTCGCTGTCACAGCCACTGAGCAGTGTTGATGTCCCCCTCTACCTGCATTCATCTTCCTCTCCAGTGCTAATGGTCTTCTCAGGTCATTTACGCATTACGGTCCTGATCATCCATCTCCCACCTGCAGCCTGCGGTCTGCCGCTGTATGAGCTGCTGTATGTGCTGCTGTATGTGCTGCTGTATGTGCTGCTGTATGTGCTGCTGTATGAGCTGCTGTATGTGCTGCTGTATGTGCTGCTGTATGTGCTGCTGTATGTGCTGCTGTATGTGCTGCTGTATGTGCTGCTGTATGTGCTGCTGTATGTGCTGTACACATCACTCATGTTATTTCTGTTTCACAAACCATCACAGCAAACACACAAACATATACTCTTGTGTACCCTGGTGCCTGGGCTCCTAATTGCCTTAGAGGAGTGCTAATGCTAATTATATCTTAATGTAAAATGATAATTGCCACTTGTTGTGGCAGTAAAATGTCAGTGCTTTGCTGTGGTGTGTTTCCTCTGTTAGCGCGGCTGTATGGAAAGCAGAACAGGTTGACTGGTGTGTGCTTAGAGACAGACACATCCATCCCTTTAATGGGCATGATTCAGCCCCACCTGACACTGATATGTACCACTATTAATCAGTCTGTGGTCTTTTACATAGTGGAGCTTTTACATTGTGTTTAACTACACTCCCGTGGTGTACTGCAGTGCGGTGCTTTTCTTGTAGCGTGTTCTCATGTCAGTTAGTTGTACATTCAATATTCAGCATCCGTTTGGATGGAGCACTGAGAGAACAAAACGCAGAAGTGGCAGAGCAGCACAGTCTTAAAGCTGTCCCTGAGGTGAGGATCATACTGCTCCCCTTTGCTCTTAGCTATCGTGATGCTCCTCCTGAATCTCTCACGAGCTGTTTGCCTATGAGGTCGTGGGGGAAATGTAGTGCACGCTGTCATAATGTGAACGCATTAACCCATGCCAGCAGGTGTGTAATTATATATGAAACCATTTTAAAGGAGCATCATGATGGCATAGTGAAAGTAGGCCAGAGCTGCAGACTTCAGACAAGTTCTATTTAGTTCTCACCCACTTCAAATGTGCCACTTTGCATTTGAAGTTGTAAAATAATCCAAGGTCATGATGCAGCTATTTTAAGACACGCAAAATACTTTTAAATTTTAAAAGTGTTTTCATGGGGGTGTTATGTATGTATGTCATGTTTTGTTGTGTTTATGCATATTGATACTAAGGGCCATTTGTTTGTTTCAGGTACGGTGACATGGTTCCAAAGACCATCGTGGGGAAGGTGTTTGGCTCCATCTGCTCTCTGAGTGGGGTGCTGGTCATCGCCCTGCCCGTCCCTGTCATTGTGTCCAACTTCAGCCGGATTTACCACCAGAGCCAGCGGGCCGAGAAGCGCCGCGCCCAGAGGGTACTGTCCCAAGTCGGCCTTTTATTCTTCTCTGGGCCTGTTTTGTGCTTTTATCTGCCTTTCCTTCTTGGTGCTGTCTTATCCGCTGGTAACAGAATGACAGGCCAAACACTATCTCTCAGAATATTAATCTTGTATTGTGTTTCTGTCTGACTGTGCGGGTGGGCTATACTTGCTTGAGTGTATTTCAGTGGGAGAGAAATAAAGTGGGAATGACAATGACTTAACAAATGATCTTCAGACTTAAGTGTCAGCAGCTTTTCAGTGGCAATATGTGTGCATTTATTTCTAAAAGTGTTTGCTATGGCAGAATTTCTTAATCATAGATTTAGCATGGCCGCTCTCAGCTAAATACTGTGGCTGCCAGAGGGAGACAGAGCCAATTAGAGTGACAGACAAACCGTCATAGGCTAAAACAGAGATCTGTTTGTTCAAACAGAAAACTCGGCTTGCTAGAATCCGCGCTACGAAGATTCGAGGCACTAATGCCTATATGCGCTACAAACAAAATGGGCTGCTGTTCGACTCACTGGAGGAGGTAACGGGGCGTGGCAGCGCTGGGGCTGGCTGAGCGGGACGCGCTGACGCTTGCATGCCGCTGTGCTCGGGGACCATACCATCACACCGGGCGCAGGGGGCTTCCCATGCTGTAACCCAGGGGCTGCTCTCATCTGTGTGGTACATCACCTCTCTCACATGTCGACTCTCTCGGACCATAGGGCGGCACAGGGGCCTTCTGGAGACTCATCAGCATGTCTATCCAACAGGGTTTGGAGGGGAAGGAGCTGCCAGGCTTACAGGACTCTGAGCTCAGCCTGCGTCTCCTCTAAACTCTGTTTTTGATGTGATTTGAATGTCTTTCTTGAGCATCCAGGTTTAGGTCAAACTAACACTACATCCTTCACCCAGAGCAGAGCCATCAGCGTGTTGTCGTGTTGTTGTTGTCTGAATCTGTGTAGTGTTCCATATGTGTCCAGATGTACCACTGCTGTGCAATGACTTTATGTTCAAACTTAATTTATGTTTTTTTCTCATCAAATGAATGAAAGAATGGCACCTCTCCTGTGAGACTTGTTTTGTGTTTAAACATGGGAGGGTTTCAGTAGACTGGCTGCCGTGCTACAGATCTGCATCTCGACTCTTTACGCTTCGCCTCCTCTTCACTACATCACTGAGCTGTTGCCTGAGACTGTGTGTGTTTGATGGCTTGGACCTGCTCATCTACACTTATCTCTCTGTGTTTCCCAAGGCCTCCAAAGCGGCAGCACATTCCCTGGTGGCCAAGCCTGCCACTCCGCCTTTCGAGAGCCAGCACCATCACCTCCTGCATTGCCTGGAGAAGACCACGGTAAAGCACTCATCATACTATATACACTTTTATTTTACAGTATTTCTAATAAACTCAGTGAAACTACTGAAGCTTGTGCTTTAGCAGCTGCACTTTCTATATGACACAGTTACCATTTTCATTCATGCACAAACTCTGTTCCTATTCTTTCCAGCAGTAGTTAAAAATAGCTGTAAATGGGGCTATGTTGAGTCTACTCACCAGCAACATGCTAAAGATAACATGACGCTGCCAGCCTGTACCATTAATCCTTCCAAACAAACCAGCTCACTTCATTTAAACTTATCCATAATTTAGACGAGCAGGAGCTAAGAGAGTTAATGTGACAGGACTTTCACACTGGCAGCTCAGATCTCCGCGCTGAGACAGGAGCGTGCCATAAATCAAGAGTGCATTCTCCTCGTATCTCATCCCCTCTCCTCCACAGGAGGCTGGTGCCTTGGGGAAAAGCCCTATTAAGACTTTGTGGGTTCATGCGAGATGCCAGTGTATACATTATTTCCCTTTTATACAGCAGAGTTTGCAGATAGAGTATTAATGTGGTTCAATCAGTGCTGCCCTGCCCCCTACTGGACAACTACAGACACTATTTCTGCCTGACCTTCAAGTCAAGCCCATTTGTCACAGGGATAACAGTGGTGAATGTTTTCGCAGATGGCTCTTAATATGGACATCTGGCCTCATATATTTCGATCCCCTTGATGATTCATTTAGCAATTATTAAACAATTTTGCTGGAGCCTCTGTTTAGTCGTCACAGTGAAACATCTTTACTCGTTAGTTAGCACAGCCTATCATTATTGATGTAACATGGTGATTCATAAGCAGTGCTTACAATCTTAGCATAGCATGCAATAACAGTGTCGAACATTGCAATAACATGATGTGTATTACTGTATATAGATGTGCTGTTAGAAAATTTAAGTTGGCTTAAAATAGTTAAATGTCATTGCCAAAAACCCAACAAGAATCTTTTTGGATGACTACTAAGCAGTGGAGTAGTGGTTTCACACTGTAGCTCAGCTGTGCAATAAATCCTTAGCCCCAAGGAAATCTAAAAAAAGAGAGAAAATATATCAAAAGTGAAACTAAATGACAACTAAAAAAGTACATTTATTATTTAAAGGTGCATAATATAACTTTTATCATGGATATGTTCTTGATTTGTCTATATGTTCGACAGTACAGCATTAAATGTAATTTATTTTGCATTTGTCCTTTGTCAATGTTTTAATAGCTGTTCTTGCTGTTTTAAAATACCTTTTGCCATACTGTGGAACATTTCAGGCAAAGCTATAACATTTCAATGGAGGCAAGCAGGCATCTCCTCTAGAAAAACTGCATAGAGCACCTTCAATTTGAACGTTTATAGCACAGTCAATTATTTAGTTTCTTACAATGTGTATATTATATTATTATAGGACTATAGGACTTGCCATGAACCTATTTGCAGTTCTAGTTGACTCCACATTTGTGCCTTTCTTTTTCTGCAGAATCATGAGTTTGTGGACGAGCAGACGTTCCAGGCTAACTGCATGGAGATCAGTATGATTAACAAGTCGGGCTCGCGCTCCTCTTCGCTCTCCTCATCTCCACACGGCCTGAGCTCCTGCTGCTCTCGAAGGCACCGCAAGAAGAGCAGCTTCAGCCTGCCCAGCACCAACAACCAGGAGCTGAGCACCATCCAGATCAGGGAGCGACCGGTGGCCAACAGGTACACACTGCACGAGAAAACAGACAAAAAGATAAAGAAGGGGTTAAAACATGTCTATCCTACACTGCAAAGAAAACAATGTAAAATTCATGGTTTATGGGGACTGAAAGTGTGATATCACAGGTCAAACTATTCCATAGACAAAAACAGGGACTTTGTCTGAACCTAACAGCCATTAGAGTGAATGAGACTCCCTGGGCCAAGTGAACTTATTTGCCAAGGCAACGACAAATGCGACTCACTTGAAACCCACAGATTGGTTGTTAGAAAATGATGATGTCACACTTCCAACTCACCACAAAACCATAGTAATTTTGCCTGACTCCTATCTAATTATGCTTTTATGTCATATTAAACCCAGAAATTGAGACATTCACTCAGTTCTTGGCTTCTATTAAGAACAGCATACTCTATTCCAAATCCCGTTGTCACTGAAAGTTAGTTTACCAGTCTATCGTTTTCACAAGAGAATCATAGGCAGCTTAAGAAAACAGACTTACATTACATGTGCAGATGGAAGATATTGTAAGCTGTAGATAATGTAAATATAAAAATAGATATAACTACACTCGTATAGCCTATAGAGTCGAGCACTGTGTCAACATGTTCCCTCTGTGAACACGTGGTTGTCAAGGTGAAAATAGCATTGGAAACAGTTGGTGTGAAATAATACATCATAAGTAGATTACACTGTATCTAACCTAATTGCTACTCAGGGACATGTGGCCCGTTCGCTGTGCTCAAAATGTCTGACCAGTGGCTCATCCATAATTTAACTCTCCATTGTGGCACACGTAATATGGTTCATACATGCACATGCTCTTTTACCTGAAATAAGGCCAAAGCACTTACATTTCAGTATTGGCGTATAAAGGAACATGTATTCATGCATAAATAGAACAGTACAGAAATGTATTCAGAAAGAGTGGAGCTGTGGATGAAAAATTGCTAGGTTTGAGGCAAGCTATATAAAACAGGACACTTTCTGATGTACACAAGAAACTATATTGTATACACTGCACATGTAGAGGGAAAGTCTCAAATGTGTTTTTCTTGGTGACCACTTGAACACTTCCCGAAAAGTTTTTCTAAAAATAGTTTTGACCTATATCAGAGCTTGAATGAGATCACATGGTAATTTATTTAGGAATATTTAAAAACCATAAATGTGTGTGTTGCATTTTCACCCCTTACCCTGACATTTAAACAGGATACATGCCAGTGTGGTTGTTCTGCTTCCCCACTGACCACCCCTCTGCAGTAAAAGCCTGGCCGTTCATGTGTCCACTCTTTGGCATTATTCAAACTGATAAATCACAGTAATATGTTGTGGAGGAGAAAGCAAGAAAGCAATTAACACAACAGCAAAAAGTTAAGTATGACAAGTTGAGCGTATCAGTGAGTTTTGTTTGTTGATAATTACAGTGTGATTAAAGTCTCTGTTAGGTCTATATGTTAAAGTCCATGACAGGGCCAAATTAAAAGTCATCCTGCACAGAGCAAGGCGCAGCATTTGTTTCCTAAATGGGCTGACCTTATGACACAGTTTTTCCATATACAGTGCTGAGCAAATGTGTAGTGAGCTGTGAAAAAGGTTATTAACTAACAGAGCGCTGTTCAATGGTTTTGTTAGTGTTTATTTTTTGTGGCGTCAGCAATGAAGCAATGACAAAATAATTCAGTTTGGAGTAGATATAAATAGCTGTAAGGATCCAGGGGTGATTTTCAGTGGGGTTGTGTAACAGTCAAGACATTGTTCACAAAAGCAATAGATAATTTGATATATTTATTATATTGTGTTGTTGTCAAATATAAAAAAAAAAAAAAAAAAGTTTAAAAAGACACATAACGTATTGTTTTGTTACCATTGCAAGATAGGACCAGTGCCTTGGCAGAGGTCTAACATATGGAAGACAGTTGTTGTCTTCATATATATTATTAGTTTGCCTGGAATGCCTCACAGTGTGGCATTATATATCTAGCATTTATTCAATTACAGGTGTTTTCAGGTCTTCTTTGCTGACCTGTAACTTGGCCAGGTGCTTGGCCTGCTTGATATATCTGTAATGACATCGCCATGGAGACAAGCGGTGAACCCTCCATGGGAAAAGTTACACAGTGCCTGTTAAATATGAGTATTTTTTTTTATGGCAAGGTAACGGACACTTTATACTAGCTACACTTGAATTTCCCTTAATAAACCATGAATAAAGGATGTATTAAGAATGACTGAGGCTTAATAAATCCTCTAACACCTTAATTAAGTAGTAACTAAGCCTGAATCATTCCTAATTTTTATGTATTTATTTATTTATTTGGGACAGTGCATGGTAATGAACAGACATGATACAACATAAATGTAACACACCAGATTACACCCAAAGGCTAATTTCCACCCCTCGTTCCAGCTATTAATAAACTATTTCTTCATTATTATTCATTATTTTTCATGCATTATTTAGCATAAATAAGGTGTATCATATTTGTAATGGACTTTCCTTTTAGATCATGATCATCTGTATCACTATAGGCACAGTGGTGTGGTATAGATCTTTGCCCTTTTATTTCATTTGTATATTGAAAAACATTCCATAATCTATAGCAGAAAAATATAAAGTTCAGTGTAAACTATAAGTATAGTTTTTTTTTTTTTCAAATACACTAAGGAAAAAGAACATTTTTATCGATTGTGCCCATGTGGGAGAGTGGTGTGATATTGCAAGGTCTTAAGCTTTTGTGCCTCTTTTCACAGCCGCTCCAACCTGAATGCCAAACTGGACGAGACGGTGCCCTTGAAATGTGACGACCAGTACATCTCGCCCGCCATGGTCAGCCTCCAAGCCCCTGTGGTGACATCATCAGACAGGGACGGCTCCACCAGCTCCACCGCCGCTGTCTACTCTCAAAGCAACATAGTTCGAGTATCTGCCTTGTAGATGTCATATTGTTAGCCTATCTGCCTATCAGCTAACTGGTCTTTGTAGTAGAAGTACCAAAACTGCTGAAAGGAGAGGGGACCACACACAAGCATCAACCTGCCATACTCCAGAGACAGATTATACCAGATTATAATCTAAGACGACTTTTCATCTGATGTCAAATCTCTGCATGGTATATACTTGATGTATGGACTTTGGGGAAGGAAAAGCAACCAGCAGCTCCTTTAAAGCACAGCGGAAAGATTTTTTTGGGATTGTCAAAATATCGGTGTTGCCTAAAAATACTGAGAAAAACTTTATTTTTTTGAATATGTAATGTTTTTGTCATCATAGGAGGAGGGGCGTATGTTTTGGGGTCACTTAAAACGGCCTGTATTGACAAAGCACACTCATTCTCATCTTATTGTGAATATTGTGTCTCTATTTAGGAATTTACCAGCCAGTTTGCTACATATGTTTTCAAAGAGCCACAATGAAGCGGTTTACCCATCGCTCTTGTAAAGTAAAAAATCCATCACATTAGCTGGAATGAATTGCTGTTTGTGACTACTCATTACCGATCCATGGACTGCTCGCCGAGTAAAAATACTACCGCGCATCCTGACATGTTTGTGAACTGTGCAATGTGAAAGTTATGAAATTGAATTCTCTGTGTTAGCTTATTGACATCCTGGGTCAACACCGCTTCCATTGATTAACAATTGAGAAATATACAGGGTATTTGCAGTAATAGCTGGGTAGAGAAGTAATACAAAATGAACATAACGTTGGAAAAAAAAAATTATATTAAATCAATGCATTCTCCCGTGAGATTTAAAGGTACACTGTGTTAAAAGCGCCATTTTGTACATTTTTCATTGCTGTAAATATCTCTGTTCGGAAAGATGGTCATCTGCATTTGAAAGTCGGGTATACTTTCCTTTCTAGGTTTAGTTGGCATACTGCTTTTGTGTGTTAACTAGTTGAATTAAGGATTTGCATGCTGTCATTACGGAATTCAGTTTTTTCTTCTTAAAGTTTGTCTCTGCTTCCTGTTTTGAGCTTTGTCCTTTAAAAATGATGAAAATTGAGGAATGAAAAGTAAACAAGACTGGGATGTTATGGTATAAATTGAGCAGCACTTTTAATGATTTTAATGAAATCTTGTAATGAAGTACAATTTCAAAAGGTAAAGAAAGGGTTAAAATATATCACATTGTGCATTTGGTGCAGTGGATAGAATAAATACTGTAGCTCAAATGAACATCCAACTATCGAGCCATGTCTTTCTTTATGGGAATTTGGGTTTATAGCCAGGTGGTTATAGTACTTATAATTCTGTTCAGAAAGTACTCCGAATACTGTATATAAATCAGTCAATATCACTGTATCTGTCCCTGAGGAGCAATTTAAACCCTTAGAGCAGTAAATTCTATAATAATAGAAAGTTCAAACAAAAGTCTCAGGTGGGTCATCAGCTCTGCAAAAGTGTCCCTCCTCTGATAGTAAAAAAGTATCCGTAGTCATCTACCACGGCCTGATTTTGTTTGTATTTTGGTATTTTTATTTTAGTAAATAGACAAATCAAACCCTAGGGAGGTGTTCTGGGCTTGTCCCATGGAGAGGAAGAAGGAGGGACTATGTCTCTCTGCTGGCCTGGAGGACGTGTCTGGGGTGGTGGAAGTCTGGGAGTCCCTGCTTAGACTGCTGCCCCCCCCGACCCGGCCCCGGATAAGCGGGAGAAAATGAATGGATGGACAAATCAACTCATATTCAACAAAAAGCATAATAATAACTACATAAAAATGCCATGAATTAACCTTTAAATGTATTTAAAGGTGCACCCTGTATCTTTTCTGGTAGGAGGTTCAGCAAAGGCTTGTTGCTATGGAGATGTTATTGCTTGCCTGGAATGTTCCACAGTATTAAACCGATCTATCCTGCATTTGTTCAATTACAAGTTATTTTTACTGCTCAGAAACAGCTTGAAGAGCATGCATTCTTTCTACATTCAAGGTCAGCTCCCCACAGATCACCTTTACAAAGAATAAAGCACAAGAAACTAACCTTGCAACTGAGTTAAGTTGAATTTGAACTTTTTAAAAAATACTAAATGTCCTCCAGCCACATCTCCAATGCCATGCAAGAAAATTAGTAGTACTAAATGTAAAAATGTGTGTTCATAATGGTTAGTCAAGTGGATATTAATGTGCCCGTAATGATGACTTCAAAACAGTATAAAAGTATAAAGTATTACTCAAGTGAAACAGTATTCTAAAAGAAAAAAAAAAGAAAGAAAAAGAAGGGAAAAGGAAAAAACATGTCACTCCTAGCAGGCTGGTCTCCTCATACTGATTGTGCCATTGAAGGACATGTGTGGACCTGACTGTCCCGGTGGTGGGCCCTGTGATGTGGAGTCTCAGGGGGGGAATGTGCACTTGTTTGGGCTGTGGATGGTGTAACGCCCCCCCGCTGGGCTGATTGTTCCAGCAGCATGTGGTGCCTCAGCTCTGCAGGCGATAGACGCTGCTCAAGTCAGCTAGTCTTTATCACAGGAATACTGGAGTTCACACATGTACGTACTGGAGTATTTTTTAACATTTGAGTACTTTTATTATTATCTTCTATTTTAGGTTAATTTTTGTCTTTTGGCAACGCATCTTTTTTTCTGTCTCATTCGTTTGCTTGTTTTTTTTTAACATTTGGGCAGTTATGGGAACGATTACTTGATGACTTATAGTACAGGGTGGCCTCACTGACAGCTGAAAAAAAATCATAACTCTTTTGTTTCTAAATATTTTTATTTTATTTTTTCAGAGCATTTAGAGCTACCCCTCCGACATTAATATGACCAAATATAGCACAGAGGAACAAACCCTCATTGTACAGTGGTACTTTGAGTCACATGGGTCAAATTAAGAGACCCAGCGGTGTCACCGTTGACATTTTTATACCAGAGATGCCCCAAGCGTAAATGCCATTAAAGGAATAATAAGTGATTTTCAAAGACAGGGGACAGTATGTGATCTCCACAGACCTGACTAGTCCCGATTTCTTCCTGTGGGGCTATCTTAAAGAAAAGGTGTTTGTGAATAAACCTCAGACAATAAACTTAAAATGTCAATATTGAGGAACAAATAACAGCCATAAGCCTGGAAATGCTTTCAAATGTTATGTAAAGTGTATTCAAGTGTAAGTTCAAGTGTAAGTGAACAATTATAACTGTATATATTGCCAAAATCTTGGAAAGTTCAATTTACCTACTGCTAAAATTTGGTGAGTATAACTTAAGAATTATAGGAGCTACTGAAGATTTAAAAGTGTCAGTGACTTTTGGGCCACTCTGTATATGTATCGTAATAGTAGTTAAGAATATAAAAATACTCATCATAAAGAGGGTTTGGACATTATAATATTCTAAACATATAACATACAAACAGTGTAAAGTCATGCTTTAGTGTGATACATAGACTTAAGTTTGTTTCGGAGCCGGTAAAACTCAGCCCTGAATTGTGGGTTGACGGCGGCGTATATGATGGGGTTACTAAGAGAGGTAATGCAGGCCACAGAGACAGACAGCACCTCCACGTCATGGATCACAGCAATCTGTAAGAAAAACTTGAAAATGTTTCTAGAATAAATTCATATTTTTTCTCAATTGTCAGTTAGAATATACATATTTTATATTATTTAATTAGATCAAAATAGATCCAAATATTATTGAATATTTTATTGTGCAAAATGCAACTACGCAACTTTTCTGCTCGAGGACACACGACCTGCTTCGTACTCATGGAGATGTCATAACTTTTCCAGGGAAAGTTCCACAGCATAGTATTAAACCTATCTCCATGTAAACAAGCACCAGTCCAAGTTGCATAGAGAGGTGACCCTGCTGTGATATTGATTAAATGCAAGCTAGATATGTATGATGTAATGCTGCTCTGTGGAACATTCATTAAATCTCCACGGAGACAGTGGACTAATTGGATGATTCTGTAATAGGAAAAGTAAAGCAGATAAACACTAATAAATCTTTATCTCAAATGTAAAGTAACAGTTTTCTGCTTTTACAATGTCTTCTCCACTTACTTGAATATACTTATTTCCGTGCAGTGCAAAGTTGAGAATAATGGTGGTGATGATTGGCAGCCAGAAGAGCAGAAACGTGACGATGATGTAGCCGGCACGTTTGGCCATCTTGCTTTCCTTCTTCTTGTTGGCCCTTTCTCGGTTCGCCTTTGAGGGCATCATGCACACCGCCCCCTCTATATTCTGCACTGGATCCTCCGCCTCTGTTTTTGTCATTGGAGAGACTGCATCCACCGTTGCATTATCACTAGCTTTCATCTTTACATCTGAAACTGGTTCTTGGTTGGTTGTTTGCGCTGCAGACTGAACGTCGAGGTTATTTTCCTGAAGTGTGTGATTTTGTGCTTTTTCTTTTGAATTTTCTGAGTTCAGATTGTTCGACATTTGCTGCAAGTTGGAGTTTGAGCTTTTAACCCCGTCCCTTGCATCTCCATCTGTTCCTGTAGTCTTTGGCTTTTCACTTTCACACACTTTCCCTCCATCCTGTATTGCTTTCTTACAAGGCTGTTCCAATTCAATTACCTCCGATGCGTTTTCCTTTTCATTCCCGGCACCCGGAGAGATGCATTGTGGGAGGTTGGAGGTCAACAAAGCCGACACTGTATCTTTGTTGGGTGATTTCTGTGCTGCTTCAGTCCCCATAGGTTCCATTTGAATAATATTGACTTCCTTTTTCTTGGTTTCCTCTTTATTCTCTTTCTCTACAAGACTGATACCTTTATCGAAAATCTTCCTGTTGTATGATCTGACCAGGACGAAGATGCGAGTGTAGAAACCTATAATGATGCTAAAACAAGCCGCCCACAGAGGTAGAACCATATAGAGACCATAGGTGTCGTAAGATATTTGAAGATTTCCTTTCTCAAATCCTTGGCATCTGACGTAAACAGGAGAGTCTTTCAGAAACATCAAGCAAAATAGGGCAACGACAATGGCCACTATCCACGTTAGAGGGATCCACACCATAATGCGCTTACGTCTTTGGGCGATTTTGAAGGGCTGCGAAATGGCCTGGTATCTCTCCACACTTATACAAGCTAGAGTCAGTAACTGAATACAGCAACTGAAGGAAAAAGACACCACCTGCATGTCACAAATTATAGTG
Source organism: Periophthalmus modestus (assembly GCA_019594935.1). NCBI lineage: Eukaryota > Metazoa > Chordata > Actinopteri > Gobiiformes > Gobiidae > Periophthalmus > Periophthalmus modestus. The sequence continues at coordinate 22,489,665 of JAIEZT010001390.1, read as the reverse complement.
TCTACATGGCCTTTCTGATTTAACATTGAAACGATCATCAGCAAAACCGGGCAGTCGACGAGGCATCTAAGAAAGTCTATGACCGCCAAGTTCACCACCAAGGCGTTGTTGGAAGTCTGAAGACTCTTTTGCTTGTAGACAGCTAGTATGACAAAAACATTAGCAGCAATACCAACGAAAAACGTAGCCAGAAGAATCAAAGTGTTTGCAGCGACAAATCCGAGCCGAAGATATGTTTCCAAGCTGGTTTTGCTCTCCGTGTCCGATGTGTTAAGTTGGGCTCCTATCATATCTAATCAGAGCATGTTGAAATACACTTTGAATTCCTTCTACAAACGGGAGACTTGTGAACCTCCTGGAGAGTATTTATGGTTAAAACTAGAAGCTTGGACATGTTATGCCACAAGACACGCCCTTTTCATTAGCACATCACACCACAAGAAGGTCACGGGGGAGACATAATCGTTCACAGTCATTAAAAGCTGTGCAGGGCGAGCGCAGAGGAGGCAACCAGAAAAATGGCAGCTGGGTAATTGAAAGCATGTGTAGTTTGTTAAGCCCCAAATTACTTATGCCAGAAATTAGGGGTGGCCATAATGATGATATTACATAAAATCTTATATTGGACATCTGGAGACATTCATATATTGTGATTTAGTGCTTTACAGTTGAATGCAGCTCTACACCCACTCATACAATTTGTCAGTCTCTGTCACTTTTCTGAGTAAGTGAAGTAGCTTTAGTTTATTGGCAAAGGTGTTAAATCAAGACCTGTAATAGGCTCTGGATGCTTGTTTTGTCTCATTGCTCCTCCAAGGAGGAGCAATGAGACAAAACAAATGTATGATTAAGAAGAAAATGTGAGAAAATGTCTTAAGAAATTTGTCACATAATAACTGCTCTACACTACAGAGAAATATATCATTTGACAAAAAACAAAAAACAAAGTCACTATCTTCACATTGTACTCATTCTATTCAGTGGTGGAAAGAATACGGAAAATTTTAACTTAATGTACTCAATTGCAAGTATAAGTACTACTTCCAAAATTGTGCTTAAACAAAAGTAAAAGGTACACATACAAAAATTAAACTCAGAGTATTAGTTGCTAGTTATGTTTTAACAGATTTAGCAGCATTTTAGATCAGTAATTTCTATAAATTGAACAGTTTAATGCTGAATTTAATTGTTTCAAACCACAACTCTGAGCTCTGTCCAGTCAGTGCAGGCGATGCAGTGCTGTCATGTTTGTCTGTGTAGAAAGGAGCAGATACAGCCATGGATTGGGACAACTGGGACTTCTGCTGTACTCAGTACTATGATTTTAAACGTAACCAATTATTATTATGCAGTTAGAATTATACCCTATTACAATTACTCAAAACATCTACTCAGTTACAGTCGTATGAGTATTTGTAATTAGTTACTTTCCAGCCCTGCTCTCTGGTAAAGAAAATATCAATTTACAGTTTATTCGGGCAACTAGAACATAATTGCTATGTCAATACTGTAAAATATGCCAGTTATATTTTTACCTACAACTATTAAGGGAAAGGGTGAGCAAGGATGAATGAATGAATAGAATGTTGTTGCAGAAAAAAGAAGCAATAAAACAAAAAAGAACAGTGACAAAACACTGACATCTTGAAAATGATGAACAGATTGTACCAGTCCCACGCCAAGATAAGAACATCACATCAGAGGTTGAATACTGCATGACATTTTCACTAGGGCTTTTTGACAAGCATTACGGTTATGAATAGATCTAAAATATAACCTGCTAATCTAAGACAGGAATCCCATGCATGTCAAATCATGTTTGAGAATAAGGCTACTTTGCTGTTTGCAAAAGAGTTAAATAATTGCAGTCTGTGATTTGCTATTTGTGACCGTTCAAACTGCAATTTTGATTAAATTCTTTATTAATTAATTAATCCTGCAGCCCTAATTTTAACACAAATGAATGCACCAAAGGGAGCAGATTATTTACTGTAGGAAACCCAAAACAGAAAAAAAAAAACTATTCCGGGGAGAGTTCAGATTTAACCAAAAGCCACTGTTATGCACTGTTGAGTTAAGTGCACAGCTGTCCCCATGGTCCAAAAGATCACATCACAAGGGTTGGCACTAACAAGACCAGATGGATGACTCGCAACTTCCACATTTATCGAAGGGAAATGAGGGGCGACCATGCTGTGGGATTATACCATGACATTATGTAATCCTGTTTAGAGATATAGTGTGAAATGCTCTTTGCCTCAAATGTGAAAAAGATTACGGACTACGCCAAATCTGGGATTAGATCAACACAATGCCTTTTTCACTGCAGACAAACATATTAGGTTGATCAAATGCCTCATGCTGCTCTACAATATAATGAAAAAAGGGCAGAGGAAGAGAGATTTCTCGCTCACACAGACAACAAGAGCTTATGGGCAGATGAAAAGCACTTTATTTAGCATCAGGTCCTATGTGAACTATTTACAAAAAGACAGTCAACAAGGACGATGTAACATTTGAACCAAAACTAACTACTTGTAGCCATTGAGATGTTACTTATTTGCTTGGAATGTTCCTCAGTAAATCAATCTTCTTTTATTTATACAACAGGTATTTTTATGCTACCAATACCTTGAAAATCATGCATTTTTTTCTGTGACTCGCCTCTTTATAGATCTAATCTGTAATTTGGTCTGATGGCACCACCATCTTGTCTCCATTGAGATTAGTTTAATGCCACATTATTGGACACTGTAGACAAAGCAATAATATCTCCATGGAGACAAGAGGGTGGTGGACCTTTCACCAGAAAAGTTGCAGATCATTAAGCAGATCAGCCGGCAAAAACAAGAAATCTTGACTCTCGCCTCTTCATGACAATATGCAGATAGCCATAACATTATGACCACCTGATGTCATTTGCAATCCATACACAGCAAACAGTGGACCATTTTTGACAGATGATGAGCACTGACCAATGACCCGAAGCTTTGGGAATTGTTTTATTCATTTGTTTATAGTCATCATTTTTCTAACATTCAGAGGACAAAATGTTCTCCTACTGCCTGATGATATCAAATTCACAAACAAAGATCAAGAGGAAATCTGTCTGCCTCTTACTCATTAGCAGTCATAATTTTAATGAAAGAGCAGTCCAGAGAAACACAATTAGCATAATTATCAAGTACTATCTTTGAAAATCATTACAATATTCCCATCATGCACCACTCTTCAAATCTGATTCTTCAAACGTGCTCTACCTGATTTTTACTGTTTTAAAAATTAGTTTTAAACGGTTTGCAGTGGTCCAAACTTAAACCTCAGTTACTGCATTCCTAATCATGATGAGTTTATAAGCCCTTTTCCACAACTTTCACAGGCCAGAGCGGAGTTTTGCCATCGCAGTAAAGCTAACGGCAACTAGCAGGCTAACGTGCACTTCCTGATTATCAGATAACAAAATGCTTTCTAATTAATTGACAAGTCGCAGCGGACTTATTCACACCTCAAAAACTGATTATGAAATATATTTGTACTGGGGCAGGACACATTTTATTACAAAAAATAAAAATAAATAAATAAAACTAAATATTTTAAATTGGGTACAGGGCGTAATAAACTTCAATCCCATTTCACTCTATTGGGACCAAATAGAGAGCATACATTCCCTCTTTGACTTTTGTGAGCTTAAACAAACTAAAGGAAAACTGGAAGCGCTGCCAAATTTGTCTTGTTTTAATTATGTGCTTTTGTGGCTAATGCAGAACTGATTCAAACAAATGACTTCCTCCTTTGTGTTAGCAGCTCTATCACAGACACAGTGAGGCGAGAGAGAGCAAGAGAGAAAGAGAGGATTTGTTGTATTTGGTCTCCCCTCCTCCACTTGTGTAATTGCATTGAGAAAAGCTAGTATCCACACAGGTACTTATGAAAGAAATTATTCCTATACCGTCCACACTGCGGCAAAATCAAATCATGTGTTTTCGAAAAAGTGCAAGTTGGAAAAAGGGCATGACCTGTGAATTGCATCATCCATATAAAATTTAATCTGGCCATAACGATAAAGTAATACCACAAAAGGCTGTATGTGCATTTTACATAGACATTTACATATATGGTGTGGGAGAAGTCACAGAACCAACTTAACAGCGAATATATGGAAGGGTCTGCACAATGTAATTTATGTAAAATCAATTTTCTCAGAGAAGGAATGCACTGTCCAGCACTATCTTTGCAGAAAGTCTATAAATAAAATAGGAGGTCAACTAATTTACTTTCTGCAAGGTTTAAGTGTTAAATTATTAAAATGCAGAAAGCTTTTTACAAATGGTTTACAAATGCACAAAGGGCTTGTGCCCCGGTTATATTTGGCTACATTCCAACATTCACACTCATTGTCCTAGAAACATAAAACAACATGAAGTTCAACTAAAACAAACGACTGCCTAAAAGGGGGCATGTGTGATGAGTAAACAGAACTGGGACTTTAAAATGGGTTATCTGTTCTTCCATTTTCAGTCTCTTTATCACTTACCCTATGACCGAGACTGAGCCATTGATCAACAGTTAAAGGCAAAGTTAGGTAGTACATTACTACATTTACAATCTTGGAGTAGTTTTCAGACACAATACCTTTACTCATACTGGAGTAGTACAAGTTTGCTATTGTGAGTCTATAAATAACAAGCTTTACTTTGAAAATATTAAATTATTTGAAAATTTGTGTTTCTACCACCGCTCTTTCAGGTATTTGAAAATACCAGATTTTGTCCATTAACTGATGATTGCTTAATGATAAAAATGTATGATTTGTTCATCTCAAATTATAAATCAGAGATTACTTGAGTAGTAGTACTTTTTATTCTTACCCCGGTAATTTCTTGGACCACTACTTTTTACTTTTAATTGATTATTCATATTTTTGAAGTAACAGTGCTCTCACTTAAATACAATTTTGACTACTGCACCCACCTCTAGTTAAAGTACTTGCTTTAAAATAATATTCCTAGAAATAAAAGTTGATCAATTCATAATTAATACCTACACCAGTTAGAACTGACTAACTATAAATAATATAACTGCGCAGATCTCTATAAAACTTCTCACTTTCTGTTGGATAAGCAGGCATTCCCTGCTTTGCTAGAAAGAAAAAAACAAAAAAAGGAAGTTCCCCAAAAGAAATTTCTCTCTGCTACTCTGTCTGTAGCACACGTGTCCAGAATAACACTGGACAGTCCCACCTTTTCTTTGGTGGGTCTATAGTCACAGTCTGTACATCTCTATTGCATCTATATTGTGTTCCTGTATCACAGAGGCAGCACCCTGCTGTGAATGTTGCGGGTGAGAGGGAGCCGGGTTTCCCTGTTGTTGAGCGGCTGCATGACGATATTAGAAGAGGCAGGACCATGGGGGATATACTTTCCAAAGGACAGCACCTCCAGAGTGGCATCACGAAACTAGGACACAACAAAATCAGAAGCAGCAAGAAATCAGTGTTGTCAGCTCCTTACTTAGGTCCTTACTTGTTTGTTAGACAGGAAGTAGATGATGGGGTTGTACACTGGGCTGGTCTTGGCAAAGTACATGGGCATGGTGGCCACTAGAGGATGGATATAGAGCTCCGGATCTGCCACCACAACCACAGACAGGACGGTATAGGGCAGCCAGCAAATGAAGAAGGCAACGATCATACACAGGACCATGGTTATGGCATGTTCATTCTCCTCTCGACTGGACCGACCACCCTGGAGCTCCACGCTTCGGTTCAGCTATAACAGAAAAAATATAATGAGTACAACTGCACATTAATAATGTGGAGAGGGCCTTTGGGAGACCCAATGAGCTGTTAAACAGGTCATTGGTAGAGCGTCAAACATACCATTTGTATGGTTTACATATTTCTACAATTGTTTTGCAGTCAGGGGGAGTCTACCTTTTTATGAAGACGCGCTTTTTACTACATTATCCAGATGTCCAGATAGCTCCAAAAGCAATGATTCTTTGGTATTAAAAACAAGTTAAATTATGAAGCAAATGAAGCTCTTCATATAATCATTTAGATAGTGGATACAACAATATAACAATACTTATACCAAAAATGAATACCACAGTTTTCATTACATTTAGATTTTATCATGATTCATGTAAACTTAGTAACTAAAGTCATCTCATTCTGAAAGTTCACATTTTATTGCTATTGGTTAAATACTCCTGTCACTCACTCAGAGCGTTGATGAGGCTTACCAATAGCAGGCTTGGGTGGGAAGAAAAGTGAAATGACAGTTTTCTCAAAATAGCAGATTGTCACAGTACAGAAAAGTACAAAAGAATCACCTTGTTCATTTGTGTTAGCACTTTGTAGTAGCAGTAGATGATGATGGCCACTGGGATGAGGAAGCAGAGCAGAGTGTAGAGGATGAGGTAGCTGTAGTTACTCCAGGACCTCTCCTCCCAGGCCAGAGAGCAGGAGGTCTGCACACCCTCCGGCCCATAGCCGCTCCAGCCAAACAGAGGGGTAATGGCCCAGAAGAGGCAGAAGACCCAGACGAAGAGCAGACCCATCATGCTTCTCTTCATACTCATCTTGAGCCCTGCCCGGGGCTTACACACTACATGGTAACGCTCATAGGCCAACAGGGTCAGAGTGCACAGGGACACCAGACCTGCACGACAGCAGAGGAGCACTGCAGCGAGTGAAGGGTCACACCAAGAGATTTTTATAAGAGGGTTATAAGGCCAATGAGTTCAGGAGAAAGCAATCTTCTAAGAGAAATACAAAATGGCTAAAATAAATTATGCTTTCAAGTCCAAGCAGAGATATCATGATCTTATGATCTCCCTACAGCCATATAAGAAAAGAAAGATGTTATTATGGAGATTATTATGTGATAAAACATTTGATGGTTGTAATCTACTGCAATATGCAATATAAATTTGAATCATAAAGCTAAGTATATGTTATTATTAAACGATAAATTTTGCAAGGTCTTAGGTCAAAAATAAAATGCATTTACTTTCAGTATAGAGTCTTTGGAAGTGAAGTGTAGCCTACTTTTACTGCAAATAGACCTATACAGTTAACACTATAACAAAACTTTGTTTAAATTTAAGATATGTCTGGGACTTAATGGCTTAAAGGAAGGTGCATTTAACCCATTTAATTAAGATATTAACTATTACCTCTAGTCTCTTGAGACAGAGCTGATTTTCTATGTTGTAGATTCATTAATTTGCTTGGTTCCATATAATGATGAAAGAAAAGTTGAAACTACTACAAATGGCTCACACTGTTGCACTGATACAGTAACACAATAAACGATGTGTTTCTTAAATACTTGGCCCACGGCAAAATTTCAAGAACTTGTTGAAATGGACATATTATCTGGGGAATAAAAAGTGATCTTAACCACAATAGGATAAAAACAGCCTGTGCGGAGAAAAACAATATCCTGTCAACTTTTGTGCTTTAACCTTTTGGCCTCGAGAAAACAGTCTTAGCCCCGAGACACTGCACCTAAATCAAATAAACTTTCATCTCCCAACTCACCGAAATAATTGACCGCAAATCCCTGGAAGACACAGGCAGCTCGCCCGATGAAGAAGTAGCCTCTGTAGTTGGTGATGGTCACGACCAGTGAGCCGCACAGGCCGATCATGAGGTCAGACACTGCGAGACTCAGGATCAGCACGTTCATGGGCTGCAGCAGACAGTTCCTCACCATCACCACGATCACCAGCCCGTTATTGAACACTGTTAACACGGTGGTGATGAACATGAGAAAAGAGAGGATACTGTAGCCAAAGCGTGGAAAGAGGGTCGGGGCCACAGTTACTAGCTCCTCATCTCCTCCAGAGATCCATTGCGCGCTGCTGTTGTCCATGGCGCGTAAGGTTCAAACTGTGACCCCGTGGAAAGTGCAGCTGGGGAAGCCGTGCTCTGATCACGAGTAGTCGATCTTATCATGTTTGATCCGCGGTGAACCTTGCTTAGAGACAATACGGGATTTTAAGAGGGTGCACCTGGCTCCACAGAAAAAAGCTTCCAATGCAATATGCCTAATATATGAGGCCTAACAAGATTTAGTGGGATTATACACAACCCTCTGCTATAAGGGTAATTGCAAAGCAGATATTAAAAAAAAAAATTCACAAACAAATGTCAATTTTATAGAAAATAATTTTGGTTATGGCAATTATACATAATAGGAAAGCAACATGGGTATTAAAATAAGCTAATACTTTACATGTCTGGTGTCAGTTATAAGTTTTAAATGAATTTCTAATGATGCTTTTGCGGTGTAATGTAACATCCATTGTAATTCATTTCATTTCAAGTTAGTATATTTTACTTCTGCTGTGAAACTAGATTCTCAGATTAAACTTTTAAGATTTTTAGATGTCTTACCATAGATCTGTTTTGTTTATTAAATCTATCAGATGTACATCCTTTGGACCTTGCACTCATAACAGAATTTTGCAGATTCGACCAGACACTTCGCTCCAGATTCATGACAGGACTTGCTCTTTACTCCTCCATTTCCAATGTCAGCATCAACCTCGTTCCTGGGATTAAAAACAAAAGGAAAGTGAGAGTATTGTATGTGTTTTGGCTGGAAGGCATAACATTGATCCTATTGTCTATTAAGTTTAAACTCCAATTTTTAAGCCCACATATCCTAAATAATATGCTTTTTATGAGTTTCTTGCCTAGATTTCTTGTTGACCCTAGCTCCAGATTCATTTCTTACAGAGGCATAACCAGAGCCTGTGACATCAGGTTCATGGCCACAATGAAAAAAGAATAACATTAAATTCTTAGAAAGGATGTATTGTGGATAAAATGGGTGCTTAAGCAACTTTGCACTGACCTGTGAGGCCAGATGGATTATTTCTCACTATACCAGCTGAACCAGAATTCCAGGATTCCCGAAAAAAAACAAAAAACAAAAAACAAAAAAAACAAGGCAAACTCTGAGCAAATATCACAATATATAGAAATGTACAATATGTGTAATCCTTCTGTCGTCCAGGTCTGGTCATTAGTAAAAGAAAAATTCAAATCTGTCAACTGGACAAAAAGTTGTAGGAGTGAAGACGCCGATGGTTTTGCTGCTGGTAGTTTCAGTGTTGTTAGCTCCTCTCTTCAAACAAATAAAAGGCAGTGTCCAACAGTAATCTGACCAGAATTGAAGAAGCAGCTTGAGTGAGCAGTGAACTTTTCCCTCCCACAACTTTTTGTCCAGTTGACAGATTTTTCTTTGACAATATATAGAAATGAAAAGCGTAGATCATATTCATGGGGCCTCACCTGTGGCCTGCCTGAACCTGCTCTTTTGTAAATGAGGCAGAGGAGGAGACAGAGGGGATGGTAGATGTAGAAGCTGCACTCATTTTTACAGTAAGAGGTGGCTTGTAATAAACAAAAACAAGTGAGGTCACATATAAAACAATTTCTCTTCAACAAAGATGCCAATATCAAATCCAAAACAGACTCTTTGGACACTGGAATATTTTACAAACAATGCTATGATTCCCATTTTGTTTAGACAAAAAAACTTTATTCCTCTCCTTTAGTTTGGGAGCAGTGTCATTTCGCACATTGTAATAAATTATTTACCAATATATATATTTTGCTCTATTTAAGACAGCTGCGGTACATCCAGAACGCTGCTACTCGGGTCGTGACCAGAACCAGGAAGTACGAGCACATGTGTCCTGTGCTCAGGTCTCTGCACTGGCTCCTGTGGCTCAGAGAATACGTAGACTTTAAAGCAGCTCTGCTTGTGAAGTCTCTCCGTGGCCTCACCCCAAAGTACATCTCCCACATGTTAGTGCCATATGAACCATCTCACACTCTGGGGACTTCAGGGACCTGACTCCTGCTGGTGCCCAGAGTCAGGACTAAACCAGGACTAAACCAGGACTAAACCAGGACTAAGCCAGGACTAAACCGGGAGTAATGGGGGAATCAGCGTTAAATCCAGGCTCAAAACAGTTCTGTTCAGCTGTGCATGACTGAAAGGTTTTTATTCTGCACTTTTCTCTTTTAATGTAAATGTTATGAGGGTTAATTATCTTTTTATTTGTTTGTATTGTGATTTTAATGTATTTCTTATTCTGTAAAGCACTTTGAATTACTTTGTGTACCAATTGTGCTATACAAATAAACTTGCCTTGTCTTTCCACATGTGTTATTGAGATGTTACCTGTGTCTGAGATGAGGGTTTCTTCACTTCAGCTGCCAACTTAATATATCTGCTTGCGGCATTTTCCTTGAACCGCCACTGACATTGACGGCACTGGATGTAGGCTACAAATAAGATCATTATAATATGTTTTATTATCTACTTTATTGTAAAGTATAAAATTACACATACAAACAGGGAATAAAAGAGCATTGGATGGAAAGTGTAAAAATATTTTTCTCATGAATGGGAAATTCTGGGATCACTCCCATTAAGATAACAAGGGCAATTAGGTGCATCGCCATGGCAACACGGTGCAAAAAACGACATAGGTCGACATTTTTGATTGGGATGGTCCAAAGGAATTTTGCGTCAAATTTCGTAACATTTTGGGAAAACTAAATTTTTGGCCCTCAATTCAAATTAATTTTTTATTCTGAAGGGCACACTATCATGGCAAATAAAAAAAAATGCTGCATCTTCGGCTATTTTACATTTAATAATGGTGCCTTTATGTACCGTGTAGAGTCGTTATATTGTTCATTGTTTATTGTTGTACTGTTCATTTTCATGCTTGTGTAAAGAAGGGAAGTTAAATAAGTAACACAGACTTTTAATAAATAGTGAATAAAAATACACCACACCCAAACAGGCAAACATCACAAAAAGTCAGTTCCTGTTCAGTATAATTTAAACCGTTAATTATTCTACTTCTAAATATATCCTCTTATTTCAGCAATGTGAGAACATATCACACATTTTCTGCAAAAATAAAAGCAGCAAACCTGTAAAGACAGCACCAATCATCACCTACTTCACAGATCAAATAAACTATGGCTAAAAATACCAGCAACACTCAGGTCTCACCTCCTCACTCATGTACAACACATTGCATCTGTTTGGAGCACATCGTCTCACAATGATCTGAATGTAAAAATGGCATATTTTAAAGCTTCCCATAAAACAAAGCTGCTAGTGTAAAATATCTTCTGTAATAAGGCAAATGACCAGTGAAATGTAACACCCCTTCTTTTACAATCGGACAGATGCACAAAAAGAAGGACTCACCAGTGTTCAAATATTACTACTGCAAGTGCTGAGTGATCGCCCTCTAGAGGCAGTATCATAAAATGACATGTGCAAAGACTTAGTTTAGTCATTTTCATAAGTGTATATTGCATACATTTAAAGCTATATCACTAAAATACATTCCAATAAAAGTGTTTGTATAACTGATGTAAAAGCTGACAGTCAAGTTGAACCTTTCATCTTTGCTGGATCTGAGTTTTGGCAGTATCGCCATTGGACCGAGGTTGAGGCCAGAAGGTGGACTCGTGCTGCAGAGGAGTGCGGCGAGGGAAGAACGTGTGTTTGAAGTCGTAGTTGAGGAGGCAGCTGATGGAGGCCATGTACATGTCAGCGAAACGGGACAAGCGGCGGGAGAAGTAGGTGGGGTTGTGGTACGTTCGGAACAGGCTCCCAAACTGAGCGTTAAAGATGTCCTTTGTCTGTGGCCTATCAAAGCACAAATGTGATTGATACAAGATGTTGATAGATTTTATAGAATAAGTAAAGAAGTTTTAATTAACAAATGTTGAATTTTTATATCAAGATCTAGTTGACACAAATAATAAAGATAAGATATACCAAAACCCAATTGTAATATTTGTTATATTTAATATGTCTCCAAAATGAAGTAATACATTTAAACCTAGTTCAATCAATCCATTACTACAGATTTAGGAGTCCCAAATATGTGCAATTTTGACTTTTTTTTTTTTACACATAAAATGCCTTATGCCTAAGTTTTCAAACAAATGCAACAAACCAAGTTTACTGAGAGATAACTCAAATTTGATATTACTTTCTACAAAACAGATTTGTATGTTGTTCTTTGTAGAAATAGTCATAATTCAAAATGTCCTCACCTCATTGCTTCCCTCTCTTTGATCCACTCCTGAACAACTGCCTGAGATACTGGATCGTGGTGTACCTGTTCAGGAGTGCAAATGGATAAACATATCAGAAAAATATGACAATGACAAATCAGTGCATTTTTCACAAACCTGCATCTGCTCTATGAGGCCGGTGAGAGTCTGTAACCAGGTCATCATGTGCACAAACTCTTCTGTGTTCATAATTTTAATCTCTTTCCGCAGCTCAGGGATAATGGCACCTGTCCTCCAGCCATGCTTCAGTGTCAAATCCTGCACAATAGACACATGAAACACCATAGAAAAATCATGCACTTACCACGTGCTATTTTAACAATATATGTTTTTGCATTCAATTTAATTATTTTTTCAATGTAACTTTTCTTGTGAAGGGTCTGCCACCTGATTGCCTCCATGGAGATAATTGCTGAAATGTATCACAGCATGGCATCCCAATGAAGATAGCAATGCCAGATTACAGGTCAAATCTGTGGAGAGCCATCTCATTATAAAAGTGCAGGTTTTCAAGGTATTTTTGAGGAATAAAAACACCCGTAATTAAATGCATTAAAAAATAAGTTTACTGCCATACTGTGGAACATTCCAAAAGCAATAGCAATAACATCTTAATGGATGTCCAAATCCATAACAACACATCAAATGAATTTACTGTCTACTGCAGTACTGGCTCCCTCTCACACAGGGGTCTGCCTGTGTGCACTGCTTAACATGTCAGAGCTGGCCACTAACACATTAGTGGGGAAAGCTTTACACTTGGTTACCCAGTGATGCATTTTCAGCCGAACGTGTCAAGTCTTGTATTAACACCAAGTAAATGCTTCCTCAGTTTGGTGCAGTAGAAAAAAAACAGTTTGCTCAAAACAGATAGACTTGCATAAAAACAAGTAGGCAGGTTACTGTGATTAAAAAAAAACACATTCAAAGGTGAAATGTTGATTTTGCTTTAATAAATGAAATGCCTACCAGATGAGTCATGAGTAGGTGTGAAATAACTTTTAATGAACAAAAACAATTTCAACCCGATTCTAATCATCTTTAGTCACTTTTAAAGACTTCCTCGGTACCTAACCTTAAGACTGAAGAGGGCTTAGAAGATTTATATAGCCAGAGTTAAGATTAGGGAAAGTGTCTCTATCTAAAATGAAATCTTTAAATGCTTCTTTTTTTTCATACTTCTGGGTTTTGTCTGATGTATGAAGAGCAGTGCTTCTTACCGCTAAGTCGCTGTAAATGTGATCACCAAAGTAGAGCACTTTAGATCCTCTCCAGCCAGTGAGCCGCAGGAACTCATAAAGATTTCCCTGAAGAAAAACAAAAAGAGTTTTTTTTTTTTTTTTTTTTAAGTTAGAGGTCATATACCCAATTGACCTAAAATGGGGGACAGGGTAATTGTAACACTGGCTACATAATAATGACAAAGACCAATACAGTATATAAATGTAATAGTTTTACCCATGGTTTCATTACAATCCCAAACAAGGCACTACAACTTCTTATGGTTGTTGTCATGCACATTCACTGTCTTGCATGTTATGGTAAAGATATTAACGATTGACTACTTAATGCCCTGAACAGATCTATACAGGTGATCGATGTATCTATTTTAACTGTTTGACAATGATAAGAAGCAATGTTGTGTTGGAGACTTAAATTCAGATAGTATTTATTAAACCATCAATAAAGAACTATCACAGATGAACTAAGCATCTGAAGTGCAAAAAACTGCATTTCAGATGCTTTTTCACAGAATTAGTTAGAAAGTAATTACCTCAATATAAAATTCATTATTATCAGTATGAGCTCGTGCCATGTTTTGCACATGGCAAATCCCAATTTTGGTTTGATACAAGTAGCGGACATTAAAGATTTTGCTTTGTGTTCAAACTGAGAAAATTGTGAAAAGAGATGTGAAGTCAGCACATCCAGCTGTTCATCTGTACATAGTAAGTTAAAGAAATAATGAAAACTGTGTTGAAAGCTTAAGAGGCATTACCTGCTTGTAAATTTGTCCCTTTTCCAACTTGTGAATCCTATCCCACAGCAGTGCACCTTTATCAGTCACTCGCCGGAACGGTCTGCCACAATACATATAATACATTATTCAGGACAAACAGAAATCTAGATAAAAAAAATTCACATGACCCGAACATGCAGGTATAACAAAGTGATTTACAGGTGGAAAATGTCCTCCTTTTTGTTGCTTCCCATGAATAAAAAATGTGTGTGAGACCTCAGGCGGATAACTACCAAGCACATAGCATTTACTCACTTTCTCCTGTCATTGAAGAAGCTGGGTTTATCAGCCTGCACTATGACAATATCAAACAGATCTCTCCAGTCCTTCCCCACGATGTAGCTCATTCCTCGATTCCTGAAAGTGGCAAGTTACATGCATTTTAATAAACATGAGTGTGGTCAACTGTATTTGTCTAACGCAAGAAGTTAATTAAAAATCAGATGTGTGTAACCGTCCCTTGTATCCAGGAAACCTTGTATTTGAACATAATGTGCAACCAAGCATCCACAACAAGCTGCTCGTAGTCATTGACAAATGTAAAAGCTTGGATATTTGCCCTCTGTATTAGCTGGGACTGAGTGCAGCAGCTCTCTGATATATTAGAGCATCCACACATGACACCTTTAATTAATGAAACCAACAAACACTAACAGTGTGTTTTCCTGCACTTACACAAAGTCAAAAGGGCTGTTGGTAATGAGGAACATCTTTTTTCCATGCTCTGACAGCTTCTTGAGCACGGCGTGGCTCTCCTCCCCATAGCAAATATATTTATCTATAAGAGAAAGAATGATAATGAATCAGGATGTATGAGCAAAACTAAACAATAATTGAACATTTACCGTTTCTAATTAAAATATATAATGAAATAAATAATAATTAAAAAGATAATTACTCACCAATATCTGCTTCTACAGCTCTGTACATAATGCCCTTAACGTGAACATCTCGGATAGCTTCCTGCGAGGAGAAATGTAAACAACCCAAAGTCAGGCAACCAGGACTTCAGTAGTTCAATATTAGTATTCAACTGGTGTAGCAACACTTTGTACATAAACAGTTGCCTTAAAAGCACAAAAGGAGTGCATGACTGCATACAAATGAAAAATGAAAAACGGGCCCTGAAGTTAGTTACTTAGGTGATTTAAAGCCAAACTTTCCACCACTATTTTCACACTGTGTGACCTGGAGCAAGTGAGTTTGTAAATAGACTTTAGGGAGGTGCATTTTAAAACAGAGATTTAGTATTCAAACATATGTGATGATCAGAAAGGATTCAGTTTAAGACTGACAGACAGCGTTGATAATTGATGTTAACTCAAGCTTGTCAGTGCCCTTGAAATGATATAAGCGGTGCCTGTGGATGCCAGTGTGTGTCTAAGTGTTTAATGACAGATATCCTTCAAAACTCTACAGTGTCCGATACAATAGACTGGCCCTCAGAGGGACACAGCACTGCCCCTCTCTGGGAAGTAACAGAGCAGAGAAGAGACGCAGATGGCTGGAGGCGGGCTTCTACACTAAAATTAGACACTTGCTTTTGGAGCTAAAATAAGATTGGACAGACTGATTTGGCTGGACTTTCACTGCCCAACACAGTAGATAGAATCTATACATATCTAATGAAGAGGGAAGATTTAATTGCTGTATTTGCACACTAATTTTGCAATAAACAGCTAAAATCTGCAGTAAAATTACTGAAATACAATAAACATACTTCACCTTGACATCTTTGTACAGATGCACTGGCTCATAGTCAATATTGTGCTTCATGAAAAAGTCATTGACACAGGACAGCAGAGTCATCTCAGGAAGCGAAAATATGTCCATAAACTGCTTCATGGTCTGGCCCTGGGTGCTCTGAAATATTAGGTTGTATTATTTGTAACAGTCTGTTTTTAATTTTGTATTGTATAAGGAATTACCTTTCCATAGAAGTCACTCATGATGTCCAGAGGAACATGGCACCCTTCATACATGGCGATTACTTCTGGGTCTGGCACAGGATTAAGACCCCTGAAAAAAATAGAGAAATATACAGACATTAATTCTTACTTATGCACTTTTAATACAGTTAGTTGAATAAAAATACTATTACAATGCTTACACACCTGTATACAGTTCCCAATTGTATGTAGTGGAAAGCATCTATTTTCATAAGAAGAGCCTGTTACATTGGGAATGCAATTTGCTTAATGTTCTCTCATGTTGCTTAGAGATGTTAGAAATAAAAATAGAAGGTTACCTTTTGAACATCATAGTGCAGTCCTCTAACAGCAAAATCAGGAATATATTCATACTCCCGTAGTCCTTCAGGATACTAATAACAAAGGGGAAAAAAAAGAAAATTATGCAATACGTAAGGTAATAATAATAATACATTATAGTGTATAGTATAGTGCACTATAGGCACAAATACCATTTCAAATTCAAGCTAATTAATTATTAGCTTAATGATATATAATACTATATAATAATAACACTGTAATAAACACTAGCTGTTTAAGGTTATGCATATTACACACGATTGATGTACAGTACTTCTGGTGTGGTATGCACATACTCTGTGTTGGCTGATAAGTAAATCTCTTGCTATGTTGAAGATTAAGGTGTGCAGATGTCTAGAGTAAAAGGCCAGAGTGTAGTCATAGTCAAAACCGTAGATCTCAATATCCCGGAGACTGATTTCATTGTTGGCAAATATAGTGTCCGGATCTGTGGGAGAAATGTCTGGTATCAGATCTGAAAGCAGAAAAAAGGGTTATTAGTTTGATTAAGGCGTTTCTTCAGGTTATATGTTATCAATGTGAGTTGTAACACTAACACTATCAGTTATTGAGTGTAATTAAATGAGGAATGAGATGTGTAAAACAGCAAAGGTACAGTCTCACTGAAATTCATAGGTTCAAAGCAAAGGCCACTGCAACAAAATACTTTGACCTCTGTATTAACAAAAACTTTCCTAATTCATAAGTAATTTTGGATTTTTCCTTATGTTCCCTGCCATGTAATAAATAAATAATACTATGTACTGTGTATAGATGGTATACAATGTACACAGTGTATGTGCATTAATTTATTACATGTACATTTACATGTAAATGTACATCCTATGTTTCAGATTTCTGTGGCAAATAAAACAAACCACAGCCTACAACCAATCTGAAATTGATTTTGGGCTCATAAATGTAATATAAATAATTAACAGTGCAAAATGTTAAGAGACACTCTGTTAATTCAAACATAGCCCTAATATTTAATTGTGAAATTATTGTGTTTTGTATACGGTCCATGGTGTTGGTACCTTTAGTCTGCTTTTTTGCATCGTTATAGATGGCCCACAGCCTCTGTCCCATGTCCTGACTGTCTGAGGAGCTGCTACACACAGTTGCTGCATGTTTGATGGCTCTATGCTGCTGGGACAGAAGTTGATCGACTCCACGGGACACCGAGCTTAAATTCCGCTGCCATAAACAAAAACTGGGTGTTTGCTCTTGTAAAAACCCACACAGCATACTCGCCCTCCGTAGGAAGTCTCGGGCCTTCAAGACTGACGACAGGGGCAATGACATGGGCGCCATGGCTGTGTCTGTCCAAATGGGAGCCCGGTGTGGAGGTCGTGCTGGGCTCCTGTCGATAATAGCATGCGTTTGACAAGCGTATACATTTGGAGACTGGTTGGATTGTTGCCTTGAACGTCACTTCCTGGTTTGCAGTGAGCCAGCCAATCAGCGAGCCAGAAGAGGCTGCGTCAGCTGCTGTACGTCTTCCTGACAAACCCGACTGGTTCATGGAGAAATTATTACATTTACTCATTGGACACTTCCTCTGGTGTAAGGTTACACCATCGACAATACATCAGTTTAACATACAGCTATACCTAATTAAATATTTGCGCTTAACGGTGCACTATTTAACTTTAGTGGTGTAGGGTCTGCCATCTTCTTGTCTTCCTAGAGATGGGATTGCATATTATCTGTATCCATGGAGACAAGCGACTGAGCTGCAATTTAGTATAAGACATTTGAAGTAAAATGATCACAGGCAACAGTTTTCTAATTCTTTGAAAACGGATCCAAAAACATAGCCTGGTCTAATCTAGTGACTTTATTTCGTCTCTAATCCAAGAGATCAACAGTTCTACATTATAAATCTGACCTTAACAAATGCCAAATGCAAATAATCCTATTTATCTTTATAATACACAATTAATAGCCTACTTGGGCCTAATAAATTAATAAAAAAAATAAACAGAAAACAATCTTGACAAGAGTTTTACACTGTGGGGATATCACGTTGATTTATATTAATTTGGAGACTAATCCTAACCTTGACCAGCCTTAAAGGGCTCATGTAACTCTATTTTCTGATCTATGTTATAATGTTGTTTCTTCATCACAAACATACCCAGAGTTGTGTTTTGTTTCATTCACACAAATCCTGCAAATTTAGGCTGAGTTCTTCTCTCAAATGGAAAACACTCTGTTCCACCTTGTGATGTCATGTGGTAATATAGGAAGTGCAATTGCAAGTGAATTTCAGCCCTGAAATTGTCAATCTCTACTGAACTAAAGGTAAAATGAGCTGTTAACTTGAAAACTGCCACTTGGTGACATCACAAGGTGGAACAGAGCATTTTGACCTTGGGAGATATAGACAGACTAATAATAAATGATTAGTCAAACATGCATCAATGAAACAAAACACAACTCTGGCTATGTTTTTGATGAGGTAACAACATTATAACATGGCTTAAAGTTCACAAGAGGCAGTTTTGCATAATATAGGATCTTTAAACTGAATTTTCCCATAGCTTAGACAACTTAGACAACTACAACTACACAATATTACAGTGATACTCTGAATCACCACAGTGTAACACACCCAGACTTTTACAGTCTTAAGGTCACAGGTGTCATTGGAGTGTGTCCTGTAATCTTACAAGCACCCACTGTTATACTTTGTTAAATAAAAACCTCCGTGTTTAAACCTCTGTGTTTTTCAATATATGTGATTATTTTAATCGTAATACACTAATGTATCCATAACAGCGTCAACAAATAAATAAAATATATCTTCCGTTGACGATTTTTGTGCACCAAATTAACCAACAGCGTCATCGAGTGGACTAAATCGGTATTGCAACATTCGCAAGATATTTCTCGTCCATCTTCTGTAATGGTCTGCAGTCATCAAGAAAGGTTGAATGAAACCAGTAGTAGACCAGAGTCATATGAATAGTTTGTGTATTGTTAGAGCTTGGGGTTATTTTTACAGGTATGTGAAGAGAGAAGTTTGGCCGAAATCTGAAAATGGAATGGGATGTAAAAAGTCTGTTTCCAAATTTTGAAATAGACTTTTTATAGCGTATAGCGTAAATGTAATCTCACAATTTCACAATTTCACTATATATATGTATGTTTGTTTTTTCAAATGATGAGGTAAATTTTAGGAAGCGATGTGCTGGTGTTCTTTTGGGCCAATCGTATCTGTCCACGATTTTCAGGCCCTGGCTTATGTAGATGAATGTGATTGGTCCGCATGTGCTCTATTCTGCGCTCTGATTGGTCGGGGCTGGTGCGTGGTGCGTTCCTATTGGCTGGTCGTAGTGGTTTAACAGAGTAGCTCTTCGTTAGCAGAGCTTGTCAGTCGCTCATCTAAAGCCAGTGCAGTGTGCACTGTCCTCCCGGCTTTTGTCTCAAGAGCTCGAGAAACATACCGTCATCCAGTCACTTTGTCAAGATGAAGCGTGTTTGGCTCATAGGGCTTGTGGTTGCACTTTTAGCTTTTGGTGAGTAGCAGAGAAACTTGCTTTCCACGCTCCTTTTTAGTGCATCACGTTTCAGCTAACATTAGCCTTGGGGCTACATGCTTTCTGCTCAAATTCTGTCCATTCATAACTTTATAGGCAAAACTTTACAAGTTGGATACAGGTTTTCGATACTATTTAGTTTGTGTAACGCACAGAAATGCGTTTCGTTTTATTTTAAACAGTGTCTGAGGAGTCTTTGAGTATGGCCATTCATTTCTGGAAGTTTCTTTTTAAGGGTACCTTTTGAATTAAGCTATTTATATTGTGTTTAATTCTACAACAAACATTTTTTCCTCCTTCAGCAAGAAAAACAAAAGTTTTTGTGGTATTTTTTTTTTTATTTATTTTTTTTTTTACTTGCTGCAGTCCTGATTATGAAGTATTTAAATGAAAGCCTGTTGTGTTGTAGCTGCTGTCAGGGCAGAGGATGAACTTGATGTGGATGGGACAGTAGAGGACGATCTGGGCAAAAGCAGGGACGGCTCCAGGACAGACGATGAAGTGGTGCAGAGGTGGGTGCTCTCTTTAAGTGTCTTTTGCTTCATTCAAGTTCTTATCAAGACTAGCTAAGGTCATGGTCACTACTATGCACATACTTTTGACAGCATCCCGTAATTTGATTTACAGAACTGTGTAAATATCCTTTGTTTGAACTAATCAGAACTTGTCAATCTCCAGGGAAGAAGAGGCGATTCAGCTGGATGGTTTGAATGCTGCTCAAATCAAAGAACTCAGAGAAAAATCTGAAAAACACGCCTTCCAAGCAGAGGTCAACCGTATGATGAAGCTTATCATTAACTCTCTATACAAGAACAAAGAGGTGAGTAAAAAAACCCATAAACTAGTGTTTGAAATGCACTGGTGTATTTTACCTCTGTTGTCATGGTGTTTTTTCTTCTCAGATTTTCCTCAGGGAATTAATTTCCAATGCCTCAGATGCTCTGGATAAGATTCGCTTGCTGTCGTTGACCAATGAAGATGCACTTGCTGCCAATGAAGAACTGACAATCAAAATAAAAGTAGGTTCATTAATATATGTACCTTGGTAAATGTTCTATGGACTGCTTGCTAAATCCAAATGTTTTACTCTTTGATAGTCTGATAAAGAGAAGAACATGCTCCATATCACTGACACTGGCATAGGAATGACCAAAGAAGAACTGGTCAAGAACTTGGGCACAATCGCAAAGTCTGGCACAAGCGAGTTCCTCAACAAAATGACAGAGATGCAAACTGAAGGGCAGTCTACTTCAGAGCTGATTGGACAGTTCGGAGTTGGTTTCTACTCTGCTTTCCTCGTGGCAGACAAAGTGATTGTTACATCAAAACACAACAACGGCACGCAGCACATCTGGGAGTCTGATTCTAACCAGTTCTCCGTCATTGAGGACCCTCGTGGAGATACTCTGGGTAGAGGAACAACAATCACGTAGGTTTACTTTGAGGTTTTATCCAAGCTATAACCTTTGGTACACCAATATTGGCAAGCGTTGACTCTATATTTGTCGTACTTTTACAGACTGGTCCTGAAAGAAGAGGCCTCAGACTACCTTGAGCTGGAGACCATTAAGAACCTTGTTAGGAAGTACTCTCAATTCATCAACTTCCCCATTTATGTCTGGGCCAGTAAGGTAATTCTTCATAAATTGTGTTGATGTTACTTTTCTTCATTTGATTTTAGAAAATGACAGATTTTACATTGAATGTAATGCATAATATTCTTCTGTTCCTATTTTATCACAGACAGAAACCGTTGAAGAGCCCATTGATGAAGATGCTGAAACTGAAGAACCAGAGAAGGAAGCTGCTGAGGATGAGGCTGAGGTGGAGGAGGAAGAGGAGGACAAGCCAAAGACCAAGAAGGTTAACCATTACCTCCATTTAAAATAAAGGGCAAAGACTTGCACTGCACTCAACAAGCTCTTCATAGATGCATTTTCATTTTAGGTGGAGAAAACTGTGTGGGACTGGGAACTTATGAATGACATCAAACCTATCTGGCAGAGGCCAGCTAAAGAGGTTGAGGAGGATGAGTACAAGGCTTTCTACAAAACCTTCTCTAAGGTAAGACAGATACTGTTTATGGATGCACACAAATACTACATGTAGTATACGTTAAATGAAACCATTGTGTCACAGGATAGTGATGACCCACTAGCCCACATCCACTTCACTGCTGAGGGAGAAGTCACGTTCAAGTCCATCCTGTTTGTTCCTGCTGCAGCTCCTCGGGGCCTGTTTGATGAATATGGATCAAAGAAGAATGATTATATAAAAGTATTTTCCCCTCCATTTTTTTTTAAATACTGGCATTATTTAAACTTGAACTAATACAGGCTTTATTTTAAACAGCTGTTTGTCAGAAGAGTTTTTATCACAGATGACTTCAATGACATGATGCCCAAATACCTGAACTTTGTCAAGGGAGTGGTAAGTTGTGCTTTAATGCCTTTTAATACAGGTTTGAGTTATAGACATGGTGGAGTTCTTAATGACTGATGATAGCACTCTGAGATTTCCTTGAAATGTAAAGTGCAATACAAATAAAATTTATTTATTATTATTATTAATGATCTATTTGGTTAGGTCGACTCTGATGACCTTCCACTAAACGTTTCCAGAGAAACTCTCCAGCAACACAAACTGCTTAAGGTGAGCTCCATATTGCAGTAAGTTGTACATAGCCCACATATTATCCTGTAAGCTTTTTAAACTAACATCTTTGACTCATGTTTATTTCTCAGGTTATCCGCAAAAAACTTGTACGCAAGACTCTGGATATGATCAAGAAGATTGCAGAGGAACAATATAACGAAAAGTTCTGGAAGGAGTTTGGCACAAACATCAAGCTGGGTGTGATTGAGGACCATTCGAACAGAACACGACTGGCCAAACTGTTGCGATTCCAGACCTCCCACAGTGACACAGTTCAGTCCAGTCTGGAGCAGTATGTGGAGCGCATGAAGGAGAAGCAGGACAAGATCTACTTTATGGCTGGTACCAGCAGGAAGGAGGTAAGGGCTCAGCACTACATTACCAGGGGTTATTAGCACCCAAGTGTTTTTTGTTGGAGGAACTCATGCTGAATTGTATGCCCTCAGGCTGAGTCTTCACCTTTTGTGGAGAGGTTGCTGAAGAAGGGCTATGAAGTGATCTACCTGACTGAGCCTGTGGATGAATACTGCATTCAGGCTCTTCCAGAGTTTGATGGAAAACGCTTCCAAAATGTTGCCAAAGAAGGTGTGAAATTTGATGAGAGCGAGAAGACCAAAGAGAAAAGGGAGGCTATGGAGAAGGAGTTTGAGCCCCTCACCACCTGGCTCAAGGATAAAGCTCTCAAGGATAAGGTACGTCAACTTCATTTGCAACATCCACGTGCACTGCTTATTTGCAAACTAACCCATATTTCTCTTTAGATTGAGAAGGCTGTCCTCTCTCAGCGACTGACAGACTCGCCCTGTGCTCTTGTTGCCAGTCAGTACGGCTGGTCTGGAAACATGGAGAGGATTATGAAGGCCCAGGCGTACCAGACAGGAAAAGATATTTCAACAAAGTGAGTAGGTTATCTGATGTGAAGGGTATGAAAAAGTACAAAATGATATGGAATGATAACCTGAACTGTTTTTTTTTTTTTTTTTTTTTTTTTTCCCCCCCAGCTATTATGCCAGCCAGAAGAAAACATTAGAAATAAACCCCAAACATCCTCTTATCAAGCAGATGCTCAATCGTGTCAATGTAAGTGTCTGAAACCAAAGAGAAACTTAGAGGAAAAATGACAATGTAAACCTTTTGACTGACAATTTTTTTTTTTTTTTCAGGCTGATGCAGAGGACCAGACTGCATCAGATCTGGCTGTTGTCCTGTTTGAGACGGCTACGCTGCGTTCAGGTTACCAGCTCGCAGACACAAAAGCATATGGGGACAGAATAGAGCGCATGCTACGACTGAGTATGAATGTACCATTGGAAGAACCGGCAAGTTTTATTATACCAACTTTTCTCAACCATTAATGAGGCCATGTTGGGAGAGTGTTAATTTTTATGTTTATTTTTTTTTCCAGATTGAAGAAGAGCCTGAGGAGGAGGAACCTGCTGAGGAAGACTCTGAAGATAAAGAGGAAAATATAGATGCTGATGAGGATGAAGATGAAGAAACGGTATGAACTTTTAATGTTTTAAATGTAGAGGGAAAAACTATTTTGGACAACTTTCTCATCTTGTCACTTAATTTTTTTTTCTAGACACAAGATGTTAAAGATGAACTGTGAAGCACTGAATGTCCGAGCATGTAACAGCGGAGCGACTGTTTCGGTGCCCCATGGTCGACATCATCTGGGCGGGGGTTAGGGTTTTTTTATGGCGCGATTTGTTGTTTTGTTTTTGTTTTTTATTACATTCCTCATGACTGTAAATTTGTTAATATTTAACTGTCCTGTTATGGAAGGAGCGATTGTGTCTCTTGGAAAAAAATAAATGTTTCCTGTAAAAGGATGAAATTATTTGATTGGACATTTTTAACACATAGAACTTTGGTATTGAGAAGGTCATTTGTGGGTAATTTACCCAACGATAATTGTCAGTACAGTATTTAAAGGTCCTATATAACACAACATGGATTCTTGTGAGCTTTAAGCCATGTTCTACTGTAGTGTCTTCCCCAAAAACATACCTAGTTGTTTTGTTTCATTCACATGTTTGATTTATCTATTATTAATCCATCTACATCTCCAAAGCTTAAAATACTGTTCCACCTTGTGATATCATGCACTGGTCATTTTCAAGTTAACAGCTACCGTGTACATTTTGGTTAAAAGGAGATTAGTAGTTGCAGGACTGAAATTATCCAAATGACTAGAGACGGTGTATGGAGTTAAAAACACAGTGGAGCACTTTCTGTATTACCATGTGACATCAGAGGTGGAACAGTGTTTTCAGTTTGAGAAAAAAGCTTGTGTTTAATGTGTGAATCAACCAAAACACAACTTCAGGTATGTTTTTGATGAGGATTATAACATAGATCAGAAAATACCATCCCTTTGTCATATCATGATTTTGTAAGATTAATAATAATGGCTAATAATATGCTCACCATTTATTATGCACAATATATTACTTTCAAAATAAAATGAAACGAGATTATGTACAAGTTACACTATTTTTCCTCAGTAGATGGCACTGTCTCCCAACTTAATTTAACATGAACACTAAATATCACATTAGTGGCAGCATTTTCTCTTGACGGCAACCAAGACATTATGCTCAAGTTAGGAGCAATGTTCATATAGTTAAGTGCTGTGAGTTTAAAAGCGCTATAAGGCCAACACTTTATCTGCCATGCTACCTGGCTATACTTGCATGGCTGTGCTTGATTCTGAATTTTAACTGGGGCTTTGTGTTTTACTCCATTCATCTGAGACATTAGTGTGGTTTCTGTGGTCTACTTTGCACTTAAACTGAAATGACAGCAGCTGTATGCTTCATTGGTTGTTGATGAGCACTGAGCATAGGGGAGTATCTTGGGGGATCTATGCTTAAGGGAGCAGGACTAGACAGTCTTCCAGTTTGGTTTATATAGGCATTCATTGGTTAGAATGACAGTGGACATACAAGGTTATAAGCCTAGACTGAGTCCTGTCTAATGTGGCTTTTTAATATGGGAGAAGGGGCCACTGACCTCATCCTTAGGGGTTCCCAGGGAGATTGTCTTTACAGCTGGGATGATTGTTGCTTCATGTCATAGTCTACACTGTCCTTTATTGCCTGTAAATGTAAATGCAGCCTAAAATCTTCTGCCAATTGCACAACAGTTTGATTCTACATTGTAAACGACAGATGTCAATGTGACAAGTGACAACAATGGAGAACTTATCCAAAAAATAAATAAATAAAATCACTTTATTGATTACATTTTAGGTCTATAATTTTATTTTTTCAGATTTGATTAAAAAGTGCACTATAGCCTAACTTTTCAGGTGGAAGGTCTGCCTCCTGCTTGTCTCCATGGATGTGCTTTGAAGAGGTCCATACTCAATTTTATAATCCACCATAATAAGCATCAAGGGCATCAATAAATTCAAACTGGCTATTAGATTTAACAACATTTTTGCATGTGATAGCTCTGGCACGTGATTTCTGTCTGATAAAAACTCCCCTGTCCCTCTTTCCTCTGATCCAGTTATTCTGAGGTGTGCGCGGTGCCTCCAGATGGAAAACATTTCAGTGCATCTCGTTAAACTCATGGAGGGCTTATTCGCTGCTAAAACAAACATATTGACGCAGACATTTTAAGCCACAGCTCGTCGACTGTCACCTCTCACGCGACGTGTTGCTTTTGACAAAAAACGCGTTTCTCCTCTGCCATCATCTGCGAGGCTGCAGCCGTGCGCCTCGCTGCTCATACGCAATCCCTGGATAGGTGGTTGCCATGGATTCCTGGGTCACATGCGTGGGTTTCCTGTAGCCAGAAGCAGCAGAAGATGCTTGGACCAAAAACCCACAGCCATTTTCATTGAAGAAAACGCGAGGATTGGCTGTGTGGCCCGACTGCACCTCCATCTGCACCTGACAGCCCACAGCCCGCTTCTCGGAATCTGCACAAACCGCTTTTGTCCACATTGATAGACTGGGACCAGGAATGAGTATAGAAATCCCTGAAGGACTGACGGAGCTGTTACAGAGCTTTACCGTGGAAGTGTTGAGGAACCAGCCCAGGGATTTGCTCGAGTTCGCGCTACAATACTTCACACAGCTGAAGGACAGAGAGACCAAAGAGGCCTCGTTTGGCAATGATCAAAATTCGGCCCCAAGACCTGGAAAAGCTGTCAATTTCATTGACGAAGCGATGCAGATTGATTCGGAAAATGGAGAGGAGGACGACGAAGATGACGAGGAATTCATAGGTGGGCTATTGATTGAGTGTTTTACGCATGTGGCACACGGCTCTAAAAGGACAATAATGATGAATGGTGAGGCACTTGTAAATGCATATGCGCGTGACAGAGCCGTGAGCAGTGAAGCTCAGCCCGCAGCATCCTGCATCCACACGGCGCTGTCATTTGCCTTACATGGTCACGGAGCATCCGCGGTTATGAGCGTGTCCTGCCCCGCATTCACGAGGGGGACAAGCTGTGAGGGAAGGACAGGCCTCTGTCAGAGGCAGCACTGAGCCGTGTGTTTGTCACAGAAAACAGACTAACGTAGGTCATTTGAATAAGCATGTTGAGGTAAGGCCTGCGGGGCCTACAGTCTCATCTGAAGCACAGCTCTCACACCGAGCAGGAGGACAGCTCCACAGGGATGCGCACATGTTAAAATACAACGTTTATCCTGAGGATTTGGGGTCAAACTCTGTAACAAGGGTCGTTTTGGACAAAAGTACCACTAGGTGCAGCATGTAGCTTAGCAACTGAGCTCTGACACAGCATCCCAAAGAGAGAGGGCTGGAGGATATGCTTACATAAAGACAAGGACAAAATACACTATTATACAGATTATAAGCCTAATGCCATTACTAAACAACTGATGACAATCAAATATGAATGCTTTAAAAACAAGTTTGCACTAAGTAAGTAAGGCCTAAATAAACACTGAATTATACAAAACCAAATGAAATCTGTGAGATGCACGTGCCCATTAGGGGAAAATTCTTCTTTGAGACAGAGATCTGCAGTAGGCCTAATTTCACAGAGAGGGAGATTGAGGTCAGAACCAAATTAGACTGAGCTTTTTAGAGAGATGTCTCTAGTGGTCTGCTCTGACATGTTAATGCTGTATTTTATGTTCCAGCTCCAGTGATCAACAGATACATCAGGAGAGCTTCAGGTGAGCACACACGTAACTGTCTGTTAAAAGCACTATCTGTCTAAGAAGCCAGTCTGGACTCTGTGTGAACACAGGAAATGTACACAATAAGGACACTAACTAGAGCCAATATGCACATATTTCCTATCTGCCCTATGTCATCTGCGACTTGTTATGATAATAGTAATGCATTAGTATTTTCCAGATGCTCAAAGTTGCTTTACAAATTAGTTCATTATTCATTCTCTCCACACCAGGTGGTCACTTCTATTATAGGCATAGCTGCCCTGCGGTAGACTGATGAAAATGAGGCTGCCATTCTGTGCCATTGGGCCCCTTTGACCAACACACTCACACACTACATTCATACTAAGCAATGTGAGTGAAGTGTCTTGCCTAAGGACACAATGTCAGTTATTTCTAACTGGTGCCCCACTCTGGCACCTGGTATTCCCAGCGGCCTCCTGTCCAAGTACTTACCAGGCCCAAACCTGCTTAGCTTCTGAGATCTGACGAGATCATGCTTTGACAAGGATTTTTGGCATCAATATAAGGGTGGTGATTGATGCTTTTGTTTAGTGAATCAAAAACTACAGTAAAAAATAAAATATTTTATGTCAGTGCTGGTTAAGAGGAATTAATTAAGAAATTCATATCAACAAGGCTTTTTGCCTGTTACGGTAAATGCATAACAAGTGCTCATTGACAGGATATTCAGTGGTATAATTTAGAATCTGCATCCTAGCCTTTTACTGTGTCAATCAATGGTTGTCACCCCATTGTCAAACGACGTGCTAGAGAAGATTATGACTATAAGTTAGTTTACTGAATGATTGTTCATGCAATGTATATCTTTGTGTCAGCCTTGCATAAATGTTGTGAGACTATTTAATACCATAGTCCTTTCTACTTTAACTTGTGCTACCTCTTTGCCCTTTCAGTGTGTGCTGAGGCATTCAATCCAGATGAAGATGATGAGGACCGGGAGCCAAGGGTGAGTTTATTATATTCTTTTGTTTACAACTCAAACTGTAATTACATGTGTGGCCTCCCTTACAGGTCACACATCCAAAAACAGACGAGCAGAGGCAGCGGCTACAGGAAGCATGTAGGGACATTCTTCTATTCAAGAATTTGGACCAGGTAAGTGAAAAATTCCTGCACCATGTGGCACATAGCCAAGTGGCTAGCACTCTCACCTCACAGCATGAGGGTTCTGCATTCTACTCCTGCATCCCCCTGGGCCTTTCTGTCTGAGGTTTCCTCAGGCACTCCTGCTAAGGCTCAAGATCTGGAGGTCTTAGAAGTTGCCTCAGTGGCTAGTAAGGATGGGTCAAATGCAAATATCCCTACAGGGTCAATAAAGGCTTAACCTTATGATTTAACGGGTATGGAGCATGTATACTTTGTCATACACCAAATTTCAATGCAGAATTAATTAAATAGATTAAGGGCTGATGCTTATTTATGGTGACTCCACGAATAAGCAACGTGGAAGAGCAGCTACTCCGAGCACCTCCCGTATGATCGAGCTCCTCACCCTATCTCTAAGGGAGCATCCAGTCATCCTGCGGAGGAAGCTCATTACGGCCGCTTGTATCCACGATCTTGTCCTTTCGGCCATTACCCAAAGCTCATGGCCATGGGTGAAGGTAGGAATGTAGACTGAGTGGTAAATCGAGAGCTTTGTCTTTCGACTTAGGTCCTTCTTTACCACAATAGTCCGATACAGCGACCTCATCACTGCAGATGTTGCACCTGTCAATCTCATGCTCCATCCTTCCCTCACTCGTGAAGAACACCCAAAATACTTGAACTCCTCCACTTGAGACAAGGACTCACTAGCCACCTAGAGAGGGCAAGCCATCTTTTTCTAGTCAAGAACCATGGCCTCGGATTTGGAGGAGCTGATTCTCATCCCAGCTGCTTCAAACTGCGCCTAGAAATTATGTCCATAAATACAATTAACAGAACCGAACAAAGGGCAGCCCTGGCAAGTTCAACATGCACTGGGAACAAGTCAGGCTTACTGCCTGCAATGCAAACACAGCTTCTACTCCGGTCATACAGGGACCCCTTAGCAAACCCATGAACCCTCGAGGACCCGATGGAGAGAATAGAGCTGTGTAAAGTGTTCCGTGACTGGGACGAAAACCACACTGCTCTTCCTGAATCAGAGGTTCAACTATCGGTCGGATTCTCCTCTCCAATACCCTGGAAGACCTTACCGGGAAGGCTGAGGAGTGTGATTCCCCTGCAATTGGAACACACCATCTGCTTCCCCTTCTTATACAGATGGACCGCCACCCCAGTCTTCCACTCCACCGGCACTGTCCCCGACTGCCACGCGATGTTGCAGAGACGTGTCAGCCAAGACAGCCCCACAACATCCAGAGACTTAAGGTACTAGGGTAAACAATGTTTGTGAAGCACTGCTTCCCCCTCCTGACGCGTTGAATGTTTTTTTGAGGCCGTCCGATAGTCCTCCTCCATGGCCTCCCCAACCTCTTCCCAACTTTTTGCCTCTGCAACCGCACGAGCCATGGCACGCTTGGCCCGCCGATACTGGTCAGTTCACTCAGGAGTCCCACAAGTCAACAGTGTTTAATAGGACTCCTTCTTCAGCCTGACGGCATCCCTTACTTCCAGTGTCCACCACCTGGTTCGGGGGTTACCACCATTACAAGCACCGCAGACCTTACAGCCACAACTACAAGCGGTCGCATCAAACATGGCCCACTCGGAATCCATGTCTCCAGCCTCCCCCAGGATCTGGGAGAAGGTCTCCTGGAGGTGCAAGTTGAAAGCCCCCCTAACAGAGGGCTCCGCCAGACATTCCCAACAGATCCTCATAGTACGCTTGGGCTTGCTAAGTCTGTCTGGCCTCCTCCTCCGCCAGCAGATCCAACTCACCACCAGGACAAGACACCCAGCCGGAGGTCAGATGACACGACAAAAAAAAGCCGATCATCAACCTCCAATCTTGGGTGTCCTGGTGTCACTTGCACTAATGGACACCCTTGTGCTTGAACACGGTGTCCGTTATAGACAAACTGTGGCTAACACAGAAGTCCAATAACAAAACACCACTTGGATTCAGATCAGGGAGGCCATTCTTCCCAACCAAACCTGTCACTGTCGTTACCTACGTGGGTGTTGAAGTCGAACAGCAGAGTTCCCGGTCGGTGCACTGTCTAGTACCCTTCCCAGGGACTCCAGGAAGGCCGGGTTCTCTGCACTGCTGTTTGGCCCGTAGGCTGCCACAACAATGACAGACCTGTCCCCGACCTGAAGGCACGGGGACGCAACCCTGAACTCCAACACGTGGCGGTTGAGCTGTGAGGCAATAAGCAAGCCCACATCAGTTCTCCGCACAGACAACGCCAGGGAAATGGAGAGTCCAGCCCCCAGGAGTTGGGATCCAGAGCCCAAGCTATACGAGGAGGTGAGGCCGATCTAATATCTAATCGGTTACACTCAACCTCCTGCACAAGCTCAGGGTCTTTTCCCCACAGCGCGGTGACATTCCATGTCCCCAGAGCCAGTCTCCATGTCCGGAGATCCGTTTGTCAAGGCTCCTGCTTTTGACTGCCGTCCCCTCACGGATCCTCCCGCAGGTAGTGGTCCACGGGAGGATGGCCCCATGTCGCTCCTTCAAGCTGTGCCCAACCTGTCCTCGTAGGGAAAGGCCCGGCCACCAGGCGCTTACTGATGATCACCCCGGGTGCTCAAACCCATCCACCACGTTAAAGTGGAGGTTCAAGGAGGGGCTTTATATGTTTACATGTAAGTGACTGGGTTTATCACTTACATGTAAACATATAAACGAATGTGTAAATGCACGCAGTGCTGTCAAATATAAGTACTATTCTTTGATAGATCTGCTCTTCTGCTCTTCTGTTCTTCTACAGGAGGAGATGTCCCAGGTTCTTGACGCCATGTTTGAGAAACTTTGCACAGAGGGAGAACACATCATAGATCAAGATGACGATGGAGATAATTTTTATGTAATTCAAAGGTAATGAATTATCTACTCCTTTGTTAAGCTTTAATTAACATCATAAACTAATACATTTCTTTTTTGTGTGCAGTGGTATGTTTAACATCTTTGTAAAAGTGGATGGTGCAGAAAAGTTGGTTGGTTCCTATGACAACAGGGGCAGCTTTGGTGAACTGGCGCTCATGTACAACACACCCAGAGCAGCTACTATCGTGGCCACCTGTCCTGGAGCGCTGTGGTGCCTGGTAAGTACACCAGCTCTCCACAGGCAGCTCAGCAGGGCCGTGCGTTGACATACTACATGCTAGTGGGGGACTGGGTTTATCACTTACTCTTGTATTGCAGGCCAGGGAACAGCTATAGCCCCAAATCTCTTATGTTTGCTAAAAACACAATCCAATATATAGCCATTAAATTTTCTCCTGTTCTGGAAACAGTGATGCCAAATTTAGAAGTAGCTGATCTTACTCATCAAAAGTACATTTTAAGCTAATGACAGGTGAACAGGGCAGAGCACCACTTTACTAAAGGTTATGCACAAGTCAAGTTTGTTTATATGAAGAATCTTGTGGGGCAGCTAGGGGGCGCTTTTAAGATCAGACAATGTGATACAGAACATATTCCACTTACAACACACAGGCTACAGCCAAACGTGTTGGATGGTGTTGAGTGTTTTCCACACACACACACAAAAAAAGAATTTTCAATGATATGCGTAGATATTCTTAACCGAGAGGACCATAGTCAATCCTCTGTCAGTAAAAGCACGTGGCCTGAAGAGGTCAGGAGAGACATTTTTGTTTGTTTTCAATATTTATTTTGTAAAGGGAAAGTAAAATGTAACACAGCGTTTTGATTTCTTAGAGTGACATGTTTTTCCATCACAATATAACCTCCTTCTATTGTTGTGTGTCTGTTAGGATCGTTTCACATTCAGGAGGATAATAGTGAAAAATAATGCAAAGAAAAGGAAGCTGTATGAAGCCTTTATTGAAACACTACCCCTGCTCACATCTTTGGAGGTTCGTGATTACTTTCAAATCTGTTTTATTTATTTAAGTAGTATCTAACTGTACCATTTTAACCATAGCTGTCAGAGAGGATGAAGGTTGTAGATGTTCTTTCCACAAGAGTCTATAGTGATACACAGCAGATAATTGCTCAGGTAGAATTTCATGTTTCATCTTTTATCTTTTCACATGTTTATTATTATAATTACTAACTATTGTATTGCATTGTATTTTATTGCAGGGTGATTTAGCCGATTGTTTCTACATTGTGGAGTCCGGCCAAGTTAGAATCACAATGAAGCGAAGCCGGGTATATTCTTTTGTTATGTACTTTCCATTGTTTACTATGTGCAGAGTGCCTGTTTTAGTGAATGCTTTTTTTTCATTCTGTACAGACAAAAAAGGAGCAGGAGGAAGAGGAGGTGGAGATTGCCACATGCACCAGGGGGCAGTACTTTGGAGAGTTATCACTGGTCACGAACAAACCTCGAGCAGCCTCAGCATATGCAGTGGGAAATGTCAAATGTCTAGGTACATTTTAACATTGACTTAATAATAAACACATCTATGTTATTGTATTAATCTTTATAATCAATACTAATATTACTAAAGTGAACCATTTTAACAGTAAGCATTTTTTAATGGGAGCAATTTTTTATGGAAGCAAAATCTGCTGTATATTCATATTCATATTCTTGAAGGTGTGAATGCTTGGTGCGCTGGTGAATCTTCTACCTGCTTGTCTCCATGGAGATGTTATTGCTTTGGCTGATATGTTCCACCGTACGGTGATCTACTTCCATGGAGACAAGCAGGTGACACCACCAGGATTGGTTACAGATCAGATTTGTAGAGAGGCGACCCTGCTCACAGTAAGAATACATATTTATCAAGGCACTTTTAAAACTCCTGTATTGAGTAAATACATGATAGATAGGTTTAATTAAATACTATGGAACATCCAAGGCAAACTAATAATGACCTATCCATGGGTAAGTAGGCATTGGACCTCACACCAAAAAGTTAATGTTCACCTTTAAAACAGAGGTCTGCCTATTACACAGAAGTGCAACTGTCATTGCTGCAGCACATAAGCACTTGAGATGTCTTGTCCAATTACACAACATAATATTAATAATAGAACTTTAGTGGGCACATATCTTCATAGCTAACACATCAAGATGGATTGTTGCGATATTTGTGAGTTCACAAACTCAAGAGAATACATCTTGAAGGACTCCCGTTCTAAAGTTGATCGAGTGGGTGGACCAATTACTGAGGAGCAGACAAACTTACTTAAGCCTATTTTAGCATCATTATGGACTATTTTGTTGGTGAAAATGTGCAGAAGGTAAGTGCTTTGTGCATTTGTGGACAGGAAAGATGTCTGTGCTTTTCTCTCAGCTGGATGGACTGATATGAGGATGCAAGTGAAAAGAGAGGTTTCATCAAATAAAACCATGGTCTCCTCTGAATCAAATTGGAGATGCTTGACTTTGCTTACAAATTCTCAATATGGTGCTCCATGTTGCCAACTAGAGGAGCCAGGGTGGTCTTCAGATGTTTGGCCACATGTGATGGAGTCTGTCCTATGGGTCTGAGGGGTACTCCATCTGTGTGATTTTTCGGAAGCCATAGATGCAAGGAATGGAGTCACCAGGAGCTAACTCCTCCCTTCAGATATAAGGCAGTGTCCAGCAATCAGACCAGACCAGAAGTGAAGAAGCAGCGTGGATGAGCAGCGAAACGTCTTCACTCCTACAATGTTTTGTCCAGTTGACAAATCTAACTTTGGCTTTTACTATGGATCAGACCTGGATTACACAGACATATAAATTTAGTGTGAGCACAATTATTTCATAGCATTTTTTAAAATCAGACTTTTGAACAGCACTCATGTAAACTCTATGTGATTCCATGTTCCTTATAACATTCATGACACTTGTGTTTTAAACGTTGCATTTCAGTGATGGATGTGAAGGCGTTTGAGCGGCTCTTGGGCCCGTGCATGGACATCATGAAGAGGAACATACAGAACTACGAGGAGCAGCTGGTGGCACTGTTTGGCCGTAGCACTGACATCGAGCAAAGTGCATGAGGTTTCTTTAATGGACAATGCATCGTGGGAAAAAAGGCTTCTGTGGAACTACTTTAAGAGCTTTTCTAACAAGAAATGTGAATATTTAGTATGATGTGTGATCTATGAAGCACTGTATGTAACTTTAAATCTGAAATCTAAATTTGATCAGCATTTGCCACAGTGTTAAGCCAAAGCCGAGGTGCTCAAAGAGTGAATTAGATTTCTCACAAAGTCTCACCTAAAAGTGTGTTAATGTGCATTTGTTGACAGTATTAGCGTATTATTGGTTTATGTCCTGCCCTCTTCCCCCACTGCGACACAGCATTTAAAACGTTGTAAATTTCCAAACATGTACTCAAATCAGATGCCAAAGCTAATTTCTTATCACTATCTTGTGAGCAAATGTGACACTTTCTCTTTGTGTTCTTTGGGGAGCACTGACACCTGCAGTATATGGTACACATTTAATTAGAAAATGTCCATGTTTGTGCATATGCCTACTTTTACTTTTTTCATTTTTTTAAAGACTGAAACTCTTAGGTATTATTCATGAACTGTAAATCACTGTTGGTTGGTTGGTGTTTGTGGCTGTTAGCCTAATACTATGCTTTTTCAGAAAAAAAATACAGACCTTTAGCTGACAAATTTGTAAGATCATACAAACATATGTGTGCATTTTAAATTGAGTAGCTTATTTACTGTTCTTCTTGGCCCACCTTTCATTTGATATTGCCTAATAGACTAGTCATAATGAGCAGCGTTACTTGAACTATATTTTCTGTGTTTTACTGTAAACTTAAGACATGCTTTTTGTGTTGGTGAAACATATAATGATTATCAATTACTGCTACCTCTACTTCCATTAAATATGGAAAGGAAAATAATGTTTCCAGTTAAGAAGAGCAAACTGGATAATCATTCGCCCAGTTTTTATTTCAAACTGAGTAACTGGATTATCAAAGCCCTGTGATTTATTTATACGTATTTTATTTCTTTTTGTGCAAAGTGTGCTGGCTTTTTGAAGGTATGCCCCATCTTAATGGCTAAACAAACTGTATGTTTCACTTTTCATGTCATTAAAGATCTTTTTTAGTCACTTTATTCGTTTTCTTGCCAGTATCTGCATAGTTCATTCATTCATTCATTGGCTCTCATGTCACTTCAATCATTAGTTATTTAAAAAAACAAAACGTTGTCACCTGGTTGTCCTGAAATAGAACATGGACATATACGCGATAAAGGCCTTTTTCGTGCAGTAGTTGCAAGATTTGCAGATAAAAAGCTAAAAAAAAATAAGCCTTCATTGTTCCTGTTGTTCCAATCAGCTGTTTCTGGCTGGTAACAGGCATGCACTTCCATCCAATGACACAATGATCAACAAACCAAGCCCCGCCTACTTTATTTTTCCTTAGGTAACTGACCAATAGAATTAGTTCATTTATATTATTGATTTTGTGATCCACCAATAGGAGGCCGTCTGTAAAATGACTCAGTCCCGCCCCTCGAGTGAATGCCAGAGAGTTTCTTGATGGCGACAGATCTGGTAAGTGGGAAGTTATCTACTTTTTTCTATAAAATACAAAGTTAAAAGTAAAATTTAGCTCGTCAATCATGTAGTCTATGCATTTACGCTTGAGATTGTGCGTTTTTATAGCGTTGTCACGCACTTATTTGGTGTCAAATTGCAGATAGAGCTCGACTGTGTTTTTTTTCTACGAGACGATGTTTTGATGATAACAATCCTCTTCGACAACAGTTTGACTGGACTTGAGACGTGTTCAAATCAATCAAAAGTGCATGATATCAGTAGAAAAGGCCTTTGTGAGGCTCATATATGTTCTTGTCATTCATTTTGTACAGCACAGAGAGGTTGCGTCATGCCTCAACTTGTTGACATTCTTTTGTTTACAGTGTTAGACCCGACAGCCTGTGGGTTTGGGTTTAGAGCCCCCACTTTGCTCTGATGGATTTAAAACCATCAGGTTTCGACACCAAATGGCGTATTTATACACTGTTACCATTTACTACCGTGTAATAACCTACAGGACAATGAAGTGCCATCAGTGAGCGCAGAGCTACATTCAACTCGAAAAACAAGGTTTAATCTCAAACAAAATAGCCTTAGTTCGTTTTTGTTTCGATATATTTTTCCGTATTTTTTATGGTTTGATTTCTTTAAACATCGACCAACAAATATGTATTGTTCACATGAAACATATTCGTGTGCCGTGTTAATATTCTGATTGCCTGTGTCCTCAAGACTCAGAGGAGCACTTTTTGGGGAACAAAAACAGCCATCTATCTCTTATGTTACGCAGTAGTGAATGAATGAGCTTTGCTGCGCATGCGCCAAATCCAATAAGTTTATAAACAAGGCCTCCACGCAGCTAGTCACATGACCAGTCCCAGAGGTTTAGCAGCAAGTCGAGTCACAGACAAAGGACTCCCCAAAGGCAGCTCTCTTCCACGTTGTGTCAATGACACAGGTGCTCTGTAACAACCAGGCTGCATAACATGCAATACAAACATTACACCAACACCAGTAAATAACACACACACAGGCCTATAGCATAACGCGAGTTAAACATGATTTATAAGAATGTCTCATATGTCTTCTTATTTACTTCTGTGCATAAAAATAGCCAATGACGCCAAATTAAATGGAAGAAATGGAATAAAGTGTACAGAAGATTAAAAAACAGAGTTAAAAGAAGATTTGAAGAATGGACGAATCCTTTGATCCACTTAAATGTACTGAAGATCTGCCTTCCTCTCCTGGGTGCCATATGGAATATGGTATTTCTTTTTGTTTTCACTGTTAATGTATTTGCAGTATAATTGAAAGTTTGGTTGTAATAGTGCTTGAATATGTAGATGACATGCCGGAGTTGCAAGAGGTGGAGGAGGACCAGAGGTCTCCGAACCTGTTCCAGGTCACACCTGGGCTGTCTCATCAGGAGCTCAGCCGTTCTCCTAATACAAACTGGCTCGCTGAGCTTGCCAACATCGCCACCAGTCCCCAGAGCCCCTTACTGAAGGACGCTCCACACAAAAGGTGTGCATTTCACATCAGATGTGTTTTGTAGTTTGTGTATTAGGACATAATCTCATCACATATTATGTTGGTGAATACATACACTAATATTATATTCTTTATTTTACAGATCTTCTCCTGTCCACATTTTTGGAAACAGCAACAGTTTACATTCCTATGCCCGGCCCCCGTTAGCGAGTAGTGCACCCAACCCGTCCAGAAGCCATTTTCGGGAGCGCAGGCGTGTTCGGGTAATTTACCTTATTGACATCAAAACCTAGAATTGTCATTCCTTCTTCATATATTAAATGTGTGATAATTTTCAACAATGAATTACAGGCCAGCAGCGAATCTGAATCTGGAGTCTTCTCAATGTCCTCCTCTTTCTCTGATGATGAAGACATGGCCTGGTCTCACTCCTGGCCCACAACAGCGTGGCATTGTTTTCTCAAAGGTGAGTCTTTTACTCAAACTGTTATGTCCAAAGGGAGCTGTAGCAACTGCTTTAGGCACATTTCACTGGTTCAAACAGAACCTGTTCTGGCAGCTTCATGAGGCATAAGACTGTCTGCATAATTCACAGCGTTTTTTACTGAATATAGGAAATATAAAGAGAGATAACACCATTTTTAAATGCTGTACCATTCATTTTTTTGTTATTATAGTAATGTATGTAATAACTGCACAATGGGGTCTTGAGACTACTTTATTACTTTAAAAAAACAACATTTAAACAAGCTGAATGCTTTCTGCCGCATTTCTGCCGTGTATAAACTGCAGTACTACAAACATAACCTGTTACATGGTGTAAATAGCTGTTACCTTGTTTGTTGTCCAGGGACAAGGCTCCGTTTCCACCGAGGGCCAAATGTGGAGTGGCAGGAAGCAGATGAACTTGGAGACTCTGATGATGATTCTGATGAGGAAACTATGATGCCCTCAACGTCCCTGAAAGTAAGAAACAAACTCTTACATATATCCCGTGTAGATGCCTTCTGAAAGTTCAGTGTCTTGTAATGGCCACAAGGGGGCAGAAGAGGCAAAGTTGCATTCACAGT
The DNA here is from genome assembly GCA_019594935.1 of Periophthalmus modestus. Classification (NCBI taxonomy): domain Eukaryota; kingdom Metazoa; phylum Chordata; class Actinopteri; order Gobiiformes; family Gobiidae; genus Periophthalmus; species Periophthalmus modestus. The sequence goes on along the minus strand of JAIEZT010001390.1, from coordinate 22,450,716 downwards.
TTTATTGTTGAAGTTTGCTTTTTCAAATTTTCGGCTCTGTTCTTTCACAGAGATATGGATCTGAGGGGCTGAAGTTGATGAGCCATGAGGAGACTGTGTCTTATGGTCAAGCAGTTCTTAAACTGACTTTTGACCCCGGTTCACCCGACCAAAGCCCTCTGACTGCTGAGTGTCGGTTGGACCACCCATTTTTTGTAAAAAATAAAGGTAAAATATCTTGTAGCATTCAGGACTTATTCTGTTCCCCAAAATTAGCACAAAACATAATTAAGCTTTTGAATTGTGTTTCTAACAGGGTGGTCCTCCTTTTATCCGAGCCTTACTGTGGTGCACCATGGTATCCCTTGTTATGAGATGCAGCTTGGTGACATATGCCTGCCGCCAAACCACCCAGATGCCATAAACTGTGACGACTCAGTTGTCTTTGACACTTTCAGAAGGTGATGATCTGCTACAGAAAGGGGTTTTCTGCATGCAAAGAAATAAATGAAGTTATTTTTCTTACATATGCCGCAGTATATAAACAGTGTTTTAATTCCCTTCCTCAGCTATGACTTCACCCCACTTGACTCTTCAGCTGTGTATGTTCTGAGCAGCATGGCCCGCCAGCGCAGGACCTCTCTGTCCAGTGGGGGTGCTGTGAGTCCAGACTGTGATAAACTTGAACGCTCCTACTCTCCACAATCCTCCGGCCACAGATCCAGGGGACACACCTCAGGGACAGCCAGCAGTGCCACACCAACCAAATGCAAGAGGCCCATGAATGCCTTTATGTTGTTTGCTAAGAAGTACAGAGTGGAGTACACACAGATGTATCCTGGAAAAGACAACAGGTGAGTCCAATATACTTTGGCATTAGCTTTTAAAACACAATGTAAGAAGCATGTAGTAGGGCTTTTGGAAAAATATGTCATTGCAATTTTCCTGAAAAGCATTGCAATTAGATTTTTATTAGACCTGGATTGTGAGTGTGGCTTTTATAGTAATCAAATAAGTCTAATGTTTTAAGAGCACAGTGGAGCTGTTTACATGCATACCAAAATCTGATTAATATCTGACTTCTGGACCTGCTGTTCACTTGCCATTTTAGTCTTATAACTCTGATAATCAAATTTTCAGTGTGCTTGTAACCGTAGCCACTTATATAAACTGCTAGACTAATAATGACTAATGAATACAGCATTCAGCAGTGCAAAGTGAAAATTAACTTGCTTTTTGGGCGCACTTTTCTACCAAAGTTAAACATCTATAATTACTTGCACCATGACCCAGTAGAAGTGTAATCATGCAAGCATATTCATCTTTTAGACTGGGATTACCGGCTGTTTTTGTAATTAGGGAAATAGTATTGATGAAAATAATAAAATGCTCCTTAATACTTAATTAGTATTTGAGGTATATACCGTAATTTCACGACCATAAGGCGCGGGTAAAAGTTGCAAACATCGTGGGAGCGATGGATGACAGACGGCAAACACAGCTTTACAAAGACCGGGAGGCAGTGCCGGGCGAGTTACGCCACGATTTGTGAATGGATTGTGGATGCTTGGGCTACCGTATCTGCTTGCACTGTTCTTTGAGCTTTCGCAAAAGTCGGCATCGTTCACGCGGAGCCGTACAGCAACAAAACGGACTCTGATAGAGACGAGAGGGAACCTGGTGTATTTTTATAGAAATCTAGCGCAGCTGTTCATTTCAGATACAGAGGATGAAGACTTTGATGGATTTGTGAATTAATTGAAAAAATGATGTGAGCACTTTGCTAAATACTTGAATAAAGCACAACCGAACACAGTATGTGCTCTAAAAAAGGCAAAGAAAGAAAAACTAACATGCATGTTTTACCGTGCCTGCACCCTAAGGCCCAGTGCGCCTTTTTATGTGTTAAATGCAGAAAAAGCACCCGTAACTGAACTGTGCCTTATAATCCGCCCTATGACTGTGAAATTACGGTACAATGAAATACCAAAATCTACTCCCTTCGTGTTTGCCTTTCTACTTTCTACTAGTGTACAGTTATTGGTTTAGTTTAGTAGCCAAATGCTCTTCCTAAAATACAAAAATGAACAGTACAAGGGTTTGATATTTCTCAGACAATTACAGCAGAGAGGGGTATGAGTGTCAGACAGAGCCCATCCCTCAGATATATGGAGGGGTCCAGTATTTGATGTGCTGTCTGCCTCTATTCACCTCAGAGCCATTAGTGTCATTCTGGGCGACAAGTGGAAGAAGATGAAGAACGAGGAGCGCAGGATGTACACCATGGAGGCCAAAGCTCTCGCCGAGGAGCAGAAGAGACTCAACCCAGACTGTTGGAAACGCAAGAGAACCAACTCGGTAAGGGGGAAAAGATATATCAAATTTGAATATCAAGTATATTGTCAATAAACATATTAATAAAAGCTGCAAAAGGAGCTGATAGGGAGGCGACATAGTATGCAAAATCGCATTAAATGACTTTAATGAGCTTTAGCCTTGTTATAATGGTTTTCCTTCAGCACTAGTTAACTCAGGGTTATATTTGGATTGATTCATGTATGTTTGAGCAATCCTGCATTGTCCTGTATTCAAGGCTTGAGTGCTTAGAAAATGTTTTATTTCACCTACTCCCTACACCACCCACTTCCCTTTTGATGGTTAAAAATGTCACAACAGCAACAACGTTGAAAAGCTGTTTGCTACAAAAAAAACACAAAATTCAGTTAGGAAGAGACGTGACTTATCAAATCTGAATTTTTAACAGGAAGACAATACTATTTAAAATAATGATCTGCTAGCATTATAGTTTATTACTATGTACAAGAAGAAAGCATATGTCACCGTTAATTTTACTGTCCATTGTGTGAAATTTAAATCTCAACTAAGAAAGGCATTCTTAAGATATTATTATTATTATTGTGAAGTTTAAATTAAATCAGTTTTCAGAAAGTAATGACATAAGGCATTTTTGAACTGAATTTTATATATTGTGGGCAAAACTTTTCATTTTGTGTTTGTTATGTGTCATCTTATTGGTGGTTATCTGATGTTCCCTAGGGCTCACAGCAGACCTAGACAAACTCCCAGAATCCCTTGCTGTGGGAGTCAATTGCTGCAACAGACAGAGTCTGACAGACCGCTCTACGCTCCTCCTGTATTCTCAAGACTGTGAGATTGACTTCACTCTCTTTGTGTAACCTTGAAACCTTATATGGACATGTAAAGAACTATGAACTATACGCAAAACATGTAATCTAGTCACTAACTTTGCATTATATTTTCTTATCTCTTTTTATGATGCCCCATTTCCTCGGACAGGATTGAATTTCAGGTTATTTCATACTCAATAGTGGTGCTATGCTTTGGAGCTGCAATTTTAAAGCATTTGAATTTGTAAAAAAAAAAAAAAAATCCATAGCTTTTTCTCAGAACAATTATATTTGTAAAGCATTGTTAATCCTTTCATACATTTTGTACTACAGTATATAATTGGCCAACATTGTATAAGTGTTATTGTTGACTGCCATGAGATGAGACAGCATGCAGCATGTAGTAGTAGTAGTAGTGGTGGTGGTGGTGGTGGGTTACCTTCAGTCACAAAGCACTGCAGGCCTTTACTGTAAGTGTTTATCCTTATTGCACTTTATATAAATATGTAATCTAATATACAGCCAATGTATATGAAAACCATTTGTATCATATAGTATGCAGTAGTTATAGTAGTTAGTCGTTGACAAACCATGGTCTAATATGGTCATGATCTGCTTTCAGGATTGCTATTGAATTTCTAATGCATTTGTTCATATTGTACAGGATCATAGCCCACACAGCCTCTTGCACAAAATATCCTTGTATCATATTATAAATACTTTTTTAAACTTTCAACTTAAAAGTGTTTGGTGTTTTTTGCTTAAAAGGTGCACTATGTAACTTTTCTAGTGGAGACCAGAGAATATACCACGTCTTTATCTTCTTGCAGATGCTAATGCTTTGTCTGGAATGTTTCACAGTATGGCATTAAAGTGATATATTTTTGCTCAGAATTAGCTTGAAAAACATGCATTTTTACTGTGAGTGGGCTGCGTTGTCTACAGACCTGACCTGTAACTTGGCATGATGGCATTACCTGCTTGACTTGTTTAATGGCATACTGTAGAACTATATAACATTTCAGTCAAAGTGAGCAAACAGGTGGCTGACCCTCCATTAGAAAAGTGAAATAGTGTACATTTAAGGGGTATAAAAGGAAGTTTCAAAACAAGTATATAAATGCAATGATGGACAAATGTTACTGTATTGTATTTACTTTCGACTAGACAGCAATTGCCAAATACAAGACAACTATCAAAGTACCACTTATGAGACTGCAGTATATGGCTAAAATAGTTCATATAGGACTAAACTTCCACGTTAAAACTAGAGCATTTGTTTTTAACGTTTTAGCAGTTTCCTTTATGTTGTCAGAACTCAACTTTTTCAATGTTGTGTTGAAATAAAAATGAGCAATAAAAGTGGTCATTGGTTATCAGTTTCAAAAGCAAGTACTTGATTTTATACAATCCATCCAACTTCATAAAAAGGGGTTATTGTCTCTGCACTGTTAAATCTCTATGAAGAAACAGGATCACTAATTCCCTAGTGGTTCATTGTTTCCTGGTAACAGCAGATCACATCAAGCTCAGGTGCAGCAGGATTATTCACTCTCAGGTTGAATGAGGACATTATACATGTTTTAATTGAACTGAACACTTACAGGGAACAGTGGACATTTCAAGATCAAACAGGCCCTGGAAGGAAATGAAAAGCGCAGATTTTAAAAGAAGACAAGAGGTGCATAACCATAACAACAGGGACAATATTTTCAAACATGATTTTAAAAGGTGCGCTATGTAACTTTTCTGATGGGTCTGCTCCTGCTTGTTTCCATGGAGATGTTTGCTTTGGCTTGAATGTTCCACAATATGGCATAAGACTTCTCTTTCTCCATGAAGAAAAAAGATGACCAGGCAAAGCTACAGGTATAGATATAGCAATAAAAGCACCTGTAAATGAATAAATGCAAGGCAGATAATGTCTCAAGGAGGCAGACTCGCAGTTGCTAGTGCGCCTTTAAAACTAGTAACAAAATACATACAGATGAGGCAAAAAGTTATGAATACTGACTGAATAACACTATCTTTTTGTGGGTGAGACAGGCTTGATTAGAAGAGACAATTATTATTTTTTTTTATAAAATGGAAAAGTGGTCATGCATAATTTTTTAAGGCCCAATTAATCCTATAGGAACAGATTTGAGATGTAGTTGTAACATTTTAAGGCAGAGGGCACTATAACCCTTCATTCAAATCACTGATACATTACATCATCAGACTGTCTCTGTTAATGGATATTATTTATCCTGTTTTGTTGAATGATCAATATATTATAGGGGCACTATGTACTTTTTTTTATTTTTTTTACATTTAATAAGTTGGAAGTTTTTTATTGCTTTATTGTTCTCCACAGAGTTGACATATAACCTGGTTTGGTGGCATTGCTGCCTGCATCTCTCCATAGAGACAGATACATTTAGTGCCATACTGTGGAACATTATAGGCAAAAGAATAACTTCAATAGAGACATGCAGATAATGGACCCTCTATCAGAAAAGTTACATAATGCCCCTTTAAGAAGTTATGGTTTCTAAAAATAAAGTCTGTACCACTAAGCTCCATCTCAATAGTTTCAATAAAATAACAGTCCGTGAAGCAATTTATGAACCTCAACTGAACTCTGAGTGAGAATGTCTCTCGGCTTTGCATATAAATGTCCAGTCAGAGGGGTAAGATTGATAGCACGGCTCGCTTCATGAAATAACAATGATTACAAGCCCGTAGCCTTTGGACCATGCAAATCTAATTACAGGCAAAACATACAGAGTCCTCAGATGATCTACCAAGATGTTTACTACTGTGTACCTGTTGAAGTACTATTTACTAAGGAAATATAGACGAGTAACGGTGTGATTAAGTAATAGCCGGAGCAGTAGGCCTAGTATTAGTATAATCATAGAAGCTGTAAAATAGGGCACTGTAGTGGGCCAAACACAGCAAAGAAAACAGGTGTTAAAAATTGGTTAAATTTAACTTAACAAAAGCAGAAAACTTAAATTATATATAAAAAGCTTTATGCAAGTAATGTGACCCATTTGTGTCCCCAGATAGGAGGCAGACAAATCAAATTAGCTTTTCCTTTTTAACTTGCTTTAATGCTGATTTATTCTTAATTACTAAAAAATTAGACAATGGCAGTTTTATTTATGTTATAATTTTGGTGTTTTGGTTCCAAAGATGATTGTCTTAATGATAAACCAAAAATACAAAGAAAGTAACATTAGAGCAAATCATTATATCTAACAGAATACAATAAGTGATTGAGTCCACGTGAGTCAGTCTTAGTCCAGGTGGGTCAGTCTTATTCCAGGTGGGTCAGTCTTAGTCCACGTGGGTCAGTTTTAGTCCACGTGGGTCAGTCTTTGTCCAGGTGGGTCAGTCTTCGTCCACGTGGGTCAGTTTTAGTCCAGGTGGGTCAGCCTTAGTCCACGTGGGTCAGTCTTAGTCCACATGGGTCAGTCTTGGTCCACGTGGGTCAGTCTTAGTCCACGTGGGTCAGTTTTAGTCCACGTGGGTCAGTCTTGGTCCACGTGGGTCACTCTTAGTCCACGTTGGTCAGTCTTAGTTTCCATGGGTCAGTATTAGTCCACGTGGGTCAGTCTTAGTCCACATGGGTCAGTCTTGGTCCTCGTGGGTCACTCTCAGTCCACGTGGGTCAGTCTTGGTCCTTGTGGGTCAGTCTTGGTCCACGTAGGCTTTTTAAGGAGTAAAAATAGTCTCCAGTCCCTTAGTCTGGTCCTTTGGTTGGTCTGGCAACTCTAAAATGCCTTTATAGGAAATGTAAAGAAAAAATACACTGAGCAGTGGCAGAGGTATCGGCCACAGGGATATTACCATGGTAGCACACAAGTAGTAATTATAGCAGAAATATTGGAAGGCTTATTATGGTGATGGTGATAATGTTTTAAGTAAAATGATTTTGAACAGTACTTTCACATAAATACAGCTTTTGCGTAACACTTCTAAAGTTAAAACAATAGGTGCTTGTCATATCCCACCAAATCCTTTGTCGTTTCCCCTATTTTTAATCAATTTACTAATTTTCCAGTCTGAAACAAAAAAGTCAAATGAGGTATAATTATGCTAATTTTGCAGGAACAATTACACAGTGTTAATGCTAAAATGAACAATGACAATGGAGAGACAGTGACAGGGATCATCGCTTGTGCCTTCCTTTTGTGAGTGTGAAGCTGCTGCACCTTAATCAAGACTCACTAATTAAGGACAATTAGCCTGCAGTCACTCAGAGAGATAGCACACGGGCCCTGTCATTGTGGTGGCATAGGCTCATATCGTCGTCAGTATGGCATCTTTAGAGTGCACTCATTCTTATACTGTTGCTAGAATTCGTTTATTGATTGCTGAAGCTAAGTACTTGTCATGTACTGAACACAGAGATTTATTAGTGAAATTACCGAGACTATTTCTGGTGGCTGTTTTACATCTGTGCCAAACACAATCCATCAGCGTGTGCCTTGTTTCATCTGGTAAATTAAAACATTAGAACTTGCTTAACAAAGGGTGAGTACTACTTAAACGTGCACTATGTAACTTCTTTTTGGTAAGGGTCCAGTCTGCCATCTGCATGTCTCCATGAACTGTTGCTTTGCTTTGCATGTTCCACAGTAAGGCATTACACTTGCTATGCATTTATAGAACTGCAGGTATTTTCATTACAGGTAAAGCAGCGACATCTTCATGAGACAAACAGGTGGTGTACCATCTGCCAAAAAGTTGTACAGTGCACCTTTAATATCATGACTTTAGTAAATCCTTCAAATACAGGCCCAAAATGACTTTTGGGCCACCCTGTACAATAACCCATTATTACTAACAGATACTAGAGTATCAGTTTCAACTGTTTCACACTGGCATATACGCAGCACAGCTACAACAGGAAACGTTCATAATGAATAACTACTGATGGCACTTAATTGCTATAACGACTATTGCCACTACTTGAATGATTATTAATAGCCTAATTGCTTGTGACCCTGCTGACATCTTTCTAACTACTTGATTGGCATTATGAAAACACATTTTGTTATTCAGTTTGAATGATCCAAATTATGGGTTGTTTTTAAAAGTGCACAATGTAATTTTTCTGGTGGCAAGCAGGTGGCAGACCCCAGACCAGAAAAACATGGTTTACCTTTAATTTCTCTTGCAAATGGATATAAATCTTGTATCCTAAATATTATTTCCAGCTGGCAGGAAGCTGTATAAAAGCTCTACAAAACTTGGTGTCTGTCCTCTTTCTGACAGTTCCCCAGTTCTATTGAAACATGCAGTGGCAGGTTTTGTGTGAAGTGGCAGTCGATGTGGTGCTCCTGACACAGCGCTCTGCTCTTGTGTCAGTATGTGAGCACATTTCAGTCCTGTGCGAGCCCCAAACACCTGTAATGTGCCTGTCACAATATGTCACTCCTGCACCACTTTAACCTGCAGCTGTACTACCCACCACAGGTGCTAGGGGGTGCCACTAAGACAATAAACTTCCAGTGCCATATAAGAGATAGGAGACAAGAAATGCTGGGAAAATAAAACTTTATGATTGTGTCAGTTATAATGTAGTAGTAAGATTGACATATTAGTGTATTTTCAATGCCACATACTTTTTCTGGTATGCTATATTTGACTTATTGGGGCATCATCTGAAACTCTTGAACATCCAGATGTCTTCTATTTTTTGTTTTCATTCAGTTTAGAATATATTGAAGGGTAACATTGACAAACATGGATAAAACATTTTGACCTGTTTCACATTTTAACAACATCAGTTTTTAGTTTTATTGTGAAAAGTTTCACATTGAGTGCGCAAGCTGTATGATCTGTAGCAATATGCAGGGCAAGATCGAGCCAAGCACTTTTCATTTTGCTTATGTCTAATGACAGATGACAGGTGATAGATAGCAAGGCTCTCCAACTCCACCGACTTATAGTCATAGGCCTTCTGTAATATGCTCCAGGCCTGCATTTTAAACATGCCAATCCACCTGGAGACTACAGTCCACATGTATAGCACTAAAGAAGGTCTGTCTGTGCGTAACCAAAGACACATGTACACCTTTACAGGCTCTGGACTGTTGTGGCATGTCAGTGTGCACCTAACTCAAAGGTTGAAGGCACCAATCATAAAAGGTTATCTGTGCATGCTCATCTGTGTCGGTGCCGTGTACAGTAACCAGCCACATTTCCTCTGTTTGGGGTTTGACTTGTGTGCCGGGACACTCACTCCTAGATGTCCCATAATTCTGCTTTATATTTTGGGCTTCAAGAAAAAGCTGGTCCTAAAATCATTCGCTATTTAGATCCTGAGCTGCAGTTTATAGCCACTGATTCCCTCACAGCTTTCCTCCTCATGCCACCAAAGAGCGCGTGAGGATTTATCCACATAGAGATCCAAAATGAGCCTTATAGGCTTGGGATACTTGTGCACATCTCGCTCTGAATAGCATGCAGCGTGTTGATACGTGGGATTGGAGCAGCTTGGGTTCCACATATGTTTAGCTCCCTGTTCTATGGAGGGCAGAGCGCAGGGCCACCACAGGGTGCAGCACACCCAGGACCAAGGAGGGAACCAGCCACAGTGCTCAAACATAGCTTCGGGGTGTTAGAGGAAAAGGGACATAGCTAAATGAGCAGTCACTGAGTGTACAAATCTACAGGTCCTTTTCGGTTCGGTGGCCCTGTGATCACAGTCTGACAGATGCCATGTCTGAACAAACATCTCCATGTGGCTGAAGGCACACTCGGTCTTGGGAAACAGGAGGAAGCCAGGAGGGAATCAGTGGCAGGATGGGACATCTTGAGATCTGAGTGTCCAAGCACACAAGTGTGCTCCAAACAGGAAATGTGACTGATTACTGTATGCGGCACCAACACAGATGTACATGCACAGATCACCTTTTATGATTGATGCCACTAACCAATGGATAAGGTGCACACCAACATGCCACAGCAGCCCAGAGCCTATGAAGGTTTTACAGGGAAAGTCGCTGTGCACCTAGAGCGAGTCTGTATGTGCCTTTGGTTACACACAGACAGGTGTGCTCTGGATGCGCGCTCTGGATGTATACTCTGGTCTCCAGGCGCATTGGCACATCTCAAAGGCAGGCCTAGAGCTTATTACAGTAGGCCGGTGTCTACAAGTCGGTGGAGTCAGTCACATGCAACCTATTCTGTCATTAGATATAAACAAAATAATAAATACTTGGCTCTGCACATTTCTGCAGATCATACAGATCATGTGCTCGGACCTGTTTAAAGTGACGTAAATCCGGTTAAAAAAAAAAAATCCACGTTTGTCAGTTCTACGTTGCTGTAAGAATAGAATTGTCCTATTTTAATTTATTGTGCAAATTGTCAATATGTCTGAGATTTCATGTAATCATGCAATGTCCATTAAGATTATAATCCACACTAACTGGGAAATACAGCCACCACATAACTACTAGAGATGAAACAATACTCAATATAATATTAATTGTTCAATATGACCGTCACAATTCAATACAAATGTATGGCTGTTTTTTTGTTATTCACCAAAATATAAAAATGTTTTGAAATTGTGTCGAGATACAAATCTAATCAAAACTAAATTGCTGCAGTTCTGATAACTATATCTTTCTAACCCTCCTCTCTCACCTGTCACACTCTGTTATTGTGCAGCCAGGATTGGGGCCTGCTCCCTCCCTGGTGCCTTCAGACCTTAATTGGATGGTGTGGTGTGAACTCTGGGTTTGTGGTGACACCAAAGTGAATTGAATAAAAGCTTGTTGATAGAGTTTGCACTTTGCTCTGACAGCCCGACAAGGAAACAGTAGAGAATGGCAATCACACACGATGTTGTCTGCCAGGGCTTGAGGACTGTCAACGTTAACAGCATACTAATCTGAAACCACTGTTCTGGATTACACACTGGTTAATACAGCCACATGACCCTGGCCTGCAGCTTTACTGGAGAGTTTGTGTCCTGTATGAACTGTGAGATAAGACTTTCAATCCAAGAGGAGCTGAAAATGGATGAGAAACTACTGGAGGTTTGACTGAAATCATTTACTTATATAAGAAGCAAGGGTGGTTATCTGGAGGTGGGTGATGTAGTGGGCACTATGATCAGCTGATGATGCACGGTGGATGCAAAAATTGTTTCAAATTTTCAAAAAGAAGAACTTAAAACTTAACTTAAATACTTTGGTAATGTCTTACTAATGGTAATGGTATACTGAGATGGTGTTTAGTAGTCAGCAAAGTCCAAATCTTAACATTTTTCCTTCATCAAAAACATGCCTGAAGAGGTTTTAGATGTCACCCAATGCATGTTTCAGTAATTTAAAGATCCCTCCTGTTCAAACCCTCCTTATGGTTAGCTGTATGATTCTGTCCAAGGCTCATTTCACAAGTCCATGTCATCCATGCTCCCACATAATTCACCATAAATATACAAAAGCACGATACGAAACTGTACACAACGACTTGTCAAACCTGATGCGATGTGCGGTAGGTTCATTAACGGGATGCACGCTGATTGTAATGATATAGCTTTCTGAAGGGGGAGTGACTTAGCACGGAGAGCAAAGGGAGCGGGGACTAAAAAAACTAAAGAAAAACTGATAAAACATAAACATGTTAATATGCAGCATTTTCAAAACAATGAAAGGTAAGATGGTGATCGAACTGTTATGTGTTAGGAGTTTTCACCTTTTTGGGATTAATGTAAGTAAAATGCAACCGGTAATCATTTTCTTCAGTGGATTTGACCCCATCCTCATTGGTGCTGGGTCAGCCTGACAGGAGCATGGGCACATAAATCAAAGTGAACTCTTAATTTGACTCCTTAAAACCACTCTAGTCAAAAGTGTAGCATTAGCAATAATACTTAAATTGCTAATAAAAGTTGCAAGCATACATATAACCCCACATTTGTAAATATAGATAGGTGCCTTATAATGATACTTTAAGGGTGCTCTCGAGGAGGCCGCGATGAACTAGTGCAACTGATTGATTGATGTCAAGCGTCAACTCATGTACTCTTTGCAAGCTTTTACTACATGAACAAGAATGAACACAGTTTTCTGCTCTAGTAGTTTTAACTGCCCCAGCAAATGAGCATATATATGTCACTATAAATGAGGGTGCTAGACCCATCAGTCCCAAATGTGAGACACTGGTCCCCTGTGTCTTAACTATTGATTTGTCCCAGTTCTGATTGAAAAATGAACCATGAGTCCAGAATAAAGATTTTTTGATTGAATTGATTGATAGACAAGCGTCAACTCATGTACTCTGAGCCTTTAATTTTTAGACATGCAACAACAAAACATTGCCTGAAAATGAACATGAGGCAAAAAAATATCCTGCAGATTATGACAATATTACATGCTCTTTTTGCTATTTCAATTACAGCCCACCGTTCCCAACCCGAGCCCTGTGTCCCCTGTTTTAAACTTTGAAATTTGGTCCCTGTAGTATAAAATTCAGAGTTCTAAAAATTTGAAAGCTGGATAGAAATAGACTACATAGTGCTAGATTGCCTGAAAATGAACAATATACAGCAGAAGTAGTAATCTAGTCTACTTTCAAGCTTGAATAACTGCAGGGGGATATTGCTTAAATCTGTGTCAAACTGATTTATAAAACAGTGCAAACTACACAAAACTGAGAAATTAGTCACTGCCACATAAAAAACAAATCTACAGCGGTAAAAGGACAACAACATTAGCGTGTCTCTAGATCCATCCTGCTCAAGTGGGATGTCAGAATATGTCAAAGTGAAATAGAGCAGTTGATGAGCTGGTTTTAAAATATATTACTTTCCATACTCATTAATTCTGGTTAGTGACATCTCAATAGTTGACGTCATTTTAGCTGAATTAAAAAGCATAATTAGGTTGGTGCATCGGATGTTATCTCTCCCATGGGCGCAGGAAGATGAGAGGTTGTTTTCATGCATTAGGATCAAAGGACCAGTGGAATGATTTGATATTGCACGGTCTAATAATTTGTCACAATACGGTTGAGATGGATTTTCACCTGGCACTCCAGCTATAACGTATGAAGATGCACCAGCAGAACTGTTTAAATCCTCATCCAAAACACCCAAGCATTTTATAACTTTGAAACATTGTATAGATGTTTCAAAGTTACTGATTATAAACCGCAGCAAAGTGCAAACATTATGAAATAGTGTAAATGGCTCGCATCAGTCCTCACTTAAGCATCCTCACTAATGCATTCCTCACAGAGAGTTATAAGCGCTTTTCACGGTAAAGCAAAAAAAAAACAACTACCATGCTAACAGCTCACTTCCTGTTTTAGATGCAGACAACACATAACAGTCTTATTTTGACCAAACACATTTTGCTGAACTACAAAAATCAGGTAACGTCTAACCCCTTACCTTCAACATTTGTCTGAAACCTTTATATTTTACAATAGTCTAACCCTTCAACACTATTTTGAACTGATACCTATATATAAATGTCCTATATATGACCTTGCTATGACCCTGTGAAGTACCTTGTGCACCTTCTGGCTGTTCTAAAGGCGCCATACAAATAAATAATCTTGATTCTTCCAGTGCAGCAGCAGAACCTTGTTAAACCACACTCTATCTCTATCTCTTCCTCACACACACAGAGCGAGAGAGAGAGTATCTACTAGACCCCTGAAGGCTCCAAGTCTCTGTTAGCCCTGTAAGCAACTGTCTAAGATAAAGGCTCATAGTTGCTGCTTTGCCTTCAGTCCCACAGCCCCTGAAAACAAAAGACAAGAACAAGGGATTATGACATTTAGTGGAGAATGCCATCAGAAAGTTCAAGTGCAGCATTATTTCTGTCTATAACAATGTAGATTATAAAACCAGAACAATGCAAACTGATGACTTGGGAGGACACAATTATGTAAGTGGTGGTCCCTCAGGTGCTCCACGCTCCTCCACAGCAAATTACAGATTGGACATGTTTTCTATTTTAATTTCACTATCTTAATCCTAGCTGTCTCGGTCATTTACATAAGAATGAGAGTGTCAAAACGACTTACACTGGCTGCACAGTTTATCCATATGAAGTGACTGTTGACTTTGATATGACTTTGATATATATGAGAAAATATGCAACAGTTATTCTTCCAGTGAGATAGTTTGGGTCTGTGCTTTGGAATTTTAAGATGTAAAAATGTCAGATGGAGGGAATAGGTCAGTTAAATTACTCTATGGAGAGATACACATATTGTAAAGGAGACATACATTGGGACATGGACAGATAACTACAATAATTAGCCAATATGTTTTTTAATTTCTTTAATCTTTATTTATACAGGGAGAGCACAATAAGAGCACCCAGGCTCTTCTTTCCCTAGGCGCCCTGTTCAAATACAGAAAAACAGGTGCAGTTGTGAGTATAAATGTTTCCTACCAGATTATTAAATTGCATTTGTGGTACCAAAGTATCCAATTTTGCATGTCCTTGAAATATATTCCATTTTTGGGAGGCAAAACAGCCAAAAGCCCTTTTTCCCATTTCAGTTCTGCTGTGACCAGCCCTTAGATTTATGCAATCATGAGTCATAACCTCCGATTTGTGGTGTGTGGAAATCTGATGAAATGAAATGAAGAGAAACTGTTATATTTAGAAGATGAAGTTCAGTGAATCTTAAAATAAATCGAACAATAAATTGAACATTTTCTCTTTCAGTTTTGTCTTCTACACATTAGATTTTTTTTTTCAACCCTGCATAGATGTGAAAAAAACTCTCTGATTACTCACATCAGATGTACAGTAACTGTTTACATGACATTTCAATAACCTGATAAATCTAAAAATCAGATAGTGATCAAATTTTTGAGGTACAGCCATGGAAAAAGAAAAAATGCAAATAACAACCAAAGTCCTTTCATCCGTGTAGGCCTTCAATACATTTTGAAGCTTGATATACTGTTACAGGGAAATATCCCGATAAACGATAATGCCACTGACGTGGCATGTGCACATGTTGAGAGGCAGGTGCTCGACTAAGAAAAAAGGGAGCTTTTCCATATCGCCTGAAATGAACTTATCCACGGGTTTTGAAAGTAAGCAAAAAAATATTTAGCTTCTTTAGAGATTACTTTTAGGTGTGTGCCTCCTGAGGTTTGGCAGCAAAGCTTTGTGCTTATAGGTGTATTTGAGCTGAGAGACCAGCAAGAATATTTCTAAAAATGAGAGACAGAGCAAAAAAGGAACATGTCTGGGGTCCCTTCTCCAAGAGCTTATGATAAAAATAAATGTAATTTCCTATAATCTGGGGTGTTTTAGGTGAAGAAGTCCTATCTCTTATCAGTCTGATATAGAATAATGGGATATAGGCTCATTATTGTAGCCTATCTCCCAGATTCAGAGCATGCAATTGTTTATTAAGCTTATTATGGAATTTGTAATAAAACCTTAAAAATATAAAATCAACAGAGAAGTTGTCTTGAATCAAAAAGTCTGGTTTATTGAATCAGTTGTGCACAGTTGTCAAAGAGCTGTTGTCCCTAATGGTCTTGTCTCACCCTCAGCTGATAAATGAACAAACATGCAGTGTATTTACACCATTAAAACAATCGTGCCAGTTTAGTTTAGTCCAAGTGGCTGGAGGCCGCTGGACGCAACAAACAAGAGATACACCTGTGCATAACAGATGGTATTATGAAGATTGGGTTTGACACCAGCAGACGTCTCTATGAATAAACATTAAAGGTAAGGAGATCCAGAATAATATGTATAAGTACAAATAATACAAATAATACAAAAACACATAAGTCCCTGCTTCAGCCCTCTGAGCACAGCTTCTGTCTGAGCAGCAGCCTCACACTGGGCTGTGGAGAAACGCTCCAGAGAACAATCACAGTCCAGCCTAAAGCTTTTGTCCACACACCTAGACTTAATCGTTATGTTGTTTTTGAGAGAATTCATCTGATCCTTCCTGAGAAATGTGCCATGCATCCATGTGATATACTCACGCTGTTGAATCTACAGACGTATTATTGCATCTCTGTTCTGATCATAACATTGTGAATATGAGGCGGATTGTCCAAAAATAAAAAATAGCTAAAAGTTTATTTTATGTAGACCATCTTTATGGACTAAAACTACAGTCCACTTAAGTAGTTACTGAATCATTGTTGATAAACTATTTGTCCATTCTGAATCAAATCTTTCTTCATGCCAGTGGTGGAATGTAACAAGTACAAATACAAAGTAGTGTACTTAAGTACAAATCTTAGCCATTTGTACTTTACTTAAGTAAATTTTAAAACTGACTTTTACTTCGCTACATTTGAGAGCAAGAATCTGTACTTTCCACTACATGTTTGAACTGGACTGAAAAGTAAAAGTATTTTTTATTGTTGTTTGAGACTTGCTGCAAAGGCTCATGGGTACATTTGTCACATGTTTGTAGTTTGAGCAAACAAAAATATACAAATAAAAACAGCCAGAAAAAAATACCATGTCAATTGTTCCTGTTGAACAAAATTTAGCACAAATCTTTAGCAAAATCACTACATGTGAAGCTTTATAACATCTTAAAATGTGTGTGAAACACTTTTACTTTTTACTCTTTAAGTACAATTTTAAACAAGTACATGTTTCATGTGATTCTTTTACTTCAGTAGTTTTTGCTTCAGTATCTTTACAACAAAATGGAGTACGTCTTCCACCACTGATTAAGGCTAAGTGTCAAATGACAAAAAAGGGACTTGATTATTGCCTCCATTACTGTCCCATGCTTTAAGAACAGTATAGTTTTTGGTAGTTCATTTGAGCTCAGATCCTGCAGCACCAGCTCTCCCACTCCATTTGTGATGAGAGATGGCTGAACAAAAGCCCATTTTTCCTGTTGATTAGATGATTAAAGGTTAGTTCTGTAATGTCCCCAAAACACTGCCCATGACATTTTCTCAAGGTGCTTTCTTCAATTACTGCATTTGGTCTAACCCAGATGTCACCTTTTATTATTTATTTCCACATCCATTAGAAGGCAGGATTTAGGACACCTATAAAAGGTTAATACAACAGAAGAGAACAGAGGACAATGAAAAGTAAGAACCACTATTTACATAGCAGAAAAACAACGGGTGTAATCAGATAATCTATGGATTTCAGGCACAAAATAAATCTGAAATACAAAGCACTGGGTGATGCTTGTAAAACCATAAATGGATTTAAAGAATAACAGAGGCATGTCAAAGTCAAATTATTAAAAAAAAAAAAAAAAAAAGAAACACTTCCACTATTTTATATTCTTTTTTTTTTTTTACACTTTTGCTAGAATACAAAAAAATGCATTGGTACACATCAATATTTTGTGGACCAAGTGTGTGTTTGGCTCCAGTCAAATGAAGCTCATCAAGGCTCGCAGTTACAGTAGTATCATAGCAACCAAAGAGCCAATCCAGAGCGAGGCTGTTGAAGGTAACGCCCCCTTAGCAGAGACGCTTAGCAACACTGTTAATCAAACCTGTTGCTAACGCTTTCGGGAGCAACCTCAAGGAAAGAAGGCATCTGATTTGTCTGTTATGAAATATTCAGATCCTTTATAGACAAAACAGCAAAATCAAAACACCAGGATTATGTAGAGTGGGTTAATACAAGCATTTTAAGACCAAAATGAGGAGGCTCACGGCAGCAGTTACAGAGAGAAGGGCGACAGTGTTTCAATATAAAGTGAATTGGAGCCAGAGTTGATGCAGCCGGAAACGCGTCCACAAGCCCTTCCTATTTGAGACACGGCCGCTAGCCAGTTAGCTACGCTCATTTATACAATAAGTGGTCTATATCCAAAATTATGTCTTCATTAAAGGCGCAGTCTGTAAGTTTCTGCAGGAAGCATGTCACCTGCAACATAAAGTTAAAACCATACTTTGGAACATTCTCCATGGAGACAGTTTTATGCCGTATTTATGCCATATTGTGGAAGATTATAACCAAAGGAACATCATTTCCATGGAAACAAGCAGGAGCAGGCTCTCCTTCAGGCTACACAAGAATCAGATTTGTGGAAATGCAGGCCACTCAGAGTAAGGACACGTTTTTTTTTTTTTTTTTTTACAAAGTTCAACAGCAGCTCATTTTGATGTCAGCGACACATCAACAGCAGTGCACAAACAACAAAATAAAAATAAGTGCCATTAAATCATAACAGCTCCCTTTATGTTAGCAATTACCATAATACGACGCAAAACACAAATTGATTTTTTCATTATTATCTTATCTCTTTGTTGCTTCTGTGCAAAGTCTTGCTGCTATAGTTTGTATAAATTAGGAAAATGTCGAGGTTTGGCAAAGCATAATGATTTCGTGCACTGCAGAAAGTTAGTTGTAAAAGAAGTTGTTCGCGTTTATGAATACAAGCAGGAGGTCCTCTTGAAAAGTTGCATAATGGACCTTTAAAATAGTCTTTTTCATATTATTTTAAAACAATCGATACAATGTTAAGATAGAATAAGTGAGATAGCAATGTAACTAATTGCTATCTCACTTATCACATTTATCGCAATTATAACTTTTAGCTGACAGTGACAGAAATACACAAGCCCTTTATTAAAAAAGAAGTAACAATCCAAAGTACACATCTTGGGGGAAAAGTACACCTGATTACTAATATATTCATAAAACACATTGTGATTGTCTGTGGGCCCATGCCACCGAGTTGACAGACTTGTTAAAATCCCACAATCAAACATAGTGACATTCATATCTCAGTTGGATGATCAAATAAATAGCTTTAATAATGATCTTGTTGATTAATTTACCCTTTACACCCTTTAGAGTCTGTGAAAGGTCAACTCATAATAAAAACAGTTTGCAGCTTGGCATTTTCTGACAGCCCGTCTCAAAGATAGCACTTCCATGATGATTAAGATGGAGCGGTGAATGTTCACGGTGCATCAGAGGGGATTTAAACTTTCTATGAATAGCACAAATGTCTCGAAATATCACCAACAAATAATCCACTATTTTAGGTTTGTTTTCCCTGGTGTTTAAAAATAGGTATTGCGTTGCTTTATTATCCCAAGAACAGCTAACGTTTGATTTATTTGACTTATATTATTTCATGTATTAACATTTACTTGAGTCATTAGTATTTTGTAAATTACTTATTGGTACTTATTTTATCAACAATTAATATTTTTTTCTGATATTATGTTTGAATACATTATTTACTTTTTCATAATAATATTGGTTCAGTTTGGGGAGCGCACCGATACAATGAAAACGTGTGAACGTGCAGAGGAGTCGCGAGATGAGTTGCGTTAAGCTGTTGAATAAAGAGACGAGCTGTAACTGTCCTGGCATGTTGGTCAATTTAAGCAAGAAGACAGCAAAAAAATACATCATATTAAATCTAACTGTAACCCGCCAAACCACAGCCTCAGAGACTGGCGAGAACAATATATTAGGGTTACATCATCACTCTATTCTCTATGAAAAAGTGGGCTGGCTGTCACTGTCTGTTAGAAGAGAAGAGCACTGTATGAGATATATCTATAAGTGAGGTGTTCTGGTACTTCAAAAAGTGTCAGAACACCTCACCTACAGGTTAATCACTGATACCAGATCATAAGGCTGCATAAGGCTAAGGACTACCTGCACTGAAATTGAGACAGGAAAGAGGGCTTTTAGCTGTTCTGCTTCACAAAGATTGAATACACTTCAAGGAAAAGCAATACTGGATATGTTGGTGACACAATCGCAATTAATAATCTGGTAACAAACTTTAATAGACACAAATGTTTTATATGGACTTGCATACTTGGTTGTTTTGTTTGTTGTTCTGTTAGTATTGTATTTTAAACAGGGTGCCTACGAAAAAGAGAGCCCAACTGCTCTCATTGGGTTCCCCTGTATAAATAAAGATAAAGTACTAAGCATGGGACAGTATTAAAGTACTCTGCGACTAACTATAATACCACACAAAATATATAGATAAAAAATACTGACAGTTTAAACATGTTATGGACATATACTCACTGCATAACTTTTCTGGTAGAGAGTACACCACATGCTTGTTAACATTGAGTTACTTTGCCTGAAATGTTCCATGGTATGGCATTAAGTCCATCGCTCTCCAGTCAAACAAGCAGGTGGCAGGCCAAGTTACAGGTCAGATCTGGTGAGTTTTAAATGTGCTTGGTAAAATAAAACACCTGCAATTTAATAAGATAGATTACTTTAGTACTGTGGGATATTTCAGGCATAGCAATAATATCTCCATGGAGACCAACCGCAATAAAAGTTACACAGTGGACCTTTAAGAAAAAAACATGATGAATAAGTAGCCCTTTTTTCTGGTGTTTTATTGGTGATTAATTTTGTTGGGGGTAATCACAATTATACAAAATGTACCACTATACAATAAAGGAAGACCATTTATTGTGATCTGCTACATTATTGTCCAATACTAGCACAACATAACAATTGTAATTTCAAACATTACGATGTAGAAATGTGCAAATGCTGAGAAACTTTAAAAGGAATTGACCTTATACTCTGTAGGTCTAATATCAGTTTTCATGCATTAGTTGTGGGCAAAGATGAAGGACGGTGTTAGGGAGTCGACAGGACTGATCACTCTGTCTCTCCTGATAAATGACAACTGAGAGTTACAGAGCTGCCGAGCGGCACCTGAAGGCCACACGCCACTCTCACTATGGATGTCCCTGTCAGCTTCTCCACACAATCGGACTCCACAAAACACAGTACAGAACAGAAAACCAAACGCTACAAGAAAAAATAAACCACACGCCGTGAGACGAACTGCAAAATATAAAGGTGAGAAGAAGCGACTTGGAGCGAGCTGTCATGGCAACGGTCTAAAAATGGCAAGGCAACAGTTAATTAGCACCTCCACCCACAGGTATGAAGCATGCATAATAGCCAAGGTGACAGGACACCTGCTCTAAAATCTCAGATAGTTTTCACCTGCAAGTATTTCAAGTGCTCCGTGTGTCGACTTTAACCCACTTTCACTTAGATGAAGGCAGCACAAACGTGTGAGGGAAATACCTGGAGATGCACTGCCTGATCTGTCAGGAGATAAAGGCAGACATATGCCCCAGTGGGATTTGTGGACGCCATTTAGAGAGAGCTGCAGCTGCAATATTCAGGTTCTGGGTGGTTAGCTTGTCCCTCAAGACCTCTGAATCTAATGAAGTGATAAAAATAAGGCATTAATTCAATCATCAGCAAAAGTGTGATAAAGAGTTGGCACGTGCGTGTGCGTCAGAGCTGGAGTCAGTTATGTTTCTGGAGTCTATTTGTCACTGTTGACTGTGTGTGGAGTCCATTCCAGTCCCCGGGGCCACAAAACAATATAAATAAATGTAAAATAGTATGGCTTTTGTAATGCTTTTTAGTGCATTAAAACATATTTAGAAGTTCAAATTCACAATGCCATTTTAACACAAAGATTGGATATACATTAAAATACACACATATGCATTCTTGTGGCTTCTAAAAAAAACCTTGGCATCAGTGTGTGTGTTTTTTCTACATTTGTCTACATTTGGGTACCACACACATTAATTTCCAAGGAGGTACATAATTGTTGGAGCACCCTCTGTCAGTGGTGGGAATGAACAGCGAAAAAATAAATGCAAAGCTGTTCATGCTCCCAAAACAGGCCTTTACTTCATCCATGTGAACAATGACTGCAGGGGAGCCCTATACAAGTGCAGAGACTCGTAGATATTAATTTGATCTCTACTTAGATCCAAGAAAATTAAATCAGCTTTGGGCATAAGATACCAACAACTGTCAAATCAATACAGATGACTACTTTATACACTGCAAAACATGTGATTATACTGCTCCATTATGGGTTAGTTGGAAAAAAAGCATTCAACTGATATTGTTTTTCCTTACAATACTTTTATTATGAAGGTCAAAATGATGAAAATCTGTCCTACAAATGAGTGTAAAAGTTGTAAAAATAATGTAAAATCAGCATCAACCATCAAACTCATATCAGGTGATCTCTAAAGTCCATCCATCTCCCTGCAGATAACCCAGAGGTTCACCAAAGTGGGAGAGAGTGGCCTTAATAACAGACGCTGACTGAGCACCTGCCATCTGCTCCCAGAACAAAATGACTTTTTAATTCTCTGCAACTGGCACCAACCAATATGAAGATGTAGCCTGTACAAACGAGAGATTAAAAGTACCTGCGCCCTTCGTCCTATAGCACTCAAAGTCATTTCAGCGAGTCGCAAATTTCTCCTTCTAGTAATATATGTGACGAAGTGACAAATCCAATTCAATTAGTTATGTTTATTTACATCAGATTTAGATTAGATCATTGCATTTTGTCATAACATGGGAGGAGTTGGCATAAACAAATGGTGAATTAATTAAAAAAGTGTGATATAGATTTAAAAGCTCGGTTTTTATGCTTTTTAATTGGCAGCTCTTTAAAATGTCATAGTTTTCATTGGTGATATGAGTGTCTGTGCCATCACTTTAATGTAAAAAAAAAATACCCTCATAATACTTTTTATAATAAATCCCGACATTAACACAGTGACATAAAGATCATTTTGAGGCCTTGATGATATAACAGTGAAGACAAAAGCCCTTATTTTACATCAGTAAGGGTGTCTCATATATGCTGAAATCGGTCACTCAAATTACCTCAAAGACAAAACATATAATATCACAAAGAACTGCAGCTAACTACTTTATTTCTGACTTTATAATGTATGTGTGCTGGTAATTATGTTAGTTATTGTACTTAATGGATTGCCACAATACAAGGCTCGATACTCAACACAAATTTTGACACCATAATGACAATCAAACATTTTTTTTAGACAATCCAATGTATTTTTCAACACAAAATAATAGTTATATTATATGTATATTATACCATGTGGTCTCAGTTTTGATATAAATCCAGATCATTCTAAAAAATATTCAGGAAAAATTCAGCTATGTGACTTTTTGAGTACTGTATTTTTCAGACTACACATCGCTCTAAGTAAGTCGTACCAGCAAAAAAATGCGTAATAATGAAGTCTCACTGGACTATAAGTCGCATTTTTTGGGGTGCATTTTTTTTTTTTTTTTTTTAACAAAATCTGAGACCAAGAACAGACACTTTACCTTTAACCCTTTAAGGGCTGAGCACATTACAAATTTTTTTTTTTTTTTTTTAGCCATAAAAATCATGTTAAAGGAAGTATCAGCATGTACTTTTATTCACGTGTGTGTTTATAACTAGGCCTGTCATGATAACAAATTTTGAAGTACGATACAATAATGCTGAAGTAAATACATACAATAAACACAATAATAATGAAACTATTTTATGCCACTGACACAATAACCCAGGAGCAGATTTATACCACAAAAACTATTCTAAAATAAATTGTTAAATAGTATATTGTTTATATTCTTAAAAACATGAGCTGCAATCAATAAGTAGCAGAATGAAACACTTTAATACCTAGTTTGCATTTGTAATAAGTCATAGAAGTTATTAATTCAACCAAAATAACCAACAATTTCCCAGTTGTGCAAAGAAAAAGCACCCATGATAAATACTGACCCCCAAAAATGATTGTCCCATCGTACAAATATTGAACGCTAAATCTGCATAGTAATTTTCATGACAGCGAATTTATAACCTACTGCAGGGATTTCATAAACAGAGAAACATGCCCTTATACTTAGCCCATGGGCTTGGAGCCTGTTCTGAATACATGCAT
Organism: Periophthalmus modestus; assembly: GCA_019594935.1. NCBI lineage: Eukaryota > Metazoa > Chordata > Actinopteri > Gobiiformes > Gobiidae > Periophthalmus > Periophthalmus modestus. The sequence goes on along the minus strand of JAIEZT010001390.1, from coordinate 22,426,854 downwards.
ATATGTTTAAACTTTAAAGGTTACAAACACTGCCACTATCATCCACAATTTCCACTTCTGTGCAACTTAATAAGAGTTGATTTGTCAGTGGTCAGAGAGCTCAGGGGAGGAGAGAGGACACTGTCACGCCGCAGGCTATAATTCATGGGACCAGGCGCTGTATAATGAATCAGATTTGAGTGGTCTTTTCTCGACTTGACTAACATTTACATAATATGTAAATAAGGCAGAGTGTTGCTCCCAATCTGTTGTGTCATTGCACCATCATACAGCACTTGAGATGTAAGTACAAGACTTTCAACATTAAACCACAACAACAGGGTCTTGGTCACGCTTATTTTCTTTTATTAATTTCATGTTGTATTTTTAATCAATTGTTTTTATTAGTTTTAAAGGTTAAAGGTCATATATTATGTAAAACTTTCTCCAAGTGCTCCCAAATGTCCAAATATTTCAGAAACGGTCGGGTTTGAACTTGGTGAAAGAAATTCTCCCTGGCTGAGAAATAGTGCTGAGGTGACAGACAGCTGATGGACTGTGGGAAAAGTTTGAGAATGGTATAAAGTTACACATAGGAACCAGCACAATGTACTGGCACCCTGCTGCCTGCTGATCTGATCATATGTAACCAACACTCTCATAATGCAAACTTGAGAGTGCTGATTGGTGTGGGTTAAGATTTATTTCTGGAGGGACACAGATTTTGGGTGAGATTATACCACTTAATAAAAAGTGACCAATATGTGGAATCAACTGATACTGAGACTGGAAAAAACAAACAAAAACAAAACACAAATAAGACAAAACTGATCCAAATCTGTTCTGTAGCTGCTGTTTATCCCTCAAACAACTACAGAACAACAGTGTATAAATAAAAACTCAAACATTATGAGACTTTCAGGGTAAACTGTGATCAGTAAATAGTCTTATTGCATCAGTTCATAGGCCCAACCAGGACATCAACTGACCCGATATTTGAAAGCCGATATTTTTCAGTTTCGGTGCCACCAGTATCAGACGGGTGCATCCCGAGCATGTACAACCTTGTCCCACTTTATGGGTGCTATATTTTACAATTGAGCTCACATGTGTCTTATAAGAGCTGAACCTTTGTCTTCTCCTGGGCTCTCACCTTGGCTGAAGAGACTAAGAAATGTAACTTTCACATTCGGATTAACAGAAGAAATTCATTTTTGGTGTTACCTCTGGATTTTTTTTCTTAACCAATTTAATTTATTTTTGAAATGGTGTACTTCTGACATGTTAATGCCATATGAACCATCTTGCACTCTGAGATGTTATTGCTATTCAGGGACCTTGAAGAGCAATAACATCTCCAAGCAGGTGGCGGACCCTGCCTCAAAAATGTTACACAGCGCACCTTTAATATAACCATTTCAGGACAAAGTAACATTTTTCTCAGCACATCTGTGTATAATGATTTCAATTTGGCACGGCTTTAACCCTCCCTTGGCTCGCTCTTCTTGCAGTTGACATAGAGAGCATATTGCTGCTGACCTTCCTCTCATATGATACGAATAACTTGCAGTACAGTACAGACAAAGTAAGAAAATATAACAGCTGCACAATACCGCAAAACTTGTAATCCACTTAAGCCATCCTACTACCAGTTTAAAATCGTGACAAAAGTATATCGAGAGGGATCGTTTGCCCTGTTGAGAGTCACTTGAAAACAATATTTAAATGTACAAATAGGCCACTGTGAAATGAGTTTAATGAAGAACTTTGGCAGCACTTTGTAATGACTGCTGCTTTAGTAACAGATGGAGCAAATGTCTGGCCGTTCACACTTACAATAGGTGATGATTTAAGCGTCACGCAGTAAGCAGCACTCGGCAAAACTCACTCAATCGTCGATGGAAATTTCAAACCGAACAGACTCAGGTCCAGATGTCTGTATATGTCAGCACTACTTCTCTCTGTGGAGGAGCCATGATATATATTTGAAATATTAGTGTCATGTAGAATAGAATTAAAAATGAAGAGAATGAAAATATGCATTGCTTTGTGTAAGTGTTTGCTTTTGTTGTGTTCTCCAGTGTGGTTTTAAACTGCAAATGGAAATCAAGTGAACTGAAGTCCTCGCTAAGCGCTATAAATCTACAAGATAAGCTTGGTAAATATGTTCAGTGAGAATTCTGTAGAGGTCTAGCGAATAGACTTTAAATATTTTCTAGCAGACAAATTGAAACTAAACTGATCAGTTACCTCAAAGCAAAAATTTCCCCCAGAATAGTCAAACTTGATTTTTGTCCTGTGACTTATTTAGTATCGATACTTGAGAATTAATACTAGATTTAGTGTCAATTAGTATCTGATATTTGGTTCAGCGGATCATTGTATTTTATTCTAATATGGTAATGAGTTGGGTTTTTTTTTTTTTTTTTTTTTTTTGGTGACAAGTGGCGTCCCAAATAACTATATCCCAAAATAGTCGTTTGACTTACTTCAGTCATTGGCATCACTGTGTTTTATTTTTACTTATTTAACTAGCATGTTGGGACACAGTCGTGGCACTAAACAGCTGTCATTGTCAGTGATGATTTATTGCAGTCACTGAGACAGTCTTCACAGTTCTCCAGCTGTATTTTGGAACATCTTTAAGGAAGTTTCCAGTTTATTTAGTTTATTTCACTGTTGATGGACAAAGTAAAAAATCAGGTTCACTTTGAAAAATCTAGAACAAGTTACAAGTCCGATCCGTGAAGAGGCGACCCCAGTTACAGTAAGAAAGCAGTAGGAGAGTAACTGCTCTTGAAACTAACCAAACTGTCGAACCTTATTACTGTTTGTTAGGGATTAGGTCTTCAAACTTGCCATATTAATATTTTGGCATTGAGCCCTTTCAACAATATCACAATTTTGGAAGCAAATCAGGTTAAGAAAAATAAATAAAAAGTTTCACCTGAGCGTTATGCAAGTTTTTATTTTATGTGGATAGGCCCAGTACTATTTTCTTAGACGACGTGAAAGTATCTAGTAGTAGTAGCTTAATTTCAAACAATGTGCGTACTGGACAACTTATAATGCTATGCACTTCAATCAAACATAGTATAACCTTGGATTAGTCCGTGGTGAATATGGTATGGTATGGCTTTTTTAGACAGGAAAGCCAGGTTATAGCATAAGCACCAATTTAGTACCTGTAGTCCCTGGACAGTCTGAGTAAGAGTTAAGTAAGAAGAACAGTTTGGTGTAGGTGGATGAAAGACCTGTAAACATATGGTACATACATCAAAATACAACACATCTTGCCCCTCAAATACGCCATTTCTAAAAACATTCAGTTCACACACACATATACACAACTATAAAATGTATCCACACACACACACAAGCAGTCAATTTCAGATATTCCACAGACTCATGGCAACAATAGAAAAAGCTGATTTATTTAGAATATGATTAAAAACAAGCTATAAATGTTTCAGTATACTTATTCTTATGGATGTACTTTTCCCAACTCCGCCAGGGCATCTGTGATCATCTTCAAATCAATCATCAGAAACAGTTATTGATGGGTTTATGATTTCGTCCATCCATTTTCTTTCGCTTATCTCAGGCAGCAGTCTAAGCAGGGACAGACTGACTGAGCTTAGAAATTCTGTCTGTAAACTAAGAGCTGTAAGTAAGTCAGACCGGCTCCCAGTGCATGTTGCCCTTTGCCACCGGAGTTGGTCATCCATCAACAAACTGACAACACCAAACTGTCCATATAAAAATAGCTAAAGGACAAAAATAACAGACATGAGATAAAAATAACCATAGCAGTGACACAAAAACAAACTTCTGGAGAGGAGACTATTTAAATCCCTCTTCATCTTGACTTTGACCCAGTGCTGTAGTTAAGATCTAATTAAGATACGGGTACCACTATTACATAAAAAGCGTGAAGCATTGAGGGCTGGAGCTTGAAAGGGAAGCAACAGTGTAGAGAATAAAAACTACTTGTGAGAATAAAAACTACTTGTGCCAAACAAGACACATTGCAAGAACATGTAAATAACAGAGTCTAAAAATAGCGCAGCGTAGCATCCAGCGCAGGTTGAGCCTTGAGCTGTTTTTGAGAGTACAGTGCTAACAAGCGTTGTAACACTGTGAGGCTCACATGAGAACAACATGAGAAAAAGTCACGTGACCAAATGTGTGAGCAGTCTGCATCTAAGACTAGGACAAAACCAAGTCTTCACATCAGGACATCACTGGGCTATAACCAAAACTAAATGCACCATTTAAATGAGTCTAAAGCAAAAAAGATGAATGCCAACATTATAATAAGTAAATAAATATGTCTCCATGGAGATGTTCTTGCTGTGCCTGCAAGATTCCACAGTATGGCATTAACTTATCTATCTCAATGGAGACAGCATGTATCCTACTAATGAAATTACTACACATCGCATCAGGTTTGTGAAGTTGCAATTTATTGTTTTGTATGATGTGTCTCATGCATATTTACAAAAAATAGGTGTGGGAGCATGGGTTACTTTGAATAGGGCCTGGGACAACATGCATATATGACATATAAAACTATATTCAGGCATGAGGAAACAATGTTAAACATCGTAGAAAGCTCCAAATAATAATAATAATAATAATTTTAAATAGATTTAACTTGGACTATATCAAAAAGGGACTAAATCCAAAACTAAACCAGGACTACACCAGGACTAGAACAAAATCAAGTCCTCACGTCAGAACTTAACTGGGCTTTAACCAGGGCCAAATGCACCATTAAAAGGCAAGGCGAGTATATTTGTATAGCACAATTTGTACACAAAGTAATTCAAAGTGCTTTACAGAATAAGAAAGACATTAAAATCACACAAATCAAAACATAAATAATCATCATAAATGACCATTAAAACAGAATAGTGCAGAATAAAAACCTTTCAGTCATATGCACAGCTAAAAAGAACCGTTTTGAACCTGGATTTAAACATTGTCAAAATAGAGGCCTGTCTCATATCTTCAGGAAGATTGTTCTAGGTTTTAGCTGAAAAAAAACTGAAACACTGATTCTCCATGTTTAGTCCTGACTCTGGGCACCAGCAGGAGGCCGGACCCTGAAGTCCTCAGAGTGTGAGATGGTTCATATGACACGAACATGTGGGAGATGTACTTTGGTGCTAGACCATGCAGAGACTTGTTCACAAGCAGAGCTGCTTTAAAGTCTATTCTCTGAGCCACAGGAGCCAGTGCAGAGACCTAAGCACAGGACCCTTAAAATTTGTCTCAAACAAAAAAGGTGGACAACATTATAAAAAAATAAATCCATAAAAAATTAAAAGTGCACCATGTAACTTTTCATGTCTTGCTTGTTTCCATGGAGATGTTATTGCCTGCAAGATTCCACAGTATGGTATTAAGTCATCCATCTTAATGGAGATAAGCAAGTGACCAGTCTGAGCTACAAGTCAGATCTGTGGAGAGGAAAGTCCACTCAAGAGTTCAAATGTATATTTCTCCACCCTGTATTATTATTAACATCAGAATGGGGCTGTCATTGTTTCGCAGTAACGCTGTATTGTTGAACATTGGAACACAGCTGGACAAATTATAATCCCCTATGTAATTTAACAATCAGTCACACTTGCATGTTATCTTGGTTAATTGGATTATGGCATAATTTAAACGGATCACCTTGTATAAAAAATGTCATTTGGCTGCAATGTGAATTAATTGCTTTTTGCGTGCTATTTTTCTTCATACTGTAACACTGGAATGGACTATTTTTGTAGCAGCGCAAAAATCAATACTGACTTTTTGACATGTTATATAAGACCAGAATATGAATATCAACATTAATGCCTCCACTCACTGCCTCTGTAAAACATTACTTTGGAGACGGGGAGATAAAATGGCCGAAGCAACAGAAAGGTGTCATAATACACAATGGTGTCTCTATAACAGCAAAGCAACATTTCTACTTATTTTATCATATCTCAATAACTTGTGTGCTTTAAATCTGTTTGCCTGCAATTTGTGCGAGATAATTCAGGGTCCAAAATGCTTTCCATCCAAACCTGTTGTCAAGTGTGAGAAAAATGCAACAGAAAGCTAGCACGTTAAATGTTTCAAAAGGTTTCAAAGCTCTGCAATGTGGCTGAGTGAATGATTCATGAGCACTCCATCTCTCTGGGTTCTAACACAAATGTAAATGTTAAGAGTGCAGTGCTGGCAGCTGGGGAGGAGGAGAGGAGCACGACACTGGAAGAGGGACCAGTCTAGTTAGACAAAAATGATATTATGTAGACATTTGAGGCTCGTCTACACCCCATGGACTCTGCGTAAACAATGGGGGTTGTGACTGGACCAATAATGAGGCAGCGCAAAACAGGAAGGAGCTGCAGGGAAACAGTTGTAGTCTTACTGAATATAGATCCATTCAGTAAGACTACATACTATATATTTATACATTTTGAAACTGCCAAGCTTGAATATATAAAACGAGCTGCATCAGGATGGGCATCAAAAAATATTTTATGTTAAAAATGCCACACTACTTTACTGCTCAAACTTCCAATTAAATCTTTATAGTTTACATCATAATATAGCTTTGTTCTGGTATTTATAAAACTATACCAAACATACTTACTAATTATATATTTTGTTCATAGTAAACTGCATTTTTGAGCTAAAACAACTCATTTTTACTGTTGAGAAAATGGCTAGGGGACATTTTGAACCTTCTGTGGATGACCTAGAGTTTTTATTTTTTGTTTTTTAATTGCAGTAAGTACTGAGGTGTAGGAGGAAAGGGGAGCAGGTGAAAGCAGAAATTCTCAGAGTATTTAAGCCTCAAATGCAGAACAATGCAGGAAAATACAAAGTACAGGTTTTAGTGATTTAATGAACAGGGAATATTGTTATAACATGGCTAAATGATCATAAATGATAATGATAAATGATTATACATAACTAGTGAATGTTGAGATTTGTATCAGCTAAAAACAAATCCTGTTAATGCCACACATCCTATGTTAATTCAGAGAGGCAAATTGAGCACTTTGGTCTGGTTATAGAAGAGGATCACCTCTTATTTTTTTTATTTTTTTTTTCTTTGAGCTGTTTTCATCCAACATCTTGCTGTAGTGCATTGTGCTAAGCAGCAGAGCAGCCTTTCCCTTTGTTCTCTCATAGCTGATCATGGTCATGCTGCTATTGAACCCAAATTCAGTGCTGTGGATCTCTCTGGACCTGGAAGCCTTCATGACTGGAGGAATGTCTAGCTTGTTCTGTTTCAAAGTTCCCACAATAGTCAGACCCTTCTCCAGGAGATGCTTTGCAAGAGGCACACTGGTGAAGAAGTTGTCAGTGGTGATGTTGCGATTCGTGAGTCTGAATCCACTATACAACTGACTGACAATGTTTCCCCCAGATTCTTCTAGATGTCTTCCCCTGGTTGTCTCCCTAGATATCCCAATCCCATCAATCGCATATGGAGTGTGTGCATCACAAACCCAGAAGATCTTTATGCCATACTTGGTGGGCTTGCTCGGCATATACTGTAGAAGCCGGGTCCTCCCTCTGAAAGGCACAAGTTGTTCATCCACTGTAACACAATCACTGCGGATGAATATCTGCCTGCAATTGACCAGGAACAGGTTCCTTATGTAGCAGAAAGCTGCCATGTGGTCTGTTTTCAGTCGGTAGGCTCTGGTCCTCTTGTCATCAAAGTGCAAGAAACGGCGAATATCTTCAAATCGTCTAATTGACATAGTGGCCTTGTTGAATGGGTTATGCAGAGGACTCCCAAAAACACACAGATTGGTAAAAGTAAGCTAATCTGATCACATATTTCACACATTTGATCACACATTATAATCTGTAATAAAAAATAAGTACATAAATGGAGATAATACTTACATGTATATTGCTATGTATAAAAGACCTCCTGGGCGTGAGACTGCTGACATCAGATGTGTAACTGGGACAGTACTGTCAGTCAAAGTTGCATCAGATGTGAGAGACGACATCAGATGTGTAAGTGGGACAGTCAGAGTTGCTAAGAATTAAAGGTTAATAGAAGTTTCCATAAGAATGGCTTGGGGTCATTTTTGACCCCACTTGTGGAAGAGTGGGGTAGTGATATAAAAACAGCAATTTCTTAAAATTCTTGAAAAAATAAATGAAAATACAAATGCCCTCATGTCACAAACATATTTTATGAGGAATACTTGGAATATTAATATGTTGCAACTTTTCATTTTAAAGATTTTTAAGAATAACAACCTGTGGGGTCAGTTTTGCTATGCAGCAGCGCAGAGCCAAGATGGAGGCTGGTGTTTGCAAATAGGCAACACTGGAGTGAATAATGAAGCTGAGAGTCAATGGGGGCAATAGCCTTAAACTTAAACAGTAATGGTCCATGGCACATAAGGAGAAGTAGAGGTCTCCCACACACTTGTATTTGTATTGCATAATTGCTTTAGAGATATACATTATACATGTTTTGATACTTTAATAAAGGAAACCACAGACCACTGGAATAGCATAGCAACATTTTCATTGGATCATGTGGAAAATAATTTCTCGGGACATTGCTGATGTAGGGTTGATTTATTTATTTGTTTAAGAACACTGATGCTGATATTGATATTGATATGTACGAGTTAATGTAACAAAGTGTTATTATTGAACCATGAGTTCTGAAAATTCACGTTACTATAGGAGTAAGGGTTTCTGGATTTCAGAACTTTTTGGAATTTGGAAGTTTTTCTAGTGAATTAACAAAAATCACGGCAATGACAGGAACAAACTCATTAGAACCTGAAATGAGAGTTTTCTCAATCACATTGAGATGAACAAAGTCAAAGACATCAACAGCAGCTGACATGTACAGTTTAATTAGAGCAGCAGAATTCACTGGCAATGTGGCAAAAACAAGACGGAGAGGATAGTCCTTGAAAATTCCCAATCTCATCTGATCTCAAAAGCTAAGCAGAGTTGGACCTGGTTGATACTTCAATGAGAGAGCACAGTAGTTAATTCAGGTGAAGAGGCAGAGGAAGAGAGGATACAGAGGCCTGTAAGAGCAAAAGAAAGAAGCGTGGGAGAGATAGTGTGGGTCAACGATCAGAGACAAGTGCTTCTGGTACTGGAGACACGCATGTAGAACACTAACACATGTGGACACAGGAAGCTCTATCAGGTGTGCTTATTCTGCCACTAGAACTATTGTAAGTGCACACATCCTGGGGCTGCGCTGGATTTTTTGGCCTGATCTAAACTCTACCATGAACTACCACGAACTCAAAGGTCAGAGGGTTGTCGCACACTACCACAGTATGGAGTGGATAAATGATGCAATGTAAAGTGTTTTTGGATGTTTCTGGCATAAAGGTTTGTGGCAATAGGGAGCCGAAGATACAAGAAGGTAATTTTACTGTTAGGGCTTACATCCACTGATTGAGGCATAAGAAAAAAGCAGTCAAACAAAGCTTATGAGGAGCTTTATATCTGTCTGAGTGAAGCACGTGTTCAGATGGATGGGGACCTTGGTAAGGCCAAAGCAAAAATGAATCATCTGCACCATACAATCATTTCACATTTGGACAGGACAGATTATTTAGAGACCATGGTAGGGGATAATTCAAGGCTTGTATGGCACCACTGGCAAAATACATTTATAGCTTGTGAGGTGAGGTGTGCTTAAAACACTGGGCGAGGTGTTGGGAATAAATTAGGGCTGTGACATGAAGATCTATAGGGTGATGTGTAAATGGAAGGCCACAGGGGTTTGGTGAGATGACTTAGGAAATGGGAATTGCTTTTCTCAATCAAACAACACAAGACATGTCATGTTTTGAAGTCTGTGTATAGTCCAGATAACGAGTATCATAATTGTCGGACTATAGAGCGCAACTGAATAAAAGCCGCACCAGCTAAATTTCATAAGAAAATCTATTTTGTACATATATAAGCCGCAACTGAATATAAGCCGCAGGTTTTCATGTTGTAGCATGAGATATTTGCACAGAAAGACGGTATTGTACATGGAAGTTTTTTTATTTGTTTTAACTGAAGACATGTTTTTTTCTGTGCTTGAAAATCGGTAGCACGGCACCAACACGAGATGAACATACCTGCATGTTTAGAAAATAAAACAGCACCAACAAGGGCCATCTGCTTTTATTTCCTCTGAGAGCTTTTGTCGTCTTTTTACATTAACTAAGTTCTTCCCGCTCCTGCCTCCAACGTCGCACCATCGGTTCATTAAAGCCAAGCTTACGAGCGGCGGCTCCATTTCTGTCTTTGACGACCCAGATCGACTGCCTTTAACTTAAAAGCTGCATCATCTGCATTTCCTCGTGTGTTTTCCATGATGAGGGTGTGTGCATGATGCGCAAAATGACAGTTCAAAATCCAAACTAGTGTATTCTTCAGCGCATAACCTTTCCCCAGGTCTGTCTCACTTTTGCATTTACTGGTAGAGTGCCCCCCCGGTGGCTATTAGCCAGTAAAATCTATAAATAAGCCTCACTGTTGTATAAGCCGCAGGGCTCAAAGCCTCGGAAAAAAATAGCGGCTTATAGTCCGAAATTTTTGGTAGTTATTTTAGCCTTACAAGTTAACTATAGTGTTAAATGGATTTGCATTACATAAATCTATTCAACTGCAGGTGCTTTAACTACGCAAAAAAGGCGTTCTTACTGTGACAGAGTTGTCTTCCACAGATCTGACTTGTCACTTGGCCTGTTGGCGTCTCCGGCTTGTCTCTATGGAGATACACAAATTTAATGCCATACTGCCAAACATTCCAGGCAAAACAATAACCATGGACACAATATTCTCCATGGACACAAAAAGGTGGTGGACCTTTTTGAAATCTGAGGTCACAAGGACAACTGCTTTACTACACTGCTGGAAAAAAAAAATCTTATGTAATAGCCATTTTAGTCTGACTACTTCGCTGCAACCTTGAATAGTGTCTGATTACTGGTGCTTATTTTGACTGCAAACCTATCTTTTGTTATGATCCTGATGGCATCAAATGAGCCTTAGCAGGTCTCAGGCGGATTGTGATCACTGGCCTCTTGATTAATGAATGCAACTTTTAACTGATAATTACACAAAAAGTAGTGCCAGCTCAGCCTCAAGCCTCTACAGAGAGTGGAGATTTAGTATGAAGCAAAAGTACAGCTGTGAGAATCAAAGAGCCAGGTGTGCAGAGCAGAACTAGACCGATCCTGACTGAAAATGGGACACACGACACACAAATGAGAGTATGTTTATGAATTGTAATGGGTTAATAGATCTGCAGAGAGGTTATTAAAAAATCAATTGCATAATGAGACAATCAAACAGTCGGTCATCAACAAAATCATGGGGGGGTTGGTTACTAAAGCCAGTCAAATAAAGAGGTATTGGCATTGCCTGAAGAATACGTTAAAGAGAGGGGTTTCAGAGCAGGGTTGGGCAACAGATCACATGGTAGAAAGCTCCAAAAAGGTAATTTTACCCCCTCTTTAAAAATCTTCATCACTATTTTTTGATCCCTATTTTTTGATCCATCCATCCAAACTCCACATTCAAACTCCACACAAAAAACCCAATACCCTATTACTGCGAAGTGGGACAGAGAATACAACAATAACAATATAACACGCAATATATTCAAGTTTTCACAAAGAATAAATTAGGGGTATATTATGCAAAACACTCTCGCAGGAATAAATCAGTGATAAAGCTGTTCAAAGTAAGAATCTGATCTAACACCAGAACAAGAACATTCTATTAAACCTGTCCTGAACCAGGATTACAAGATTAAACTGTCGGTAAATCAGCACTATGTCTGGACTTGAAAAAAGATCATTAAAGATTCTATCAGAACTGCATCTAGTCCCTATTTCTAAAGGTGCTAAATCAAACTGAGGTTGTCAAAAATCTATACCCACAAACTAATCGATACATATCAAAATAGACGCTCATTTGACTCATAAAAAGGATAACGCTGGACCTTTCGTGAATAGTTTTAGTGTGGTCTTGATCTATGTCAGAAGTAAAAAAAAAAAAAAAAAAAAACATGGTAATATTAAATAAATGGGTCTTGTTTTAAGTTGAAAATGACATTCTATCGTTCTAATCATCATCGTTGTATTGAAATCTACATCAAGCATCAAGCGAGTTATAAATGTGAGCATAGTTTTCCAGAAATCCATTATGTTTTTCAGCCCCCTGTAATTTTTTCCTTTATTTTTTCCAATTCACCTGTCAATCACGCCCATCTGCAAACTGGGAGATTCACCAGTGACGAGCCTCACATTTTCGTAAAGTACTGAAGATGTGTATTCTGGATCCCAGGCAACTAGTCTCTACCAATCTGGTTTTTAATTAAGTCTAAATCAACCAGGACTTAACCAGTTTGAAATATCAGACCTGTGTGTACAGACCGCAGAGCATCGGCCATATTTTGTGAAGCTGAAACACATCCAAAGAAAGTGTATGTCATTGCACAAACATAGTTGAAGGACATGCGCTGACACTGTGTAAAATGAATTAAAGCGACATCACACTCAATAACATCACACTGACTGATCAAACAGGGCCGCACAGGTTTAGTTATTGGGAAAATGCGATCTCCTCAGAAGTCATGGAGAAGGGGCGAAGGCAGGGCGCTTCAGAAGAGCTCATTCACTAATGGCTGACCTCCTGACATTCACCACTCCGCTGCTTTTCACTCAGACATGACAGGCACATAAATGATTTACTCCATACGAAGACGTGTTCAGAGGGAGACGGAACTGACAAGAGAGACTACAGAGGAAGATGGTAACAAGTTAGAATCTATGTACATTTAAATTTGCTAAGGAAAATAACAAAGCATGAAAACTTGTTCCCTCCTATTTCAAGCACACTGTGGTAAAACCCATTCATAAAAAGCCTAATCTGGACTTTTCGGAGCCTAAAAACTACAGGCCCATATGAAAACTTCCTTTTGCTTCCAAAGTTGTGAAAAAGGTGTTGGGAGAACAGTTAAATTCGTACATGGAGCAGCATAAACAGTTTGATATGTTTCAGTCGGGGTTCTGAAAAGTGCAATCTATGGAAACTGCATAACTAAAAGTATTATGTGATTTGATGATGGCAGCAGACTCGGGTTACTACATAGTTTTGTTTCTACTTGATTTGACCACTGCCTCGGAGATTCAGGCACCACCCACGACACACCTGCAGCTGATCTGCTATCAAGCCCCAGCCTCTGGAGTACGAAGGGGCTGAGGATAGATAGAGAGGCTGCCAGATCATATTGTCATCTTCCAGTAGTTCCATAAGTCATCCTTCATGTCATGCTCAGGTTTATTCATCCGTGTATCCACCATGATCCCGCTCCTTGGAACCACTCCGCACCTCCGCCCCCCAACCCAGCTCTCCATGACTGGTACAAACACCTCAGCCTCAGATCCAGCTCGCCTTGACCGGTACGACCACCCCATCCTCTGACCCACGACCTGACTTCAGCGCACGACACTGCTCTCAACTACCTGCTCCATCAACCTACATTGTGAATAAACTTTATTATACTTTCAACCCAAGTCTGAATCTTTGGACCCCCCAGACGTCATGACAAAATCATATAATGTCTGGAGTGTCTAGCTTGTCATGTGGAGTCGCATAAGGGTCTGTCCTGGGCCTGTTTGATTTTTGCTTTACGTGCTGCCTCTGGGCCACATTATTCACCGTTTCAGAAATGTGTCTTGTCATTTGTATCATGTGCAATTGTACTGCTCATTCAATAAGTTTCAAATTGCGCCTATGTTTTGAGATTGTTTGACCTCCATTAAGACTGAGACTCTGATCATCTGTTCAAACCAAAATTCTTCCACCTTGGTTCTCTGGGGTCCAGTGTCTAAACCAGCCTCAGAAACCTCTAGGTCATATGTGATCAGGTTATGTAATTGAAAGCCCACTCAAAACAGTTGGTCAAAAATCACTTTTATCATCTGAGAGCTGTATCTGAAGTGAGCAAAATGATTTAGCAATCTGACCCGGAAAAGATTATTCATGCTTTTATTTCATCGTGGCTTGATCACTGTAGCTCTGTTTTTACCTGTTTTGATAAGACTGCTTTTAACAGACTCCAATTTGTGCAAAAATCTGTTGCCAGGCTTTTAACATGTACTCCCAAAAAGTCCCACATCGCTGCAGTTCTATCATTCCTCCCCTGGCTTCCAGTAAAGTTCAGGTTTGATTAAAAAATTTTAGTTGCTTCATTTAGAGCACTCCACGGGCAGGCCATCAGTATATCCTGGACTTTTTAACTTGTTACTCCTCTGGACATACACCCCGGTCCTCCACTTATAACCTGCTTCTGGTCCCAAAAACAGGTTTAAAACTCAGGGAGCACCTGTCCACTCAGGCTGTGGCCCCAAAATGATGGAATGCTTTGCTCCTTTCTTTCCATGTGGCCAACTCTGTGGATTCTTCTAAAAAGCAGCTGAAGAAATTCCTATTTAGAAAAGCTTTTGGTTAACTCAGTCCTATGACCGTATTTAACTTATTGTTGTTTATTTGATGTACCTGCTCTCTATAAAGTGTGAAAAACATTACATATATAAAGTTTTCTTAATGACTTACTAATATACACCATTAGGAAAAAGTGAAAAAAACACAAGATTATTCATGGAATTCAGAGTGATAAAAAATGAGCACCGTTGCCATAGCAATTAACAATTCATAACAAAATATATCTTTTGAATGGCGAAATGTCCTCAAAATGTTGTATACGTTCAGGACGTAGAAACCCACGAATAGCCAAGACAAAGCAATCTCACCCTTAGAAACAGTGAACCTTTTATAACTATGATGTGTTCTGCAACCTGCACCAGTCGTTTCTCATTTGACAGACATGGTTTAAAAGACAATAGGCAAAACGTTAAAGACAAAGAAATCTTAATAGAACAAGTCAAACTGAGATTGTACTTCAAACGAAACACAGACAATTTTGATTCATTGCAGCAAAGGAGACAACTGTCACAATACATTTAACAGTTTCTGAATTTTGTACATTTCCTCTTTCTTCAGGCTGAATAAACAAGGAGAAGTAGATAACGTAGCATTAGTCACTATCTGTGTGTGTGTGTGTGTGTGTGTGTGTGTGTGAGCGAGACTTTCTTTAAAACCAGAGGAGCAGGTCTGCAGACGGTTGTTTACAGACGCTGTCATTCACTGCACAGAGCACCGAAGCACAACAAAGAATCTGGTCAGTGTGAGTGAAGCAGCCCGGACAGCTAATACAGCACATGAATGCACCGGAGACGGGCCCTGCAACTGGAAATACATTCAGACGTCTTCCTCTAACTGGAGTTCGATTAGAATGGGATTTTACTGTTTTCTGCTAGAGAGCGACGTTTTCGGTGCAATAAGTACAATAAAATCTAAATTACAATAAACTTTTGTATTCACAGGTTCGACCACTGATGTGTAGTTTTTTGACTTTCTATTTCATGTTATATCACCGAATGTTAAAGAATCGATTTAAAGAGGGGGTATTATGTAAAATCGATTTTTTTGAGCTTTTTACCATGTTATAATGTTCCCTCACAAAAACATGCCTGAAGAGTTTTTAGCTGTCATCCATATATGTGTAAGTAGTTAAGTGATCTCTCCCGGGCCCTATTCGAAAGCTCCTTATGGATCGCTATAAGATTCTACGCAATGCTCAGCCCACAAGTCTATACCATCCATGCTCCCACGCGACAATTTTCCATAAATATACGAAAGCATGATATAAAACTGTACACAGCAATTTGACAAACCTGAAGTGATGTGCAGAAGTTTCATTAGCGGGATGCAAACTGATTGTGTTGTGATAGCGTTCTGACCAGGAGTGAGCTGTCGTGGAGAATCAAAAACAAAAGTGAAACTTAAAACATTTTATTATACCGTTTTTTGTGAATATAGCATTTTCAAAACAATAAAAGGTAACACGGTGATCTAGATACGTTACGTGTTATCTTAGAAGTAAAATACTCCCTCTCTCTAAAAGGTTTCAGAATTATCAGCATGGAGAGAATAATGTATGGTCTTAACTCATTATAGACATTACATTAACATAAGTAGGACATTAAATTCTCGTAATTTATTAAAGCCCTCTTAGCATTTTCACACCTCAATAAAACATTTGCACAGGTCGTTATGGAGTAGGAAGACAGCTGAATAGAAGGTAATATGTATGCCGAGAGAATTTGTCATATGGATGTTGTTAAAATGATGTGTGCTTTGACTAACACTCACACAATAGAGACACACAGCATCTGCGGTATTATGCAGCACTAAAACATGCTCCATAAATATGTATGGTAATATCAAAGAAAAATATGTAAACCGCTCAGTGCCATGAATGTGACACAATGCGATGGTGCAGCAATAAAAGCATATTGTGTTGCTCCTTGAGTGGCTGAAAAAGACTATTCAGCATTAATAAAATACACTTGAAACATGTCCAACTAGTTTTTATTGTAGACTTCATTTTAGATGTTGCAATCAGTTTAAATGTCATTATTCATCATTAGTCAAAAACTAATTTGTTGTTGTATTGATTGTATCCAGGTGTAAGTACAAGGGTCCTAATACAGATCCTTGGGGCTCCCCTCTGGCTATGTATTTACACCCCTTTCATTTCAATGGATACAATAGCCTTTCAGAGCAGACCACGCTTAACTTTTTCTAGCTTTGTTTACGCTTTTAGAGCGTGATGTACAATGACTCCAATAAAAAGTTATATTGATTACACTGTGCTGAAGAATGGCTGTACAGGGCCTAAAAGCACATCAAGCACCACCTCGCCCGGGACTATTAGCAGCGCCTGTCAGTGAGCGAGTTATTGTTGCCTGGTTCAGCTCAATATGTGACCTGCGGCAGGAGCAGAGCAACAGGCCAAATAAGAACAAACATTTCCTGGGCCACTGGAGGAGGGACATGGAGAGGAAGGCAGAGAGGCTACAGATCGATGGTTCAATGACACAAGTGATCATCCCAGCTCCATGAATCAAACTATGTGCTTATACTGCGCAGACTCCACTTCTACACACAACAGTTTGGTTTCTTTGACGTAAATGAGACTTTTGGGAGATGCGCTAAGAAACATTTCACAAGCAAACATAAGCACACAGATGCATCTAGTTTGTGTGGATTCATAGGTGGCTGGTCACATTATGCATGCCATTATTAATTGGGGCTGGCTTAATTTGTTTTTAATTATCATAATTACCACATGCGCCCTTTATTAAGATGTCATGTTCTGCTATTTCTGAAGCGACTGACACTAATGATATTACCTCTGCACACTATGATAGGATCATATCAAATGCCACAAGGTACGATGACATCGAATTCAATTTAAATCCTCTCACACTGTGGAGAGGTGACCCCACTCACCGTAAGACTGTACGTTTTTCAATGTATATTTATCATTTCATCAAGTATTAGAATAAATGCAAGATAAGTCTAATGCCACACTGAGGAACAGTAAAGACAAAGTAATATCTGTATGGAGATGGAGCAGGTAGCAGACTCTCTAGCAGAAAAGTTACATTGTCCACCTTTAAATACAAGTACATCACCCTTATTATATGTTAGTTAGTGCATCATTCATATAGCTAATTTTCTACAACATTAAATGCATATACAGCACAGGACAAAATTTTTTGTTTATTTAGACCTTAATGTATGTAATTAAAACAGCATTGTATTAGGTTAGTGTCGCTGCAGTTATGATACAGCTGGAGGAGCTGAAATGTCAGATTTTGCCTCGTCAGGCCTGTATCTTCACATTTGCATGCATGTAACGCTGCTGTCACATCCAGCTACCTCCTCTGGATCTGGCTCCACTGTGGAGCATCAAAGTATGAACAAACTCACTCATATTTCTGCTTCCACATTTTGGTGCCTGTCATTTTGTTTCATCTTTATATAGAGCATTTACACCGTTACTTACATCTATAGATCTCTATAATACGAACACTGCAATAAATATTTGCAAACATTAAAATATTATATAAAGTTTGATAGCGCAATCAATCATTTTCCTGAGGAGCCAGGAAAGCATCTGTGATCCAGACGTACGGCTGCACTAGTTAGAAAAAAATATTGAATTATGATGTTATATGTTATATGTCATTGTGACATATATTTAAAACATAGGATTCTGCTCTTTGTGCACATTGTAAACAACTCCAGGAGCATTAGCATTTCAGAGAAGACTGAAATATGAACTGATAAACTAAACAAGAGTCCCATGGATTTCAGAATTTCCCATATTTGTAGAAGTCTAAACTACAGGGACAAAACAATTTTTCTATAAAAACAAAAAAAAAAAAAACAGGATATTTTGTTCTTTGCAGAGTTCTTTGACAGTTGATAATTGTGCCATCTCAAATAGCTATTTCGATTTGATTGCAATATATTGTGCAGTCCTATCAAGTAGTTTGCTTAATCAATAATGCCTATGTAATCAAGACAGACAGCACAAAGTCAACATAGTACACTTAATGTTGTATGTTTACAAAGCAGACCTCCATGCAGCTTGAAGGGGAGGGCAGTAGTGACGAGCAGCTGTTTGGTGCATGTCCAGACTGGAGTGTGTGTGTGCGTGTGTGTGTGTGTGTGTGTCTGTGTGTGTGTCTGTGTGTGTGTGGAGGGCTCTGTAATCTGGAAGGCAAAGGAGCATCTGTACAGAGCCAAAGCAGACTCCTGGAGAAGCATGGACAGAATGCTAATGTGGCTACAGGCTAACCTCCCTCCCTCTTCTCCCTCCTTTCCCTCTCTCTCCAAAACACAAGGGCAACGCTGCATTAATCAGACATTCACAGCCCTCCTCCGTCGCTCTCACCTCAAACTAAAGACATACACAGTATCTCAGCATCCTCCTGCTTCTATCACACACTGTCAACATTATTAGACTAATAAAATTAGCACATGCTGAAGAGCCAAATCAGGAATGAACAATTATGTGCAATATCCATATCATAAGAAACTGGCTGGTTTCACATTGTATTTGACAGACACAGAGATGGACAAATTCGTCATGGTCGATGCCGAGAATCGGTTAATATGTAAGGCCGATTTTGATCATTTTCCCCAAATTATGAGCTGAAATTGCAATAAACTTACCTGTAATCCTGTTGTTTTTTTTTTCGTTTTACTATAAGAGAGCTGTGTGATCACATTTTGTGCCATGGACTCTTATTAAACTGTTCAAATAACGCTAACTGTTTTTCCTTAAGTCAGGTGATCAGCCTAATCAACATATTGTCCTGTTTTGGAGATGTTAGGTCAATATGCTGCTGATATGCTAAAAAGTGTTATCTCAGCCAAACAATATGTAGCTCTATCTGCATAATTTTGTATAATTTCATCACAATCATAATGTCCCATTCTGCCACAAACTTATTCAAATCAATGCAACAAGATTTACTGCAATAATAATAATGTTGCTCATCCCACGACTGCATAATTTTTCTATCTGAGATTTCTCTTCAACAACTCCCACTCGAAGCATGCAGGAGCACAGACACCCACATCCACACATGATACAATACAGCGCGCTGCCATTCTCTCCTCCGGCGCACAGTGCGAAACGAGTGGGAAACAGAAACAAGCAGTACACTATTGTAATGGTTAGAAAAACAAGCACAGAGATCAAAGCATGCAATGGTCAAGTAGCAAGCAGCAAGTAGCCAAGGAAATGACTAAGAACTTCATACAGATTTCACTGATTAAAAATATTCTTTGAATGTAATTTTTGACTTAAAATTAAATATATATTTTATATTATCATGTGGTTTTATACTCATTCTGATATAGATCAAGACCGTCCCAAAACTATCCAGGAAAGGTCCAATTCTGTTCAGGATTAATACGTGGTCAAAAGTGTATTTACTTTTGATTCTAATTTCAGTATCTATTAGTATCTGAGGTAGCAATGTTATGAAGTGGATCAGCTTTCCAAGGCCATGGTTCTTGACCGGGAAAAAGGTGGATTCCCTTCTCTGGATGGGTGGGGAGTCTCTGCCTCAAGTGGAGGAGTTCAAGTATCTCGGGGTCTTGTTCATGAGTGAGGGAAGGACGTGAGATTGACAGGCGGATCGGTGCAGCTTCTGCATTGATAAGGTCGCTGTATCAGTCTGTTGTGGTAAAGAAGGAGCTAAGTCCAAAGGCAAAACTCTCAATTTACCGGTCAATCTACGTTCCTACCCTCACCTATGGTCATGAGCTCTGGGTAATGACCAAAAGGACAAGATCGCAGATACAAGCGACTAAAATGAGTTTCCTCTGCAAGGTGGCTGGGCGCTCCCTTAGCGATAGGGTGAGGAGCTCAGTCACACAAGAGGAGCTCAGAGTAGAGCCACTGCTCCTTCATGTCGAGAGCAGCAGCTGAGGTGGCTCGGGCATCTGTTCAGGATGCCTCCTGGATGCCTCCCTTGGGTGGTGTTCCAGGCATATCCCACCTGAAGGAGGCCCGGGGGAAGACCCAGGAGGGACTATGTCTCTCGACTGGCCTGGGAATGTCTTGGGGTTCCACCGGAGGAGCTGGAGGACGTGGAGGGAAGTCTGGGAGTCCCTGCTTAGACTGCTGTCCTTGCGACCCGGTTCCGGATAAGGAGAAGAAAATGGATGGATACTAAGTCTAGTATTATAAATGATTAATAAAAAAAAATAAAAATAAAAAACAAAACAGCCACATTACAAAAGTAGTGTGACCATCCATTTGTTTGAATTTATCTTTCTGCTGTTAATGTGGTATTTAATTGCTACGTCGTGCTGAATTTCAATGGCTGATGGAAGCTGACAGACTTAACAACCATGGGAATGTTATTAAGGATAACATCAATATTTTTTCCATACAAAAATAACACAATACACAAAAAATTAGAGGCTCTGGACTCCTCACACTTTTAAGCGGCACAATTATTCAGTGGTGGGAGAAGCTAGATAATGATGACAGATATAGCAAAAATAATACTTAGGCTACAAAGGCTGTTAACAATGGAGTAGGGCTGTCCTTCCTCAAATAAAGTGGGTAATGGATGAGGCTATCAAGATTATATACAGTATTTACACTGATAATGTACTGCCTAAAAGTATGTGATCAATAGTTCTAAAAAAGACAAAGAGGTTATAAATAAGTCTATTATAGCCCTCCCAAATGACAGCAGTACAGCAATTATCTGTCTTGTTCACTATTGATCTGCGTTTTCTCATTTTCTACCTTAATTTCCAGTCTTTATGTCACACAGATAGACTAACCGTGGCATTATCCTCTTAATTTAGAAGGTCAAAGGTCAGAATCGGCTTTAGTAATCACCTGACACTTCCAATCAAAACATGAGATTGAAACGTGTCTGGAAACTGATTTGAAATTACAACCCCGAGATTGAATTTCAAAAGGATTTAAGTCGATGCAGGAGAAGCGGCTGTTGAAAAGTATTACTGGATCTCCGCATCAGCCCTCGTATCCTTCGGCTATAGGAACACATACAAAAATAGTTATCTGTCAGGCAAGCAGCGTGATCAATAGACCTTTATTGCTTTAGCAGCCTGAGAATGAGCATCCTTGTTTGTACACTAATGCCCCCAACACGCCGATCAATACTGAGAGAGATTGATTCAGATACAGGAGCTGGAGATCTGATACCTTTATTTTGGAGGCAGCAATGTGACTCGGCTGAAAATGGACAAGGCCAGAAGGAGAGCACGTGATGGTTGTGACACAGTAAAAATTCAAACAGGAGTATTTACAAAACTGTTGAGTTCATGTTTTTCAAAATGTAATAGAGGTGAACATATTTTGGGGGAAAATCATTACTTATCTTGTTGATTGCACTTGTAAGCTGCCATGTTTGTTTTGACACAAACAAATATGTGTTACTCTGACTGCCTGATCTGCCTGTAAATTACTCCAATCAACATGAAGCTTTTGTCACTTGTAGACAAAAATGATAACTCAGTATGATTACACTAAAGTCACAGTATGTAACTTTTTAGCCAAACAAATCAACTGAAATTAAAGCATGTTTTTTGTTTTAGCGTTTTTGTTTTGTTTTGTTTATTGAACAGAACACCAACAAAGTAAAAAAAAAATAAATAAATAAATAACATGTTGTTACTCTGAGCAGTATCTCCACAAACCTGACTTTTATTTGGCTTGGAGGAGAGTGTCCTTCTGCTTGCTTTCATGGAAAAGTTTTTCCTTTGGCTTTAATCTTCCCCAGTATTCCACAAAATGTTCATTTCCATGGAGAATGTTCCAAGCACGGTTTTAAGTTTCTATTTTCACGTGTCATCTCCACAAAGTTACACACTGTGCCTTTAAAGATTATATATACGTATATGTATTCGAGTAAATGTGCTGAGCACATCTGATGGTCAGAGACTGAAAGACTGGGCTAGGTGTAAATGACAAGCAGGTTCCCGTTAGGACAGGGGGAGCTGTGAGGGAATGATAATGGAAAGTGGAAAATGGAGCTGAGGAGAGGGATATTGGAGAGAAGATTGAGCTTGGCGAGAGGCTGGATAAAACTCCAGGTGCTGCTGTTGTGAAATGATAGGCTTTAGGAAGAATGAGAAGTGGCTATGGCTTTGCCCAAAGAAGAAAAGAGTTTTGATGCAGCTCAGAGACTTGAAAAAGATAAGTCAAAATTCACTTGAGAGCCTAAAAACTTTCAACGTTCTCAAAGTGATTGGGAAACATTTACATTTTGAAAGCAGCGAGTAACCCTGCGTAAAGGTGTATGTTTATACAATTAACTTTAATGTCTGAGTGCATTTACAGCAGTGTTCAGTTAAGGAAAAGTCAACACGTATGAGGAGCTGGGATTTAACATTACCTCACAGATACTCATGTAAAATCACTCTGCTGTGGCTGCACCACCTTAATTACAAATGGACTTGCTAAAACTTAATGATAATAAAAACCGTGGCCCTCCAGTCCTGATTGTTGTCCTCATTAAGAACAACATGCCAGGGTCTGTACCCTTTTCAGTTTCTAAAATATGATGATGTCATACTCACAAATAGAGGGCAAGAGACTGATGATGATGATAATTGTGATTATCTTATTTTTATCATTATTATTATTATTATTATTATTATTTTTATTATTATTTTATTTTTTAATTATTTTTCATTATTGTTATTTTATTTTTTATATATTTTTTATTTCATTATTATTATTATTTTATTTTTTTATTATTATTACAATTTTATTTTAAATTTTTTTTTTTTTATTATTATTATTATTATTATTATTAATAATTTATTAATAATTTATTTTTTTTGATAAATATCTAAAAAATCTAACTCTCTAGAAATCTGCATTAATCAATATTCATTTAACTCCCTTCCCATCTGTATTGCATTTTGTTGGCCTTTAGAATGCCGCGATGTCATCTGAAACCAAACCAGTGAGAGACAAATTAACCTTGGATATCAACTGGGTTTTAATTATGCAAAAATTATTAAATTGATCGTAAAATGAAGATTTAGAAGAATACACAGCATTCTTAAACCACTGTATGGTGACAAGTACAAGTCAGACAGGTCCCCAGCTTGAATCACAAACATTATAACAGGTTGAGGACAGTGAAAAATAGAGACAGACAAAGCACGACACTTATAGACAAAGGACATCCTGCCTGCTGTTCACTGTTAGAGGGCCAAAAAGATAGAAAACAACATGGCTGCTGTATGGGTCCGCGTTTAACCTCCATAAGAAGGTATAGCACCTGTGGAGACTCAATTAGAAACCCATTAGCCACTGATGGACAGAAGGCTAATGGAGGCCTGGGGGATTTAAACATGTGATGATTCAATGTACAAGGTCAGCAAGATCCAACATGGAGGAAAGCGAACAGTAAGTATACAGTAATGCACCGAGCCAATGGAGGAGACACGGTGAAGAGCTTAAACAGACAAAGGATTGAAGTCCGTTCCATTTGCTGATAGGGCATAAAGCGAGGTACTTCTGGACAATAGACAAGGTGACATCTAAGGACATACTGATAAACAGGGCATTTACATATATTGACAAATGTAAAGTCTATTCAGCAATACATGTGGTGGGAGGAAGCCAAGAGGATAATGCTGGATTTACATAAAAGGGACGGATCTAACAGCGTTTCTGCAAAGACACAGGAGAACCAAGAGTAAAGAAATGAAGTATTAGGTAATAAATCAATAATAAAGTTTTATGGTTCCAACAAAACAATCAAATGGCATTATAGTTCAAATTCAGTTCTGACTACTCTGGATTTATTTATTGATTTTTAACCTGGAGGAGGAAGAAGGAGCAGAAATACACATTATCAATCCAGAATTTATCTTGCTGAAACATCATGATGAGTATTTGAAGCTGATCGACCAAAGTAGAGAAACTCTAAAACAAAATAGTCTGTATATCTCCTGAAATAGGCATATGTACATCTGTGGGTGTAACCATCTTTGCTTTGGTTCATTTGGTCACTTCACCTTTTGCTTTCGCCCAAAAGCACAATGTGATTGATCCGATCAAGTTCAAACACAGCATCAGGAGTGAATCAAGATGGATTCTCGTGAGTTTGTATTGTATTTGTGAATTTATCTTGCTGTTCAATGTCCGTGTAAACCCTCAGTCGTCCGGGTCTGATCCATAGCAAAAGACGAAGTTTAAATCTGCCAACTGGACAAATCATCGTAAGAGTGAAGACGTTTAATGAGCAGCGAAACGTCTTCACTCTTACGATGATTTGTCCAGTTGACAGATTTAAACTTCATCTTTTGCTTGGTGTTCAATCTAAAGATTATCTGACACATGGCCAAAACACGTCTTGGGACAAAGGATAAGCAGCTTGTCTAATATGCATCAGACAGTGGATGACAGAACATGGTGCTGGACGGTGCTGGACTGGATCTTGAGGTCAAATGGATAAGATATAAATGAACTAAGAGGTCTGCATACCAGTACCCAGTCTATATGACAAAGTACAAATCAGGTAAAACACTGCAAAGATTTCCATAGCAGAATGAACGTCATGAAAGAATGCTAGCCAGCGAACTAAACTAAAAATATTGCAAAATCAATCTGAGTTGATTCTTTATTATAAGGGATGGCCAATGCAGCAAAGGTCTGTATTTTAGCACTTCCACTGTCGAAGTAAAAGGTTAAAGCTATTCCCATAGTCTTAGTCCAGTACATTTGTAGGTAAACCCTCTGTTCCTGAAAGCATGAAAAAGCACACTCTGCACACTTTTGAGTCGACCTTTGTCAAGTTCTACATGCAAGATTTCCTTTTAGTTTCAGAAAGAAGCCTCCTTTTTCATATAAATGGCACTATCTTGGGCTATTAAATTAACATTGAATTAGATTGATTCATTTCCACATTTCTGGCTGCTGGTTTGACCTCCTAAAACATCTTGTGTACTAGAACTTGTCCAGCCTGCTAATCCTTTTTAGGCCCATGACGTCAGTGTCTAATCTTCTCAAACTAGGGTAAATTGAGTGCCTCTTTTGTAAAGAGCCATAACCGTCGCTTATTGAGAAATTATTGCCTGGTGACGATCATCTTTTCATGTCTCGGTCAAATTGACAGAGCCAAGAATGAGATTCAGATGAGATTTTATTGTATTGTATAGTGTGTATTCAGACAAGATGGCATTTGCAAGTACATTTCTTCACAGCCAAATGCAGATGTCTGGATTCTGTTCACTTGCTTGGGAATATTTTAAAATCAAGCCAAGGAAGAAAATTATTGGCTTTGATTGTGACATACTAACTAATGATTACTGAATGCTTTCAGATAAAAATCTGAGTGTAAGACTAAGATCTGAGACTTTATCATCGTGACAGAGCATAGAACTGATTGATTTTTTGGACATCTTACTGCTTTGACTGGAATGTTCCACAGCATGTCATTAAATGTTTTTACCATGGAGAAAAGCAGGTATGAAATCCCCACCTAGAAATGTTACACAGTGCATCAATTTAGCCTTGTGCATTTCAGTGGATTAGGGCAGATACTTTGGACACCCCTGCCTTAAGTCGGTTAGTATTTTTTGGTGGTTACATGTAAAAGTTTGGTCTGTTTTTATATAAATACATTGTTTCCTAGAACTTTATTCTGCATAAATAAGTGCAGTTGTAGTCTTGTGAGTGCAGTTTGGGCCAGATAGAGAGATACGTAATACTTTTGAGAGCCTTTGCCGTGCCTCCTTTTTAGTGGTTGATCAGCAGGACATATCTTTAGTCGACCAAGAATGTCTTCAACCGACTACAACCCTACACTGCATTGATACGTCTTTCTTTCATTGAATGATCTGGTACCACTTTATAATAACTACACCTTAATTAGCCAAAATGTACAAATATTTTATTAAGAACGATTCAATCTTAAAGAGCCTTTGTTACACTATTTTATGTTGTTTCTTCATCACAAACTGGAGTTGTGTTTTGTTTCATTCACACACGTTTAACACACAAACCCTGCATATTTAGACTGAGTTCTTCTCTCAAACTGAAAACACTCTGTTCCACCTTGTGATGTCATCATTTTGAGCTTTAATGATGTAGACAGACTAATAATAATGGGTTATTCAAACATGTGTGAATGAAACATAACACAACTCCAGACACAGTTTTGAGGAGGGAACAACATTATAATATGGCCTAAAGCTCACAAGAGTCCATTTTGTGTAATATAGGACCTTTAAATAACCTAAAACCCTAATGCCTGTTGTGTTACCAAAGATTTTTCACAGCACTTGAAAATGAAAGGAAAATGCATTAAATATTTAGCTGAAGCTGTTCAGACTTTTAATGTTAAAAAGTAATCAAGGAAACAACAAAACAAAAGATCAAAGATGCAGAGGGAGGCAGATAGGACGTAAATATTGTGTTAAAGCAACAAAATGTCTAGCAGGAGCAGTTTTCATTTTAATTAGACAATTGATATGATTACGCTGTGTAATAATCAAGTGAATGCTACTGCCGAGACAATCAGCTTTGAATCAGTCATTGTTATTCATACTGGCAAGTGTTAATGATGAGGAAACATAGAAAGTGTTTGGAGAATGCAGTGTTTTGACTTAGTCCTTCCACTCTTGTGTTCTCCGGTTTGTGATATCATTTTAGGGAAGCTTTTGATGGTGCTGTGATAAAAATAACAGTATTGTCTAATGGTCCATAACGCTAGTAAGAACAACGATATTATTATTGCTTCTACACAATTCCAGAGTCACAATGCTATGCTGCAGAGTGGTTAAGCGCTTTCTGAAATCAAATGAGCCAGTGATGCAAATTCAACAGACCAACCTTTGTCCCTTTTGTTATTTTAGTGTACTATAATATGATTTGAGCTGTAGAGGGTTGAATAAATAGCTTATAGGAATGATTAAGTACTTAATTTATTTATTGCAGCTCGTGTTTCAACAATACTGTACATTTAGAAAAGTTTTTTAGATGGGGAATCCTGTTTTAGGGTTATCGTTTTCAGTGGCATAATGGCTTACAATATGATCACTTATCGCCTTCCGCAATATATGGTACTTGAAAACATGTATCGTGACACGCCTATGTCTGGAAGTTCACTTGACTGATCCCATCTTCAACAACAAATAGTATAACAAACATGTAACAAATAGCCCATTTGGCACCAAAGTAACAGCACCTTTCACTATATGCACTTTAAATTGCACATACCCTTTAATAGCACACAGCACTTTACACATTATTTGAACTTTAAAAAAGATAATTGCACAAAGGAGTTTAAAATGGTTAACTTGTCTGCTTTTACCCAGTTTTAGATCTGGAGGCACAGTGGCACATTAACTGAAGCTGTGTGTCCTGGAGGGGAAAGAAGACGAAGTTAACTACTAATTATATTGTACAATGTGTAATATTAGTGCAACACTTGTTTAAGAATGTTTTAAGTGTTGGTGTGTTGTGTAATTTGTAGTGTTTTTAGTGAATATTGTTTTAAGAATGTTTAACTTACCTCCTGTGTCTTTGTGTCCAGGTATCAAAGAGGTTCCCGGGGAAACGAGCTCCCTTAAAAAGGTTTCTGGGGCAGGACCAAGGCAGGGGATGTGTAGGGGAGGCATGTTGGACATTTTAAAGGGTTTATGGTTTTAAGTATATTTGGTGTTTGGTTTTAGGGTTAATGTGTATAATATATGTATAATGTTAATTTGGTTTATGGGTATATTTGGTTTTATGGAGGTTTAAGTCTTTTAAAGAGCTAATGTTATTTTTAAACACCCCTATTAATTAATAATAGTTTTATCCAGTTAGTTGAACAGTATAAAAGGCGCTTGAAACAACATACCATGTTCAGCTGCTGGAGGAGACGCTGTTCTTGAAACTTTCATTTCCACAATGCACTTTGCACTTTGGTAATTGATGGAAAAACAAATAAAAATTGTGGACCACACCCATGCTGCTGTCTTCTGTCCCACATCCTACAAACCAGACTACGTTACACATCTACTGTTGTGGGAAAGACATTTCACCCACCTTGCCTATGTTTGAGTGTTTTATAAGTGACTAGTGATCGAAGGGGTCGATGACACAAATTGGTAACCTCACTGTCTACCCCAGGGCAGCTGTAGTTTGTCACTTACCATCAGAAGTAAATGAAGAGTATGAGGAGTGAATGAATAATGACCACAATGTTGCTTTGACAACTTTGTGAAGCTTGTATAACACCATACTGTCAGCCATTGTTGTTATTATTACAGCATACCAATCACGCTCATGGGTAACTTTTGTAAACACTCCCACTCAAAATGATAAAAACATTATTCAGAAAGAAACAGCCCAGTCACTCCAGTCCAGTTAACTTCATTAAAGCATTACGATGATCTTAAAGCACTTCTCGCCAGTTGAACAAGTCTCAGAGTGGCCCCTATGTCTCTCTCCCTATCGCCCTATCACTCGCTGCATTGTGCTGGTGAGATGGAGGCTTGATAGAGACATGCATAATTCATCTGTGTGTCCTTTCTGTCATTGCAGTGCGGCGGCTCGGAGCACAGGGCCGCCGAGCAGAAATACAATCAATCACCCAGGGCCTGACAGTCGCCACAATGGGATGTGTTGATTGGACATCACGGGACGCCCATGCAAATAGATGAGTGTGGTGGGCCTCTATGGACAGACCTACAGCGGCCACTGACAGCTCAAGTATTCAGTGTCACATTAGAATGCAATCCCATGGTCAAAAGCACACCCATGCCACCTGTTTTATAATAAGATCTGATGCATTCAACCTGGCCGATACTATGAAACAATTACAACAAAAGACAAGGTGTCGCGAGCACGGAGATGGTTCCTGGAAAAAGATAGAACAACTCTTTTCACTATTTGAAGTATGTTTGGCCCTTCAGACATTTCAGTACTACAAGCTATAAGTGCATCATGTCAGCACTAGAGTATATCTGGACAAACTGAGTGCAACAAATGCAATCCCCTAAAGTGTACTTCAAAATAATGTCAGCTGAGGTAAAGGTTAGGGATGCACAAAAACAAATGAATTTAATTTTTACAGGGAGTTTAGTTTAAAATTGTCCAGGCGCAGTAGTGTGTAATAAATGATCCTGTGTAACCTAAACCATTGAGCTACCAGCCAAAGATCAAATCACAAATTTGTTCAATAAAGTTGTAGAAGCTATGCACATGAAATTATACCAGGCTGTAACAGTAGACCCAAGCAACCAGAAATATATTTAGCAAAATCCAGTAATGTTACAACAGTACCATGACATAGTAGTATCTGTGTGTGCTGACGCTAGGGCGGTGACGCCAGGGTTCACCAGAGATAAGTACTGAGAAATGACTTGTAACACTTGATATTCCATAGTAGTATCTGCAACAATAGTTTCATTCAATATGTCCTTAATAAACATTCTGCAAGCAAGTATTAGTCCAGCGCTCAGTCAGACACTATGGTTATCTCTGTACTGCCATATGTCTCATCTCAGTGGCTACGTTTACATGCACACCCAAACATGATCTTTATCTGATTTGTGAAGTTGTCTTATAATTAAAATGACACGTAAACAGCAAAAGTGCAGTAAGTTATCTGATTTTGGAATAAACAGGGACCAAAACAAACCAGACAGCTCCTGAAATCAGATAATATTCAGATTTTTGGTGTGCATGTAAATGTGGCTACTGCAAAGGTGCACAAACTTTCTGACACACGGGCCACAACGGGTTCTAAAATTTGACAGAGGGGCCGGGCCAGGATATATATATGTATATATTACTTTGGAGATTTGTCTGTAACATGTAGCAAGGCTTGAATATGCAAAGCTCATTGTACAAATCGTTTTCCAAATGCATGAATCAAATTAACAATGAATTCATTAAATTTCAGTTAAATAAACACAGCAGAAAAACTATGAACAAGGTTTACCCTTACCTATTTTAATATAATTTGGTCACATTTGGCGAGCCGGATTAATAAGCCCAATGGGCCGTGTGTGGCACCCGGGCCATAGTTTGCCTGCGTCTGCGCTACTGCATCGTAACATTGTCATTACCATTATAGTAAATGGTAGTGCAAATGGCAGGTTAGACTACTCATTTCATTTAAACAACAATTATATTGAAGTTTAACCTTTTACTTCCTGGTTGGAGAGAGGCAGCAGCCATAATGTAAGGGCCAAAGCTTGTCTTAATTACACAATAGTTATGATTAAGTTAGTAAAATAAATGACAACACCTTTATTTTGTTACATCAGGGTTAACAATGCTAAGTGTTCATTGTGTGCAAATTGTCCCATCGTTTTGGATTTGTGTTTTTTTACGTTTCATCAACTTTCCCACAAACTGTCGTAAACTATGATAAATATTTAGCACAGGTACAAAGTAATAGTACTAGTAATATATAAAAAACAAACAAACATGAAAACATGTCATATGCTTATCGCAAATGCTTGACTGCAATTGTTAGATTTAGGGGGCAATTACTTCTCCACATGGGCCATGTAAGTTCAGATGGCTTTTTTCCCTTAATAATCAAAACAGGCAAAATAGGCTAAGAGTGACAAAGGTGCAGAAAAAGTAAGAAATCGGTGAGGGGGCACATACTTTTTCACATCACTTTAAAGGTGTATAGGCATCAGTGTGAGTTCTTGCCATGCCTTACCGCAGATGCATGTTGCACACAGCAGTGGGGGAGACAGAATGATGCTCTCTCTGTGGTAATTAAAAGCAGACTGAAGACATTTTGCCTTTCATCAAGTACCATGCCAACGCCTGACTCATATTTTAGAATCCTAATAGGTTTGAGCATTTCCTGGTACACGGCCTCAAATTAAAGTCTTCTATTATTTACACCAAATACTCGTCACAGTTCAGCCTTTTATGTACCGCATCATGACTGGAAATGCTTGAAAAAAGACATATTGTGCTTTTTTGCTGTTTTTTAGCAGTGGTAGAAGATAACAAAGTAAAAGAAATTTATTTTTTAGGTATCTGTACTTTATTAAAGTACATTTTACAGCACATTCTTTTAACTTTTACTTTACTAGATTTGAGAACCGGTATCTGTACTTTCTACTCCACTACTTTCAACTGGGAAAAATAAATAATAAATAAATAAATAACAGAATACAATAGAAATAAAAACAAATAATAAAATTAAATAAAAAATTTAATAAACTACAGAAGTACAAAAGTACTTTTCATATGATTTGAGGGGTTATTTTTACCATGTTCTTTTTAAATTCAAGCTTCAGCTTTGAGCCACCTAAAATAAACACAACATTCATAAGAAAAATTAAGAAATTGATTTGGATTGCTACTGTTGGCCAAAATGGTGTGTCATTTTTTGAAATCAATATCACTACATTTAACATCTTGACAAATTAACTATACTTTATCAAAATCTGTGTGAAATACTTTCTTTTTACGCTTAAATTACATTTTTAAATGGGTACTTTAATGCTTTTATATTTTTTTCATATGATACTTTTACTTTAGTAACTTTTTACCTCAGTATCTGTACTTTTACTTAAGTAACATAGCCGAGTACTTCATCCACTACTGTCTTTTTGTAAACCACAATATTAATTTACAACAGCTTAGTAACAGAAATGAATCCATTGACTTCCTGTTCAAAAATGCAGAATTGATTGAAGACCTGCCTCCTTATGGTTGCATTTCACCCTAGCAAGAAGTAAATTTTCATTTCATTTTTATTGTTGAAAAATAACTACACAACATTTCTGGACCCTACATGTATGACCCAAAGTACTTAAATAAAAAATTAAACTGGGTGTGTATAGGGGGTAGGTGAAAACAGAAATTTCATGAGCGCTCAAGCCTCAAATGCAGAACAATATAGGATTACTCAAACATGCATCAGTCGAAATACATATCTGAGCAAACTAATGATTGATTTGTGTTCAGATTACTGTGTAGGGTTTACTGTTGAAGCTCCATCACTAAAATGTATGTGCACATGCTGAAACCACGGTGACATATTCAAAACAAATGATTTGAAAAGGGGAGCTGGTTGCCTAAACTCTCGTCTGTTCCTCATTTATCAGAAAAGTCAATTTCATGGCTAATAGGTTCATTACTGTGGTCATGCTCCGAGAGGCCTCTTCGATAAAACTCACATAGGAGCTGAGGGCTAAGTCGGCGGAACACAGGTCTTAATAAGGTCCTTCTTTCTAATGCTAATACTCTGCTCCAGTTAAACTCCAAGCCTTTCTGTGGCTGTGGGACCTGGAGACAAGAGAAGTCTGGAGGCAGGAAGCTCCCAGATTTGTCTCTATTCAAACTAGGGTCATCAGTAGGTTTCAGAAATATGGGGGACATCTAGGAAAGTATGTATTTTGGGCGTTTCATTTTGAGGATTGTAAGAACATTTTCAACCACTACTGAAAGAACGGTGCAATCTGGGTGTTTGCAAATGTTGAAGTTTAAGTCAATATTTATATTACACCAGTTAAAACTTGCAAACGTAATTTTTTGCATAATATGTCCACTTTGAAAACAAAACCAAAGATCATACATGCGAACAGGATTTCCGCTTTTTCACCTTTGAAGGACATTTACGTGATGTATAAGAGGCAGTCTAAATGAGATTAGCAGAAGTATTTTTATCAAAAAGTTAAGAGCCATTACCTCTTGTTATGATGAACAGGGTTGGTGTGCTCTTCTGAATGAATGACAGCTGCGTGTTGAGAGCATATAATGTTGTCAAAGAGCATTCCCCCATGTGTCCAGCACTGTCTGGAGACAGACAGACCAGAAACCACTGCCAAACACACCATTATTAGCAATATGTCACTATATGTGTCAAGTGTTTGAAACTGGATATCCTATTGTCAGGCAGATGAGCGCCACCCAGGGAGAACTTTTTATAGTTTTTATAGCCTCAGTGATTTGGACATAGCAGATTATATGAGTCAGCCCAAAAGAAAGCAAGGACCCAAGCTGATGATTTTAAAACTCTGTCCAATAACTGAAGCGACTACGTGCTTCATCACCACAAAAAATAAATCACGCCAGGTGCTTTCCCAAAATGGTCAGCCTCTTTCCGACTTTCATTCTACTGAACAGAAAGGAGCAGAAAAGCTTCCTCAGCTAGTAACTCTACTGGGGACTTAACTAAAGCTCAAAGCAGATGAGACAAGATCTTACCCATTATGTGACCTATGAGGACTAAGCACAAGAAAATGGGACTAAGACATACACAATGGACTAATCCTCTAGCTAAGGCAGTCCAGACCAAACCTAGGCTGAGATAGGTCTCTTGATACAGCGCTGGTTACCACAGCAACATTGAAGGGGTCAAATGCAAATTCCCCACAAGGACAATATATAGTACGTTATCTTAAAGAAGATGTATTATGCTTTATAAAGTGATAAAATGAGAATATGTAGGCCTGTATCATTGTTCCACATTATGTTTATTGTTAACTGCTTTGATGGAAAACGCTTGAGGAGCAACAAACATCAGCGACTTGTTCTGGTGTATAAAATTACCCAAAGCAGTGCCATCCACCCACTTTATGCCATCTGACCACCAAATCAGATCTAATCATCTATATAGGAAATATAGGACCTTAAGACCCAACACAGGAGTATAAAAACTTCTTGCCCCATGCACTGTCCCAGAATGGAACCACCAACTACCCACTGACGTCATTTTAATCTCAAAACAGTAGCTCAATCACTTCATCATCATTGACGTGATATCAATTTGGTGTTTGCCATTTAATTACACCAGAACCAGGAATGACATCTGGCATAAAATTGATACCAAATCTCAGTAGAACAGAAACATAAAGTAGTAAGAACCTTAAGTAGATATTGACTCAGATTCCTCCCATTTGCTGCAGCTTTGGACGCCCCCCAGTGCACCTGGACAATCTATGCACAGATTTAGCTAATGGAGCCTGAAATGTTGTGGTCAGGGCCGACAGATGAGCTTTATCTGTCCAAGGAATAGCAGCGGCCATGTCTAATCCTGCGCACTCAGTGTCCTAGGGCACTCTTAATTGATTATGAACACAAGTGGCCAATAGATCCTTTAAAGGTGTTGATTTTTACTATCTTAAAACATGAAAAACAGAATTAGTTCATTTTAAACAGTTTGCAGTGATCCAAAGTTATTCCCCACTTACCTTACTCATTCCAAGCATCCTAATTATTCACAGTGAGGAGTTTAGATGCACTTTTCACAACTTTCAGAAGAGTTCTGACGTCATAGTAAGTGGTAAGTGTGCAATTCCTGATTCTTGGACAATATAAAACACTTTATAATTAGATGTTGACAGTACAAAGCAGATTTATTTTGATCTCAAGAGCTCTTATACCATATAGCTGACACATTTTTCTCAAATATATGCATAAACAGGCTGTTAAAGATGGTCCAAACACCTGACTTTGAAAGCTTTGTATTGTCGAAGAGACTTGAGGGAGAAAATGAGGAGTTCGAATCAATATGGCAGACACGCACCTGCTCATTGTCTAAGGACGGAAGTGTGAAGGTCAAATAGTTTTAGTGAAATGCAATATTGTCTTAGGTTAGAGTAACCAAGGATAATAGTTTATGCTTGTTGGCAAAATAGAAATCAGTTCTATAAATAACTCTCATGCACACGGTCCCAGCCAATTATTTATGAATACTAATAAGAATGACTTGCGTTGCGATGTGTCACAGTTCAAAACAACATCATCCATCTCTTTTTCCATCTCAGCTGTTGTTGCCCAAGGGGAGGCAGTCACGTACCGAGGGCTGAGCTGGGGGAAGAAACCGAGGCATCCATGGGTTTCAGAATGACAAGAAATCTGGACCAAAAAAAGCCTCGAAATGTTGCATATAACAGGAAGTTGAAAGTGATGAATAAGGTGAGAGAGGGGGAAGGAGGTGTTTGGAGTTGAAGAAGAGATTCAGAAGCAGGAACAAAATCTGTCAGTTTGAAAATGTGAGGAGAGAGCGAACGCCTTCCTGGATTGTTGGCACTTAACACTTGTGCATCAACAGGAAAGAGAAAGAGACAAAAATAGAAAATCAACTCAGCAGAGCGTAAGGGTCAGAGGGTACAAGGAAAGAATTATTTCAGGAACAAAGCTGCTGTAGCTGCGCGGGGAGCAAACCGGAGATCATAGTTTTATCTACTTCAATTGGAACAGGGAGTAACAAGGTACATTTGCTGACCTTTGGGAGGAAAAATCACTCCAATCTTTTTCTATATCTTTTGTTTGCTTTAATAACTTACCATCAATCTATTTTTGGATAGTGTGATATAACAACAGATGGCATCACAGTTCCTCTATCAAAATCATATCAAATCAAACTGGACATATTTAAAATTGAACTTTGAACAGAATTTTATTATTAAAACATAAATCGTAATGCTTGTCAATAAAAAAAAAAAAAAAAAAAAATCCCAAATCGTACAGCTGTAGCGCAAAGCCCTCAACATGCATTGTAAAGAAACAGTAGAAATAGCAATATTATGATGATAGTATCTAAAATATTGCAATAGAAATATTATCTTATATTTAAACATAAATTGTTTACTTCTTTCACTTTTTATCTTCAAATTGTAAACAGCATTTTACAAACAAATCTTTATAATTACAAACCGCGTCTAAAAAAATGTAGCCTATAATTTCACCACGATCCTGCTTATTATGCAACACACTGCATATAAAGCGCTGTCTAAAACATGCAGCCTGGTATAATGACAAGCTTCAGTAGCTCATGTCACATTATGAGAATTGGACAAGCTTGGTCCATCATAAAACATTACGCAGCATCACTGTTCAGTATAGTGTAAATATCAACAGCGGGGGCCACACTAAGCTCCAGTTGGTGGCATCCTTTCTAATGCAGCCTGATTTGCATTTAAAGAGAATAACAGTGAAATATGATGGAGGTAGCTGTGATGGGGCTGTGATGGTGTGAGATGGTCCGTTGGCTGCAGACTGACTGATGGCTGCTTTTATGTGTAAGCGATAAAATAGAAACAGCAGCAGAGACTGGAAGAATGAATGAACGCACTCCAAACACCGACACAAACTGAACCCTGGAAACTCACGACAATCATCTTTTGTTGTTTTTCTGTTGATATTGTTTTTTGAGGATTACTGCTTCCGTTTTTTCTTGGCAGGATCAATCAGAATGACAAAGACTTTTATTGTTTCAGTGAAAAAAAATTCAAAAACTATGAATGTGCTTTGGCAATAAAAGGTACATACAGTCAACTAGGGCTCCAAGATTAATCGTAACTGAAGCAAAATCACAGTTTCAATGGACACAATTAGCAAATCGCAATTGCTGCAATTTTTTAAGTACCATAATTTCCTTCACAAATAACAAAATATCCTGTCTTATTCTGCATAAAAACAGCTACAAACATGTTCTGAAATGTGATTCTTGTATTAGTTTGTCAGTACATATGTTTTTGTCAGTTCTCCTGTTGAATGTAATGTAAATGTAAACTTTGTACAGGATCCTATAATTAAAACACACTTTGCAAATCTAATCCCAATTGCCATGATTCTCAGAAAAAACAAGCATGTTTTTCCCAAACTGTGGAGACCTAGAATCAATATGCATTATCAGTCCGATATATCTGTTGGCTGATATATTGGGATGATATTTGGGCCAACCAGATGCCTAAAGAATATGGGTCACGCTTTTATTTGAACAGTTTAGTGTGAAGAGGACACTGCACAAACTGTGACTACACAGCTCTTGTGTGCACTTGGTAATAAATGAGGTTTGTGGATGAGCTTGGTCGTTTCAAATTATACAATTTAGGAAAAATAATCAAAATTGAGCCTACATCAGTGGAGCTTATCTGCTTCTATGGATTCTAAACAATCAGCATCGGCATTGGCCATGGAAAAACCCATACTGGTCGATCTGTAATATGCATACGATGGAGAGGCAGATACAGTTGCATTACGAATTGGCTTTCATCAATTTTGAGTTTCACACAACTATTTTGCAGCTTTGACTCGTGTAACTCTAGGTGTTAGTAGCAGTAATGGTAGTGGTGTAATAGTAGAGGAAATAGCACAGAAGTTTCTTTTACTAATTAACACATGACCTGATACAGAGCCTGACCTGACATGGTGCTAAAAGTGAGGTTGAGCATTAAGACAAAAAGGAGAAAAAAAAAAGAATCACGTCATCATCAATGCCATTTCGCACATAAAATATTCAAATATAAGTCTGAACACTGCTCCAAACCACATGCTTTTACTGACAGAGGATTGGCTGTAGACATCATTATTAAAACAATACTAGCTTAACATTGCCAATTGAAACTACTGCATCTGAAGCTAAATTATAATATAGTGTAAAACATGCAACAGAAGATTAGAAGAGCTGTGTTTTCTAGTTGTCTCAGCACTAATACTAATGGTGCAGTTTGAAGCCCAACTTGCATGATCAAATACTGCAATGTATTCCTTTGACTTTAGGAAAGTAACCGTATTCTGAATGAGACAAAATGTGCTGAAATAGTACTCAAAATTTGTATTCTGCAAAGGTATTGCTGGTACATGTAAGGTTCCCAACAGTGCAGTGTAACGCTGCACAAACAAACATAGTTATTCACGATTGTAAGATTACCATTAAAAGTACAGTAAGCCATGCAGCTGTGCACTGAATATTTTCTGCAATGTTAGACATGAAATGAAACCAGTCTTTGATAGAGTAATCTACAGTGGCAGTTCCCCATGAGCAGCAGCTGTAGGGTTGTGGATACAGGGGAATATCAAGCTGAAAACATGTTTCAAAGCTGCAGCAGATTAAGCTATTTGAGCTATCAGAGCCACACATGGAAGAGGGGACAGGAAAGAAGGTAGGTCTATAGCTCTATACAGTAACATAGGTCTATACTTGTTAGTGACTTTTTTAACAACACTATTTTTCACAAACTCACACAAATCAACCAGCTCTTTAACCTGGTCCACGTTTTCAGTCACTATTGAATCCAATAGAGCCTTGTTAAAAGGTTATAGAGCAGGTAAATCCTTCCCTAATGCCTAATGCTCCGATTGACAAATAATCGCATCATTTCAGGACAGTCTGACACATGCTGGATATGTTGGAGCATCAGTTTCACACGGTTTTCAGGCGTTCCACAGCCTTTTGTGTGGCCCTCAATATTAAACAGGCCTAAATCAGGCCAATGGCCCCCTGAGTTCTGCCTGACTTTTCTAGGTCACCATGATAAGAGCCCACTGTACGCCGGAGTCTTATCTCAAGTCCAAAACGTCACCGTGACATTCAGACAGCTATTCACTGCCGGCCACAGGAAAGATGCCGAGTGCAGGTATTTTTAGCACATTTTGGCAAAAGAAGTTTAAATGGTGAAGTTGTTACAATGGGCATAGTTCAATAATTGCATTGCGTTTAATTGTACATTCCACCACTCTTTCAAGTCAAGGGCAACATAGAATAACAATAGATCTGATCTGAGTGTGTGCAACAGGTTTGTTTATTTTGATGAGCAGGTGGTCCAGAATGACACTGTTGACTACTACTGTAAAGGAGCAGCGGCTGTTCACACTTTTCTTTATCATACTGTTGTCAGGCTAAATCAGATATGAGGTATGTGTAGTGTTGACTCAGCCGTATAAGTAATAATAGTAAAAACAACACATTAGTTGCCAGATACAAAGGTTATTGCTAGTTACTGCAGAAATTGCACTGTGGCAGTCCCAAGTCCAAAAAAAATTTAAAGACTTAATATAAATTGATACAAAAATTATAATCCTATTGTACCTCAACTTTTACACAATGCAGTTAAGCTATATACTAGGCCACACAC
Organism: Periophthalmus modestus; assembly: GCA_019594935.1. Taxonomy (NCBI): domain Eukaryota; kingdom Metazoa; phylum Chordata; class Actinopteri; order Gobiiformes; family Gobiidae; genus Periophthalmus; species Periophthalmus modestus. The sequence continues at coordinate 22,387,545 of JAIEZT010001390.1, read as the reverse complement.
TGTCTTTTGATGGATTTAAGTGAAGAAATGCAACTAAATGACTTCCTAAGAGTGAGCGATATCGCAAAAAATTAATTTCACAATCCGATTTCTTCAAGATTCATGTAAATCAATGGGATTTTTATCACCATATCACACAGCCGTATTACTTTCTCAAGCTGTATTTACACGTTTTATGCTTTTCCACTGTGATGCAATAACTGAACCTCTCACCACAATAATCAGAATGAAAGTAGCTGTAACAGTTTCTATGCTGTTGGATTTCAAAAAGCCTGCAGCTGCGTAGCCAGTACAACGACATGGACTGCATCCTCAGAACATGACCACATGAGCTGCAAGCGCACGCCTCATCTCCACAGAGCTGGTGCAGGAATAGTTGACAGCACCTCCTCTCTGCTGCCTACACTTAGTGTTTTCTTGTAAATGAAAAAATGTGCACCACCTGCTACAGCCGAGCACGCCAGCAGCCTCCGATCCAGGCCCAGATACACATCTCCTGGTCTATAAGTGCGTGGGTGGACTAACTCCTATCCCTTTGGTAACAACTCAAATGTGTGCCTACTCCTTCTTCAAGCAGCCTCCTCTTATGTACAATATGTGCAGTGCTATGATATGAACTGATTCAGTGCTGAGCTACAGTTTTAGTTGAATGTGTGAAATTTTTAAAGGTGCACTATGCAACTTTCCTGGTAGATTGTGCACCATAATGTGTACTTTACAAGGAATGTTTCAGGTATGGTATTCAACTTACATCTCCATGGGGAGTGGTAAGGTGAGGCAGGTGAGGCCGTCCCTCACCTGTCATCACAGAGAAAAAAATAAATGAAATGGTTATATTTATCCAATGATTTGTACTATAAAGTTATTTTCAATTTAACTTTGCGATTTTATTCTTTTTTATACTCAAAATCGCTGATTTTTTACATTTACCGTTGAAATCCTAAGAAGAGACGCGCGGTGAGGCACAGGCCGTTGGTGCCTCACATGGACTGACTGTGCTGTGTGCTAAGCTGCTGCTTTAAGCGGCTGTGAAAAGGCGTCGGTTGAGGTACGCAGTTACCCTGCCGCATGGAAGGGGGCACTCGTGAGCCCAGGGATTCTTGTAAAAAACAATACAAAACCAGCTTGCTTTTTATTTCATACTATTAGAGCTATTTCATACGGACTTCTGAACTTTTATTTTTTTTATTCTGGCCCCAAGTCACTGGGAGAGAAACTGACTCAGGTCCAAATGTACCGACACCTGGTTTATATGTTTGTAAATCTGATTGTGACGACATCACTGCCTCACCAGCAAGAACCTCACCGCAAGTCACTGATGGGGACTGTCTGTGGAGAGGTGGATCTGTGGATAGGCATCCCCGCTCATAGTAAGAATAAATTTATTTATGAGCAGTAAAAACACCCATAGTTAAATAAATATCAGAGTGATAAGTTTACTGCCATACTGTGCAAAACATCTCCATCAGGAAAGTTGCATAGTGCACCTTTAACTACATGTTAATTCCAAGTAGAACATTATAGAATCAGAATCAGATCTTTACTGTCCCAACTTTATTTGTCCCAAAGGCTAATTGAGTTAGCTGTCACTCAGATGAGTAAAATACACAGCCATCCACAACCAGTACAACAATACAAGCAGTGACAAACAGTACAGTGTCAAAAGTGTCTAACATGCTGTTGCTAAAGTATACTACGGTGCAAACATGAAAAAAAGTGATAACGGTAGCCTGATAAAGCCCGATGACTGTTGGAATGTGAGCACCTGTTGGTATTACTACAAGATAGCGTCATCCAGAAGGAATCAGGGTGCTTGCTTAAGGATGTGGATATGGTGGCCTGATATGCATCTAGTTCATAGACGCTTAGTCCACTTCTGTATAAAGTGGACTAAGGGAGTGTGACGTCACCCATAGGGTTTAGGTCCTGTCAAATGAAGCTAGTGGGAGCAACCTCGGCGAAAGAATTTGTCTCTTATCAATATTCATGTTGAGTTACGGACACAATACTAAAATAAAAACACCAGGATCATATAGAGCAGGTTAATACGGACATTTTAAGTCCAAAATGACAAGCCTGGCAGCAGCATTTAAAGCAGAGGTGCCCAAACTTTTTTTAATCAAGGGCCACATCTCAAAACATATTCGAAGCGGAGGGCCATAGACCGGTGATCAATGCAGTGCGGTGCTTTATACACAGCTTTGACAGAGCCGCTGTGTATTAATAAGGCTTGAAACACATTTGTTTTACTGTATCACACTGTAATGTGATGTTTGAGGTGGTGGTAGTAGTGGTGGTAGAAATGGTTTAATTTGCTGTTAAAAGTACTGCTTATGATCAATGGGGCCGGTTCAGCAGGATGCCTGAGGGTCAATAAAAACTGGTCTGAGGGCCGCATTTGGCCCCCGGGCCATGGTTTGGACACCCCTGATTTAAGGAGAGAGTGCTGACAGTTTTCTAATGTTTTGAGTAATTAATGAGACACTTATTTATGCACTGAATACATCTTTGTTTTACGTTGTGTTTTACGTCAGATCTAGAGGATGCCTGATAAACCAGTGCCTTGGCAGAGGACGTCATGGTGTTTATCATTTTTAACTGTATTTGATGGGTTAAAAGAACAATCCCGATCACAATACACTGTGAATATTCATGGGTTTCAGTTTCCTGTCATATGATGCCAGGGCAGTAAACCATTTAAGATATAATATTTTGTTTAACTAAGACTAAAGATGGGAGTGCATCAATGGGCCTTTCTAAGCCCTTGGAAAACATTGCACGTTAAGGTACACAATCTAAGGAGGCACATATGGCGTCTCACTAAAATTGACTTTTGAATTGTTAATTGTTATGGCAGTGGGCCTAACTTTTCATCATTCAGAAACCCATAGGTAACACGATTAGCCTATTCAAGTTAGAGAGTCTTGGAAACTGTTTGATGAAAAATACAATGGAGGAATCGAGCAAATCAGCGCTCACTGTAAAATTCATATCCAGAACCAACAAACACGATTATGCAACGGCCACTGTGGGATTTGGCTGCATAAAAGTCAAAAACAGAGGAGGGTTGCGCGTAGTTGTTATGCTGCAAGATATGAAGAAAGAGTGGGAGCGAGTTTCCACCCTCTTCAAATTGAAAACCTTGTTGTATTGCAGACAGATGGTGCGATATCATGAATGCTGACTCTTGGTCCCTTTAAAAGCATACAGCCCCAAGATGCACATATTCCTCTGGACTGACAGGGCCCCTGCTCCTGCCATCTGCCTGCGCTGTTTGGCATGGGATTATCATCTTTCAAATAGTTTCAGGACTAGTCACCTCCTGATGGACGTATGGGTCATCTTCTTTCCGGTAAACACTGTAAAAGGATTTTTAATCCTTTTACAGTGAAACTACCAAAAACACATATTCATAATAGTAATTTTGGTGATATTCAGAATAAAAAAATAATTAATGGAATACATAATGGTACATGATCGTGTAATTAAGCTTTAAACTGCCTGGAATTAGCTAGAAAACTATGACTTTTGTGACATGTGTGCATGCAATTCTTCATTATATAATAAGTAATTAATAAATGCATAACAAACATAACAATCACAATCCTCTGCTGTCTTTTGGCACTATAATGTAATACAACTTAACATGTGAGTAAGTATCTGAGGAGTATATTGGCCATGTAACAGAGTACATAAAACTAAAAAAATGTGTATTCTGTAAACTCTGTACATTTATTATTCTCCGCCTCCAATGTTCTTTTGAATATTTTGAGCCAGATTACATTTTATTTTTAGGGGTGGGATCAGATAAAATAGAAATCTTATCTAATCTCACCCTTCTTCTAACTGTTGAACCTTATTTATAGGGCAGTGTTATGACATCAGATTAACTGACTGGTCCAAGATGGTCCAAGAACGCCAACTTCAAAGGTCCCCTCCAGCTCGTCACCTCAGCGTGTCGGGCTCTTAACTCCAGACAAAATCACAGCTGACATTTAAAATTGCAGTGCAAATAACTACTTTCAAAATTGCTTTCTTTCAACCCAATGTAATTCACAATTTCAGAGCAGTGAACACAACTGTTTCAGAAGCAGGAAATCAAAAAAGACTCAGTATTGTTTGTTTAGCCACTGATCATCCATGCAAAAAAACAATTACAATTGGCTAATCAAATGAGAAAGCTACAGCATTATGTTAGAACAATAACTTACTGAAGGCTTTCATAGTAACACAAAACTCAACGTCATTATATAATTTATAAATTAATTTATAAAATACACCAATTGTAAGGATGGTTAAGGTACGTGACAGGTTAACCTACTCATTTTACTAAGAATTAGTTAACATAATTGGGCCTATACCTAAGATTTTATAATTTAAACAAAAACATTTTTTAGATGAAGTTTATTATTTTACTTCCTGGTTGAACACAGACAGAAAATGTGACATACGTAGAGATGAAGACCTGGGGCCTAAACATGGCCACTGAAGTCAATGGGCCATGCTCAATGGCACATGTCATGGATTTAGCCTTTAGGGGCAAGGTACATCCGGTCCTGCCCAAGAACAATGAGTAGTTGAGCTACCTCCTGTGAGACACTGTGTGAAGGGAGCGAGCGAAGTGGCCGCAAAGGGGGAAAAGAAATGATAAATAAACTAAATACTAAATACATTATACTGTTTATGCTTCCAGGGCGCTTCTGAACCATGTTCTAAACCTGTAGCTCATTCATGACCATTGGGCTTGTTGGCTTCTCTCACGTTCACTCATGTCGTACCATGTGGCTGCTTTAACCAATCAGCACCTGAGCTTAGCTAGAGCGGACATAGAGTGTAGCCAAAGCTAAAGATTAAAAGGCATTTTTTAAGACAACAGACAACATTTTGAGCTGCAAAAAAGTGTATGACCGGACAATAGTTAAAAATCGCGACAAAATTTGGCCTTTGTGAAAGCTCCCTGTGAGCTGAACACGAGTAGTTTGTGATTACGTTGGGCTCTATGTGAAAAATCCTTTCTGGGCAGGAGGCATTTTTTCATTGTAGTACCAATGAGTGGCCACTTATCCAACTCGAGGCACCTCTAGGCAGCAATACCCTTTCCAGTTATTTTAATAGATCCATGGCAGAGATATAACTGTTACCTAGCAACCATAATGTTAACAAGGGACAAAACTTGTGTAATTTACACAGCATTGTTTAAGAGATACACCTTTATTTTATTAAATTAATCTTTAAACTACCAGAAAATGCCTTGTTTAAATTGTCACTGCATTTTGGATATAATTTTCAGAGTTGATAAAATAGGTGTATTTTTCTTTTCAACTTTTTTCCACAAACTGCCACTTGAGTGGTGTAAAACCATAATATTTACCACAGGCACTACCACACCAAACCAGTCTATAACAGAACGAAATCTTTCATATGCAGTTTGAGTTTTTTACAGTATGAATAAAGGACTTATGCCAGCTGTGACCTTTGAACCCTTCACATAGCACTGCACCAGGAGCCATAATTCATTCACTATATGAATGATCACATGGTACAGGGCTAATACATCAACTGTTAGTCTTAATTACTTGAACAGGTGGACAGAGGCAGACAGGTAAGCAGAAATACCAGAAACACAGTCATAGGTGTCGTGTCCTCCCCATGCAGTCGCACTAAACTCCCAGCTTCATTAGGCAATGTCAGTGAAATTGGATTCGGCACATTAAAAAATACACCAGTAGCTCATTAACAAGGAAGTAGTTCTGTCACAGTAGGGCTGGATGAAATTACATAAAAATATAATGACATTTCTTCCCTCATATTGGTCATTACAATTTTAATAAAATTATATTTTTTGTCTTATTAAAAACAAATACAACAATTGCTTTCCTGATCATAAACAAGATAAGAATTTTTACATTTACAGTATTTTCCAGGCTATAAGTCACACTTATGTTCATAGTTTGTCCGGGGTGCGACTTATGCTCAGATGCAACTTATATGTGAAATTACGACAGACACGCAGAAGCGGCGCTTCATCCACTTCCGGAGTTGGCAGAGTTGTTCAGAAGCAACACCGAGGATTCAATGGATTTAGTGATATGGAGTGAGATCAAGAGTAAACTTCTTAGCTTGATTTTTTATGCTTTAGTTATCTGATTAACTGTTAATATCTTACATTAACATACCAGACATGTATTCACTTCACTGTCTGTGCTTCATGTAGCTGAATAAGTATAAATGTGTCATGTTAGTGTGTTGTACGGCTATTTAGCCCGTTGTTCTCTATTTTATTGTTATTATTATAACCTGATTTTAAAGATAAAATGTCTGTTCTTAGTCTTGGATTTGTAAAAGAAATTTCCCCAAAAATGCGACTTATAATCCAGTTTGTCTTCATTATTTCTTTGTATAGTCCAGAAAATACTGTAAATAAATAACAAGTCAAATTTCTTCCTCTAAATCCAGAAGTCTGCTCTAAACCTCATACTTTTACTGACAGAGGATTGGCTGAAGACCCCTTGAGTAAAATACCCAAGCTGATCATTGATAGTTTGATAATCTTGATTCAAATGTGATTGATGATTGCACAGCTCGAGCTCACAGCCACTTAAAAACTCTACTGAAGTAGTAGCTTTTATGAATTTGATATTCTCTGTGCTTTGCTATATATATGTGTGTTGGAAGGTGAAAATAAATTGACAGTACAGTACCACCAAACAGTCCAAGTGTATTTACTCAATGATGTTTCCAAAAATACAGCAGGTACTACCGATGATTAGTGAATTAGTGAGTAGATTGCATTCACGTGACACCACAACATTCTATAATCCCTAAAATTTAGCAGAAGAACAACTCAAAACTCTTTTGTTTTTAAATATGTTTAGTTTATTTTTTCAGAGCATTTACAACGACCCTTCTGACATTAATATGAGCAAATATAGCACCAAGGAACAAACCCTCATTGTACAGTGGTACTTTGAGTCACATGGGTCAAATTCAGAAACCCAGCGGTGTCACCGACAACATTTTAATACCAGAGATGCCCCAAGCGTAAATACCATTAAAGAAATAATAAGTGGTTTTCAAAGACAGGGGGCATATGTAATCTCCACAGACCTGACTAGTCCTGATTTCTTCCTGTGGGGCTATCTTAAAGAAAAGGTGTTTGTGAATAAACCTCAGACAATAAACGACTTAAAATGTGATATTGAGGATTAAATAACAGCCCTACACCCGGAAATGCTTTCAAATGTTATGCAAAATGTGATGGATCGGGCTGTTCAGTGTGAAACCGAAAATGGTGGACACTTAAAAAAACCTTATTTTTTTTAAATTAGGTCATTTTTACTTCCCCTAGTTTAAGTAGTGATAAGTTCAAGTGTCAGTGAACAATTATAACCGTATATATTGCCAAACATCTTGGAAGTTTCAGTTTACCTACTGCTAAGATTTGGCGAGTATAACTTAAGAATTATAGGAGCTATTGAAGATTTAAAAGTGTCAGTGACTTTTGGGCCACCGTGTTCATCATGAGTTTGGCTTTTTCTTTCAAAAGCAGTAATATCTCCCATAGAGTTACATAGATCTCGGCCCTTCATATCAAATTATGAAAATGAATGCAAACTAGTGACCCATATACAATTACTCCACCTCTTTCACTGTTACTACACACTCCCAGAAATGTAAAATACAAAGTACAAAATAATTAAAAGCCTTTATTACCACACAATTATTTTTGAGTGCCTCAGTTTTTTTATTCTTATTTCGTATTTGAGACTGATCCCTATACTGAAGGGCACCTAAAGGACAATTTCGCACCTTCTCTACACATTCCTGCCCCAAATTTCCCCCAGATATCTAAATCAATAACAGTACTATACTTCATTGTGGATCAAGTTGTGGAGCAATGCATATTCCTCTTTCATACTATCATTTTCCACATTTTGCACAAAGCTCTTTCACTACACTTTCTTAAGAATATCTTTGGTGCCGTGATAAAATACAATCCTTTCTCATTGTACCCTGCAGTGTTAGAGTTTATTATAAGTCTCTATTTCATTCTTTGATGGGAAATGATTGAATGAATAAAGCCATGTGCAGTTCTGAATACTACTCTTCCTCCTCATAGATATCTGCTGTGTCACATGACTGCTGCCGGATGTGCAAGTGTTTGTTGATCTGATACCTAAACTACAGGATGTGCTGAGTCACCCGCTCTGTCACCAATAGAGATGCATTGATTATAGAGGGAAAAGTTAATCTACTTTCAAATGACTCATGCGCTAATTACATCGGCCTACATCCGTGCGTGCTACTACAGTATTCACTCACTGTTAGATATTCAAGATAGTTATTCATTTAGTTTGGCCTGTTGTTTGAGCTGGTAATCAATCTGTTACTAAATTTACAGCAACATATTTGGTTATTTTAGAGTGATTTCCTCTGCAGACAGGGAAGAGCTACACTTGGATGTTTTCTGACCCAGCTGTAATCACAATTTAGCCGTGATGGAATGTAACGAAGTAAAAGTAGTAAAGTACTGTACTTAAGTATACATTTTAGGTATCTGTACTTTACTTAAGTCCATTTTAAAGTGGATACTTTAATTTTGCTTCAGTACATTTGAGAGCATGTATCTGTGCTTTCTACTTCACTATTACAATGACATTTTTGAACTGGACTAAGAAGTAAAAGTATTTTTCATTAATGTTTGAGACCTGCCAAAAAAAACAACAAAAAAAAAAAACGATTTTTTTTTTTTTTTTTTTTTTTTTACAGGTTTGTAGTTTAAGCAAACAAAAATATAAAAAATAAAAGCAGCTAGAAGAAATGACTGATTCAGTTGTTTCTGTTGAACAAAATACACTACATATCAAAATCATTTTAAGCCTTATGAGACCTCAAAATCAGTGCAAATACTACTCTTTAAGTACATTTTAAACTGGTACTTTATTACTTTTTTCATGTGATACTTCTACTTTGTTTATTTTGCTCCAGTGTCTGTACATTCACTTAAGTACTGTAATACAATTAAGTACTTATTCCACCGCTGTATTTTAGACCAAGTCAAATTTACACACTATTTGAGACTTGTTCTGATCGATATCACTGATAAACTGTGTTCACATGACATCAAAACATTTTCAAATTGAGTTGGAGGTCAGAATGCTGTGGTAGACTTTGGATTTTAATTGTCAAAAGGCAGATGTTTTGTCCAAGTTTGTGGTCAGTCCACAATTGCCCTATCCACATGAAACAAAAACTGGCACAAAGTTCAACATCTTCTCCGCCAGCAGAAATGAGCTAAAGTGATAAAAAAAAAAAGGGAATGGAATTCAGAATAGCTTCAAAAACAGAGAGCCAGACAGTTTATGTGGCAAGTTTATGGAGCCAATCTCTAAATAATAAAAATCTAGTTCAACATTTGTGGATTTTCCGATTTTCTGGTTATTTCTTTCAAAAAGTATGAATCTCACATAGAGTTACAAGCTACTGCCCATTATTTGATATTATAACATCATCAAACTCCTCGGAATATGTTCTGACCCAGCTGCCATCACAATTTACTTAAGGTTAAGGTTAAAGTTAAGGTGAACTAAGACTAAACTCTACTTGACTAAAACCAGGATCTAAACTTGGACTAGGCAAGGACTATACCAGGACTGCACCAGGACCAGGGATAAACCGGGTTCAAACCAGGACCAAACCAGGTCAGATGAGAATGCAGTTTAATTAAAACAATGGTCTGTGGTGTTCACGTCACCCGGATGTCATTAGGGCTGTGTCATTAATCACATTTTAATTGAATCAAGATCCAATCATTACAACATTGTCAATGATCAGCTCGGGGCTTTTTTAAGAGAGGTCAACAGCGGGGAAGTGTGAACTTTTAAAAGATGCAGAGAGCTTTAATCACCTCTTAAAAGCATCGTAAAAATTCAAAGTGTGTCTATTTTTGGCAGATCTGACTTTAAACTTGGCCTGGAGGCGTCACCTACATGTCGCATTTGACATCGAAAACAATTATGATTACATTTTTTGCCCAGCCTGGATTGATCTCAATATATCAGTACAAAATCTGTTTCCAGCTTGTCACAGACGCAGGCCTTGAACATTATGCCCTGATACTTTGCTGACGTCTGAATCCAACCCTAGGATACATTGGAACTAAGCCAGACAATCAAGGTCCCATGCCCCCCCCCCCCCTCCTCATCATCCCCCCCCCCCTCGCCAAGACCACATCACCCCGTACCCTTCCACCCACCCCAGAGTCGTGCCACACTGACGCACTATCCAACCTCCAGCGCACCTGCTCCACTCCTGCTGTTAAAGATAATAAAGTGACATTATAGCAATTCTGCAAAATTGATTATAGCTTTTCTACAGCACCTGTCGGAAGTGACTTGTGATCTGACGCAGTGAAAAGCTCCATTGACATTCTCACTACGGTAAGGGGCAGGCTGACGATCCAGACTGAGGATCCAGGCAGTGGAGAGGTCCCTAAATGACACAGAATTGACTTCCTGTGATTGAAACAAAGGAGACGTCAGACTGTCTTTGTTATTTCTCTTGTCAGTCGTTGCTGAGCTGTGTCATCAAGTCTTTTTTATTTTTAGAGGCAATTACCACGATTGAAAATGGTTAACCAACTGATTACAGACAGCATATATTTATGTTTGTGGTTTGAGGTTAAACAGATAAAAGCAGAGTTTCAAATTGACCAAGGATGTCATTCAACTGCAGTGCTGTGACTGCTCACTATTTAGTAACACTTTATTAAAGATAATTAAAGTGTAGTTATTATAAAACATGAAGAAAGACTTTCATAATTAACAAATAGTTTATTAAGACTGATTCAGGCTTAGTGACTCCTTCATTAACACACTAACGCTAACTCCCAACCAGTCTGTTCATTATGAATTAAGTCATTCTTCGTGCTTTAATAAAGCTGTGAATAGCAGTTATTTAAAAGTGTTAAACATTATTCTAACACAAGACAAGCAGGCACCTTTCCTTTGTAGATTTGCTCAGCAAAGAAAGATAAACATTATTTGAATTAAAATATCAATGAAAATAAATTAATTTGTAGCTATTTACTTCGTACATAAGAGCAGTACAGTTATGTTTTGCTTATCCCAAGTTTATCTTTGTGCAAGAGTGGTGGTGTTTTCGCCATATTCAAATTTCAAACTCCATTTCAATACTAAGGAATAGATTAAATACTTCAATACCAATTCCACTACCAAAAAGATAATATATAATTGTCTTTATTTAGATTAGATTAGGGGTTGGCAACCAGCAGCTCTGGAGCCACCTGCGGCTCTTTCATCATCATCCTTATACTGCGGAGCCGCAGTATAAGGATGATGCAGCTTGGGGAAATAACTTATAAGTATTTAATTGAAGTGTATTTTATTTGTGTTAGTTGTGCCAGTTAGCACTTAATGGATTTCATAGGCAACACACTATAGTTGTTTATACAATGCGTAAAAGTAAAAAAAAAAACAAAAAACAAAATAACCCCAATATATATAGTGTTATCTTCATTTTAGATGTCAAAAAGTATTTGTGACTCCCAATGTTTTCTTTTCTGTGGAAACCAGGTTAAAATGGCTCTAAAAAAAGTTGTAAAAGGTTGCCGACCCCTGGACTAGACAGATATGATTTTTAACATTAAACAATAGTACTTCTTTTATATTACCATGTGGTCTCATATCTATGTAATCCCTCTGTCGTCCATACTAGATACAGCTCAAAATCATTCTAAAGCTATTCAGGAAAGGTTCACTTCTGTCCTCCTGACTTTTTTAGCATTGCTATTTGTTCAAATGGGTATCTAGCTTCAATACTAGTTTTAATATTGATGAGTATCTGATTTTCAATACTTCTAACAACCCTAAGACCTAGCCAATTCCCACTGACAAAGGGAAAACATCGTATACACATCTTTTTCCCCCTATTTCTCAGTCAAACCTGGTCTTCACATTGTCCAACAGCAGAGCATGCACTGTGTATTGACCTGAGCTAGTGGCAGGACCTCATAGCAGTCCCAGCTGGCCGCAGTGACTCAGACATAGGTGCTGATCTGTGGACCACACAAGCTCCAGGCCCGTCTTAATGAAGAGGCAGCAGCTGAGGCACAGAGCCAGGGCCCAGGCGGGGCACCATTAGTGGAGGGCTGTCGACAGGAGAGCCATCCTGACAGGTGCGAGTGCAAGGGGACAGGCGCAAGGCGACAGGTAGCGCCGGCTAATTATCGCGAGGTGCAGTGGACGAAAGCCGGAAAAAAGAGAGAAGACAGGAGAGAGGTGAAGGAGCAGAGCGCTGGAAAAAAACTGTCTATTTAGGGAGGCAAGCATAAAGCAAAAAGTCTTGTGTCAAGCTCTATTTGTTGACAGGATGTAATACTAGGAGCATGTGCTTTGGGGCATTTGTAAAAAAGAAAATAAAACGTCAAAATGGTGAGCTAAGACAAAAGAAAAAATGATTCTTACACCAAAGTTTTTGTTTAGTAACCATTACATTAGGCCTTTAATACTTTAGTCATTACTTAGTCGACTAAATCTTGTGCTGTCAGATCATATGCACAACTGCAAAAAGGAGAAGGCAAGAAGTGGATTATCTTGGATTTGAGAGTGAATCCTGTGTTTATCTGCCTTTTTCCAAATAAATACCTGTTTTCCTAGTACTTTTCTGTATAACTAGTTGTTTTTGCATGAACCCAAATGTAGTTAAAGTATTTTGAGTGCAGTTACATGGTCAAATCATAGACATAATGAATAGTTTGATAGCTTTTCCCATGCCCGAGTTGATTAATCAGCAAGACATACTGTTAGTCGATGACAAAAGTTGTTCCATTTTAGACCCATATTCTAAACTCTGAAAATCTAGTAAAGGTGCATTTATATGTCTGCAGTGGTGGTAATTCAAAAGAGAATATGCCAATTGTCTGACCAAGAACCTCAACAAACATCTTTAGACACTATTTGGTAACTGGTGTTGATGCAATTTGGATTTGACACAAAAACACTAAATTGATACAAAAAAGTTAGCCAACTATTCGAGTTTTTCCTCACAAGCCTAAAGTAGTTAACAAAGGACAAAACTAAGCACATTCTTTGGTAATAGCGGAAAAAAGCCTCAAAGAAAACCTGTGACAGAGACAGTCAAATACAGCTGAATTATAACTAACTGAATGTCTTGGTAGTTTTTACATTCAGAACTCTTTCAGCCAAATCCCTCCATCCCCCCGAAGAGCAGATCTCATCAGAGGACAAACAAGCAGAGTCCCCATAAGGCCACAATGTTCCACCCACAAGTCCTGATCAAAGACCGGTAACTGTTATCACCCGATTATATCATATTGATGCACAAGTCCTTATCTTTGGATTGAAAGCAACTACAACCTGGCACAAGACATAACTGCAGAATGTAGAAACAATTACATAAGAACAATAATGAAAGTGTTTTTTATAACAATGGGGTTAGTAATGGATGGTCAAGTGTGGTTAAGAATTAAAACTAAAGTACACTTCACCCAACTTACACCCTATTCTAAGTTTATCTAGTTCAGTGGCTATTTTTTACTTCCCAAGACTCACACTGGCTGACCAAACAGCATGGGCGAGTCGCACTGTGTCACCTGCACATAATACACTCTATACATCTAATTAGGGCTGGGTGTATAAGCTTTTTACTTTCCCATCTATTCACGCATTTCTTTGTAATTATTCCCATCCTTTGTCTTTCTGTAGGCTAACTCTTCAATAGGCCTAACTATTATCTCGATCCACCGGATGCTGAAGTGACTCTCCTGTCCCCTGCACTCTGCATGAAAGGCATGTTCTGCTTATTAGACAGCGATGAGTAAACTGGATTAATATCAAAAAGTTTTTAAGTTTGAGCGTGTCTACAGCTCACAGACTGATGAGTGCCAGCGCCAGAATGACGGCGTCACCATGGATACCCACCACGAGGGGAAAGGGGCAGGGTGAAGAAGTGCTGCTGCTTTTTCTCTTCCCAGAGGAGAGGAGACCAGAGGAGACTTTAGCAAAGAAAACTTCAACGTACACTCAACAAGCGCACACTGGCGGCTCTGTATTGTAGTAAAGGCTCGTCAAACATATGCTAGTTTATTTGGCTTGAGTGGAAAGTGGCTGCACTAACCACATGGATCACCACCCTCTCTCTGCAGAAGAAGAGTGAAGGAACAACAAACTCATATCTCTCACAGATTAAACGCCAAATTAGACGCACCTTGCAGTTCTTATAAAATAAATGGTTGCAAAAAAAGATACAGGGTTTAGTTGGTGCTTTCTTTGAAAGTAGCACAAGGTAGAGGTGTGAAAAGCTGCTCAGGTCAGAGTCCCCTGAGCTCAAGGGTTAAATAACAATCCATCATGCACGCCAGGTAAGGTTTGGAGAGCCGCATGTGGCTTGGAGAGCCGCATGTGGCTTGAAGAGCCGTATGTGGCTCGTGAGCTGCGCAATGAGGAACCCTGATCTAGATGGTTATCCCTGTTCTACACCAGTTCTTGGTGTAAAAATGTTCCAAATCACAGGTGACTGGTTTACTGTGACACCAAAAACTGAAAAAAAAGAGAAAAAATCATATTTACAACAAAGAAGTTATGGTATGTATTAACCAAATGAAAATAATTCAACTGACAATCAACCAGTTCAACATATCAGTCTCACTTTAGTGTCATGGGATCATTTCAAAGATGACCTGAGGCCACTGAACATGACACAGACAAATGACTTGAGGCAAATACCATCAGTGACTCCATAATGGTGAACAGCTCTGTGACAATGGCATGAAATGGCACTAAATGTCAGTGTGCTCTATTAAGACTGTGGTGTCTGTATGCCACGGCCTTAGCTCCTAATGGTCTTTGTAGCCTGTGGCAGATCATTTTCTCCAAAGGAGGGGATCCCTACTTTGTTGTGCTCCTGGAGCACGCGGCACATACAGGGGTATAAGCGAGTGTACTTAAGTCAGCCAGAAGAGTCACTGCTGCTGACAGGATTAGGGCAGCGACAGCATGGCAGCCTCAAATCTTAATGACAAACTAACACGCTAGCAGCCAGCTCTATATGGCCTCCGGGCCAACGCTGTACTTAGCATAAAGCGGCCTGAGATTAGACAGAAACATATATGCAAATAAGATCGCTAACCCAATTACATGAAGTTAATAAAAAGTTCAAAGACTGGATAAAAATAGAAGCTTAAAGAAGTGTACTGTTGATGTTATAATCCAAAGTTTATATTAAATAAGAAAGGCTGTAAATATATGCCAAACTTAAAAGTACAAATCAAATGACTGAAATGAACCTTAGATAGAAATATTTTATGCCATTAAGATGACTGAGACCATAACAAATACTGTGCCAGCCATAACTATATAAAAGCTAAAAATGTAACTGTTGATACAGTTTCAATATTTATGATTTATAGTTTTCCATTGATGTAAAATAATTTGTTAAATTAGTTGTTGGAAGTATGAGGATGCAGAATATGTATTTAATGGATGCTGATGATTTGAACAGCTGAGAGAAAAAGGAAAAAGTTTGTCCCAGTGGGTAACAGCAGCATGTCCCAATGTGATGAAAGCACAAATACTGAGTGTTCTAAGCCTAGTGGGACGAGTGTCAGTCCGACTATGTCAGCGTCCCCTACGTGCCTGTCCCCAAGACACACTCCCCCTCCCCCTGAAGACTGGGGGGTCCCTTACGTGCTCCCCGGCATTCCCACGCCTTGGCCGACGCACTCTGACATCTGTAACGTAAACAGATGTGCGGCCATGACAGGAAGTGGCCCACATCTGAAAGCCTGATGGGGTCTATGTGACGAAAATGTGCTTCGGTCACTCGCTAAGAAAAGCAAAAGAGGCGACCTAAACAAGAGTGTGAGGGAGAGTGCAGAGGCCAGAAGGATATGGAAAACTCAGTGATGGGGTTAACAGCTGGCTTTGCAATAGGGGTGGGCTCTATTGACAAAAATTTATATCCTGATATGTCCTTTTTCTTTATAACAATACTCAAAAACAAAGGCATATTAAAGAGGGGGAATTAATGGGGTGTTAAAACACATTGCTAACATAACGTATTTAGATTACGTGTTATTTTTTATCCTTTTTAAAATGCTATATTTGTTGAAAACTAAATCACACCCTCTATACCTACCTATATCTCCACTTTACAAAAGTCTTTTATAGGGTTAATCTGTCTAAAACTTTATTACATTAGGATTGATTACAATGGAAGCGAATTACAACCATAGCATTGTATAACAGGATAAAACACCCTCCTAACAGAGAGGTTCATTGAGTTAATTAAGAATTAGGTTAATTAAACATCTCAGTTCAAGTGCCTGATGTCGAATACGCCAAAACAATGCAATAAAAATGTAATTAACGTAAATCAAATTTTCAAGCCAAAGACTCAACTTAAAAGGGTAATGAAATTAATCCAATTATTTGCAGCTAACACCTTTGCCTCAGGCTTGGAGGAAAACATTTGGCATTTCTATCCTCTATAGATATGGAATGTCTCTTGCTGATGTTTTAACTGTTCCAACATGAAATCACATTAAATTATCAAATGAACAGACCAAAAGAAGTAAAAATGTACTTGCCGGGAGATGTGTGAGATACATCGGAACATGTATAATAGCATAATTCATGTTTTGGATGTATGACAAATTAGGATAGTGAGTATTTTGTGCATTTTGAAAATAACATTTAAAAAGACTGCAACAGAAAAAGGCTCTCAAACAAGGGCATTAAGTCATATATCTGGATCTTTGTGGTTCATTTTATGGTCCAATCACTTTCTGTGCAGTTCTTGAACCTCAACCGACATAACCTACAATTTCCATAACTGCAAATTTCAGGTGGATTGCTAAACTGCGACTAGATTATTGTCATTAACATAATCTAAACAAATATCAAGATGTTCATTCTTGTCAATAGCAGCTACGCCTACTGAGACGTCAGCTCAGTATTTAGAATAATCTCTACAGACAGATATGGTTTTTGACCAAAAAGCTGATGTTACCTTGTGGATGTTAGTTAGTGTGCTGGCTTGGTGCGGACTCCAGCGTAGTGCCAGCCCTGATGAGTGTGAGAGGCAGAGGCAGGGTCATTCGGGGTCGGGAGGAGTTTCTGGTTTTCTTCACGCTGAGCTGACTGCATAGGTCCAGAAGGTCATCCCTCTTAGTGGTGGAGGACAGTGAGCCGCAGCCACTGCCAGGGAGCATAGCATAAACTACACACTTGGAAAAAGTAAACAATCTAACCACTGCCAGGATAGAGAAGTATAGATATGGTAGAACGCTTTTTAAATTATCATTGAGGAAAACAATTGTCTTGTAGGGCCATTATTTTAATTACTATATAGCAAGGATACTGCGCATTTTTCTCTGCACTTTTTAGTGTTACGATAAAATTGCAATCATGATTAGATTTACAATTTATGTTTTAATTAAAGGATGAGGTTCAAAGTTCACATTTTAAACACATCTGTTGTTTGCACAGGATCTAAACTGCAGAGTCAGCAGTTTTTATGCAACAGCAACTAACTATCACTAACTCCTACGTAATATTATTTACTAGCTTATCAGGATATTTCTGTCGTAATATATACTTCAAATATAAATTTCAAAGTTTGTTACTGTGACAAGACCCCTAGGTGCAAACATTAAAAAAAACAAACAAAAAAAAACAAAAAAACAATTGTAGAAAAAAAAATATAGAATTGGGTGGGTTTGACTAAGCAGCTATAGAAAAGTAAGTCATCTATTTTCAAGTCTCAGCTTCAAGAGTGACCTTGAACAACACAGCAATTAGTTTCTGGTCAAAGTGACGTAGATCAGAGTAATATAAATTGAATTAATCTGGAGATGTGTGTCCTCCATCAGCTCCTTTGTCTCACTGAACAACAAACAGGAGATGCTTGTCCTGGCACCACACTGGCATGAGGCTTATGTGAGCGCACAGACTGGTCTTTGTCTGAGCAGGAGCCTGTAGTGGTGGTGTCATGAGCAAACAAGCAGACAGTACTCAGTACAGAGAGAACAGCAGGGGCCTGAGAACACATCCCTGGGGAACCCTAATACTGAAGCCCATGCACAGGAAATGAAGCAAATATCTGATACACAACACACACTGGCTCATGACAAGATTTTATGAACTTTAGAAACGTAAGATGTCGCTGAGGTTATTTTTGAGTTTTTTCTATTCAAGTCAGAGAGGGATGACAACAACAATTATAAATACCAATGACTGCAATGATATCTAAAATGGGAATAAAAATGGAGCAGCTGAAGTGGCATCACATGTCTCTTCATTTCCATATTACTGCCTGATCCATCTGTGATGGGATGGCCCAGCAGCTCCTCAGGGCTTGTGAAAAGGGAAATTTAAATAGATCAGGCGACAGCAGAGCACTACAACATTTGAGACCAGTCAGTCCATTAGTGCAAGGCTACCTCTGCTCTGGTCAATCTGGAGCAAATCACAGTGGCCCTAAATGGAGGTGCAGGAAGTCTGCTGCAGGAAAGAGATAAAAGTGAGAGTACAGGGTCTTGTGGGTCCAGTCGCTTCCATCCCACCCTTGCAGGTGCGGTGTGTTTAGCATGTAAAACACAGGACATACATTATACAGCCAAGGCAAAACTCACTCTGGATCACTCCAAATGTGAAATAGGGAGGAGCGGCTTAGGCACACATTCTCTCTGAGATAAAGAGGAGAAAAATGTTATATCAATCAGGAGTTGTGGGAGTAAAAAAATTGCATAAAATATGAATGGGAATAAAATAGGAAGTTCTTTCTGGCATTGAACTGTGAAGTTTGACTGTTTGCACATCTTTGTACAAAAACTTTCGAGTGACTAGTCTGAACATGGACACTTTTCTAGAGAAGTTTAAGTTGTCAAACTATGGAAATACAAACTTTTTAACAAAGGTCATAAGAAGCATGAAGAAGCATGAAATGTCATGAAGTTGATCCACCAATCACAACACACAAACTGAACTGCTTAAGAGCCCATATACAAATACTAAGACAGCAACAAGCTGTTACTTTGATCACAACATCATTACATGAAGAAGCACATGTATTCATTTAGTGGGGAAGCACGTGCCAGGCCTCTCATAATGCAGTGTGAAGATCTGCTGAGAATTAGAGTTAATGACAGGCTTAACATCTGAACGTATCTCCTCATCTTAATCCAGTCATAAGCAGCAGCAGCAGCCTTCTTCTAACAAGTACAAAGAAACACAGTGAGAACCATCCAAACACTCCTTGTACGCTGTAGGCAGAATTGAGCTTGTGTCCCTAACCTTTATTGTTTACATGACGGTCAGCTGAAAATGTCAAATGCAATGTCAATATAGTAACATTTCAACAGTGGTGGATGCATTATTCATTCTTTAAATTTTCGTATTGTTTTTTGTAATGGGTCTGGGACATATAGCACAAGGGCAGCTCGCCTGAGAATCTTGTCAAGATACTGGCAGATGCAAGGCAAGAGACAAGCTTTCATTGACCACATAATATAGGTGATGCAAAACCACCAAACTAAACGTGGGAGGATTAAAGGTCAACAGTTGACCTTTCATTTTAGGTCACTGGTTACAAAACTTTGGCTGCATTACAGATCTAAATTTATCTTGGTGTTAAAGCTAAGAATTTAGGGCTGGGCAATACGGAAAATACATATCAAGATGAAATCACACTTTTTTATTTTACCTTATTACAAAAATGAGTACCAATGCCTTTAAATAACAAGTCCTAGAACAGGTAGACAATATACCATTGCAAAATATATTGAAATTTCTACCTATAAATCTGAATTCTGCTTCAAAATACATGTTTTTACTGATGGGGGATTGGTTGTTGAACTCATTAAAATGGCTCTAGTGTATCATTGATGATAAGAAAAGAATCTCGACCTTGACAAACATTAGATTAAATGTACAGGCCTATAACTATCCCAGAAATTTGAGTTTGATCCATATTTCACACCAAAATGTAAATATTTATGGTGTGTTCATTTGTACTGGTATTTCCATTGTTGATTTTTTTTATGTAAGTAAAAATATACATCAATATGGCTAATGCTGACAACAGACTAACAAACCAACAAGCAATGGGCACTGCTCCACTTTACATAGAATTCAAGGTTAATATCTGTAACATAGAAGGACAAGACCTGCTTTCCATTTCATTGCCAAACCAGACGCCTGCTTTTTAACCCATGGCTGTGCACATTTACCAGGTCACAAACAAATTTGCAACTTCATTTAAACACATTGATTATCTGACAGATCGTTTCCTTCCTTACCACCAAGATTGTGGCATCCCCCGCCTATTAGATGGCCCCCTTTCTGTATCTGTTCCCAGGAGTTACGTTTAAAAGCAGAACATCCCCAGGCTGCGCTAAACCACAATTATTAGACTGTCATTGTACAAATAGGATGCCCTGATGTATGCCCTCATGAGCTGCGATCATTAGTTTATCTGATAGCGCAACAGATGTCCTTCCTCCTACTTTCACCAGGTATCCGGATGCCCCCCTGGCAACAATTGCACTTGACAAATGAGGCTTGACAAAGGAATAGAGGGTGGTCAAGCCCCTACCGATTTAACGGAGCGAGTTAATTGAAACTATCAATCAGATAAAGGGAGATTCTTCCATATTCTCCAGTTCTGACTTCTGAATCTCGCCTGCATAATCTCCCGCTCACCACTGTGAAAATGTTTTCAACTACTGTCATGCCTGCTCGCATATTAAGAGCTATGAGTGCACTGCAATTGGATATGAAAAATATTGCTTGTCTATGCCGCCTCTCCATCCTCATCATTCCCTCACAGCACACATGACTTCTTCCTCTATACAGCTTGACAATTCAAATTAATGCTTGCTGTCATGTGTCCCCTCATGCACGCTTTAGATTATGGACAACTCACCGTAGAAAAAAAAACAAAACAGTAGGAGCTGCTACTATATACGTGCATGGGGATGTGTAGGCAGAAACAAAAAGGAAATACCTTGCCGGTGTTGAGCCAGCAAAGGGTTAAGCCCATTACAAAAGACCAATCAGGAGTGGGGGAGCACTGCAAACCTCCGCAGTGAGAGAGAGAGGGAGGGAAGGGAGGGCAGGATGGATCGAGAGAGATACAGACTCCGGTGGTTTGCACACTTATCCAGACAGTAACAGCAACACGCAGCACAACACCAGAGTTTGTGAGCTGTGACAGTGATCAAGGGATAAATAGGGACAAGAGGAAAAACACATAAAGCACTGGACTAATCTATCCAGCTGTGGCATTGACCAACATCTGGAGCTGACGTGACCCCTGGAAATTCATCAATATTTTCAGGATTACAACTACTGGACCAGGACAGGGTTTGTGGCAGTCGACCTAAATTGTTGGAGGTTTTCTGAAGATGAGAAGAATATCTGTGACAGCCCTGAATGGTGAGTTTACCTGTGCGTTTGAGGGGCACTTTACTTGCTGCTTTGATTAACACCATATAGTAAAGTGTAGTTGACAGCAGGGAAAATGTTACTCTGAAAACCAATGCTATACACTGACAGTAGCAAATGGAAAGAAATAGTCAGCTGGCATGATAAAAAATGTCATTTCTGAGGCATACATGTTTCATATTAAACATACGGTTGTCAACACATTTGGTTCTGTGACTACGTGCTTGTAAATCTCCTGTCTTCTGCAAAACTTCAAAGCATGACCTAATTACAACTTTCCCCCTGCCATTTTCTTCTCAGCCCCAGTTTCTTATAGCAGTAAGAAGTAGCATTAAGCAGTAGCATTCCTTTCAGTAACAACCTTGGGAGAGTGACCGATATGTTCCTCTGAAGCGATTACACGTTTTGCATGACTGTCATACGAGGATGGCGCTGTCTCTTTTATGACAAGTTCCCAAAGGAATCCCACAGTGCTTCAGCTCACAATGTGTTCCATAGCCAAGATTTATGTGACCATTTCATCACCCGGTAGCTGGCATGTAGGATAATTTACATGCATAATTTAACTCGACTTGAATTGCCAGATCTTACGTCGTCTAATCTCATAGAAAATCACAGGTTTTCTTCCCCTACTGCTTTGTTTTCGGCGCAACAGATATGTTAATATAGTGACAAGGAGCGTCAGGCACCATGCAACAAGAACACGATTAGATATCAAAGTCTTGTTGCTATGCTAATTAGTTCTCTTGTCCCCTCTGTGTCCTGGATATGTTTATTTTCATCAGCATACTCCCCTTGCCTCCTCGAATCACTATTTTTATTTTCTTATTTTCCAGGTTAAAAAATGGACGACTGAAGGAGATCCGACATTGCATGACTTTCTGCTCAAATGTACAAAGGAGACAGGCCTCACAAGCTTACGTTCCCCCCTCTTGGGATAATCTCCAACTGTTGAATCAACCACCCCTTTTCGTGTCCGCATCCAAATCCGGTTGATCACGAATGTCACGCCGATTAGACGCTCTGTGAGGCTGTGATGTTGGGTCTCCTCGCATGCTAGCAGTGTGATGGAGGGTTTGGCACATGCTTCCGAGAACCAGGGACATGTGCTATACGTTTACAAGTCTGTGACAACCGGAGCAAGGCTTACCAAGACTGATGAGAAAGCTGGAGAGTGAACACTTGCTCCCATTAGTGCTCCCAAAAGAGAAGAGCGAGATGCAACCTGGATGCGATGACCTTTCCGGGGCGCATACTATACATTACTATGGAGATCTGACAAGGCACTCATGGAATATACAGGCCAAGGAATACAACTGATTTATCAACACATGTCTTATAACGACAAAGATTTGGATCCCGCTACCTTCCAAGCACCAAAAGGAAAGAGTTGTGTTTTTTGTTTATTTCTCGCTTACATGATTTCTGGGAATACCAAGAGAATTTAAACAGGCAGCGGAGGTTCGGAGCTTGACACATAATTCCTGTTCATTTGTCAACTGTACAATCCAAACTGTGAAGACAATATCCTGTGTTGCATCACCTTTCCTTGTGGGGACAGGTGGATGGAAGTTCACCTGCGGTTGGGGTCAGAATATTACTGGCAGTGCATTGACAATCCATTGGCTTTCCAGACAGGTGCTGTTCTGGCAGGCTGCAGCTCAGTGACAGACTAGCTGTGAAAGGGAGAGCCTGACTGGAGGGGCTGCTTGGAACAGATACTTTCTTTCCATCGGCAGTGTTTGGATGTGATGCTCATCTCTGTGGATGTGCCGCGGACTCCATGGCCTGATTACACAGACCCGCAATTCAGATAGTGCTGGAGGGAAGGGTAAATATGACTAAAATCAATTTCATTTTCTCCTTGTCTAGGGTCCTATTCAGCCTAGATTTATTTCTCTGGGGGAAAGTGGTGGGATTTTAATATTGCATGTGCTAATCAGTGGGTTTTAATTTAGTCTAGGGGCCTGTATATGGCATTTCCCAGCTAACCCAATATTAATTACATAAAACAGCAACTTCCATCTTAGTGTGTTTGTATTGCCAGAGCCATAGGCAGCTGCTGTAGCTGGAGACGCAATGGTGAGAACTCTGCTGCTCAAGTTGAAATATTTACACCTTTGACTAAAATAGCAACAAGACAAGAATACCAATGCAGAGTAGCTAGCTACTTAATCTCACTGTCTGATCTGTTATTATTACTTCAATAATCTGAAAGGTATGCTGGAATGTGTTGTAAAATAGAATCGCAGATTGATTGATTCAAAATACCAAACAATCAAGCTGTCATATTGTAGAGTAATGTGTGTGTGTTCAATCTATGAAACAGTCTAAAAGAAAGGGATATAAAAGATCTATTGATGGGGTAATAACAGTTCGTAGAGAGGCAGTATAAGTATGTAAAGTATGTAATGGCCCTATCTGATCTACCGAACAATTGCATTTTCTTATCAAACTCTAGACTTCCTTATCTAAAGAGGCTGCATTAATCTGACATGGGCTTTCCTCTTGCACATGCAGGATAATGCATATCCTTTCCCAGCCGGAAGAAGAAGCCACCATGAGTAACGTCACGGTCACAGACAACACTGAGCCCATCGGCCGCACCATGAGCCCGGACACCCCCAGCCCCTACTCCTACCCTGTCAGCTTCCAGGTCTCGCTGACAGGCTTCCTTATGTTGGAGATTATCCTGGGTCTGAGCTCCAACCTCACTGTGCTGGCCCTCTACTGTATGAAGTCCAACTTGATCAGCTCAGTCAGTAACATAGTGACTATGAACCTGCACGTGCTCGACGTCCTCATCTGCCTGTGCTGCATCCCACTGACTATTGTGGTGGTGCTGCTTTCTCTGGAGGGGGACACTGCCCTGGTCTGCTGCTTCCATGAGGCCTGTGTCTCCTTTGCTAGTGTTGCCACGGCTGCAAACGTGCTGGCCATTACACTGGACCGCTATGACATCTCAGTGAAACCGGCCAACCGGGTGCTGACTATGGGCCGGGCCCTGGCCTTGCTGACTGCTATTTGGGTGCTATCTTTTGTGAGTTTCCTTGTTCCTTTTATTGAGGTGGGCTTCTTTGCCCAGGGTCATGCTGAACTCAACCAGACAGTGGTGGAGAATGTAGTGCATACAAACCAGTACTACACTGAACTAGGACTCTATTACCACCTGCTGGCCCAAATACCCATATTCTTCTTCACTGCAGTGGTGATGCTCATCACCTACTCTAAGATCCTACAGGCACTCAATATCCGCATTGGCACGCGCTTCCATAACTCACAGAAGAAAAAGGCGCGGAGGAAAAAGCGGCCCTCCATGACAGCCATGACACCCCAGCAGGAGGCGACAGACGGCTCCCAGAGTAGTGGGAGCCGTAACCCCACTCTAGGCATGCGGACCTCTGTGTCTGTCATCATCGCTTTACGGCGCGCTGTGAAGAGGCACAGGGAGCGCAGAGAGCGCCAGAAGAGGGTTTTCAGGATGTCCCTGCTGATCGTGTCCACATTCTTGCTGTGCTGGACGCCCATTACAGTGCTTAACACAGTCATTCTAAGCATGGGGCCCAGTGACCTCATGGTCAAACTCAGACTAGGCTTCCTGGTCATGGCCTATGGGACTACTATCTTTCACCCACTACTGTATGCCTTCACCAGGCAGAAGTTCCAGAAAGTGTTAAAAAGCAAAATGAAGAAGCGTGTAGTATCCATAATTGAAGCAGACCCTACTCCAAACAATGCCATCATACACAACTCCTGGATAGATCCAAAGAGGAACAAAAAGGTGACTTTTGACGACAAAGATGCCAGACAGAAGTGTCTATCTTCTGAAGATGTGGAGTGAACTCATTCTCCTAATGCAGTATGCAGTCAATAAAGCAGCTACACTGACAATATGTCACGATGAAAAAGGGAACATGTTAATCCAAAGCAGAAATGTAAATATTATGTGCAATAGGATGTATAGAATGAGGTGATGTTGGATAATTTATTACTATTTATTGAGATCAAAAGTAGATTTCTTAGATGTACTATATACTGTAATGTAGATACTGCATGGCTTTTGTAACCGTAGCAACATCTAGGACATTGCGTACATACTACTAGGAAGAGAGAGACAGAATTAGGACTTGTTGCGTATCTGTACATATAGATATTTATAATACATTTTGTGTTAACTCATCTAAAGCGGCAAAAGGCTTCCTGTTCCCCCTCCCCCAAGTAAACTGTTTGTGATTTTGTAACAGCTGTGAGATTACTCCCATTCATCAATGTGCCCCTTGCTTTGACACCAATCCCCAGTGACCACTGACCTTATTTCCTAAAGTCCAGTGGGGGATGACCCTCCGATCCCAATGTAACTGTCGATATGAGGAGAACAGACAGGTCAGACATGCAGGGTATAGACAGGAGTACTGTACGCCATGTTGCTGTTTTATAAGCTTGAGTGCTGTTAACACTCATTTAGGGCTAACCTAAACACTCCACAGACACAACAGCACACATCAGTTTTCATCATTTTGTTTGACACAGACCAGATGTAATCCAAACCCTCTCTGTTTTACTTTAGCAGTCACTTGTTTGAGCCAAATGGAAAATCTATGGCTGCTGTATTTCTGTTATGGTTGATGGAGAACGATTTACAGTGATACAGTGCAATGAAAGCAGGCTCTTACTTTACAACAGTTTATACTTATGAATTGAAAAAGTTATGCTTTGTTTTGCTTTTTTTTTTTTTTTGGTTATTAAACGTTCCCATAGCAAAATGATGAAAACAAAGTTGTTTGACTTTAATAATGGTAGTCTAGCAACTATGTTCACACAATACGCAAATCAGTACTGCAATAAACAAGTGCAAACGTCTTAAGCCTAATAAAAGATTCTGTTTACAAGTCAAAACAGCAGTTAATGACGTTTTTCTTCTGTGAGTGTCTCAATATAATACATGTAGTGCAGTGTTTGTCAAATAAGGTGAGAAAATTACATTTTTCTCCTGCAGAGATATTATAATAAAGCCAACCTTATTTTACTTCATTTGAATATAAAATCCCCCAAATAGAGTAATATATTCATAAAGGCATCACAAGATGGGAGAAAAAATGAAAACTTTTTTTTTCTTCTAAACGTGCAGGCATAGAGCTCATCTAGATGGAGAACTATAGCTTCATTAGCATATAAAGTCATTTCAGCTTCGTCTGTCAGCTCATTTCTACGCTATGGATATACAGGTCAAGCATTACATTCTAGTTTTCGTCCTGTAGGACTGCATATGTATGCCTTCACACAATTGTCAGTAATGAGCTTATTCCAGAGTGCTGTCTTACAGTGGAGGATTGAAGAGCCCTTTAGATGGTGTACTGCTACACACTGATTACACTGGGTCTGTTCTTCAGTGTGTGGTGTGGAGCTCACAAGACTGATATGGGAATATTGATGGAGAGAGCTCCTTTATGAGCCGCTGTAAACAGCAGCGTGCATGCTGCGTGCCTCCGGGGAAGAGCCGTGATTGAGAGCAGAGATGGGATCAGAGCCAGCAGCACATGAGTTGACAAGAGCGATGGACAGTGACCTATGAGGAGATGAAACTGTGAGCCAGGGGACATGTCTAACAAACAAACAGATATACGGCCAATCCAGGCTGCATAAATGCCAGGTGCTGCCGCTCAAAGCTTCATTAGGGTTCTGAACAGAAATCACTGCCATTGATTGTGCTCTAAAATGAGCACTCAATGAACTAAACAATTAGCACCAATCGGACTTTGAGGTCACTCTTTAGTTTCCATCAAGAGCCCAAAAAAGCCTTTTAAGCACAGCCAACACAGGCACATGCTGGACGTATTGACCCTCTCAGCGACAGATACTCAATCTGCTCAGAGCAAACTTCTGGCATACAGACTATCAAAGCTCACTGCCACTACCACATCTAATACTTGTGTGACCTTATGAGCAACATGACTTAAACAAGAATACTATATACATGGGATAACAGTCAATGAGCTTCTCTCTGGCCGTTTATGGTCTCATTATGTCGCACACATTTGAGAACAATGGCCTAGTTTCTATTGTGGACAAGAGGGGGGAAAAAATCCCCTGGTGCGTTTCTCATATGAGACTTGAACAGTGCAACAACAACCTTGTCTTCTCCTTCTGAAATGTCAGAAGCATTAACAGAAGCCATACTATCAAAGCATACTTACTTTGTCACTGCAGCAGAAAATCAATGAGCGCACATCGCCTTGCCATTTTGTTTTGCTTTGATTTTTAAATTAGATTTGCTATTAACAACATCCTGATTTGTTTACATCTCATACGCTCGGTACATTCATAAATTCCTACCACAAAATACTATCATTTGAAGCCGAATAACAGATATTATAGAGGTAGCTGACAAGAGCAGCCGGGGGGGTGCACCTCAAGGTCAATGTGTCTGCCTGGTTAGCTGTTAGCGTATTGGACGATAGCTGCTGGTCCCACTAACCTCCAACTTGTACTGATGAGCGGGTCAATAGCAGGGCTTCATTGTGAGCCTTATTACAATCACTTGACCCATCTGTGTCCTCCCTCTCTCCCATCACTGGAGCCCGACGCCTGGGGAATCTCTATCACATCATACATTATAGGGCCCCCGTGCTCAATGGCCGTCCTTCAAATCGCCATGCTGTGTCCGTGGTTCGTCCCCCTTCTCTCTGTCTTCTTTCTCTCTCTCCATCTCCTGCCACAGACACAGAATAAAAGCTGAGAAAATCACATTATTCTGTCTGTTTGGGGCCATCATTGTATTAGGTAAGCGAACACTCAACTCTCATTCTGCTTGGGATGAGGAGAAGAAAGTGAATTAGGCGACAGCCAGTAACTCTGTGACAAATAGCAACTCGTGGTCAGTGTAAAAAATCTCAATTAAGCCACGTTTTGAGCAAAACACTTCATACAAGATGGCAGATTTATGGGTTTGATAAAAAATGATTTCAGCAGACTTACGAGCTCGCGGGCAAAGAGAAAAAGAGGTAGTGCCTTGTGTTAAAACGGCTTTATCGTGTTTTGTTGAGGAACTATCTAACATCTGTTTTTAAATCAATGCGTTGCAGATTGCTGTTGTGGGCTATCAGTGAGAAACAGACATTTAATGGTACACAAGAGTGCTCCTTGTTCATTACCCACACTGCATCACTGGGCAACTGCATTAGCAAGAGCAAAACAGGACAAGCAAAGAAAAGTACTGTTCAAAGGTGAGAGTGCTGTTAGGTAAAGGTCATTTAGAAGCTAAAGGGAAAACTGTCAGTGTTTGAGCATAAAACTGCATTATTAAACGCAGTGAATCAGGATTTGACAATAACCAACATAGTTTTGTGATAGTTATTGAATGGTACATGACTGACCAGCCAGTCACGTCTACATTGCATTTGAATCCAGAAGGGTCCAAATTTGTTTCTCAAAATGCAGAAGACATCTCCCTTAGAAATTTCTCATATTATACAGAACATGTAAATTCTTTTACCTGAGATAAGTAACAGTTTAGGGCGACTTCGACTGTTGATTCTGCATAAATGTGCACTGATTCTCAGTCTCTGTGTGTTTTTTGTTTTTTTTCTTTTTTCATTTTTTTTTCTCCTAACCCACAAAGCTGTTTTTTACTGGAACAGAGTATGTGTCTCTCTCATTGGTTAATCCACCTGTCAATCATGCCCTCTGGCATCGGGGAGATGGGCTACACTTTCAGGCCCACAGACCTTTGTAAAGTTTTGTCACAGTGTGTGGTTCTGGCTGGCAAGGTAAACATGACACACTGAAGTTTTGACAGTGGCCTGTGCTTCATAGGTCTGGCTTTGTGCACTGATAAAT
The DNA here is from genome assembly GCA_019594935.1 of Periophthalmus modestus. Lineage (NCBI taxonomy): Eukaryota > Metazoa > Chordata > Actinopteri > Gobiiformes > Gobiidae > Periophthalmus > Periophthalmus modestus. The sequence continues at coordinate 22,358,224 of JAIEZT010001390.1, read as the reverse complement.
ATATTACATCATTTCTTAATGGTGCACTATGTATTTTTTTTTTTTTTTTTTTTTTGGTAGAGGATTGCTTTGGCTTGAATGTTCCACAGTGTGTTATGTATCCAGGTAGAGATCAGATCTGTGGAGAGGTGACTCTGCTCACCTGTAATTGAATAAATGCAAAATAGATATGTTTAATGCCATTTACTCCTGGCAACATTTTCCAAGGAGAGGGGCCAGTAGTGACCTCCACCTCAGAAAAGTTGATTAGAGCATCTTTAAAAACTGACCTTTGCTTAGTAGTCTAGAAGCATTGCAAATTTAACAAAAGCACAATCTTTTGATGGAAAAAAAAATCACATTAGTCAAGGTTACATGCTCATTGGTAGTAGTACGATTTTACACCTAACAAGAAATGCAGTTCATTTGAAGATTTGGTTCCCATAAAAGAAACAAGCTTATTACCCACAAAACCCAAAATGAGCAGTAGTGAAAGAGATGTGTCTGCATGGCAGTGTGCCCAGACTGTTCTTATTGCGTGTTTATGTGCACCTGCCCGTCTCCGTGTGGATACAAACAGCATGTGTCTACAGAGCCAAGTGTCAGCCCAATTGTTTTATGGGGCAGCAAGCTAGTGTCAGGCACAGTGTGTGTGAGAGAGAGCAGAGACTGGTGCCCTCCAGCTCTGATTATTCCACCACTCTGAGAGAGAGAGAAACAGAGGGAAGGGGGGGCTCTGTCTGACAGGACTGCAGTAGTATGTATTGGATCTAATGAACAACAGAGAAGAATAGTTTGTGGTGTCCTGGTCTGGCCTCATGTTAAAGACTGGTGATGGTGAGTCACTGTCGCAGATGTCCAAGTCCAAATGGTTTCTAGTGGAGAGGATAGGGACTTCAGCCAGAATATACCATCCCATAATCCTCCTATAGGGCCACAAGATGAATAGCAAGCATGACCACCATAATCTGCAGTTTTGTAGGCAATATTATGCTATTTGTAAACAACAATATCTTGGCTATGGGTTTTGTAAAATCAGCTAACTTTTTAAAAAATGTACTTATAAGTTGTTCATTTAGCAGGTCACATTTCAGTCTAAAATGAATGCTGCATGATATATTCTATGCCCACTGTATCTCCTGAAACCCTAAATTAAATAATACCTCTCTCAAAATTCTGCCTTAAAGGTACACTGTAACTTTTCTGGCAAAGAATCCGCCGCCTGCTTGTCTCTGTGAAGATGTTGTTGCTTTATTTGGACTGTTCAGTTACATATTAACAACCAGAGGCTTTCCAAAGAGAGAACATAACAGTATTCTTTACCATATGGTCACCCAAATTAATTCTGTACAATATACAACAAGAAAAGTCTTTTCATCAATTTAGCAACTGCTTTGATTCATAAATATAGGAGAACAACTGCTAAAGATTAACCTGAGTGGGAAAGTCCAGTCAAATGAATGGATTTTTTATTTGAACTAGTCCCACAGTGACTTCAAACTCACAGTGTTATCTCCTCTTCTGTTTTCAGTTTAGCACCTCTCAAGTGTGGAGACTGCAGCAAGCAAGCTATCAGTGTGCACACAGGACAACGCAATACAAAAATGTACAGCAGTTTATGGTAATTAAATGTCAACCAAGACATTGGCATGCAAGTCATGCACATTTCTGATAGATTTGCAAAAACCCAAGAGAAAAATATTGAGATATTAAATATTGTGCTTGTGTCTGCTATAATCGATGACACCCATGGATCATCATGTTATAATTTGCACATTTTAATGCAATTTGATAAAATAAAAAAGCAAGTCTGCTGACTTCCGCGTTACAAAACTCCAGTGCCCAGTGGGAGCTGACGTCGTCGTAAATGTCATCACCACAAAGATCTGTGATATTGTCGGCACCTCCGATTGGTAGCTGCACATCACTCATAACAAGAAGCAGTTTTTTTTGCAGTTTTTTTGTTTTTTTTTCATTTGCATCAATCCTACGCATATCACCTATTAAGAAAATAAAACTGGAGAACAAAGTAAGAGTAGTGGGCGTATGCTGATGACAGTGAAAACCAGGTTGATCGGCAATATGGAGTCTTCAAAACAAGCACTTAAAGATTGCTCAAACACGGACAAATCACTCCAAATACAACTTTGAGAGAGTAAATGAGGATGGGAAGAAACTATAGAGCTCAAAATCATTCTACAGCTAATCAGGAAAGGTTCATTTCTGTCCTGTGAATGTGACTTTTTTAGTACTGATACTTGCTCAAATGACTATCTAGTTTCTATTCCAGTTTATAGTCATTTCAAATAAAATATTATGAAAATAAATATAAAAATCAGCCTAAAATACTGACCCAATATTAGCAGCAGAGATAATCAATCGCCCATTGGCCACTCTGGATTCTAAAATACTAGTTTTGCAGAAAAACCCAACCACCACTCACACATGAATTCACAATCATCACAATTATCACACTGCATGACTGCCTCACGCTCTTCTCCTTTGCTCCTCCCATCACCACTGTACAACCTCCTCACCACTAAATCTCCGTCTTCTCCATCACCACTTCAACCACTGGGCCACCAAATGTTTGCAAGTTACAGGCAATTCTGAGCAATAAAAACATTTGGCATAGAAGTTACGTAGTGCACCTTTAACTTCCATTAAATTCTCATTATTTTGTTATACCTGGCATATCATAACTTAGACTTAGAACCATCAATATGTCCTCATGTGATGCTGCATGTTCTAATGTGTAAAGGCCCAGTGGTTATGACAGTGATTGTACTACTGTGACAGCATGAGCATGAAAAATGAACAGGCCCTCTCAGGTTAGCGCACTGGGCCCGGCTTACAACCACCTCGGCCTGACCATCTGCTTATTGCGGGCATTTTGCTGTAATGACTGTCCCGGCCGGTCCCCCGAGCCATGACCTCAGCAGCGGATGGCGTTGAGGAGCGGAGCAATCAAAGTGCATTCACTCCTCGTCCGTCATCTCCTCTTCCCTCTCTCCAAAAGCTATCACACTGACTGCAGCTGTAAACATTTTCCTCCCTGACACTCCTGAGACACCCGGTGAAAAGCGCAGTCAGATATCAGGTTCTTTTTTCAGAGGAAGCCAAGATGAATGGGCTTAATGCGGCGAGGGGCAGAATCCACTAAAGCAATAGGGTTTGAATTCAACAGATGCAACTTGGAGACTCAAAGAGGAGTGGACAAGTGACAAGGTGCATACAATCCTTTAGTACAAGACCAATGTGAGTCAGGCGTTTAAGAATACACCACTTTTATCTCAAACCCGCAAATAAAGAGTTATTTCTATGAATCTCTTTTGTGTGCAATTACAGATGAAGGCAACAGGCCTATTTATATCCAGCTCAATGGGCAACCCCCTGATCCAAACTATTTGTTGCCAGCATCGCATTACCCAAAATAAACGTGGATTTGTGCATCTCAGTAATAAAGCTGAAGTCGTTTGCAAACAAAGCCATATGCACATTTCTCAAGACTGCAGGAGGTGGCGCCCCCTTCTGAATAGTTATAGTTATAGTTATATATTGAAGAACAGATTCCTTTTCCACTTTTAAATGTGCACTATGGAACTTTGGAGGGTCCACCACCTGCTTGTATGATCAAATATGTTATAGCTTAGCCTGGAATAATAAAGCCTGGAGCAATAAAACACCTGTAATGAAATAAATGCAAGATAGATGAGTTTAATGACACACTCTGGAACATTTCAAGCAAAGTAATAACATATCCATGAAGGCAAGTATGTGGGGAACCCTCCACCAGAGAGGTTGCATAGTGCACCTTTACCATGGTCAACATTTTTTATTTATTTATTAATTTATTGATTGATTTTTATTTTATTATTATTATTATTATTATTATTATTATTATTATTATTATTATTATTATTATTATTATATTATTATTATTATTATTATTATTGTATTTTAAACAGGGCGCCCATGAAAAAGAGAGTCTAAGTGCTCTCATTGAGTTCCCCTGTATAAATAAAGATAAATAAATACACATGCAGGCCACAGTGTATCGCATTAGAGCAGGGCTGTTGCGGGGTAGGTACTCTGCATCGTCTAAAAGCTCTCACATTTAATCCACAGAAGGACAGAAGGAAAGAAGAAAGTTGCACGCTTAACAAAAGTTGTGGTTAGGTCATAAGATGTCGCCCTCTGGTGGTCAATCTACAAATTATCGTCATTTGCGACACCAATTAGACTATTTTTTATTTATCTACCGTATTAAAATATCACAACTTTTCAAAATATGGCCTAATCCTGAATTACCCTTAAATTGTTTGATTTTCAAGTTGGCACAGAGGCCTTTTCAAATCTATATCACTCAATCGAAAAATGACACGTGGTTTAGCTCTTTGCACTAAGGCAGACTTGTGTTTTCATTTCTCTGGGGTTATAGTAAATGTGATAATTTTATTCATGTGATTTTACTTCGGGGACTTTCCAGTGGATTCACTAGAGGAGTCACCAGTGGAGTCAGCAGTGGAGTCACTAGTGGATAGTGGAGTCACTAGTGGACCACTAGTGGAGTCACTAGTGGACTAGTGGATAGATTCACTAGTGGACTCACTAGTGGAGTCACCAGTGGTCACTAGTGGATAGATTCACTAGTGGAGTTACTAGTGGACTCACCAGTGGAGTCACTAGTGGATAGTGGACTCACTAGTGGACTCACTAGTGGAGTCACTAGTGGAGTCACTAGTGGAGTCACCAGGGGAGTCACAAGTGGAGTCACTAGTGGATAGTGGACTCACTACTGGAGTAACCAGTGGAGTCAGCAGTGGAGCCACTAGTGGATAGTGGACTCACTAGTGGAGTCACCAGTGGAGTCACCAGGGGAGTCACCAGGGTAGTCAGCAGTGGAGTCACCAGTGGAGTCACCAGTGGAGTCACCAGGGGAGTCACCAGTGGAGTCACCAGTGGAGTCACTAGTGGACAGTGGACTCACTACTGGAGTAACCAGTGGAGTCAGCAGTGGAGTCACTAGTGGATAGTGGACTCACTAGTGGAGTCACCAGTGGAGTCACCAGTGGAGTCACCAGTGGAGTCACCAGGGGAGTCGGGTGTCGTGTTATTTCTGGCTGCGCGCGCGCCGCAGCTGTTGCGCGTGCACTTGTTGGGACTTCCACTCTCTGGTCTGTTTCTGGTCTGAAGTAGCAGGTAAGCTAACAACTACATATGTGCAGCCCACGTGAATCCTGCTTATTTACTAATGTGGCTGTACACTGTAGTCTACATTTGATTTACAGTCCCACAGTTGAATGTAGCATGGCTGTTGTGTCTTTCCTGTTGTCTACTTTAAATCTTTGTACTTTGTAAGGCTCCATTTGTCTTAATACAGATGATTTACTTTGTATTACGCTCTGCAGTACAGTAATAGTATTGTAGTAGGCCAAGCAGCTGTTGTTTTATTTGAGTCTAGACTTTCGGAGTTACCCTAGTCTACATTATCCACTTTTGTTGTTGAAAAGTTGTATGCTTTTTCCTTCTACAGATTCTCCATAAGTGTAACAGTATGACTCTGCAGTGGACGGCTGTGGCATGTTTTCTCTATGTAGAAGTGGTGTTGAACGTGATATTATGTATACCGTTCATATCAGCTAAAAGGTAAAACCAAATAATACACTCTACGGTTTGTTTCTGTTGGATTGTGCAATTTTGCTATTTTGTAGTCTGTTAAATATTTGTGAGTCCGTTTTTATCTTCTTTTTTTCTATTACTACTACTTTAAATTTCACTCTAATAATGTTTAAAATGTGAGCTTAAAATAACATCATAATATTGTGGTGTAGTTCGTCTTTATGTCCAGCAGATGGCGCCCTCATGTAATCTTTTAACAGATGCTGTGCTCAGTTCAGTGGTGAGATGCGCAGTGAATGTCCTTTTGACCTACTTCCAGGTGGAGGCGGGTTTTCAGCTGGAGTATTTGGAACTGGCTCAGCCCTTATTGGAACAAATGCTTCTTTACAATGGTCATGGTCCTTATTGTCCTGTTTCTAGGTAAGCAGACATTATTTCAACAACATTCAAGCATATCAAGTGTCTGTTTTGGCCAATGTTCAGATGCAGTCCGTGAAGTGCAGAAATATTCTGGACCGGATCCTCTGCTGGACGCCAAGGTCAACCCCAATGTGTATGACCATGTGCATATGAAGCTGTTCCGAGCCCAAAGAAACCTCTACATCTCTGGCTTCTCTATCTTCCTCTGGCTGTTTGTGTCATTGATTTGCCTATATTTATCATTTAGAGTGCCGTCACATGCCGATTTGTATTTATATAATCTTATACTTGTTTCCTATCTCTGAAATGCGCATCCCAGAATAATGCGTCGAGTTGTGACCTTGTTAAACCAAGTTGCCGTGAGTGCAGAGAACAGTGCTGCCCTCCAAGCACAAATGGACAATATGACAAATGCAGTGAAACAGCATGAAGAGGATAATGAGAGGCTTAGACAGGTGACGAGCGCAAATATCCAATAATCCAAATATGTTTCATTTAGGGGTGGATGATATGTAGGTTTCTGTACCCTGTTATTCCTGTCAGATCTGTTTTTTTCCTTTGTATCCCAGATGAATATATTTTGTTATTAACGTCATAAAAGTGAGAAGTTAATTGGTGAGCTTCTATAGCATAACATACATATGTGGGGCTTGCTATGGATTCTACTATCTAATATGTATTATTACAACAACAAGGAAAATATTGGTATCAGTATCATCTCAAAAAGTCCATATTGGAGCACCCAATATTACATAATCTTATGTGGAATACACTGTTATTCATCTTTAATATGACTTGGATTATGGTCTGCAGGCACTGCTTGATGAGGAAAAGACAGTGGTAGCCAAAAATCAGCAGCTTAAGTTGGAAATTCAGAAGCTTGAAAGTCAGCTAAAGACTTCTGAGTCAGGTGAGCACTGGCAACTATTTTTGAAGGTTATTATTGTGAATCTGTAATATAATGGATTGCTTGTACTTTGGGATTGCAATAGAACATATGGCATTTCTCGGTGCAGACTACAGTCTGCAGTCTCTCAAGTATATTACATACTGAACATGAAAGGCCTGTTTTCTGTATTACATGCAGCTGTGCACAGGTCCCAGGCAGAGGTGGAGGCCATGAGGAGGCAGGCCAAAGGTCTGGCTCAAGAGTATGACAGACTTCTGAGTGAGCATCACCAGCTCCAGGTAAAAATAAACACAAGCTCTGTGCACCAATCTGACAGAAAGGTCATGATCTATTTGTATTTCCTCCACAGAATCAACCAGGTGCTTCAGACAAAAAGGACCAGTAGTTTAGGACTTTTTTTTGTCTTATTTTAGCCAAATGTTCAAAATTGTTTAGTAAAAGTGTTTCATATTTCACTGATGCATCAGTGAAATATAAAATGGGCTGCAGCTATATGGTGTATCACTATAGCATTGTACTATGAATAAATGATATACCCTAAATATTTTGCCTGTTGTTATTCAAATCATCCCAAATACAAGAGCTTTCGTGAACCTAGAAAAACCTTCACCCCAACGTATGATTGTACATAGTTATTTCAAGTGCATACAGTTTTTTGTGTTTTTCTAATTGTTACTTGGTTTGGTGGGATAGTACATGTGGTACATATTTAGCAAAGGTTTACAACAGTCAATTGGAAGTTTGTGGAAGGGTAGTTGAAAAGAGAATACCAGAAGAAAAATAAAATTCTGTCAAAGACGTTTCGCTGCTCATCCAGGAGGCTTCTTCAGGTCCGAGGACTTTCACTTTTTACTATGGATCATACCTGGACAACTGAGGGATTACACAGACATTGAAAATAAAAGTACAAAAATAAAGGAAGTATCAGTTAGTTCTAAAATGGGATACCTCTACCTATGTCAACACGGAAAATCCATCCAAATTACAATGACAATTTACACACAAAACATTTAACAAAAAAGATTTATTTGTTCTTATCCAAAAGATTGTGTAATTTGGCCCCTTTTGGCCCTTTGGTTGCCAGGTAACTGTTATGGATATGACATACCTCTACGAATGTCATCTGCTGCCTGTGTCCAACCAAGTAAAATAAAAAAAATATATATATAGAAAAAAGCTAGGCATGTCTTTAAGAAAAATCTTGAATATAATGATGTTTACTATGGTTTAGTGAAATTAGTAATCTTGTCAAATGTACGTTAAAGAGGTCTAGAAAAAGTCCAAAGAGAAACTTGAGGATGGATTGAAAAGTACTTTACTTTTTTTAAAAATATTACACTATAAAATAATATAAAAAAATAAAAAAATAATTATGAAACTAAACCAGGGATGTACTCTTTAGATAAAATTCAGAGAGTCAAACCATTAAGTAAGAATTTAATCAGTTAAAATGTAAAAACAACCATCTATGTACAACACGCATGTCACAATATGAATCTACAAACACGTTACATTCTTTTACATTTTGAAAAATTCTTGGTTTTGAAAATTTGAAACTTCTGTACAAATATATAGCCTGTGCTTGAGCAAAAATGAGTTGTTCCTGTATAAATCTGAGATGCTTCGCGTAGCTTAGAGGAGGTTTTTGTGCAACATTTGGTCACAATCGCGTTTCTCTGTCGGAGCTACAGTTCAAGGCCAAGATAAACTGCTCACACTGCCCGGAGTTGTTCTCGTCTTTCTTAAGAGTCTCCTGCTCTGCGTTCCCTTTGGCTAGAATGCTTTTCTCCTCCATTTTAAGATGTTTTTTAAGCACGGCAAAACCCAAAATGCACAAGAAGAAAGACGCTGTCCGTAAGCCCAATGTCAGACCGAGGTACACTATTCTGTAATTTGAAAAGAAGTGTCATCCATATGCCAGCAATAGCACGGATAATGTATCTGAAATGTGTTATACCTGTATGCAGAAGTGTTGTAAATTCGACATGCTCCTCTACCTCCGCATGTCTTGTATCCCCATTTGAGACAAGTTGAGTCGATGATGGCTCCAAAATAAATAGGAGCAGGTATTCCAGCTGTTTTAGGATTAAAAACATATGATGATCAGATCAGAAAATCTGCTGACTGAGACATAAGGGCGACTGGTAAGAGCAGTGTTTCTGTAGCTGAGTTTTAATTTCCTTCAGGATCAATAAAGTAAAGTAAGTTTTCATCCTCCTTCAAAAAAATTAGTTAAAAAAAAAATAAAAATTCAAATATTTGAACTCAAATACTTCAAATATAGACAAAACAAAACATTCCAAGATCTAAGGTTGCAATGCTGGTGTCCCATATACATCCTTATAATCATACATACATAACAATTTTGTTTGACTAAGACATCAACCAATCCGAATAAACGAAAGAGGACCTACAGCCCTTCCAAGACCACCAAAACATAAAATAATAACCCGAAAAATCACCAAAATAGTTACATTTACTGCTCTATCCCACTGTCAATCTTCCTGTCATTATTGGAGCAACACAGCATCAATCCATAGAAAGTTCCCTCAATTACTGTAACTCTCTGCTTATCTTCAAAGTTCTGTTCCTCTACATAAAACCCATTATTTTCTTGCATGTATAGATAATGCCCTAGCACCATAATATAAATCTATTGAGAGCATAAGGGCAGCGCTTTACCAAGAGTTCGAGTGGCCAGTGTGTGGATTCCAAGTGCAAGGGATTTCAGCTCAGGTTTGATGCATCTACAAGAGCAAACAGGAGAAAGTATGTGTTAGATATGTTAGATAGATTATGTCTGAGCACATATAACTAACCGCCATAAAAGGAAAACGCAACAGGAACAGCCTTGGTCTAACCTTACATAAATCTGGTACTTGACATAGGAACATTATTATAAATCTTAATGCATTTTTCTGTGTCGCTCTTTGTATGTTAGGAGTGAAATGTCCTAAAAGCAATAATACAGTCAGTAATGTAATGTTACTAATATTGATCTGGAAAGTCGAGGCAGCATGTATGCAAAAGAGAAAACGCAAACCTTAAATTTGGACTATGTAAGTTTTATACTTGATCTGTGACTTTGCCCAGTGACCATGGGTTTCAGCATCCGTTTATTCAACATTTTGAGGACTTTTTCATTTCAAAAGATATCATATTTTTACACACTTACACATTTTTCATTGGTTGATCATTTTGGATAGATTCATCTAAATGGCATCTGGTGAGATTGTGGCTTTTTGGGTGATGTTTAAACTTTCTGCTCAACAGCCATATCAGATTATCCATACACTGTGTTCATAAAACTCATACTGTAAATTCTGGACTACAGAGCGCCCCTGATTAAAAGCTGCATGCTTTAATTTTAGAAAGAAAATCAATTGTATCGGATTTTAAGCCACAGATATCCCACGTAGGAATATGAAAAATTAGCTCAAAAATGTTCATTACAGTGGTCCCTCGCTATAACGCGTTTCACATTTCGCAGATTTTTTTTGGGTGCAATTTTGCATGCTTTTTTTTACAGTGTATGAGGGCGGGTGTTCTGTGTCCTGATTGGCTAAACTTCTGCATCCTGACCAGCTAAAGGATGCGCCGTGTCTCCTGTACAGTACAGAATAGGGTTGAGAGGGTGACTTTAGTGTATTTATTACATAAAACCCGTCAACAGAGGAGATCGGCTCTGCAGCGTCTCTGACTCTGTGCCGCAGAAACGCAGTGCGGCCAAGACGCTCGTCCACGAGAGACTTTACATATGAACTCTACATAAAGAAGGAGGAAAATAACATAAGGACGACAGCAGAATACGTTTTAACAAGAATGCAAAAAGGGCTGTAACCATGCGGATGGAGTCTGCAGAAAAAAGAGCATTATGATACATTACAGCGGCGCCAGCACGAACGGGCGCGGCGAAAGGAACTGTGAAATACTCCTGCAGCCGCTAAAACATAGAATTGTAAAAAAAAAAAAAAAAGTTTTCTACTTCGCGGATTTCATTTATTTATTTGTTATTTTTGGAACATAATAAAGGAGGGAGCACTGTATATCTTACAAAAAAAAAAAAAAAGTCGCAGCAGTTTTTAAAGTGTAGAAAAAAAGTAGCTGCTTATAGTTCGGAAATTATGGTATGTTATTAAGTACATAAACTGTGCACTGCATCCAGGATGGTTTGTTTTTTTTTTGTTCATTGTTATATTTTATTTTCTTCATTTGCTCATTTTTTTTCTGCTCTAAATATTTATATAAAATACTTGATAATTGGACCACATTTTGTATGGACAAAAACACACATTTTGATAAATTTCCAAGTTAATAAATCAGCAGATAATTTTGTGGTGTTTTCTTGCCGTCTTAGACGCATTAATTTTGGTGCATTGTTCTCTGTGTAATGTGAAATACTCACATTTGTATCATCAATTGTGCACCGTTCATTACTATATTCTACTTTTTTGGGCTCACTCTTTTCCGCTACTTCTGGCTTTAAATACTGATATATAATATTAAAGTGTTTTTTTTTTCATATTTTAACCCATCAAATGCCATTTTTGTTTTGAATTGAACCTGATTATAGTGGAAAATTACATAGATTATGTCTTTCCAGAATGTGAAATGCAAAGCAGATTATTTTGAGCTCTTATTGCAGCCTGGGGTGGGTCAGTATTTGGCAGCAATAACAGTTTTTGTGCATTGTTATTTTTTGTGTAGTATCACATGCGTCTGTGTCATTAAGAACGTAAAATGCGGGTTTGGAACTCATTCAAACTGCAGTTTTTGATTTCGCTCCCGTGGAAACATAATACATGCATTTTTATATATGAACATTTATAACTGAGCTTCTGACTCAAAACTTCACTGATTTTTCCCATTCAAATGCTTTATGGTAATACAGGGACATCTCTTCTCTAGTTTTTTTGTTTTTTTTGTTTCCCCAAATTATTCTTAATCAGAAACATTTATCAGTGAAGATGATTTTGTGCAATTTCCCCACCCATTTTCTGCACTTAACTGTACAAACACGATTTGTTTTAAGCAATGCCAGAGGGTTAGCAGCTCCACTCATTTATTTACATTTTACATGACCTACTTTTCAAATTGTGTTTCAAATTACTCCAGTTTCCATTTTTAGTTCTTGTGTGTTGTTTTGATTTGTTTATCGTTTGTGGTTGCTGTCTAACCTGACGAGCAGCATGAATCCAGGTGTTCCTCCGAGAGATATGATGAAGGAGCTGAGCACAGACAGGGCCAGGAAGTACGGAAAGACGTGCTCGCAGCTGTCTCCCCGCGGACACTGACCGAGAGAGGCTGTGAGATTCACCGGGAGGGCATCTGGTACAGCCACACATCTGCAGTTTTCAAACACCTATAGAGGGAAATAAAGAGAAAAGCCTGTAATATATAAGGGAGGTTGAGCACAGCAGGAAAGAAGAGCCCTGCAGGCATGTTGTCATTGTTGTTCAACTTAAATGTCATTTGACACAGAGGTATTCCATAGTTAATATGAGCTAAAGAAAAGGTCTATTATCTGTTATCAGTTACCTAATAAAGCATTATGGATATAGCTATTTACAAATTTCAGTGTGTCGAGTATCAACTGTAATTTTGATCAATGTCTAATTTAGATTAAAATTCATTTTAAACCCAACAACAAAACTCAAAGGTGCCAAATTACAGGTCAGCTCTGTGTAGAAGTTAAGAATGCATGTTTTTCAAGGTATTTTTGAGCAATTCCTGGTAGAGTAATAACAATAGAAATAGAAATAAAAAAGAGGACAAAGGTAGACAGTGCAACTTTATGAGAATTCTCTACAATATATTTTATACTTTTGAGTAAAATAAATCATAACGTACTGTGTTTTTGCCAGAGCCTGAGGTGGCAGTGCATCCAGCCAAACACGGAGAGACATAAGTGATGCCATTTCTGCCACAGACTGGGTCCCACTCTCTCCTCGAACATGAGCAGCCCAAGTTACACTCAGAGAAGAGCGTGCGTTCCTGGTAGGACAAGCTTTGTACACTGCACAAAGCAACATACAAATGCATGTATTATTGACAGTCTATATGAAAAATGCATCAAAAAGAAGCCCCAACAAGTGCATAAGAAATGAATCTCAGCTCAGAATACAAGGGGAATTATAATAAAAAAATTAGACTGTAGGATTAGATTATAAACTTAAAATTCAAGCTTTGCTAGTTTGAGCAATGTACGAGTACATATGTGCAGCATATTATGACCGATTGTGTATTCTAGCACCTTTCTCCCAGATGTATATCTATAACTGGATCAACATGTTTCCTTCTGTTAAACACTTTTTGGAGTGTTGGAGAGACTTGCATAACAACAATAATGACTTTGATTTATTAGTTTATCAAAGTTATGCAGTTATTCAAAATGTATTAATTCATGGTCCAAACTCACCATGGGACTGAATAAGACATATTATGGTGTCCTTTACCTACTCATCTACTATCAACTGTTTAAAAATCCCCTGGTCTACATCGTGCCCATGTTTTTGCTTATAATAATATAACAGACTAAAGGTTCACTTGCTGTCTAATGCATCCCACCCTGTAATAGGCATAATACTAAAGCTCACAATTCAGGGAATAACATAGATAATAACATAGATAATTCTCTGTGTTGTATTGTACAATGATGTAATATTATTATTAGTATTACCCAGTATATGAAACAGTGACGCCTGCCACCTTGGCATTCTCACAGCCCATGGCGAAGAAAAACAGTGACAGGAAGTAGCCCAGCAGAGACGTCCCAAAGGCAAACTTTGCTGCTCCCATAATCCCCATCTTACAGTTCTTCATAAGGAGTCCTCCGGAGAACATCCCCAGAGCCACAGCTGGAATGTTGATGATGCCTACACGAAAAAAGATACAGGATCCGCAATCAATGTATAGAAGTGCTTCAAGGCCTTACATATCTTATAACCTTGGCTGGTCCCTGTTCACTGTCAAATACATTATATAGCTTTGGCAATATGTGGGTATGTGCCTATTTTGTATGTTCTCTTATTTCAAATTAAAGGTGCACTATGTAACTTTTCTGGTGAAGGCATTAAACTTGTTTCTACATAGAAACAGGCAGCCGATGCCACCAGCCTAAGTTACAGGTCAGATCTGTACAGAGGGAAACCTGCACACTGTAAGAATGGATGTTTTCAATGGACTTTTGAGCACTAAAATTGCATTGTAAATGAATAAAACACATTAGGAACATTCCAGGCAAAGCAATACAATCTTTATGGAGGCAAGCAGATGGCAGACCCTCTGCCAGTAAAGTTACATAGTGCACGTTTTAGTAAAGTAAAATAATAATCATAAAAAAAAACCCAAACATGTTTCAGAAACTGTAGAAAGTATGTCCTGTCATATTAAACAGACTTCTAAGTGAGCCATTATGTTCACCTTCACTGAAGCCTTGACTTTGGTCCACACTTAAGTATTCTGTAATGACCAAAAAGTGTCCTACCAATCGTGCGGCATCTATTTAAAATGTGTGAGCTCGAGCAGAAAACATTCATCAAACATAAGGCCTGAAACACCCTGTGTTCTGCATCTTTAAACAGGGAGGCTGCAGCTAACTCACAGAGCCAACTCACCCATGAGGAAATTGGCCTTTGATGCTGACAGACCGTAGTGCTGCTCGATGTATTTGGGCTTGTACGTGACCATTCCAATCAGAGAGTTGAACTGGATAATGGTCACACATAGGTAAACGATGTAGACGGGGTTTCCAAGCAGACTTTTAAAGGTGGGAATGAAATCTGTGGAAATATGTGGAACATGTTCTTTATTTTCAAATAATCATTATAAGTACACAAGTACAAATGGGAAAAATTCATTTATTCATTAGTTTCATTCCAAGGTGGATTGGAAACATTATTAGATCCAACAACCAAAATATTATTAAAATTTTCTCTGGTTTTCAGCAAAACTTTTTTTTTTTTTTTTTTGTCGCAACGCTGTCAACGGTGCAGTCATGTTTGGAACTTTTTTATCTTGCCTAAAAATGTAATATTGCCCTGAGTATAGTGACTCAAATTACACAATGCAAAATGTGTTTCACTGCACTAATGTGTGTTATCAAGGTACATCAGTAACCACCAACGTTATTCTTTACAACTTACAGTTGTTACAGTTACAGTAGTTGGCAATATTTGATGCTTTTTCGATTTTTTTTTTCATGCAAATAAAATTAGTTTTGCCCCAGTACAGATATATTGTATAGGCGACTCTTAGGGTCAACATGAGACAACTGTCTGCTGTCTCCATAGTTATAAAGCATTTATCATCCATGCACCAGGCAGTAATGCTGCTGTGCTAGTTGTAAGTATTACCATGACTACAGCTCTAGCTGTGAAATGTGCTTATCAACTCATTGGAACGAATAATTAGGAATCTAGAAATACGTCACAAAAGTGAGAAATGACTTGGATCAGTGTAAACCATTTAAAATGAACTAGTTCTGTTTTTTTTATGTTTTGACGACAGTAAAAATACAATAAAGTGCCTTTAAGTCAAGACTTTTGCGAAGCCCTCTGAGACGGACTACTGCGGACTACTGTTCGGGCTATACAAAAATAACATTGAATGGAACTGAACATTTCACTATACAATGAAATACAATAAATTATAAAACTGTGACTGAACTTAAATGCTGTGTGATCAGGACTAAACTGGGTCCAAACAAACCAGGACAAGTGTGAATGCACCTTTTGCCATCTGGTGCAGGTCGGCTGGCTCCTCTTGTCGGAACTTGTGTTGCATCCGTGGGGAGTCCTTGATGAAGCGTGCCTGCTCCGGACTGTTGCTGGAGTCGTGTTTCTCCAGAGGGACGGGCAGCGACTTGGGTAAAAACCAGAAGGGTACAGCCGACATGAGGGTCACCACACCGGTAATGATGTACCCGAGCCACCATGCCCCAACCCAGCGGGCATCACCAGGGGTAATAGTCACAGTTTCTAGGAAAAGGTATAAAATAAATCACATTCATATCTTAGCAAGATCAAATACTATGATACTAGTGTTGTTGTGTTTTCTTACCCATGTCCACATTGCCAACATCCACATAAATTTTCGCACACAACGAACCAAGAAGGTATCCAAAAACAGGACCAATCACAGATATGGTTTGGACACAACCTGTGCATAAAAGCAACCTATTGTTACTAATACTTGGACACATTTTAACCAATATAAATATAATGAAAAAATTGTATAACATTTCTTTTACTTTATATGAAAAAAGGTTTAAAAATAGGACTAGGTTTAGGACCCTAAGTGCTAGTTACCATGTTTACTATAAAACTAAAATAGGAATAGCCATAAAAGTTATAATGGTATGGCAAAACACTCTTTTATTTTATGAAGCTGTACTTCCTAAAGGGCACTACGTAATGGGTCCACCATCTGTTTGCCACCAAGGAGATATTAATGTTTTGCCTACAATGTTCCACAGTATTAAACTTACCTACCCCTCCCCCCAGAGCATCGCCTCCTGTCTATCTCCATGGAGACAAGCAGGTAGCAGACCCCCAGCAAAAACATACAAATATTTAGTACAAATACTTAGTACAGGTATTGAAAACAGGCTTCTCATATTGAAGCACAGGGTGTATACCAATATAGAAAGCAGCATTCTCTGACCGAGCGTAGTCATCTATGTAAGATATTCCTAAGGGCTGAACTGGGGTCTCTCCAATTCCACGAAGGACATTTCCCAGAAACACATAAATCCACATGGAGACACTAGACTCCCGCTCGCAACCTGCAAAATAAAAGTATTGAGCTCAAAATGTATAATGAAAGAATGTTGTATTCCCAGAAGGAGTAATTGTTGCCTGCTCACCTGTCATGGCCGACTCAGGTGGGCCAGGGGAACATGGAGTAAGTACGCTGGAGGAATTCAGGGAAGGTCTGACTGCTGTGTGGATCTTGTAGCTGTGCACACAATAGAAAGTGTGTAGGGTTTGTAGAGAGTTACATACAGCCACGCACATGCATAAGGTTAGAAAAAATCTTAAAATTAAAGCTATAAATTTGCAACTTATTTTGTAGTTTATGGATGTAATATATTATTATTAGTATTACAAGTGTTTCGTCACATAATGTTTCATATAAAGATAAGGCATTTTATGTGTATTTTATGACCAAAACTGAAACACATCCGGGACATAAGAATCTGAAAAATGGATAGAGCCTGGGTTAAATCGCTTGCGTAATTTTGCTGATATATTAGACAGAAAAAAGATTACAGAAGGAACTTTGGATTTCTTGTTTAGTATTGTATATAATAAACTAGATTTTACAGATATGAACAAATCCTTCTCTACAGTCTGTAAAATTTATTTCAATAAAAGATTGGAAAGTTTGGTGTATGCAGACACTTTTTAAGGGGTGATCTTTATGTCTTAGAAAAATGCATTTTAATGTCCCATATAAATCTAAGGATGCAAGATGATTAAAACATCTTTATCTTTTGCAGAAGATTGGACACTTTTTGTTGACCTGGCCAAAAAGTGAATAAATTGCCACTAGTGTCCATAGACTGTATACAGAAGTGTGACATCACCCATAGCGTTCAGCTTCAGTGAAATGAAGCTCATCGATGCAACAGGTCAAGTTTTAGCAGGGAGCGGGCATTTAGCAACGTTGTCAGTCAAACCTCTCGCTAACTGAAGCGGGAGCGATCTTGGGGAAAGAAGGCGCCTGATTTGTCTGTTATTAATGTTCATATCTCGATTTACAGGCACAAAAGTGAAATAAACACCAGGATCATGTAGGGCAGGTTAATACAAGCATTTTAAGATCAAAATGACGAGCCTGACAGCAGGAGTTACGGAGAGAGGGTCGACAGTTTTTCAATATAAAATTAATTAATTATTAATTATTAATTAATTAATAATAAAGTCAGAGTCGATAGAGCCGCAAGTGCGTCCATGCTCACTTCCTATCAGTAACGCGGCGGCTAGCAGGTTAGCTATGTCCATTTTTATATACAGTCTATGATACTGTCTCACCTTAAGTCTTAGGGTTATGATAAAAATATACAAAAAGGCCATGTAAAAATATCTAATAACTCATCAGCTTTGCACTCACCTGCCAATTAAGAAGTGAGGCATAGCGATCAGGAAGGTCCCAAACGACATGAGAACACATCCAAGCGCAATGATCTTTGGCCGGTGCAGTTTAGCCCCAAAATAGCTCACAAAGGCGATCACCAACAGATTTCCTGCAAACGGGGAAATTTATGTTTTTAATGATCAGAAATGTATTTGAAAGAATATCATAGTTAAAATGTATCTTCACAATGCCAACATTTCCAGTCAGTTGCTATTATTTTCCATCAGTATAGTAGACCTTGAATGCCTCTTTGTACTTCTATATGGGCATTATATTTGCTATGCTATTGGAACGCAGATATTATTTGAAGCAAGTTTTCTGTCTTATTGTTTTGTACAGTAATAATAGGGTCATAATATTTTTCACTAACGTATTGCACCGCTTCTCTCCGCTCATTAAAGGATACATTCTTTGCCTTCAATTACCCAGAGACATTGGAGCCGGTAATAAAGACTTGCCTATTTCGAAGCTTCCATCAATGATGCCGATCAGATAACTTGGGATGTCAAAGCGCCGCTCCAGCTGTGTAATGGTGCTCTTCATGTAACTGCCTGACAAAGCCTTGGCAAAATAGGCAAAAGACAGAGCAGCCAGAAACATCTGCAAGCACAGGTAAGTTCCTATAATGAAAGGGATTAAAGAAATGTGAAAAACTAGTTCATTTTAAACAGTGGTCCAAAGTTTTTCACTTACCTTATGCATTCTGAACATCCTAATTATTCAGCACAAGGAGAATAATAAGGACGCTAGGTCAGAGGTCAAGCCTAATAACTAGCATGCTAACTGCACATTTCCTGATTATCGGACAATAAAATATGTTCTACTTAGATGCAGACAGTACACAGCTGACTTCAAGAGCTGCTTATACAATTAGAACTGGGGCAAAACAGATACAATTTTCATTTCAAATACATGGAAAAAAACAGGTACAGGCCCTCTAAGGACAATGCCGTGACACCAAACAAAAATATGTAGCAAACATGTATTGTTAACAAGCGATACTTGATACATACTTCATTTATTATGTATTTGATTTTACTGATTTTATATAAGTCACTCATTCCACACTTAATGGGATTAGCAAAAGCAAAGGGGGGATAAAACTCAATTAGCATTCTAATTTTAAAACTAAAATATGTAAATGTGAATAGTTCCCTTTGACTAGAGTGCACATGGCTGAGTTCTCAGTTTGAAACCAGTGTATAGTACAGTAGCACACAATAGTGGTCTTATATTGCGTGTCCTCTTTTCTGCAGTCACCTATGGACATGATGGCTGCCAACAATGACAGGATTAGAGACGACCTCTCAGTCAGACCCATGTACACACAAACCTGACGGAGCAGCGACAGGAGCAGTAATTGGATACACAGATGAGAAAAGAGGGAGCTCACCACCTACCAATCTGTAATGTGTTACTATTGTGACTGACAGTTCACACATCTGTGTCTGCACTAGGATAACAGCACTAACTACAGCTAATCAAAGCAATCAGCCACATTTTCATTACAAGGAAATCATTTTTAAGTCTCTGTAAGTGAATACATGTCTATATAGTGAATACTGCGAGATAGGGACCACATCGTTTGGTGACTATTAAATGCTCAAAGGTGTATCTATTTTCTATATAGCTGTAGACAAAGAGATCCCTTGCATATCTTTTAAGAAAAAAATGAATACTTTACTTTCACAACTTTTTCTGCCTGTATTACCAGTGAGGCTAGAGTTGAATGCTCTGGAGAAGAAACTATTTTCTAGTTTTTCATATAACCAATTGAACAATTGAACACTGCATGTACCAACAGAGTAGCAAGATACATTCTTCTCCGGTTACTGCGTGAGAGCTTTGTACAGAGGAAACTGTTAGCTAATGTACAGGTACACAATGTGTCAGCTGATAAGAGTGAACCGCTAGCAGAAGGCTGTGGAGATCAACTTGTATCCGCTCAGCTCTAACCTGCACCTGCACTGGCATATAAATGAGAATAGGGTTCACGCCACAAATGCAGCTATGGCAACCATCTGCGTGGTCTGAGATGGGTTAATACATGAGTCTGCATAAGCCTGGGCTTTGCATGAATGTTATGAGTGTTATTCATAAAAGAACATGCCCCGCTACAATGGGGCTACAGAGCAGAGGCCAAGTGTTCACCTTTTTCAAAAGTGTAAAGTTATAACTTTTGTACTATTGTCTTGAAGAATTTCTCATGAAATCGTCAGTTTCTCTGACAATGACTGTTTCAATATTTAACTGTTTCCATTGGTTAAATCGAGAATTCTGTGAAGGCCAGCAAGGTGAGTGCTTTTGTGATTTTAGGCTATACAAAAATGAATTGGATTGAAAATATGCGAGACCAAAATTCTATAGCCTATTCAAGTCCTTGACAAATGTAGTTTTGAATTCATACAGTACAGTACTTTTCAGATGTGTTCTCTGCTGAGTGATCCATTGTTGCAGATGCAGTCTCCAACTATTGTATCTACAAAATGTATTCAATATTTGAAATTACTTTAATGGAAACAATATTTAAGTGTATTCATGTTTTTTTTTTTTATATTATGCTTTTTTTTTTAAGTAAACCTACATCCCTGTCCCCCTGTTCTTCGCAGCACGTGCCCTGGTTTATTGTACAGAACGGTGCTAATCCCAGCTAAACCAACATGCTTAGAACACCTATGACCAACACATGTGCACATGGACACAACTGGGTCTTATTTAGAAAAACAAACCAATATTGTAAGTGTTTGAGAAGAGATTACCAAGCACCAGAAATGAAGTACACTAAACAATAGCATAAATGGCTTTCTCTATAAAGTTGCCCAAGTATTTTGCTAATCAGCTTTAGGAATAATTGTCCATTACTTCTTAATCTAATTCAGACTGTGACCTTTTACAAAACCTCAGACTTTGTCAAAGACCAATTTATAAGACTGTACACTCACTGACCAGATGATTATGTAAGATACAGATTTTTGAAATACAGTTATCTTTTAGTTTAGCCAGTTATGCATAAAAAAGCAAAAGTTGAAAAAAGTCAGACTGTTGACAGAGTTTCCGCCCATGATTTTTGGGACATTACATTAACATACAGCAAATGAGCATTCAAATCAGAGAGTCATTTTAGGTTTAAACCAACTGGATTTCAGCATTGAAACTGGCAACCCAAATGACAGACTCATGTGAGGCCAATTCTTCTTTCTGATTGGATAATTATCTCGACAACAAAAACACCAAATAATAATGATTTAAACATGTTGATCTCATATCTGGGGAAATAGACAGGTCATGTTTTCTTATTTTTAAATCAAAATTATATATTTAACCATAGTCAGTACTTGTCTAGCTATGACCTAAACATTAACATATTTGAACTTTAAACCATGTTGACGATTTAATAATAAAGAATTGACATCATGGACCTTAGTTCTTTTCCCATGTGGAAGACAGGTCGCCACAATGTGATAAATACCAGTCCACCCAAGCACACAAACTCTAAATTGCACTTTGGATAATGACTACCTGCACCTATGGCCCGTAGTTGCTACTGAGGTGACTCAAACTTCCCACACTAACTTTTGCCTTCACTTTAGATCTCCGTATGTGCATGTGCTTTGGCTTTTGAACTGTCTGAGGAGGCCAGTCTGTTTACAGTACAGCACTGTCTGTCCATGAAAGTGCATCCAGTGATATATTGACCATCACATGTGCAGCCTCACTGCTCTGCTGCTCACTTTCATGTGATTTGCTTCACTTCGGGCCAGTCAGGTGACTTTGAACTGACAGATATGTGGATCCTGTGGCTGTCTCTGTGTGAATACTGTCTGTCTATTCACTGTATATCTGAACTTTATCATATATTATTTAGGGTTTTGTTCTGGCTTAGAAGTAACTAGTGGACTTTAAAGGTGCACTATGTCACTTTTCTGGTGGAGGGTACATCATCTGCTTGTTTCCATGGAGATGCTATTGTTTTGACTCTTATGTTCAACAGAGTAGCATCAAACATATTTATCAAGTACAGTAGTTTCTAACCTGTATCATTCACATTACCTGCTTGTCTCCATGGAGATAAATACATTTAATGCTATACAGTAGAACATCCAGGCAAAGCAGTAACATCTCCATGGAGACGAGCAGTTTACAAACCCTCCACCGGAAATGTTATGAGCACCTTTAACATTTGGTTTACTCAAATGTTGCAAACATGCAGGTCTTTAAGTTATTCACAAATAAGTGCAGACACCCAAAATTGTGACATAAGGTTGTCCTTGTAGGGAAATTTGTTCTCTGCATTTGACCCAACCTGAGGAGACCCATCGTAAGGATGTAACCCGCTTTTAAAATGTTGGGGGTAATTGGGGTGGCCAAAAAAATCTATTTACTGTATAAATATAGAGAATATGCAAACTCTGCAGATAAAGGCCCCACCCAACTTGCGAGGCATGTAGTTTAAAATGTAGTACTTGCATAATAAGCATGTCTGTTGTTTAGTGTAGTACCTTGAGGTTGGGATGGCAGGAGCTCTTCTCAGCTGAAGAGTGCAGGGGGTTGTCCAGCATCCAGTTGTTCGCTGTCGCTTTGTCTATTGGCTTCATGATTGATTTTTTTTTTTCTTTAGATTAAACAGTAAGTCCTATTCTTCCCTGTTGAAGATATTAAAACAGAAAGATGTGATTGATTCTAGTACATCTCTTGGTGTCAAATACACGTATATACCATATTTACCCCTCCCCAGACTGAACAGCTCTTGGTTATCAATGGTATATGGGTCTCTTGCTTCCTTAGTTTTTTTATTGCTTTTACTGCAATGCTTTGTTCCAAAATAGGCTTTTTAGATTTTAAAGTAAAAGATCAAAAGATCTGCCCTTTGTATAAAACACTTCTTATGTGAATCACATGTAACTCACTTTCGTCTGTGGATAACAAGTGCATTAAAACTATGTCTTCTTTTTTTTCAATTAAAATGTATTTCTATAAACAACCTTTTCTGAGGCATGTGTATTTGTGTGAAATGTGCATATTAAGGAGCTACTGTAGGGAACACGAACGAGCCAGTCCACTTCCCTGTTTCAGTGGGCAACTAACAGATGTTAAGTGACTGTGCAGAATGTAAATCTAAACACCAGTGAACAGAAGTGACAGCCGGAGCGAATACAGGCAGTATGAGCGACAATAATCAGTTATATTGTTGAATAGAAGCACAATACTGTATTGAATATTTTGAAAATATAAGTTTATGACATTAAAATGACATTGTGTCTGATTGAGGCCTTCTTAAACTCGACATGGCATGTACTTTATGTGTGTAAGTTTTCTGGTGTCTACAGTACATGGTGTGACATAGACAGAGTGGTGCTGAAATCAGGGCAGAGCCCACACAAAATCAGACTCCAAAAGCTGAGACGAGACAGCTCCCCAGACACTCCTCAGGCTTTGAACTGCAGCACAGGATGAGAACATGACAACAGTCCAACTCCTCCAACTGTAACAGCGGTCAACAACAGCAGGTTGTGAGCAGTCAGTGTAAATAAGACGACACAGAGCAAATCCTATTGAAATTTGTAAAAATATCAACTACATTTTGAATACAACCAAGTTTAATGCAATAAATGTAACAATTATGAGGGTGGGTGGCAGAGTGGTTAGCGTTCTGCCCTCCCAGCTTCATCAGAATCTTCCTCACCTCTGCCCAGACTTGAGACTTATTATTATCCCTTGTTCTGTCCAGGGTGTGTCCTGCTTAATGCCCATAGTAACTAGTCCTTATTATGAACCTGAGGCATAAGAACACATCATTTTATTTTATGGCTGCCCCTTCTTTCTTTCAACGTGCAAGTGCCCTTACAAAATGAGTGATGGGTATTATTATGATCTGACATCCTCACTGCTGTAGATGGCAAAGGTTTGCAGCATACTGAATATAATATAAACATTCTGTATCTGGCTACAACTAGACCCGCCCACTATAATTGAATAACATCTCAACAACACTTCTCTCAAGTTCTCTGTTGAATGGTTGGTGTGAAGAACACTGTGTTATCCAGGAGAAGAGAACCGCTGACAGTGCGACGACCAGACTCCAGTCAAAACAAACCCAAATGTGGAGCACGCTCTGAGCACAGAACGTGCTCTGCGACTTTCGATGCCACGTGCTCCTATTCCGGTCTACTCATCATCATTGTGCCTTGTGTAAACTCATTTGTCTGCATCAAAACTCTACACTTCCTAATCATCCACGCCTCGTTAGTTGCACCGTGCGTCAAATGAGAAACGTGGCTGCAGTTCGTGTAGCCTACCTTGTCCAGTATCCAGTTTGTCTTTGTTCCGTGCTGTTTCTAACTTCTTTTGGGAGACACAAAGACTTGTTCTCGCGTCTGGATCGGTGGCTGCGTGCAGTGCATCCTCGTGCTCTGTGCGTGCCGTAGTGTGCAGGAGTACAGGAGTTATGTAGTGGGGGTGCTGCAGGGTGGGTACGGGTGCAAGCAGCAGCGGCGTGCGCTCCCAGCGTGCGCTCTGACGTGAGGCTGTCCACACTGTACTGGCTCACAGCAGGACTCTCTGCGTTTGAAACAAGACGATCGTGGAAAACAATACGCTCTGGTTTAGAGTACCACCCATTTAACGTATCCAGTTGCACACAAATTCTACAAAAGTCCCGGAACAACGTGTTCTACAATGAGGAGCGCAGCTAAGTCCATAATAAAGAATCGCACGCAGAGCGCCATCTAAGCCCAAGCGCGTAAAACCCGTACTATACGCATCATAGACAGCCTACAACTGCACTATATCTAATATGCAAATTATAGCTTAGTTCATTCGTGAGAATATTTGTTGTGATGAACCTACATGGAAAATAACGTCGCCTTAACAACTTATCAAACAAAGTGTAAGGCAGGAAACAGGTGTGTGTAATGTTCCTCTGGAGTAGAGCCTAGAGAGGCTACAGCATGACCTCTGAGCAGGTTGAGAATGCCAATTAATTGTATACTACACCTATAACATGACTGTTTTTACCATAACACCACTATGATCTCTTGTAGTGACATTTTTTTCATTTGTGTAGCCTACTATAATTTCTGCTCAGTAGACTACATGCTTTTTACTTATATAGACAGAAAAAGAGTTCATGTAACTGCAGAGATGTTTGATATAGGCTTATACATAATGTACAGTATCAAATATGCCTTGGGCAAATCTAATGAAATGTCAGTAGATAAGGTCATAATTGTGTGTTGTGTGTCGTTCAGGTGGCCATGGTGCATTTCTCATGTGTTTTTGTTGCCATGGGGACGGCAGGGAAGCCTATATACAGCTCCTCTCTCCACATGTTAGCACAGACCCTGAAGGATCAGTCTCACGTGAGCAGCTTGGGTTGCCTTCAGTTGTAGAGGATTCAAGTTTGTTTGACACCTCCGTGATTTAAGCCTGTGCTAACTACTAAGACCAGGCTATGGCCATCTGCACTTTCACTTCCAATGCACTGATAACTTTACAATCTGAAATGTTCTTCTGAAAGAGACTGGACAATTTGACATGCACAATTCCCTACAGGTCAAGACCAAACCACTAGAGGCCCAGTACTGTCTTCCATCTATTTTCTCCTGCTTATACACGGCTGGGTCTGGGGGCATCAGTTTTAGCAGGGACTCCCAGACTTCCCTCAACTCGGACCCTTCCTTCAGCTCCTCCAAGGGGACCCCAAGACGTTCCCAGGTCAGTTGAGAGACAAAGTCCCTCCAGCATATCCTTGGTCTTCCCCAGAGTCTCCTTCTAGTGAGATATGCCCAGGAGGCATCCAGAACACATGCCTGAGTCACTTCATCTGGCTCTCATGACCATAGGTGAGAGTAGGAATGCACATTGACTGGTAAATTGAAAGTTTTGCCTTTCAACTCAGCTCTTTCTTTACCACCACAGTTTGATACAGCGACTGCATCACTGCAGACACTCCACCAATCTGCCTTTCAATCTCATGCGTCATCCTTCCCTCACTGGTGAACAATCCCCCAAGATACTTGAGCTCCACCACTTGAGGCAGGTCCTCGTTTGATGAAGCAAGTCAAGATAACATCATCTGCAGCAGAGATGAGATCTCGCGGTCCCCAAACCAGATCCTCTCCAGCTCCTGCACCTAGAAATTCAGTCCATAAAAGGGCAGCTCTGGTGGAGTCCAACATGGACTGGGAACATGCCTCCCCCATACCTCCGAAGCACCTGCCAAAGGACACCACAAGGAACACAGTCTAATGCCTTCTCCAGGTCCACAAAACACATGTGGACTGACTGGGAAAACTCCCATAAACCCCTGACCACCTGATGGAGGATATAGAGCTTATCCAGTGTTTCTCGTCTGGGATGAAAACTACACTGCTCCTCCTGAATTAGAGGTTTGACTATTGGTCGGATTCTCCACTCCAGTACCCTGGAATATTTACTGGTGAGGATGAGGACTGTGATTTCTCTGTAGTTGAAAACACCATCCAGTCCCCCTTTTTAAACAGAGGAATGACCACCCTGCTCTGCCAGTCCAGAGGTACTGTCCTTAACTTACCCTAACCCTAACTCCATGTTCCCAGCTTCCCCCTGGATCTGGGAGCAGCTCTTCTGTAGGTGTGAGTTGCAGGTCTTTCTGAAAAGTACTGTCTTGTTATTACAAATCACTCTTTACTCTGTAAAAAGTGCACTGTATAACCTTTAGAGGGTCTGCCACCTCATGGTCTCCTGGAGATGTTTTTGCTTTGCCTAGAATGTTCCACAGTATGGCATTAGACTTATATATGTTGCATTTATTAAATTACAGGTGATTTTATTCCTATAACAACATCTTGAAAACTATGCATTCTTACAGTGAGCAGGTCAGTCTCTCCACAAACCCTAAACATGTAACTCGGCCTGATGGCGTCACCTGCTTGTCTCCATGGAGATATATCGGTTAAGTTTAATGCCATACTGTGAAATATTCAAGGCAAAGTAACAACATCTCCATAGAGACAAGGACGTAGCAGACTCTCCTTTGGAAAAAGTTACATGGTGGAATCTTATTCACTACTAACTAACAAATAACTCCAATCTGTTCACTTCAACTGTCAATGATCAGTGTAGAAAAAGAATTGAGACGACAGTACAACAGAAGTTATCTTTTGTAATTGAAAGTATTCACATTACAACATCCACAAGTTAAGTTTGTGACAACTTCTACTGATCTGCAGATATATTCACTGTTATCGTACATAATACCAATAGGCACTTCCAGTAAATCTGGCAATATTGAAGCTACAGTATTGTGTCTAAATTACAAAATGGTAAAAATAAATAATGTATATTTCAAAGAGTTTTTGACGTTTTAACATTGCTTTACTGTACAGCATGTACAAAATGAACCTGCAAGAATCAATGCTGTTGGTTTCACAAATATTTGAACTTCATGTTGGAGCATTTTCACGTGGTATAAGTGCAAAGTACGTAAGTGAAAAGTTATAAGACAGCAATTTATTATTTAGGTGTTAGCTAGAAAAATATTCTCCTTTTTGTTTTACATATTCATAAAGCTTGTTTGGTTCCCATGGTTACAGTTATGTTATAGGTGTGCACATGTATGGCTAATCAAACCAAGCCATAGATAAAATATCACTATCAAAACGTGTAGTGCTGGGGTGAAAGTCGGGGTACATAGTCCATTGTCTTTTTGTTTGTTAGTGGAAAATCTCACATGAAAGAGGAAGCACTAAGAAGAAATGCACATTAACATTAACAAAGATTTCCCTGTTGTGTTAAAGGCCCTGTAACCGATTTTCTTCCCAAGTATTTTAGCTAAATTTCTCAAGCCCCCATACAGATACATCGTATAAGCAGCTCTTGAGGTCAAAATATGTCTGCTGCGTGCTGTCTGCATCTAATGAGCGTTTATCGTCCGATAATCAGCAAGTGGGCATTGTGAAAACCATTTATAAACTCATCTTGGTGAATGTTTTTCATGTTTTTAAGACAGGAAAAATCAGGTTTAATTCACCCATTTGTCCACACTAAAAGCCGAGGAAACACAGAGCAGAGTCACATTTAGGAAGCAATTTAAGATTAAAGGTGCACTACATAACTTTTCTCCGGGTTGATTTTATTGCTGTCCTGAAATATTCCAGAGTGGCACTTATCTCTCCGGGTCAAATTACAGGTCTGATCTGTGGAGAGGCAAGCCCCACTCAATTAGATTGCATGCTTTCAGTTTCAACATTTATCTTTATAGTATATCATAGTATAGTATATGATTAGATGGATGATAGATAAGTTTAATGCCATACTGTGGAATATTCCAAGCAAAGCAACAACATCTCGGCCATAGTGCACCTTTATTTAACTTTAATCAGTATTTTAAGTCCTATCAACTAATAGAAAATGGTGGAAAGGTTTGTGCTTTATATGGTTCATACATTAGCTTTTAATACACACCAACATATTAACTATAAGCAAAAAGAAAAACTGATTTGGTTTTATTTATTTATTTTTAATTGTATGCACAAAATCCACATATTATTTCCCGAATAGTTAGTTCAGTCTTCTTCATTCTCCTTTCCTGTTTTAATTTTGTTTATGACTATTACTGCGCATATGTTTAACTTCATTTTATTTTTTGTTTTATAACTCCTATTCATCATTAAACTTCGGTGTGCTCTGGGTAACTATTCTTTTAAATTCACTCCGCTTTCCACCATTCTCTTAAATAATGCAATAGGACTGTACATTAACAACGACATCCTCGAGCTGGACTAATGGAGACGGAGCAATTGTATGAAATGCCAGCCCATCGATTATATACCTTTAGAAACTATATTTACTGTAATCTTCATGAAATACATGTAAATGTATAAGGAGTGGACATTTTGAGATCCTTATGGTGATTATTATTATTGCTTTAAATGTTAAGTGATGGATGAAGCCGAAGAGGAGAGATGTTAAGCTCTTGTGATGCAGACCATAGCTTGACAGATGTTATAAAGACTGGCATAGGAACAGACAAACTATTATTATTATTATTATACTATTTATGCATATAGAAAGTATAGAACCCAAAACCTTAGTTATACAGTACTGTTGTTGACTACATAAAACCAACGGTGGAAGGTAAAGAGGAACGAAGTAGTAAAGTACAGTACTTCAGTAGAATTTTTAGGGGTCTGTACTTTACTTCAACACATTTACAGTGGATGCTTTTTACTTTTACTTTATTCTGTTTAAGAGCAGGTATCTGTAGTGTCTACTCCACTACATTTTTGAACTGGACTGAAAAGTAAAAAGTACTTTTATATGATTTCAGGGGTTATTTTTTCCATGTTTGTGGTAACGTTTTCGAGTTCAAGCTTCGGCTTTGAGCAAACAATAATAAATACGGAAAATTTGTTAAAAAAATTAAGAAATTTGTATTGCTACTGCTGACCGAAAACTTCATCAGTATCACTACGTTTAACACTTTAACATATTAACAACGCTTGTGTGAAATATGTTTACTTTTTACTCTTTAAGTACATTTTAAAACAGGACTTAAGTCAAATTTTCATGTGATATTTTTACTTTTTCTTCAGTAACCTCTATATCTGTACTTTTACTTAAGTAACAAAACTGAGTACTGCATCTAATAATGCATAAAACTAAAATGAATTCAGTCTACTACTTGTAACATGGCTTCTCTGCGATTAGATGAATGTTTAAGTCAGGGGTGTCCTTTTTCCACTGAGGGCCGCATACAGAAACATATCTGAAGCGGAGGGCCACAGACCAGAGTCGATACAGGGAGTCAAATGGTTAATTTAACACAAGTTTGACAGAGACTTTGTACCTTTAATAAGACTTGGAAGATTATTTTTAGGTATGTGTTACAATGCAATGTGGCAATGTGATGTTATTCAGGTTATAGACGTAGAATCTCTTCAATTTGGACAGCCCTGGTTTAAGTGGTCCAATGGTCTCTGCCAATCATGTCCAAGGACTAGCATACAGGATTATAACTATGAATAGATAACGATGGAAGTATAGTGTATAGACGCATGCAGCTGTGGGTACAATGACATCCGAATGGGTCAGAGTACGAGATTAGCTGGAGATGACTCACTGCACACTGCTTCTGCTGCTGAGTTACATGTTATATCAGTGGGGTTAATGTATACAATGGGTGATGCAAATGAGTCTGTATAGTCGACCCAATACCCATTTCAAATTTCTGTTGCATATGTATATCCTTGTCAATATTGATCTAAAATGACTCACTGGCTGCGGTTAATTGCGCGCTCAAAATCACATTATTAACAGATTTCTGGAGCTAAAAGATGAAATGTAAACCATGTGGCTTCTTTCTGATCATGGACCCCCTAATTACTCTCATCCAAGTGTGCAGTTTGCATTTCCTATAAGTCATTTTAAAGGTCTACAAATCAGATATTCATGAGATTTTGCCGAGCTTATAACCACAGCCAATGATAGAAACTGATCATTGACTAATTGCAGCTGGCCCCATCTCTTTTTAGTGGCATTTCAAAGTTATGGTGTTTTGGAAAATACCGCACAGTTTGGAAATTCAAGTGTATGACCCGGGGACTATATTTTTCAAGGATACACAAAGAAGTAGAGAGATGTTTGGCAGGGACTGGCCATAGGTGATACATGCCAACTGAAATTTTCTGAGCACTCAAGCCTCTAATGCAGGACAATACAGGATTACATACATAAGCAAAACACAACTCCACTGTAACATGGTTAAAAGCTCATTAAATCGGTTTTGCACAATATAACGAATGAACTGAGAGCAAGATGTTCTCCACGTCTATGAAAAACTGGCTACTTGTACAATTTAATTTACATGAGTTAGCTGGAGAGGTGGTTACTTGGGCTGTACGAGTTTCTATGACATGAGTGACGTTATGTTCTCGGTTAGTTATTACGGTTTCGGTCGCATGTTCTCTCTTTACGCTTGTGGATTATCTATACAACAAGCTAACCACTGTCCCAAGTATACTTCCCTATGGCCTTTAGTGGCGTGACTCCCAATGGAAATAAGAAGCACATATTACACTGATCCCTCATTGTGAATGTCTCCCTGAGGTGTACCTGCCAGATGAAGACGTGAGTCAAGTTATATAAACAACGATGCTGTAGTAACAAAGGGAAGTACGTTCAATTTACCATAGTTGTCTTTGTCATAACAAGTTGGCTATAATTAGAACAATGCAGGTCTAGTTTAATGGATTCCTGAGAATTTGTAAGTCAATATTCAGGTGCATGTCCGAAACTAGGAAGAAAAGGAAGTTAATATTAGTGCTTTTGAAGGACCACGACCTCTTAGCTCTGTCTACAGCTTAATTTTAATGCATAATTTGCCTTATATACTTATCATAGGATTGAAAATAAATAAAAAAGACAACTGCTACCCACTGATCTGTCAAGCATCCTCTGTAATGTAAATGTGCAATGGAATGAACCAAGATGAACAACCACGTCATCGATAGGAAAAGCAAAAGAAATGAAAGTGGAAGGAATAACAATTTTGGCTTAAATAAAACAGAATGACCAATGTTCCCTAGTTGCTCCCTTATCATCCATATATATATAAAAGTACTATAGTGCGGTGCACGTGAGACCACAAAACCCGGTGAACTTGAAACACAAGTAAAAGTGTAGCGTGTTCATAATATAACTGCATTCAGAAAATAATTAGGTATAAATTGGCAGCAAATCTCTGCAGTCCTGCATGTGTCTCCATATTGGATTGAGGTCCTTTGACAGTAGCAAAATAAGTCTTTATCCCAAACAAGTGTATTGCGATCTGGAAAGTTCCTTTAGGGTTTGGTGTTGCCAGAAATGGAATATAATAAATGGAATATCAAAATGTACCACCCTGTTATTGTGAAATAGGCACACTTATTCCAAACATCTACAGTGTTGTGTCTAAGTGATGTGCTGGCAACAACAGGAGTCCGTTTATGAAAAATACTTCATCTCCCATGATTCTCTGTCTCATTCTTCTACCTCCTCTTGTCTCGACCAATCAGGTTCATCCACAGTCACCTCTGGCTCCTCCCCCTCCACCAGCTCCTCCCTGCTGCCCGGCTCCTCGTCCTCTTCGTGAATGGCCAGGATAGGCTCTGCTACATTGTTTAGGTGCACAGACTCAGTGCCCTGGCTTTGTTTGGGGGTCTCGTCTGCGATCACCTTCTTCCACATTTCATGGTTCTCCAGCAGGTGCTGTGTGATCTGACAAAACACTTTCCTCCGCTTTTTAGGGATTGCTTTCTCTGTAAGAGAAACAGAAATAAAAGCATTGTTAAGTTCGCCACTGGTAGAGGTGAGTAAAACAGGAAAATGGAGAGCACCTCTAGAAGAGTAGTGCAATTAAATTTTTTATAACACACACACAGAGAACATTTCAGGTGTATTGCATTTCCTATTAATTAAGCAAAAAGTGACTGAAAGTGACATTTTATACAGTTTACTGATTTAACAGCTAGCTGTATGACCCACTTTGTACATATACTTGAAAGTAGACGCCTTAAGATAAGATAAGGTAAGGTATACTTTATTAATCCCTCTGCATTTGACGCATCCTTCCACCACGAGCCACTGTGTCAGTCTGTCAAGGAGCAGTGGACGACTACAGTGTCCACCTCCACATCTTGAGTTAGGCCTGGTCTGGACTACCTACTTTACCTGTTGTGCATGTTTTGAGTTGACATACCCTATTTACGTGTCAAACATTGACTATATAATTTGAGTTCTCTTACGTGATATCTCTGAGCTGGTGGATGTGTCTTCCTCTGCTGTATCCTCCTCTTCCTCGTCTTCATTCTCTGGCTCCTCCTCCTCAGAGCAGGGCTCCACCCACCTCCCAGGCATGAGGCTGGCAGAGTCATAGGAGTGGCACAGGGGCCCTACGATGTGTGTGATGAAGGACTCCTGCAGTTTGGCCAGCTGTGGTTTGGCTCTGTCCATGAAGGGGCTGATGGGAAGGCCTAGGCTGGACTCCTCGTCACCCTGAAGTGCAACACACAAGGCTTTAATACTGATCATGTTTGTGAAAAAGAGGTCAAACCATTTTGTTTCCATTAAAGCGAGGGTATTACACTTCTATGGGGTATACATTGTTTATGCATAAAATATTTAGATTGTCTGTTATCTTTTATTTGTAATACATATTAAAATGCATAATTAGTTTTAGTTTTGTTTTTGAGTCCCCCTCCCCTTGTTACCTGTGCCACGTCACTCCCTCTTCAAAGTGCTAACACAATCAGCCTGCATTTTGCCAATAAAACTACTGCACATGCTATCAGGTTTAAGAAGTTGTAGAGTATTGTTAATGCAGGAGAACAGGGCTTATGGGAACAAGGAGCATGGGCTCATAAAGCTAAAAGCAGGGTTTGAATAGTCCCCAGAAAAGATCACAAGAATACTAAAACATACATAAATGACATATTATTCTTAATGAGGGAAGGTTATACCACGGTAGACAGCTCTAAAACGTCAACTTTGCATAATACCTGCTCTTTAACTAAATGCTTTTACTTTACAATATTTTGACCACATGTTTTGAGAGAAAAATGAACAAATGTTGGCACAAAAGTATGGTGGTCCTTATGGTGCAATTGTCTGTAAAAGTAAGAAACAAAAATAAAATAATGATCTATCTCACATATAACCTGGCAGAAGCCACAGTGATACGTGAATCACTCCGGGCCAGTTTCTCTTGTTCCAGCACAAGGTAAACACACAACGTTTAATTCAAAATGAAGAGAGATACTATTGACTTTGGGGTCAAAGGTCATAATAACAGGGCAGAAGAGTTCATTTTTTTGTTCATCATGTTTTATTGATGCACTTTACCTAAATAAAACCATGTTTAGCCTATCTCATTGAAGCGTACTCATTAAGATTCAGCAACAGGTGTGCCAAGCCTCTCCGCATTAGAACAGGACATGTCTAGTGGGTTATATACACTTCCTTATTCTCTGTGGCTCCTCTAGCAGCTAATCAATGGCTTCACATATGCAGTGAGAATGCAATTACCAGCATCACTTTACATCCCCATAGACTAATCACATGTACAGCAGTGAACATGCTCCTGCCACTGGTTCCTCAGTCACACGGCCACAGCAGGTCCTGATTAGCTGCTACTATCATGTGTTTCTCATCAAAGGGCACGAAGCCTAAATAAATAATATCACCTGGACCGGGTCACGAGGTTCGTCCTTTTAACGTTTACTGTACTTCTCAGAGGCACATACTGTACGGAGCTCACCGGGGGACGATCATATTTGTGTATTAGAAGATTTGAGACGGAGAATAGTGGAAATCTCAGTACAGCGCTCCTGTGTATACTAGGCATATGCTGCAGATGGACAAAACAGGGACTGTAACGAGGTTTTATCGTTGCCTTGGAAACTGACCCCATGTCATTCCAAACACTTTAGATTAGATTAGCTTCCAACAATTCAGATCCAATGAAAAACCCAATGAGAGTTGCTATGTAAAGTATATGCATTTTTATCCTACCAAATTTAAACAATAATTGGAATATGCAACGTGTGGAATACAGTTTCATGGTTATTTGACACTGATGTTTATATAGTGCGTGTGGCAGTGTGCAGTTATTTAGACATGTATTATCAGGTAAATAAATAATGAAATGGGTTAAGTGTCTTGCCCAAGGACACAACGACAGCATTCATCCATGGGAACTGGAATCGCACCACGGATGAACCGCCAATCTTCGGATCAGTGGATGAGCACTCTACCAACTGAGCCACTGTCACCCCTTATATTATATATTTGTATTATACTGTGTGACATTTTCTGACTAATGTTTTAATCGATTACCTTGTTCAATCAAACCCACAATCTTTTACTTGCGTGGTGAAAGTACTAACACAAACGATTTGCAATGTTTATATTCTCGTTAATCAGAAAATTAAAAGAAAATAGATTCTACTTCTACATCCTGACGCACAGCAAAATGACAGATTTTTTACAGAAGCCACTTAGCCACCTTCAAATATATCTCATTGAGAGATCTCATTTTCACAATAGCTCTGAACAACATGACGTCTCTTTACTCTGCACATGTTCAGAGGAGGGGTTCTAGGGGCTTGTTTTCAGCTCAAGGTCCTTAAGCTTCTGGTCATTGGCTGTTTGAGTAATCATATGCAGCTTCTTGTGTATCTGACAGTTGCCTGGGCTCCTTGCATGTGTCACAATGTTATATGTTTTCCTTTCTTTTTCACACTTTCTTGTTGAATCTTGCCCCATTGCTCATGTGTTTTGTAACATCATGATTGTGTCAACAGGGGGCAGTGTGGAGAACAAACCCAGATGTAATTAGCAGAGATTAGACGCACTTTTACAGCGTTTGGGGAAATTGTGCCAGAGTTTATTGGGGTCAGCGGAGAAATGGCAGTGTAAGGTCTTTATGAGAGTATAGCATGTAATAGGGTTACAACAACAACACTACAAGCATTGGGGACATAGGAGGTGAAATGGCATCCTGAGCAGGTTGAACTAAGGTATCTTAGACTGTGACATAATAGCTGAGGTATGATTTTGTAGAGATGAGTGGAAAGATATGGAAATCAATGGTAATTTTTTGTCATGAATGTCCTTGTCATCAAAATGCATCTTATTTTTGCATTTTTTCCGGTCGTTGCTCGTAAAAAACAGCAACAACAACAACAAAACAAGACTTAACATTTGCCTCTTTATCTAGAAAATGGTCTTGGGGATCATCAATCTGCTTTGTGGTGATGTGAGGCATGTTTTTGAGCTCTTCTTGACCAGGAGTTGTTTGCATTTTGAAGTTCTCCTTGTTATTCTTGCAGAGAACTCTATTGGAGAGACACTGGCCTGGACTGGTAGGAGGGCACACCAGAAGGTCAAACTGAGGTCTCCATGTGTATAAATGTGTTTCAGAATTATGACAATTTTGAACAGTTGCCATAGCAATTGACAGTTAAAAACTAAATATTACACCTTTTGAATGGTGGTGAAGTGTCACCTAATAAGAAGAAGAAGCCCAAG
This sequence comes from Periophthalmus modestus, assembly GCA_019594935.1. Taxonomy (NCBI): domain Eukaryota; kingdom Metazoa; phylum Chordata; class Actinopteri; order Gobiiformes; family Gobiidae; genus Periophthalmus; species Periophthalmus modestus. The sequence goes on along the minus strand of JAIEZT010001390.1, from coordinate 22,322,109 downwards.
ATTTGATAGAAATATTTTATCCATTCTGTTTCTCTGAGTCTGTTTCAGACTGAATCAAACATAAATGCAATAAGATAGTTATTTCAGTGTGTGACCTTTTTTAATGAAGGCAGTGCAGCTGTGAGGTTGCGATAGTGATAGAATTACTGTAATCAAGCTACACATAGCCTCTTTGAGTACCTCTCTGACCCTTTTATTTCACTTCCAAATATTGTAGTAAAGCTTTCATTCTCCACCATTTTTTTTTTTGTTTGTCAGTGTTGGCCACAGAGAGTTAGTGGTTTCAGGCAGTACCTGTTCATAGAATTCGTTGACGATGCCCTCGGTCCACTGCAGGTGCAGGTCTTTACACTTGAGAGGCCCGTTGATGTCGGCCAGTTTGATGCACATCTGACACACCAGCAGACGGTCATTCTCATTGGACCAGTCGATCCCGGTGGAGGGGTCGTCACCGACCTGAGGAGAACAGCAAGATAGAAAATCACTGAGGAGAATATATTTATCAGATCTTAGAAGCTAAGCAGGGCTGGGTTTGGTTAGTACTTGGATGGGGAAATACCAGGTGCCACAGTGGGGCAGCAGTAGCTCCAGTGCGTGCTGTTGTTGTGTCCTTAGGCAAGACACAGGTTCCGGAAATTATTTTCATTCAATTTTATATGTTATCAGTAAGAAATGGCAATGTCCCAGTCTGCAGAGGTCAATAACTATTAAAATAGTCCAAGAAAGGCACAGAGGAAAGACTATTGACTGGCAAATCCAGAATATCTGTATTTTTTATACAGAGGGATATCAGCCTGGTCCTCGCTCGCCCTCTGTCACGTCTTGAGCCAGAACCAAGCATGTTCATGCAATCAGATTTGTTTATTTCAATGTGAAATGATGAAGCTCATTGGTCAGAAATCTGCAATGTTTTTCAGTCCCTTGTGATATATATTTTTTTTATTTCATTATTTCTAATAAGCAGCCATGACATGGCTGACATGGACAGACCTAAGTAGACTTGTTAAGAAATAAATTCATTCATTTATTATCTTAGTTATAATTATTTTTTTGTAGTCTCTGTCAAATGAATCAATAGCACTCAGATCTGACATTATAGTATGCAGTCTTATAACTTTTTCTTTACAGTCAGTTTCTCTTCATATGTTTTGGATCAGGCAAATAGACTTTATATAATAGACTTTTTCCCCTTGGAAGTGCAGTAAAGCAGAGCACGTGAGGGTGGGTCACATACACTTCCAGGAAACTCGAGCCGTTTACAGGATGTGAGAGTTTTCTCTTGTAGAGTTTGATGGTCAACATACTTCTGCACTATAGCTCACAACTGAATTATGTCTGTATAGAGGTTTGTGCACAGCTGAGCCAGGCACATTCTTGTCTTCAATGAAGTATGTCACAGTGTATACAAATGTATTCAATACTGTTTTCTATTTCTAATCCTCAGTTATATTACTTGCAACTCAAAAAACTATGAGTTCAGTACTTCTGCAGGTTTTTCTTACAAAGATGAACTGCCTCATTATAGGTTTGTTCAGATTTTGTGATAGTTCTGTTTCCCCCAATCCAGATCCATATTCCAGTCCTTCTTTTGTCACCTCCCTGTTTTCCCTGCAGCTGCCTCTCATTTTAGTAATCAGCCCAGTGTTGCCTATATATACTCCCTCACGTCATTTAGTTCTTGCTAGATTGTTGAACTGACAACAGCAACTCTCAAGCCCTGTCCCTGAAATACACATATCCAGATATTCTGAATCTGCCTTGTTACCTGTTCTTGAGTTTATTTTCCCCAGCCTGTTTCCCTTGTACAATTCCCAGTCTTGGAGGATATTTCTGTTCGATATTAAATAAGATATATTCCTCAGTTGTTTACTTGCCTGATTTTCTATATTCTGCATTACCTGCAAAAGGACACTTTCTGTTGGAGTTTAACATTTGATTGCTCTGTGGTGTTGCGTTTGAGTCCAGTTTTTCCCACCGTGACAGAACAATCTAGCCACAATATGGACTCAGCACACAATGAGAGCCCAATGGAGCGGCTTGCTAGACTGGAAGCTAGCATGCAGCAGCACCAGGCTGAGCTAGCATCTGCTGCTGCTGCCGCTCGTCAGTCTACTGCAGCTAGCGAACGAAATATAGCGGATTTGACAGCTCAGATCCAGCAACTAGCAGTTACTGTTACCCAGCTAGTCACTGCCGTAGCTCCCGCTCCACTCAATCCTACCCCACAACCTTCGGTCGAGGCCATTGCGCCTGATCCTGTTTCTGAGCCTCGAGTGGGTGCACCTGAACGCTATGGGGGGGACCCTGAAGGATGCAATCCTTTTCTGACTAACTGCTCCATTCTCTTTGCCCTACAACCACACACATTTGCCACAGAGAGAGCCAAGGTTGCATTTGCAATTAATCATCTTACCAAAAGGGCTCGGTTGTGGGGGACGGCTGAGTGGGAGCGCCAGACAGCTGCTTGTGCTTCTTTCGAAGCTTTTTCTAGAGAACTCCGCAAGGTGTTGGGGGTCATGTCCTCTGGACCCGATGCAGCGGGGGGTCTAATGGGGGTGCGACAGGGAACCCGCACGGGTCGCTGACTATTCTATTGAATTCCGTACCCGGGCCCTTCAAAGCCAGTGGAATGAAGCAGCTAAGACCGATGCCTATGTCCTCGGTTTGAGTGATTACATCAAGGATGAGTTGGTTTCGTATGATCCCCCCTCTGACCTTGATAAGCTGATCGAGTTGGCAACCAAACTCGATCGCCGTATTCAAGCTCGGCGTCTTGAGAAAAGACAAAGAATGCCTGAATTACGCCCTAGTCCCCGCCCACGTTCCCCATTTGGTCCAGTCAGCCACACCTCGGCCCCTCTTGATGGGGGGTCAGAGCCTATGCAGGTGGGCAGAACCAGTCTTTCTCCGGAGGAGCGAGAACACCGCCGGCAGCATAAGCTTTGTCTTTACTGTGGAAAGCCCGGACATTTTGCATCTAAATGTCCAGTAAAAGGCCAGGCTCATCAGTAGAAAGGGGTATACTGGTGAGCCTATCCTCTACACTTTCCCCTGTTAAGCGGCCTCAGATTCAAGCGCGTTTATTGCTTGAGAGTGGTACTCACACGGTGACCACTCTTATTGACTCCGGCTCTGATATAAGCCTTATTGATGAGAACCTGGCTATGAAGCTAAATATTAATGTTGTTCCCCTTCCAGCACCTGTGCCTGCTAACGCTCTGGATGGCAGGCTTTTGGGTACTATAACACGTCGCACTGTCCCTGTTGGCCTGTTACTGGCAGGCAACCACCATGAGACCATCCAGTTTCACATTCTGAAAACGCCTCAGCATCCCGTTATTCTCGGTTTCCCGTGGCTTCTCCGTCATAATCCCTATATTGATTGGTCTACAGGTTCCATCACTAAGTGGAGCCAATCCTGTCATCAGGTCTGCCTCAACCAAGCCATTCCAGCAGTGCTAAAAACTGATAACTCTGGTCCTCAACCAGACCTTACTGGTGTTCCCGAGGAGTACCACGACCTCCAAGAGGTTTTTAGCAAGACCAAGGCTACATCACTTCCTCCACATCGTCCGTATGACTGTGCCATTGACCTTCTGCCTGGAACTTCTCCCCCTCGTGGTCGTATTTACTCCCTCTCTGGACCGGAAAAAGAGAAGCTATGGAGAAGTATGTCAATGAGTCTTTGGCTGCAGGAATCATTCGTTCCTCTTCATCTCCCGCAGCGCAGGTTTCTTCTTTGTTGAAAAGAAAGACAAAACTCTTAGACCATGCATTGACTATAGGGGGCTAAACAATATTACTGTCAAGAATCGTTACCCTCTGCCACTCATCTCGTCAGCCTTTGAACTCTTGCAGGATGCTGTTATCTTCACTAAACTTGACTTGCGTAATGCTTACCATCTCGTCCGGATTCGTGAAGGAGACGAATGGAAGACGGCATTTAACACACCCACAGGACACTACGAGTACCTGGTTATGCCTTTTGGTCTTACTAATGCCCCCGCTGTGTTTCAAGCCTTGGTCAATGATGTCCTTCGTGACATGCTGAACAAGTATGTTTTTGTTTACCTTGATGATATCTTGATTTTCTCCAAGTCCAGGGAAGAACACATTCATCACGTTCAGATCGTTCTGCAACGCTTGCTAGCCAACTCACTCTTCGTCAAGGCTGAGAAGTGTGAGTTTCATTCCCCATCAGTAGCCTTTCTGGGTTATATCATTGGTCAAGGAAGTGTGTCCATGGATCCCTCCAAAGTAGAGGCTGTCACCTCTTGGCCTGTTCCAGAGTCCCGCAAGATGTTGCAGCGCTTCCTGGGGTTTTGCAAACTTTTACAGACGCTTCATTCGTGGCTATAGTACTGTTGCTGCTCCTCTTACAGCGCTCACCTCCTCCAAGGTGCCCTACAAGTGGTCACCAGAGGCAGACGCGGCCTTCAAGACACTGAAGACCCTTTTCACCACAGCTCCCATCCTTCGAGTTCCTGATCCGGAAGGACAGTTTGTGGTGGAGGTAGACGCCTCAGATGTAGGTGTGGGTGCTGTGTTGTCACAGAAGGCACCTGATGACCTCAAACTACACCCATGTGCGTTTTTCTCCCGACGTCTCTCACCGGCAGAGAGGAACTATGACATTGGCAACAGAGAGTTACTGGCTGTGAAGTTAGCTTTAGAGGAGTGGAGACACTGGCTTGAGGGTTGCAAGATCCCGTTCTTGGTCTGGACTGATCATAAGAATCTGGAGTATCTTCAGTCCGCAAAACGCCTGAACTCTCGACAGGCCAGGTGGGCATTGTTTCTGACCAGATTTAATTTCACTCTGTCTTACCGTCCTGGTCCACGTAACACTAAGCCTGATTCCCTGTCTCGCCAGTTCTCCACCTCTGAGGACCTACTGCTGAACCCGAAACCATTCTTTCTAATTCCCATATGGTGGCCACACTCACCTGGGAGGTGGAGGAACGAGTAAAAGCTGCCCTGGAAGGCCAACCTGGCCCCAGCACCTGTCCCAACAACCTCCTGTATGTCCCACAGCATCTCAGGTCAGATGTTCTACAGTGGGCTCACAGTTCCAAGCTCACCTGTCATCCCGGCATCCAGCGAACTAAGGAGGCCCTGCGACAAAGATTCTGGTGGGGTACTCTGGATGAAGACACCAGAGATTTTGTCAATGCCTGTCAAGTCTGTAACCAGTCCAAATCTACTCACCAAGCGCCTGCCGCCATCTCCTTCCTCTTCCTATTCCTCACCGGCCTTGGTCACATATATCCCTTGACTTTGTCACTGGCCTACCCGCTTCCCATGGATACACCACTATCCTGTCTGTCGTTGATCGGTTTAGTAAAATGGCTCATTTCATCCCCCATGACCCAAACTTCCATCTGCCAAAGAGACAGCTGAGCTCATGTTGCAGCATGTATTTCGACTGCATGGACTCCCCACTGATGTTGTATCCGATCGGGGGCCGCAGTTCACCTCCATCTTCTGGCGGGAGTTCTGTTCTCTTCTAGGGGCCACGGTTAGCTTGTCATCTGGCTATCACCCTCAGTCCAATGGCCAAACAGAGAGAATCAACCAGCAGATGGAGACAGTGCTGCGTTGCATGGCCTCAAGGAACCCTTCTGCTTGGTCCCAGCAGCTACTGTGGGTTGAGTACTCTCACAACACACTGAAAAGTTCCGCTACTGGTTTTTTCCCCGTTTCAGTGTGCTTATGGGTACCAGCCGCCCTTGTTTCAATCACAGGAGAAGGAAACCTCATGTCCCTCTGTTCAGGCCTTCATCAAGCGCTGCTACAGAACCTGGAGACAGGCTCGGACCACCCTTCTCCGCACAGCACAGCGCTACTCTGCTTCAGCTAACCGCCGAAGATCGGAGGCCCCTGCTTATCAGGCCGGTGATAGGGTTTGGCTCTCCTCCAAGGATCTTCCATTGCGGGTTGACTCCAAGAAACTTGCACCCAAATTCATTGGGCCATTTGAAGTTGAGAAAATGGTGAACCCAGTGGCTGCTCGCCTCAAGTTACCCAGAGCATGCGAATTAATCCGACATTCCATGTCTCTAAATTGAAGCCTGTCTGTGAAAGCCCTCTTGCTCCTGTTTTGCCTCCACCACCGCCAACACGTCTGATCAACGGGGAGCCTGCATATACTGTGCGGCGCCTTCTGCGTTCCAGACGTCGTGGTCGGGGCATTCAGTACCTGGTTGATTGGGAGGGCTGGTCCTGAAGAGCGTTCATGGGTGCCTGCTAGCTACATCTTGGACCGACGTCTTATTGCGGCCTTCCACGAGCAACATCCAGATCAACCTTCAAAGGGCTCAAGTTCTCGTGTTTTTCTGAAAATGATCAATTTGTGACTGGCAGTGGTCATTGGTGATTCTGACCTTTCTGAGGAGTTTTGACCCTCCCCCAGGACCCCCTCCACCCACCCGGCTCTGGGCATTTGATTTTGGGACGCCGGGAGTCGTCCCTTGAGAGGGGGGTTCTGTGATAGTTCTGTTTCCCCCAATCCAGATCCATATTCCAGTCCTTCTTTTGTCACCTCCCTGTTTTCCCTGCAGCTGCCTCTCATTTTAGTAATCAGCCCAGTGTTGCCTATATATACTCCCTCACGTCATTTAGTTCTTGCTAGATTGTTGAACTGACAACAGCAACTCTCAAGCCCTGTCCCTGAAATACACATATCCAGATATTCTGAATCTGCCTTGTTACCTGTTCTTGAGTTTATTTTCTCCAGCCTGTTTCCCTTGTACAATTCCCAGTCTTGGAGGATATTTCTGTTCGATATTAAATAAGATATATTCCTCAGTTGTTTACTTGCCTGATTTTCTATATTCTGCATTACCTGCAAAAGGACACTTTCTGTTGGAGTTTAACATTTGATTGCTCTGTGGTGTTGCGTTTGAGTCCAGTTTTTCCCACCGTGACAGATTTTTTGTCCAGTCAATTTCCAGTATTGACCTTATTCCACCCAGCCCACTTTTGACTCAAATGCAACTAAGCCATACTTTTCTGTGGTGGTTCTTCTGGTTAAGTGGGATTCCCATTCATTTCAATGGAGAATTTGAGAAAAAATTTGCAGCTAAAATATGACATGAAGTTGGTTCATTTATGTGAAATGTTCAATGTTCATGTGACTAACAAGTCAACACTGCACTGATTCTGTGGGGGGCTTCAAAATTGCTCCGTACTCCTTGTAGAACTTATTTGTTATCAAGATCGGCAACTTCTGGAATCAGGTGGACAGTCTTTTTAAAATCAAATCTAAATACTTCTACTTATCACTTAGCAAACAAAAAATAAGTTTTGAGCCACACACTGACATATCCTTTCATTCCTTCATGACATAATTAAACAAAACTTTTTACCTTGGCATTGAACTCAGCAAGGAAGTCAAAGTGTTTCTTCAGGTCAGTGGCGAGGATGGCTTCGATGACCAGGAAGCGGAAGCGCTTGAACTCCACATGGTCCAGATTGACTAGGAAGTTGAACTCGGGCCGTGACAGGAACAGGTTCCAGGCCGAGGCGGCGTGGTGGTTCTCTAGCACCGAGCGGTCATTATAGAGGACTGCCTGAAAAGACACTCTAAAGCATTACTCACCAGATCTACAGGTACTCAGGTATGTACTTAAACACATGCACTTTTATTTCGGGGTAAGTCAGTCCTCCATTACTTGACTGCAACTTGTCCAACATACTCCTGCACTTTAGGGTTCATTTTAAAATGCTTTTATTTTTTTTTTTTTATTTCAACTGTTTGAATGGTGCTTCCCCGCTGTACCTTTCTGAGCTCCTCTATCCTTTTGCTTCTGCATGGTCTCTTGGGTCAGCTGACCAGCTTCTGTGTGCCAAAGATTACCCAGAGGCTCAGAGGTGCAGAACCAAAACTGTGGCATGAGCTACCTTTACAGGTACAGAAGACCTCTTCTGTACCTGTTCATGTTTTAAAAGTGCCTGTTCACTTTGGAGTTTTGACACAGTTTCAGACATATTTTAGATGTTATACTGTTTTAAATGGTTTTATATATTGTTTTAATTGTTTAAATTGAATTTGGTTGTTTTTAAAGGACATTACAATTAAAGTTGCAGTTGCAGTAAATAGCCTAAAAGATGTAGAAAAACAACAAACATTTCAAAATGTACAGAAATGAGTGATAATGACATTTGTAAACACTAAATGATCATGTGACAAGCACATGGACGAGCACATGGTTCCTGTGCACATTGCCAGTATGGTATTAGCAGTAGTTAGAGTGTGAGTACCTGAGGAGCGCTGGTGGCCACCAGAAAAGCATTGGTCCTCCCGGGGTGGTCGTAATCGTGCATGGCTGCAGCTACATACAGAGCCATGAGTTCCAGAGCAGGGATGAGGCCGGACAGGCAGCCGTAGCCGTCCTCTGACACAGTGTAGGTCTTAGACACCAAGTAGCCCATGTGACTGTGTGTTATCCCACTGTCTGAGTCTGCCGCAGGGCACAAGACCAGAAACAACAAGGAGAAGAGATGTGTTACCGTTAGCTCAAGTGATACTTTCAATAAACAAAGAGTGGGCTTATAGCAACAGACTTTACTTCTACAAAAATATTATTTTAAAGTAACTATTACTGGGCAAGGCAAGTTTATTTGTATAGCACAATTCGTACACAAGGTAATTCAAAGTGCTTTACAGAATAAGAAAGACATTAAAATCACACAAATCACAGGGTGATTGTTTTATCTCCATTTTAAAGGAAACATACTCAAAAGATGAAAACACCCCAAATGACAATCTGTGAGTAATTCAATTATCTCTAAAAAATGCACACACACCTCCACCTTTTTTGTTTACTCGTGTTTCAGATTCAAATTTGAATTTGGGTGAAGTTGATTCTACTAGAATTGCATTGCCTGTGTTTTTGTCAAGCCATGTTTCGGTTAAAAACATAAAGATCCAGATTAAAAGAAGAAATAAAATCATTAATTAAAAATGACTTGTTACATAAAGTTCTGACGTTGAGCACAGCAAGTTTCAGATTAGTTTCAGTAGGGCTGGATGTTACTACAGCTTTGTTAGCCTGTCAGCCAACATCCATTAAGTGATAAGGTGGGAGATTTAAATGTTTTGTTAAAGTGGAAAAATTGCCTTATGCAGGTTATCACACCTTAATGCAACCTAAAGATAACTCTATATATATGACTTAATCCGTAAAGCAAATATTATTTTCTTGTCTTTATTTTCCAAAAGTTCATAATGACAAAGGCTTACATGACAAGAAACAAGAAACGGTTTACCTCATGCACACACATAATTACAAGACAATGAGTGAAATTTGACTTCTACACTCGAGTCTCTACATTTCAATGGGTTACTATTCTTTGGATGAGCAGTAATATTTTGAGGAATAATTATTCTTGAGTGCGCTTTTCCTCTCATTTCTTCTCAGGCACTATACTTTTTCACCCCAAGCCAAGTCTAAACACAAAAGACACCACGCCAATCCCTTTATACGTGGATCAAAGGGATGGCCAAAGTAATGCACACAACGGTTATAGAAATATGGAGGGTTAATCTCCCTGCGATTTCATGCTTTTCTATTCTTCAAATAGTGAATCTTACCACCAAAGCCCAAAGAAGAAGAAAGAGAGTAGGGTTTGATGCTCTGAATACTTATAATATAACAGTACATTGTAAAAAACTAGCTGCAATTGAAAGACACAATAACACAAACCTGGGCTACTTACAGCACTGAAACAGTCTTAGAACTCCCTATTATTTTAGGTAGATAATGTATATAATAGCACCCCCATGTGGACAACTGTGCACATTACCTGAGTCACTGGCCGATCCGTGGTCATTGAGGAGGCTGGGCAGACCAGCCACAGGCTGAGTGGTGAGGTACCAGACCGCGTGAAGCACATCTGTGGCGTGCACCCTGTTGTGGTCTGAAGAGGAAAAAAAGACACCAGTATGTTAAGAGTTACACCCGAATCCACAAGGGGGCAGTGTTGGCTTCTGTATTTAACTCTTCAGCTCAGCGATTCTTCCACAAGTGAGACCAAATGTTAAATATTTTGATTCAACAATACATTATCCTGAGTCCAGAATTTTATTTTTTTTTCATTACCAATTTTTTTTAGGTTTGTTTGTTGCCATGGTAATGTTATTTCATGTGCATATATTTAACATAGCATTAAACTTCCCTTTTCCCTTAGATCAGCAAATAATGCCACCAGGCCAAGTTACTGGTCTGATCTGTGGAGATCCAAGATTTTGTAATAACAATAAACTTGCAATTGAATAAATAGCAAAAGACGAAGTTCAAATCTGTCAACTGGACAAATCGTTGTAGGAGTGAAGACGTTTCACTGCTCATCCAAGCCGCTTCTTCAGTTCTGATCAGATCACTGGAGCCCACTGCCTTATATCTACCTGCATGGAGGGGCTAACTACACTGAAACTGTAAACACCTATTGTTTCCAGTTTCAGCTGAAACTACCCTATTCAGCCCTTAACGACCCTGCTATTTTTCCCATTATTCTGGGTCTGAGGATGGAGTTGTAGATGGGGGAGAGATTATGTCTCAGGCCCCATTTCTGTTTAAAGAAGGAGACATAATCATAAACAGGTCTAAACCAGGTCTAAACCGGGTCAAAACCAGGTCTAAACCCAGTCAAAACCAGGTCAAAACCAGGTCAAAACCAGGTCACAACCAGGTCTAAACCAGGTCTAAACCAGATCTAAACCAGGTCAAAATCAGGTCTAAACCCAGTAAAAAACAGGTAAAAAACAGGTCTAAACCAGGTCTAAACCAGGTCAAAACCAGGTCTAAACCCGGTCAAAACCCGGTCAAAACCAGGTCTAAACCAGGTCTAAACCAGGTCTAAACCAGGTCTAAACTAGATCTAAACCAGATCTAAACCAGATCTAAACCAGGTCTAAACCAGGTCTAAACCAGGACCACTTGAGCAGAACCCATTCCACATTTTAAGAACAAAAACCACAATTAAAGCGCTCAACATTGTTTCCTAAGTCTAAATTGCTGCCCTCTAGTGTTCAGTGTCAGTATTCCAGCTGTGAGAGGTCAGTAGAAGGAGCTTACATGGTATGTCCCTGTAACCGTTCTCAAGGGCGTGGAAGTAGTTCATGAATTCTTTAACAGGGATCTTGAAGGTCTCAAACAGGCCCGTGTCTTCAAAGAGTCGGTACGAGACCTACACCACAATAGTCTTCTGTTAGTTATTCACCATGATGCCCTGGGCCACATACTTTTAGAAACCCAGCCCAAATACTACTATTATTATGAAGTCTCTACTATTGTTTTTGCATTTACTTGATAATGTATGAATCATTTCTGTCACTTTAGTATGATTATTTATTTATTTTTTTATTTAGGTTATTTCATGGGCATTTTTCTTTTTTTTTTTCTTTTTTTTTTTTTTTTTTTTTTTGTCTTGATAATCTTGATATCTTACTACACATATCTTACTATACATTTTATGGCTTATTTATTTATTTATTGTCATTATTTATATAGGGGAACCCAATGAGAGCACATGGGCTCTCTTTTTCATGGGCGCTTATATTAAAATACAATACAAGCAAAAAATATATATATACATAGTGTATAATTCAATGTAATTTTACAATTTTTTTAAAGTATTGCAAATCAGCTACTAAAATTCTGAAAAAAAAAATGTATAAAATAACAAAAAAGTAGAAAAATCACATAAAATTGTATCTTAAAATTGTAAAAATAAAATTCTATCCTGAAGAGTTTTATAATCATTTAGAGCTTTACCATACGTGTATACAAGAGCTTTAAATTAGTATTACGGTAACATAAAGAAAGTGCTATCATTTTATGTTGAAAATGACAGCCTATTCAGTCATTTTTTAATCATAGTTGGTGTTATAATTAGGCTATAATTGGTATACTGACACTAATGCATGCTATATAAAGGACGTGCTTAGTTAAGGCTTGATTACCTGACTGAGGATCCTTCCACATTTCCCACTAGTCCTCTCCATCAAATCAAAGATAGGAAAATTCCAATTATTTAGCTGGCTCATGAGAGGCTCCAGACCCTCCATCAACAAGGGTTCAGGGGCCAGAATGGGTTTGTCCTGTGCAGATATAGAACCAGTGACTAAAATAACATCCAGATATTTCACATCTAAGGGCTTATATTACACTATTTTCTTTTCTGTGATATAAAGTTTAAACATTAAACATATAACTGGAGTTTTGTTTTATTGCATTCACACGTATTTAACAAAAAAAGCAATGCATATAGGCTGAGTTTTTCTCTAAAACAGAAAACACTGTGTTCCACCTTGTGATGTCATGTGGTAAAACAAGGAGCTCCGCTGTGTTTTTAAACTCCATGCACTTCACTATAATCGTTTGGATAATTTAAATGCTGGTTTTGCACTAAAACTACCACTTGATGACATCACAATGTGGAACAAAGCATTTTGAGCTTTGGAGACGTAGACATACTCACAATAAAGGATTACTCAAAATGTGCGAATGAAACAAAGCAAAACTCTGGGCATGTTTTTGACGAGGTAACAACATTCTAACACGGCTTAAAGCTCACAATAATCAATTTTGTGTAATACAGGACCTTCAGCTGTACAGGGCGGTAGACGGGCTCACCTCCGGAGGTATAAGTGGGTGCAGAATGACGTTTTGAGAGGTGCTCTTGCCCTCCTCGGTGGCCTCCTCTGTGGGTGCTACATCACTGCTGTCACTGTGGTTGGCCTCATGGGTGCTCTCGTAATCTGATGACGCAACCACTGGGTCCTCTCCTGCATGGGCACAGAAACACAGGACTGAACGCTCACCTAGCAAACTCTGCAACTTAGTAACACAACGTTCATTTTCTCACTTCTTCTACTTCTTGGAGTAGTTTTCACGCCCACTTCTTTAACTGCTACTATGATCAAATATTTTACAGAGTGGTAGTACAAGTGACTAAAGCTGTGTTGACAGTTACAAGTTATTAAATGATTTCAACATGTTTGTGTCTTGCACCACTCCTTCTGATGTCTCCTTTGAAAACACCAGATTTTGTGTATTAATTGAAGTTTTGTCCTTCCAACCATAATAACTTGGAATTATAAATGAGAAGTTAGATCCAAATAGTTACTACTACGTGACTAGCAGTTTCCTCGATACTTTCATACTTTTACTTGAGTATTTTATTGGACCACAAATTCATGCTTTTTACTTAAGTATCACACACTTTCACATTATTGTAAACATATACAGACTTGTTCTTTTATGGTTCAGGGGTAAATGATTCTAGCCCTTGTTTTTCATAAAGTGACATTCAGTCTTGGGATGTTTAGACGATGACATTTATCCAACATCAAAAGCAGTTTGGTTACTTGACAAATCCAGAATGATATCTGTCTTTTGATATCATTCTGGTCCTCATGCCCTTTGTTGCATCTCAAGTCTGGTCAAAAGTGATCATGGGAATCAGATTTGGGTTTTTTTTGTGTTTTTTAAGTGACACATGTACAAGAAATTACAAATAAAATCAAATTTATGTCACCTCAGATTGACAGAGTTTAATGCTTTGCTGTGATAATATCATTTCCGATATGGACAGACCGTGCGTGTCCCCGATTGGCTAATTCACCTGTCAATCATGTCCAGTTGAAAACTAGGCTGCTATTTTGAATTCAGGATGTCATAAACAAATACCAAATTGTATCTTAATCTACCAAAGATCGCTTCCTTTGTTAATCTCTCAGGGTGTTTCAGGTAAACCTTTGTCTCCTTATGGCAGTCCGGGATGCCTTCAGAATCGAGACTTCCCTACAGCTGCATGTGTCCACTGTACATGCCGTAATACTAAGCAGTATCTGGGAACATACCTGAGCGAGGTATCCTGTCTCCTTTGTCCATAGAACCTTCTCCATGACTCAGTTTGATGTATGGCCTCCCACAGCTGCAAACAGAAAGAAGACAGGTTAGAAATACACATGTCTACAACAGCGTTCCATGTCATCAACTCAGATACATCGCCATAGTTTGTTGTAATATTTTAAATGACAAAAGTTCAAAAAAAGTTATCATAATGACTAAAGCTAAGTAAGGCCCGTTTATTTGTAAAGCGTAATTCGTACATAGAGTAATTCAAAGTGCTTTACAGAATAAGAAAGACATTAAAATCTCTCTAATAACATTACATACATTGAAAGCATTATGGCTAAAAGTAAATAATGATGGATATTTAATGATAAAAACTATGTTTAAAAATGCTTTTCAGCTGCAGAGACCCAACGAGACCATGTACAAACCCCAAGGAACACGTCAATGCAATACAAATTACGCTTTTTTTTTTTTTTTTTTTTTTTTTACTTCAGTCTATTTTTGGCTAAAAGTAGATTTAAATTAAAATGAATTGTATGACTGAATTTTACTAAATAATCATCAGTTGTCCCTCACTATATCTCAGTTCACCTTTCGTGGGCTCGCTGTTTCGCTGATTATTTTAGTGCAATTTTACATGCTTTTTTACTGCATATGAACGCGCATCGTGTTCTGCGTCCTGATTGGCTGAGGGACTGTAGACCATTGTCGATCAGTTTCCTCGGTGCTGTGTGTCTTGTACAGTACAGAATGTCTTCAGCCAAATTTACATACATGTTGGATCGCAGTGTGACTCTGAAGTGCTGTATGCTTGAAAGTTTTCTCCTCGACAAAACCCACAATGTCGATGAAACATTCTGCACCGACAAAGGCACCAACGCAGGTTTGAACTTTGGGAGTGTTTAAAAGAGAGAAATGTGAGAAAATGTTAATGCCTGTCTGAGAAAAGTGTATAAAGTGTGTGGTGAGGGGTTTTACAGCTGCAAAACATATATAATAATTGCACTACTTCACATATTTCAGCTATTGTGGGTTATTTTTAGAACATAACCCCCGTGATAAATGAGGGACCACTGTATAGACCAAAACGAAATTAACTCAAGACAAAAAGAACTATTCTTTGGAGAATAATTGTACATGGGGAATTTGGTTTGCAAACTATTAAATAAATAAATAGTGGGGCACAAAAGCCTATCAGCTAAAGAGAATACGGATCAGTGACTATGAGAATTTGAAGTATTTGTGTGTTTGATCTATTGTGAGTTGGCAGAAGCGATTAAAAAGTCAAATTCTAATGGGATACATGCAGCTCAACAACAACGACAAAAAGACTTAACGAGCCTAATCGACGAACGCATCAACACAAAACACACATCAGCTCCAGTGTCTTATTGGCAGTCGGTTTGTCCTCTCAGATTTATAACGCACACACAGCAACGCAATCGATTTTAAAGATGCACTTGGTAACTTTCCTGGTTGGATGTTACCCAAGAATCCTTTTCTTCTTTGAAAAATTATGAACAATGATATAAGTTCATTGAACACTGACATATCCACTTTTTCAATTTTAACCCTTTATTACCTAATTTAGGATTAGGGCCAAATTTGACCCATTGGGCTCACTAAATTATCCAAACAGAATATAAAATGTACTTCTAGACATTCTGCAAGCTATTACTAAAAAAGATTAACAAAAAACCCCAAAATAAAACACAATTTTACCAACCACTGGTTTGCTGAAAAGACAATTTTGTTTGGGTAGTTTTCCAGCTCAGGAAAACAGCATGTGGTCAGCCATCTTGTCACTACCACTCAGGCTCATTTTAGCTCAATATTCATCCACTAGGTGTCTCTATGCAGGGGCCAGAAGTGGGCTTTTTGAATTTTTTGAATTGAAATTTGACATATTTTTTTTGTTTGTTCATTTTGCGGATTTAACTACGCCCCCGTGGGCTCTCCGGGATTAAGGACACAACAACAGCATTCAGCATACTGAGGGAGCTGGAATCGCACCGTTAACCTGTGGGTCAGTGGATCTGAGCGCTATCCCGAAGACGTTCATGTCGAGAACAGGATTCGAGCCCTCAACCTTCAGATTGGTGGAAAAACACTCTACCAACTGAGCTACTGTTGCCCCAAACTGTCGGTTTAATTACATATTTTGCAGCATCTCCATGGCGACAAACAAATTGACAAGTTTAGCAATGTTCTAAGTAAAAAAAACAACAAAAAAAACAAAACTCAACTCCTTATTACTTTTATCTCTCTTTGGGCATTCACCCCCCCCTGTAAAAGTCAGTTATGTGGTCAGTGTGAAGTTTTGGTCCATCGATATCTTTGGGACCCTGTGTATCTCTCTCTCTCTCTCTCTCCTACAGCACCATGCTTCCTTATGTGGCTGGAGGTGTTTCCAATTAAAATGCCTCCACTTAAATGTAGTCAGAGCTGCCGGCGCACAGGAAATGCCTGCAGAGCGCACCGTGGTGTCAGAGGGGGTACAAAGAGCTGTTGTGTGTCTATCAGCTTCTGTCTGATACATGTAGTGAACAGTTCAGAGCCCGGCCCACTACAGACTAACGCTCCGCACTCGGCCTTAACAAAGAGCTGGTGTTTTCACAGCCAGCACTGACCATGCTGCTTCTAATGTGGAGCAGGTGTGGAGTATCTAGTGGTTTGACGGTTTGGCCGATGGACGCTTTGTACAATATTGCTGAGGATTAGAAGGTAGCAGAAAGAAGCTCCTACTCATTTTCATCAAGTCGTTAAAGGCGCTGTACCTGATTTTTATTACCTTAAAAACATGAAAAAGAAGAACTAGCTGGCCTTATTTCTCCAGCATAGGCCGATATTTTGTTTTGGTCACTTGACACTTTAATACAAAGAGACAGCTGCACAAAACATGACTGCACAGCTCTCTTATAGGTTTGTGGTAAAAATGGGCTTAGGGAGAGGAATCTGTGGAAAAAAAGCCAAATCGGTATTGGCATCGACCATGAAAAAACCCATATCGTTCGGTCTGTACTAATTATTCATTCAACTAGCATGCTAACAGCACACCAACATTGCTTCCTGGTTCTTGGACAATACAACGCTTTATTATTAGATGCAGACACACAGCAGGATCACAGATTATACTACTTTACTTATTAGGGCCTAAATGCCTTTACTTCAAAAAGTGTTTAAAATAAAACTATAAACCCTTAAACATTACAAAATACCAAAAAAAAAAAAAAAAAAAAAAAAAAAAAACTTAACTCTCCTCCTCCACATGGTCCAGCCCACGGCCTTTAAAAATGGCTGACCTAAGGCCCCTCTTTGTCTGGACCATGTGGAGATTCAGGTAAGTAGATGAATGTACTATACCCAAATACAATATCTTTAAAGTAACAGGTGAGTTTGATGATTAAATTAAAGGTGATATTAAAAGGAACAAAGGCCCACTTTGTCACACTGGCCCATTGACTTTTTTTTTTAAAACACTGAGAGTGAAGTGGCAAATCACATAGAAATCTTGTGTATTTTAGCTCAAGTAATACTTTTATCGACTATTTATTGACTACTTTTTAACTCGAGCAATAATATTTGAAGTAACTGTATTTTTACACAAGTACACGTTTGGAATACCTACATCTGAACAAGGTCTAGTGTTATTGAAAAGTGCAGAAACTGGCACACACTACAAGCCGAGCTGTTTTGCCAATGCAGCAGAATTCCCAGGCTGAGTGACATTGAGCCGTCAGAGCAGAATGTAAATAAGATCGTCTCATTTTCACTTCAGGAATCTGTCCATCAACTGCACAGGCATTCCACTCTTACAGCATGAAAAACGTTACAGTAATAAGCACTGCACTTACGGCAATTTAAACGTCTAAAAAGGCTTAACCCATAATACAAGGATCAATGTGCCACCCAGCGTGTTTTTGTCTGTGTTTTACAATGTTAGTAATGGAAGCCAGAGGTCAATCGTGGCTCGTACTGTAACATTGCAGATGTTTTCATAGATGTAAAGCAGCCAGAGCAGTGCTGAATGACTCAAATAACAGTCTATTGAAGGAGTGTTTTGGCTCCCTTCATGTAAGTAAGCTTTTCCAGGTATGTACTGGATCAATGCCCATGACCACTAACATTAGCCTCTTCCACTAAATGCGTAACATGGTGAAAATCTAATTCTGTGTGTCTGGAGTTAGGGTTTTTGAGTTTGGACTTTTACTTTTATTATGTTAAAAGGTTAAATATTCAGTTGTAGCAGTGAAATTTAAAACCGTATAAGAATCGTTAAAGAATAATTGTACCATGTTTATAGTTTACTCTCGACGACCAGATTAACTCACAAGGACAAAAATAGGTCACGTTTATTAAATAATTAAAGATGCACTATGCAACCTTTCTGGAGTCTCCATGGAGCCAGTGGCACTACACGGTTAAGTTAAAGTTCAGATCTGTGGAGAGGTGATCTCGCTCACAGTAAGAATGCATTTTCTTAGCAATAAAAACACCTCTAATTGCATAAATGTAAGATAGACAAGCAATAACATCTCCATGGAAACAAGAAAAGTTACATAGTGCACCTTTAAGATATGATATAATGTAAGGTGGCGGAGTTTAGAGGTTCTTTTTCAGTTCAGTTCTTATTTGACACCTCATTTGAATTGTTCAAAATGTATCCTCCTACCAAAGACCTCAGGACTGGGATAGACTGTATGAAAACATATCTTGAACGGTAATAATACACATTCGGCCCTATTTCTTACTTAATATTACAAATGTGACATCTAGCTGCCGCCTTGTCTGAGACTTTACTGTAATTCAGTCCATTTACTTACTTAAGCTCTCAGCAAGAAGATAGATCACCTTTTGGTTCAAAGCCCAAGAGGACAACAGCCGACCAAGCTTCGATAAACACAGAGCCCATTATTTTAACTTCAAGAAATCCACCTACGCTAAGATGTGGAGACTTGAAGATACAAACATATTGTACAGGTTATAACGCTAATGCTAGGCCAGTCTGATAAGTGTGTCTTGTTCTTTCCTGACTTCAAGCTGACATGATGGAAAAACAGAGTGGAATCAAGAAGCCTAATGTCCTAATTAAGATTTTACTGATTTGATGGGGCGGCGCAGAGGAGACAATTGAAGCCATGTGTTGTTTTTTCTACCGCTGTTTAATGCTTTCCTATTGAATTGAACATATGAGTAAAAGGCTCCAAAAGGTCCATAAGTGAATTTTTGTTAACTGTTTACTTGAATCTCTCTAGTGTATTATAATATACTGGGTATTTTTGTATATGCATAATATATACATACATATACATTCATATATGAAATCACATATACACTAATATGACATCACATTCTGATATATCACATCACGTTACAATATGACATCGCATTCTGATGTGATCACTTTTCGGTATGATCACATTGTGATATGTCATCACACTGGAATATGATCACATACAATATGGAAAAAGTCATCACATTCTAATACGGCATCACATTCTGAAATTATGACATTACATCCCGACACAATCACATTCCAGTATGACATCACATTCCGATAAGATCACATTCTGGTATGACATCACAATCTGATCAGATCTGATTTTTTTCCAGTCACATTGACCGGGGGAGTTTGAAAATTCCAACCACTCATGAGAATTATCTGCTGAATGAAAATGTCCTAACATTTATAATAACTTATGATGGAATAAACAAACAGTACAAACATATCACCTTTTTATTTGCCACATGTTGAGCATCATGAGTAGTTATTAGTCCCCAGTCGATATTTTATATACACGTCATACTGTAAACAAGCTGATTTATGGCTGATTTGAGCGAAATATCCTGACAGGTATTTGTACGCTGTGCAGTAACAATAAACAGCATTACCACTGTTGTAGTTTTAAACCAAAGGAATTACTTGGATGAAACTAAGGCAGACACAAGGCGAACACGCAATCTCTGCACAGAGCCCTGCACCTTATTGTTGTGAGGCGCAAGTTTTAACCACTGTGCCAATGACTTCAGTTTTTGTTTTTTTAGTTTTAGCCAGATTCACAGAACACACGACGCACATTACAATGTAGCATATGCCATAAACTCAGAACTCCAAACGAATGGCTAGTGTCTGGACAGTGACCAACGAGAGTAACCCTTATAAGTAACTGCAGTAGTATACGGTTCATTACGTAGCACCGCAAACTCAAAAGTACACAAATGCTCAAGGTTTGAAAATGTTACTCATATTCATACTCAAACTCACCCAAACAACTGAGAGAGAGCGGCCTCGGCACAGGCCCGGACCCAGACACCAAACAAACAGGCCCATTCACTACTGTAAACAACATGGCAGCTGTGAATGAAGTCATACTGCACAGCTTGTTACTATAAGAATCTAAATTAACTAACCTAAACACAACCACTACACTAATTACTATTTAAAAATATTTAGTGGCATAAAACAACACGAACATAGCAAGCAGCAAATGTGCATGTTTTAGTTTTTTTCCTGTTTATATTGTTGAAAAATGACTAAGAGACGTGATTTTCTGAGCACTAAAGCCTCAAATGTAGGACAATACAGGGTAACACAAACACACTATGGTGGAACGTAATAAAGTATTGTACTTAAATAAATACATTAGGTATCTGTACTTTACTTAAGGACATTTTAAATCAGATATTTTTTTACTTTTACTTTGTTGCATTTGAGAGCTGTCTGTACTTTCTACTCCACTGCGCTTGCACAGGACTGAATGGTAAAAGTATTTATTTATCACTGTTTGAGACCTGCTGAAAATCCTGAGGTGTATATTTTTTAGCATGTTCGTAGTTTGAGCAATTCAAATAAAAACAGTTCAGCTCAAGTGTTTATCAAAATCACTATATTTAAAGCCTAATAAGACCTCAAAACCTGCACAACATAATTTTACTTTTAACTCTATTTTTTAACAGGTCCTTTAATACTTAAGTACATTTTTTCATGAGATACTTACTCTTACTTTAGTATTTTTTCACCCTGTATCTGTACTGTAGTAACTTCTATGATGAAACACTATAAGATTAAAAAGTATGATTTTTTTTTACATATATATGTCCCATTGTTTGGTCTATTTAATCCATGCTGCTGGTATAAATTCTTGCTTTGGCACATTGTTTCTTGTTACTGCACCTCTGTATACACCAACATGTCAGTGTATCTTTGCACAAATGACCATAAATCTGATTGTTTACAGTGCGCAGTGTATATGAAGTATTGGCCGGGGGCGGAGTGTGACTCATTTGCCCGCTTGGCTTCTCACCGTCGGACCGGAGCCACATGTTTTCACTGGAACACTGGACGGAGTTTGATAATTAGCGTTCGCATCAACACAGCACTGACAGTCTGTGTTCTTTCATGCATGGACAGAGCTCATATCTGCACACTGTACACACTCAGTTTAATTAGTCATAACAATCTAAACTTCTGCCTTTGTTCTGTATTAGTTGGGCCTGGCGTATTCGTGAAAACATGGCGTATTTTTTGCGTTTTCTTTGTCATATTAGGTCAATTGGCCGTATCTCATCGAGGCTCATTTATTAAACACAAATCATCAGAAGAGAATCTTTAGTTTAAGATGATTAGACAAGCTACTCAAGGATGTGTATTACTAGATTACTACATCACTTACATGGAATAAATATAAGTACTACTACTATGTGTTGGGTAGTTATCCCAGGCTGCAGTAAAGTACCTCAAGTTACACGCAACATGTGCTTAGAGTGTGACAAGAAAAATGTAAAGTACTAATATCATGGGCTGCAGTATCAATATAATGTCATGAATATTTTTTGACGAAACTTATTCCTAATTCTTCACCACAATGAGTTTATAAGTGCTTTTTACAGCTTTTATTGACCAGAGCACACATACCAGCCTTACTACTAACTGGCTCCTGAATGATAAAAATGCTTTATACAGAACACAGTGGTCTCATTTTGTCCCCAAGAACTGCTTTTACAATACATCTGTAGCTATCTACAAACTGGGGCAACTTTCATTTCATGAAAAAAATGGTACAGTCCTTTTAAGCATTCAGCCAGTAAAGTCATTTGTTTTCTTCAATGGATTTTTTCTTGCCTGATGGTACAAGCATATTCCAAGATGACGATGCCAGGATTCATCGGGCTCAAATTGTGAAAGAGTGGTTCAGGGAGCATCAGCATAAGACATCATTTTCACACATGCATTTGGCCCCCACAGAGTCCAGACCTTAACCCCATTGAGAGTCTTTGGGATGTGCTGGTGAAGGCTTTGAGCAGCGGTCAGTCTCGGCCATTATCAGTGTATATTTCTAAGTTGCAATGCACTAAAATTGTGCTTATTTTAATTATTTACACTACCTACAGTATACAGTAGCAGCTCTGGCCTATAAACTAAGCTGTTTTTTTTTTTATGTGAAAGGCAAACCAGTACAAAGAAGAAAGTATATGAACCCATAAAACAAGCCAATACTTTCTGATCTGGGTTAAGTATTTTATAATCATTGCTAGAATGTGATGTCTGCCCGCTGCTTTACTGCCATCATATAAAAACACAAAAAATACAATAACTCATTTTCAAGTACACAGGGACCATAAATTCTCAAGCCAAGATTCTGTAAATTTCTCAAAAACTATGAATTGTTTTAACACTGTCCAAACACAACGTCATAGCAATGAATCCCAAATTAATTGTGTGGAATGCTTGCACGCTTGATCAATGTGAATTACAGTCAATTCATCCACAATGTAATCAGTCTAATAAATGAACAGTTGTGTTTATTCTGGATACAAGACTCCATGGTGATTTAGCTGTAAAACAAAGTGCACTTGGTTATATTTGTGGTACAATGATGCAGTATATTTTGCCTTGACATGGAGCTGAGCATTTCTGAACTTGTCCTTTTGAGGCCAAAACCAAGAAAAGTTTACTTAAAGTAGCACTACGTAACTTTCCTTATTGTCTCCATCGAGATTTTATTGCTTTGCCTAAACATTTGAAAGTATTATCATACACTTATTCAGTTATAGGTGCTTTGAGCAGGGTCACCTCTTCACAGATCTGACCTGTGGCTTGGCCTGGTGGTCACTGCTTGTTTCCACGGAGACATGTTTGATAAGTTTACTGCCATACTGAGGAACATTCCAGGCGAAGCGATGGAGGCGACTAGACTTAATGTGCCTGGATATTTTGCATGCTGCAAAACCCTCTTTTGGACTTTATAACATGATTTACATAAATATAACCCTATAAATAAAATAATGGTGAAGTTTTAGTGCTGCAGTTTAGCACAAGAGAGCTCATTTGATGTCGGTAATTGTTGCTCCTATAGAAAATTACTATTGCATTTTTATATTTTTATTTGATTAATCCATCTTCGAAACTTATTGCAATTTACACAGAAACCGCCTTAAAGTTTCCACTATATACAGCCAGTGTATAATAAAGCTAAAAATACACAAGCCTATGGAGATAGGCATCAGCGGTGCTGTAATTCAGTGCTATCTGCAGCGGTAATGCTCTGGGAGTGTGTCTTAGTTATTCAGGTTAATGCGTTTACCTTTGGGCAATATTTCCATTCTGGCTCCCATTGTGCACACAGACACACACACAGTCTTTTCCCAACTAGCACTGCGCTCTAGCACTCATGACAAAAACCCGGATGCTCTGCTGGGAGTGGCCTTATAAGCTCAAGATGGATGTTAAGAAGTTAAGCAGCCACAGGACGGGTATCTGCTTAGCCCTATTACCACAGTGAGCACAATGAACAATAGTTTTTTTTAACTATATTATCTCAGCATTACAACAGTGTAATACTCCACAGTGGGACATTAGGGAGGTATCACTACATTTTAATCTAAATAATTGCCCCTCTGCTTCACCAACTGCAAAACAATTTTCAAGCCACCCACAGAGAAAGGGTGCACTGTTGACTTGTTAGTGCCATGAACACTGAGCAGTTCTCCATTAAAGCAGAAATGGCAAGACAATTGGAAGTGCGGGGCAGTAGCAGTAGAAGTAAAAGTGGGCAGGGCAGAATAAGGAGTACCTGCATGTGAGTGTTTCGTGGTAGGGTTTGATGCTAGCGCTGCGGTCCCTCCTGACTGGGCCGGGCTCGATGGTGGGCAGGCCTGTGGCTGAGGTGGTGGTGGTCCACGTGGATGAGATCCTTCTCAAGAGTCCCGGGTGCAGACTCCTCCTCAGACGCTATGCACAAAGACATGGAATCAGATTATTAAAGGTTGAATATTATGTATAAATCTAACCATGTTTTAAGGATGTTCCCTCATCATTAGCTCACATAAAGTTGTTTTCATAGTAGTGGTGGGCGATATACCAAACAATTAATATCACAATTTTCTTAGAACTTAAGATCAGTTGCTCCCAAAAGTCCACACTTCATTGCAATTGGTTTAATCCAAATGTCTCTCAGAGTACTGCTGAAGCTGACCAATAGTTGTGGCTTATCTATTCTGCTTTTTTTTTTTTTTTTTTTAAACAAAAAGTCAAAATCATATTGTGTGGTTTACAACAAACAAAATGTAAATTGCTGATCTAGGTATTTTCTAGTTCCATAGTAAACACTAGAAAAACATAATATGTCTTCTTTAATAACTATGAGTACATCTGTGAGCATGACGGAGTATTGTACAAGGGTGAAGCAACAGCACAGGGAGAGTGTTTGGATAAAAGCACTCAGCTCTCCACCTCCATGTTTATGGCCAAGTCATGTGTCAAATCCATCACTTAGATGAGACAGTTGTTTGGCTTCACCTGCTCAGAGAGAAAGAGAATGATGCAGGGGATATCTCTGTCTACATCTGTCTGGGCTTCATATCTGTTTTTCTCTGCACTGAATCTTAGGAACCTGATCCGTTACCATAATAACATGTGCAATGAGTAATCACAATGTTTGTGACTATAGTTGACTACTCAAATAATCATAATTATTTTGATAATCATAATTCATTAACTAGAGCATAGAGACTCTAACATACTTGCCCAAAGACCAAAGACAGAGGTGTTAACAGCTCCCTTTTATCTTTTGTTCAGTAAAGATTGGAAATGCCTGAAATCAGCCAAATGATTTTGGTGAAGGTATGTAGAGTTCAGAAACATAGTGGGATATTTCCTGTATTAACACATGAAATCACAAAGTGAAAAAGAGTGTTTTCCATTTGAGAGCAGAACAGCCTAAATTTGCGTGTTAAACATGTATGAAGCAAATAAAACACAACTCCAGGCACATTTTTGATGAGGAAACAGCATTATAACATAAAACAGTGTAATATGGGCAATTTCATATGTATTTTGAAAATCTCATTACATGATAGAAATAATAGTTTGACTAGTCAAGTAAATGAAAAAAATGATTGTTGCCAACGACTAAAAAAATTGTTAGGCCTAATAAAATGTGATACATTATTAACCTGTAACATGTCACATTTCCTTCACAACCCAGACTGTTCACTGGTTATCTTAGCTGCATCTAAGCAAGGTCCTCACGTCCTTACATGATCAGACAAACATCTCAGTTGAGAAAGCTTTCAGCTGATTAATTACCACTACTAGGAAAAAACCCCAAAAACAAACATTTTGAGATCCTATCATCCAAATCAACTCTTTCCTAATATTATCATGTTCTACTGAATATCTGATTTTGTTTTGGCCGTAGCAGATTGTAAGTACATGTCGACAGTTGTTGGGACAGCAACAAACAAAGTGTTTGTTGTTGTTTCAGGTCAGATAAGAGTCAGCTCAGGCCTTCTTGACCCTCAGACAGGAAGTGGTCTGCTGTGGCCCCAGAGCCCACAAACAACAAGAACAGTTACCAACAAACGTCTCTTATTCAGTTCAATTTAAGTAATTCATGGTGCAACTGGATAATGTAATACAGTCATATGGCATTAATCTCTATTCATTGTCTCCTTATGTATTGCCTATAGTCCAGTGACTCTCAAACAGATTGTACCAAGTACCACCCAGGCCCATGTATTAATGCATAATCTGTTCTGATGCAAGGTTGATTATTAGTTGACACTTCAACTCAGAATGAATTATCTCATAAAGCACAATGTATTTTCCATAAAACATGTGTTTGGCTGATAGGGTTCTACAGCTTTCAAAAGTCATTCTAATGGACCAAAACCATTTTTAGCATCATGCGTCAACATGAACATGTGCCACTGAAACCAATTCAATTGCCATCTTTGATTAATCATCCAGGTCGTATTATACTTCCTATCTTAGGTCTAGGAAAAGATGTGGCTGTAACAGAACTATTTTTGTAAAGTTGGACTAAACCAAGTCTAAAATAGGACTACATCATTGCTACAGTGATTCTAACCAGCTTATCTAAAGGAGTAACTAAAACTGCAGAGGAGTCTGACTACCACCTGACTCATTTACCACGAGAGGTGCCTATACCTCACATTGAGAACCACTCATTACTTTGTAATGATGATGTAATGGCGATGTAATGATTTATGCAGGATCAGGTATAGCAGTCATTCCTGAGTGACCATCTTCTTGGACAGCAGGGATGCACTGTGGCAAACAACACACACTTCTGCATGCATTATTAACCCTTACGTGCCATTATAATAAACTGGAAAATGTCAATTCCATTCCATTATCAAATAGCTATAAAACAACACACGTTAACAAAAACCCGCTGTTCACATGTTAGGCAGTTAGACAAGCTTAATAGGCCCAGCAGACTGACCACTCCTCGGACAGTTTATTTAAGCTTCTCTTTCAAAGTCCCCACCATGTAAAAATACACCTGTCAGACATGTCATTTACTTAAAGGCCATGGACAGGCTTCCCTCAAATCCACAGAGGACCTTCTCCCAGCTGAAGTGTCAGGCTAATTGGATCCATGCAGGGACATAGATTGTATTTGTGTTCCTCCTTGAGATAGACCACCATTCTGAGCTCGTCCCATCTGCACATACACTCTGGCCGAGCACATCTGTCTTGTTGACACAGCTGCATGGGGCTATGAAAGAGAGGACGGGGCAGTGAGCTGTAGACGCGTTCTATTTTTCTTCGCTCAGCTTTAGGAAAATACAGGCCTTCTTCAGTCGATGCTAAAAGCTTAGAGAGCAGGAAGCAGTCATTAGCCCAAACATGGCCTAAAAGATTAACATGTGTGCGTAAGCCCGTGCAGTATAAATCATTTGGCTCTGGATAAGTGGACGATACACAGCTCTATCGTGCTTATGTTGGACCATTCTTATGAGTTAGCATCCAGTTCATGGCGTACTCAAGTGATTTGCAGCTATCATATCTCTGCAGTGTTTAAATGGTCAAATGTTTTTGTTTTTTGCATCACAGAAAACAGATATATGTTGGGATTTTATATGGAGTTTGCATGTTCTTTATTTCAAGGTGAGTTTTCTTCTTTAGATTAAACCAGTGTTGCCAATTCATTTAACAAATGTAAAAACTTCTGCAGGCTCATTTGAGTGCATTCAATTGCACTTTGTGTTTAAAAATAAGGCAATAGGTTCATTTACATGGCCAAATCACATCACTAGAGTAATCAGATGATACAATAATTAGAGCCCGAGCACAAATGTGGTCATGATGAACTGTCAATCTTTCACAAACATCATTTCATTTGAATGGACCCAATGAAGTGTCCATGCAGATTTAGGACTGTAGCTTTTTTAAGATGGTTCTGTAGTGCCCCCCTTAAATAAAAGCCAATCCATTTGCTGTGGACTTGTGAAAGAATTTACAGATACAGAGAGGCTATTCATAATGGGGAACAATGTGACAAAATCACACCATTCAAACTTTTTAGTTTTAGTGTAAAAAAAAATAAATATTTTTTTAAACTGCAAGCAGTGATAAAGGGCCCTCGCAACCCTTGCAGCCGTGGAAGGGAACACTACAGTGGGAGGGCTGCATATCAATCTTGGCTTGAAATTTGATCCAATATTTCCGGTGTCACATTGGAGATAAATGTTTCCGGCCCATGTCACTTTGCAGGAGGCACTAGAGAGGAATTTCTAATGATAGAATTTTTTCCGGGTAATCAAAGTACAGAGTAGTTTGGGTCCATCCTGATCCGCCAATTTTTACAAAGGTTACAGGGATTGTTATACTTTCAAAATGGCCACTTTTTAAGACTACAACCTGTGTTATGACTACACCCTGAGACTTGGTAAATTCTTTTAGCCATTTTGTTTCCCAGATATGTCATGATGATGCAGCCTCAATTGGAAGTCCATTGGATAAAAACCCAAGGACAAGTTTGTTAAAATATGAGGCCTAGATTTTTCACATCTCAAATTTGAATCAACAGGGCTGACGCCCTGTGTGATGTTTATCTTAATATATGTACCTGCTTAGCTTCATGTGTCTACAAAGAAAGATTAGGCTCCACCCCCTCCTATCTCATAATGTATTTTCATTTTACACCTCGTTCGCCTCTACATCGCCACAGCCTTTACATCCCGACCACCTCTTCATCACGACCATCCCTGCATCGCAACCAATGTTGGATGTTGCCAAGGTAACATAGATGTAAGTCCTCTACGGCTCTTTTGTTCAATATGGCCAGACGGATGTTTGTGCCAAATTTCAGTCGACTATGACAAACACCATCCTTCCCCCAAAAACGGTTTATTCCAGTGAGACGTTTGTGGTCACACACAAACACATTTTTTTCCTCCCAGTTAACCAAAACCCATGTATTTCAATGGTACAAGTTGGATGTTGCCATGGTAACATGGTTGCAAATAGATGTATGTCCTCTTTTTCGTTCAGTATGGCCAGGAGGATGCCTGAGCCAAATTTCAATTGTCAATTTTTGGCCCCATTCAAATTTTCAATTGAATTTTAGAATTTATCTAAAGTCTAAATTATAATCTGCAATTGCACATGGGTCACACTTCTTTTGATTTTCAAGCCTTTTGAATGAAAATCCAAGGTGGAAATATTAGAAGAAAGTACAATGTTCACAATTTTGAAAAAGACTGAATCTGCCCTCTTATTTTGCTTTTTAATTGTCACGACATGGGCTATTTTTATGCCAAGTTTCATGTTTTTGTGTTTAAAAAACACATTGGTGTAATGTATTTTTATTTTTTAAGGTCCTCATAGAGCCATTCTTCACTCTTTTTTTAATTGTGCTTTTAAATAAATCCTTCTTTTGGGAAACTTGAATTTTAGGCCACAGTTGGATTAGTCTAAAGCATCTATTTAGCCAAACAAACTACAGCTGTCTGAACCCCTTGTATTTAACTGACACATTTTTTTATTTTTATTTTTTTTATGTTGCCATGGTAAAATAATTGCAGATGGAAGAATGTCCTCATTGGCTTTTTGTTGAGTATGACCAGAAGGATGTCTGTGTCAAATTTCTATTGTCTATGAAAAATTTTGAGGCCCCATTAAAATTTTCACGATGTTATGTGCGTGTGCGTGTGTGTGTGTGTGTGTGTGTGTGTGTGTGTGTGTGTGTGTGTATATGCAATTTAATTTACTTAGAGTTGCCAAGAACACAAGAGCATATGTTACAAGACGGGTCAGTGGCACCCTCTGGAAAATTTAAATACATCATGTTATAAGGGGGGGTGCTGCCTAATTTTTCATTGTGGATACATAAAACTGCAGGTATATAAAGCAACTTGAGATAGACAAAAATATATATTACCACACAGGACATAAAAAAGGTTTGCCGTAATATGGTGAAATTAGGTACACAAACTGTTTATGTGGCCCTGTGCAAAACAGTCTATGGGGACCACACCTTATCTCTGACCTAATAAATAAAAAATAAAAAAATCAAACTAAGCAGACATCAAAAAATCTAGCTCTCATACTTTAATAAACCTGTCCTAGGGGTTTTATCCAAACTGAACCAGCAGGCAAAAGTTAAAAGTTGTTAAAATAATTTACATAAGGCTCAGGAAGTGGTCATAACAAACTCTTAACACAACATCCTTTTTGAAAGCATAAAAATCATTGTAACTTTGCAAAAACTGTCAGATTCAAACTGGCCAAAATATTGTTTGTGTAAAAGTGGCTCTGTAGCTCTGCATGGCCCTCTGCACAGTAGTAACAGGGCAGAAAGTCCAAATTTGTTGTAGACTAATGAAATATGGTATACACACTCTGTATGTGACTCTGAGCAACAAAGTGTTTGGGGACCACACTCTACTGCTAATGTGACGGCAGCCATTTTAAATCTAAATATACAGATGTCCAAAATCTAACACCTTACTTTAACAAACTTGTTCTAGGGCTTTATCTGACAGACTCCAAACTCAGGCACTATCACCAAGATATATTTGGGATCAAAAGTTGTTAAAAGAATTTCCATAAGTCTTAGGGTGTAGCCATAACAAGCTCTTAATGGAGCAGCCAGTTCAAAAATATAAAACTTTTACAAACATCTGAGTCAGAAGGACCCAATGTCTGTTTTGATTACCTAGACAAAGTCATGTATGGATTTAAAGTATCTTTAAAAAGAGCTCTCCAGTATTCCCTGAAAAGTTAAAATGGGACAGAAACATTTATTTCCAGTGTGACAATGGCAATTTTGAAACAAGGTTGATGGGCAACTCTCCTACTGAAGCACGTCCTTCCGCGGTTGCAAGGTTCGCGATGGCCCTTTATCACTGCTTGCAGTTTTAATTAAATCTAGTTTTTGATTTGTGCTTTCATGCAGAAAAGAACTTTAACAATGAAAAACGCCAATCAGAAACAAAAAAATGGTCTTTGCTGTTTTAGTTTGCCCTTTTTGCATTATTTTAAAACAGGTGTGAAAAATCATAAACAAGTTTATTTTTGTTGAAATTCTTAACAATGATCCTTTTTCTTGCATCAAATACAAGTAGCTATGGTGCCTACCTTGTGTATGGATGTCTTTTCCCCCTTCTCTGGCACGTCCTCTGAGTCGGAGCAGGTGTAGGCGTCACTGGGGTTGAGTAGGGGTGCAGGGCGTGGCCGGTGCAGCGGTTGGAAGGTGAGTTGGGTGGTTAGCAGGTTGCTAACAGCTTTCAGAGACGTGCAGGTGTTTGGGGGCAGAGAGGGGTCCGCTAACAGATCTGTGATGAGTCCATGAGCTTCTCCCATCACTGCAATGTCCACCATGACTGTGGTCCCTGACGACTGGAGACAGAGAGAGAAAGAAAAGAGGTAAGTGACATTCAAGAAGTACAACTGATTTAAATGCATTTCATTACATTACTGTTCCTGATTTTTATGGTCTTAAACCATAAAAAATAGAATGAGTTCATTTTAAACAATTTGCTGTGTCTCCTAGAATTCTGCCATCGCGGTAAAGCTAACAACTAGCATGCTAACAGCACACTTCCTCATTCATGAACACTGTCACACACATTGTGCACTGCCAAGGTTTTCTTTAATTCACAAAATAGTATGCAACGTATTATAATAAAGATAAGTGAAACACATATGTTTTTTTAGGGTTTTTTGGCTTTAATTGCAATCTGGCCCCAGGTAAACTGTAATATTATTTTATTTTATTTTTTTTGCAACACTCCTCCCTACATCACTGTATGTAAGAGGGTTAGTGTTAGCCGCATATGGAAAACCTATAACACATCACAACAACATCACGTGCCGGACCCCGTTCAGGCAGCATGTGGTACTAGACCTTAATGAATGGGCTCATTAGCAACATGTCTCCGGTGGACTCTGACCTCTGACCTCCTCACCCCTGACCCTCGCACCCACAGCCACTGTGTGTTTCGTGTCGTCTGCTCAAAGCTTTGATGGAGCGTGTGTGAGTGCTGCTGGTGTTTTCACATAACCTGCTCCTAATCACTGGTGCCCAAAGCTTTTCATACCAGGCACATGTCAATATTTGGCTTTCCAAGTCCCATCTGTAATGAACGGAATGATCCAGTTTCTGAATTTATGAGCTCAAAGTAACTAAACAGGATCAACATCAGGAGTCAGGATGTATCTGGACTAAACCAGAACTAAACCAGGTCTACTACAGAATTTAACTGACCAAATCAGGACTCAGCAGAATTTAAAAGTAATGAAGGTTTCCCTAAGGCCGATGCAGTACCTGAAGTAATTTTTCGATTTATTTGTGCCATAGACTTCGAGAAATTCAAATATTAAGATTTTCGTGGAAAGTGGAAAATGAGGTAATTACTGTCCAAAAATATATATATCAAAATTTGTTTCAGAAATGTATTTTACTTCTGTAACCAAGCGGTGGGCAGTCGTTGTTGAGCTCCACTGGTTTTAAACATAGACTAAAATCAGATTACAAAACACTTACAAAACATGGTCCCTCCCTCAAACGGACAACGTATTTAAAATATTAAAATACAATACCAGGTCATGAAAAACACTAAAACAGGAATACAACTGCCATTAAACTAAGCATAGACCCGTGGAAACCCAAGTACCAGGAGCCTTATAGTTTGGGAACCACTGTCAGAATGAAAGTACCTGCTAATTTATAACACTGACCAACCTGAGCTGAAATCCTGTTTATCACATGCACTCACACAGTTCATACTCTGCCCTAAGAATGTTATCTGATTAGTTTCCTCCTCCATCCATGTCTTGTTGACAGCCTCCGCCAGCTCGAAGAATGATGCTGTTTACACTGGCCTGTGGTGGCTTTCACGGCTCTCCACACAAGGGACCAGTAAGACCAGCAATGTTGTGTTTCCTGATCAAACTGGAAAGGCCTGTAGATTAGATTTGGAAGATGTATTGGAAAAAAATGAAAATATTACCACTTGTATTATTAGGGTTGTTAAAAAATGTACACCCAGATACGAATTGATATTAAGGCCTACCATAAGACCACATGATGAAATTTAATTACACAGGTATTTTGAGTTGATTACATTCTATTTTTTTTTTAAATGAAATAGTGTTTTTTTTAAATTATCATTGTGGCATCAAGATTTGAAATTAGTATTAAGGCTTTAACAAAGTAGCAAAAGTCAAGTCTGAAATGTTTGTATTTTCAGTAGTTGTTAGGCAGCTTTGCAAAACTGGTGCATCAAGTAGATCATTTCCGATAGATTGCCATAATATCATCCAAATCGTCACAATTTGGAAAAACAAAACAACCTATTTTCAAGAACAATCTAGCAACCGCGGCCTCTTACGCACATGTGAGCAGGTATTGATAAGTATGAAAGATGATCAGCACTGGGACACTAATCTCTTTAAAAGACTTCCCCCTCATTTCCTCCGCACTGTTGACCTCTTCTTCTTTGTGTTCCTGTACGGCTCACTAATGCATGCTGGGATGTAAACACATGCGCTGCAGCTCATTTACAACCTGATGTAGTGGACTGGACAGGCTCAAACGGACTGTGCTCTTTCCTTCCTTATATGATACCACAAGTGAGTTTACAATGAAAATACACTGTCAAAAAAATTAAAAAATAAAGTCGCCACCTGGATTTAACTAAGCAAATAGGTACGAGGCTCTAGGTATGACTCAGGTCGAGGTTCAGCAACAGTCTGTGCTCAAAGAATGAGGTCAGCTGACTACCTGAATATACTGAATGACCAGGTTATTCCATCAGTGGATTTTTTTCTTCCCTGATGGCACGGGCATATGCCAAGATGACAAAACCAGGATTCATCGGGCTCAAATTTTAGAAAGAGTGGTTCAGGGAGCATGGGACATCATTTTCACACATGGATTGACCACCACAGAGTCCAGACCTTAACCCCATTGAGAATCTTTGGGATGTGCTGGAGAAGCTTTGTGCAGCGGTCAGACTCGACCATCATCAGTGCAAGATCTTGGTGAAAAATTAATGCAATATGGTATGGAAAATAAATCCGCATGTGCATCTATACGCAAATATGAAAGAACATGCAACTTCATCCAGGATTGGAATCTAGGACCTTCTGGTTGTGTGGTGGGAGTCCTAAACACTGTGCCACTGTGCTTAGTTGTGGTAATGATGCTAACACCTGCATTGGCTCATGTCAGCTCTATACAAGCCAGGACCATCTTTGAGGAATAATGGAAGAATGTTCTAAGAATTTGACTTTTTTTGGTCCTAAATTACACCACATCAGGTCTATATCAGGAGTTTCAATAGCCATATCTCGAGCAGTTCTAACCTAGACCAAACTAGAACAAACTCTCGCGCTAATTTGAAGCATGTGTCTCTCAAATGCGTCATATGGTTCAGAACAAAATATAACATCTTTTACTTGGAATAAGACTTTTGATTGTTGATTCAGCAAAAAAATCTGTGTCTGTGTTCTCTGCATTTTTTTCTGACTGGTTAATCCGCCAGTCAATCCCGTCCATCTGAAATCGGGGAGACATGATCCAGTTCTGGACCCACACATCTTTGTGAAATTAGTATGGTCAAAGCGTGTGGTTTCGCCCGACCTGGCAACTACGGCTACTCAAAACCAGAACGAGTCAAAACATTGTTACTACCACCACATGAGACAATACAGTGGTAAGAACGTCCTGCGCATGACTTGTACTCTTAGAAATGTATCCGTCACAGTACCTCAGAAAACAGCGATAAGGGATTAAGAAAAATATGTCTCTTCAAATGATGTAGTAGCCGTGTATTTCAAGAGTGAAGCAATCCATTTCCAAGTAGTAGATATGGTGTGATTCACGACGGCAAAGTGACATAGATCCACAACAATGTCTTTTCAAGTTGGAAGTGAATAAAATGTCCTTTAAAGGGAAAACCAAACCTGTTAAATACTGTTGTCAGATATAGAACAGTTGTCTCTCGCTATGTTGTGGGTTCATCTTTCGCGATCACGCTGTTTCATGGATTTTTTTTAGTGCAGTTTTGCAGAGTATGAACGTGCATTGTGTTCTGCGTCCTGATAGGGACTGTAGACCACTGTCAATCAATCTCTCCGTGCCGTGTCTCCTGTACAGTACAGAATGCGTTCAGCCAAATTTACATAAATGTTCGCTTGCTGCAGTGTGACTCTGAAGTGCTGAAATCTTTGCTGACAGGGATGATATTCATGACAACGAGGAGCAGGATGATGCAGAGCCAGGCCAGTACGAGTACTTTTCACGCAGTACCAAGCCCATTTAAGTGTTTCTGTTGGAGCAAAGGCATAAATGAACAACACATTTAAAGCAAACATCGAGGAAGGGGGATATAAGCCTGAACAAGTTTTTAATATGGATGAACTTTGAGAGTGTTTAAACAAGAGAGAAATAAGAGAAAATGTTAATGCCTGTCTGAGAAAAGTGTATAAAGTGTGTGGTGGGGGTTTTACAGCCTTAAAACATATAAAATAATTGTAAAAAATAAAGCTGACTACTTTGCGGATTTCGCCTATTGCGGGTCATTTTTACAAGGTAACCCCCGCGATAAACAAGCTTTCATGTAAGTATTTAGCTCTTCATATATTATGGTGGGTGAAGTGTCTCGCTAAACGTAAAAACTACAACTAATGCATAAAGAAAGGCCGGGATTGAACCACATACCTTAGAAGTAGTGAGTAAACCTTAACTACAGACTCTTCATGATATTATTAGCTCTATAAAATTTGAATGAAGATGAGTCATGTGTTTCAGGCAAGAGTAAAACTTATAAAATTTGCATTGTAAAATATCAAAAGACTGCTGTTGCAAGGTTGTATGTAAAAGCATTTAACTCTTTCGTTGACCGGGTTTTTGGTAGATAGTACCTAACGCAGCAACTTGTGCCGAATATTGCCCGTGACCCTATCTAAGGCGATGGTGATTATTTGCCTTCTTTTTTGGTGCAAATGTCTGTTTAGGACAGTCTAAAAAGGTAAATTATACAGTTAAATCCATGTCACACCTAACCAAGACACACCTGATAGTACTTTCTCCAGCTAATTTAGTCAGGGGTCTCTGGGCCTTCGAGTAAAGAGTACTATTTACCAAAGGCCCAGTGCAAGGAGGGCCCTTTATAAAGTCTGTAATGGGCATTTTCATTAAACAACATGTAGTGCGAATCCACCAAGATGATTTGTATCCAGGGCCCAAAATGTTGTGCTACACCCCTAAAGGTAGTCCTGATCAAGCCTTGACAGGTTGTCCCAGGAACATTGAAGAATGGGTTAAATTTTGGACATTTTGGAGCTTTCTAGCCTCTTATAACAATGTTCCCTCATCAAAAACATGTCTGAAGAGGTTTTAGATGTCATCCATGCATGTTTGAGTCATTTAGCAATCTCTCACTATGGTTAGCGCTGAGGTTTGTCCAGTGTTCAGCTCACAAGCTTATGTCACCCATGCTTCCACACAACAATTCTCCATAAATATACAAAATCAAGATAGAAAACTTTACTCAGCAGCTTCAGAAACCTGAGTCGAAATGCAGTAGTTTCATTAGTGGCATGCACGCTGATTGTGTGCTCTGCAGAACAGCCTTAATCTCACTTCTCTGATGTCTGTCTCTGGTTTAAACACAAACTCCTGCAGATGGTGGTTGGCATGTGTTCTTGTTAACACTTTTAGACTGGTCTCTTATGTTTTTAGCCAACTGAATGTCGATAAGCTTTATGTATTGTGTCTCTGTGATGTGTACAGTATGCATGTTGTCCTGCTAATGAATAAATGGTGTAAATAGTGTAAATAAATAAATAGCAAAGGGAGGTGGGGCATCAAAAAAAAGTGAAATATATAAAACATCATAATACATTGTTTTTGGCAAATATAGCATTGTCAAAACAATAAAAGGTAACACGTGATCAAAAATTTGTGATGTGTTAACAGTTAATACCCCACAGAAGTAAAAAACCCCTCTTTAACCTTAATACCTCACAGCAGACTAGTGTTCCCCGGCGCACTGGTTGAAAATCTTGCAGATACTTTACTAAATGGGCAACAGAACCTGCTTCAAAAACACTATAGTTATTTGTTACAGTAACACACACTCATAGATCTTCTGTCTGACTCCTCGCCACAATAAACATTTTTTTTTTTCTTCTGATGGCTAACAAGCTAGTAAGTTAACCGTGCGCGCCTGATGTGTTATGACACCTCCCTGAGAATAACAAGAGCTAACGTGATCAATGCTCCTAGCGGGCCGTGTGAATGCAGCTTGAACAGTTAGTCAATAGACATGTCATAGATTAACACAGCGTACAGTTCATGTAAACGCTGTGTGAGCCAGGCAAAACAAAGCGGCCTTCAGCCTAACACTGAGGAGCTGTTCACACACATATGCTCTGTATGCTGGTGGATGTGTTACGGAGGAGTGGTTACAATGTACTTACTCTATATCACGGATTGACGAATGTAATTATACCTTGTCCACGCTGAAGTATTCATTATTCTTGTAGTAACATATCATAAGTTCCATAAGTTTTTTATTCCTTAGGCAATATTCAGACAACATTATGGCAGTCTTTAACAGAAATGTGCCAAATTCTCCATGTAAATGCCAAATCCAGAATGATATCTCTCTGTATTTTTTATCTAGAGGGATCAGTCTGGTCACCACACCCTCCGTCGCGTCTCGAGCCAAATCAAACACGATCATGCAGTCAGATTTGGGTTTTATTCAGATTTGGGTTTTATTTCCTTGTAAGCAGCCAGATTTCTTATGATAAAGACAGACCATGTGTGTCCCTGATTGGCTAATCCACCTCTCAATCACGCCCGTCTGAATTTAAAGAAATTCACCTGTGACCGCACTCACATCTGCGTAAAGTATTGAAGAAGTGTGTACTCTGGATCCCAGGCCAGCAAAAAACATGAATGGACAGTAGAATTATGTTTCTGTTGGAGCTACAGTTTAAACTCCACTATGTCCTGCAGCTATGAAATCACAAAACATAACTGCATATGACTAGATTTCATTTACTTTTTGCAGACCATCTCTGTAGACCTATATAAAGCATTTTCTAACAGGCCTATGGTGAAGTTTATACTGTCCTCCATATGTCCCAGTCATGTCAGCTATGGGAGTGCATCCTTTCTCCCGTGGTTCTGCTGTGGTTTCTTCATTTTTCCCATAGCTGTTTTTCCCTGGCCGTGAAAGAGGGTCTGAGGCCATGGGGATGTTGTTTTGTATAGTCTGATACAATATCTGTTTGTATGAATCAGCATGTGAACCCCTCTGAGGCAGCTGTTGTGATACTGGGTCATAGAATAATAAATGTTATCTACAAATATTACAAACTGCTTATTGAAAAATGCTGTTTGAGTTCTATCAAGTCTGACACAGTTAACAGAGTCCTTCAACTGTTTTATGGATCAAAAAAATCAGAGGAAATTGTATGCTCTTATGGTTAATTTGACCTATTATGCTTATGTCTGCTGTATAGTTATAATCTATGAAACCCATGGATCATTATGTGACAATTCGGACATTTTAAATCATAATATTTATATAAAATGACTTAATAAAAGAAACAAGTTCACTGACTTCCGCTTTAGAAAACTGTGGTGCCCAGTGGGAGCTGACATCGCCGTAAATGTCACCACGACAAAGAGCCGTGTAGCTGTCGGCCCGTCCTATGGATAACTGCACCTCACGCTAGCGAACAGCAGGTTTATTTTCTCATGTGAACCAAAAAGGCTATGCACCGCTGCCAAACCCTGTGTGTATCACTGATTAAGAAAGTAAACAGGGCCGGCCCAGCCTATAAGCAGACTAAGCAGCTGCTTAGAGCCCCGAGGCCAGCAGAGGGCCCCCAAGACATTTATATTGAAAAAAATATAATATAACAAATTTTATTGGAAACAGGGCTTGTGTGTTTACAGCAGCCTAAATATCCCTCTCAAACAATTACATGTGTTTTATATCTATTGTAGCAAAATATCTGCTATCCCCCCCCTTAAATGTTTGTCTACTGTTCTTATGACTAATGTAGTTGTGGTACTTTGGATGTTTTCAGTCTGATGTTGGTCATATAAATACAAATACGACTGGTCAAGGTGATGAGAGCAGAGTCATAATGTTGTCAAATGTAAATCACCAGTCGCTGAGCCAGGATACATCTGCTGCTGGGGGCCCCAGAGACAAATTCAGCTTAGGGCCCCCTGAAAGTTAGGGACGGCCCTGAAAGTAAAATTGGAGAATGAAGTATGTACACAGCAGTGGGCGTACGCCGGTGGCAGTGAAGGCAAGAGTTGATCAGCAAAATGGTGTCTTGAAAAATAAGCGATTAAAGATTGCTCAAACATGCATGAATCACTCCAAATACAACTTCAGGTGAGTGAACGGTTAGAGGAAACAACTATCTATACTATACTAACATGGGTCAAAGCTCTGAAAAGTCAATTTTGCATAATAGGTCTGCTTTAAAGGTGCATTACGAAACTTTTCTGCTGCCACTTGTCTGTGTGGAATTTTTTTGTTTAGTTTGGAATGTTCAACAGTGCAGCATTACGCTCACAGTGACTATGAGGAGTATAAATGTAAGGTAAGTTTAACGCCTTACTCCAGGGAAATCAAAAATAACTTATGGAGACAAGAAAGTGGAGTACCTCCCACCAGAAAAGTTACATAGTGCGGCTTTAATCTTCCTTTACATGATACAGTAGGTGCAATAAAAGCTACACTGATGCATCTGCCTCTTTAATAATAATAATCCACAAATTTGGGGTTTTATACTGGTCTAAACGAGATAGCTAAAAATGCTGTTACATGTTGGGGCTTTCTAAAATTGTGCAATGTGGAAAATCTATTTGAGAGGAAAAAGTCTCCAAAAAGTATAAAAATGCCCCAGAGGCTTTACTGGGGAGAGGGTTATTTGATAGGCTCAGTAAACACTTTGTGATAATGTAAGCAATTTGAGCTACATGTGGCAAGTATAAGTTGACAGCCAGAAATAAGCTGAGAGAGAAGAATGGAGAGAACACATCCAAAGTGTGCAATATATTTCACTAATTTGACTTGATTGACGCAGCAGGCTTGAAAAATCATTACACTGTAGTTTTCTGTTTCTGAGTTTAAGCAGCAAGAGGGATCAAGGAGAAAGCAGCCAGGGATATGAAGATGCTAGGCTCAAGTTTATAACAGTATGAAATATGTTGACCCCATGTGACTCAGTGCACACGCACACACACACACACACACATGGATGCACGCACACACAAACACACACACTTTTTTTTTTCATATATAGTGCTTTTCCACCTTCAGGCACCACTCACTCATTCACACACACACACTCATACACCGGTTTCCGCAGACACTGGGGGCGAGCTGCGTTAAGTGTCTTGCCCAAGGACACAACAATGTATGACAGAAAGCTTGTAGGTGAAGTGAGAAAGCCTTACTTGGTTCGGTGGGATATATTCTTATCATGGTTGGCATCAGATAAGCGACACTTTATGGAAAGAAAGTTGAGAAGAAAAGTACAAAAATACAGGAAGTATTGGCGAGTTCTAATCATAAGTATCGTGCAAATTAGACAAGTTTTGGGCAATGTTAATATCAAGGTTGCGAAGTAACAGTTATGGAATTACATCTACGCATGTTATATTTTCTGTCCATGTAAAATACACTTAAAATGGGTGGGATTAAATATGTTTTCTCCTTCCCACTCCTTTTTCGAACTTAAATAAGATAGAAAAAATATGTGAAATGTGCATTAAGCATATTGGATACATGTATACTGACTTCTTGTGCTCATTTATCTGCTCGAAATGAAAAAAAAAAAGAAGAAATGGGGGAAGACCCAGGACACGCTGGAGGGACTATGTCTCTCGGCTGGCCTGGGAACGCCTTGGGGTCCCACCGGAGGAGCTAGAGGACGTGTCTGGGGTGAGGGAAGTCTGGGAGTCCTTACTTAGACTGCTGCCCAAGCGACACGGTTCCAGATAAGAGGAAGAAGATGGATGGATGGATGGATATAAAAATGAAATGAAAACTAGAAAAAACTGAAAAAAACAGACAAGATTTTCAGTAAGATCTGTAAAATAGAATTATGTTCATATGCTTTTGTAAAATTTGTTGTTGTCTAATCTGTCATGCACTAAAAGATAAAATAAAATTTCCTCGACATGTAAAAGTACAGGGCAACAAAATGCAATTTAGCATCTAACCAGGAGTGCAATGAAGCAAGTAGTAAACAAGTATTTTTAGGTCTATATCTCAATGATAATGCTTTAGAGAAATCCCAAATCAGGAAGAAACAATGAGAATCATTTAATTTCATCAATCTGCCCTTTCCTGAAAAGAAAAAACAAATCCTAGTGTTCAAAAGCGCCGGGCCTCTCCTCCTCACCCCATATAAGAATAGTAGGATGTTGTGATCTAAATAAGACATGACAAAATGATCTAAATGTTAAGAGTGGGTTCACAGTGGCACTGCAGAGGGGACTATCACACCGGGTAAAAATGGCATGTCTATAAATACAACCCGCTCTAAATGTCAGATGTCTTCCAAAAGGCATCATGCTAAGGAAGTTTATCACATCTCACAAATTTATGATTCAGAAGACCATTGAGGTAAAGGAACAAAGGCAATACATTTAAAGCAACACTATGTAACTTTCTTGGCACGTCTCCTGCATGATTCCATGGAAATAGAAGTTTTATCCCATTGCTGAATTTCAGATGACATCACAACCTTCTATAGACAGATTTTTGTTGTAATTTGGTGACTTCTTGCATCTAGTCACTTATAGAGATGATTAGGTTCAACATTTGTGAATTTACTGTTTGGATATTTCATTGCAAACTACAATGTAATCCCCTCCCCCATCTGAGAGTATGACATCATCACATCCTAGAACAGGGGTGGGCAAACTACGGCCCGGGGGCCACATACGGCCCATGGGGTTTAGTAATCCGGCTCGCCCAACGTGACCAAATTATGGCACACTTCCGCTACATCAACCTTGTATTACTCTCTTCTTCTTTTATCAGCCCTTCTGCAAAAATGAGCTTATCAAAGAAAAGAAAAGTGGATAGTGAGCGCTGAGTGTTTAATACGGAGTGAACAACAAAATACTTTTTTCACCGAAGTCTGATCAAAGTACCAAGGCAAGTTTTTTTTGCTGGCATTCAAATTAGCATAAGCTAGCAAGTCTTTC
The DNA here is from genome assembly GCA_019594935.1 of Periophthalmus modestus. Classification (NCBI taxonomy): domain Eukaryota; kingdom Metazoa; phylum Chordata; class Actinopteri; order Gobiiformes; family Gobiidae; genus Periophthalmus; species Periophthalmus modestus. The sequence continues at coordinate 22,280,228 of JAIEZT010001390.1, read as the reverse complement.
TCTGAAGGCAAGTTTTTAAAAGAATGCATTTGGAAAACATTTTGTACAATAAGCCTCGCATCGTTTTGTTACATGTTACAGGCCAAATCTCTAATGTAATATATACATGTATATATCCTGTCCCGGCCCCTCTGTCAAATTTTAGAACCCATTGTGGCCCATGTGTCAAAAAGTTTGCTCACCCTGTCCTAGAATCTGAAACTACCAATAGTGTGTAATATTATAGGCAAAGGAACAACATTTCCATGGAAACAAGCAGGAAGGGTGCCACCCACTAGGCTAAATAAGAGCCAGGTTTGTGGAGATGCAAGCCTACTCAGAATAAGGATGTTTTGACTAAAAGGTGACACAGAGGGGCTTTAAGTGTTTTTTCTTGAAAAAAAAAAAAGCTCCAGTAATAACATAAAGAACATTTTTAATAGTGTTTTACCTAATATTGAGAATTTCTCCACAACTCTATAACACTGTGAATGTCAGAATACTTTCCCTATATATTTGATTGATTGGGCCGCCATTAGACCCCAGTGGTCAGTCTGCTTCAGTTTATTTACTTTACAGCCGTGCATTCGTCAGTGGAATCCTGTAATAATCCCCAGGCTGACAAGACGTGTAAGAAGCGTGGGCTTATGTTGGCACCTGCGCTCGACCTGTGGCTACTTCAGTTTGGCCCATGTTAGCATTTAGAGGAGTCACTAGGACTTCTATAAGCTCGGATACCTCCTCTCCTCCCTAGTCTTCTGACCATTCCATCCAACTTTCTTTTTTTTTTTTTTTACTAACATGGACACATTAGCTAACCCATTTTCCAAAAGCACATTTTTTTCCCCCTCCTGTCTAAATCCAAAGCTTAGAGCTGGATGTTTTAGCTTAGCGATTGACAGCAAAGTTATGTATGGAGAGCTATTTCAATATTTGCATTTGACTTGGAAACACATTGGTTTTGGAGCATTACCCAGCAAGGAGATCAGCAAAGAAAAGGGTAATTGTATGTCAAGAGGTGAGCCAACAAAAAAGTAGGCGAGAAAGAAAAGCTGAGATGTTGTAAGGATGTTCAGAATTTTTAAAACCACATGGGGCACACTACGATAATAATGTGTGTACTGTATTTTAACATTGTCCACAATATCTATAGGTGTATAGTGTTGTAGGCATGTCACTATAAAACATTTCAAAGCACGATATATCGCTACACAGAAATACTATGATAAACGATATTGAAACAACTTCAAGCCACTGTTACAAAGCAAGATAATCCCAGTCAATCTATCTTTAAATATACTGTATCATGAAAACGCCAGAGCTGCAACAAATAAATAACAGAATGATTAGCCTGAGAATGTATTTATTCAACCCTAATTTACATAAAAATGGCTAAAATCTCCCGGTTATTGGGAGGGAATTGTGCACACGATAAATATTGAGCCCAAAATATCATGTTCCAGCTTTCATATATCTCTCCACGCGCCAAAGTACTCCTCCGACATGTTAGTGCCATATGAACCATGTTGCACTTTGAGGACTTCAGGGACCGGCCTCCTGTTAGTGCCCAGAGTCAGGACTAAACATGGGATCACAATAAGTGTTTCAGTTTTGTGCTTTGAAGAAATCCAGGCTCAAAACGGTTCTGTCGATTGTGCATATGACCAAAGGTTTTATTTTACACTCATCTCTTTTAATGTATTTTATGTGATTATTTGTGATTATTTATGTTTTGAGCTGTTGTCTTGTCATTTTAATCTTTCTTATTCTGTAAATCACTTTGAATTTGTGTACGAATTGTGCTATACAAATAAACTTGCCTTGCCTTGAACGAGTCGATATTGTAATAATGATGACAGGCCTACTATTTACAGAACACAGTTTATGTATTATTTGAACAGCTACAGCTCATGATTTTAAGCACTATTTGAAAGCATCATAAAAAAAAAAAAAAAATGAAAAATGAAACAATATGACTGGTGTGCTCAGCATGCAGATTTGATGCCAGAAATGCTCAAAACAAGTCTGGCAATAATTTATGGACTTGTCCTGGATTTCTACCTGTGACGAAACAATCCTAGGAAATTTGAAACGGAGCAATTTCTGAGACATGGAGCAAGACTTTTTTAACAAGCTTAATGAAATAAGCATGAATGACGCAAAATACAACTACAGGTATGTTTCTGATGATAGAACAGTGTAGCATGGTTAAAAGCGCAATTAGGACTTGAACTGCCATTAGAACATGCGTTTTTCTGACTGTAATATCTCTTTTTGTATGTTATCCGTTCAGCTCTTGGTCTGGGGGTTGTTTTGGAGTAGTTCTTATGTGAACGTGGCTAACCTGTGATCCTCGGGAGCCCCTCTTGTGGTCCCAGTCGGAGCGGGAAAGGATCTGTGGGAAGAGACACACACATGGTCAGACCACTTCCTGTTTCCATTCTACATTCTCTTCCATACACAGTCGCCAGTATGAACCCGAATATAGCTTTACAATACGGGAAGTCCATGTAAAGAGTAAGAGAATCCGAAATGCTTAAACAACCCCAATGCTGAAATGGCTGGAATAATGTGTAAAAATCACTCTCATCTTTGAAAAATGGAAAATGATGCTTTCTGAAACTGTTAATATGAGGAATGATTGTGATCTAATCTTATCTAAATGGTAAATACAGTTGTAAATAGGTCCTGTACCATTTAACCTCAGTTTGGATTGGTTTACTTTCACTTTTCTTTAATGGCTGTTGGGCTGAAGGCTGTGGGTTTTAACACTGTTTAATTACTGGCTGCGGGTTCCTCCCACATGCCTTGTAAAAATCTTTTTCCTACTTTCCTGGAAGTCAGTGAATGCATCAAGAGTGTTCAGTGGCTGTTTGTTGTATGGTAAACTGCAGCAAAGCCAAGTCAAGCCACAACTCACCGCAGCCCCAGAACATTCTCCAAAGTACTATCTTATCTCCGTGGAGATAAGTAAGTGACGTCACCACACCAACTTACAGGTCAGATCTGTGGAGAGGCGAGTTTTGAGCAACAAAAACGTGCAATTGAATGGATGCAAAAAAACGTGCAAATGGATGCAAATTTTTTTTACCACATCTTCACTAGAAAGGTCTGCTACCTGCTCAACTATTATAACTCTGAAACATCTAGCATGCTTTGATATCGCCTTGATACTGGCATCATAGAGTTTTCATAGAACTCTCAGTTAGCCTAATGTTAAACCAATGAAAACTTTAAGATGCTAAATACTAAACTTAGGATTCATTCAAAAGTCTTCCTCCCCAGCAGCTCATTGGATTGTTCCATGGCTCTTTTGTTTAATCAGTTATAGGCCTGGGTGGTATGGCCAAATCTAATTTTGATGTTTTTTTGCCCAAAATGGTCAATTACGATTTTAATAGAAGTGAGAGCAGGGACTGGGACGCTGTTTACATTTTCATTCTTATCATATCCTTTATTTAAGAAATTGTACACTGCCTTCACTTACATTTGAAGATACGTAATCTACTACTAGTACTTGAATAGTTTAAATTAGAATGGTTCAATTACACCGACACTTCTCTGCAAGTAAGACTGTCAGTAAGACAGGAGTAAACGTGTCTCGTAATAATTCTTGATATCATGATTTTGCAAGTTTTTCAGAATCTTGATAATTAAAAACACAAATGAATCAAATGAATCTGATCAATTGCCCAACCCTGCAGTTATATTGTTGCTCATGCATCTATGGATGGTTTTCCAATAGAGCAAAGTTTTGTGACATTCAATCCTGAACTCTACAGAGCAGCGTGCATTTGACCTTTTCAAATTGTAACCCAACTTCCTACCAAGAAGAACCACAGCTCTATAGCATCCCCCGGTCACTGGGTCAAAATGAAGCAACTTACTGGAAAGAATTTATCTTTAATCATGTTCAACACAAACAAAAGGTACAGTTTCACTATTTCAACTCTGTAAAACCACAAACCTTTCAATTTGGACAATAAGGTGATTTTATTCAAGAACACCAATGTTTATTGAGATGTAAACTGCAAATCAGGATCTTTAACAAGAAGTATGCTCCTGACCAGTTCACTAAAGCTATTGGCAGCAGGGAGCCTTCTGGTGCCAAACCCCATTTTACGTAAGCATCTGATATCCTTTGTGCAACAACCTTTGTGAGACTTAAGTGTGCATTTATGCAGCTGCAGAAGGATGTAGGTTTAAACATTTTGAGTGGACCAAACAATTTTTCAATTTGTGAAAAAATGAGCCTTAGAATATCAACTGATATCTTACAATTACATTTAATCCTGAGTCAGTGTTTATTTTTGTCCATCCAGAATCCTCCCCTCACTCATTTTGGCCCATATTATATGTGCCATGCATTTTGAGGACTTTCCATCATTGGAAAGTTATAATATTTTAGTTAAATTGTTAATTGTTGTGGCATCAGTCCTAGTTTTTGATCATTTTGAAGCCTTTGCATGGGAAAACAATGTATTAACAGGGTTTATAAGTTTCACTTTTGTTCTCCCCTCCCACTTCAGAGCGTTATCACAACAAAATCAGCGTGCCTCCCGTTAATGAAACTACTGCACAGCGCATCAGATCAGTCAAGTTGTTGTGTACAGCTTTATATCAAGCTTTTGTATATTTTTGGAGAACCTTAAGGGTTCAAATAGGGTCCAGGAGAGGTCGCTAAATTACTGAAACGTGCATGGACGACATCTAAAACCTCTTCAGACATGTTTTTGATGAGGGAACATTATAACTTGGTGGAAAGCTCAAAAAAATGGTTTTGCATAATGCCCCTCTTTCAGTATAAGAGGTATAAGATGCATAATTCATAATCATGACAATTTTAGAAGCAAAAATTTGAATTTAGTGTAAAAAAAAAAAAAAAAAAAATCTATATAAAGTTACAGTGATTTTTCTACCTGGCTGTTTATGTCACATTAATTTTATCTGTGTAATCCCTCAGTCGTCCACGTATGATCCATAGTAAAAGAAATTCAAATCTGTCAACTGGGCAAAAAGTTGTAGAAGTGAAGATGTTTCGCTGCTCATCCTTCAGTTCTGGTCAGATTACTGGTGGACACTGTTTTATATCTATCAGAAACAATAGGTAAACAAGTTGACAGATTTGGATTTTTCTTTTACTACACATTTACTTGACTTATCATTCACAAAGCTGGCCATGCACAAAATACATACAGGGATCTAGTTGTCAATAATCGTGAAATCATCAGTTCAGAAGTTAAGAAACTCCAAAACTCAAATTGCTGCGAATAGCCATTTTTCCACACATGCCAAGTACAATGATCCCACTGCAGCAGTCGTGTGTCCTGTCTGCCCTTGTCCTCTGTTTTGTCCTGGGCTCTGCAGTTCTGAGCAGTGCTTCCTGACAGCCTGCACATTGATACGCTTGATTCACTCGCGCTGGGCTGTAGTCGCTGTCCTCTCATGCGTTAAACTCAACCACACTCTGGGCTGTTTGGAAAAAAGTTGAGAAGATCTGCGTCTCAATGTTTGAGATGTAAACCACTCATAAATGATAGTATTTGCAGATTTTTATTGCACTGATGACTAGGGATGGGAAGAATATTTGAGAATGTATTTTGTTACAGAATGTGTATTTTGTAACTTTGTCCTATACATGGTCAAGTCAGAGTAGGGCTGCAAGATTAATCACAATGGAAGTCGTAATCTGAATGGACACAATTAGCAAATTGCAAAGGCTACAGTTTTTTAAGTACCATAATTTCTTCCACAAAACAACAAAATATCCTGTTTTATTCTGCATAAAAGCAGCTAACCCTGTAGTTTAGATGTGTACAAACACGTTCTGAAATGGTATCAGTTTGCCAGTTCATATTAAAATGTGAACTTTGAACATAATCCTATTATTAAAACATAAAATACAAAGCTAATCGCAACTGCAAAGCTTGTCAGAAAAGGTAACATTTTGATATTTTTCCCCAAGTTGTTCAGCCCTAAATCTGTGTATTGTGCAGTGGTGGGTGAAGTACTCAATTGTGTTACTTAAGTAAAAGTACAGATACAGAGGTAAAAAAGTAACTCAAGTAAAAGTAAAAGTATAACATCAAAAAATCCGCTTAAGTCAAAGTATTTAAGTACCCTCCCAAAGTTAAAGTACCCACTGTAAAATGCACTTAAGCAAAGTAAAGTACCTAACAATTCTATCGAAGTTACTTTACTACTTTTACTTTGTTATGTTTCACTACTGGTATTGTGTTCTGTATGCTTTCACACTGAGTTGCATTATACTATAGTGTAAAAACAGAACATAGGATTACTGTACTGTTTGAAGCCTAAATTACATGATCAAGTGACTACACCTAAATACAGTTACTCCATTAGTATTCTGAATCTGAACACACATATTCAATACATGCATTTCATTCCTTCCCAACACTGCTGATGATAACCGTCTGCATTCAGGGTATAGGTTTTGGCAACAGTAGCAGTGCAGTGCTGCTGAATGTAAGACAACCGTAGTATAGTGAGGCTCTGCAGGCGCACTTATGTAACGCCAGCTTTCATCTGCACCTCTCACTCTCCAGATGAGGCTATATGCTCTGCTTTGAAACAGAAACCAAAACAAGTCTACAACTCTAAAGCAGGAAAGGTGCGGATTAAGCGATTTTACAGACCAAGTTGGGCTTAGAGCTGCAGTTATTCGGTATCAGAGTGTGACTTGAGGAATCTAGAAGGGGAAAAAATGTTGCTAAATTTACAAAGTGTTATTTGAAGACACTGCCAATAAGTTATGAAATTTCTTTAAGCTAGTACTAAACTCGAATGAATGTCCAAGAGCTATGTCAAAAGATATTAGGTAACTATTTTGTTGAAGTTAAAACAGAATGGCTTTTAGCATTGACTTGTTAATTGATGCATCCAAAAAGCATTGCATATTTATTTATTTACTTGCCTTGGAAATCCCACAAAATAATACCATATCTGCAATGTTGTAGATTTTTCTCTGCAAGCAAACCATGTTCATTTTCACTATAGAAGAGACTGTACATGGAAAGTAGGCCATCGCTTAATGCATTGTTTGCTTTGATCTCGGATAATAGGCTACGAGGGATGCCAGATTCAGGGCATCCAGCATAGGCACAGAAGCTAGCAACTTTAAATGATGTTTTTCTATTGGTTTTCTATTGAGATACAGTAATAATGACAAAATAACACAACACAAAACATGATACCTGCTCAAATGAAAATCTAGTTTTGATACTAGTTTGGGTATCAATTGTTTGACAACCCTAGCGATAAATATGTCTTACTCTAAATACACAATGCAGCTGCAACAATAGTTATTCATACCGCTCCTTCTCAACAAAAGGAATCACTCTTGATTTGCTTCACTGTGAACTTTTATCCCGGCGAAATGGCAAAGTTCATCGTGGAGCTTCGTCAACAACAGAATCATGAATTGTGAAGGAAGAAGGAGGTTATCCAAGCTTGTTAATCCTTTCAAAACCACATCAATAACCATAAAACTGTAAGAATAATAACACAAAATGTCATGTTTGAGCTTTTATTGCCTTGTTTTGATTCTTCTTAAAAAACCCACGACATCTCCCTAGCTGCCAGTACATCTGCAAGAGGTGTAAGCGCAGACGAAATCTTTCATTTATTTGTCCTTAAAGTATAGCGGAACCTGGTGAGAGAAATAACAACTTGATACATGTATGTGCTGCAGTATGTTTCCACCCTTGCTACATTCATTACGCTGAAAATATAATTCACAAAGGGTCTAGCTGTATGCGCTCCATCACTCGGGGCAATACGGCTGATTTATAGGTGACTAACGCAAGTCCTCCATAGCGGAAAAATGTTGTTAATAACAGACCCACGTCTCTCAAGCTCTACTACAAATATGACAACCTCAACTAAGCATACCACTGTGTTGTCTTTGGATTTCAGTGTGAGCGTTTTTAGGTGATTTACGGTAGTTAGCGGTGCTCTTGAGAAACAGGCAATACTGAAGAAGTAGTCCATCTGCATAGAATTTCTAAGTATGTCTTTTGATTTGCCTCTTGTGTATCGTAGCTTCCAGTCTGACCTGACTTTCACACTCCCATTAGAGGACTTCAAATGCAGAAACAACATATTACATGGCTATAAATGAATAATTCTGAAGATGATTTTGGCCTAGAAAATCAAAGAGGATTCCATTATACATTACATATTCAAACCAATTTACAAATCTAATATCCAGATTGAGAAATATGCAAATTCATAAACATGGTACATTATGGTTTGGAACTCGTTCTGAGGGTTTGTGCCATTTTGCATCTGGGAAACTAGGATATTACAAGTTCCACCTGCATTACGGCTACTATAATGCTATAGGCTAAAGAATCCCAACATTAAATGAATGCTTCTCACACCAATTTTTATTCAATTAAATGTTGTTTATATAGGCCAGGCATGCCCAAACTGTGGCCCAGGGACCAAATGCGGCCCTCAGACCAATTTTTCTTGGCCCTCATGCTTCCAGGTGAATTGGCCCATATTACCTTAAACAGTACTTTTTTACTGTATATTCCTGAAAATGTACTTTAACAAGCCCATATCAAATATTTAATGTGGCCCACTAAGGATGTAAGCATGAATAAAGGTCTAGTGGTCCAGTCTAACTTGTAAAAATAAAGCAGATTTGAAGTATTCACTGTATTGGCGACGAGTCTATGGCCCTCAATCGACCCTCAGCTTTGTCTGTGTTTTTATATGTGGCCCTTAATTTTATTCAATTACATTTTATATATATAGGCCATCTAAAAAACAACTTCAGCTAGCCAAAGTGCTTTCTTTATTTTCTTTCTTTATTTGGGACCGTGTACAAATTCATTAATCTAACAAAAGAAAAGATGATTTGTACCAGATTTAGCTACTGCTACTTTCCATGTGCAGCCCCTAGGCAGGTGAACACACATTAAAATACACATTTCATTACAATTACATTATAAGACTAACAGTTCATCATTGACATTAGCAGTAAAATACAATAAATGTTCCCATGTCCAATACAGTATGTTTCCCATAGACCAAACCAATTTAAAAAATCAATTATGTGCAGGTTTTTACAGTGAGACAGAACGATACGAATTAACTAGGCTGGTGTGGACACGTTTGATTATCTAAAATGTACTTTTTCACATTTCTAGTAAAATTAATTTTCACACAAAAATCAACAAAAGCACTAAGATATCCTGTCTAGCTAGAATTAAATGCCAGGGAGAAGAGGTGGACCTGCAATTGTACAGATGTGATCAACAACAAAGGTTCATATTGCTTAGGTAGTGGTTAAGTTAAAAGCACTGTGCCTTATTTTTGGGGGGAAAAAACATAACTACAGTAGTTCATTGTTCATGGTTTGCAGTGGTCCAGAGTTATTCTTCACTTACCTTATGCATTCCTCGCATTATAATTATTCACTAGCATTTATAAATGCACTTTATAATTTCCAAGTCCAGTTTTGCTCTCAAAATAGCCTCAGATGTAAAAGCCAAACAGAGAAAATGTCCACTACACCCTCCCATAACCTCAAACATGAACTCTTACATTTTGTTTTATGTAAATCAACACATCCTTCTTCTTCCAGGAACAACCTTTTGGCTATAACGAAAACCACAAACCATGCTGTCAACATACAGTATCATATTGGAAAGACTGGCTTCAAAGTGATCCCTGTGTGGACCATAAGAACACACTATTGATGTATTGTATTGCAGAGGCTATTTTTCCATCTATAAAAAGATAAGCACAGACAATATTTCCTCATTGAGCTGTTGTGGAAAAGTCACTTATAGTTCACTGGGTTTATGGCAGATATACAGCACAGACCACTGACCCATACATCTTACAAAGAGATGGTTTAGGACTGGTTTAAAAAGAGTAAAACGCATACATTTTGTACATAATAATCTGGTTGATACAGAATGTGTGATGCAGCCCTATAACCCTGTAACCCACCTGTACATTTAACCAATCACAGTGAATTTCCAAAAGCAGATTATAACTGTGGTTTGGCAGCATGGTGGCTGAGTGGCTGGCACTCATGTCTCACAACAAGACAAGTTCTGGGTTTGATCATGTGCCGCTGGTGCTTTCTGTGAGGAGTTTGCATGTTTCTCCTCGTGTCTGGGTGGGTTTCCTCCGAGCGCTCTGGTTTTGACCCAAAACATGCACAATAGTTAAAATCCATTCCATATACGTCTTTTTTTTGTCTAGAATGGCAGTATAGTTGGACCAGTCACTCCCACTCACTCACTGACTTTAGCTAATTCAATGATTTTCTTTTATTTTTTGCTGTAGTACCATAAATGCTTATAATCCCAGTATAATAACTAGCCAACTAATACAAATTTTGGTCGACTAAGACACCATCAACCAATTACTAATGAAGCAGCCAAGGCCATTCTATTCAGCACATTTAAATTAGCTGTTTTTGGCAGTACATGGGACTATAGTTAATTTGTGGAATTTAGCTGGCATGTTTCGCGCACTCGATGGAGATTATAGAGACTAAATATTGTCTTCAAGCATTTTAAATATATTCTGTCAGTGTTCAAAAGGTGCAATGAAAGCAGAGTGTACGCATGTAACCCAAGATAAGCACCTTGTGGCCACTTCAGATGGTCAGCTCTCACATGGGCAGCGCTGCAGTGGGGCAGGGGGCAGTCCCAGAGCGGCTGTGAGTGAGAGTGTTAAGAGGCACTGTGAGGGTGCCAGGGCTCAAGTCTGCCCCATCCAGAACTGAGAAGCTGTGGAGTCGAGCCAATGCCCAAGAACTCAGCCAGCCTCTGAGGCCCAATGCAAACAGTGTCAGAGTAAACAAACAAATGCAGAATATGGGAAAGACTGAAGGTTTCACCTGGGAAAGTTGAGAGCACTGCCACTACTTTTGTCCTGAGGGTTGTTATACTCCTCAAACTGTCGAAACACAGGTTTGGCTGAGCCTAGCTTACCGGTTTCTTTTAAGGTGCAAAAATGAGTCAAAGTTTAAATAAGTTTACTTCTCTGTTAAGAACTTTAGTTGCAGACAGAGTGTGAGCGTAATTAGGGACACAACACAACACTTCCATCCATAAAATAAAATGAGCACATTCACATTCATCAACACATATCAGTCGGCTAATAATAGAATTAACAATTAAAAAAAACAGATGAAAATACACAAATCAAGCCTCTGCGCTGGGCAAACCAATAAGCTGTTTTGCAGGCAGACTGAGGAGGGCAGGAAGCTGGGTGTTCCTCAGAACTTTGCCTGAGACACAAAGGCAGTCGCAGTTTATCTCTCTATCTATCTATAGAGAAACAAGTCTTTCAGTTGCCTTTGTTTGTGGGTATTTCAGGAAAAATGCCCAACAGCCAATGGTTTATAGCATGTCTCACAGCAAGGAGTATGAATGTTTGCTGCTAAGTAGGTGTCTTGATGACCCTAATTATGCTTAATTTTATTAAAAAGTCTGAGCTCTTAAACCTCCACTTAGGCATTTGTCATGGAAGAGATGATGTACTCTATAAGCACATGATCCATAAAGTAAACATTATGTAACCGTTGAACAATATGCAGTGAAATGTTTACTTTAGTGCTTTCACTGACAAGAAAAAGTATAGCTGAGTTGTAAGTTATGCTCATTTAAAACAAAAACAGTACCAATGCAGACAACAGCATTGCATATGGGAACCTTAACGTCTGTAAACTACTTGATAAGCCCTTGATCCCTGGATTCAGAGTATGGTTCCTCAGTAAGACCGCATAGACATATTTTGATGTGCTGATTTCACAGTATATGCAGGTTAATGAAGCTACTGTAGGAGGCCAGAGATCAGTGCAGTCCTGACCCTGGGGTTTCTGCAGCACCTCTCCATCCAATTACTACCTCTCTTTCTTCTGCCCGAGTCCAGAGCACGCACACACAAACAGCCCCGGGCCTTACTGTTATTTCTTTATAAATTCTCCTCTGTAGCGTAACTCTCACCACTACGCCTTTAGCTTTGGTGGACAAAATGAAAGTAGGTCGCGTTGGACTAAAAAGAGTATTCGTATGATAGCTTAGGCAGTGACAGCAGCTTAGACCACAGGATGACACGGCAGCACAAATATTGGGATAAAGGGCTCATCAGGGTTTTGTGATTCACTGTAATCTGGACTTAAACCTGAAGCTGGAGGTGTATCATTATCCCATAAAACTCAGAACTGTTCCAAGAATGTGCAAGTATTTACGCTACTTAGAAGTCAAATAACGCACTTTTTTTTTTTTTTGGGGGTAGTTATGATAGCAATGGAATTCAAGATCTAGCCATAATTTCCATGAGATGTATCATTTTTGCAAAAAACAAAGTATATGTATGCATGAGTTTTACTTTTAGAATGAAGAAAAAATTGTTACTATAGCAATCAACAACAAAAAAAAAAATCAAAAGAAAAATTATGTATTTTTTTTTTCCAGTGATCAAAAGTCCTCAAAATGTCACCTATAAAGAAGAAGCTAGTTACCTTCAAACTATCTCATATACCTATATAATTCCGGACCAGATTTTCTATACTGAAATTGTATATATTTTACAATTTCAGTCTTAGTCATTTCACTCAAAGTTTCAAAATCTATTTAGGAAACCCATCAGTTAAAGCTCTGTTACAGAAACCAGTGATCATGGCTTGACTGTGGGAATGTTCCGTAACGCCGTAGGTCTAGTATATTTCCAACCAGAGCGTCCAGGTGAGTGTGCGTAAAAAGGCCTGCCGCAGCTGTCCGCTCCAGGGATGTTATAAATCCATCCCTCAGCCCGCGCCTCCACTGGCTCCTATTCACCACCGCTTAATGTTTTACAGGTTTTTAGCGTTGGGGGTCAGTCATTGTGGGTCATTTGCGTCATCACTGGTGGGAAGGGAGCCGTAGAGGTGGGCTGCCAAAGCGTGGAGGCCAAAGCGAGGAATGAGGAACTTGTGAGAATGTGTGTGAAGAGAAAAGTACTCTTAAAGCTGTTGTGCACATGGGCTTGTTTTTCCAGACGCCAATGTAAAATGAATGAGACGAAATGGGGAAAAAGGGATTCTGGATTGTTTATACAAATTGCCCGCTTTGAAAATATTTGGGTTTAAAATTCCATTAGTGTAAAATAGGTGGATTCAGCTATGCAGGGGAAGTAGATGAATGCATTGTCTGCTTACTGTAACAAAATAAGGACACTTCTAATTCAAAAGCTGTTTCAAACTGTGCAGGACTTGATACATTCTGAAGCAGTACTAAACCAGGACTAAACATGGACTAATCCAAGACCAAAGACGCAAAAAGAATGTTAAAATTAACTGAAAAACTAAAACAAATTGTAAATAGACTAAGATAAAGGGTAAATCCACATGCTACTTTGGGATAGGGAATAATGACATATGATAATTCCAGTAACAAAATGCGATTACTATTGTGGCAGTCTATAATGTGCTAAACAGGCCTGTAAATGCCATGGTTCAGGTTCGAATATCACCCAAAAATGAAACAGACAATAAAAATAGCCACAAAATATCCCTTTTAAAAATTATTAATAGCTTTACAAGACATACATATTCATATCTCCATAACAAGAGATATTCTAAATGTTTCAATACATCTACCCCCATGAATACTCCCTCTACTATATGTCTCATCTTCCTTTTTAAAAGTATAAACATTTTGAGGACTTTTCACCATTCAAAAGATATACTATTTTGTTTTATATTGTTAATTGCTATGGCGACAGTCCTAAACTTTCATCATTCAGAAACCTATGGATATTCTAATAAAGACCCACGGTTTTCCTGCCCTGCACCTCCTTCGCTCTGTCCACGATTCCCCTGGCCTGTGCACTTCCTCTTCCTCTCATTTGTGGAGTGTGACTAATGGGATTTATCCTCTTTAGGTTTCCTGGGAGAGACTTAGCTTTATCCTTGGAGGGTGTAGGGGCTGCGGAGGAGATAGAGGGAAAGTGCAGAGAAAGAGTGGCCTGGAGGGGAGCTCACTGGGACTACTCCAATATTCTGACCTCAAAATCATCAGCGCAGAGCGTAAGGAAGTATGCCACTGACAGAGTATTAATCTAGAGCTAGCTCGGTGAACACAAAATGCTCAAAAGGTGAAATGTTATAGATATTGAATCCATTCTTTTATGTTAGCATTTGTGTTATTATCAGAAATAATCCTATAATGCTAAAATAACGGTGTATTTGCTAATTACAACGATTAAAAATTGCAATTTCAATTGCAAATTTTTTCCAACTCTGAACCTTTAAATCTTTCTATATAATAAATAAAACCAAATAACTTACTGTATATATTCTAGCAATATTCTCAGATTTGATTATCATTTGCATAGCTCTACCTCTAAACATTTGTCTTCAGTCATGGCTGGTGAGTCCTGGCTGATGAGTCCTGGCTGATGAGCCATGACTGACGAACGTAATGATGTTGCCAGCTCCTCACATTCCTCTGGGTGAGAAAGGGGGATGTGGCAGGTCCAACCTGGCAGCCCACCTCCAGTATTCTGCCAAAACCATTACTGTATAATGGCCCAGTCAGGAGAGCTCAGGGACAGACACAGTGCCCACTTGTTTGTTTGCTTTACAAGCCTCAGCTCTAGACAGAAAACTGCCAGTATAAATGCCAACTAATGTCTAACTAAAACTTACTCCTATTGAGGTATTGTAGAGAGGAGGGGGTGAAAAGGTGAGAGATAAGTCTGAAAACATGTATAATGTGTTATGAATAAATTACATCAGAGTCCTAAGACAGTTAATGGCTGCACTATTGGGGACACTGCATTGCAAAAAATAATACCTAGATTATTTCAATTTAAAATATGTTGAATTATAGAATCTTTTAAGACGGGATATTCTGCAAAATTTACTTTTTGGAGCTTGATGTCCTCCATGTTTGTTTGAGTAATCTAGTGATCTCTCCTGGGTCATATTAGAACAATTCGCTGTACGATTATGTCTAATGCTCAGCCTTCAAGTGCACAAGCTCCCACACGACATACACACATAAATACACCACCCATAAAAACATTACACGACAACTTCACAAACCTGATGCGATGTGAAGTTTCATTAGTGAAATGCATGCTGAATGAGTGAGCACAGAGAGGGAGGACTCAGAACGTCACAAACAAAATGTATTAAACATGTTAATATGTCATTTTCAGCAAATACAGTATTTTTCAAACAATAAAAGGTATCATGGTGATCAACATATTATTACTTGTTAGCAATTCAAACCCCATAGATGTGTATTACCCCATCTTTATAATAATTTATGTAGTTTTGGCTTATTCATTATATTTATTATATTATTCATTATTCTCACAATTTATTATTTGTGTTTTACAATGGTTCCAACTACACTGTTTCCTATTTTATTTTCACTTATTTTTATTTAAAACTAAACATCAAGTTAACTCTTTACCGCCCTTTTCTGTATTTTTGTGAATTCAACATTTTTACTTTTGCAATAACCAGTCTAAGATTTCTGTGCACAATAACAATACCAACACATAAACCACAATTATCATTATCCAAAAGTGCGACGTGTTCATTTTGGGTCCATTGTTTTGTTATTTAGCTGTTGATTAACTTTGAAAGGCCCTTGTGACGTAAACAGACTGGTCCAAATGAATTACAGCCTCTTGTCGCAGCCAGACTTATGGCTTCATAAAACATTTTACTGGGGAAGAGTGACACCAGGGCGCCTTTGTCCAACAATTATCCTCCCAATGAATCATTGCAAAGACAACTTCACTAAATACACTCGCATTTCAGGTCACTGACAGAATGCTGTTTTTATCTATAAATCTCATCTTTGGTCTTCGTCTGCAGTCCCTTAAAGCGATCCCTCTTATGTACACTATCTGACCTCTCCTCTGCAGCACATTCCATTAAAATGACTTCAATTCATAGTAGTTTTGACTGGGCTACACTTTCTTATGTGACCTATAATTTATCATTTAAACGTCCATTATGTATTTAAACGTATTTCAGTGGAGACAAGCCAGTGATGCAGCCAGACCAAGTTGCAGATCAGATTTGCGACGACTGTAACGGTATGAATAGTTGTTTCTATTGTGAGTTTAATGTCTTTGTTATTGTGTAAAGCACTTTGAATTACTTTGTGTACGAACTGTGCAGTACAAATAAACTTGCATTGCCTTGCCTTGATAGATATGTTTAATAGCAATAACATTTATATGAGGACAAGCTTGTGGAGTGCCCAGTTTGCTTTTTATTCAGGGGTAATTTCATCTTAAATGCAAGTGAAAAGAGAATTTTGTGAATGGAGCTTGAGCCTAGTTAGAGCGCTCTGTGGGTGGCGACTGGTGACGCAGATCCTATAGAGGAATCCTCCAAAAAATAAGCCCCCCCGAGCTCCGCTGCTCTCCTCTGAGGTTTGATGATGCTGTTCACACTAAACACATGCAGGCCACCAGTCACCAAAACATGCCTGGCCAGTTAGGAGTGAAAAAGTCTTTACACACACCACATCAGAATTAGGACAAAACTGGGACTAATCCGGATCTGAACCAGAAGTATAACAGGATTCAGGACTAGGAACAGGAATCAGGACTTGACTGGGATCAAACCAGGACCAAACTAGGGGTGTAAATGCAGTTTATGACACCTTCAGTTCATCCTTGCTTCCATTTGTTAATTTTAAATAATCAAATCTATTTTTTTTTAGAATAGAGTTTAATGAACTGTAAGTCTTTTGCATGCATTAGTCCTCCAGCTAATACATTGTTTCATCTTTTATTCACAGGCTGACTCAGCACAGGCCTCTTGCGCGTGTGTGTGTGTGTGTGCATGTGTGTGTATGTGGTCATCTGACAGCTTCGGCCCCCGCCCCGTCTCTTCCCTCCTTCGGCTGCATACAGAGCATTTACAATCCCATCAAGATTCCCACTGGAGTCCAGTCAACAAGCCCTCTCAAGCAAACAGCGCTAAATCACAGGCCTGTATAAATCACTCCAGTACAAGTGTGAACACCGAGTCACCCGTAGTATGGCCATGTGTACGGGCCCACGCTGAGGTTTACAGACTGTAGGGGGCATCAGTGTAATCGGCAAAAATTGGTCTACAACTAAGTAAGAAAAAAGACATTAAAGGTACCCTAAAAGACATTAAAACTGCCTTAACTTTTCTAATGTTACCTGCTTGTCTCCATGGAGATATTATTGCCTGACCAGCCAGCCCCTGCTACTTTATACTTAAATCCAGGAGGGTCTCAAATCAGACCATAGAGCGTGAAAAATCTCCATCCTAACTTGGGACGGTCCTACCATAGCAGCTTATTTGTAGCATGTGGTCAAATGTGGAAGACATCTCTGTAAACTTCTAGTGTCATTCAGAAAAAAATATGCAACTTGTTTTACCTGAGAAAAATAAGACTTTGGTTCTTTGACTGATTTGATTGCTTTTTTTTTTTTTTTTTTTTTTTGTTACATAGCACTGATTAGTTAATCTGCCTGCAATCACACCCTTTGGAACTGAAGATACAGAATACAGTTCAAGACCCACTTGTTTTTCTAAAGTTTTTCTCAAATTGTATGCTACTGCTAAGAGATATTGTTGCTTTGCCCAAAATGTTTTGCAGTATGGCATTAAACTTAGCTATCTTTGTAGAGACAAGCAGATGATGATACCCAGACCCAATTACAGGTCAAATCTGTGGACAGGCAAATTCACTCAAAGTAAGAATGCAAGTTTTTCAAGGTGTTTTGAGCATTAAAAACACCATACTTCAATAAGTCTGTAATGCCACAAAGTCGAAAACTCCAGGCAAAACAACCCCATCTCCATGGAAATAAGCAAGTGGTGGACGCTCCATCATAAAAGTTAAATAGTGCAGTTTTAATCAAAAATCGAGGCACATGCGAAAATATATAGCGTTGTAAATACTTCAGAGGTACTTCAGAGGTAACTGTTCCTTTTATAATTACAGGATACATAAGGATATCTAAAAGAGGGTAAGTGTAGGTGATATTTTGGTCCATATGTTAAATACCTTTCCAAGAGCGACCTGAAACCATATATCAATTGTTTTGCCCCTTTACATTGATAAACGCTAAAACTATATGAAACACACACACTCACAATTAAATCAATAAATGGTCATTATATATGTGAAATATGTTTAAGAAATATAAAGCATTAACACCTGAACTAGAGGACAGCTGGTCCATACCCAGGTGAGCACTCTGCCATTGTAAGTCTGTGCTTCCTGTTATTTGTGCAGGTGGCAAGATCCCTGTCTCCCACCTGAAGACCCTCGGGTCAGCGCCTTGGGCATGTTTTCAGCCATTAGCTGCTAAAACGCTGGCTTTGTTGAAATATTCCCAAAGGACGGTTACCCTCCAATGGGAAGAATAGAGCTGGCACGAAGCGTGAAGAGAAACCAAGCTTAGCACAGAGCCAGTAATATGGGGACTTATAATGGACAACATGACTGATGTCTCAAGATGACAAATACACACATTACTCTCCTATGATTCTTTCCCCAACAGCAAATATAGCATGATGGCAGAAACAGCAGAACACGTCCACAATATTTAAATGAATCATATATAGAGATGTAGACCAAAATGACAGCGGCTCTAAAAATACACTTGCAAAACTGATGACTGGTTTAGAAATCCTACAAGATACCTCAACAGACAAAGAAATAAATGCAAGCGACATTCTGTAATATAAAAGAATTACGCATGTTCCCCCAAACTAGAATATTAAAATAAATAAATTCTAGGTTTGGCCATTCCAAGACATATTGCCTCAAAACTCTGTGATCTTCAAATCACCAAATTAAACTCATATTGTAGTATAGTCATATTGTTGTAAAATTGCTTCAGAGGCTTAGAAAGTACAATTGACCTTCAGCTTAACCAGTTTAACCACAAACTTCCTGCTTAATTTCATTTTGGCAACTTTATACAAAACATGCAATCGAGTATTACAATTTCAGATGTAAGAACAGTCTTTGAAGATGTGGTGACCATATAAATCTTAACTATTGAGTGGCTACATGGGGCCTGATGATGATTCATTTCAAACATGTGCAATGAATTATAATTTTCTCTCAAATTACTACTAAATGCATGTACAGTACAGTTGATACAGTGTATAAAGAAATAAAAAGGCATGCATATTAATGACATGTCAAAAATGTTCAGCTGGATAATCGATTTGTTAAAAAAAAAAAAAAAAAAAATGGTGCACATTGATGAACTGTATGACTGTATGAATAACTGTGTCTGTGTTGCATATTTGCCCAAGCTCCAGATCCAGTTCTACCCACAAGCTATGAAAACATTGTTCAAACTTTGTTCAAACATGGCCTGAGTCCCAGTGAAAATACACACAGCAATTGTTACAATTTCACCCACAACAGTATGAACCAGGGGCACTTTGATCCTGACTTTGTTACACACCCAAACCACCAGTGCCACCTCCAAATACCACTATTGTTTACAGCTCTATGTTACAGAGGCCTTCACTCCTATCCACTGGACTGGTTCTGTTAATGCTGTCAGTTTGAATTTAATTTAAGTTTTGAGCTAGCTAGCAATGAACAAAACAGCAAACGCCAAAGTAAACTTTAGAGGTCCTAAAACTGAACCAAGAGGGACACCACAAAAAGAGCTGCTGTGTGCAATTAGAAAAATTGTGAGGTTTTAAGATTATTGTTATAGAGTAGTTAAAGCAGACCTATTATGCAAACTCGATTAAAAAAAAAAAAAAAGCTTTTAATCATGTTATAGTTGTTTCCCCTCACCATTTACTTACCCAAAGTTGGTTGAGCAATCTTTGATCTCTTATTTTCAAGAAACCGTATTGCTGATCAATGACCATTTTCACCCATTGGGCAAAGAAAGAAGTGTTGTTAGCGGACTTGTTTCTTTTATTAAGGTGTTTTAGATGAATATTGAGATGATAATGATCAATAGGTGTCATAGATTATAACCATATAGCAGACACAAGCACAATAGGTTTTGAGGGTTTTAGTTTAATGCCATTGAGCACTTTCAGTTTCCAATTAAACATTAAAGATTGAACAACAACTAAAAGGGACAGTGGATCTATAGAAAGAACAAACAACAACATACTTTGAAGTTGAAATATTTAGATTATAACTGTCCTTAGCTGAACTGTATGTTAAATATGAGCATTTTGGCATTACAGCATTACCAAACTGTCCCATTGCAAAGTTGGTTAGTACTACAGCGTCAAACCTTTACAAAGTCTTAGTGATAAAATAAATAAGTGCTGCTTTGTTTTATAATCTGTTTTCTGAAGCTGCCGTTCTCATGAGCAGTCCCTCTCCTGAAATAGTCTTCCTGTTCCATTTAAAACATACAATCCATAAATAATTACAACAGTGCTGTCAGGAGAAAGATCCCGGGGAACAAACAACTCACTGCAGCATTAATATGTATGAAGGCTGACTTTTACATCACACTTCAGAGCGGCCTATTGTTACAAGACTGCATTTCTCTATGTATTCTGTCACAGAATCACAATTTTGCTATACTGCGTGATACTGCAAACTGTGAAGACAGGTGTTCCTACAGTTCAAACTATGCTACATTATAAATTTATGTTTTATGGATTCAATTCGAGGCTAAATAATGCATAAAGTTTCTAGTTGTACCAAAAATAAAGTACATAAAGTTTAGAGTCGTACTCCTCCGTCCATCCATCCATTTTCTTTTGCTTATATGGGGCCGGGTCGTGGGGACAGCAGTCTAAGCAGGGTCTCCCAGACTCCCCACCATCCCAGACATGTCCTCCAGCTCCTCTGGTGGGACCCAAAGGCGTTCCCAGGCCAGTCGAGAGACATAGTCCCTCCAGCGTGTCCTGGGTCTTCCCCGGGGCCTCCTCCTGGTGGGACATGCCCTCCTAGGGAAGCGTCCAGGAGGCATCCTGAACAGATGCCCAAGGCACCTCAGCTGGCTCCTCTTGATGTAGAGGAGCAGCGGCTCTACTCCGAGCTCCTCCTGTGTGACCGGGCTCCTCACCCTATCTCTACGGGATAGCCCAGCCACCCTGCGGAGGAAACCCATTTCAGCCGCTTGTATCCGCGATCTTGTCCTTTTGGTCATTACCCAAAGCTCATGAGCATAGGTGAGGGTAGGAACGTAGACTGACTGGTAAATCAAGAGCTTTGCCTTTTGACTCAGCTCCTTCTTCATCACAACAGTCCGATACAGAGACCGCAAAACTGCAAGCGCTGCACCGATCTGCCTGTCAGTCGTATGCTCACTCACTCATGAACAAGACCCCGTGATACTTGAGGCAAGGACTCACCACCCACCTGGAGAGAGCAAACCACATTTTTCCAGTCAAGAACCATGGCCTCGGATTTGGAGGAGCTGATTCTCATCCCAGCCACTTCACACTCGACTACAAACCGCCCCAGTGCTTGCTGCAGGTCTTGGTTTGATGAATCCATCAGGACAACATCATCTGCAAACAGCAGAGATTAGATCCTGTGGTCCCTGAACCGAACCCCCTTCAGCCCCTGGCTGCCCCTAGGTCGGACTTACCGCCGGCAATGCAAACACAGCTCCTGCTCTGGTCATACAAGGACTGGACAGCGCTTCGCAAAGGGCCCCGGACCCCATACTCCCAGAGCACCCCTCAAAAGACACTGCAGGATCTCTGTGATCATGTCAATGTACACTATGTATCTTTTTTGTATAGTCGTGTAATCCCTAATTCCATTCCTTCCTTCAAAGGTGATCATCTTCCTATCCAGAAGTCTTTTTCATTCTGCAGGTATACTGATCTGAGAAGCAAGAATGTATATGCCCTTTTTAGTAAAGGGTCTGTCACCTGCTTGTCTCCATGGAGATGTGATTCCTTTGGCTGGAATGACAGAACAGTACTAAACTTCTCTCGCTCCATGGACACAATCAGGTGATGCCACCAGGCCATGATCAGATCTGTGGAGTACAAATGCATATTTTTTCAAGGTATTACTGAGCAATAAAGCCCATTAATTCCATGAATTGTAGATTATAAGAGAAGTACCAAATTAAGTGCTAAAGGTGATATAGCAAGTTTTTCTTAGAGCCTGTGTCACAATTTCAATTTGATTACAATTAATGTACACGTAACAGCTAATTTTTTTATTTTGGAGATACCTAAACCACATAAACTTGCATTAAACAAGAAAGCTCTGAATCACATAATAATGATCATTCCCACTCCCTATGTTGATTACCAAGTACATTACCAAACCACTTTATTGCAAAATAATTGATTACTTCCACAAAACACATTGAGCTGTATACAAAACATCCAATCAGTTACATATTTTTGTTGTATTTGTTCATTTTTTCATTACTCGAGGGACTAAATTGCGGCTTTTAGTTTACATTCTTGAGTTGCAAACCTCCAGACCTCTCGCATTGTATAAAGTTAAGACAACGGGAGGCCTTCAAAAGTTCTCAACAAGCCCCCTTTGGTCCACAGCTGAGGAAACAACTTCAGGGACCTTTGCCTTTTACAATTAGCTTTGCACGCTACATACAAATGGAAAAAATAGTTCTAACATCTGAAGAACTAAAGCTGCAAGATTAATCGCAACTGAAACAAAATCACAATTAGAATGGACGCAATTAGCAAATCGCAATGGCTGCAATTTTTCAAATACTGTCTTATTCTGCATGAAAGCTGCTAACTATGTAGTTTAGACCTGTACAAACATGTTTTGAAATGTGATTCTTGTATTAGTTTGTTAGTTCATATTTCTTTTTGTCAATTCTTCTGGACATGTTTAACCCTGGAGAACCCAAGAGCCCCTTTCTTGTATAGAAAATTATGAACACAGCATTAAATTACTGCAATAAGTTCACTGAACACTCAATTTTAACCCTTTATTCCCTAATTTAGGATCAAGGCCAAATTTAACCCATTGGGTTTGCTAATTTATCCAATAGAATATAAAACGTACTTCTAGACATTCTGCAAACTATTACTAAAAAGATAAAAAAATAAATAAATAAATAAAAAAACTTAAAAAAAACAACACAGTTTTACCCACCGCTGGTTTGCTGAGAAGACGATTTTGTTTTGGTAGTTTTCCAGCTCAACAGGTCAGCCATCTTGTCACTACCACTCTGGCTCATTTATTCATCCACTAGGTGTCTCTATGCAGAATTGGCACTCTGAGCTTTTTTAATTTTTTTAATTTAAATTTGACTTTTTTTGTTTGTTTGTTCATTTTGGGTAGCAGCAATTAACTATGGCCAAATTTGACCAGGGTTAAAATGGGAATGGCTAATGGTCAATTTTATACAGCACTTTTCAGTCTTCAAGGCACTCAAAGCACTTTACATCAAGAAGTCACATTCATACACCGGTGTACGTAGACACTTGGGTTGAGGTGAGTTAAGTGTCTTGCCTAAGGACACAAAAACAGTATTCATCTGTGGGAGCTGAAATCACACCTGCCAACCTTCGGATCAGTGGACAAATGCTCTACCAACTGAGCTACCTCCGCCCCTGTTGTCAAATTTGAACAGAATCCAGAATTATCAAAACATAAATTGCAAATCTAATGACAATCGTAATACGTCAGAAAAATCCCAATTAAATTTTTCCCCCAAATCGTTCAGAGTTGCATTTGAAGGTCAGTGAATAAATGAATCCAACTTTCTCAAAACAAGAAGTCTACATTGCCAGCTTCTGTAATTGCCACCCCTGAACTTTCCGTGGACCATATAAATAATAATAGCAATACAACTTTGGATAACAGACAAGCACTGTTTTCATGATCCTGGCTTCGAAAATGGCCAGTTGGAAAACATAATCTACTATAATGGGAAGTAGTTCAATTCATTAGAGCAGGAGAGGAGGGGAGAGGTCGTAAAGCCGCGCAATAAAAGGTTATACGGGCACTGCAGATAAGAGTCCACTGTAACACATGGCCACCCCGAAGTTAAAGACAATGAAAACGATGACTTTTCCATTCTCCATATGTCTTTATGTATGTGCGTGTGTGTGTGTGTGTGTGTGTGTATAATGAGAAACAGGCCCAAGGAGTAATTAGTTCTCCCTTGTTAAAGAGATTAGCAGGGCAGCAAAATGTCAGCGAATGTGGAGCAACTAAATGACATTCGGGGAGTTAAGTACTGGGATCTTGCAATATGAGACCACTGAGCTATAACTATATTTTTTTTAAAAGGTGTGTGGGCACTGTCATACACTTCATTTAAGAAAATTGTTAAAGTGTTATTCCAAGCTTGCCATTTTAATGCAGTTCAGTGTTTATGATGATTTCTAGGGGTTTAGTGGTTCAGTGGCTAGCACTCTCACTTCGCAGAAAGAAGGTTTCGGGTTTGACTTCGCCCAGGCCTTTCTGTGCAAAGTTTGCATGTTTCTCCTCGTGTCTGGGTGGGTTTCCTTTGAGCACTCCGGTTTTCCCCATCAACCCAAACCATGCACGATCCTCCAGCTAAGGTAATCCTGATCTGGTGTAGCCCAAGATCTGTAGATGGGTCCATTACTGTGGCCCTGACATGTGGATTTCATCAATTATAATGAGGTGTTAACTCTCAGAATAAAAGAGTTAAAACAGCTATATAAAACTATGAAAGTACATGGATAGGGATCTAATCAAAATTACGGATATGATTTTTTTCCTTCCTTAGTGCTCACCACTAAAATGCCACATGCATGTTAGTTAAGCTTTTTTTTTTTTCTTTAAAATTTTCATTCTATACTCATACATGCATCTTTTTAAATTTGAAATTCTATTACTTTTCATTTAATAGTTCAATTTCTACCACATCCCATTGCCAATAAAACCTGAATCTAAAACGCAATTACATACAATAATAAGCACAAATAACATTAGCCAGTCAATTCAAAGGGGAGGGTTTTACAAAATAAGGTCTAATTGCATCTGTCATATCACATCCCAATCACTTAGTCACAGAAAGCCTACCACTGTGGTCACATAGAATACTGATGGAATTTGTAAATCTATATAACCTTGCCATTGTCCTTGACTCATTGCACGTTGAGCTGGCACCGCCCGACTGTTGGCGCTGTTGGCAGAAAGTCTGAGCCTCGGGCATAGATTGAGCTAACGTTATGGTTGGATAAAGCTGCCAGGGTACAACGCCAGTGACATGCAACAGCGCACTTATACTGCAGCTCTGTTAGGGAAAGCCAAAGTCAGCCAGAAGTCTCACCATAACTCCAGGGCTGCACTTTTAACAACCTGCATCTGGTACGGCTGCTTTTCTGCCAAACGGTATAGGGTCAGAAGCGTTCAAGTGTTAACTCTATGAACTTTTGTCACTGATGCAAAGATCTGAATTACAAGTAAAGTGTGGAAAAATGTTGGAATTGACAAAGGAAAGATACAATTGAGACATATATTGATCTGAGATTGCGAAACAAAAAAAAAAAGTCGTGCTTCTTATTGTCGCACACACACAGGAAAGCACTATAGTAACAGAAGGGATGGGAAAGGCATTTGGAAGTACTGTGACAGAAAATGATCTCCTATGGGTTTAAAGAAAAAGTATGTAAAATGAATTAAAATGCAAAAGAGAAAATGTGGGAATTTGAAATTTCGTGACTTTCATGAAGAACCACTTTTTTGTTGTATTTTTCTCAGTATTCTGTTCTTGCTATTTATTTAGCCAAAAAATCTATAAATACATAATTACATACAGGAGTGGAAAATAGTACCTGCTATGTGTAAAATGTCCAATAACACATAATGTTATTGGACATATTGGACACATAATTGGACACATAATGTTTTTTTTTTTTTACTTCTCTGCACATTTATCTAACAACATCACTTTATGTTTTAAATCATGTTTTCTCCCTTTTTTTAAATACTTAAATACACTAAATACCATTCAAATATTTATTAACCATTTTAGCATTTTTGGAGAACCACAAACGACAATACCATCTCTTACTGTGATATCACTTTCTTTTACAGTCACGGAAAAAGTTCATGTGCTGCTTTGGGCCCAGGCTCTGAGCGCAGTGACAGCAGACATAACACAGACCCATTATCTGTGACAGCCAGTGGACCCAGCCAAACTGAACAAGTCCACCAGACAGATACTCCGACAGACAGGGCATCTGGAAGGATTTCGCCATTGTTCTCAACCAACTTATTTTGTACAGAATGATAGGAAGGGGGCAATATATAGGTTAAATGGTAAATGTATAGTGCTTTTCTGCCTTCAAGACACTCAAAGTGCGACAGACGCGGGGAGGCGCTTGAGATGTAGAGGTGTTTCTTGCAAGCTCTGTACAGGTCCACTATTTTTCATTTTAATTTAGCTCTGTCTTTGTGAAGTCTGTCTTTTTTATCCTCAACGTTGTACGAGGATAAATTTTTTGAAACAATAGTCTGAAAATGGCAACTCCAGTGACCCGAAACCAGTCAAATAAACATCGTGGCTGCTCCCAAGCTAGCTCCGCGTTAGCCGCTAATGTACCGGAGGATGCGGAGCCTGAGAGCGCGCTGACGACTACAGTGCTCATGGAGTCTCTGAAAAGTCTAAGGGAATCCATCTGTGAGAAGATTGGACAAGACATTAGGGACTTGAAAACTGAGCTGAGTAAGAGCATTGATTCTGTGAGGGCCGAGTTGACGACTTCAGTTACTAATATACAGGCCACGCTCTCATCACATGACACTCGCATCAAAGATTTGGAATGTTCCGCAACTTTCACCGGGGACACTGTGACTGGCCTTGACTCTACTATGGCACAACTCCTAAAAGAGATGAAGGAATTACGCGCTAAATGTGTGATGATCTGGAGGGCAGGTCCAGGCGTAATAATCTGAGGCTGGTCGGAGTTGAGGAGGGCGCGGAGCGCGGTCAACCAACAACGTTTGTGTCCGAACTTTTGAAAGAAATCCTGGGATTAGATGCTGCTCCCCTTTTGGACAGAGCGCACCGGTCCACTCAAGAAAAAACAAAGCAAGGTGGGCCTCCTCGCGCATTCATCATGCGCGTTCATTACGCTCACGTGAGAGACGAAATTCTGCGCAAATCCGGTCAGCAGTCACTGATTTACAAGGGAAGGAAAGTGTATATTTTCCCCGACTTCACCTCATCTGTGGCGAAGAAGAGGGCAGCGTTTGGAGACGTAAAAAAGCGTCTAAGATCTGTGGAAGGAGTCAAGTATGGGATGCGCTTCCCCGCCACTCTGCGCATCACACTCCCGGGGAAGAGAGAGCGCACGTTCGAGGATCCTAAACTGGCAATGGACTTTGTGAACCACGAGCTGGAGGACACTGGAGCCGAGTAACGGGACCCATCGGCATCAACGTATGCATTAGACCTCTGCAGTTATAACTCGGGACACTCCTGTTGTTTTATTTCTTCTTTTGTGAGGTCATTGATATGACGGTACATTGTCACGAACAACAGGTATGTTTTGTTCTCTTTACTTTTAGGTTCCATGTTAGTCCCTTCGCGGTAAAATATACAGCTGTTTAGGCAGAGTTCCAGAGTTGCTCTTAGTTACCTATTTTTTTTTTTTTTTTTTTTTTTTTTTTTTTTTTTTTTTTTTTTATTTTTTTTTTTTTTCCACAGACAGTTTTCTTAATTCTGACATGACCTGAGCTTGCGCTTATTTAGTGTTCGTATTGGTTCTGAGTGAACAGACGGGGAGTTTGACAGAATCTGTTGTGCACCTATGTTGGGGGGGTGCAGGGGCGGGATTTTTCGGGAATTTATTTTATTTTATTTTTTATTTTATTATTTTTGGGGGGTTTATCGCAGTTTGTTTTAATTCCAATGTTTCTCTTCATATTATACTTTATTTATATTGGTGTTCTGATTTATACACTTTGAGCCAAACCCGGCTCATTACATGCCATTGTGTCACTACTTTTAGTTTAAAACTCTTATATGCCACCATCTATAGGTTCTAGTGTAACATTTGCGAGCTGGAATGTCAGGGGGTTAGGGAAGCCATCAAAGATCAATAAGGTTCTTTCTCACCTTGCCAGTTTAGGGGTCAAGGTTGCCTATCTACAAGAAACTCATTTAAAAAAATCTGACCATATGAAGATACGTAGAAGCTGGGTTGGTCAGTCCTATCACTCTCTTTTTAATGGAAGAGCCAGAGGCACAGCCATTCTGATTCATAAATCATTACAGTTTAAGCATCAGATGTTATTGCAGACTCTGGGGGTCGTTACATAGTTGTTACAGGCCATATTGCAAATATACCTCTAATTTTGGCAAACATATACGCACCAAACTGGGACAATGACAAATTCTTTTCAGATTTCCTGTATAATCTGCCACATTTGGACACTCATCATCTGGTTTTGGGCGGTGACTTTAACTGTTGTCTAAACCCTTTATTGGATAGATCTTCTTCATCTTCATCAAAATTAACTAAATCTGCACAAGTAATCAATGCATTTGTAAGAGACTACAGCATGACAGAGTTATGGCGAAATCTCAACCCAACTGGGCGAGCATACTCATTTTTCTCTCCGGTGCATCAATCATTTTTCTCGGATTGATTATTTTCTGGTTGACAGTAGGCTGCTTCAAACAGTCGAAACTTGTTCATATAACCCCATTATTATTTCTGACCACTCACCTCTTACTGCTACTTTCAGGCTTGCATTTCATGCTCCGAGACCACCTTGGAGACTTGGCATAACTGCTTTGTCACAGGATGAGTTGTTCAATATATGCCTCTCAGATTGATCTCTATTTTGATACAAATGCATCCGATGAAATTTCATATGGAACATTATGGGAGGCCCTCAAAGCTTTTCTCAGGGGGGCAGATAATTTCATATATGGCTCACAATAATAGAGAAGCTAACAACAAAGATCAGATGTGATCCATCGCATCTCACAGCTCCAAGCAACATTGCTTCAGCACCTACACCTGTTGTGTTGAAGGAGCTGCTTCTTGCA
This sequence comes from Periophthalmus modestus, assembly GCA_019594935.1. NCBI lineage: Eukaryota > Metazoa > Chordata > Actinopteri > Gobiiformes > Gobiidae > Periophthalmus > Periophthalmus modestus. The sequence goes on along the minus strand of JAIEZT010001390.1, from coordinate 22,251,275 downwards.
AAAAATGAGTTGGATATCCTGTTGTCTACTGAGGCTGAAAAAAATCTAATGAAGTCCCGCCATCTTTACTATGAATTTGGAGATAAAGCAAGCAAGATACTTGCGCATCAAACTAAACAGACTTCAGCCTCGAGGCTCATTACTAAAATGATACACCACAAGGTTCTACACACGATGGCAAAAAATTAATGATAGTTTTAAGGATTTTTACTTGTCTCTCTACAACTCTGAGCATGATATTCAGCCCGACTTTGACTGCTTTTTTTCCCCATTTAAATTTACCCCAACTCAGTGAAGGAGCTCAAAATAGTCTTGAAGCTCCTCTAACTGTTGAGGAATTGAACATTGCCATCAAGTCCTTACAATCTGGTAAGAGTCCTGGACCAGATGGGTTTCCACCTGAATTTTTTAAAAAGTTTTCCCCTCAATTAATTCCACACCTTTTGAACATGTATAATGAATCTCTTAATGTAGGTGCTCTTCCCCAGACATTAAGAATGGCATCTATATCTCTCATTGCAAAAAAGGGCAAGGATCCTACTAAATGTGCATCCTACCGCCCCATATCTCTGCTAAATGTTGACATTAAAATTTTAGCTAAGGCCTTAGCCTTACGCTTGGAACATGTTCTGCCACAACTAATCTCTGCTGACCAAACTGGCTTCATAAGAAACAGATACTCATTTTTCAATATTCGCAGACTACTTAACATTATTTATGGTCCACCCAGCTCCTCAACCCCAGAATTAATACTGTTGATGGACGCCGAAAAAAGCCTTTGACAGGCTGGAATGGGATTACCTCCTTTACGCAATGACAAAATTCAACTTTGGCCCTCATTTTATAAATTGGATAAAATTACTTTACACTGCCCCCCTGGCATCAGTTTGCACAAACGGGTTGCATTCAGAAGCATTCCCTATCTCTCGTGGGTCAAGACAGGGATGTCCCCTCTCACCCTTATTATTCGCCCTGGCTCTAGAGCCTCTGGCAATTGCAATTCGGCAAAATATGGCAATAAGAGGCATATATCGAGAAGGTCTTGAGCAAAAAGTATCTCTATATGCAGATGATATGATCTTGTACATCTCAGATCTGAATACTTCAATCCCTGCTGTCCTCTCAACTCTTGATGCATTTGGCAGTATCTCAGGATATAAGATAAATCTTCAGAAGAGTGAAATTTTTTTCCCTGTTAATTCTAAGGCCCAGGCATACCCTCTGGATCAACTACCCTTTAAGGTTACTCGAGACAAGTTCACTTATCTTGGCGTCCATATCACAAACAAGGCCGATAATCTTTTAAAGAAAATTTTCTACCCCTGGTTAATGACCTAGAAGAGAGTATAAAACGCTGGTCTTCTCTGAATCTCTCAGTTGCCGGTAAAATTAACACTATCAAGATGAATGTACTCCCTAAATTCAGTTATCTTTTCCAGTGTATCCCAACTTTCATTCCCAACTCTTTCTTTAAAAATTGGATAATATTATCTCCAGTTTTGTTGGGGATCAAAAGCCACCACGCCTGAGTAAAGCCTATCTACAAAGACCAAAAGAATTAGGCGGTATGGCCCTTCCAAATTTCCAGTTGTATTATTGGGCAGCAAATATCCGTCCCATTGTCCACTGGTTATATGAAGACCCAGGTGCTGATGCCCCTTCGTGGTGTATTCTGGAAGCACGATCCTGCAGTCCCTCCTCGTTGGCTGCTCTAGTGTACTCCTCACTTTCCCACTGACTCTTATTCCTTCACAAAAAACAAACAAGTGTCTGCCACTCTTAAAATCTGGAAACAGCTTAGGAAACGCTATGGATGGCACTCGCTCTCATTTAGAGCCCCTATTCATGCAAATCATATGTTTCCCCCCTCTCTTGAGAGTAATGCTTTTCTAACCTGGCGGAATAAAGGAATCAAAACTCTCCAGTGTCTTTTTAAGAATGGACAATTTATGTCATTCCAACAACTGTGTACTGACTTTAACATCCCACGTACACATTTTTTCCGGTACCTACAGATTCGTGACTTTGTTAGGAAACAGAACACCCTATTCCCCGCTCTTCCTCCTCAACTAGACTTTGATCATTTGTTGACAACTTTATATATCATTTAAAGGGATGATATCAACTCTTTACAACACGTTATCCTCTTTACATACTACATCTCTGGATATTATAAAAAGCAGATGGGAACAGGACCTAGGAGTAGTCTTACCCAGCTGAGGATTGGGGCAAAATTTTGAGACGGGTCCACACCTCATCAATCTGTGCCAGACATGGCCTATTACAATGTAAAATAGTACATCGAGCTCATTGGTCAAAAGACAAACTAGCGAGGAGGTTTCCCAACTCCGACCCAACCTGTGACCGGTGTAAAATAACAGAAGGTACATACTTCCACACATTCTGGAGCTGTACCAAATTAGTCCCTTTCTGGACTCAAGTGTTCAAGACGTTGTCAGGCACGTTAAGGCTCCCCATAGACCCTTCATCCAGTGACGGCTCTCTTTGGGATTATGTTGAATCCTTACCCCCTGAACAAGTACCAACAAGACTTTGTGGCCTACTGTACACTTCTCGCTCGCAGACTAGTTTTATTAAACTGGAAAAATGCACTGCCTCCATCACACTCACAATGGATTAAAGACATTTTATACTTTATGAAAATGGAAAAGATCAGACACACGATTAATGGACTTTCCAATAGATTTTTTGAAATTTGGCAACCCTTCCTTAAATATGCAAGAGAAAAAATGGATATAATAATTTGATGGAAGCCCTGTATCTTTACGGCTTTTACTGCACTTAAGTTCTTCTGCTTTACAGCTGGGGCTGCATCGATTGTAATGTAACCTGTTTTGTCTCTTTTAAACCTTTTTTTTTTTTTTTTTTTTTTTTTTTTTTTTTTTTATCAAATTATTATTATTATTATTATTATATATATTTTTTTTAATTGTTTATTATTATTATTATTATTTGTTTAGCTATTCAGCTTTGTTCTGTTTAGTGATGACTTTTGGGGTCTTTAGTGGGAGGGTCGGGTTCTATGACATGTTTATGTATAACTTTTGTCATGATGTTCTTTTTTGTATAACATAAAAATCTTTATAAATAAAGTGTTAAAAAAAAAAAAAAAGACACTCAAAGTGCTATTCACACAGACATTCATACGACAGTGGATCAAGGGGCAAGGAGGTTAAGTGTACTGCCCGAGGTCACAACAACAGCATTCATCTGAGGGAGCTGGAATCTGGACTACTGCTAACCATTGGGCCAGTGGATCTGAAAACTCAACCAATGATATTTATGTCGAGAGCAAGATTCAAACCTTCGGATCAGAGGAGGAAGAGTACTCCTCCGAATAAAGTGCAACTGGTTTAGTCCTCGTTAGTCTTGGTTTAGCCCTGGTTTAGAACTTTAGCCCTGGTTTAGTCCTGTTTTAGACCTTGTTAGTTTTGGTTTAGTTCTGGTTTAGACCTATTTTTGTCCTGGTTTAGTCCTGTTTTAGTCCTGGTTTGGACTTGGTTTAGACCTGCGTTAGACCTTGTTTTTTCCTGGTTTAGACCTGGTTTAGACCTGGTGCCCTAGTTAAGAACTGGTTTAGATCTTATTTAGACCTGGTTTAGTCTTCATTAGAGTCCTTTAGTCCTGGTTTAGAGCTTTAGTCCTTATTTAGACCCGGTTTACCCTGATTAAGTCCTGGTTAAGACCTCGTCCTGGTTTTGTCCTGGTTTTGACCTGGTTTAGACCTGGTTTAGACCTCGTTTAGTCCTTGTTTAGTCCGGGTTAGTCTTGGTTTAGTCCTGGTTTAGACCTTTGGTCCTGATTTAGTCTTGGTTTAGTCCTGGTTTCAACCTGGTTTAGTCCTTTACAAAGGCATTGGAATTTACCTCTGAACTTCTAAAGTTGAAGCTTGGCGTTTTAACCTTTTTTTTTAATGCTGGGTTTCAGATTATATCATAAGATTCTGTAGATCAATACAAACATTTAATTTAGATGGGGGGCAGCTAAAAACAAATTAGTTAAAATGTAGATTTTGTTGAAATTATGTGAGTTCTAGAGTCTAGTCACTAAAAGAAATGATCAGGCTCATCAACACCCTCTGGAATCTGAAAACCACCAATAAAACATTCATTCTGTACATTATGCTGTATATTATATGCTGAAAGCAGGATTTAAAACACCGAACTTTGGATCAAGGAACAAACTCTCTAGCTACTGACGCCCATGGCCTGCCTAAAGCCAGCATTAAACGAGCCAAAGATGTTAAACAAAAATCTGATGAATTTTAGAAGTAAGGAAGAAATTGCTTTTGGTTGAAAATGGTGTTTAATCATAAAAGTGCGCCTCTACAGAGAGCTCACTCACAACATCAGTCTAAGCAAGCAAACTTTGTGTAGTGTAGCTGTGATCTAACTGTACCAGAGGATTGTACTGTACAATGAGGGGGAAGTGGTCTTTCAACTCAACTCATGTCTCCATCCCAAGCTGGAGCAGCCCTCAGCACGCATAGGTTAAGATGTAAGGGGGAAAAAAAAGTCCTACACCTCCCTGGAGTGGGGATAATGTTACCATGGAAACGCTGCTGACGTCAGAGCAGGCATTTTGTGATTACTCATAGACTGTGCAGAGGAGCGGGCCAATAAAACAAGGGCCATTACTCACACAGGGGGAGTTGGGCCGGGCTCAGGTTCCCAGCCTCACAAAGGCACAAGGATACACTGTAATACTGTATATGCACAAAAACACAAGACAAGGCCTAATGGAAGCAAGCTGTGGTGCGAACACTTTTACGGCCCCAGACGCAATAAAATAGTCACTTTTTACTCGAGCTGCTCATTTGGAATATCTGACATGATAACGTTAGCTAGGAGGAATGTCTGAATTACGGGAAAGGAAGGAACTATATACTTTGTACAGAGATGAAAAGGGAAATTTTAACTTTCAAAGAAATCAGTTTTACAGGGAACATAATGTAGAAAGCAAAGGGGATGGACGATCACTTTAGGATTCAGTTTTACGATTTCAGGAAATAGTAACAATATAAATGGAAGTAATTGTTAAGGTAGTAGTAGTAGCAGTAGAAGTAGTAGTAGATATACTGGTTGCAAATTAATTCAAAACATGGGGGGGGGGGCCCACAAATGTTGAACCAGATTCACTGATAAGGCTTTTTGAGCTTTTGCATAACTTTTTTCTAGTGGAGGTTTCACTATCTGCTTGTGTCATGAAGATGCTATTGCTTTGAATGGGAAATCCCACAGTATGGCATTAAACTTATTTATCACCATGGAGACAAGGATGTGACACCACCAGGTCAAGTTTAAGGTCAGCTCTGTGGAGTGGCAACCCCGCTCACAGAAAGAATACATGTTTTTAAAAGCAATAAAACACCTATCATTGAAAAAAAATTTTAAAAAAATGCACCTTTAATTTCATGTTGGCCACATTTAATAGATTCATCGGGTCATCTTGAAATACATAGGAGTACTTTTCCATCTGAATTTTCTGGTATTTCCCTCTTTCCCTGATCATAGAAACTTGACCACTCATTGCTCAACAAACAGCAAACCATAATGTGACTCTACGCCACAAAAAACCCACAATTTGGACAAGAAGTGAATGCTCCAAAGACCAAAACATATACCTCATCAGGACAACCACAGGCAAGCTATCAGGACACTCTATCTGCATGTTCTGCATACCACACCGCCTCCACCAATCAGAACAGTTCCCATCCAAAACATGGACCTGAGGAGTGTTCACAGGCATACTTCCTCTGGCCCTCTCCCTTACATTCTCCACTGAGAGTTAAAACACTTAGAGCTGATAAGGATCCAGAGCAAACAGTGTGGATAAACAATCGGTGTAGTAATTAGGACCGATCGACCAATCACAGCGCAGTACCAGCCGACAAACATGTGATACAGACACGATTACAAGTTTCCGAGCGCATTCCCAGCAGCACAGTCTAGACCCAGCCCAACACCGCCGTGGTGGAGAGGGAAGTGGCAACGTGCAAAGGTCAACACGCTACATGGGGGATACTATACCGGCCAAGGAATGAAAATGATGAAATATTGTTCATTTATATGAACATATGTTTTTAATATTTTTGAGACTGGTTGTAGCAGGCAAGACACAAGCAAAAGGGTTAGATGCAGTACAGGTGAAGATGATCCCCAAGAAAGACAGAAGTACAACCCAAAGACGTAAAGTGTGTAAACAAACACTTCCGCCTGATAAAAATAATGTTTTGTATAATGGTTTGCAAAATATTATTGTCAGGAAACTCTCGGAAATCTCTTGGAATTAAAATAGTTTGCAGTGGCCCGAACTTCCTGACATTCCTATAAAGCATTCTAGCATCCTAATGATTCGCAATGGGTTTATGACCGTCACAGTAATGCCAACAGCACCACGATAAAAATGTTTTATAATTAGAATCTGGCAACACACAGCGGCCTCATTTTGACTCTAAGAGCTGCTTTTACAATATATATGTAATAATAATAATGCCTTACACGTGTAACCTCTGGCGACCACCCGTCACGCATGCACACACCACATTCATACAAGTGGATGAAGTGTCATGCATCAGGACACAACGGCAGAATTTGGCCTGAATGGAACTTGAACCTCCAGTCTTTGGTTTAGCGGACAAATGCTCTAATGACCTTGTACAGGGCCCAAAAGTCACTGACAGTTGAAAAAAATTCATAACTCTTTTGTTTCTAAATATTTTTCTTTTGTTTTTTCAGAGCATTTAGAGCTACCCTTCCGACATTAATATGACCAAATACAGCACCAAGGAACGAACCCTTATTGTACAGTGGTACTTTGAGTCACATGGGTTAAATTCAGAAACCCAGCAGTGTTACCGTCGACATTTTAATACCAGAGATGCCCCAAGCGTAAATGCCATTAAACGAATGATAAGTTGTTTTCAAAGACAGGGGGCAGTATGTGATCTCCACAGACCTGACTAGTCCTGATTTCTTCTTGTGGGGCTATCTTAAAGAAAAGGTGTTTGTGAATAAACCTCAGGCAATAAACGACTTAAAATGTGATATCGAGGATTAAAGAGCCATACACCCGGAAATGCTTTCAGATGTTATGCAAAGTGTGTTGGATCGGGCTGTTCAGGGCGAAACCGAAAATGGTGGACTCTTAAAAACCATAATAAAAAAAAAAAATGGTAATTTTTACTTCCTCTAGTTTAATAGTAGTGATAAGTTCAAGTGTAAGTCAACAATTGTAACCGTATATATTGCTAAAAATCTCGGAAGGTTCAGTTTATCTACTGCTAAAATTTGATGAGTATAACTTAAGAATTATAGGAGCTATTGAAGATTTAAAAGTGTCAGTGACTTTTGGACCATCCTGTACTTTTATTGTAGCAAGACTACCAAGAAAACCACATTTATCTGCTCTGCAAAATCCATCCATAGTCTTGTGATCCTCAGCACACTCTTTATTTCAGTACGGTGCGACATGGGTCCATTGCTCTCCCACTATTTTAAACTGTCCTCCTTAATGGGCCATGACGCAAGTTCTTTTATTGCATTTGGGACGAGCGCTGCATGTCGCATCTCTGCCACAAATGTGACTGCACGCTAGCTAAAACTTGATATACTATAGTGGGCATCATCGCTAATGTGGTTACCGCGATACAGTGATCGGGGCTGATGAAATTAGCAGCTAACCAGTGCAAGTCCTCTGTCCCCATCCTGTGTTTTGTGTGAACATGTTTGTGTACCCATTAGCCGCCATCACGCGAACTGTAATTCCCAGAGAGAGAGAGAAAGATGGAGAGAGAGAGAGAGGGCGCCTGCTGTCCACCTGGTCTGGCCGACTTAATGAGCCAGGTGCATTGCCCTAAACCTAAAACAGGACCCTGCTTCTCGTAAGACCACTGGGGGACTATACCACCCAGAAGCTGTACAGTAAAACCAACACTAATGACTTTTTACTGCATGGGCTTTACAGCAGTTTTTCGTAACGGATGCGAGGTAGTCACAAAATGTCTGGTAACGATTTCAAAAATGAATTGGGAAATTATAGATTTGAGACGTCTGTGCAATCCCTTAGTCGTCCAAGTATGAGACATTGTAGAAGAAAAATTCAAATCTGGCAACAAGAAAAAGTTATACGAGTGAAGACTTTTCGCTGCTCATCCGAGACGCTTCTTCAGTTCTGGTCAGATCACTGGTCGTCACTTCTACAACGTTTTGAATTTTGTGAACTATAGATCTGAGAATTTTCCCTTCTATGGAAAGGACATAGCATGGTTTCAAATAGTGGAAAAATATTCAGTTGGTATCTACATTTAAATGCACACACATTTACTTTTTTTATTATAGTTCTGTGAAGCATCTTTGAGTGTTCTGCAAAGCTCTTCCTTATTTTTTTGCAACCAATGTAATTTAAAAGTGCGCTATGTAAATTTTCTGGGGGAGATTCCGCCATCTGCTTGATCACCTTGGAGATTTAAGTGCTTTGCCTATAATGTTCCAAATTATGTTATTCACTTCACCTGTTTCTCTGGGGACAAGCAAGTGTTGTACCTCCACTACAAAAGTTACACTCCCTGCATTTGTTTCACTATACACGGATACTAGCTGCTACATAAATGATTAAAATGAAAAGGCCACAAATGGTTACTTGCAAAGATATGTTTAGTCCAAAACTAAGCCATGATAAATATATGAAAAGGAGTAGTAGTAGTAGTAAATCTGAGATAGGAGATACTTGAACCAGTATCCATTACTCGTGTGTGTGAAAACTGTCTGACAACACCTCATGGCAGTGGAACAGCAAATACGACACAAGAAAGAACAAAACAACCTTTACTTCCTGGTTTAATTTCATGCATTCTTCTTGCCTTAAAGCACTTCCTTCCCATGGTCATCACAACATGTACTTTCTAGTGTGCGTGGATTTGCATATACTTATAAGTACAATTTGAAACACTGTCTTGACGCATTTCCTGTAAAATGTTCTGTTTGCCAAAGAAATGTATTATTGCGTAACACTAAGCAATGAGACAAATCCACAGAAAAAGTCTGAACAGCCGAAAGGTCCCAACTGGTTTCTTGTTCTTACGGCCAGTCATTTGGAGCTGACAACACAAATATATTAATGAATCACAGCTGCACAGTCTGAAAAGGCAAGATTCTTCCTCTGACTAGGAATTTTCAGCTTTCACTCCAACAAGGTGGTCTCTACTCATCGTAAAGTTAAAGGTCATATATTATGCAAAATTGACTATTGTGAGCTTTTAGTGTTAGAGCATTGTTACCTAATCAAAAACATACCTGGAGTTGTGTTTTGTTAATATATGTTTGAGTCACCCTTTATTATTAGTCTGTCTGCACCCCTAAAGCTCAAAATGTTCTATTCCATCTTGTGATGTCTTGAAATGGTAGTGTATTGAGTTAAAAACACAATATTTCCCGTGTTACCACATGACATCACAAGGTGGAACAGAATGTTTTATGTTTGATAGAAGAACACAACCTAAACATGCAAGGTTATTGTGTTAAATGTGTGAATAAAACAAAACATAACTCCAGGCATATTTGTGAAACATTATAACAACACAGAATAGAATATAGTGTGACATGGGCCCTTTAACTCTCTCTTTTGAAAAGGGTCGGGGTGAATGCAGATGTGAAAACCATTGAAACATTAGGGCAGGTCAAGGATATAGGTTACTAGCTGGACGTGGAAGCACATATGTTGCCTTGTGTGCCAACAGCTCTGAAATGCAGTTGCCTCTTCCTATATGCTTTTCAAATGTGACCCCTGTCTTTAGGTTCCCGTCTGGCAGATGACCACCACATGTAAGATGGCCACACAGGTCTCCAGCGTCCCCAGCTAATGCACTGCACAGATGCCACTTTCCTGGAGCCAGTCCTGGAACGTGTCTCAAAATGTGTGTGCATGTGTGTGTGTCACTGATTTTAACTGTCCCTGAGAACAGATGCTACAGCTACACAAGTGTGGAGACAGAGGCTGTGCAGGTGTGCTAGTATTGGAAGCAAAATACAGTTACTGGTAAAATAACCATCTACTAGACACACAAATTATGGCTGGGCCATTAATCAAATTTTAATCGAGATTCTATCTTTTCTAACTGTCACTGATCAGCTTGAGTCTCTCAAATCAAGAGCCAAACAGCCAATCCTCTGTCAGTAATACACGTCTGCTCCAGCGAGTTCACTTAAACTCCTCCCCCAACCACATTTCAAATAGAACTACTAAACTTGGCAGTACCAGGAGGTATACAAGAAAGAGCAGACATATGAGGAACAGTGTGATTGGCTGTAATCAGGGCAGACTGCCCTGATTACAGGTGAAACACAGAGCGGTGCATGCTGTGTGCGCGTGTGCGCGCGTGTGCGTGTGTGTGTTGTGTTGTGGAGGACAGCAGGTAAGTGCTCTGACCAGCATCAGGTGGATGGAGGCTGTTATCACAGGACAGTACTTTGAATGTAAGCAGAACAACACTGATCAAGGAATTGTTGAAGTCTTTCTGAATGTGCGTGCTGTGACAGGTGGGCGTGATCACAGTGAAGGCTGAGCCTTTTAGTGTTATACATTTATCCCTCTGAAAAGTTCTTATACCCTACTACGCTTTATATCACAGTGATATGTGCAAGACTTTGTTTCTGAGTGGGAGCAGGATGGATGCTTATCTGGTGACAGTGGTTATTTGGTTATTTGGTGATAATCATATTCAGTAAAGATCGAAAAGAGTCAATGAAACTATCGACGAGTCAATGCAACACACGGAACCTTTTCTGCGGGCGAAATCATTGTCTAAAAGAATAAAACATTCTGTTTGCCTATGCTAATGGTAAAGTCAAACTATGGAGTCCTGAAACAAGAGTTTGCAACCTGTGATTTTATTGGAGCACTCCCTGACCCTCCCTATGTTGTTTGTTTGTTTTCTTTTTAATAGAGGCCATCTGTCACTCCAGTGGTTTCTAGATGCACAATAATAATGACATAGATAACAATAGTACAGAAGTGGTGAACAATAGTATATGTCAGTAAAAATAAATATACTCAGTTACGACGTAGTTTATTTAAAAAGTGGTGTTATTAATTGTTATCGACCTAATAGTGATGTTCACCCTGAGTCTGCTTGCCTACCCATAAAAGTCACAGCACGGCGCGGCTTAATCCGGCCCTGCGGAGCGGAGCTTGTCAGAGGCTTCATAGACATAGTTTGTGTGGTTAGGAACAGGTTTGGTGGAGCGTGCGTCGTGATGATGGAAATCTAACACTCACTCAAAACAAGGCCACATTCTAACTCTTCATGTGCCGACCATGAATTAGCCCAAATATTCAGGCGTCCAGTTTGTAAATGAAAGAGTGCTCACTGACGCTACTGTGTGAGTGCGTGAATGTGTATGAATGTTTGTGTTTCCTTCAGTCGCCCAGCGCATTCCCCTGTCAATCAGCTCGCATGTTATAGGGAGCGTGTAAAAAGCCAATGTTAACTGTAGCGACAAAATAAAGGTACTCTACCAGATTTCTCATGTAGTAAAATAAAATCTGTTTTGTAAAAGCAGCTATCTATGTGACAAAATGAGATCAGTATGAGGTGTCTGCATATAAGTAGTAGTGTTTTTATCTATCACAAATCGGACATGGCCAGTAGCGCTGTTGTGAAATTTAGTAGATGAATTTGGATTTAAAGAATGTCTTAGGAAAGTGAGGAAGGATTGTTGCAAACTTTTTGAAATAAACTTTGAAAATGGTAAAAATTCGGTTGGAAGTATTAGATTAGATTAGAAGTCTGTGTAATCCCTCAGTCGTCCAGGCCTGATCCGTAGCAAAACACAAATTTAAATCTGTCAACTGGACAAATCTACAGTTCACTCCTACAATGATTTGTCCAGTTGACAGATTTAAATTTAATTTTTTGCCATTACATTCAGGAAGAAGAACCAAAGATGGCAATGTGCTGTTTTAAATGGCCTCAACTCATTAGCGCGAAATGCTAAAAAAGATCTTTTCTTTCACATTACTCCCTGAATACTGGACAGAAACGTTGACCGCATGATCAGTTCCGACCAATCAGAGAGACACCTGCAAGAGCGGAGCTAGCGCAGGCTTCGAGGGTTTACATTTTTTTGAAAAGTTTATGTTGTAAAAATAGAGAGAGGAATCCTTACAAAATCCAATCTTTGTGAAAGCTGTGGATGCCTTGTCAGCCGAACACAGACAGTTTGAATTCCCCCAAAATGCACTGTGCCCTATGGGAGAATTATTTCTGGGCCAGAGCCCCGGGAGCTGCAGGGCCTATGGAGCGACCACTAATCAATCTCGCACGGGGAAGAAGGGGGGGTGTCTTATCCAGTTCTTATTATACATCCATGTTTGTTGTACACAAAAGGAGTTAATGATGGCAATAGTGTATCAATAGCTACGCAAACTGGACAAAGCCTCTCATAATTACAGGTTTCGTAGACAACATAAGGACTGGGCATTTTCATCTCTAATTTCCAATGTTTTGGTGCAATATTGGCAGGAGATGTACTATAATTTTCCTGCCTAGTGTTTTTCTTCTGTAAATGCTCCCTGAAACCCAAAATAATGGGTCGCTTCATTTTGTAGAAATCTGGAATATTTCAATGCATTGATGGGCTAAACTCTTGTTGAAAAGACATATTCAATCCAGCTGTCAAAATAAATAATTCATTAAGAAAATGCACTCATTCTTCATCTAAAAATAAACATACACACCCACAACCCTCCCTTCATTTGATAAGATTGAATGCAATGAAATTATCCAAATGCTTGAACTTCTCCCCATCATTACGTTGCTGATGTGCAGGATCACTTACAGCATGAATCCTCATGTCTGGATCAGGTTTGGTGCAAAGCAGATTAGACGAAACAATATCAGCTCCATCAAATGAGGCTGAATTAAACTGGCACCAACAAAGCCACAAGTTCACGACACAGCCACTACATGCTCGTAAAAACAGGATTTGAGTTCATGGAGCTGTTTTCAGTGTTTTTAGTAATCTTCAAATCTTATAATTCTACAACTTTCACACCCTGACAAAGTGAAGACAAGTGAAGAAGGGCTGTACTTGTACTCAAATCAAAATCGCAATTTGAAGTTTTTGTTTGCAAATCGCAAAGGCGACAACAGTTATATAACACATTTTCCTCTGCAAGCAATTGTTATATCTTCTTTTGCTTAAAATCAGCTTTCCCAGTAGTTTAGACCTAAAAAACATGTTCTGAAATGATGCGATTTTAGTTTAACTCTATAGCGGCGGATGCCATCGTCACCGATAGATCGCGGTTGCGGATTTTCCATTACCGTAACTCCCAATTGTGCTCTCATGTAAATTCAAACGGCGTCTCAAAGCAGAGGCATGAGGCTCTTTAGATATTTTACTGTCATTACGGTAATCTGCCCATTGTAACTCGAAGATGACGAATGAGCGCGCAGGTGCCGCGGGGATTTTTCCAGTCGCTTATTCAATGAGTCAAATAAATAAAATCTATGGTCCTTGATGTGTTTAAAATGTGCACAGATTTTTTTTTTTTTTTTTTTTTTTATTGAAACGTATCTCAAATTGCTTACAGTGTTTGTCAGAAAAAATCGCAATTAGACAGACAAAATCCACTGTTCCATCGTACAAATAAGTTCAAGTGCATTAAACAGAAAAAAGAAAGGAAGGTCATCTACAAGTACATCACAATTCGATATTATAACATCCCAGTGCCAACTCTTACTTTGGACCAGTCAATAAAACACAAAGTAATAATTGCTGGGGGAACTATTTAGGCTATTTGCTTTCGCTTTGTCAGGCAATTATTGAGTGTCCTTAAACTCGCATGTGAACTTTGTGAGGGATTAACACTGACATAATACAAAGCCAGTGCAACAGACAGTGATGTGCCCATTAAAAGCAGTGTCCCGGGCTGCCGTTCCGCAAGCCTCACCTCACCTCACTCTGCGCCTTACATAACAGCACAGAGAAGCTCCATCAGCACCAGAACAAACGGCCCCGTAAAATGCCTTCTGACGCACAGCCCCCTCTGCCCGGGAGTGGACCAGTGCATCACTCCTGACCCACATGAGAAGGGGCCAACGCAACTGCACTGGTTCTTCTGCTGAGACTGATGCAATGGAAAATAAAGGGTGGGAAAAGATTAGAGATGCACCGATCCAGCGTTTTCAGTTCCGATAATGCAGCATTCTGTACTCCACATTATCTGCTCATACCTGCAGGGACTGAAAACAGCATTTATTTCCTTTAAACAAACATAAAATAACACAAAACTGATCAAAATGTGTTATGCAGCAGTTTTTAATCAATCAAATAACTACAGAACAACTTTGTATAAATAAAAATTAAAAAAATTATGGGCCAACTATGGTCAGTAAATAGTAATATTACATCAATTTACATCCAACCAGGATATCTGCTGATTCAGTATTTGGAAGAGATATCTGATCCATTAAGAAATTATGTTGTTTAAGGTATTCATGGGGAATAAAAATGAAATGCAAGATGGATATGTTTAATGCCATACTGTCGAGCAAGAAAAGTTACATTGTGTATCTTTATAAAATAACCTAGAATAATAAGTATGCACTTTTTGCATGGCATACTATCATTGTTTCCTTGAGCAAAACACCTCAGCCTATATTTGCCTATTTCTAGCAGTGTTGTATGTCCATCCCAGGGCAACTGTAGATTTATATAGAAGTTGCATATCACTTTCAGCATATGCATGTATATGTAAATAAGCCTAGAGAAGTGATATATCTGTAATCATTACAAAGTGTTTTAGGTAGCCACATCATATTATCCATGTACGTGTGTATATGCATAAAGGCTCATCTGTGCAACATCTGTTGGATTGGCCCAAGGCTCCTGGCTCCTGAGAAGTGGGTCACGTTTCCTGATGACGTCAAAAGTCCTTCTGCCTCTGTCGTTTGTGGAGTGGGGCCAAACCCACGACCACTGCACACCATTCCTCATGCCTACAATAGAAATGCTCTGTCCAAAACCAGGAGGAATCATGTGGGACCATTTTTTTCTGTCGTAATACTGATAAGTAGCAAAGTATCAATGCGACACCTCATAGTGTAAACATTAAAAATATTAGAGATGCACTGATACTACTTTTTCCAAAATGAGTACGAGTTTATTTTGAGTACTAGCCAATACCAAGTACCGATACTGCTACCGATACCAGACATTATTTTTACAGGGGTTCTATTACTATTTAGTATATTATCCAACTCATTATTATATTATATAATATTATATACATTTATCATTCATTTTAGTACAGGCTTTTCCACTGGAATACTTATTAAAGGGGCTGTTTTAAATTTCTACTGAAATCACTGTAGCTCTTCCAATATAATTTACATAATATCTATCATATCAGTACTTTGTCCTCACAGGCTCGCAGCTTTTAGCATAACAGTGAATGTTGTCTTGGCCACATGTTTGCACATATATATCTCTTTTAAAAGCTTAGAACCCACTCTATTCAGTCACTAAATTTGTTTGTCAATTACAGTAAATCACAATGCATTCACAAGCAAGCACTTAGCCGTGTTAGCCTGCTGCTATGTAAACACAAGAGCTGCACTGATATCCTCTGAACTATAAAAACCTTTAAGAGTGCTAAATATTTTTACAGTTCATGTGACAGTCACATATGATAAAAGCTGAGCTTAATGTGCAGAGCAGTTAAGCTTAATGTGCAGAGTTGCCTCTTTTATGGTCAACTCCTCACGGCTCAGAGCTCATTACTCAGCTGAGAGGGGAGCTGTCAAATAAAGACACACCGCAGTTACAGGCAGTTAGAGTGGTATCGGCTCTTGGTATCAGCAGCACATAGACAAGCACAAGCACCTGGTATCAGGCCGATACCCGATACTGGTATCGGTGCATCTCTAATTGAAATAATTATCAAGGAGCTCAAGTAGAAGAACTGAACACAGATATGAGCAGGAAAAAGATTTGATGTTTGTATAATGATGTCTTTCTGTCTTGAATAAACATCTAGCAGAGTAACAGTATTATGGTCATAAAACTCTGAGAATGTTGGGAGACCACAGGGAATGCTGAATGTAGGGCTGCACAATTAGGGAAAAATATTTACTTGCTATTTTCCTGACAAGAATTGTGATTGCAATTAGATTTATGTGATTTGTTTTTAAAAATAGGATTCTGTTCACAGTTCATATTTTAAACGTGTCCAGAAGAATTGACAAAAACACTGAAAAATGAACTGACTCATCACATTTTTTATGCAGAATAAGACAGGATATTTTGTTGTTTTTGGAGGAAATGATGGTACTGTACTTGCACACATTCAAACTGCGATTTCAATTTGATCATGATTCATCTTGCAGCCCTCGACAAACATTAGGTTGCTGGCCGTTTCATTGACCCATCTTATTGAAACAGTTTTACAAAGACACAAGTCGACCATAATCGTGTAGTTAATGTACATGTAAAGCACAATGAAACACCTTGAATGACAATATGACGAAACAACCAAAATCACTCTGGTATCCAATCACAATTACATTTTTGTTGTCATATACAGTAGCCCTGCACTAAATCAAAACCAGAGGAAGTTAAAGTTGAAGTGTAGATAATATTAAAGTGGAGGTGTGTGCAGCAGAGGTATGGTGATTATAATGATCTTTCCAGCCCTCAGGAGACTCGGATGTGCCCCGGGATGAATGCAGCCCCAGCAGCAGCTAATGGAAAACATTATAGAGATATATGTGTAACCTGAACTAGCCTACAGGACTAGGGCCATTAAAGACATGACCCTTTCTGTCTCCATCACATAGTTTAAAGTCATTATTCATTAGTGTCCATACCACCCCGAGGATACTCAATCGCATCAGATCTCTGAAGCTAAGCCGGGTCGGGCCTGGTAAGAACTTGGACGGGAGACCGCTGGGGATATAAGGTACTGTAAATTATACTCCTTGTGTATCATGTCTCCATTAACATTTAAACAAAATATGAAATAATAAA
Source organism: Periophthalmus modestus (assembly GCA_019594935.1). Taxonomy (NCBI): domain Eukaryota; kingdom Metazoa; phylum Chordata; class Actinopteri; order Gobiiformes; family Gobiidae; genus Periophthalmus; species Periophthalmus modestus. The sequence continues at coordinate 22,234,224 of JAIEZT010001390.1, read as the reverse complement.
TATGACTGTTTTTTTCTCTCACAGAAATTAACTTTGTAGCTTTAGGCCATCAAAATTTGGTGTTATTTATTTTTTTCATTTTTACTTTTAAGCCCATAAAGTTGTTGGACATGCCGTCTCTTACTTCACCTTTCCTAGAGTTAAACCACCTGCATGCCATGTAAAACCGTATATAAACAAATACGCTAATGCTTACTAAAACACTGAGGGCATATTGGCACAAAGGTTAGCAAGTTTGCCTCATAAGAAAAAAGTCCCTGCATCTACCAGGCTAGCTTGTTATTTTTTCACACTAAAAGGTCCTATATTACTCAGAACTGACTCTTGTGAGCTTCAAGTCATGTTATAATGTTGTTATCATCTCAAAAACATACCTGGAGTTGTGTTTTGTTCCATTCACACATTGAGTAATCCTGCTTTTTCAGTCTGTCAACATCTTCAAAGCTCAAAATGCTCTGTTCCACCTTGTGATGTCATGAAGAGGTAGTTTTCAAGTTAACCTTTTACCTTTTGTTCTGTAGAGATTAGTAATTCCAGAGCTGAAATTATCCAAATGATTATAGTAAAGATGTATGCAGTTTAAAAAGCACTTCCTGTATCACCACATGACATCACAAGGTGGAGCAGAGTGTTTTCTGTTTGAGAGAAGAACTAATTATGCAGGGTTTGTGTGTTAAACATAAGTGAATGAAACAAAACACAACTCCAGGTAGGTTTGTGATGAGGAAACAACATTATAACATAAACTAGAGAAATGCGTAATAAGGGCCCTTTAAGTTATTTCGTGAAAACTACAACTAATGAGGCCCATCTTTGTCGGTATGTTTTTTTACTATGAAATCAAGATGCACAGACGTTATAGTAGAGACACACACACATATGCATGGAGGATCGGCTGTTCTTTCCTATTGATTGTGAACCAGGATAAACGGATGTCACCTCCACAAGTCCACGTCAGCCCACAGACTGTTCAGTGTCTCCAGGCAATGTGCAGCTTAGGAGCAACAAATCAATGGACCAGGCCTGTCTGCTCAAGCATGAGGTACAGTGCTGAGAAAACACACTGGAACATACAGGGTTCGAGAAGGGTTGACAGAATGGGTCCAGTATGAGTTACTTCAACTTCATATGTATAAGGAAAAAGTAAGGTAATTGTCAAAGTTGTCCTGGTTTGGGTCTGGTTTTACCCCGGTTTAGTAATAATTATTACTTGGTTTGGAGGGATAGTACCTGTGGTATTATTCAAGAGGCAGTTTTTGGACAAAAAGTTGAGAAAAAACGTACAAAAATACAGGAAAATAGCGGCAAGCTCTAAAACAGAATATCTCCACCAATGTCATCACTGAAATTGGGAGGAAGGTATTTTTTCTGGCAGTGTAAACCTTCATTTAATAAAAGATAGGTGGTGTCATTTATTTTTATTTGTCGAATCATAACTATGGTTGCTAGGTAACAGTTCTACCACTATAAATGTCCATAGACTGTATATATAAATGGACATAGCTAACCAGGTTTAGTTCTGAGTTTAGTAATTTTGATTTAATCTGTGCAGAAGTGTCAACATAGCCGTAGTCAAAACATACTTACTAACTTTGAACAAATTTGGAAATTTTACTATTTTGCATATAGGGCTTTTCAGTGTTCAGTTTTTTATTTGATTATATTTTTGTCTTATTAAAAGCAAATAAAAATGGGTGGCCTGAACTTAAACAATACATACTTTTTAATACGAAAAATAGTAAAATGTCTTCCTTCAAAATCTGTTACAATACTTTTACTGACTGAAGATTGGCTGTGAACCTCTCCTAAGCATATTATTAATAATTACAAATGTCTAAATCTCAATTAATCTGCACAGCCCGTAATTTCACAATACAAAGCCTATAATACCGAGACTAGCAGTTACCGACTCAAATACGCACAAACTTGAAGTACTCCCTGACTCGTTTACATTTTGTGAAACCTTTGAAAGTGAAATTATATCACAAAGAGACAAGTATAAGGCTCACTATTCAAAGATACTTTTATATGTACAGTAGTTTATTCAACAGCAATAACAATTCAACTTAAGTAAATACTACATTTAACTTATTACTACCAACCACTTAATTTGAAAGCGCCGAGGACAGGCCCCAGCTGCCTTTTCCGACATTTTTCCGAAAGCAAGCACACTCCTCCAAGCCCAATAACATGCCATGAAATTCACGGAAATCTAGGAATACCCTCCCTCTCCCTCTCTCCCTCTCTCCCTCTGGCATCTTGTCCTCTCACCTAACAAGTCAAAGTCAACATTAAGTTTCAAAATAAAATCTATTATTTACAGCACTCAGCACATCAACGCAAAGAGAAACAGTTCTTCCCACCCATTTTACCATCCAACATAAATAAGTCACCACGCAATAACTTTCACTTTGCCGCGCCGCATGTCAAATCGAGCTTTACGTGGGGACAGGCTTATAAATAAAATGATTGCGAAACCGGCTACTGACGTCAAGAAGAAGTCATTTAAATGCATCAAGTTGAAATGTTGCAGCCATGTTCCGTGATGCACAGACAATACTAGCACTATGCTGGTCTTTGTAACTTAAAGTGCATGTGACAGGTTTGCATGTTTTTCTAATTATTACTTGGTTTAGTGGGATAGTACCTGTGGTAAGTGTTCAAGTGGCAGTTTGTGGACAAAAAGTTGAGGAGAAGAAGAGTACAAAAATACAGGAAGTAGTGGCAGGGGCGGCGCCAGACATTTTTGGTTGGAGGAGCTAAGGGAGTGCAAAGATGCTACAGGCGACAGCAGGACAGTGTAGAGTGTTTGTCCGCTGATCTGAAGGTTGGTGGTTCGATTCCAGCTCCCACAGATGAATGCTGTCATTTATGTCCGTGGGCAAGACACTTAACTCCCATCACCTCCAGTGTCTGTGTGTGAATGGGTGAGCGGTTTCTTGATGTAAAGCGCTTTCATTTCCTTGAAAGTGGAAAAGCGCTATATAAAAAAGTGACCATTTACCATTTTATTAACAATGGAGCCTGAACCCCGCCGCCACACTACCATGTTTGAGTCACTCTTATAAAACCACTTTAAATGCAATTAGGACTGTGTAGTTATTTATAAAACCTCATATGGAATTTGTTTTTATTGTAGTCTCATTTTGAACACTCTGAAGTTGCCATTTGAACGTTTTTATCGAGATGTGTAGTATGTGTCATGAAAGTGGGGCCTTTTAAACCTTCATTTAACAAAATAAAGGTGTTGTCATTCATTTTTATTTGTCTAAACATAACTATTGTGCAATTTAGACACTTTTTGACTGTTAACATTATGGTTGCTTATCACCACGAATGTCTATAGACTGTATATCTAAATGGACGTGGCTAAGAAGTGAGCATGAGCGAGCATGGCTCCACGCTGGCTCCGGCTCCTTTACATTAGAAAACGTCGCCCCTCTCTCTGTAACTGCTGCAGTGAACCTCGTCATTTTGGTCTTAAATTGTCTGTATTAACCCGACCTACATGATCCTGGAGTTTTTATATTTCACTATTGCATTACCTACAGGTTTGATTGACAGTGTTGCTAAGAGCCCGCTCCCTGCTAAACCAGCGGGTGCGGGTGAGAAGGGGTGTTACATTCAACAGCTTCGCTTCGGATTGGCTCTTTGGTTGCTATGATACTTGCAGTCAGAATTGCTAATATGCAGGTTTGCTCCAAATTCACCCCTATAACCACTAGCCCTGATGAGCTTCATTTAACTGGAGCCGAGTGTTATGGGTGACGTCACACTCCCTTAGTCCACTTCTTTATACAGTCTACGCAAATGTCATATCTACTGCTCCCATTCAACCAGGAAGTAAAATTATAATCTTCACCAGAATGAAAAACTACAAAAAAACAAGGCAATATTTTTACTAAAATCTACAAAATATATTTATGTAAGCTACGTTTTTGTAAAATTAGTAGTCTAACCTGTCAAATGCACTTTAATTAAATTTGACAGGAAAAAAAATACACCAAAATCATAGGACCACAGCGTTACAAGTGGTGAAATGACTCCACTGACAGATGTACAGTTTTTTTTTTTCTTTTTTTAATTTCAGGCCAAAAACATATTTAGCGAGTAAAACATAGCGTTGAATGGGGAACAGCGCAGGCCTTGTTGGCTGTAGCTGGGACAGACAGACCCATGGAGAGGCAGCAGGGCAGTGGGCAGAGATGGGAGGAGAGGGGGGAGGGCACCAGGTAGTTTGTAATAACAGAAATCTTTGCAGCAACAACTGACATAATGTTTGCAAGAATGTCGGTTTGATATTAAAATAACATTGCAGCACTAAGCTCATCATCTTGTCATTTGCCTGGTAAACGTAAATAGAGGAACAAACCCTATAGCGTCGGATGCTATCACCGCCAATAGACTCGCGGTTGCGGACTTTCCATTACCGTAACTCCGCAACCAATTGTGCTCTAATGTAAATTCAAACGGCATCTCAAAGCAGAGGCATGGGACTCTTTAAGAACTGAGCACATTAGACCATTATAGCTCGTCTAGACTTTTTTTTTTCTTTTTTTAGCCATAAAAACCATGTTAAAGGAAGTATCAGCATGTACTTTTGCCTTGTTTCACCCAACAACCTCTATTTTACAAACCCATCCTTATTTTTCCTTTGACACAAATTAACTGACTGGGAGAATCCTGGCGGCACCTGCGTTCTGATTGGTCATTTTCAAGGGACAACATAAGCACATTACCGTAATGACAGTAACATATTTAAAGAGCTTCATGCCTCTGCTTTGAGATGCCGTTTGAATTTACATCAGAGCACAGTTGGTTGCGGATTTACAGTAATGGAAAGTCCGCAACCGCCAAGTCTATCGGCGACGATAGCATCCGACGCTATAGAGTTAAAGTTGCACTGTGTAACTTTTCTAGACATGGTATTGTTTTGCATGGAAGGTTATGTAGTATGCCATTAAACTTTTGTATCTTACATTGTTCAATTATTCAAGTGTTTTTAATGCAAAAAGACTAATACCTTTAACAACATGCTCCACAGAGCTGACCTGTCACTAAGCATGATAGCGTCATCTACTGCAAAGCAAAAAAAGTGACATAGGGCACTAAGTTTAAACTCATCTAAGTGTGCAAAACCAGGACTTAACCCAGACTAAACTTGGACTAAACCAGAACTGGAACTACAATAGTTTAAAAATGTTCTCACCCTCATCTGAGCTTCCAATTACATGAGGACTGAGCATAGCCCAAAGGCAGGATTTGTGCTGGACTAAAATAACTCTACTCCTCTAGATCAGGAGAGTTTCAGAAACCCTAACAGATATCTGAAGACGCAGTGCCTTTTAACAGAAATAACTCATGAATACAAATCGGACCATACATGGATTGATTGGACAGGCTCTTTTGTGGAAGTTCAAAATGTTCCTGAATGTTAAATGATTCAGAACAGCTAGAGCGTGGCCTGCACTGCCTCTAATTGAGCAGAGGAATCACAATCAAAACTGTAGTAATGGGAAGCATATCTTAAACCAACAATTAAGATCGGTGAGAGCATTGAGCAAACAATACAGACCTTCACCAAGGCGTTGACCATATCTCGCAATTAACTGAATATCTTGGCAATACACTTGAAGGTGCACCATGCAACTTTTCACGTGAAGGGTCAGTCACCTGCTTGTCTCCATGGAGTTACTGTTATTGCTTCACCTGGAATATTCCACTGTGTAGCATTAACCCCCTTACATTACATATAGCACCAAATTAAGTAAAAGACGTACACTCGAAAAATACAACTTTTTTTGTTCAATGGCACTTTTTTAAATCTATCACTCAAAACTCCAAAACAACACAACAATTTGAGCAGCTCATTCTCTTTCTCCACCAAAAGCGATGCTAAAGTTACTACGCCAATTAACCAGGGTCACTTAGTTGTTTGTGTCAATTACTTACACACATTCTCCTGTCCTGACTGCAGATATTTACAGCATGGGAGGACCTCTCTCCCCCCTCCTGTGCACTTTTAGCTCGCCCTCTCAAACATGCACAAATACACATGTCCCGGAGGCCAATCAGAGTGTCCATTCATGACCTCCACACCTGGTGACAGCCTGGGACCATGCTGCGGGCTCGGGGCTGCCTTTGGAGGGGGTTAGGAGTGCTAGGGAGGGGGAGAGGAGCCATTGCTTTACCTGTAGCTACATTCTTGTCCATTTAGCAGCATGGAATGTGCCGTCATGTAAGGGAAGTCTGTGCGGAGGCGTGCTCCCGGTGTGATTGAAAAGCCCCTTGAGCAGGATAAATAAAGATGAAAGCCCGACTTGTTGCGTTCAGTTCCTTAAAGTGATGTGCTGCCATTCCACAGAACATGCATGGGACTATTAGCCTGCCTGTCTGATCAAAAGGTTTACAGTAAAAAATGTAATAACTCGGGATCTATGTTTTGCAGTGAATAGGGCTGTCGAAAGTATTGAAAATCAGAAAATGAATCGATATTATGGTTTGGAAAGCAGATCAAACATACTGTAACCACTTCCATTCACTTGCTCAATAAGGCAAGCACCGCTCCATCAGCATGTGGGCCAAGAACATTCTGTGCACCTCCATCGCTCTTCACAGCTTCTCTTAACACCCAAATCAGATACATACTTTTTTCACTTTTCATCATCAGAACATCCTCCAGTACACACAACAATGTCTGCAGCGGATGTTGAGGTGTTACTAATGCTTTGTGTGTGGGGCCCGAGCAGAGGTTCCAGCTGTGTTCTGTGTCTGACTGCTTTAGAGGCCCCTGGGTTCCTGCAGCTGGCAGTCATCACAGTCCTGGCTCAGCCGCTTACAATCGTCTGTCCATAATTTCCATGGTAATAGTGAAAGGAGCCAGGGAGAAAGTGATTATGAGGAGGTTTGGGGAAAAGAGAGGAGAGGTACTGTAGTTTGGATAGTGGGTCTCAACATGTGGTGCTGGTATGCCACGCGTACACAGAGATCATACTGTTGGTACTGTTCATTTTGTTGACTAAAATATTTCTTCATAATTTCTGTTAATGCCATTTTTTAGCCATAGCTGCCCTGGGACAGAAATGTAGTTTTCATATCACACCACCAGCCCCACCAGCCAAAATAGATGGGTAGATCACTATATTAATTTAAAAAATCTAGGGGTAATGTTAAAGCAGACATAGTATGCATGTTTCATTAATCCTGTTTACTAGCTTTGCTCTGAGGCTCACTCCATTTCAATTTTCCCTGGATTGTTACATCACAGGTAGAATTACAGAGGTGTCTTGCTCTGTCTTTAAGTTCATAAATCATCACCAGAGCATTTTTGCTGCCAAATCGTATTTGTTACAACTGCATGTTTATATTAGTATGTTGTTTAAATGGCTCTTAGCTCTTCTTTCTGCATCTTTATCGCTACAGAGAGAGCCCAATGAGACTCTCCTTTTCATGGGCGCCGTGTTTACAGAAAAAGACAAAAATATATATATATATATATGTATAAAAAAATAAAAAGGCTACATTGGTCAATTTAAAATATTAAAAACAGGTTTATCACAACATTAATAAAGTGCATTAGTCGCACCAATGTATCTAGTTTTGCATGTCCTTGAAATATATTCAATTTTTGGGAAACAAAGTAACCAAAAGCTTTTTTTTCCCATGTCAGTTGTAGTGCAGCCAGTTTTTAGACTTAGACAATCATGAGATGTTGTATTAAATGTTCCCGCCTCAAAGTTCAACAAACAAGTGAGATACTGAGGCAGTCTATTAAGTGCTCTCTTATAAAAACATTTTATTCAGTGTTGTTCTCTTCTGGTAGATAGCGATGGCCAACCTACTTTTTCACAGAGTGTACAGTGATGGGTTTTAAATTCATCACCTGTTATGAAACAAAAGGCTGAGTGAAAGAGTGGATCTAAAGATTTCAAAGTAAAGGCTTAAGTGTGTATGTATATTATATCTCCATAATCCAGTAAAGAAAGAAGGTTGCTTGAACAATGTATTTTCTGTAATTCAACAAGATATAAGACTTGCTTCTGTAATAAAATGATATTTTTAAAAATCTGTTAAACTGTCCACACTCATAAAGTCAGTAATACTTATATGCAGCCATGTGTGCAGGTAAGACAAGTGTCATGCCCAGGGACAGAATGACTGCAGAGGATGAGCTTTGAACCACCACTTTCAAATATTAACACGGAAACACAAACTTTCTTAAACTTCTGCCAGCATGATACAACAGCCAATGCAAGAGTACTGTATTTGGATTGCCAGCACAATCAAAAAGAGCCTATTTCATACATCTTTTTTTTTTTTTTTTCTGTACAATGCACTGTATGATGCTTTCACAGTTCTCCTCCTTTACATTACAAACAGCACTCTGGTTTTACTTTGTTATGCTTTAGTAAGTGATAGCAGCCTCTAATCTCCACCATAATAGATGAGCAGGCTGCAAGGAGCATCCATCACGCGGCCAGTTGTGTTTTATCTCTGAAATGTAATTAGGTAATGTGGAAAGAGGCGCGTGTGAGTGTCTGAGAGGTGTACTCCTGCCACTTTGTTTATTTTAACTACGTCACCATGTTTCCAGAAGTCTACCATGGTTTTTCTGAGAAGCACAGGGCACAGGCGAGCTCGCAGTTGTATCGGTGCCTGCTTAGAATATGTAACAATTTAAGAACGATGGTGTTACTTTGTGGAGTGAAAGGTGTGCTCTTGAGGTTGAAGTTTTGCCTTGAAAAGTTAAGTGTAATTAAAGTAGTGTAAACAGTTAAGTCGCCTTAGTGTCAGAAGCTCTTTTTGCAGTAACAAAGTAGTGTCTGTGTCTGAAGTACATTTATACATAAATTTTTTTTTTTCCTGCAACCTGGCTGACATCTGATTAATCACTTTGAATTGAGTTCTGCACATTTGTCAGTATGGGAAAAACTCTAAACTGAAAGCATTTGTGAAAAGAACTTTAAATATATGAACTCTCCAGAACACAGATATAACCCTAGAGTTATAAGCACTTTAATTCAACAATCTTCAGAGACACTTGTGCGCTTATAATGCTGCTACTTCCTCAAAAAACATACCTGGAGTTGTTAATATATGTTTGAGTAATCCTTTATTATTAGTCTGTCTATATTTCCAGAGCTCAAAATGCTCCGTTCCACCTTGTGATGTCATAAAACGGTAATTTTCAAGTTAACAGCTACCTTTTATCTTTAGTTCAGTAGAAATTGACAATTCCAGGCCTGAAATTACCCAAATGATTCTAAGTGAAGTGGTGCATGGTAGTTTAAAAACACAGAGGAGCACTTCCTGTTTTACTCCATGAGATCACAAGGTGGAACAGAGGTGTTTTCAGTTTGAGAACTCAGCGTAAATATGCAGGATTTGTGTGTTAAACATGTGTGAATGAAGCAAAACACAACTCCAGGTGTGTTTTTGATGATGACACAACATTATAACAGATCAGGAAATAGTGTAATACGGGCCCTTTAATATCGAAGCTCATTACATCAACGAACCGTTTTGCCATTAATGGATGAATTTCTACATGCTTCAAATTTGTACCGATTTCTCAAAATTCCATACCAAATTTCCCTTACACCACAGCTTTGTACTTCGTGTATGATATAACAAATAAGCCGTATTTCTGAACATTAAGCTAACAGAATTACAAAATCCCACAATGCATTAGCCCAAACCGCGGTGAGGTTGAGGAAGGGGGTAAGAGCAGGCCTGCTGTTGTGCCTGGCTACCAAACAAAACCTCCAATGACCTAGTTTCATCTCTACCCCAATTTATCCACACACTAACACTGCACGACTAACACAGGGGCTGAGCGGAGCGTAAAGCAGATCAGCCAGTCAGATCGCAGTTTGCATGTGCTAATATTATGAGGCCTTCCTTAGTGTTAAGTGCTCTAACAGATCATATCCGGTGCGCTTGTGTGTTTACAATACAAACAAGGCAAAGAGGAGAGGAGCGTGTAGGTAAAACATTGTCCGGCAGACTGTCAACAACCTCCCAGTGCCAAACGCCACTCAATTATAAACTATAGGGGGGAAAATAGAGGAAGAGGAAACATTTACAACAGTAAGGGTAATTGAGTTTGGATGCCAGTTCACAGGAAGCCATTAGGACGCAATGAATCTCTTTATCATGCACGTTAAGGAAGTATTTGTCTGGGATAATATCTGTGTCGAAGTTGGAGAGAGGACAAAGGCGGAACAATGGGGCAAAATGGGAGGGGCTTTTGAATGAGAATATTGGAAATCATGGTTCAAGTGTAAAATCTGAGAAATTATGTGGCATATGTATACAAGCAATTCAAGCCAGATGCACTTCTGGTGGATGGGAAAACTTAACCTAGTGATGCCCCAATGAAAAAAGTACGCTAAAATGGTCACTGTTATATAATTGCCTGGGACATAGCATTGCATGTGTAGCTAAAACCATGAATATGCTACTGTGCAGGCTGGTGGACACTCAAATCTTTTCAGTTAAGTGTGAGAAAAGAACCAACAAACTAAAATTTCCACACGTTTTCTTCTTCATCCTCCTCCTCTCCTCTTCCTCCTCATCGCACAGCACTATCTCTGGTCTAACCCTGGTCTCAAAGCAATCCCTCTAAGCACCAAAGATCAGCCGATAATGACTTTCTTTATTGCACTCCGATGAGCCGGACACTGCCGCTTGGGGAGTCGATACATGCCGGCAACACGATAAAAGGGAAGACTAGGAAAATGCTTTGAGGAACTTTGTAATGTTTTGCCTGCATTACTTGAGGATTTCTTGGATATCTCGCATTGTGGGGTAACAAGCTGTTATGAATGCTCAAAAGACGAGCTCTCCTCAGATTTTCAATTTCCTATGAACAAACACTAACAAATGAAGCCAATCTTTGCACAGCATGGTGGCTCGCAGTCTCCCCTCACGTCAAAAAGGTTCGACTCCCATGCTGCCTTTCTGTTCAGAGTTTGCGTGTTTCTGTCTGTGTCTGGATGGGCTTCCTCCTCTGGTTTCCCCCATCAACCCAAAGCATGCACAATAGGTAAAGTCTCACAGGTAAGGTAGCCCTGACCAAGACTAGCAGGAAGAGATGGTCCCTGAGCACTGCAGCACAATCTGCTCCTTACACCAGGTTCAACTCAATTTTATTTATGTAGCACATTTAAAGATAACTTCAACTGACCAAAGTGCTTCACATAAAAGTCAACAAAAAACAAATACACAGATAATATAAAACATAGGGAAAAACTATAACACACCAAGATATCCTGTCTAGCTACTATTAAATGCCAGGGAGAAGAGGTGAGTTTTCAGTCTAGTCTTAAACTGCGTTAACGACTCAGAGGATCTGACAGGCAGAGCGAGGCGCTGCCACAGAAAAGCCTTTCACCTCTGTTCTTACGCCATGGGGCAGAGCCAGCAGGAGCTGGTCAGCTGGCCTCAGGGCTCTAGGTGGAGTACAGGGCTGCAGTAACTTCCTCAAATATAGTGGACCCATAGAATGCACACAATCAAACACAATTTACAAAAATTACATTTTGAATCACACCAGAGTTGAAGGATGGGTCAAATGTAGATGACTCATGTCCCTACAGGGACAATAAATTGCACCTTAACCTTAAGCTACTCTTATCTCATCTAAGCCAATGTAGATCGTATTGTATTACATACATTGCACCTGTAATAGATAGATAGTGGAAAGAGGAGGCAGATCTCCATCTACAAACATGAACATGGGAAAACAAATGCCTCTCTATGTGTTATTTACTTTGTGAGTAAACACTTAAAGTTGGAGGCTTCACATGAAGAGCTCTCCAAGATGCAGAGATGGAGATAAAGTGAAAATGTTAAACCTCCATTACTCCTCCAACACTCCACCCTGACACAGACAACAGCAGGCCTTCAAACAGCACTCTTACACATGTACACGTTTCCTATCTCAGCGTGTAGGGTGGGAGGAAAGGTCAGAATTCTGTAGCAGAGTTTGGCTTTTAACAGTCACATTGCAGATGTTTTGATCAAGTTAACGGTTGATATCTTTATAATTACTTGGCCTGTCCACATGAAACAGAAACTGACAGCAAGTTCAAATAAACAATATTCGTTTTCCCACTTGAAATCATTACCTCCATTAACTTCATTTTCCAGTGACCCCTGACCTAGGATATTGTGACTCTATGGTGAGGTCGATGACCCTCTGAGGGACACCGGCGCCCCCTGTGTGTCACAGGATGATAGTGTGGGTCGCATCCAACTGGTTTGCACATTACAGAGCGCATAGGCAAGACACAAGACACAGTAAAGACTAAACATATGTCCACCATGTGTCTCCACTACAGCCCGCTGGTCAACTCTGCAGCCGTGCCACCAAGGATGGGAAAAGCTACTTCCTGTAAACCTGATAAACACATTTTACATGCCCAATTTTCTTCTAAAGCTGCTAAATAAGTGGATTAAGGTTGTAATCGTGTCAGTATACTTGTGGTTTAAATGTCATGGTCATAGCTGTCCTCCTTTGGGTTATGCTTTTTAGGACTGCAGTGACGGTATAAGCTCAGGTCTGGTTTAGTCCCACTTCAGGCCTGGAATAGACCTGGCTTAGATCTGGTGGGACTTGAAAGGCCAAATATTTTCTTAGGTGGTACACAATCAGATCTAAGCTGCAGTTTGAGTTGGCACATTATCAAATCTCAAAGGCAGCTATTATTTATTTAGAATGTCCTCTGCAAAGGACAAAACCTCCTGTCTTTTTATGGAGAAAAAACTTGTACCTTTAGTTTAGATCTCTACAAACATGTTCTGAAATGCATGCCTCTTGTATTAGTTCATTAGTTTCAGTCTTCTCTGAAATGTTAATGCTCCTGGAGTCGTTCATAGTCCTACTTTGTAAAAACTGTATCGCAAATCTTATATTGTCAGAAAATTTGCCATTTGATTTTTTTTTTGCCTTAATAAATGGTGCTGCTTCTGCAAAAACACTGACTGCATCTCTATGGGATGCGACGTAAATGTTATGTAATTCGTCTTTGAAACGATCATATCAAAAAGCATTTTTTAGTCTGTGTGCTATTTTATCTACTCTTTCAAAGCGGTATAGGAACACGAGATCTACTTAAGAAGACACAGTGAAATCATTACATTATTGTCATCATTATTGTTGTATCCAGCACCCAAGGCCACTACTTGTGTTGACTAAGAATACATCGCAGCTTAATCCTTAAACCACCTAATCCATCCAAAACATATACATAATGAATGAGGCATACGTCAACAACACATTTGCGAGGCACGAATGATAAATGTTTTACACCATTACCACTTCTGTGTGCGAGATGTCGTCAGCACACTGTAAAAATCATGAATATTTAAAAGACCACATCCTATCTACTTCCGAGCCAAATCAATTCTGCAGAAATAACTTTACATTTGAACTTGAGTAAAATTAAACCTAAATCTCACTGAAACTACAAACTACAAAAAGACACAAAAAAAAGTTAAACAACAACAACAAAAAGAACACATCTTATCCATTATCCCACTTACCATTCAAGTGGCTGGGGCTTCTCATTTAAAAGCAATTATGGATCACTTCTAAACCTGATGCCCATTCACACCTTAAGCACTGCCACTGATCCAACAGTCCATAATAGTCAGGAGATGATTTGGTCCTGCTTATAAGTGACACCCTATAAGTCCTAAGCACACACATATAACACACTTGTCCCATGCAGCTCTAAGAGGCTTATTGGCACTATATAGCATCAGCAATGAAACTCAGGTAACTCAGTATCTGATAAGATATGCAGACATCATAAAAGCATATTAGTGCACACTGCATCAAAGACAATCAAATAGTAATGAGCTGAATCACTCTGTCCCCAGCTTCCCCCTGCTTTGAACAAGACTGCAACACAAATGTGCTCAAAATTGTGTTACTGTGCTTTCTAATCATTTATGGTGTTATGCCACATTTTGTTTTTTGTGTTTTTAGTGTTTTTTTCCATGCATGTTTGTATTGTTATAAATTGTATAAAGAGGTTATATTTGATTTGTAAATTATTCCTAAAAGAGGTGTTTATGCAGTGTTTATTTGTGACACGTGAAAGAAAATATTTAAAAAAACACTTTCGAAATTCAATAATGATAACAAGAACAGAATGTTTCAACCAAACCACCAGAATCCGAGCCATAACGGCTCCATCCCCGTCTTGGACACAAACTGTCCCGTGCTTTTCCCTCTCAAACAAACAGCAGAGAAGTGCGGGCTGGTCCTACCTGGTCCCGCTGGATGCAGGGCAGAGACGTCCTTCGGTGGGACTTGCTGTTGTTGTGACTGTGGGCCATGTCTGTGGAGATCACAGAGCTGGACCTTCTGCGCCTTTTAAACACAGGCACCTCTTGAGTGGCCCTCGCGGGGGTGCAGCCCTCCTCGTGCAGTGTCCCGGGTAGTAGCCTGTCAGCATACCTCGCGAGCAAGATGCCCAACACTCCCAGCAGGTACGCCACGTATGGTCTCCACGCGGCGCGCACTTTGTGGAGTGAAAACACGGATAAAGTCCTGGCCACGCTGAGGAACAAGATCACGGAAATGCCCTGGTTCAGACGCACTACCATCAGTGCGCCTGCGGCCACGCACGCGAGCACGACCACGGCCGTGCCTGGGACCGATAGAAGTGGCTCATGTGTCCCGTCTAAAAGAGAGCACGCCGCCCCTTCGGCCAGGTGCCACAGGGTGAGCAGCGCGAGCACAGTGTGGAGCAGGACCCCTCCGCGGAACAGGAACACCCCCAGCCAAAAGAAGGCACATAAGAGGCTGAAGAGCGGCGAGAGCGCGCTCCAGCAAGTTTGGATCAGCTCCGCCACGCAGCTCGACACCAAGTGAAGGACAGAGTGAGAGCGCGTGCTGTGCTCAGCCCTCCACTCTGCACATCTGACCAGAAGCGCGAGGCACGCAGAGAGCGACCCGACGCACAGTGCCACTTTGTGAGAAGTCCATACTCGGGACAATGGCAGCCTGAGCCACTGCTCGTGCGGGTCTGGGCTCAATGGGACAGCACGTGCTTTAACGTAACCGTTAAGGCTTTTGTCGTGAGCGGCCCTACAGTCACAGTCCGCGGGCATAGCCATCACTCATGACACAAAAGAACCAGGAGGAAGTGTTTCATGTGGTAAAAGCAGGTTCTAGACAGAAAAAACATGTTTGACTGGACTCTGAAAAGTCGCGTCTCCTTTACTCACTGGCCACGCGTCCCGTCACAGGGATTCTTTTGATTCACTAGGAACATAAAGGAAAAGTCAGATGTTACAGATCTAGGACACGGATGGTTCGCACGCGCACACTCGCGCGCGTCCTCCTGTGCCCCTCTTTACACCGCGGCTCTTTGATTCCTGTCATGTTGTTTTCTTGCGGCAGCGGTAACGATAAAGGCTGGAGTCCCCGCAGGACGTCAGCGTGCTCCTTGTCCGACCTTTCTGCTTCATGCGCCCATTGTGTCCTCCTGTTGTTACTTTCCAAGATGCCGATGCCCAAACCAAGTGCGCGTGAGTGGCACAGGCGATGTTTTTCTATTGTTTGTTAAAAGAGTAATCCCAAAGTGTTGTCACAACACGCGCTCCAACTGTCCGCTGTGTCTCTGAGCTCATTCACACCCTGAGTCCCGAATCTAACACGGAGCAGAGATTGCAGCAGCGTCAGATGCCTGCTCTGCCAGCCCAGCAGGCGTTGTCCTCCACGCTCAAAATGAGACACATTTGGTTTGGTTTCGAAATTTTCCAAATACCTGAAATGTATTCACACGTCAAACTGAAACATTGTGCCTCTAGTTCTCAGATAGAAGCCACGTGGAAACTTAGTGTCCTGCAATCGCACAATTTAGGCTCTACGCTTGTCGTTTAAAACTTGATTGGGCGTTTGTCTTAAGTGTGTGTAATCCCTCAGTCTTCCAGGGTTTGAGATGATCATATATTAAACCCCAAGAAGACTAGATAAACAGTGATACACAAATATGTAATTATGGCCTTTGTATGTGTGGTGTATTGATGACACACTGAATGTGTTCACAGCTCGTATGACATCCCTGCATGTCCTGAACCTCTCCTCTGGGATCACACATCTGACGCACAACTGTCTTCATGTTTACTGGAACACAAAGTCGTCCCAGCACATACACATTTGAACATCTGCTTCTTTTAGATGCATACATGTTTAATCTCTGACTTTAAATATGAGATCACAACTAGAACTGAACAGAGACAGACGTGCAAAGGTTAAGGGTTCATGGTATTGGTTTTTCTGGATGTTCCGCACTATGGCATTAAATTTATCATGGAGACAAGGAGTTGGCAGCACCGGGCTGAGTTGCAGGTCAGATCTGTGGAGAGGAGATCCAGTTCAATAGAATATGTGTGTTTCCAGGTATTTTATGATTAAGGTCAAGGTTTTACTTTATTGGTACCAACAGGTAAATTTAGTTCGGCATTGTGTCAGCTCATTCATTCATTCACGTACATAAACATCTGCATCTGGAAAAGTCATACATATATAAATTAATTGTTCAGGGCACTTATGGGTGCTGCAACAAAGGTGCTTTTTTGCGCTTGATTTTACAGGGTGGTACTTTAAAGCTCCGTCCTGATAGGAGCAGTTGGAATTCATAAGAGGATGGGAGTGATCTTTTAAAATGACCTCTGCCAGTCTCTGTACCTGCCTAGAGTAAAGAAACGTGGATAAAGTCAAGACTCCAGATCAGATAGCTTGTCCATTTTACCACCCGATAAAACACTTGAAACTTGAATAAATCCAAGACAGATATGTGTGAAGAAGACATATTATGCTTTAGTATTAAGCTACATTTACAATTACATGTTTTAATCAGTAAAAAATGGCTACACGACAAGTTTAACAGTGTGTAATGTTTGGTGTCTCCCCATTGTTTCGTGCTCACTTGTTAACCTGTGTAGTAGCATGTTGACAGGGCTCTTCCCACGCAGCGTGTCCTGTCTGCAGAGTTTAGCAGAATCCTGAGGGAGTGGGGCTAACAGTGCACAGTGATAGGAGCAGGAGGGGCCAGGCCGGTGTCTATCACACAGCTACATCAGAGGGCACCGGACAGCTGTCTCCACTGTTTACAGCACAGGATTTTACAGGTCCTCTGTCCCCGGTGCTGTTTTACTGAACGACTACAACTTTGTTCCACAGTTTATTTGAATGTAATCAAAATGTCTTTTAAGTGAAGGTAAAAGCAGGAATTATAGTGACTTTATGAGCTAGCTGGGTGTGTAAAAGTGCCCTCGGTATCTTTTCAGGTGAAGGGTATTCATGGAAATATTGCTTTGCCTGGAATGTTCCACAGTATTGAATTAAGCTAATATTGCCTATATTGTATTTATTTAGTTATTCCAGTTTTGAAGTTATGCATCATACTGAGAGCCGGCTCGCCTCCACAGATCTGACCTGTAACTTGGCCTGGGCGTGCCATCTGTTTGTCATGGAGATAGATGTGATACTGTGGAGACAAAGCAATATCTTCAAAGACAAGCAGGTCGTGGATCGTTTACCAGAAAAGTTACAGAGTGTAGCTTTAAGTCTTTACTCCAGAGGTGCCTAAACCTTTTTATCGAGAGCCACATCTCAAAACATATTCGAAGCAGAGGACCACAGACCCTGATCAATGCAGTGCGGTGCTTTATACACAGTTTTGACAGAGCTGCTGTGTATTAATAAGGCTTGAAACACCTTCATTTTAGGTCTGTATCACACTGCAATGTGATGTTTGAGGATATAGTGGTAGAAATAGTTTAATTTGCTGTTAAAATTACTGCTTATGATCAATTGGGCCGGTTCAGCAGGAGGCCTGAGGGCCAATAAAAACTGACCTGAGGGCCAGCCACATTTGGCCCTCGGGCTGTAGTTTGGACACCCCTGATTTATTCAAACAGTTTTCAATTCATCTTAAATTTTGTACACCAAAATGCAAATTATTTGTTAAATTTAATGAAAAAATAGTACTTAGGACAATTATTTAAAATTGTACTTTGGACAGTTCATTCATATTTACTAAACCTGTAGTAACAATATGGAACTTATACATTAACAAGCTTCAGTGATGGAAATGTGTTAGCAAATGAAGCTAACATCTGTGTATGAGAAGCAATACTTTCCAGTTCAACTACAGTTCACCGCAGTTGGGCAGAGTCTGTGTAGCCTCTAGCCTGGGATACACTCTGTGAAAAGTTCATCATCTCCCTATTCCCCAAACATATCCAAATGCCATTGTGAAATAGCCTGTAAGAATTTTAACAACTGTGCACTGGTCACGTAACAGCACTGGTCTATTTGGACACACGGCACGGTTCATTGTAAAACAGGAATTCTTATGAGGTGCAATCCATCAAGCATCTGGTTTGGATGTGGTGAGGGGTGCTGACCTCTGCGGCCTCTAGGGGTCAGAGCTGACACTTCTGATGCATAGTCACTCCCAATGAATGTCTCAGGGCCACTTCCTGTGGAGCTAAGGACTTCAACTCTGCAGACAGTGTCACCTATATGTCCAAAGTGGTGGAGGTTTAACCATTGGAATAATAGTCTGGAACAACTGGGAAGAAATATGCTTATGTATTTCTGTTAAAGCCCCACTGAGTCACCTTAGCCAAAAATAGATAGCTTGTGTATGTTTTATTGGACTGAACTGGAATTGCATCTCCACAAACCTGACTGAGGGCCTGTTTGTTTTCATGGATATGTTCCTTTAGCTGTAATATTCCACAGTATGGCATAAAACTCATCTATTTCCAGGGAGAATGTGCTTCTTTAAATGAGATATCATAGTGGCAGGACAGGAACCTTTCAAACAATAGGTCCATATGATACTTAAACAACCTATGTTGCTATGGTTATGGGAGTCCTGGTCAAGAATAGGCTGAACTTATTGCAGTGGTTTTAAGCAGGGTGTAAAGTGGACTCTAGACCAGGAGTGTCCAAACTTTTTAAGGGCCACATATAAAAACATATAAAAACACGGACAAAGCTGAAGGCCGATTGAGGGCCACAGACTGGTCACCAATACAGTGAATACTTCAAATCTGTGTTATTATTACAAGCTAGAATGAGCCACTAGACAAGCTACAAGCTTAGACTGAGCCACTAGACCTTTTCATGTGGGACTCACTAAATATTTTGATATGGGCTTCTTAAAGTAGATTTTCAGTAATATACAGTAAAAAGTACTGTTTAAGGTAACATGGACCAATTCGCCTGGAAGCTTGAGGGCCGAGAAAAATTGGTCTGAGGGCCACAGTTTGGGCATGCCTCCTCTAGACAGTTAACATAGTCCAACAGACACCTTTTCCTTTTCAAATTCTGAGACAAGAGCACATCAGGCCTGTGCTGTGCAACCTGCTCCCTGTTTCATATCAGGTGCAATTAAAAATGTTACTGATTGTTTTTAAATGTGTGCACTCTATGGGTCCACTTTATTCGAGGGAGATATTGCAGCCCTCTACACCACCCAAAGCCCTGAGGTCAGCTGACCAGCTCCTGTTGCTGTTCCCAAAGACAGGCTCAAGACCAGAGGTGACAGAGCCTTTTCTTTGGCAGTGTCCAGACTATGGAACAGCCTCTCTCTGCCTGTCAGATCCCACCTCTTCTCCCTGGTATTTAACCGTAGCTAGACAGGATTTCTTGGTGATTCATTGTTCTTTTTATGTGAAACACTTTGGGCAAATGGAGTTGTCCGTCTCTGGTCTCAAAATGCTTGTACAAATTATAAAAATATAGTTCCTCAAATGTGTGACTGTGTATGGCTTAAATAAAAAGACCACAGCAGACACGTGTACATTGCGTTAGTCAGTGGTGAGCAGTGATTGATCATCAGTGCAGAGAGCAGCAGCCCTTATGGCAAAACTCGGACTGGGGCCAAGTTTCCACTGAGGAGCCTGGTCACTCACAAACACAAATACCAGTGCTGTCCCATACACACGTGCACACGCATACACGCACACACACACAGATACGCACATGCACTTTTATCATATCACTGTTGACACCAAGCAGCGCCCAGGGAACAGGGGTTTTCCTATTGAATGAGAGAACAGCCCAGATATTTGACCCATCGATCGCATTCTGATGGGAAATTAGGCTCCCATACGATCCCTCAATAGATCTTGGAACAAAGTCTGAAACTGAATATAACCCAGGGTCTTTCAGTATTGCGCACGATTTAAGTAGATGAGGGAAAGTGTTTTGCCAAGAGAATCCCAGCAAACACAGGGAGAACATACAAACTTATCTTGAAATGTTATGGACTGTGATATGAAGGATAGAAATATATATCATATTGCTGTTTGAGTATCCAGTACTTGACTTGTTCCATATGCCACCAGGTATCTATAGTCAACAAATTCCATGAACCTTTATTAGAAAAAAAAAAAAAAAAATCTGATCCACCACCTGCTTGTCTCCCTGGAGATATTACTCTGAGCCTGCAATTTTTCACAGTTTGATATTAAACTTGTATGTCTTGCATGTATCCAAACAGGTGTTTTCATTGCTAAAAATATTTTCTTAATACGACAGGGCTAGCCTCTCCATAACTCGGACTAGTAACTTTCCAGCATTCCAGGCAAAGCAACATTTTCAAGGTGACAAGCATGTGCCGGACCACCAGAAAAGTTACATAGTGTCTTTAAATGCCAGACTTAGAGCCTCTTGCACATACACATATAGGATAGGTCCCATTATGCACATTCATGTACGTTTTTCTCTGTGAATTGTGTGGTGGGTTTGCATCAGGAGCTAATATTCTACTCACTGGTGGGCGGGAAAACGCCACGGGCCCAGGAAGAGAGAGAAAGAGAGGGGAAGAAGAGGGGAAGAAAAGAAGAGAAAATTGAAATGCTGCCACAGATGAATAATGTAATTGTAAGGTCTAAGTGAGAATAGAGCCTCGCGTTTTAGCACAAGTTGGAAATATATGAGTTTAGAGATTTCAGATCAGTGTGTTCAAAGCAGGTTTCTCAGTGCAGCTCGCTCAGACAGAGAGCTGGTGAGATAGGGGATGGGTTATGTCATTCACACGTGGATAGTCTAATAGTGTTAATAGCGCAAATGCCGGTCACTTATGGACATTATGAGGTGAGGAAAAAGCAAGTGGGGAAAAGGTTATGTGAACAAATGAGAAAAAAAGTGACAGTAGTGGCAAAATATAAAAAAATATTGATGCTTTTTCAGGTTAGTATTAAAATATAACAAGACTAGATCACATGTAAATCACAATATTGATCTAAAATAAGTTGACTTCCAGTCCAAAACTGTAGAACAGGGGTGTCCAAGCTATGGCCCAGGGGCCTAATGCAGCCCTCAGACCAGTTTTTATTGGCCCTCAGGTCTCCTGCTGAACTGGCCCAATTGATCATAAACAGAACTTTTAACAGCAAATTAAACTATTTCTACCACTATAACCTGAAACATCACATTGCAGTGTGATACAGACCTAAAATGAATGTGTTTCAAGCCTTATTAATACACAGTGGCTCTGTCAAAGTGTGTATAAAGCACCTCACAGCACCAGTCTGTGGCCCTCTGCTTCGAATATGTTTTGAGATGTGGCCCTCGATGAAAAGGTTTAGGCACCTCTGGAGTAAAGACGTGACATTTTTTTACATACATGTCCTGGAGATATACATTTTCAAATGATTACAAGTAAGTACAAAGAAGTGAGCGGAGATAGGGGGTAGGTGAAAACAGGAATTTTCTGAGCATTAGCCTCAAATGCAGGACAATGCAGGATTAAGCATGCAAGAATCAGCTGAAATAAAACTTAATGAGGGAATGCCACTATAATAAGTTAAAAGCTAATGAAAGGTGATCTCGCAAGTGTTAAATTGCAAGCAAATCGTTGTTTGTGTTGTTACATGCGTTGTTAAATAAACAAGGGGTATTTATTTGAAACTGCCCCTGTGGAGTCAGTTTTGCATCTTGTACTTCAGTTGCGTGTTTTCACTAACACTATGCTTATTCAGTTGGGGTGGAAACAGATCCTGGCTAATGTGTTTCACGGCAACTTTCCAAAGGCCAAACGCTAGAGCTTCATCATCAGGACCAATCAAACAGAGTCTTGTATATATACACAGCCAGTCTAAATCTGTGGAACATCCCTGCTCAGCTTGGGTTATAGGTTTAAAACTGCAAAACCCCAACTCTGAGCTAACCACTTCCAACATGTGACAAATACAGAAAACACATACAGTTTGAACTTTCAGGCAAATAAATGATTTTTGCATGTAATAAATAAAAATGTGTTTGGCCCCAGTACAGATATATTGCAAAAGCAGCTCTTATGGTCAAAATCCATCAAATTATAAAGCGTTTTTATCGTCTGTGAATCAGGAAGTACTGTGGTTAGCATGCTAGTTGTTGTTGTGATGGCAAAACTCCACTTTAGCCTGTGTAAATTGTCGAAATGTGTGTATAAACTCAACACAATTAATAGGAGGAACAAGTTTGGACCACTGCAAACTGTTTTTAAGACGGCATGAATCAGATACAGAGCCTTTTGTAAGCTATACTTTGTAAATCAATAATTTACTGGGTTACATAGCGCAGTGAACAAAAATAAAAGTATCCTAAAATGGCATTTGATCTAGACAACAACCTTACATGCACCAAAACAAATATGACTTAGGACTTCCTGTTCCAAAACTAGTTTCTCCAGTCTCAACAAACTCATAAACCTCACACATACCTGGTGTCAACTCCACCTTTACTTCAACTACTTGTTTGACAAATTTAGATCCGTGACATTTATACTTAAAAAATTAGGTCCAAAATTACGACAGAATGAGAGAAAACAGAACACAAGTCCCCTTTCCAAACCACAGACTCCCTTCCGATCACCTGACGATAGCATGTTTTGTACCTTATATTTGGAGGCTTTTAAGCTGCCATGTACCCTGTCTGTTTTATCCTGGTTGCCATCACAAAGCAGGCCTGCTCTTGGACTACAAGTGTGTGGTCCCTAAAGAGGAAACTTGCACACTCTCCTCATGTCTTTTCCTTCTCCTGTCATCATCAGCCCATACTGTAAATAAAGACTTTTAAGGCAAACTTTTTGGAGAATACAAAGCATTTCCCCCCTCCGTCCTGCCTCCATCGATCGGGGGCGGGTTTTAAAAAAGCTCTCATTAAAACGTGCAGGAGGAAGGAAAAAGTGTGGCGCTTTATTTAGTCTTGCCAGTGGTGCTTTGACGTCACGTAATGGAGAAAAGGTTGTCTTAAATAAACGCAGTGAAATGAGGAGACTCTCCAACAGCTTACAGTTGTCAGGCGCTTAAGCCGGAAAAACGTAAACATCCTCACAGCTCCAGTTTTGTATAACATGGTTTAATTAGTTTATGAAAAATGAAAATTTGAAAAGTTTGGTATGGCCATGCTACCTGTGTATCTCATTCAATTACAGGTGTTTTTATTGCTAAAAACATGCTTTCTTACTGTGAGAGGGCTTGCCTCACCACATATCTGGCCTGTAATTTGGCAAGGAAGCAAGGAGGCAAGGAAGGACACATGGAAGCAAAGCGACAAGAAAGGAAGGAGATGAGAAGGCAAGGAAGAAGGATGTGAGGCAGGGACGCAAGCTTCAAGTAACACCAAAAAGACTGGTCATTTCAGTCTTACTTGTTACTAGACAATTAAATAGTAGGCGTGGCAATAGTGCAAGACCGTACTGAGTACTGAGGTACTTAAAGCATGTAACACACCAACATGACTTGTAAGGCAGAGGCAGATATAGCAGTACACTGGACTATAGCAGAGTCTAGTTCACAGTTACGGCAGCTGTGGGGAGTTGAGGGTTATGGGGGACCTAGGTGGAAGGAGCGGGGAGGGGGGGCAGTGCTCGTAGAAGAGTCTGATTACCCGGGGGTATAGGCCGTAAACCATTCTAGTAGTTATAGCCGAAAGTGACCTGTACCTCCAGAAGGCAGCAGGTGGAACAGGCAGTGTGCTGGAGCGGTCCCTGAGGACGTTGTGAGTCTGGAGCAGGCAGAGGGCAGTGTGCACAGTGGCAGTCTCCGGGAGGTTGGACCAGGTGATTTTTCCAGTGGTTTTCATCACCCTCTGGAGTGCCTGCTTTTCTGCCTTAGTGTAGCTGGAGAACCACACAAGCAGACCATACGTCAGCACATTCTGAATGGCACAGTTGTAAAAGTTTGTCATGAGCCTCAGGGGGAGTCTCTTCAGCTTCCTCAAGTAGAAGAGCCACTGCTGAGCTTTCTCTACAGCAGATGTGATGTTTCTAGATGCATTGGAGAGGAGTACTTCGTCTCCAATGCATCTCTATTGATGTTCAAGGGTGCATGACTTGCCACTTTACGAAAATCACAATAATTTTCTTTAGTTGCTGTTGTTTTTTCTATGCTATTTTGCTTTATTATGATGTGATTAGTGTGGAAGAGAGCAGAACAGTCATGTGTGTAGAGGGTGTACAGTAGTGGTTTTAGTACACACCCTGCGGACACCTGCGTTGATGTAGATGGTGGATGAAATGTGCTCACCTACTTTGACACACAGAGCAGTGTCCAACTGCATAGTGAGCTGTTCAGTGCAAGCTACAGCTACAGCAGGAGTGTTTGGTAGATTGGTATTAAAGGCCAACTAAAGTCAATGAAAAGGTGTTCCAACAGAGTAGGAACCACAATAGCAACGGTGAAGGCTGTAAGGAAGGAAGGAGGCAAGGATGCAAGGACACAAGGACGGAAGGAAGGATACAAAGAAGGAAGGACGTAACGACAGAAGGGTGCAAGGAAGAAAAAGGACACAAGGACGCAAGGATGCAAGGACGCAAGGAAGGAAGGATGCCTGTACGCCTGTAGTCAATGAGGCATGTGACACCGGCTTGTGTAGAAACAGGAATGACTTTAAAACACGCATGGACGTGGGTCAGGTAAGGAAGCAAGGATGCCAGGAAGCAAGGACACAAGGAGGGAAGGAGGCAAGAAGAAAGGAGGCAAGGAAGCAAAGAAGGAAGAAAAAAAAGGAGGCTAGCATGCAAGGAAGAAAGATGGAAAGACGCAAGGAAGGAAGAAGGCAAGGAATGACACAAGAAAGGAAGCAAGGAGACAAGGAAGTAATGAGGCAAGGAGGCGAAATTTCTGATGCTCATTACTGTTGAATTTGCATGCTTAAAGATATATATGTGCTAAACACTGAAAAGGTGAAAAATGTATTTTTAATTTTTGAACACATTGAAAATGCACTTAACTACTATTATTTAAAATTTCTGAAAATTTAAAAACAATTCAAACTATTGTGATCTTCCATATGTTTGACACTGGTTTAAAACTGTAACAGTTCATGGATTTAAATTTTGCCTTTAACATTTTAGCAATTATTGTAAACTAAATTGGGCTATTAAAAAATCTACCTATAAAGCAATAAAAAGGCAATAAGCAAGATTAACATTAAGAACCTAAGCACAAAGTAATAACTATGACATTTAAAAAGACCTCTTCCTTCACTTGCCTCATCCTTATTACATTCTCCTCCATTTATTTTTTCCTAAAGCGCACATGGCATGCCACTTCCTAAGAGGTGTTTTTTAAAATGTTCATTTGTGTGTTGTTGAGGTCTCCATGGCGATTGACTAAAACACAACCCAGTCCGTTAGCAGCGGCTCAGCTAAGCCATTTGACTGGATTACATTGCAAATACTGCGTTTCATTGGATATAAGAGGAGAGTTTAATTTAGCACAAGTGCCTTTTTATTCACTCAACACAATTCACTGTTATAAAGTTTGATCTCTAAAGCGCTGATGTAGGGCCCTTGTTAAAAGCTAGTGTCCTCTCTTTTGTTTGGAGCTAAGGAGATTCAGTTGAATTTACAGGAGCGTGAGTGCCCCAGGACACAGTGAACACAGGGCTGTGTCAGTAGTGTTTATAAGACCTGCTGTACCACACTGCCCTTTAAAGGAGAAGCCACCGAGACACATGAGGGGGTTGAAGTCATGACAGGAGGTGAAATATACATTTGGAGAATGGGCCCTAGTTTGTTGAAAGCAAACATTTTAAGGAAGAGTTCATAAAATAGAAAACAGATTTAACTGATGTTATTTTTCCATTTTACCATTAACATCCACAGTGTTAATGCTACAAAATGTGTGAGTGGCTAATGCTCCCGCCTCACAGCAAGAAGGTTCAGAGTTTAATTCCCAGGCTGCCCAGGCATTTCTGCATGGAGGTTGCACGTTTCTCCCCGTGTTTGAGTTTGTTTTCCTCCGGGCACTCCAGTTTTCCCCATCAACCCAAAACATGCACTACAGGTAAAATCCTCTAGCTAAGGTGGTCCTTGTCATCTGCAGTTGACCCATCCTTCAATGCCACTGGGGCAACCTGTCAGGAGCAATGTCACAGTGGTATTGGAGGATGGGTCAAATGCAGAAGACAAATTTCCTAACACACTTGGAGATAAGGCAGAGGCCCAGAGTACACACATAGTACAATATAGGAAAAGCGTGTAGTCTTGGCTGGTCAGGCTATTTTTAGTGGTTGATGATGGCTAGAAGTAGCTTTTAAAAATATCAATCATTCTTGAAAATTAGTTGAGTCAGTATATTCAATGGAAAACCACAGAAAACAAAAAAAACGGGATAAATAACAAATAAGTGTCAAAAACGTGTTGTTGTATGATAATTGTTTTCTGCTACTACATTGTGTTAAGTTGTTACCACCCATATCTAAAACACACATTTGCCCTCAGCATTGCCCTTACAAGAGTTTGCGTAGCACTGAGCTTGCACTGTGCTGCACCTGTGTGCTGGAGGTAAAACAGCGGACATTTTGGCATCTGCAGTCTCCTCTGTGTCCTTCCTGATCTGCACTGGCACACTCCCTCACACTGTCCCCGGGACGTTTTACTGTGTCTCACCCCAACTTCTGCAGAGAGAAGAAATAAATCACAACTTTTACTCAAGGGCATCCTCTATGTTCTACCCTTTTTATATTGATACAGCAATGTGAGCCAAAGAATTATGATGCTAAAAATACTAGGGGGGTTTCAAAGCACGGTGCACGTACCAATGGGGGTTCCCATTTTGATCTGATTTTCTTATTCTGGCTTAATCTCATTGTAGATTGTGTTAAGATTTGATTTAATGTTGCACTGGTACTGATCTGCTCCTTGCTTGCCTCCACTGACATGTAATAGCTGTGCCTATAATGTTCCACATTAAAAAACTGATGAAACTGATCTTAAACTTATTTAATTATAATTTGTATTGCTCAAGAATACTTTGAAAAACATACATTCTTCCTGTGAGCAGGGTCGCCTCTCCACAGATATGACCGGTAACTTAATCTTGGGTCATCACCTCCTTGTCTCAATAATGTTTAATGCTATTGTGAAGCATTCCAGACAACACAATGTGCAATGCACAAGTTCGTGCAGTTAACAACCAAAGTCAAATTGTCTTTGCCCCAAGACCTGTCAGACCACTGTTGACTGAGTCTACTTTCAGGTCACTGAATAGGTGCAAACAAGGGGCTATGAAACGTTCAGGTGTGTTTAGTCATTTAATATTAGCACTGAAACACATTTGCAGCTATAATTGCTAATAAAAACAGAGCACAAATAAGCAAACTGAAACTCTGGTAGGTTTTTCCTCCTCTTAAACGTAGTGGACCAAAACAATAAAACATGCTAGTCTGTGGTGCAGAGGCCTAGACTAGAAGTGCACTATGGGAGTGTGATGTCACCCATAGTGTCTGGCTCCAATCAAATGAAGCTCATGGAGGCTAACAGTTATAGGAGCCAATTTGCATGTTAGGAATTTTGACGTGTATCATAGCAACCAAAGAGCCAATCCAGAGCGAGGCTGTTGAAGGTAGCAGTCCTTCCTTCCTGCACCGCTGGTTTAGCAAACATGTTGCTAATGCTAGCGGGAGCAACCTTGGGGAAAGAAGGGGCCTGATTTCTCTATTATTAATGTTCATATCTTGAGTTATGGATACAATAGAGAAATAAAAATAATAGGATCATGCAGAGCGAGTTAATTTTAACATTTAAAAAATTTTAAGACCAAAAATGGCTCTCGGCAGCAGTTGCGGCAGTTGGCGACAGTTTTCTAATGTAAAGTGAATTGGTCGACAGAGCCGGAAGTGTGTCCGTGCTCACTTCCTATTTGGAACGTGGCGGCTACCGGGTTAGCTGTATATACAGTCTATGTGGATAAACTGTAATTTGTCACCACTGCTGATCTAAAATAAGTGAGTACCTATATTTACATGCATTAAAAAAATAAAAAATAAAAAGTTTAAATTGGACTAGGCCAGTTATCCGGTTTTCCCAGTTTTTTTCTGGCATCTCTGCATTATGTACCAGCTGTTCTGAATTGACTGGGACCTTTAAATAGTTAATGAACTAAAATGGTGTATGTTTCATTATTTAAGACAAGTCCCCTTTGCTGGACCTATACACTGACCATAGTTCTTACACTGTCCCATTAACTTAATGAACTGGTTTGGAGAACGCGCGCTTAATACGACCTTTAGGAATACTATAATGATATTTTGTTTGGTTTTGTTTTGTTTTACTACTGAGGAAATTAGTAAAACTCATACTGACCACATTGCCATTCTTATGTGGAGTGTTTACATTCATTCATAATAATGTAAGACGATCAAAAGTCAACAAAAACAATAAAAAAAAAAAAAAAAAAAAAAAAAAAAAAAAAAAAGTGCAGTTTGTGATTTCTAAATGAGATGAATGTGGGCAAAGAAAGCACATAAATATTAATGCAGTCACTAACAGCAAGGTTATAAGGATGTCAAGCCCTGAACAGATGCGAAGCAGGAGGTCATCAAAGAGTCATAGGGAGGTCAAAGGGCAACTCATTTAACCCATAACCTTCAGCTTTGGTTGAAGAATATTTTTGGTTTACACATTTGATTAGAAAAGATGCTAGTGAATTTGGAAACTTACAATCTGACTTGGAACTTAAAAGAGAAACATTTCTAGTACGGCTGGTCTGCCTTTTACTTGTCTTCATGGAGACTGTTTTGTTTGTAATGTTGCACAATATGGAAATTAACTTGTCAGATATACATTTTATTCTAGTAAAGTGTTTTTGATTGAAAACTGCATTCTTGATGTGAGTGCCTCTCCACAAATCTGGCCTAGAATGTAATATACCTTTGAAACATTGGCAAAGCAGTAACATATTTATGGGGACTAGCCACTGGTTGCCCTTTCACTATAAAAAGTGCACAAAGCATCTTTAAGTTACACAATTTCATAATAAGCTTTTAGTCTGCCCACATCAGTAAACAAGCTTAAATGGTCAAACATTGTCATGATCACATTCCCTATCTAAATTGGTAAATGGTCACATTTTTATATAGCGCTTTTCCACCTTCAAGGCACTCAAAGCGCTTTACATCAAGGAAACACTCACCTATTCACACACACATTCAGACGTCTTCAGAAGTGTCTTGCTCAAGGACACAGTGGCAGCATTCATCTGTGGGAGTTGGAATTGCACCGCTAACCTGTGGGTCAGTGGATCTGACTGCGCTTTATGTCGAGAGCGTCAACCTTGAGATCAGTGGACAAGCTCTCCAAACCAACTGAGCTACTGTCGCCCTCGTGTCGCTTCTTATGATGCAGCCATAGACTGTATATATAAATGGACATAGCTAACCTGCTAGCAGCCATGTTCCAAATAGGAAGTGAACATGGGTCCACCTCTGGTTCCATCGACTCTGGCTCCAGTTCACTTTCTATTGAAAAACTGTTGCCCCTCTCTGTAACTGCTGCTGTCTGGCTCATTATTTGGTCATAAAATATACATATTAATCTGCGCTACATCATCCTGGTGTTTTATTTGGCTATTTTGTCCATGAATTGCACCAACTAGCATTAGCAACAGCTTTGATTGACAGCCTTGCTAAGAGCCCACCTCCTGCTAAATGAGTGGTGTGAGCGGGAAGGGGGATTACCTTCACCTTCACCTTACCTTGCTCCGGATTGGTTCTTTGGTTGCTATGATACTAGCGATCGGAATTCCAAATATGGAACTCTGCTCCAAATTTGCCCCACAACTGCTAGCCTCAACGAGCGTCATTTGGCTGGAGCGCCACGGGTGACGTCACACCCTCTGTCCACTTGTATTATGCAGTCTATGGAAGCAACACTTCAATGTATTATTAGTTTAGTATGTTAGATTTATTTCCAAATCCCTGGGTCATTTCCTGTCTCATGGTGATGCGTGCTGGACTTCCCCTGCATCAGCACACCTCTCTGGTCTCTGCTGGACCATTCCCCACAGACCAGAGCTCCATATGGGCGAGAGGAGAGAGCCAGAGAGCCTTCAGACACACACAGACAGGGGGCCCTAATCTAAGCTGCTCTGTTTTCTATTTGGTTTAATGTTTAATGTTGTGTAATTTTTAGCAATGTTTCTGTTGTTGTCTTTAATTGCCTTAGGACAACAGATGAAATTTTGCTATTATGCTAACACTGGCATATTTACACTGTCATGCACTCTCCTGATTCAATACATCAACAAATGAAATGAAATACTTTACAAAGACGTGTGATTTTGGAACCACTTCCTATCTCCCCGATTTCAGACAGGTGTTACTGACAGGGGGATTAACCCAATGCAAAAAAAGGAAAGTAAGAAAAAAAACACAGAGGACGATGTATCTGAGTAAAAGAAATCATATATTTTGCTCTGATTGATGCGAGAATATTCAAGAGGAGATTACTTCCGCATTTGAGAAACACATGCTACAATTAGTGGTTCATTCATTGTTCTTTAACCGATTCCTGACTCTATTGCATTCAAACAGAAAGTAGGATGGATTGTCTGGTCAGCAAAGCTCTGCACAAGACAAGCCTGGAGTAGAGAGAGTGATATTTCTCCTATGTTGAGTCATCAGGCAGATTAAGCCTACAGTTCAGGCACTGAGCGATCCAGAGATAAGTCTGTTAGGAGGGTGAGTGTGCATTGAAGTACAGTACATGAGAGAGTGCAGCTGGCTAACCTATTTACATGTCAGGGAGATGGTAATATCGCGCTCAGGGCATTGTGCATTGGCTGTGAGAGAGAGCGGCGTCTGGGAAAAACATTTGGGTTTTCTTCTTGGCCTGAATTGTGCGCGTTCATAGTGACTCACTCGAGATTCTCCTTGCCCTGTAGCCGTTTGCATCACATTAGAAGACAATAACATTGCTTTGGCCTTCAAAAAGAAACCGCAGGCATAAATAAAACATGTATGTGTCATGCAAGCTTTTGTTGTGTAGTATTAATTAGCCATATGCCCCTATATGCGTCTTCTATCCACTCTGATTTTTCTGTAACTAACCACATTGTATAGTCTTTTCTGTATATACTTTACTACATGCAGTTTCCCAGTGGATGCTACGGGCACAAAGCCATTGTTAAAGAGGGGCTATTTTACTTCTATGGGGTATTAACTGCTAACACATAACATATTTAGATCACTGTGTTACCTTTTATTGTTTTCAATGCTGTATTTGCCAAGTCACTCCTCCTTCAGAAATCCGTCTAAAGCCTCTTCAGGCATGTTTTTGATGAGCGAACGATGTTTTAAACATGGTAGAAAGCTAAAAAAAAAAAAAAAAAAAGGAGTTTTTATATAATACCCCATCTTCAATAGTGACCCAATTCAGATGATAATAAACAAAATGGTACTGACTGATCTGCTAATAGAACTAGTTATTATAGTATTTTGGTTCAACGCTTGAAATTCAGTGCTTGAAAAAAACAAATGGAAACAAATCTGAAGAAAAATCAAAATGTGATGTAACAATTCAATATTTTACAGGCACATTTTGAAACTTTGAACACAATGAAAACACTTGAATTTAATTTTACCAGCTTGATATTCAGATATTAAAAATGTGTCCAAAAATATAACACTGAAGTTAAACTATATAGGAGGAATGATCATAGTGTTATAATACCTTCTTTTCATGACAAACTAAACGCTCCAGTAACCCATATTCTTATCAGACATGGGCAATAAATGTATATGCATGTATAAGGCAGGAGGCCAACACATAATAGACTTTAATGGGGTTTAATGGGCAACTTGGGACAACAA
Organism: Periophthalmus modestus; assembly: GCA_019594935.1. Classification (NCBI taxonomy): domain Eukaryota; kingdom Metazoa; phylum Chordata; class Actinopteri; order Gobiiformes; family Gobiidae; genus Periophthalmus; species Periophthalmus modestus. Next base: position 22,202,102 of record JAIEZT010001390.1, on the reverse strand, counting down.
TACAAGCCTTACCAAAGCCCAGCCATTAAGTTCACCATTGTTCTCCGAGGTTCATTATAGGGGAAAATAAGCAGCCTCAACACTGCACTTTACGAGATAAGGTTGGCTGGCCTTTCCTCTGTACAGCAATCATAGATGCAATTATTTATCAGTCTTAATTCACTCATTCACTGGACTGGTCACTGCCTCAGAGCCCATAAAAGAAGATATAGACTCTAATCTCCAATGCCAAGTGAAGTCAACATGCTATGTTATAACTCAAAGTGCCATGTTTGCATATTTCTATTCAAAACAGCTTTAACTGAGCGTGCATTTCTCTTCATGCAGGAGTTGGCGACGAGTGTGGTTGTAACCGGAGCACTGGCTGTACGCAGCTAACCCAGCATGTAAAACGCAGGGATGAATACAATGGACTTTTATAGGCTCTGGCAAGTTCTTGGAGACACAAATATAAGGGTTTTAAAAGCAGACCTCAGCGACTTTTCCTGTTCTTGCTGTGGATTTTGCTAGGATCACAGCTGCTGGTAATTTGAACAGAGGCGGTGGGTCTGAAGTATGAATGGACTACAGTGGTGTGTGGTGGGCACTGAGGTTACACATGGAGACACCGCTAATGAAGTAATGATACGATGCACCGCTAATTGTTACTGCTCGAGCTTTAGACTCATCCATAAACTAGACAACGTAAAAGTGAAATCTGGATGGAAAGGAAAATGTTCACTGTAAACAATTACGTAATGTTTTTGTGTTAATGGTAAGACTTCTACTACCATTTGGGGCAACAGTGGCAGAGTGGGTTCAGACTCCTGCCAACCAGATGATCACCATTTTATATTCTGCATATTGATCCTATTGCGTGGACAAAGCACATTACTCACATCGCCTGCTTTACTTTACTTTGTATTATGTAACTTTGCTGGTAATGGCTCAGCCATCTACTTGTAACCATGGAGATATTGTTATGCCAGAAATGTTACTGGCCAAACAGTATGATATTATATTTGATTGATCTTGCATTTATTCAATTACAACAATTTTTATTGCTAAAAATGCCCAGATAACATACATTTTGCATAATTATTGGATAACATGAGGGGTAAAAGAGATTTGGCCAGTAACTGTCACCTGTCTCCATGGACACATACACATTTACTGCTACAGTGTGGAAATTTCTTAGCAAATGAATTGTATTTCCATGGAGACGAACCGTTGGCTCCTCTTCCAAATGAAGTTACATTTAAATGGAGTTAATATGATTAAGTGAGATTCAGGAGCAGCTCCTCCTGCTCCTCTCCAGCGAACCGCAGCTGACCTCAACCACACCTCTAACTACCTAGAAGCCCTATACAAGCACATCCCGGCAACACTGTCTGTCTCTGTTCTCTCCGCCGCTCCCTCCCACTCCGCGTCTCTTGTTTTTTCAAATAATTTTACTGACCACATAGGTTTTAGAGTGTTTTATTTAGTCAATTAATGTATGTATTCAATCATTTGCTTGTTCATTTAATTGTGGAGCCGAATTAAGTTCAATTTTACAAAGTAAATGTAAAAATATGTGAATTTATGGAATACACTGTTTATTGGATCAAGTTTTTTATTAATGCCTGCAACCTGCTAACCAACCTCCCTCAGATGCATAAATATACATATATAAGCTATTGCATATTAACAGCCCAGTATGATGCATTGCAGATAATGTAATGATTATTCATGAGTCTATTGTTCAATGTCATAACTTGGGGACAAAATGGCAAAATGAGGACGTCAACTGATGCATTTTCAATTTGGAGGTCACACGAGTCACTGCTAATAGAGTTGTGTCATAATTACAAGTTTTAATCAAGATTAATTGTCGCATTCACTTAGCATATAAATCAAATGTGACAGCACTGCATAGGGAGGAGCAGGGCTACTGTGCTACATGCAAATACTGCTATGTGAAGGCGGGTGGTTCCAAGCTACAAGCTTTTTGACAGCATGTATTAGCTAGGAGTAGATTTGAAGCCCCGTGGTCTTGTTTACCTTAAGACCACACCAGACGGTAGACTGTCTGACAGTAAGAATGTGAGAGATACAGCGCTGCTAACATGGAGGACACCCACCCAGGGAAACTCCAGTCAAACAACTGTCTCCGCACACATGGAACACTTTGTAAATGTCTTTAATATTTAAGTCTAGTGATATCCCAAAAGAAAACTGCGATCCAAACATTTTATGAAAAGATGTGAAATGATGAAAATGTTACAGAAGAGTCTGATTATATGCAATACAGTACATTATATAGTCCAGCACTGTGACAGGGTTGGTCGCAGAACAAAACCATGCAGTCAGGTTTATTTATTTCAGAGATGCATGGGAAACAAAGGAGCTTGTTGGTTCTATCATTTAGAAGAAAACCTAACATAGCACACTTCAGATTAACAGTTTAGTTGCCTTGGATCCAGAATTCACACTTCTTCAAAACCTTACAAAGGTGTGAGTCTGGTCACCGGTGAATCTCCCTGCTTTCAGATGGGTGTGACTGACAGGTGGATTAGCCAATCAGGGACAACATGGCTGCTTGCAAGGAAAAAGGTATTACAGGGGACTGAAAAACAGTGCAGATTTCTGCAGAATCAATAAAGCAAAGCACTAAACTGTTAATCTGAAGTAAGAGGAATATCATTTAGTTTATAAATGATAAGATGACCAGTGAGCTCCTTCATTTCACATATTGACTGTATAAAGAAGTGAACTAAGGGAGTGTGATGTCACCCACAGCGTTCGGCTCCAGTCAAATGAAGCTCATCGCGGCTTGAGCAGTTATAGGGTCAAATTTAGAGCCTCGTTCCATATTTGGAATTTTGATTGCAAGTATCATAGTTACCACAGAGACAATCTTTAGTGTGGCTGTTGAAGGTAACACCCCTCCCGCCCACACCCCTGGTTAAACTGTATATATAAATGGACACAGCTAACCTGTTAGCTGGCGGAAGTGATCATGGACTGTGCTTCCGGCTCCAGAGATCAGATCCATCAGAAAACTGCTGCCCCTTCTCTCTCAGACTCGTCATTTTGATTTTAAAATGACGCTCATACTTAGAAAGCCGCTCATGTTCACTTCCTATTTGGAACGTGGTAGCTAGCAGGTTAGCTATATCAATTCATATCGTACATCACAAATGTCACTGAAAAAAACACACCTGATTGCGCAATCATGTTTGGCTGGGCTTGAGGTGTGAAGTAGGGCGTGTGGAGCAGATTGACAGCTGTTTTAGCAGGTTCTACTTGTCAGATACAGGTGTACTACCATCTGCTGGTGCTTTTATTACTACATGCCATTATGGAGAGAGGGGAGGTATTTTTTTCAAACATAAATTAGAGTACAGTACTACGAAAATACCAAGGGCCTCAAAACGTACTATAAAAGTCCAAAACTGCATTAGTACTTAAAAAAAAAAAGAAAATGTATAAACTATAACTAATTTTGAAATGTGTTTCATTTCAACATACTGTATGTAATCTTCTCAAGTTGCAAGTTTTGGCTACCCCACTTACCCTCTGCTATATTGTGAGATTAATTTTCGCTGAATTCCTTTCTATGCTCTCTAACCCCTTTTCAATGTTATGTGAAATAACGGCTATGGGCCAAAGACATACTTACTAGCTTACTAGCTTGTACAGTTTGTCCATGATCAAACCTATGGAACACACTCCAGCTGGCTCCTGTCCTGCAGTAATCAGCGTAGGAATCTGTTTGGTTACCACTGTGCAATTACATGGTTTCAGAGCATGGCTTCACATTTTTTACAGATGTGACATATGAGGGGAAGAGGTCTGACAGTGAAAACTTACTGTGTGAAGACAAAATAAAAATTGTGCAGGTTCCAACCAAGAAAAACTGTTTACATATTCAAACTTTCTGTTGTGAAATTAGATGGAAATTGGGTTATACTTTCAAATCTCTACAAGTGCTTTCAGAACACATATAATGCCAAATTGACTTATTTGTGCTTTTAACCATATTATAAAATTGTAACCATTGTAACATTGGTAAATTTCCCAGGATTGTTACGTCATATGCAAAGCCCTGTCCAGTTTTTAAATGTATAAATCATTGCCAGACCCATTTAAGCATTTCTGCCGTCAAATTGAGTATACCACTATATTGCATGCTTATATTCATATATTTGGGCATGTTCCTTAATTAGCTAACATTTGTTTTTGCCTCATGGTTATTCCCTCTGCTGTCTATAGAGGGAGTCCTACAAGAGATTCAGTATGAGAAGCAAACTTGAAGTATGAGCACTTAACAGTAATAAAAGTTATTTCAATCACATTACAATTCTGACTTATGTTAATTGTGATAAATAGCAGAAGCATTGGCTGCAGCAGTGGTGGCATCACTGGGTTGCATCAGAGAAGCTCGACATTGATGCAAGCTAATTAAGCACCAGGCGCTAGCTGTCGTCAGTGCCATCACGCTGTGCTTCAAAGCTAACGCTGCCACTTATGATCTGACTAAATATCTCCTTCATGAATCAAACACAACACTGGGATCAGTAAAGAAACAAGGTCAGAAAGAGGGAAGAAACAAAAAGATAATATGAAAGATTAAATCTGTACAAAAATCTATTACCAATAGGCCTTGCACCTGACTTACCTTAATTCATGAAACGCTTGTTGCACCATGCAGTATGTTGTAAAAGCAATATTAGTAAAAAGACAATAAATCAATAAAAAAGATGCATGAAGAAACACAATGTTGATATGGAAACCAAGTGGAAGCAGGGGACTACCAGGGACTATCCACTACTTGTTTCTCTATCATGGTGCAATATTAGAACCTTCCATTTGAGAAGAACCTTCCGACTTAGGCCCTTTCTCAGGGACAAAGTGGGAAATGTTCTTCTCGAATGGTTCAAAATGGGGTACAGGGCCTTTAAGTGAACAAGTTGTCAAAGAGGACCCAAAGATGGAATGCAGTGGGCCAGTATGGGATTGGACTGCTGACCCTATGGTTAGTGAGAAAAAGAGCCAATGGAGCCAGAGCCAATGGAGCCAGAGCCAATGGAGCCGAATAGAGCTCATGATCACTTCCTTTGTGGAATGCGGCAGCCAGTAGGTTAGCTAAGTCCATCTACGTAGGCAGTCTATGAACCAAAACAGCATAAGCCACTGTCGTCCTTTGCATCTTATATTCCAGGATTGTTACGTCACATGCAAAATCCCTGTCCAGTTTTTAAATCCATAAATCACTGCCAGACTTGTTTTAAAGATTTATTTTCGTCGAATCGTGTATACTACTGTTTTGCAAGCTTATTTTCATATATTTGGGCACCTGTTTTATGCAACATTTAGAGGATTTTTCATTCAGAAGATATAATATTTGGTTTTAAATTGCTCATCGCTATGGCAATGACCACAATTTTTCATCATTTTGAAAGCCATGGATAGTTTTGTGTTCAAATAGTACACCACCCTTTTATATTACGGTATTGGTTGATTTTGGAATAATTTTAGTGAACAACAAGTGGATATTGCATTGTTGTAAGGTCTGTGTGGTCGGCATAACTCTTACATAACTCTTAAAAGCAGAATTCCATTAAAAGGTCATGAATGGGGAAAGGAACAAATAATAGTGGAGATCTGCGCTTTCCGTGTACTTAATATCAGATTTAAAAGAAATCTGTCAAAATAGTTGTCATCACTTACTACTTGGAACACTGGATTTGGATTTCCCCTTTACAGATTAAGAAAAAGCGGAAAACTGAAATACTGCCCTTACTAGTTTGAAAAATTACGAATCAACATAAAATTTGCCAATCCACATATTTGCACAAGTTACACAAACGCCAGACCAAAACTATTACAGACGTATACATTGACTTTAACTTTAAGGAATGAGCCACAACAGCCTCTGAAAGAAAATGATTGTGGTTTCCCAAACATAGAGAACAGACCATCTTTTCTAGCAAAGCATGTTGGGGGAATTAGCTTAGCCTGGAAACATGTCTACATTGTGTTTGCTGTGGAGTGTTAATGTGGATATGAAGTCTTATGGTTTATACATTGACAGACCGTTCCCAGTGTGGTGCAGCCATAGACACGCTTGTGGTCCCCGGTGAAATGTGAGGTTGTTTAAAAGTTACGTAAGATATTCGGAGGTGATGAGCTCTGACGAAGGCGAGCGGTGGAGAGGTGGCTTGTGGTCCCATTGGAGTAATATAATCCTATACAGTTATAGGCATGAAATACAAATGTGTTTCAATATAAAAGGTACGTACAGTAATGGATGATGTGCTATAGTATGAGGGATGAAAATATACCAGTGGTTAGGCAAGTGCTATGGGTTACTTCACGCCAGTATTTACGTATATTGAAGTATTTTGTGTTAGGTGTGTAGCACGTGTGTCGGACTGACCTACTAGTTGCTCAAATGTTGCAGTTTTATCCTTTTTATAAAATATAGTGATGTATTCCTTGTAGTAGTAGTAGTAGTGGTAGTAGTATTGATTTGTATTTGTATTTGTGTTGGGTATGTAGTATGTGTGTCGGGCTGATGTCCTAGTTGACCTCAAATGTTCCAGTTTTATCCTTTTTATGAAATGTAGTGATGTATGCCTTGTAGTAGTAGTAGTAGTAGTAGTAGTTGTAGTTGTAGTTGTAGTTGTAGTTGTAGTTGTAGTTGTAGTTGTAGTTGTAGTAGTGATTTGTATTTGTGTTGGGTATGTAGTATGTGTCAGGCTGACCTCCTAGTTGACCTCAAATGTTACAGTTTTATCCTTTTTATAAAATGTGATGTATTCCTTGTAGTTGTAGTAGTAGTAATACTAGTAGTAGTAGTAGTAGTAGTAGTAGTAGTAGTAGTAGTAGTGATTTGTATTTGTGTTGGGTATGTAGTATGTGTCAGGCTGACCTCCTAGTTGACCTCAAATGTTACAGTTTTATCCTTTTTATAAAATTTAGTGATGTATTCCATGTAGTAGTAGTAGTAGTAGTAGTAGTAGTAGTAATGATTTGTATTTTGAAGTTAACATAGCCTATGTCAGTCTGTAAACTGAAGAAATTATATTGTGATAAAAAAAAAAACAAATACTACATAATCTACATTAAAGACTGATCACCTTGTCTTCCATCTGCTTTTCTCCATGGAGATGTTATTGCTTTGCCTGGAATGTACCACTGTATGGCATTAAACTTGTCTATCTCCATGGAGACAAGCATTTGGCATCACCAGGCCAAGTTAGAGATTAGATCTGTGGAAAGGCGAGAGTGCTCACAGAAAGAATCCATCACTTTCAGGTGTTTATAGGAATAAAACATCTGTAATTGAATAGAAGCAATAAGAAAAAGGCCAGTACTAATCTGTGGAACATTTCAGGCAAAGCAATCACATCTCCATGGAAACAAACTGGTGGCTAGCCCCACACCTGAAAAGTTACATAGTGCACCTTTAGAGGGCCCATATTACACTATTTTTTTATCTATGATATAATATTGTTTCCTAATAACAAACATACCTCGAGTTTTGTTTCGTTTCATTCACACAAACCCTGCATATTTAGGCTTGATTTGAGTTCTCTGAAACAGAAAACACTCTGGTCCACTTTGTGATGTCATGTGGTAATATGACACTGCTCCACTGTGTTTTTAAACTCCACACACCTTCGCTAAACAATGGATCATTTCCGCCCTGGAATTTCCAATCTACTGAACTAAATTTTGACCTTTGAAGACGTAGACAGACTAATTATAAAGGGTTACTCTACACTACATGTGCGAATGATACAAAACACAACTCCAGGTATGTTTTTGAGGAGGTAACAGTATTATAACATAACTTAAACCTCACAAGAATCAGTTTTGTGTAATATAGGACCAAGTTGATCATTTCATTCAAGCAGAGTAATCTCCTACAGCAATGTATTAATTACAGTGGTCATTTTTGTCAATAGACTTTGACTATGACCACAGTGGATATCGAATGCACTCTCATTGACCATAATTACACGTGATGCTATGTGCGTGCTCAGATAACACCGTGTTCACATACAGACTATAAAGCTGCAGTCTGTTCGGAGGGCGCATTTTCCCAGAGCCTCTATCAGCAGCTGTAAACTCACCTCTGCGCACTTCCTCTATGGCTTATGTAAATACAGCACTCCAATGTGATTTATGTGTAAATATTTGTGATATTAAAGATAAGAAAGTGCTGTTAATGTATACATGATTTCATTACGCAGGATGACATGTTGGTAAATATTGGTGTATTTGTGTCCCTTTCCCTGCGGAGCTATCATTTTAAGATTTGCGAGGTTCATGTTGTTTTCTTCTGCTCATTCCGGTTGGGGGTTGCAGACTGGCTGGATTATTTCTGTCCTAAAACTGTGGTTGTGTGGTTGAGTTCTTAGGATGTCTACCTCACAGCAAGAAGGTTCTGGGATATGCAGTGACGATATGAGGTGATGAATGGATCAAATGTAGAGGGCAGTATACCTTACCTAACATTTCATCTATGGCCTATACAGTGGTCCCTTGTTTGTCGCGGGGTTATGTTCTAAAAATAACCCGCAATAGACGAAATATGCGAAGTAGTACAATATTATTATATGTTTTTAAGGCTGTAAAACCCCTCACCACACACTTTATACACCTTTCTCAGACAGGTATTAACATTTTCTCACATTTCTCTCTTGTTTAAACTCTCTCAAAGTTCAAACCTTCGCAGGTGTCTTTGTCGGTGCAGAATATTTCTTCGACATTGTGAGTTTTGTCGGGGGGAAAACTTGCAAACATACAGCACTTCAGAGTCACACTGCAATTGAACATTTGGGTAAATTTGGCTGAACGCATTCTGTACTGTACAGGACACACAGCACTGAGGAGACTGATTGACAATGGTCTACAGTCCCTTAGCCAATCAGGACGCAGAACACAATGCGCATTCATGTAAAAAAAACCAAAAAAAAAAATCTGTGAAACAACAAGACCGCGAAAGGTGAACCTCGTTATAGTGAGGGACAACTGTACTACTACTACTACTGTTTGAATGTAGGAGGGACCAGACACGCACTGACAACATCAGACAACTCACAAGTTATAGCCTAGCCACATGTCTGAAATGTGTGAGAAATAAAAAATAAAACTTCTTTTACCTAAAATTTCCATCTTCCTTTTTTTTTTGCTCATTTTGATACAGACAGACCATGCATTTCTCTGACTGGTTAATTCACTTGTCACTTGACATTTGTGGAGACCATATACTGTATATATAAATGGTAGCTAACCTTCCTTCTCTGCTGCTCACTACTGCTGATCCTGGTTTTTATTTCGCTATTGTGCTGATCCTGGTTTTTATTTCACTATTATGTCAAATCAAGATATGAAATATGTGCATAAATCAAGTTACGGACATTAATAACCAGCAAATCAGGCACCTTCTTTCCCTGAGGTTGCTCCCGGAGATTTGACTGGCAGCTCACTCCCTGCTAAACTCATGGTGCGGGAGGGAAGGGGCCTTTAACACCTTTCCTCCGGATTGGCTCTTTGGTTGCTATGATACCTGCGAACGGAATTCCAAATATGAAACTCGGCTCCAAATTTGTTCCTATAACTGCAAGCCTGGACATCACTCTCCCTTGTTTTTGCAATATTCAAATCATGTTTGTCTGTGGAGGATGGAAAGAAGCTATGGACGTACCAAAAGACACCGGTGGCCATTTTTTCAGTACTTCAGTCCCTGGAGTTTTAACTTTTTCCATCACTATAATGTACATGACAAAGACTGAAGCAAAGCTGGCTACACATCTTAAATAAATGGACCCAGCTGGATTACCCTTTGCTACAGGGCTCTATAGAGAGTCCATTCTCACCAGCACATACATAGACCTTGTGAATAACAAATGATGTGGACATGCACCTATAGCATATAGCGTGGCAATGGTGAGGTAACACATGCGTCAGGCTGCCAATAGGCTTGACACTGGACTACAACACAACGCCACTGTTCATGGGTTTCACAACTTTTTCCACATTCGAAAGATATCATATTTTGTTTTAAATTGTTAATCGCTACGGCAACTTATCACTCTGGAACACATGGATATAACGGGTTCTGCCATGAGAAAATTCACCAAACAAACACAGAGACAATGATTAGCCAGACACAAGCTGTACTGTGACCTGGGATGTCAACATAATAAATGAACCGAACGGCTTTTTTAAAAATGGCTTTACCTTCACGCTGATGGATGCCAGAGAAGACTAAAGAGATATGTCTGATGAGGTCATTTATAACCAGTGACTAATGTGTTCTTTGGACATGTAAGGTAATTTAACACTTTAACTACAGTTACATTACATTATCATTACATTCTACCATAAAGGAGGACACATTGTGCAAAAACAGCTTTTATAAACTTTTTGCATGTGGTTTAGTTTAGTTGTATTTTCATAGACTCATGCATGTTTGAGTAACCATGTATTGTTCTGCATTTGAAGGCTTGAGAGATTAAAAAATTGCAATTTTCGCCTACCTTTCTCTTTAATTATCATTACATCATACCTTCAATGGGGCACATTGTGCAAAATCGACTTTTATTTACTTTTATCATGTTATGTGATTTAGTTTAATTGTATTTTCATAGATTCACACATGTTTTAGTAACCCTCTAGTTTAGAAAATTGCAATTTTGACTTACCCTCTGTCTCCGCCCACAGCTTTGTTATTACTTGCTATTATTCAGAAAATTCAGACAGTAGCCAATTTTTAACAATTAAAAACAAATAATGGAAAAATGCCGTTTGTTACAGTGAAATTTAACTAGTCTGAACATGAAATCATTGTCTGTTTCAACAACATTTTTGACCAATATTATGGTTAACAAAATGTCACATAATGATCCATGCATGTTATAATTTCATACTAAAAAAACCCAAAAAGGCTTAATATGTCTTCTTTAATTTAACCATGTGGGATTATTGCCAATTTAAAACTAACCTAACAACCAACAGTATAATATAAAATGCATTTATTGTCAAGCTCAGCAATGAAAATAGTTATATATAGTATATAAGGTCAGGGCACACATGCTAAGGGTTAAGGTTAAGGGTACGTCTCTATTGGCCCCACAGGGAGTTATTTGGTAAAATCTAGCTGGGGACTAGCCTGTATATGCTGAAAATGTGTTTTTGTTTTTGGTGTATTGGGAAAATTGTACCATGAAAGAGAAACCCACCCACAAACAGGACATGCACTTTCCACACTGCTCACCCTTATCTAATTTGAGAGGGACTTTATATATATATATATATATATATATATATATATATATATATATATATATATATATATATATATATATATATATATATATATATATATATATATATATATATATATATATATATATATATATATATATATAAAGTATATATATATATATCAACAACACACACACATATATACATATATATGTATATATTATATATGTGTTTGTATATATATATACACATATATACATATATATACATATTATATATATATATATACACACACACACACACATATATATATATATATATATATATATATATATATATATATACACACACACACACACACACATATATCTATATACCTTATATATATATATATACATATATACATATATATAATATATATATATATATAATATATATATATATATATATATATATATATATATATATATATAACACATTTAAATACACCTTCATCTGCCCAAAGTGCTTCATGTAAAAAGTCAACAAAACAACAAATATATAGATAATATGATTTTTTTTTTAATATGACTTTTTTTAACTTGTTAAATAACTGTTTCTGTATTTATTACTTATTCAAGTTTCAAATATCGCATATACATTTGCCCAGAAGTATAAATATGGCTGTGTAACTGCGTATCTTCCGATAAAATGACATTTTAAGACCATCATACCTTTCATACCTTTGGCCCACAGGCCTTAAGTTTGACACATGTGGTCTAGGATAATATATATATTGCTAAACTAAACTACTGCAAGATTTCCATGCATTTCTGAACATGTTTGTAGAGGTCTAAGCTTCAGTGGAAATTATGTAACTATTTTATTTTAGACTAATGAAAATGAATTAAAATCTATGCATTTATTTACATTTTGTTTTATTTATTCAATATGTTACCAGGTCGGTCAATTGACAACCCCTTCTCATTTGCAAAGACGACCTAGCCAAGAGGCAGCATGATACGGCACAGAATACACTCACACATCAATCATAATATGAAACAGTTCTAGCAGCCAGATAATGTGGACCATATTATCCTAACAAAAAAAACAAAATATATAAAAAGCCATATATTTACAAAGCTTGCCTAATTATACTGAAATATATATAAGTTACCCTATAGATCTGAAACATCTAAACAAGTTCTATTTAACAAACTACAAGCAGTGTTATGGTTTTGTAATTTCCAAAAATCCCAAATTGTTTTCAGACATTTTTCATCTGGTCTGGTCCAGTTTTGTGTTGCACGTTCCGCAGTGGGCCAAGCATAAGGAACACGGATTTGTCCTGATCAAGGCGGATTACGCAGTGTTTATTCGGTAAATATTTCCCTATTGACTGGATTATCAAACATCTCCTTCTGATTGGACACGCTCTGGTCGACCTGTTCCCATTATCCCGGTAAAAGAGGTATTCCATCTTTATTTTGGCTGTTATTTGATGATTACCAGAACTATTGCACATGTTTCACAGCTACGCCTGACAGTAGTTTTGTCTTTTTATATCTTATTACATAAACGTTAATGTTGTCAAGGCACTGATCTGGGCTTTGGAGAGTCATTTCAACTGCATTTTCATCTATTATTGTTGTCTTCAAAGAGGTTGCGTTTACAAAAAAGCATTCTTTTGAAGTAAGAAAATCATATAAAGATTGGCAGTTTTGGAGCACTTTTTGTGACATCTCAAATCAGTGTTTCTCTCCAGTTATTTTCCAAAAGCAGATAACAATATTCTATTTTAAGATTATAATGTGGACCTCACAAAACTGTTATGTTATAATGTTTTTTCCTCATCATAAACATACCTGGATTTGTGTTTTGTTTCATTCACACATGTTTAACACACAAACTCTAGAAACTTAGGATGAGTTCTTCTCTCAAACAGAAACACGCTGTTCCACCTTGTGATGTCATGCAGTAAAACAGGAAGTGTTTCAAACTTGATATATCTTCAGTGGAATCATTTGGATGATTTCAACCCTGGAAATGCTAATCTTCACTTAACGAAAGGTAAAAGGTAGCAGTTAACGTGAAAACTACTGCTTCATGACATCACGAGGTGGAACAGAGCATTTTGATCTTGAGATGTAGACAGACTAATAATAAAGGATTACTCAAACATGTGTGAATGTGGGAAAAAAAAGGAGGTTACAGCATTATAACATGGATTAAAGCTCACAAGAGTCAATTTTGTGTAATATGGACCTTTAAAGGTGTAACTTGTAACTTTTCTGGTGTATTATCTGCCACCTGCTTGTTATTGCTTTGTCTGGAATTATCCACTTTATGGCATTAAACTTGTATAACTTGCCTCTCCACAGATCTGACCTTTACATTGCCTTGTTTCCACAGAGATAAATAAATTTAATGCTAAAAGTTACATGATGCATGAAACAAACCAACAAAAACAATAGGTAAACAAAATCTGAACGCACTTAAACAACAAATGAAATAGACATATTAGCAAAAGTTTGACAGGATAGAAAAAAAAAAATACAATTAATCCATGGGACAAGTCTGTAACAATGTTGCTGCCTCCTCTCCCTCAAAGATAATGTTCAGCAGAAGGGTTTGGGACCACAATGCAACTGCACCACATGAATAACAGGGATAAGAAAAACTGGAAGCACGTGAACTTTGGAAAACCTAAGCTGCAGCTAAACCAGTGGGGATTATGAAAAGTATAAAATGCATCAAGTATAACAAAAGACCCATTGAAAAAGTCCTGGATCACTGGCTGAGTTCCTTCGGCTCGTGAATATTGGGGCCAGCGCGTGCGAGCAGATGCCTCCACACTCAAATTTGGTGTCGCTGTCCTGATTCGAATTCAATCAAACAGAATAAACGCAATTTGATTCAAGCAGCCCCATCCAGGAGCACCGATCTCCACTGCTGCTCCATTTTACACTTCAAAGCACCAATGACCAATGCTTTATATGGTTCCCGTGGATTTGTATGTGAATCAAGTTTGCAGAAACATGTGTGTTATGATCTTCAGTGGAGCTGGTGACTGCACCTCAGGGAGTGCAGAACAGTGAGAAGAAGAAGAACAAAGCTTACCTCTGTTTTCCAAAGGTTAATGAGAATGGGTTCAAGCTAGAGACAGCGTACATGCAATGTTGCTGCTTACCTTTCATCGCTCTATCATCTGGGCTGCTCTGGGAGTGTGTCAGTGTTGTACATGGAAGTCGGGAAGTGTCTTGGAAGAGGCAGTGAATGAAAAACTGTTCTAAGTGCTTTTTGGACACTCTAAAGTTTGGTTTCCACTACAGGATTTATTTAGTCTTATAAGATTTAGGGATGTCACACTACTTGACATGGGGAATTAAAGACACATACACACGATGTGCAATGGTGCCGTAGACTGTATAAAGAAGTGGACTAAGGAAGTGTGACGTCACCCGTAGCATTCACCTCCAGTCAAACAAAGCTCATCTGGTGTAAGTGTTAAAGAGGACCAAGAGACTGAAACATAATTTTTAAGGTTTTAATGAGTTCCACACAGGTAAAGTGAACAATTAAGCAACAGACTCTCAGGAAAGGATAGGAAGAGAGTCCACAGATGTGCATGTTGACAGCTTTTATAGTGTCTCTCAATATATGTGTGTGTGAGGTGGATCTTCTTCTGGTCTGCATGGTGTTACACATTAAGAAACTTGAGGCAAAGTTGAACAAGGTGGCTGTTTTATAACCTTCTCAGAATGGGGGTCACACAGTCCTTAGTGAGAGCGGCTACGCCTTATCCAAAATGACCAGAACATAGCTGTTATCTTATTGTCCACACGTCCTTGTAAGCCCCCACACTGCTCTGCACTGCTAGAAACTACCTCAAAGAGGCTGGCAGTTATAGGGACGAATTTGGAGCCAAGTTCCAAGGGGATTCTGACCACAAGTATCATAGTAACCAAAGAGCCAATCCAGAGCGAGACTGTTGAAGGTAATGCCCCGTCCCACCTGTACCGCTGGTTTAGCAGAAAGAAGGCGCCTGATTTGTCTGTTAATAATGTTCTTATATCTTGATTTACGGACGAAATAGCAAAATAAAAACATCAGGATCATGTAGAGAGGCGATGTAAAGTGAATTGGAATCCGAATCAATGGAGCCAGAAGTGCACACAATTAGTTGTAGCTAGGACCTAGTTTGTCTGTGTTAATATCAAGCACTAGGCTCCGTGTGGTAATAAGGTAAGGTAATAAGATCCTGCTCATAGTTTAGCTCTTCTGTTGTACTCTTGTGCCTACTGTTCGTAGGCCTGTCACGATAATTACAATTTCGACTAATTGTTTTAATATATGAAAGCTGGAACAATATATTTAGGTATCGATATTTATTGTGTGGTGCTTTTTCTTTGCACTACTGGGAAATTGTTGGTTATTTTTTGGTTATATGATAAGCTTTAAGCGGTAAAAGGTTGAATAAATAACTTTAAAATTTAAATAAATAAGTATGACTCATTACAAAACTAACTAAGTACTAGAGCAGGGGTGTCCAAACTATGGCCCGGGGGCCAAATGCGGCCCTCAGACCAGTTTTTATTGGCCCTCAGGCCTCCTGCTGAACCAGGCCCAATTGATCATAAGCAGTAATTTTAACGGCAAATTAAACTATTTCTACCACTATATCCTCAAACATCACATTGCAGCATGATATAGACCTAAAATGAATGTGTTTCAAGCCTTATTAATACACAACATCTCTGTCAAAGCTGTGTATAAAGCACAGCTCTGCATTGATCACCGGTCTGTGGCCCTCCGCTTCGAATATGTTTTGAGATGTTGCCCTCGATAAAAAAAGTTTGGGCGCCTCTGTACTAGAGTGTTTCATTCTGGTGTTTATTTATTGCAGTTCATGTTTTATTTATTTTAATATTAGAGATTTAGAATAGTTTTTTGTGGTTTAAATCTGCTCTTGGGTTTGTGTACAGTGGCAGGAATAAGTTTCGAAATTATCGTCATCCATATTTACTTCAGCAGTGTATCGCACTTCACTTTGTTATTGTGACAGGGCTAACTGTTGGTCCTGTGTTTGACAGAGATTAGCCATAACAAGAGGACGGCTCACTCTGCGGCCAAGATTCATAAAATATCAAACGCTCTTGATATCAACTGCAGTTCACCTCATGGCTCCTCACACTCGGTGATGATAAGCTGTTCTCCCTGTCCTGTCACTTACACACACTCTGAATCAATTCTAAGGGTGAAGTGTCTTGCCCAAGGACACAATGACAGTCAGTATTAATCTGATTAGAGGAAGCTACTCTACTACCTGACCCACTGTCGCTTCACTGCTGCCTGCACTGAAGGATATGCACAAAAATATACCATGGCTACTGGATCCAGAAACTATGAACTTGACTCCACTGGAATGCTAATTGTCCTCATCTCATGCATGAATACCAGCACGTGTCAGTAGTATGTGATGGATGCTAGCAGAGTATTCTTGGCATGTAGCAGCGTGGTTCTCTGGCATGTGGACTTATCATTACAGGGAGATTTTGCGGGTGTCAAACGTGCCTGTCTGCTAGTTGCAGTGGCTTCTTAACCCCATGAGTTTTGTTTACAGTAATGCAACCCAGTACTCTACTACAGAGTGTACAGTGCAGCGGGATCAGAGATAACCCACAGACGTGACAGTGACGGGAGCTCTGACAGGGACTCGTGCGTCATTCAGCATAGTAAAGCGGACATAGGAAGAGGAAGTAGGGCACCCAGGATGGCTTGAGTCAACAACAATCTATAGTTATAGTTATACAAGATCAGATAAGAAGGAACCTAATTAGAGGCTGATTCTTTGAAGGAAGCCAGTTTTATGTGCTCGTACTTCCGGTTTGGGCAGGACACGAGCAGCAGCTGGAGGCATGGCCACTACTGGAAAAGGGGGGATTATGCAAAATGTACTTTTCGGAGCGCATCAAAAACATGCCTGAAGAGGTTTTATGTCATTTATGCATGTCTGAGTAATCTTGTGATCTCTCCCTGGCGCTATTGGAACCCTTTACTCTTATATAGGAATGGTAGTACTGGTATTTAATGGTACTTGTAGTATTACTTACAGTGTTAGTTGTGGTACTTGTATTTGGTACTTGGAGACATATATTGATAATTAGAGAGATACTTTTGCTGATACGTGGTAAATGTAGTAAAATAGGAGGGTTAGTAACAAGTATGTAATGATAGGTACAATGGTAGGGTGATAGTATTAGTAATGGTAAACAAAAATTGTAGAACAGTGGGTCACACATTAATCGCTAACTAAGTGGTGGTTGGTATGTTCATTATACATCCATATGATGCGTGAAGAGTATTGATGGAAAATCTAACAAAGATCTAGATAACTACTTAGTATGCCTATTACTGTACTACTAGTTAGCCATTAAAGGGCCTATATTACACAAAAATTGACTCTTGTGAGCATTAAGTTATGTTATAATGTTGTTACCTCATCAAAAACATACCTGGAGTTGTGTTTTATTTCATTCACACATGAGTAATCCTGCATTATTAGTTTGTCTACATCTCCAAAGCTCAAAATGCTCTGTTCCACCTTGTGATGTCATGAAGGAGCAGTTTTCAAACAGCTACATTTTACTTTTGTTAAGTGTAGATTGGACATTCCAGGACTAAACTTATCCAAATGATTCTAGTGAAGGTGTAAAAGTAAAGTATAAAACAGTGAAGCACTTCCTGTATTACCACATGACATCACAAGTGTTTTCTGTTTGAGAGAAGAAGAGATCAGAATGCAGCGCAATATGGACCCTTTAATATGTGGTCTCTAAACTAAACCGTAATTACACCTATGAAGAGTCTCTTGTTAGATAAATACAAGCATTAGAAGTATGCATCCACTGTTATCTGGGCAAAATGTAAATGTGCTTTAGTGTACAAACATCTACAGCTGTATACCTGGGAATGCTGCACCATAGAAGGAGCATTTGATTCTAAATATGATTAAAAATAACAGAATTTTTACAGTGGGTTAAACATACATATACACAATAACAAAGTGGCTGAATTTTCAAGACAAAAGATGATTCTCGACCAAGGTTTTATCTTTTATTTAAATGGTTCTACTTCCACTTAAGCCATTTGTGTTATAGTGAGGAAATGATATTCATGCCCTAGAAAGACGGACTCCCTGTGGACTACTTCTATTGTGGTGCTTCAATTTACAGTAAACACATGTGCCTCTATATCACTTCACTGCACTGCATAGCCCAAGTTATCATAAGATCAAATCATTTTTATGGTGGTAACGGCAACCCATATATTTATATACATTCTCTTTTTCCTGATATTTGTGGGAAGTCATAAACGTCCACCTTATGCCAGTCTATGCAAAGCTTATGCATTTGAGATACAATGATGTAGTGTTCAAATTCTGTAAGGTGGACTATTTTTTTTTTTTTTTTGCAAGCATAATGTTTCAATTGTAGGATTCTTCAGTGCAAATTATAGCCCAGGAGCATGTCACTGAAAAAAAATGAAATACGAACTGCTAAACAAAGACAAGCATTTCATGTATTTAGAAACATATTTGTAGCAGAGGTCCAAACTGCACGGTTAGATTAGGTTAGGTTATCATGGTCATGCCACTGCTGAAATCCAGTCGGTTTAAACCTAAAATACCTCTCTCTGATCTGAATCGTCAGTACTTAAACCCCAGCACCTGCAGCCAATCATGAATCAATGCTAGTGCAGCCTCTGCAGCTCAGTGAAAGAATTCTGGAGGTTTTGAGGCATGGCCTGCTCACATACTGAGACTGAGAATACTGAGGTTCCATTGTGATTTTAGTAGAGTTTTCAAAAGCACATGCCAAATAGTTCAGTTGAATAAGGGTTTGGGATTGTGTCGTCAGAACTTTCAGTCAGCCTAACGTTAAATTAATAGAGATTTTAAAATGCTAAATATTCAACTTAGCATTCATTCAAAACTGTTCTGACACTAGTGTGATGAATGTATTTACCTGTAGTGGCCCAGCAGTTTACAGGGTTGTACTTTTTAACATTGTTTTGGCTAATGTATCTCTGTGGATGTGATGCATTACTGTCAGAAGCGTGACAAATGTCCATGGTAACGGACGTTGACATCCTTGACGTTACATCCCGAGCTCTATTGCAGTGTTTGCTAATTGCATCTATGCAAACAGCATTTTTTTCATTTGATTGTGATTCATCTTGCAGCCCTAATGCACATTTAAGTAAAGAACAAAACTTTGTAGCACTGGTAACTTTATTCAAACTATTCTTTAACAGCGAGCCACCCATTCTAATGAAGAGTACAGGAGTGTATTGTCATGAGGAAGCTCCTGTCTCACTTCCCTCTTTACATGAGTGGAGTGACTGTGGCTCGTGCGTCATCACAACATATGAGCGTGTTTACAGTCAACCGCGCTGTCAGTCAGGCCACACTGCACATGTCTGACGCTCTATGTTAACCAGATGCTGTCCCATACACTATAATACAACTACCAGCTGTTTACAGTGAAGCACTGCACTGGATCAATGAGCACTTTCCTTATGGGATTAATGAAGTGGATGTAAACATGAAGCTGTATATGGGATTTTAAGCCTTGACATCATGTGTCACTAATAAATACAAATGTTTTGAGAAAGAGCTGTCAACTCATTTCAATTAAAAGTCAAATACTATGTGCATCTATTGTAAAGTCCAGTGCAGGCAGTTGTGTTTTTCCTGTTCAGAGGTCTGCATGGTAGGTGTTGATCGATCTTGTGTTATTAGTTGCTTTCACCTCACCACCCACCATAATTATCTAGTGCTCTTGCATATGACCTTATTTGACAAGAAATGTAGTCATTATCACCCAAAATGTATGTGTCTATAATTCTAAAAAACTAAAACTGAACATTGTAGCATCTCTATCTGCAACACTTATGTTTTGTGGCCTGAACTTCTATTGTTATTGTATTCACGGAACCTACAACTGTTACTGTAGTCATTTTGTTAATACATAACTACACTCTGCTAATAAATCACATATAAAACAATACAAAATAAGATTCCCACTGTGCTATTCAGTTTTCAGCTTCCTGTTACATGCACCACCACTTTTCCCATTCAAAAGATATAGTATTTTGTTTTATTTTGTTAATCGCTATGGCAATGGTTAACCATGCCTGCAAGTTGAATACTTGTGATATTTGTCAGTTCACAAACTCACAAGAATCCATCTGCCCTGGCTCCCGCTCACCACCAGTGGTTCAGACCAATCACAGGGCAGCATTGTGGTCTGTGCCGAAGCCAAAGGTAAAGCACCAAAACGAATCAAAACAAACACGGCTACGACGGCGGCAACTTCAGCCCATTTTATTTTTGAAAAAATTGCAGAGGGAAGCGATTTGTGCACGGGAAAGATGTCTGTGCTTTAACAAGTTTAATTTTTCAACTTGTTCAGATGTTGTGACGCTTGGACCAATCAGCTTCAATATTTGTCATAATGTTCCCTTTCACTTTCAGTCATTCCTGTAGAGACCATGAACCTAACATCACCCAGATTAGGTAAAAATGCTAATGTTTCATCACTCTGTAACCCATATACATTTGTGAATTCCACGAACAATTAGCGTTGTCCCTAAAGATGCATGCCCTAAGCCTGGCCACCCTCATTTACTCTTATATAAGTGCATTCCACTATCTGCTATTGCCCTGTGCACTGTGTGTATGTAGATGTACACTCATTACCTGCTGTCTAATGATGTATGGGTCACTTGTCTTCAAGGGAGTGTACACATGTGTATGATGGATGAGGCTGTCAATCTACCATTACCACAGGTCGCACTTTTCATTCACAAATGTTAAGTGGTGTAGCCTGCCCTTTATCACTGCGCCTATAGCATCACCCTCACGCACTGTTTACTTATGCATGAGAGAAAAGGCTTTTATAAAACTGCTCTACAATGCGGTGTGCACTTAACACTAATGTCTTTCACTACAACAGAAATGCCAATTTATATGTATTGAATTGATTAGGTGTGTGTTAAATAGAGTTAATGGATTGGGTATACGTGTTGCATTTGCAGATAGTAGTATGATGTAAAAGTGGAAAGTGCAAGTGTACATACATTTATAAAAGCTTCATCGTGATAGCAAAAC
The DNA here is from genome assembly GCA_019594935.1 of Periophthalmus modestus. Taxonomy (NCBI): domain Eukaryota; kingdom Metazoa; phylum Chordata; class Actinopteri; order Gobiiformes; family Gobiidae; genus Periophthalmus; species Periophthalmus modestus. The sequence goes on along the minus strand of JAIEZT010001390.1, from coordinate 22,180,705 downwards.
TCCACTTTGGTCTCTGAGCATTGTGAAAAGTGTATGAGTGTTATAACTTATCACTGTAAATAAGTAGGATGCTCAGAATGCATTACAAAAGAGAATAACTACTACTCATGTTTTTTTGGTTTGATTTTTTTTAAATGGTTTTGTTTTTTTAAAACATATTAGCAAAAACTCTAGCATATTTGTTTCTGTATACGCTCTTGCCAGAGTCTTTTGTCCGGCTCATGTTAGTAAATGACACTTTAACACACTAAACTTCTTTTAAAAGTTTATGCAATTATGTAATTACCTGGTGGACTGTATATACCACCTGTTTTACACGAAGATTATTGCTTTGCCTGGAATTTTCCTCAATATGGCATTAAACATGTTCATAAAGAAACAAACAATTGACACAACTAGGCCAAGTTACTGAGGTACGCCAATGTATAGCATTACAAATACCTATATTTGGATAAATGTAAGACAGATTTAGTGCTATACTGTGGATCATTCCAAGCAAAGCAATAACATCTCCATGGAAACAAGCAGGTGATAGACACACTGTCATCAAAGTTATATAATCCACCTTTAAGAAGCACAACTTTTACTTGACTACAGCCTTTGAGACCATCCTGCCCCTAATGTTAAATACTGGTCCAAGGGCCTGACCCGAGAAAAAGCTGTAGGAAAAAGAGGAACAGAGAAAGTGAGTGTGGCGCGGCGCTGTTTATTTAACATAGTGATTACGATCGGACAAGGTGAAGGCAGCGTTTTTACTGAGGGTGTGATCCTCAAGACAGGAACAGAGGAAGGACAGGTTAGGAGGAGCAGGGGTGTGAGGACGAGGAGGGGGGCGACCATCTGAAACGAGAGATAGAAAAAAAGAGCAAAAACCAACAACATCTGGGAGCCATCAGCCAGTGGAAGAAAAAACGCTGGGCTCAGCTAAAAACCTGGCCCTGCTACACTGACTGCCTCCTCGCCTGCTTCATATGATCCAATCATCCTCTCCCTAAAGACCTAACACCAGGAGGAGGGAGGGAGGGGAATCAAGATACTCCCTGTGCATAGATGTATGTGGAGACTACTACAGGATTTGGCGTTGTGTCTATGGTAGTAGTTGCAATTGTACTTCTACTTGTGTGAATGTTTTAACTCTGACTTGATAAACCTGCTGTAGCACTTTGAGATTTATTTTTTTTTTCATGGATAGAGCAATGTACATAAAATGTATTATAATTAGTAGAAGTAATATGTGTACATGTAGTACTGATAGTAGCAGTAGTCATAGTAGATGTAGTGGGTTTGTTTCTTTGGCAGTAGTTGCAATAGTACGTGAAGTAATGATTACATCGTAGTCATAGTAGTTGAAGCAGTTGTAGTAGTCATAGCAATAGTCGTAGTAGTATGTAGTAGTAGTAGAAGCAGTAGTTTGGTCTTCTTCTAGTGTTACATATTCCTAATCTTGTCCAGGTCCAGGTCCAGGCCAGGCTTAGTTACAGGTTTGAATGAATAAATAAATAGCTAACATACATTTTGTTTCTACACTGACTGCCTACTCTGCTGTTTCTTATGATCTCCCTACAGACCCAACACCAGGAGAAGGGAGAGGCTTTGTGATACTCCTGTGTACATAGAAGTTCCATACAAAGAGAGCTGCACTGAAGAATAGCCCCTAGAGTAAGCTGTAAATGTCCTTATAACATTTATATGAGACAGTAACATGCAGCACTGTGTTGTGTTATGTCAGTCCACTATAGAACACTCCCATACATGGAGACAATTAGAAGACTTGGGGTTGTTGGCTTGTAAAAGTAAAAGTAGTAGTAGTTGTAGTTGTAGTTGTAGTAGTAGTAATAGTAGTAAGGTCTGGTATGGTATTGAGACAGGCCTAATAGAAGTGATAGCAGTAATGGTACTCGTAGTAGTAATATTAATCATATTTGTATAGTCCTCAGGGTGCAAGATGGTTCATATGGCACTAACATGTCAGAATGTTCCACAATATTGCATTAAACATATCTGGCAACAAGTCAGCTGTATAGTCATTACACACACGCATGTCTGTTATGAATCATATGAAATTGTAATGAGCTAAACACCTGTTATTCATATATAAGACGAGCTCATAGATGGAGAGAATGGTTTGATCGTTACACATATTGAACATTGTATGGCTGTGGAGTTTGGGCTGTTTTCAGATGGTGCGAGCAGCTCTGGGTGGCATCGGGCCATGTCTGCACAGTAAGGCTATGGCTCATGTGAAGTCATTAGCTCAACTGTCAGTCACCCAAGGCTGGAAAGGGCAGGGCTTCCTCGTCCACAGCAGCAGCTATCCAGAAAGCTAGCACGTTTTCATGTCTACAGCTATCATTTAGAAGCTGACTGGTGTGTCTGTTCTGGAGTAATTTGAAAGTTGTCAGAGAGTTGGAAGAGGAGGCATGAGGCTGGAGTTCTAACACAGTAGACGTTTATTTACCGTCGGTGCAGGACCCAGCACCCGGACACATGAATCATCTAGACGTTTTGATCCATTCCAGTCTAGTCCCATTCAGTCTTTCGTTGTAGGGAGTATTATACGTCTGATAATGTAGTTAAAGATAAAAATGACTGAGCTGGCAGTGTGGGGCTGGCACACTGTGTACCTATGTAGAAACAAGCTCAGTTTGTCAATTTTTGGTTGTTTTGAATGTGATTATCAAAAAAGGTTTCGATTACCAAAAAAAAAAAAAAGTGATTATCAAAAATGTTTCAAAACAGAAATCCCAGGAATTACATCACAAGAAAGGATAATCCGGTGTAGGGCTGGGTTATATGTAAATAATTAGACATTAGTGATCTCATCCTTCTCATAATATGCTTTTTTGATCATATTGATATATAATGAATCAATGCTTCTCTGTTTAATGCTGGTTCAAACTAATTTTCCCACCCACTCCCCCTACTGGTCAAGATCTGTCATTAGCTGAGTCAGTTACAGGAGGATTTAGTCAATCACAGTGAAACATGAACTTACAGAAGCAGAAAACCGCTCAAAGAAAATACAAAGATACATGAGTGCAAATTAATCTAGGCAAATTATTTAAAAAATAAAAAAGAAAGAAAGAAAATGGTCATCTAGGCCCTAAGAAAATTGTTCATAAATAAATAATTTGTTGTTATGACCCAGAGAGAAAGAGTCAGATAGAATACAAGAATGCTTCAAATATTGACAAAAAAGTAGTATGTCCCCATTATATATTAGACATTACAATAGTGCACTATGTACAAAAACAGAGCTGGGTTATCGCCAGCAGCAACAATGAAAGATTCACGTCAGAACTAGAGAGAAATTTGACATGAACCATTTGGACAGTGCTTGTTTCGATCACGTTTGTAAGTCCAATTCCAAGTCCAATTTCTCCTGTAATCCTCCTCAGCAGACACACTTTGATATGGAAATTGTTGTCTGAGAAAAGCAGAGTGGTTATTATAAAGGGACAGATTGGAATAGATTCAGGGATGACCCCACTAGTGCATTCAGCCCATGTGTGCACAAAGCTGGGTAATTTCTTGCTTACGTGATCTTTTACTGTTAACGCTAGTGGGAGCGACCTCGGGGAAAGAAGGCGCCTCGTTGATCTGTTATTAATGTTCATATGTTGATTTACAGAGAAAACAGCCAAATAAAAACACCAGGATGTAGTGTGAATTACTGTAATACAAACATTTTAAGAACAAAATGACGAAGTTCACTGCAATCATTACAGAGAGAGGGGCTGTGGTTTTTCAATAGAAAGTGAATTGGAGCAAAAGTCGATGGAGCCGGAAGCACACCCAGGCTCACTTCCTATTTGGACTGAGGCGGCTGGCAGGTTAGCTATATCCACAATATGCAGTGTATGGTTTAAACTGACAAATCCAATGTTTTGAGGACAAACTTGGATTCACTCATGGGCACAAGTTTTTTTGTTTAAAAAAAAAAAAAGTCTGATATTGATATTAACACAGATGTATGTCATCCCTATAAAACACCATGTAAAACTTCACATTCAAACCCCATTGTATGTCTGAGGACTTGTACGCCTTGTGGACAGGTAAAGGTCATGCCTCTGGAGGAGGACAGTGAAACAACAATGCTGTGCACATACAGCCCGGGCTTATTTCTCTGTGTAATACCTATCCCATAAGACCCCAGATTTCACAGGCTCAGATCCACTCAAATCCCCCTGACCCGGTGACCTCAGGATGATGGGAAAATTCATGAGGGAGGACCTGTGCTGATACACTGTATGGCACCTGATTTCTCATGAGGGAAATGCGTCAGGTGCAGGCAGTGAGTGCAGTGGCCATTTCAGTAAGAACTATAAAATCTTAAAGGAGTAGTTGTAGTCGGCTAGAGCGCACAGCAAGATGTGGAGTGATGGAAACAAGTCAATTTGGACACATTCTCTCTGGGTTTATATAAGTCTAACCTTTTGGAGTCATTTTAACATTTCTGAACATTCAGTGCCCCTGGAATGATCAAAGGGCCCATTAAAAATGCAAAAGTAAAATGCAGCCCTCAGACCAAGTTTTATTAGTCCTAAGGCAGTTGAACTGGCCCAGTTGATCATAATCAGTACTTTTTATGGCAAATGTGAGTAATCCTACCAATATAACCTGAATAACATCACATTGCATTGTCATACAGACCTAATATTAATATTTCAAGCCTTATTTAAAGTATGAAGTCAAAACTATGTCAAATGCACCATCTGAATTATCTACTGTATCAACCACTGGCCCTCCATGTCGAATATTCCTTGGGGAAAAGAGTTTGGGCACCCCTGATTTAAGTCATCTTCTCTGGTTCCTGCTTGTCTATATAAAGATGTTATTGCTTTGCTTGTAATGTTCCACACTATGGCATTAAGTGTATCTATTTTGCATTTATTTCATTACAGGTGTTACCTAAAAATACCTTAAAAAAAACATGTATTCCCTATTATGAGTTGGCTCACCTCTCCTTAGATCTGACTCCTTAGCTATAAGTTACTTGGGCGAGTCACCTGGTTTTCTCCATGACGACAGATAAGTTTAATGTGATACTAACCTTCATCAGTACTGTTACATAGTGCACCTCTAATCTCTTAATTCTTTATGGAGTTAATTCTGTACTGTGATCAAATGTAAGGAGAGTAAGAACCACACGGTGAAATAAGTCATAAAAATGTTCATATTTTAATTTAACAAGAATAGTTTAAATGGATATGGAGCTGGTGAAGAAGCAGATATTATATTTACACTATGAACGGCTCGGACACAGCGCACCTGTACTGAACCTAGTAAATAAAAAATATTCCAGAATCCTTGTACTTTTGCTTAACCTCGTAAATGTCGACCAACTGTCAAAGTCTATAATTACTAATTTCATGATCCTCGCTTCCATTAGTCCCGGGATGATTTCTCCATGCACTGCTCACTGACCTACTTCCCCGCTCCCCTCCCCCAAACACTGTTTTCACCGTTCATTCATCTCCACACTATCGCTTCCTCCCTCGTCTCCAATTATTCCCAGCTATACCGCGTTTATAAAGGTGAGAACGAAACCAGGCCAACATCCTCACTGTCATGAGAGGTACAGGGAGGTATAGCTGGGCAAACTTGAGCTGTGTCTGCGTCGGTCAGGCGGGATGACAGTCACAGAGTCATGTCTTATTCAGTGGGCTCATCCATTATGCACAGGCCAGAGGAGCGCTGAGAGGGCTGCAGAGGAGCGCAGAGAGGGCTGCAGAGGGATGCTTCACTGTGCTGTCCTAACATAACTGTGGGCCAAGCAGAGACCTTATCATCAGTGTCACTATGAGGTCACCAGGAAGTAGTCATAGTGTCAGCCACAGGGTGTTATGTATATCATACAGTACTGGAAATGTGTACAATAGTTAAAAAAAAAAGTGTTCAGTTACAAGTACAAGTTAAAGTGCACTATGTTTGCCTTGCAAATCCAAAATGATATCTCTGTGTATTATTTAAGCAGAGGGATCAACCTGTTCATCACACTCCCCGTTGCATCTCGAGCCAGAAGCAAACATGCTCATGCAACCACATATGTTTTTTGTCAGTGACACATGTGAAACGAAAGAGCTAATAAATCACCTGTGATCTTGAATACAATTATATTCCTCAAATGAACAGAGTTTTATGATTTGCTCATTGATTCTGCAGTCTTCAGTCCCCTGTGATATCTTTTTCCTTTCATTTTTCCTCGTTAACAGCCATATTTGTTTTGATACGGATGTACCATGGTTGCCCCTGATTGGCTAATGCACCTGTCAGTAATGTCCATCTGATCTCGGGGAGATTCACCAGTGATCACACTTACATTGTTGAAGTATTCAAAAAGCACTATGTAACTTTTCTGGATGAAGGTACTCCCCCTGCGTGTTTCCATGGAGATGTCATTTCTTTGCCTGGAATGATCCACTGTATGGTACTTAACTTGTCTATTTCAATGTAAACAAGCAGATAATGCCACCAGGCCAAGTTACAGGTTAGATCTGTGGAGAGGGAATCCCGTCCCGATAAGAATATATGGTTTTCAACATAACAACTGATAATATCTTGTTCTCCTGTGTCCAAAACCCCTGAATCCTGAATTAACAATCACTTCATATAAGCAGATAGTTAGAGGGTTAAAGGTTTGTCATGTATCTTATAAATTCACTTCAAAACAATTTTAATCTGATAAAAAAAACATACATACAAAAAACATAATTCAGTTTATGTCGTTATGTTTTCAGGTCAAAGTACATCTAACTATATGTATATGACTACAACTCGGAGAGATTCATTTCTTGGTGTTGATTTAAGCACATGACAAAAATGACATTGGACCAGCATGAATCCTCCTCTGGTATTTACACAAGCCTCCTTTTTCAGTCATGGCTATAATGCACAGTTTCCTCTGATGAGACGGAGCACACAGCAGGGACCAATAACCACTACAAACATGACATACACAATGACAGGAGACATGATTTACAAAAGGAAGAGACGCAGCGGACATAAGGCTATCTGTGTTTGGCTCCTGTGAGCGAAATAAACATTATAACAAAATATAGCCTGGATGTTACGTTGTCATGACAGCAGGGTCCAGATCACAGGGTCTTTCACCGTTCCACACAATGAATGAATGTTGATGAATAACACTGGATCACTGCAGACCTTTTAAAATGAACATGTTTTCTTTTTTCAAGTCAAAAAGATTATTAGGTACACACTTATTCATCAAAAAAGTGCTTTGTTTTAGTGTTTTAAGACAGCAGCGTGTCTGCTCTGTGCCGAGCTGCTTCCATATCAGGACATGCAGCTGCAGAGGAGCTCATTCACTGAGGTGGGCTGGGCTCAGACAAAAGAGACACAGTCAGAGCAAGTGTGACTTCTTTATTTGTTCCCGAGGAGAAGAAGAAGAACAGGCTACTCCAACATGTTTACATAGACGTGGCTATGTCTACATGCACATCAAAAATCAGATCATCATCCGATCTCTGGAGGTATCCCATTATTGAAATATCATAAAGTTACATCTGACGTGAGTAATCAGATCTCTGACTTTACAATACTCCCTACAATGGAAGCGTTAAATGGACAATACTACCACAATGTGTCGAATGTTCATGTTTCTAGGTCCTGTACAGATGGTAAATAAAGTTCTCCTGCGTCTAGTGCCTCTCGTGCTACTTGAATTATTTCTACAACACAAGTGAAGTGTTTGACAAACCTAACCAAATGGAGACATTACACAGACAATACTATAGGCAAAGCACTGAGCACAAATCATCAAGTCTGAAGTCTTTATATTATCGAGGCTCCTAATACATTTGGACAATTTCTTGACACGCAAAGGTGAAAATAACCACACTCCCACTTAAGTACTTCAGCAGATCCCACGTCATAACCAAAAGTGTAGTAGTTTGCACAGCAGCAACATTTGTGTTACCATAGTTACTCATCCTAAAGTACCTGCACTTTAAAACTATTTTCAGAGGAAGGCTTATAAGAGATCAGTCGTATCAACTATGGTAATACACCTATTTCACTCAACAAACAACTGACATTTTCATGATATAGCCTCAATAACATGGCAACCAGATTGAACCAGTCTCCAAGTGCACTAGAAGTCTGGACAAAACTATGCGTCAACCAACATCATCAAGTATTGACTATGACTTGAAATAAAAAGAAATACATAGGCCATGTATGAACTAAATACATTTCAGTTCTGTATCTGACACAAGAATTAAGATCTATGTCAGAAAAAGAACAGTGTCACAATTTATTTATGGATTGCTTTCTTTTTTTGCTGAATACTGTTGATGTCATATTTGTTTTTGTCAATACTGCCCACCCCTAAACGAGTACAAGTAAACGAGGCAAGTTTATTTGTATTCATTCAATTGAAAGTGCTTTACAGAATAAAGGCTGGATGTACTGCAACTCGTTTGGAGAGGCCAGTGATGTGTGTGTGTCTTTCTATTAAATAGCATAGTTTATTATTTTTGCATAGCTAGATATTGGCCTCTGCAATAGAGTTATAAAGTTGAGTCATAAAACTTGATAGATAGAATTGACAGTGATGTCTCAGTACTGTTATGAAAATCCTTGTTAAACTATATACTTTTAATAAACTGTACTTATAGTCCACACGATGGTCATTAATCTAACTCACAGTATGGCAAGTTGAAATTCACAGTTAATCATAGTGTTTCCTTTTGGCAGCAGTAGACCATAGACTTAGGAAATACAGATAGAGTAGACTTATAGCCCTTTGAGCCTAATGCGTGGTACAATATGATAATAAAAACAATGAGTGGATGGAAAGTAGCAGACCACACAGTGAGCAGGTAGCCATTTTGACAGATCACCGCAGCCAGACCAATCACATTTCTATGATGAATGGTTTTAATCATGGCACAAAGCGGAGTCTACTCAAGCTCTCAGTTAAAGGGGAAGTGACAAATATATACTCTCTGATAAAATAAGATGGAAATAATCCAATTGAATATTCATACTAATCTGAATTGACTTCTATATACTGCAGGAAGTCAGTGCACTCATGGGTTAGCTCTATTGCTGGCACACGTATGCAAGCAAAATTTAGCTATGTTTTGACTAATTTTAAGTAGATCGGAATATCTTTTAAGATGACTTTAGCACACTTTATTTTAAAAGGACAATGCATAATATTTTTATTTTAAATTTAATAAACATGACTTATCTGTGTCCCTAGATATGAGGATGTTCAAACACAGCTTTTAATCATAATAATCATAATGCTGATTTTTTTTTTTTTTTGCAAAAAGCACTGGATATGATGGCCAAATTGTTTATGTTATAATTTTATATTTGGATGTCTTGACGATTATCCATCAGAAAGCAGAATGAGCCTCACGAGTCTCTCATTTGGGTTGCCAGTTTGGCTGCTGAAATCCAGTTGGTTTAACCGTAAAATGACTCTCTCTGACCTCAATCCTCACGACCTAAACCCCAGCACCCGCAGCCAATCAATAATCAGTGCTAGTGCAACCACTGCAGCTCAGCGAGTGAATCCTCATAGGTACTCCAGACCAAGCCTAGCTCATATCTGGAGATGTGTCTCTTGGGGCTACACTCCAGTCTCCTCCTGGTCTTGACAGGTGTCCCTAGAGGCACTGAAGGATGTGCTAAATGAGGACAAAATCTCTATGAGGACAATACCCCGTACCTTAACCTTCTGAGCTGTGCCAAGCAGGCTGTATTGTGCTATTCCTTATTGCTTCCTTTTTGCTGTGGAATGTTATTTTTGTATTTAGCTGGATTTTGGCGGAAAAAAGATTAGGTATGCACTGCGGGATGGCCTAGAGGTTTGGTCACAGCTCACAACCAGGGCACATTGCGTTTTTCAGAGCTCAACTCTCCAATATTTGTTTCTCCTTTTCAACTTTCTACCCCCAAAAATGTACAAATGGTGCAATTATTCCATTTTCTGTGAGTTAATGCAATAGCTTTCTACTGTTGACTTCACAGTTATTTTTGTGTTAATTTTATGCCTCACCGGTTGTTTTTGTGAATCTATTACTCCTTTGTAAAGTGTCTCTGAGTGTCAAGAAAGACGCTGATACTAAACTGGATTATTAATTTCCTATAAGAAGAGGACAGCTCAGTACAGAGAACACGTTGTGTATATGTGTGACAGAATAACACAAAGAATATGAACATGTATGCACATAACGTGATGATATTCCCTTAAGTAGTGCAGAAGCTGTCCTCCTGAGACATCGCTATGGACAGTATGTAGCGGCACGTAGCAGATAGGAGCCGAGGCAGAGGAGGTTAAAGCTAGGAACAGCTAATGCGGCTTCACTAATTGGTACTCCCTCAGGCTTTAGTTCAAAACATAAAAAAACACCTATTTATTTCTGCATCTGTCACTGCGCACAACACACAGCAATGTCCTCTCACCTTCTGACCACAGCTCTCACAAATGTGCTGCAGACGAGCCACTGGAGGAAAAACGTCAGGCTCAACACATTATACACATAGGATTTTTTTGTGTTGAGCTCCTTTGTTTATAAGAACATTTACGACATATGTCAAAGTGAATAATGATATACATGTGGAAGGTATGAAAACAAGAAAATCCTTGTCAAAGCCTGAGCTCATCAAATTTTAGAAACTGGGGCTGGTTAGGACAGGGAGGCCCAAAAGTCACTGACACTTTTAAATCTTCAGTAGCTGCTATAAATCTTAAGTTATACTCATTAAATTTTAGCAGTAGATAAAATGAACCTTCCAAGATTTTTGGCAATATATACGGTTATAATTGTTCACTTACACTTGAACTTGTCTCTACTTAAACTAGGGGAATTAAATATGACCTAATTTTAAAAAATAATGTTTTCTAAGTGTCCACCATTTTCGGTTTCACACTGAACAGCCCGATCCATCACACTTTGCATAACATTTGAAAGCATTTCCGGGCTTATGGCTGTATATATATGCTCGATATTACATTTTAAGTCATTTATTGTCTAAAGTTTATTCTCAAATACCTTTTCTTTAAGATAGCCCCACAGGAAGAAATCAGGACTAGTCAGGTCTGTGGAGGTCACATACTGCCCCCTGTCTTTGAAAACGACTTATTATTCCTTTAATGGCATTTATGCTTGGGGCATCTCTGGTATTAAAATGTCGACGGTAACACCGCTGGGTTTCTGAATTTGACCCATGTGACTCAAAGTCCCACTGTACAATGAGAGTTAGTTCCTCGCTGCTATATTTGCTCATATTAATGTCGGAAGGGTAGTTCTAAAAGCTCTGAAAAAAAAAAAAAAAAAATATTTAGAAACAAAAGAGTTATGAATTGTTTTCAACTGTCAGTGACTTTTGGGCTTGGATGGTAGTTCGCTAGGAATACCAGGTGTCACAGTGGGACGCCAGTGACAAAAACTGTTACTGTGTCTTTAGGCGAGGCGTACGGTCAAGGCGCTCAAAGAACTTTACATCAAGGAACCACTCACCCATTCACACACACACACACAAACGCCGGTGCATCCAGAGACTGGGGGAAGACGGGTTAAGTGTCTTGGCCAAGGACACAACAATCTGTGGGAGCTGGGACCAAATTGCCAACCTGTGGACCAATGGATCTCACCGCTGCACGTGTTTATGTCAGGAGTTGGATTTGTACCAACACTCTTCAGGTCAGAGGACTTTACAAACTGAGCTACTGTTGTTCAAAACCAATGATTAAATGTTGTTTTAAGCATATTATATACATTTCGGTTGAATGTCACAGAAAAAACATTAGATCAAATTCCCCATTGCTTCTCTCCCATAGTGTTTGAAGCAACATCTGATCTTCATAATGGGCACTGCTGCAGCACAGTCATGGCATTGGTCTCAAACTGAAACAGCCGTGGATGGGGTCATGGGAGACAAAAGCTGGCATTAAGTCATCACTGGAGGCACTAGTGCGGCTTCCAGGTCAGCTGTAATCAAGGAGAGTTGCATAACCCTGGGTCGGACCTCACAATAGCCGTGTTGTGATAGGAGTGTTCGGAGCAGTACAAGTCAATTAAGCTGATTACTCCATAGAAACAGAGGGGTCGGACTGGGCAGGATAAATCTGGTATTTGAGTCAAGAGGCTCATTTACATGGATAATGAGAAGCACTTGCAGAGATTTGAGCTAGATTTTCAGGGACCATGTTTGGGGAGGATCGTGTTGTTCTTTTCTGACAATTGTGGCATGAAGTCAAAGCCGACTGCCTTCAGTATCTCAATATTTTGTATTGGCCTGATACTTACATTGTCATTGTGGTCCTGCCTTGGCTGGGGTGTTCAACAATATCACACTAAACTTATCAACTTATGTATCTAATTGCAGTATTGAGGTGTAACAGCACTGAACTAAAACACAAAACAGACATTCCCAAAAAAATGGATTTGTCATACTTAATGTTATACTTAGTAATAGTACATAGTGTATCCATAGTCTCTTTGCAATTTAAAAATCTTATAATACCAAATTTGTTTTATTGTACTCTGCGGTTTCCAAAGCTTTTAATCACACTGAATTTTTTGTGAGTTCCTCAATCAAACATTTCCAGACCGCTGGATTGGAAGGGATGGACCAGTTCCCTGGCCACCAAGTTCACCAGATTTCACACCTTTGGATTTCATTCTGTGGGGCTATGTTAAACAAAGATACGGGACATTACTGAACTAAAGCAAAAGATAACAGATGTGACTGCAACCACTCATGAGGCTATGCTACAGTGAACACGGCACAAATCCAGTACTGATATGCTTCATGCAACTAATGGTGCCCATATAGAGGTGTATTAAATGAGGTAAAAAAAAAAAAAACAACAACTTTGGAAACAACTGAGTACGATAGAACAAGTCTGATTAAGCTATCTTATCAATTGCCTTTGTAATATATTGTTTTTAAATGGAAAGAGACTTTAAGGACATCGTGTATTTTGTAATATTATTTTGTATTAAGTATAACCTTGAGCCTTTGACAAAGTACATCTGCAATAGTGGAATAATCCTGGCTGAACTATCCATAAACCAGCCCAATGAATACAAAATCAGACTAAATGTTTGAGCGCATAGGTGGAGCAGTTTGTCTAATATTCTCATTCACTTCTCAGTTATTATGTGGGCCAGACTTCTGCTCTGAGACAAAGACACTTCTTGGATGGCTAGTGCTGGATTTAGTGTGAAATCCCATCTCTTTTGTTCCTAAAGTAATGCCTTCTTACTTTAGTGAGACAGCCCGTGCATGACGCCAAAGTGAAGGCAAGATCTGAGCACAAGCACAGCTTCAGACGGCTGCTTCAGTGTAGCTGAGACAGTGGGAATGGTCCAGTTTGGCAAAGACAAGAGCACGGAGAGGATCCATGGGTTAAGTCATTGAAAAATACTAAAATGAATTACAATGATAGTTTTGTCAGGGATTTTCCAACAGCCAGTGGGATTGGGAGCAGTGAGGATGTGCAGAGGAGGTGTCATCATTGGTTGGAAGTTGAATAATTGGGTGTAATTTTTGAAGCAGAGCAGGCCCTTCCAGAAAGTCTCTTGATCGAAGTGGTGTGCTGTACTGAAATATGTCAATCAATATGTCACTGTTGACTGAAGAAATGTTAGGGTTACAAATGGACTTTCTCAACATCTGTACAATGAGTATCACGTCTTTTATTAAATATTTGAAGGTACACTATGTAACTTTCTGATTTAAAGTCTGCCATCCATTTATCTCCATGAAAAACACACGCCAGCAATGTTCCACAGCATTAAACTTTTCATAGAGACAAGCAGGTGATGCCACCAGACCAAGTTACAGGTCACATCTGCAGAAAGGCAAACTCATTCACAGAAAGGATGCATGTTCTTCAATGTATTTTTAATGCTGGGTGTAGATAAACTGCAAGTGCGGTTTGAGACTCACGTAGCTCCTGCAAGACTTAGAGCAGGGCTGTCCAAACTATGGCCCAGGGGCCAAATGCGGCCCTCAGACCAATTTTTGTTGGCCCTCACGCCTCCTCCTAAACTGGCCCAATTGATCAGGAAGTATTTTTTACTACAAACTGAAGAGATGCTACCTCTTATAACCTGAATAACATCACACTGCATTATGACACAGACCTAGAAATAATCTTCTTATTAAAGGTACAACGTCTCTGTCAAACCTGTGTTATATCCACCATTTGACTCCCTGTATTGATTCTGGTCTGTGGCCCTCTGCTTCAAATATGTTTCAGTATGCGGCCCTCGGTAAAAAAAAGTTTGGACACCCCTGACTTAGAGAGCCATTAAAATCAATGCACCTGCTATACTGACCTGAACAGATAAAATAAACAGGCAAAGCAATGATATCCCAATAAAATACCTCCATCTGAAAGTTACATAGTGTATCTTTAAAGCTTAAACATATTTTGGTTTGACAGGCAGATAATTCCCAGCCATGCTTCTAGGCCGTATGAACCATTCCATTGTAGTTAAGCAAACAGGGACTCCCAAAAACATTTTACACAGTTATTTTACACGTTGCAAAGCGCTATTGACAGATAATAAATTACAAAGTATCGTAGAAAAGGTTTCAAAAAAGTGTCAAAATATAAACCACAGAATAATCACTTTAAATGTGTGGGCTGTAATTTCCTTCGATAGATAGTCCTATTCATCTGTCCTCCACTTTTGATTAAATACCTGTGACGTGAGGACTGGGCACTCAAAGTAAAGCCTTATCACCGTGCACTTCCTGCTGAACTAACTTTACTACATCGTGAATTTATTGTTTTAATAAATTCAGACTTTTTCTTAAGGGGAGCCCATTACAGGCCAAGGACAACATACAAATTTCTGTTTATGGACACAAATCACAAAGGAGAGACCAGAAACGTTTGTAAGAGCGAGTGGTATTCAGGTCTGGGCACTATCATTTTACAATTGAAACACCGGTGCCTTGGCAGAGGTCCATGCATTTAGGTCCAATTGTGGGTTTTCCTTTTCCTTTTCATTATTCTGTGTATTACTACGCTGTAACTTAAATTGTTAGAAGTTCAGTATTGACTGCCAAGTACTAATGCAGGTACTTAACACAATCTGGTTTTCTTTAAAATAACCTAAGCAGTAATAGTATAATGATGCGGATGCTAACAGCTGGCAGCTACAACGAAACGCCACCTGGAGCCTATATGTGCCACATGTTCTGATCTTAAATCCATATGGTGTAATATAGCCCCCCTCTGCAAAGGCCTGTTCGTTCAGAGGGTCATAAAAATAAATATAATAATCAGAATAAACAATAATGAATAAATCATTAAATATATAAATACTTAACAGAAAAGACCTCTCCCCATATCAGTAGTAAGACTTGTGTAATAAATTGCTGTATTGATTTAAATGAAACTGTACTGTGCCTTAATTTAATTTAGATTAAAAGGTGCTTTGTGTCACTTTTATGGTGGAGGGCGCTCTACCTGCATATTATCCATGTAGATCTTAATGGAGCTCAACAGTTCCACCCACAGTTCACAAGTCTGCTCTGTTCTGGAAGTAAATTTTCCCATAAACAAAAAACTCAAATATTAATAGTTCAAAGGCTTTGCAGAGGCTAACTAGCTACTTGGTAACTAATAATAATATAACGCTGTTGTTTTAACTCCAAAGAGCACCTTTAAAACACAAGATTTAGCGATTTATGAAATTTCAGAAGCAGATTTTAAATCAAATTAAAACTGCAAGCAGTGATAAAGGGCCCTCGTAACCCGTGCGATCCAGAAAGGGCTGCCTATCAACCCCGGATTCACATTTGATCCAAAATTGTCACTGCAAATAAATGTTTCCATCCTTTTTAAACTTTGCAGAGGGAGCTGGAGAGCCAAGATAGAAATGCTACATTGAGTCTGTTTAAATCTGATTATGTTTGTAAAAGTTACAAAGATTTATATGCTTTCTGCTTTGTTTAGCGCTCGTCATGACCACACCCTGAGACTTATGTAACTTCTTTTAACTTTTGAACCCAGATATGTTCTGAAGATGCTGTGTCAGTTTGGAGACCGTCTGATAAAAACTCAAGGACAAGTTTGTTAAAGTATGAAGGGTAGATTTTAAACATCTGGATATTCTGATTCAAAATATCAGAAATAGGGAGTGGTCCCTAAGGATATTTTTTGCTCAGGATCACATGAAGAATGTGTATACCACTGAAGCAGGACAAAACGAAGATGAGTGATATACTTGGTATCATGCCAGAAGCACAGGGGTTCATGATAACTGTAGTACGCTCTCATGGGGTAGAGAGTCATCTGCATGTGCTCTGCTAAGATGTGGCCAAAGGGTATTTAAAAAACTGTCCATACTGTAATATAGGACTTTTAATCTTTCATACTACCACAAAGATGCGTGTACAGCAGTTAAGTATTTGACTGCTGTACACACATCTTTTTGGTAACATTGGTAAGAGAATCAATCTGTTTTTTCAATGTTAAAATGAATATTGTAAACACAGCTGCCTTGGGGGAGACGGGAGGAAAGGAAGTTGCCAATCAACGGCCCCTATGCCAATCACTCACTACTTATATATTGGTGGGTAAAGTGTCTTGTCCAGTGATTTAAATACAGCATGCACTAATGGGGAGAAGCTGAACACATAAATGTCATGAAATGAACATGTTATATATTTTAAAATGAGATTTGTTAATCACTCATTTATATGTGATGGAATGAGCGACTGGACGCAACTCTGGGTAGTATCAGCTATATCATGTCAATATATGCCTGATCACCCTGGTCAACTTAAAAAAAAAAAAAAGTTTTAAATGTATTTTATTTTGTATTTTTGATATGTTTAACCAACGAAGGAGTGCAGCTTGTGTCGACTGTTGGATTGTGTGAACAGTTTGTTTTTCCCAATGCAGCTGAATGTGCACGTAGGCCTTCCAGTGGAAATACTTCGAGGGAAGGGCACATCTCATTTGCTAGAATTTGCCAGCCATTTTATAATATAGTCTAAATGACAAAAGACGGCTATCTTACCCAAAAGAAGCAGCAAAAAGGAAGGCAGAAACCATTTTCAGACCTGCAGCAGACATGACGGCCCTCAAAGGCTTTGCCAGTTAGTGCCATGTGCAGGGCGGGGTACGTCTGGTGTATTAACTCTCAAAAGTTATCTTAGAAATTTAAGCCTGTTATGGAAAACATAAAAGATAAAACATCGCAAAAACATCAGCTTATGACTTATGAACCAATACTTCTGATAAAAGGAATACAGAGTTGTATCGACGGTTAGTGCAACACAGAGGATGTAAATCAATTAATTATCTAGCAAGGACCACACCACAACAGTGAAGAGGTTTGTTGATGGATGATATGGATAGTCTAGATGTGCCTCGGTAGAGACTCAGGAAGGCAACTCTGTCTCAGGTGTTCGGCTCCGTTCAGGTCCCCCCCCGAATAATACAGGCTGGCCCAAAAGTCACTGACACTTTTAAATCTTCAATAGCTCCTATAATTCTTAAGTTATACTCATCAAATTTTAGCAGTAGGTAAACTGAACCTTCCGAGATTTTTGGCAATATATGCGGTTATAATTGTTGACTTACACTTGAACGTATCACTACATAAACTAAGGGAAGTAAAAATGACCTTTGATGTTTTTAAGTGTCCACCATTTTGGGTTTCACACTGAATAGCCCGATCCAACACACTTTGCATAACATTTGAAAGCATTTCCAGGCTTATGGCTTTTATTTGATCCTCGATATTACGTGTTAAGTTGTTTATTGTCTGAGGTTTATTCACAAACACCTTTTTTTAAGATAGCCCCACAGGAAGAAATCAGGACTAGTCAGGTCTGTGGAGATCACATACTGTCCCCTGTCTTTGAAAACCACTTATTATTCCTTTAATGGCATTTACACTTGGGGCATCTCTGGTATTAAAATGTCGACGGTGACACCGCTGAGTTTCTGAATTTGACCCATGTGACTCAAAGTACCACTGTACAATGAGGGTTCGTTCTTCAGTGACTTTTGGGATACCCTGTATATATTTCAGTATGGCCTCTATCACTAATGCAGCATATTAAAATATTATTATTATTATTGTATTATTTATAATGTAATTAAGGCAAATGAAAAGATGAATGTAACCTGGTGTCTGCAGATTCCTCTGTGTTTTTGTTGATTGTGCTGATTTTGTAGCTGATTTTCATATGCAAAGTCTGCATGACTTTTAGCAACATATCGATCTGAATTCTATGTTTCGACCTGGTTTGTGATTAATATTTACACGTGGAACAAAAACTAATATTTCAGCTTCAACTACTTGGTGGTATTATTAAATCACAATGGTACAGTGGCGATCTAACTTTTCTGGTGAAGGGTCTCTATAGAGGGTTGGTCTTTATAGAGATGTAGGGCGTTGACTCAGATTTTCCACTGTATGGCATTAAACTTATCTATCTTCATGGAGACAAGCAGGTGACATCACCAAATCAAGTTGTGGGTCAGATCTGTAGAGAGGGGACCCTATGCGAAATAAGGATACAAGTTTGAAAGTGATTTTTTGATCCAATATGGCCAACTTCCTGTACAGTTTAGGTGTGGGGCATAATATTTTTTGCATGTCTACATATTTTTTTTCCCCATCGGCCCCATGGAAATTGATTTTTGATGTAGCACTACTGAAACTTTCATGGGGTCACTGGTATTCTACATGATTTCTTGCGTTTTTTGCCGTTTCGGTGCAGGTCTTGTGGTCATTAGTTACCACACAGCTGATTAACCCTGAGGAAGTTTTCAAACTTAATATCATTTTTTTTGGAAAAGTCTATAGGAAAATGAATGGGATATTTACTTCTGGAACAAGTGTGGACAGTCATACTTAGCCGGAAATGTTCCACAGTATTGTATTAAACTTATTTTTCACCATGAAAAAAGCAGGTGGCAAAACCAGGTTAAGTTACATGTAAAAGTGACAAAGAATGTTTTGGGCAAATACCCATAATGAAACAAATGCTCGATAGATATATTTTCTGCTATATATGAAAAAAAAGGTGATGTAACTTCTACCAGTAAAGTTATGTAGTGTTCCTTTAAATTTACGGTACTTAAAAGGCAAATGACTGGCTCTCTAGATAATCCCCTAAAAGCTCTAAACAGAACATTAAAACAAAAATTCACAAAAGGTTTTCATTTTCCCCATTTTATTACAAAACACTTCCAACAGCGACCACATACAGTAGGAAACACATTGAAGAACAAATCACTAAGTGCTTAAACATATCAGAGAGAGGAGGTGGAACAATGAACACTGTTTTAAAGACTTTGAAATGATTTTAACTTGTTTAGTTACATTCAAAACTAACCACTGCTTTCTAATATTATTCTTTCTTAAAAATGTATCTACAAAGTTCTAGTTTACTCTTTGTTTTAATTTGAATTTGCAACATGAGCTGCCGTGTAAGGTGCAACTAACTGTTTAGCTTGTTTCCAAACTAGCAAAAAGGAAAAACAGAAAACGGATTCAGATGTTAGTAGAGTGTAAAAGTGTTAAAACCATATTTGTAGCATTTGTGGGGTTTATATACTTAAAAGTAGTATGTGCCCATGGTCTGCAAGTTTAAAGAAGACATATTATGCTTTTGTCAGCTATAGAGTTATACGTGACACCTGTGGATGGTACAAAAAGTTTCAGAGGTAGTCATCTGGGCAATGTTTTAAAAAAATTGAGACCATCCGGGAGTCATTTACAATCTGAAAGTACTGGCCTTAGAAGCAAGAATTTATACTGACAGACATTTGCGTCACTGTATACGTCATCACAACAAAGTGCCGGTAGCTAGCAGCAGATTTTTTTTTTTTAAATTTGTGCCAAAATGGTTACGTGTTGCTGCTGAATCCTTCGTGTATCATCAACCTAAGTACAGAGCAGTGGGTGTGTATAAAGGGTAGGTGAAAACAGGGATTTTTCATTGCAGGCGAATAAAAATTACTCAAGCACACATGAATCACTCTAAATACAACTTCAAGTAAGTAAATGAGAAGGAAAACAATAACAACAAGGCTAAAAGCTCTAAGATTTTAAAAGTGGATTTTGCACAATATGTCTCCTTTAAAAAAAAACTAAGATAAGCAGCTACACATAAGATACAAAGTCAGTTATTGCTACGGCAGTATTGTGTATTGCATTGTACACTTCACTACTGTAACCTCAAGTCACCATCAAACACACTGCATTTTGGAAGTAGAAATAGGATTGTGGACTACTATGATTATAACTATGCCCATGTATTCCCCACAAGTTACAGTTGTATAGATTATCACAGCAAAAGTTGTTCTTATCCAAAAACATTCACAAAAATCCCACAGTACATCAGTATTATTATAAAAATAAGTTACAAATCTGCATGAATACTTTTTACAAAAACAGTTATAAAATGCATGTTCCCAGTACAGGTAAAACTGTTTTACACCAAAGAAGATTCTCAGTGAGGTGCTTGTTAAAAGTGTGATCGGTGTTTTTGCTTGAGTCCGTTCCACATCACTTGGCAATGTCAAAAATGTGAAATGAACAAAAATGAAAAGTTCTGTGCCGCCAAGATCTGTCACTTTTTATCGCTACTTCTCAGTTTGGCAAAAGACAGGCGAGCAGTGTCCCGTTCTCAAATAGATAAGTGTACAAGGATTTCCATGAGTCCATGATGACTCCTCACAGGCTGAGCACAAGACATGAGAGAGAAAGAGACAGAGCTTTTAAATGAACCACACCAAATCAATGCAATTAGTTAACCTTAAAACCTCAAGACATGCTTAGCTGCCCCAATCTGGCATAATATTAGGACGACTGACGGGTGATGTGAGGTGTGCTACATATCAAACAATGCTTTGTGTTTTATTTTGTACAGACCTTTAGAATGAACGTCAAAAAGCAAATGTTATAGGCAAAATAGGCTTTTTTTCAAGCTACAGTGCAAAACGTACATTTAATTTAAAATCTTCAGCGGTTTATCATTAGTCTCACTGAAAATTCTATGAGGTGTGAGGACTAGGCCTGTCACGATAACAAATTTTGATTTGCAATATACAGTGGTCACTCGTTTATCGCAGGGGTCATGTTCTAAAAATAACCCGCAATAGACAAGTAGTCATCTTTATTTTTTACAGTTATAGGTTTTAAGGCGGTAAAACCCCTCACCACACACTTTATACACCTTTCTCACACAGACATTCACATTTTCTCACAGTTCTTTCTTGTTTAAACAATCTCAAAGTTCAAACCCTCATATATTATATCCCCCTTCCTCGATCCAAAACGTTTCTGTAATTTGTCGGTGCGGAACGTTTCATCGACACTGTGGGTTTTGTCGGGGAGAAAACTTGCAAAAGTCACACTGCGATCGAACATTTATGCTAAATTGGCAGGCTGAACGCATTCTGTACATTCTGTAGGAGACACAGCATGTCCCTTAGCCAATCAGGACGCAGAATTGCACAAAAAAAAAAAAAAAAGATCTGCAAAACAGAGAGACGGCAAATGGTGAACCGCGATATAGCGAGGGACCACTGTATTGCTGAAGTACAAATAGAAAATAAACGATAATATTGAAACCAAACCATAAAGCAGAATTATCTCCCAAAATGTATTCTAAAGGTACAATATTGTTAAAAAATATAAACTGCAAAAAATATAGCTGAACGCAATACTTAAGTAATTAGTTTGTATCTATGAGTCATAAAAGGTCATAATTCAATCTTCTACAGCTCAAATCTTATTGTAGTAGAGAAAATTAACAAAAACTTTCTCGGTAGCACAAGAAAAAGTACCCATGATAAATACTGACCCCTAAAAAGTATTGTTCCATCTAACATATGGAATGATAAGTTCATATAGTATTTATTGTGACAGGCCAAGTGACGACACCTCTTTTGCTGTGACCTGGTCCTAATTGTGCATGTACAGTACCAACGTCTCTATAAAACCTATGCAGGAACTGGTAGAACACGCAAGAGCTACACGAAGAGCTTGAGACTCAGCGGTCAGTATCAGAAGTAATTTCAGTAATAAACAGCGGCCAACCAGAAACACTTGATTCAAGAGAATATAAATGTAGGCCGTTTCTTTGCTGGTTTGATAAAAGTACTGACACATAAAAATACATAAATACATCCATGTTATAATATCAAAGGCACTACAAATATTTAATGTTAAAATACAATTCTCTAAAAAATGGTCTAAAAAGTGTGTTCTTGTAGTATTGAAAATGGCAATGGGACTTTTCCTTAGTATGAAATAAAGATTTAATGGTTTATATCGTGACAACACTAAGGTCAACCTCCACTTGATCCAAATGTGAGTTCAGATTTGACTAAGCCATAGGATAGATCACACATTATTTCTTCATTAGCAGACCTTACACTACTGAGAACGATCAAACACTCCACGATGAAGTAGACGGTTCCTGAGCAGCAGATGTTCTACTACGTGATACAATTAGGCTCAGAAAAAAAACATGTGTAATGTGTGAGTGTAATGGCTACCAGAGCCGCACCGGGGAGAGAGGCATATGCGTTGAAACTTTAAACTTTAAGCACTTATCATCTTTTAGAAATGTTCACTGACACAATAAAAGACTGTTCACAAAACCATGTTGATTTGAGAAATATATATCTATATTACTAGTACAGACTGACGATTAATGAATTAATGAATGAATTAGAATGATGGATTAATTTAACAGTGCATATTTAGCTCAAAATATTGGCTTTTTTTGAAACTTAAAACTGCTGAAATTGTGTAAATTTTTGATAACACTTAAATGTATTAACTCATGTCCCATTATTATAGTTTGTCATGATTCACTCTCTTAATGACTTTGCATCAACATAAAACAACAGCATTAAAACATTCGCTTTTTTTCTATTTTTTCTATTTTGTTTTTTATATTGTAGATTGTTAGGGTCAGTTGGGGGTTCGTGGCACTCCCAGTTTTTAATGAAAGAACTAGAAAACAACCGTGTCGACTTACCTACGCTTCAGTCGCTTTTGTGGAAGAGCTCTGCAAAAGAAGAGGTCAACACATTTAGCTACTACTGACGCAGAGTTTGGCCAGGTATAAAAACTTACTCAGAAAGGTAAATCAAACATCATACTGCTACCTTCTGATATGCCTAAACTGCACTTAGCACGTTGAGATTTCTTAGTGCATTATAGATCAAACGCATTATTATTTTAAACTGCTTTGTGTGTTTGATGCTTCCGTCTGACTTGTTCTTGCTATTTGTGTATCAGCTCTACGCGGGACATATGCAGTATCTGAGGTAAGATGATCCCTGTTGTTTTAGGCACCATGCTTCTCTATAAGACCTCATTGTTGTGGTTATAGAGGGCCATAAACCTGACATCTGTTATGGAAAAGGGTCTAATACTAATGCGGAGTATCTTTATGAGAAGAACTGTGTCGACATAGTGCTTCACATTAAATAGACGCCCTGAATATCTCTCTGTATAATTTGTTCTAAAACAACTGTTTACAGTTTAGCGAAGAAAACCTATGTAACTGTAAAATTATTATGTATTTATATTGGTACGACTCAGCAGGCTAGAATGAACGCACCATTCACAATTAGTAAAAAGCGTTACTAACTAAATGTATATAAAAAATAGACCAATGAAAGACGATAGCATCGGAATTGTATAACTGAAAAAATCTTCACTTTTACAATGTTAAATGAATGAGGAAAAAGCACTTAGACAAGACCAAAAAAGGCATTTAGTTATGGTTAAAGTAATGGTTCAAATGCCTTGGCGCCCTCTGGTGTGTGATGTACAAAACTGCAAATCTAAACCATCAACTTTTAATTTTTTTTTTTTTTTTTTTTTGGACGCCTGCTAAAGATGTAATAGCAGGAACAAGTGTGTAGCATGTGTTTGGCCTGCTCATAAAGGCCCTACAGTCATTACCACACTTGCCTGTAAATGTTGGGGTCTAGCTGCATGGCCGTGTCTGGCGGTAACTGGGATAAGTGCACCACTTTAGTCTTCAGCTGCGTCCGCTCTGCCTCGTTCACCCAAACGTCAGGTAATCTGCACAGAGAGGGAGGGGAAGAGTGAAGGAGACACTCTAAACAACCTTAATCTGAATTTAAATAATTTGCTGCCATTATTATTACTACAAACCACTGAATGTAGCACCAGGGCAATGTTAGTTACATTTACAAGGCCAGTAAAATCAGCTAGACTAGAATAACCCAATAATTAGATCAGATTTTTTGTGTGTTTACATGCACAAATACATCTAGTCAGCAAAAAGAACCTGGTGACATGATAGGTTATCAATGTTTTTTTTAAGTAACTTAGAGTGTTTTTGCAATATGAATTCCCTGAAAAACAATGCACACTTTTAATCAGTACCATTTTACTTATAAGCGTCTTATTTTTTCCTCCAAATTCTCAACTCTGCTCCAAACCACATGCTTTTACAGAAAGGATTGACTGCAGACCTCTTCGTTAAAAAGACCCAAACATATCACTGACTATTAGAAATGACTGAATCTCAGTCTTGATTAAAATTGAAATTAAAAGTAATTGCCCTACCACACTGTGTATTAAATGATGATGGTAATTTTTCAACTCTCAACTAAATTCCACAGTAAGCACAGTAAACTTGACTTTAAAAGAAACATAAACATATGCCCTGGCACTACCTTACTATACAGCCCTTTGAAGTGACTAGCGCTAAAGCTAGGCGCAATAGACTGTACAAACAACTGTACCACCACCCCCGCCCCTTCTCCTCTGCCAGCAGCCCCCACGTCACGGCCTGCGTCAGTGTGGGAGCCCCCAGAGAAGCACACAGCCCATACACACCCATACACGCCCATACACGCCCATACACGCCCATACACAAACCCATACACACCCATACAAACTGCAGCAGGCACCCAGGCCCAGCACTCACACAGCCTCAGCACTGCAATGAGACGTGCTATCCAGGTACATTACAGCAGCCGAACCTTTCAACACAACAGATGCAAGCAGGCACTGGTAAAATTGAAAGAACAATACAGACAAAACCACCATGGAGTTAGTAGTAGCGAGTTAGGGAGTGTGAGTTTAGAGAAAATAAATATATAAAATAGTGATTTTTTTTTTTTTTTTTCTTGCAGGTAATGCATACAGGTTTACAAAGATTCCCTTCACAATGCATGTTTAAAAACTTACAGGGACACTAGCATATGAGAGAAGAAATGTAAAACTACCTACCAACCTGGCAACTAAGTTCAGTCACAAATGATTATTTCATTTTCACATTTTATCACAGAATTTAAATGATGTCTTTTGATTTAAAAACAAAACAAAATGTAATACAGGACTCTTACTGATTGTCGATTTAAAAACATGTTTGTAAAAGTCTAATCTACACAGTTAGAAAGTTGCAATCCACTGGCCTTTAAAGAAGACCTATTGTGCTGCTATATAGTTATAATCTATGACACCCGTGGATCATTATGTTATAAATTGTACATTTTAAATCACAATATTCGTCTAATATTAGTTATTAAAAGAAACAAGTCCGCTGACTTCCACGTTAGAAAACTGCGGTGCCCAGTTGGAGCTGACGCCTCTGTAAATGTCATCACAACAAAGAGCCGTGTCCCTCCTATGGATAACTGCAGATCACACTAGCGAGCAGCTGATTTTTCATTTGTACAAAAATGACTACGCGATGCTGCCGAATCCTACTCATATGACTGATTAAGAAAATAAAACTGAAGAATGAAGCAAATACAGAGCAGTGGGTTTATGTCGGTGGCCATGAAAATAGGGATTGATCGGCAATACGGAGTCTTGAAAATAAGCGATTAAAGATCACTTAAACACGCATGAGTCACTTCAAAAACAACTTCAAGAGGATACATGAGAAGCATAAACAACTATAACATGGTGAAAAGCTCTGAAAAATAATGGGTCTGCTTTAACAGATTTTAAATATTTATCTCAACTTAATTTTGTAGCTGCTTTCAGTCCTTTGAAGAGCTGGTTGTGGCGGTTTTGGGCTCTGTAATTGTTTACGCAAAATCTACCTAGGACAAACCATAAACGTATGCTACCAAAAAACAAATTTGGGATTTGTAAATTCAATTAAAGCATGTTCCATCCAGTGTTTAAAAATATCTCTGTCTTAAAATGTTCACATTAACATAGTAAGGTCACGGCCAAAAAAAGTGTATAAATAAATTATTACTGCATCTAAAGACAAACACTCCTTTATTTTGCACCTTTTAGCTCCTGGGAAGCAATAATAGTGTAGTCTTTCACGCAGAGGGCTGAGAGAGGATGCTGAGTGGAGCCAGGATGGAGACGAAAACCAGACGCTTTGGGAGACGCATTCAAGTTTGGGTTAGCCTGAGTTACTGTCCTTGTGCGGAGCAAATCTGCCATGACAAGGGGGGGACCTGTGCAATGTTAACCCTGCCATAAACACTCTGTCCCGGCATGTGCGTGCAAATCGCATGCACCGAAACTGGCAACAAACATCAAGTGTGGAAAGACTTAGTTATAGAAGTTATAGATTCACGTCACACGTCACATCATAACACTGCAGAATCCCTAGAGTTTAAAATTAAGATGGAGGACAGGTCAGATTTCTGTGGTCAAATTAAATGTATAACTGTTAGACTGCAGATGTTTTGACCTGTTTTGTGGTCAAGAGTTCTGTTGTTACAAAATTTGCATGAAACAAAAACTGGAATAAAGTCAGTATAACTAAACAAAAGTAAAATTATGCTTTTTTGACAATAGCGGGTTGCCAATAGTGGTGCCACCAAAGACGAGGCTGTTGCCAGTAATATTAAAAGGCACTGAACCTGATTTTTACCACTTTAAAAGCGTGAAAAACAGAACTAGTTCATTGTAAAAGGTTTGCAGTGGTACAAATGAATTAATCATATACCAAACGAATTCTGAGCAACCTAATTATTAATCGCAATGGTCAGTAAAACACTTTAAGTAGATGCAGGCAGTTAACAGCTGACTTTTTGATCTCAAGAGCTGCTTATACCATAGGTTCAACAAATGTAAACTGGGTTATTTCTCTCAAAAACAGTGAATCTCCCATTGAGTTACACAGGGTCCTTTCCTCCATATGAAATTATAACATTTTAGAAGGATGAGGAAATACATAGGAGGACTAGATAGGTACGTGCCCGTCACTGTCACTGATTGTCACGCACACACTTGACGGTATTTATAACCTGCTACGGCCCACGGAGGCAGTGTTTAGCCAAGCAGTGCCAAATAAAGACAAATGGAGCTGGCAGAGTTTCCAGGAGGTCTGAAATGTATATTGTGATTGAGGCGTAGTACCGTAGGTGTCTGCGTGCAGTCTGCTCTCTGATGGATCGCTGGCTCCGGGGCGAACCCTTTCCACCGATGACGAAGTTTATCATTTAAGGAAAGTCTGTATTAGATTGGCGAAACATTATGCAGCTCTGTGCAGAATTTTAAATCCAATGTTCCCTTATTTACAGTGTATTCGGTCCAGGAAAAGTGTGGAGCATCGGAAGTACGTCAGTAAAGTTGCAAATGTGATAAGAGGATCCTTTTTTAGAAACACTGCACTAGATTTTTTTTTTGTCTTTGCAATGCTACGATATAAAAATGTACTTGTAATTTGTTCAGGAGCAGAGCAAAACATTGTCTAAGTGCTATAAAGAGCGACATATTTCATCAGAACAGCAGCAGACAGACTTGCGTGATAGAGGACTAGCACTACTGGATATTAATGTCAGTTTACACAGGCGAATTACCTGGACAAGATTGTTTGACACACGAGACGACAGTTTTATGAACATTCTTGGATCAAGCAGCAGTTTCTCTGTGTCTCTTTAACATTTACAGAAAGGAAAGACATTTGGTCCAGCCTATAGAGCAAATACACATAACCTTTTATGGTACTGTAAGATAGATGTCTTCCTTGCATTTTAAAAAGGGAGCAGCGGAGTAATTACAAAACTCAGATTTATTAGAAATATGGCACAGGTATACAATACAACTATTGCTTTTACCGTGCACAAGAAGAAGAAACGGCAGAAAAAAAAGTATTTTGAGGTGCACTATCAAACATTCCTAGTAAAGAGTCTGCCAGCTGTTTGTTCCCTGCTGAAATATTCCAGAGTATGGCATTCAACGCATATCCCCATGGGCACAGGTCAGATCTGTGGAGAGGCGACTCAGCTCACACTAACAATACTTAAAAAAAAAGAAAAAAATAAATAAATATATATATATATATATATATATATATATATATATATATATATATATATATATATATATATATATATATATATATAATATATATATATATATATATATATAATATATATATATATATATATATATATATATATATATATATATATATATATATATATATATATATATATATATATATATATATATATATATATATATATATATATATATATATATATATATAATATATATTATATATATAGTGGAAGATTCCAGAGCAAGTCAAATATCATTTCCATGGAGAAAAGCAAGTTGCAGACCTCCACCAGAAAAGTTACATAATGTACCTTAAGGAGACGGATTAAGATAAGACAAGTAACCCAATTATGTTATGGAATTTATATTTTCACACAATTACAATTGCGCAAAAACTGTTATAGATCTATATTGTTGTGCTTCTCTGTTTTTAAAACTAGGCACATGGTTAAATATTTTAACTCAATTCATAGCAGAAGCCATTTTTTACATTCCATATTTAAAGGTAGTTCGCTTGTCTTCAAACTTTTCTTCCTCACTTCTTGCACTCCTACTCTGCCTCGTTTTTTCTCATATGGGTTGAGCCTGGGCGCACCATTAGCCCGTGTATCTCTCTGCATCTCTTGGACGTACAGATATGTGCTGGAGACATTTCCTGATTACAGACTCTCATTATTTTCCCCATAGTTCCACTCCCACTCAGGCGGCTGTGAGTTCAGAGAGGAGACCAGGAGCCAGGGCTGGTATTCAGAGAGACAGCAGCAACTTCAGTGTGACATGTCAGCTACGATCAGCCTCACATACATCGACACCATTATTTTATCCTCCTCCGTCCTTTATGCCGCCGCTCTTTCAACTTGTCTCCAAAAGTGTTTTCTTGGTCCTCTTTACCTTGTGGACTTTTCCTAAACTATTTTTTTATTTTTGTATTTTTGTATTTATTGTATTACTTTTAAGGATTTTGTAATATTTTTGTTGTTGAGATATGCTTACAGTTTTTGGGCTATTTAATAATGATGAGCATGTGTTTGGGGATTATTGTAAGCCACGGGAGTAGGGGTAGGGTTAGTGGTGGTGGTAGTGGTGGTAGTAGTAGTAGTAGTAGTAATAGTAGTAGTAGTAGTAGTAGTACTACATGTGCTTATAGCAGGTAGTGGATGCAGATATATATACTGTTATTATACTACTGTTACTGCTTCTAGTACTTTCACTAACAGCACTCAATACTCAAGTGTATATAATTTATTAAGATCAATATTTGAGTATTGAGCGCTAGTGGTAAATGTAGTAGAGGCAGTAACAGTAGTAATCAGAGTACCCTCAGGGTTAGTAGCTGTTGTAATAGTAGTGCTAGCAAAGGCAGTAAGTGGCAGCTGATACAGTCCTATTAATTCTGTAAGTATTTGTAGCAATTGTAGACATAGTAGTGGTTATGTATATCCACAGGGATAGTAATAGTAGTAGTAGAAACAAAAGCATAACACTAATAGTGGAGGCAGTTCTATGAATTTTGTTGAAGGTGCTTGCAGCTGTATCAGTTGTAGACAGGCAGTTTGTAGGCTATTAGTAGGTAAAGTTATTGTATTTTCTACCTCAGTAAAGTTTGGAGGAAAAAAAACATAGTGAATATTTTAACACATCAATGATAAAAATGTGCTCTCTTTTCCTCAAAGCAGAAAAAATGTTTGACATGTTGGTTGCGAGCAGTGGGTTGAGCATCTCTCGTCCCCTTGGGATGAGCATGCAGAGTTCATTCAGATGCACGAAAAGTGTTTATTGTTTCAACCAGAAATGCAGCCGGGGAAATCAGACGCTTTCAAAACAGCCAAGAGAGCTGAGACATGACTGCTTCTAACGCACACCACACACTGAGAAATATGGATCACAAAGTGCATGTTTAAGTCAGCGAGGTCTGAAAGCTGTTTAGTTTTCACATAAACCACATTGATTACTGATGAAGATAATAGTTGTTACTGGACTTTTGACAGCTCAGAAACCACGCCATATTTGCCGTGTATTACTACAGCTGTTTAGACTCTGGGCTGGACTGTTGCTAATGTTACGCAATGACGAACGTGATTTAGGCAAAGTACATGGGTTTGCGTGCGTATGGGGTGACCTGAAGTTGTCAAACGCACAACTCCAATAAAACAAATATTACAATAATCTGAGAGTGAAGCTTGGAAAGACTTGTAGCGGGCCCCTCTGACGTCAAAGGCAGCCACCATGCCGCGCCTGCAGCTGGCTGGAAAAGCGAATGGTAAAGTCCAGGCACAAAGCTCCATATACATAGACGCTGTAGAGCTGTGTGTGAGCTCAGAGGAAGTGCACTGTGAGTTTAAAGAATAGCGAGAGCAGATCTGATTGTGAGCATTACATCTGGGCCATTTCCACGGCTTTTGGGAAATAAATTATGCGCATTAATACTGTCCATCCAAGGGTTTCAAGGATATATTTAATACTTTTATTTTTAACCTTTTTTTTCATTAAATATACTGCAGTTTGAGTTTGAGTAACGTGGTAGATTTCAAAATATAACTCCTAAAATATATCAATATTGAGCACTTTAAGGTATTTTTTCCCCTTTTTTATATACACAGATAAATAGAATATACATAGAGTGGCACACTTAACCTAGATCCAAATTACTTTTAATTCCAGGCAAAGATAGACGCAAGTTTCCTAGACAGAGTTTGTAAGATTGGTAGAAACCTCACTTAACTTAAAACATATAATACATATTGGTTTATAGGTTTGTAGTTTAAATCATTCTTCTTATCTCTGCATCAGTATGTTTTTACGTCACATCTCGGAGATATTTCCTTGGTGTTTAGGTCAGCCATTATGATTGTTTTTTCCTTGGGAGTGGCACAATGAGCATTCCAGCTTCTGATCTCTGTTACTGTTGATTTACTGATGCTGATAAAACCCACATAGCTCTGAATCGTGTTTTTACAGACTAACAGTTTGAAATGATAGTACTTACATGTCCTCTGGAGTCCAATGCAGTAGCACCTTCACTTTCCCAGACCCCTCTTTCCTCTTGGCCAGCACCTGCGCAGAAATCCACAAATATTTAATAATGCAAATATAATTTTTACTAACAAATTAGACAAATACACTGCATGTATCTTTTACATTACACTTTCCTTAATTAAGCTGAAGATTAGCACTTATTTTGAAGTCTTTGGCTGCTAATGCGACACTGTAGTTCAAAGCTTTGCCCCAGCCCTGGCCCTCTCTGCAATCAATAATGACTCTCCATGCTTCAAACATTTCACAAAGCAATACACGGCCTGATCATTACACTAATAAGCCATGTGAGCAGAACTTTTAATAATGCATGCAAGCACTCAGTCAGGCTATTTTCAGCAGGAACTCATCCCACACTCTCCTGCAACCTACTGTAACGCAGAGGAAGCCAAGTATGGAGGTTGTCCTTAGATATCAGGGTTATGTACAGAAAGGATTAGCATAGTGCACTTAGTTTGAAATATTTAAAATCCAGAGAGTGTGTCGAGTTTGTTATACAGACAAAAAACACTTGTCAAGTATTAGCTTTGATTTAACCCGATTTAAAAATGCTAGAAATGAAATGAAATGAAATACAAAGAATACATGCCTGACTCGGTGTGCCCTTTATGTTGCAGCGGCTGGTACTGATTAGAACTGCACTGAATATCATTATGGCGCTATGTTTACACAGTGGTTACTTATGGGGTTTGATGCTTGTTTTTTTTCCTTCAGTAATAACAATAAACTACTGAATCTTGAGAACATTTTTAAATAAAAAAAAAACGTGGGATGTCACCAGTTGATTAACAGCAAAAGGATTTAATAATACAAAGACATTTAACCAGTGAATGAAAACAGGAGTCTCTGCTGTTACAATATGTAGGCATAATTCTATAGAGGAAATAATTGCCATATTATTTTATGTTGGAGTAATTGGGTTTGAATATCAGTCATCTTAATTCAAATTGAGTACAAAACAAGCACATAGGTGTATTATATATAAATATGTACTTTTAGATTAGCTGAATACTTTATGCACAAAAAGTATATCAATATTACAATAATACTCCAACATAGTTACTGAGTATTGCATCCTTTTCTCATATTGTGCAGCTCTAGACTGTAGTACAGAAATGCCTGCAGGACACATCTGATCAGAGTGAGTGCTTGACTGACATTTAAGGTGCAAATCAACAGAGTCACAATGACAAAATTATATAGCTTAATTTTGGGCACATTTGCGTATGTAATATAAATATAGTTGGCTACTTAACATCTACAAATTTCAAGTCCTTCTTACTCTCTCAGACAAAGTCAGGGCTTCTCCGGGCAGTAGAAGATTTCCAGGATAGCCCTCTGACTCTGTGCCTAACATCCATTCATCACGCTGTGTTGGTTTATTGTAAAGCTGGTCAGGAATTCGTATAAATATTGTCAGTCTGTGGAAGGGAAGGCTGGAAAAATAAGCAGGGCCCTCGGAAATAGACGCAGATATGATCTCTTGCGTCAATTGGATTTTTTTGGCCTATATTTAGGAGTCTGAATGAGCTCACAAATGAGGAACTACTTGGCGCATGAATAACTGAAATGACTTTGGTGACTCGGGGGAGGGCTGTGGCATTGATGGAAACTGGTTTGAGGGCACCAGGGATTGGCTCCTCGGAGACGTGCACACACAAATGGTGTGCTCCTGCTCAGCTTTGTCTTTATTACATACTGAGAGAGAAAAGCTATTTAAACTGGCTGATTATTTGTGCCAGGGAATGTCTATATTCAAAACAAGCTTGTGTTATGGTTATTAAAATTGGAAAGTTAGTTCCTCAAAAAAGCTGCCTTATCACACTGATAACTATAAAATATAAATGTATGAACGTGTTTCAGCTTCCTGAGGACTTTTTTCCCCATTCAAAAATGTTATATTTTGTTTGAAATTGTTAATTGCTATGGTAACGGTTCTCATTTTTCAACATTCGGAAACCCATGGACAGGTTTAATGAGAAAATGTGCCTTACCTTTAAACCTCTACTTATTTACTTTATTTTGTGTCTAGTAATATCAAGTGAATGAAATTTCACTGATGGCTTAAAGGTCCACAGTGTAACTTTTCTGGTCCGCCACCTGTTTGTCCCCATTGATATATTATTGCTTTGCCTCGAATGTTCCGTAGTTTGGTATTAAACCTATCTATCTCTGTGATGAAAATGATCTATGGAGAGGCACCCCAACTTAAAGTAAGAATGCGTGTTTCTCAAGGTATTTTTAACAGCGAAAAGCCTGTTACTGAGTAAATGCAAAATAGATATATTTAAATGTCAGATTTTGGAATATTCCAGACAAAGAGTCTCCATGAAACAAATAGCTGGTAAACCCTGGAAAAGTTACATAGTTCCCCTTTAATTTTAGCACCCTAAATCCGCAAAAACAAATATGCAGTTATATTTAAATATTCTAAAGTAATAACACTGAGACACTGGTGCGTGTGCAAACTGGGGTCACTATGAGTCGTGCCGTTTGGTCTCTTCATAATTAAATCACATACAACTAAGTGGTTTAAGGCTACTGACACCATGAGGTCATCATCTCAACCAGCCCCAAACTAACTGAGGAAAAGGTGAAAAAAAGAAAAACAGATATATATTTTTAACAGTGAAAAATGATTTGTAGATTTGGTTGTTGCTTTAAGGGACAGGTCTTGATGCCTGATTTGCCCAGTGGGATTCAATGGGGAGGGAGGAGAGGAAAAGGGAGTGAAGAATAAGTACTAGCCCGGCTCCAAAACAACATAGTGAAAATTGCGAGACTAAACGATGAGGAGGGCAGGCGTGCTATAAGTGGGTGTCTGTCTGGTGTCACGGGGTTTGCCGGGGGATGACGCAGATTGGAGCAATAACAAAAATATCCCCAGATAAACATGACTGAGGAGCTGGCCAATCTCCACAGGACCCCCGCGTCTCTGCCTATGCTCCCCAGGCCCGAGAGGCTCCACATGGGACACGGGTCTGACGTAGAGCCCGCCACCGCACTCCTCCACCACCGCACTCCTCCACCACCGCACTCCTCCACCACCGCACTCCTCCACCACCGCACTCCTCCACCACCGCACTCCTCCACCACCGCACTCCTCCTCCACCGCACTCCTCCTCCACCGCACTCCTCCTCCACCGCACTCCTCCTCCACCGCACTCCTCCTCCACCGCACTCCTCCTCCAC
The DNA here is from genome assembly GCA_019594935.1 of Periophthalmus modestus. NCBI lineage: Eukaryota > Metazoa > Chordata > Actinopteri > Gobiiformes > Gobiidae > Periophthalmus > Periophthalmus modestus. The sequence goes on along the minus strand of JAIEZT010001390.1, from coordinate 22,146,194 downwards.
CGCACTCCTCCTCCACCGCACTCCTCCTCCACCGCACTCCTCCACCGCACTCCTCCAGGGGTTAAGTAAAGACAAATGCCTGCTGCTTAGACCCCTCCCGTCAGCCACGCTGCCCTGTGCTTAACCCTGGTTTATTCCTCCACTTCTCCCAGTCGCTCCATTTGTTTCTCCGCTCCTCCGCCTCAGAATGGGTTACCTCTCTTAACCTCTTCCCAGACTTTATCTGCTCTTTCCTGACTTTAGGCCAACATTTCATCTGCTCACATTTGAGACGAAACAAGCAGAAGGTGATGAGAGGTGCAGATATCACGAAGCAAAGCTGACACAGACAAGTGATACTTGATGTTTCGAAAGAACAATTCTTCATTTTTGAATATTGTCTTTTTAAATTGCCTTTGGTAATATTTGTCAAATTCTATCATTTGCCACTGTGCAGAAATATGAATGATGGGAAGCAGCTACAAAGGCCTCTTGACCTCTTCTGATGTGAAAGAGGAGACGTTAAAAAGAACGTCTCTGCTGAATGTCTTTAAGCAAAGACAAGAACACCCCCTAGTGCAGCTGTGCAGAACAGCACTCAAACTATTTTTCACTTTTTTCAGTTTTACCGGCAACACCATAGATCTTTACTCAGCACCAAGTAGGAAAAGCACTTCATATTTTCTTAAAACTGCAGTGATCTCAGACAGGGTTCAGTTCAACGCAAAAACAATTCAATTGTCATTTCCATCAAACACACTCTGAGAAAATAACACAGAGCCTCCAGGCAACTCAGGGTTCACTTTGAGTGCACCCAGAGAAAAACAGAGAATGTAACTGCTGGGCCTTTCATGGGCCCCTCAGAGGCCAAAAGTCCCAACCACATCCATGTTTTATCTGATTCTCATTTATTGTAAGATTATGTAGACACAGAGAGGAGTGTGCATGTACTCACCGTGCTATGGAAGACCACACTGTGGCCATTGCCCACACTCTCAATGTGGGTTGCCAGGTTGAGACAGATGGCTCTGTGGCGAATCGCGTCCATTGTTTGGGCGTCAAAGAAGTCGTGGGGACGAGCTGGAAGCACAGGAATCAGGTATACTTGAATAATTGTGTATCTCGATATGTTTCTATGTTTCTACATTCAGAAACGCCGTTTATAGCTCTCTGTGGAATAATAAATCTCAAAGTCAGGGAGAATTTAAAAAGTCAATTAGGAATGGGCTGATCTCCCTACTTTCTGTAGTGGTTTTTTTATTTTGTCTCCAGAGTCATCTGTTCATCCATATTATAGTAACATGGAACAACTGCTCTTATTCATTTACAGGGAGGCCACAGTGAATCTTCCACATCACATTCATTACAGTCATACAGGTCTAGCTCTGCACCTCATCTCTTCATATATTCTCGGTCCCTCTCTTCTGTAACATAGTAAGTAGTAAGATGAGGTGGTGCTTTTCAGATACTTACGTAGAGAGCAGCGGCGCTTGTTCTTGAGTTTCTTCCTCTTGTTGAGCCCTGCTTTTGAAGGCGACTCCTCTTTGAGTTTGGCTTGACTAGACAGTTTAGAGGAGCTCTGCTGGTTGAAGTGACTTGGGACATGCCGTGCTAGCCCTCCTTGGGACGCAAAGCTAGCATTACAGCCACCTACCACACACTGGAGAGAAGCACATACTGAGACGCATCTGTTATTGTACATTAAAAATCACTGTAACATAACTCCCTCTTTTTAGTTACATTACTGTAGGACAATTGTAATAGTCGGTAATAATTGTACTCCAATTATTTGTCCATAGGCTAATATGACAAAAATATAACTGAAGGAGCATATTACATACCGTAATTTTCGGACTATAGAGCGCACGTGAATAAAAGACGCACCAGCTAAATTTTATAAGAAAATCAATTTTGTACATATATAAACCGCATCTGAATATAAGCCGCAAATTTTCATGTTGTAAAATGAGATATTTGCACAAAGAGACGGTATAGTGTTCCCTCACTATAATGCGGTTCACTTTTCGCCGCACGTCTCGCTATTTCACAGATTTTTTTAGTGCAATTTTGCATGCTTTTTACAGTGTATGAAGGTGCGTGTTCTGCGTCCTGATTGGCAAAAGGATGTGCTTTGAAACACCGGGGGGCCAAGATCGCGTTGGACACCTTTGCATTGGACACGCGTCCAGAGCATCCGTTGCGGTCTGCGAGTGCCTTTGGATGTTTAGTTTTCCCTGTGTCTTTGTGAACGCTGCAGACCAGGTTGAGAGAGTGACTTAGGTGTATTTATTACATAAAACCCATCAATGGAGGTGATCAGCTCTGCGGCGTTTGACGCTTGAAAATGAGCCCACAGAGATTTTACATGTGACTTGACATAAAGGAGAAAAATAACATGAGGACGGCAGCAGTAAGTTTTAACAAGGATGTGTGTGCGGTGAGGGGTTTTACTACAGCAAAACATATCAAATAATTTTAAAAATAAAGTTTTCTACTTCGTGGATTTCATTTATCACGGGTTATTTTTGGAACGTGGCCCCTGAGATAAATGAGGGAACACTGTACACGGAAGTTTTTTTGTTTGTTTTAACTGAAGCCATGCTTTTTTCTGTGCTTGAAAATCGGTAGTACGGCACCAACACGAGATGAACATACCTGCATGTTTAGAAAATAAAACAGCAGCAACACAGGCCATCTGCTTTTATTTCCTCTGAGAGCTTTTGTCGTCTTTTTACATTAACTAAGTTCTTCCCGCTTCTGCCTCCAACGTCGCACCATCGGTTCATTAAAGCCAAGCTTACGAGCAGCAGCTCCATTTCTGTCTTTGACGACCAGATCGACTGCCTTTAACTTAAAAGCTGCATCATCTGCATTTCTTCATGTGTTTTCCATGATGAGGGTGTGTGCATGATGCGCAAAATGACAGTTCAAAATCCAAACTAGAGTATTCTTCAGCGCATAATCTTTCCCCACGTCTGTCTCACTTTTGCATTTACTGGTAGAGAGTGCCCCCCCGGTGGCTATTAGCCAATAAAATCTATAAATAAGCCGCACCGTTGTATAAGCCGCAGGGTTCAAAGCCTCGGAAAAAAGAAATGGCTTATAGTCCGAAATTTATGGTACATATAAGTTTTATACAAACACAGAGTATGCTATTTTTGCTTTTCCAGTAAAGTTAGCACATTATCAGTGACAAGCTTTACCCTCTTATGCATATTTAACCCATCTACACCAAATGGACAGTGACTGAGTGTCGCATTTACCTTGAAGGGTTTATCACCGCTGTGGGTTAGCATGTGTCTCTGGAGCCAGCTCTGACTGGTCGAGGGTGTGTTGTAGACTTTGCAGCCCTTCCATAGACACACAAACACCTACAGAACACACACGCAGAATTCATGTTTATCACAACCTGATGAAAAGGCACTGGTAAGTGTATGATCATTTAAAAATACACTCTCGTAACAAAGCTCTTACAAGGAATTAAACATAAGCCAGCATGACCTGGATTGATCAAGACATTCAAATTGTGATCAGTGACAAAGTACATACAACTGAGAATAAGAAATAGAAATACATGTCTTTCTAACTGAAATGTAACTGAAATAACAAATTTATTCCCCTTTTGTTTTGCACAAATCATCATTATGTACCAAGATAAAATGTATGTCAATAATAAAGGTCTCAAAATTGCAGCCAGATATTATTTAAAGCAATGCCGTGTAACTCCCTTAACTCTGGGTGACACGTTATCTGTAAGACTCCATAGAAATTATAGCCAATGAAACATTTCCATGGTAACAAGGAGTGAAGGCCTTCCTCCAGGTCAAATAAGATGCAAGTCTGGTCACTCATATTTTTCTGTTTTTCAGTCCAATAAAAACATTGCAAATGCAAAAACATGCCTTTATTTTAGTATGTTTTTTTGGCTAAATGGTTATGTAGTTGGGCTTTAATAAAATTTTAAAACATCTTAATACTGAACCTTTTAAAATTATGTTTCCTCACTGTATGTGCAAAGTCAAATGACTAGTTAATATTAACATTAACAATGCTAGTTTATTAAGTGATGGCAGCATGTGGTGCCTTTTTAAATTGTTAGTTAAAAATATATTATATGTTTCACTACATTTGCCCTCCAGTGACATGAAAATACTGTACATGACCTCTGCTAACTTACAGTTTGAGACCCCTGCTCTGAGGTCTTCATACTGACCCCTCCTCTTTGGCCGTCTACGTGAATGCCCCGAATGTGCTCGGCCAGGTCTGGGCTGGAGTTGAAATACTGCAGACACAGGTCCCAGCAGCATGGATATGCCACAGTCTTAGACCCTGACGAACCAGCGCTGCCCTGACCGTTCATCATGGCCGGAGTGGAGCGCCCGCTGGACACTGTGCTCTCCATCTCCATCAGAGTACTGCTAATACTGTGAGGGAAAGAAAATATCACAGTTAGCCTGGAAGCTCAGCCAACAATTTAATCTGTATGGTGGATGTGGCTTTGCACACTCATTAGTGACAGGTGCAGACATGAGCAGACACAGTAGTAGTCAGGGTGCGTGAAAGCTTTTAGACTTATGGACTTGTGCTGATTTTTCATGCATGCCAGAGTCTACCACTATATGCACTGCTGTTTCCATGCAGAACTCAGCCCATGTTTCTAAAAACCTAGTAATTACAATTTTATGTCCAAAAGTCTCGATTAGCTGTGTTATATTAGTATATTGTAACTACTTAACAGGCGATGAAGTACCACACAAGCACTCAAAATAGTCAGGTTATGGAGGCTTGTGCACAATATCATTTAAGTATGAAATTGCCCTTTACGCATTTGATGTAGTAGAGCAGATATTTGGCACTGTGCAGCCATAATGTGCAGAAAAACTACTTATGTGCACCTGGATCATATCACTCATTATTATGGGCTACTACAACGGAAATACAGCAATTAAGCTTAGCCCTTTAGCGTGGTTATGAGCTGATGTTACGAGCACATTCACGGGTCTAGTCTCACCTGTCCTCTGAGTCCATACGGCTCAGTGGTTCTCCGTCCGAGGATGAGATCTCCACACTTGGCCGCCTCTTGTCACCCATCTCCCCGCCTGCACTGCTGGATTTCTCCCCGTCCTCTGCTTTGCTTTTCTCGCAGTCCATCACCTCCTCGCACCGGCTCTCCTCTCCGGGCTCCTCTTTCGCTTCTTTCGCGGTGTTTTCTTGAGCAGTTGCATTGTTTTCTACTTCCTGCGGCTCTGATTTAGTGTCCACTTGCTGTTCCGCGGAGGTGGTCGCTTCGGATGCTTGGCGGTCCGTGGATGGTTCGTTTGCGGCCTTCTCTCCGTCGGCAGCGGGCTCCTCTTCACCGGCCTCCGCTTTTGGTGTTGCTCTGTCGGGTTCAGCGGTGAGAACTGCCTCCTTCTCTTCCGGTGCGGATGGGTCTTCGCCTTTTGCCTCTCCGCCGTCCTCCTCGGTGGTTTTCTCGGGTGGGGAGTCCTTCTCTACACCGTCCGCGGGGGCTTCTTCGGAGGCGGTAGCGGACATTTCCACGGCGGCCATACCGGTGGATAGTTTCGGTGTTGAATCCGTCAGACGCTGCTGCGGACGGAGAGCGGAGCGGACAGGCAGCGCGGCCTCTGATTGGTCAGGAGCCGGGGGGAAACCGTGACGTCACCGCTTGAACTTTCCCATGTGTTTCCGAAAGAGAGCTTGTGTTTACTACAATTACTCACAACACAAGCCATATACATATAAGAAACCGAACTAATTACCACTATAAAACGTTCATTAAACACTACTTAGACATGCCATATTCTTACCGCTCTTCTTACCAGTCTTACTATTACATGTGCCATATAACCTTTGAATTAAATATTTGTCATAAACGTGTTATTGCAAAAGCGCATTACTTTTTATAAGAAAATAACAGCTTACGCCAAACGATGTAGCCAAAAAGTCAAGAATAAATAAATTAGTAGTCATGTATTGGCACCGAGTGACCAGAAGATGGAGCTATAGCTTACCAGTCTCACTATTGCATGGGCTACATAACCTTTGAATTAAATATTTGTTATAAACGTGCTATTTCAAAAGCGCTTTACTTTTTTATATATGCATATAAGAAAATAACAGCTTACTCCGGTATTCCATACTATCTAGTCAAAAAGTCAAGAATAAATAAATTAGCAGTCATGTATTGGCACTGAGTGGCCACAAGATGGTGCTGTCGCTTTACAGTTCATACCTCCCACACAGTTGGCCTACACCGTTGAAAGTTTTGTAAACAAATACATTATACATTTCTGAATGGGGGCAAGTGGAGGTAAAAGTGAAGTGGAACATGATGTTATTACAATGGAGAAACCTGAGAATATAGCAAACTAGAATACACCAAGGGTGATTGGATACAGTGAGACATTTAACCGATATCATATCCTGGTTTAAAGACATTTAACCTTAGGTGTTCATTTACATACATACATACATTCCCAGCCTTTGAAATTCTGAAGCAAACCATCTGATAATAAGTAGTTTCCTATTTTTTTTGTCATAAAAAAACATCATAACATCAAAAAGCATTACCATTTCAATGTAACCTCAGTTAATCCTTGCAAATGTGTAATGTTAGGTACATTTTGCCTGCAGTTTCCTCCACAGTGGAATTTTGAACATTTTGATGACCTTGCATTATCATGGGTTCATGGATAACATTCAAATTTAGTTTGCTTGCAGTTATTCTTATACATGGTAATTAGTATTGTGCTTTTCAATCCACATTAAGCACTTTGCATCAAAAACTCACTAACACACACATTAATGAACTACACGGGCACCGGAGGCAAAGTGAGGGGTAAGGAGTTCTCTTACTAAGTAGAAACTGTATAAAATATTAAAGACCTCAAGGCCACACCTGTTTAAAGAACAAAAACATTTATTTAACATGATATAAAACAGATGAGATATGAACATTAGCAAATCATATCTTGAATGTAACCATAGAGTGGATACATCGCCCCATCCTGTTGCACAATTGTACATTATATACACTGTAAACCTCTGGTAATTACACTTTGTACACGCAAAAGGAAGGCCTGGATTCACACACTTATGTTATTGCTTCTTACATGTGCTAAATTCCTTTTTCTGTTTGAATTTCCAGGGCATCGGACCAACATGTTGTAAAATAGAACAGATTTTTCTTTCTTAAAGTTTAAATATATTCCTTTGCATTTAAAAACAGTATAGACTATATTCAAAACATTCACATACTATAAGTGTCAGCGGCGGCCTGCAGAAAATCATTTTTAAATACTTACATACCAAATAACAGTCTGCAATAGTAATATATATGACACCTCCTTTTTATGATGGAGGGAGTTTAAATTTTATACACTCTATTTGTAGTGAGTGCTTTTTACAGTGACTAGGGAAAAAATGACATTTATCGATGTTTGACACAACTGTAAAAGCATAAATACTATAACGGCATGAAAAACGTGTGATAAAACATTTAAACCAATCAAACTCAAATAAAATCTCGCAAAACAGTCGCAATTCTGTCACAACAGAACGTAGTCCTTCATCCTCGTATAGTGATTTATGTACATACAGAGTCATTATTCAAACAGGAACCGAGAATATAAATAAATGAAACTGCATGAAGGATGGCGAAAGCTGTGGGTTATAGATGGAGAAGTGTAGAGAGTCAGATGAACAGTGTTAAAATAAGAGCTCTAGATGTCACAGTGGGCAAACAGGAGATGGCTGTACTCTCTGTAAGCCACGGCCATGTTACTCAGGGCATCCTTCATGTGTACGTTTTAACTGAGGCCAGTGCCTGTGCTGCAGAGACAAGAAAACTCAAGTCAAATTCGGTTTACACTTACAATCAATAGACATAACATGCATATTTACAGTTTAAGTATTGTGGTGTTAGAGTTATTAGATTCAAATAAATAATGTACTTAATCATGTGTACTTGTACTCATAATATCTGAATAAAAGATAAAAAAGTACAATGTGCTCCATCACCATTAACATAACTACTTCTAATGCTACTATCGCTACTTCTACTACAAATAATACTAACACGATGACTACTACCTTAAATAGTTGGCGCTATGACTCAATGTGCTGGGAAAGTACTTTTACAGGAAAATATAACTTAACTTGAAGCAAAATGGGTGCCTAAGAGTTTACTATTCAGGAATGTTTTTTTTAGAGGAAAAAAAAAGTATCAAATTAACTAATCAACTTACACTTGTTCTGCCCTACTGTATATTTTGTATTTGTAGTCTACTTTTTTCCTTATTTTAATGCATGCACCTATTATTTATTTTGTCATGAATAATAGGTGCATTATTTATTCTTTGTTTAATTTTGCACCACAACGACGAAGCAAGTTCCTAGTTTGTGAATTTTGTTCATTGACTGGAGCAATACAACTTATTCTGTTTCTGAGATAGTCACTTATATAAAATGGACACCTCTGTTAACATTCCTGGCAAAATCACAGCATTTTAAATGAAAGTAAAATTAACATGCTCAAAATGTTATTTCTGCTGACATGCAATTATCAACTCCATTTTATTGTTCATCGAATTCATCTGTAGTTTTCCTATTCATACTTGCACAAAACAGAGGATTTACAACACAAGATAGTGAGTAGTGACAGATAATGAAGTCCCTTACTGGTGTTATTACACACACATGAAGTGAGACCCGTCTATGAGCTGAGGGGGTGAGTTAGGAGACTGGGGTGGGGAGGAGGAAGACAGGCTCCTCACTGCAACAAAATAAAGCAACACTCAGGCACATGGAAATCAACAAATACATTCACAAAACAAACTACTAACTAAATGAGCAAACAACTTAAAATAGAAAAAGAAAGTTGCTAAAAAATACTACGGTGAGTTAAAGTTGTAAAAGAAACTGTGACAGCTTGAACAATGGGAGCAGCAGCACAGCATTCAGATAAAACACAATGCAGGGTGTGAGTCTCTGGGGGAATACCTGCTACAAGTTTGCTGCGTTTGGAGGCTTCGGCTGCTATTTCGTACGAGATATTAATCATTTTTTCCTTCTCCTGGATTGTAACGTCCTCCTCAGTCACATCCTCTGGGCTTAGCGCGAGACTCGGCAGCACATTTTGCATGCTGTAAGCACAAACACACACAAACAAATCCTGTCATACTCATGTCCAAGATTAATTATAAAAATAGTTTGGGACAAAATTCTATCAAGCAGATGACATTTGAAATAAAATGTCAAGTCTGAAAGATAAAAAAGATAACTTTAAATTCCTTGTAAGACAATCTGCTTTGAAAACACAGGCAGGGTATTTTACAATGATTAGAGACTGAACAATATTTATTGGGGGGTTAAAAAGTATCGTGAGTACCTTTTCTTGCACTAGTGGGGAAATTGTTGCTATTTTTAAGTGGTATGATAATATTTGAGCTGTTGAGGTTTGAATAAGTAACTCCTAATGGCGCATTCACACCATGGCATCAGGGGAGTCAGGTTTACATGCAAAGTCTATGGGACTAAGCCTGTCCAGCATTTGCACGACACAGTGCATCTTGAGTATTCACGTGTTTGAGTGTTCACGCCTCAGGCATCAAACACCTGAGTTGGAAAATCTAAACTTTTGGCAAAATTCACACACAGTGTTCCAACCACCTGTCTTCAAATGAAAAGGTCTTTGACTCACTGAATTAACTAAAATGAGTCATTCTCCATTTTCTTCTTGCAGCTCAGCTGACAGTAGCTCAGAGGGCGACAGGAGCTCAGTTGGTAGTGTTTTTGATCTGAAGGTTGACGGTTTAAATCCCACTCTTGATGTAAATATCATTGGTTGAGCGGTCAAATCTAGTGACCTACAGGCCGGCGGTGCGACTCCAGCTCCCACAGATGAATGCTGTCGTTGTGTCCCTGGGCAAGACACTTAACCCACCTCGCCCCCAGTGTTTGTGTACACTGGTCTATGAATGTGTGCATGAATAGGTGAGTGTTTCCTTGTTGTTAAGTGCTTTGAGTGCCTTGAAGGAGGAAAGGTGCTATGTAAAAAAAATGTAATTTTTTTTTAATGACAGTGTACATTTAAAGTGTTTAGATTTATGCTGCAGTGACTTAAAGTAGTTTCAATATTATCATACGTTGTATATGTCTATATTTTCTGTGACAATATATCCCACTGCAAAATGTGACAGGTCTAGTTGAAGTCTTGCCATGGCCCCAAACTTACCTTTCACTTATAAAGAGAATTTCATGCATGACAGCTATGGGAAATATCAGTGCTCTGCTCTATAGATAGGCCCTTCACAGAGGCTGCCTCTCAGATATCAAAGGCTGTCTCTAGCAGAGGGAGGCTGTCTGCACCCGTAGGAGTCAGTGGACAGGCCAATAGTGTTTACCTGTTTTTGGCTATGAGGGCTTTGATGCGGTCCACTTTCCTCTGCTTATCAGCCTCCTGTTCTGGACTCAGCGCCTCCTCTGGCTCCAGCTCGACATATCGCTCAGGAATCAGCACTTTATCAGGCACAGAAAGCTGCAAGAGACACACAGAATAATAATAAAGGGATTCATAACAAATGCTACTGCCACTAGTACCAAGATAACAATATGGTTAATATCTCTGTAATGACTGGGCCTTCCACATGAAACAAAAAACTGATACAAAGTTCAACAAACTCCCTGTCAGCATAAATGAACACAAGTTTGTGGAGCAAGTCTCTAAGAAATAATGATAAGTTGGGGATGGTCCCATGTGGATGTATTTTTCAGACGATCTGAAATTGTTTTGTTCTGTTGTGTCGATTACCAGACCCATAAATTGAAGTACAGTTGTTATTGAGTTCAAAAAGAACTTTTCCCATTCGTAAAATAATACAACAAAATATTAAGACGATATAAGTAGAAATGTTTCAGGGGTAGTCATCTGGACACAGTTTTTGAGATCAAGAAACTGCCCAGCACTTGAAATTAGCTTCTGGATATGAGCCAAAATATCTTGATTTACATCTACTACATCTGAAAGCTTCAACAGAATGATTTATTGTACTTTTTATGATGATTATGTAAACATATAGGCACCATTTCCATTAAAAATAGAAAATAATCTTTTTAAAAATATCGCTTAATACTCTGGGAAATTTTGGTGAAATAGATCTATGTAACCCTTCAATATCAGCAACAAATACCACAGAGACGACTGCATACCAATACTGTCAGCAGTTCTTTGAAGCTCTTTCAAATCCTATTTTTTTTTTACCTTGTGTTTTTCTCAAAATGACAGGTGACATAACAAAAAGCCGTGTTATTGTATGAGTGATTGCTGGGCTCTCTTACCTCTCTGTCCACATTGAAGTGATCAGTGAGAGAGGCTTCTTTGAGGCGAGCTATCTCCTCTGCAGGGGTCTCCTGCTCCCTCACCTCCTCCTGCTGCCTCAGAGAAGCCTCCAGCTCCTGGATGTCACAGCTCACCACATCATCCCTGCGTCGTGACTGGTTACAAAAATATACAGGAAATGTAAGGACACAGTTGCTAGGTTTCAGATGACATCATAACACTTTAGGTCTGTACGCTGTGAGATAGAGGTGGGTATAATGGGCTGAGAAATCATCAAATTTGTATCAAGATTCAGTTATTTTCAAATGACAGCCTGATGTCAGTAAACGCATGTGGTTTAGAGCAGAGATGAGACTTAATTTGGAGAAATTTTACTTTTTGTGTTGCATGGCAATGATTAAACGTCTATGTTGTTTCACAAAATAAAATTGCACATTGTAATGGATCAACATAAGGCAATTTTTTAATCATATCGCCCATCCCTAAATGAATATTAAAAAAAAATGGCTTCCTTCCCCCTTCTGCATGTGCAACACCATTCAAGAATAAGAGCACTTCTATAAACAGCTTGTTCACAGCATTTGCATCTCCCGGCGTCTATGTATAACACTAGGCCAATAGTCTGATACCTGCATGCTGCGGAGATGATTTTCTTTAGTGAAGGACTGGCTACGTGTGGGCGTGCTCTCCTGGCTGCCTCCCCGTACACTGTGGCTCTTCTTTTTTCCCTGCAGCGCCGCCTGCTGGTGACGTCTGATCCTCTCCAGCTGCTCCTCCACACTCATTCTGGGCCGCCCGCTGTCACCCGCATTCAGCTGCTGCTCCACCGCACTACGTGGACGCTCCTATTGGGTAAAGAGGGAAATATAATGGAGACTTATATTACAAAAATGATAACTCAAAATGATGATATATATGGGTAGACTATGTAGACATATCGCAACAAGGCAAGGTGAGTGATCACAAAAAGTTTAAAAAAGAAAAAAAAATGTTAAAGGTGCACTATCCACAGTATGGCTTTAATGCGTTTCAAGAAAGTGACGCCACCAGGGCAAGTTGCTAGTTAGATCTTGGGAGAGGTGATAATAATTTAATAGACTAGATTCCAGATAGATAACTTTAATGCCATACTGTTGAACATGTCAGGCAAAACAATAAAATCTCCATGGAGATAAGCAGGTGACACAATTCCCACCAGAAAAGTTACATAGTACACCTTCAACAATGTTTCAACAAGAATTATTGTCAATTCTTTGTAAAAATGGTAAGCAAACTGACATGCCAAACTTTGACATGCCCTCGCTATATTTTTAAACCTAGTCTATTTCAGTCAACCACAACCTACAAGGATCGCCCAGCTGATTTGTACAATTTATTTATACACTGTTTTGAAGTAATTACCCTAAATATAGACAGACTTAAAAGAGGAACGCCCTGTGGTCCAGTAATAACATAGGCACTCTGAAAAGTTGATAGTAACTGAGGCTGGAAACTATAAACCAACCGTAGCAATTTTATTATAGCCTGGGTTTGAGCATGGCAGTCACACCCAGACCATGTGACTACTGTATCTGTTTTATACAAGTTTTAAAGCATTTTGATAAGTAACACATGTGTAAGGCTGAACGGTTTATGCAAATGTATTAAATTAGCAACATTATGCAATTAGATTAGACTTGCAATTTATGTTTTAATAATAGGATACTGTTGAAAGAAAACACTTTAAACACTTGCAGAAGAATAGATGAAAAGATGATCAAACTAAACAATTACAAAAAGTGCATTTTTGAACATGTTTGTACACATCTAAACTACAGTACAGGTTTTATGCAGAATAAGACAGGATATTTTTGGTGCTTCAAAAATCTTGATCTTCCCGCCCTACTGAGTACTTACTTTAAATGCATTGGACATAACACAAAAGTATAAATAATACGATTTATAATATTAAAATTGTATCTAAAAACTCACTGTTCTTGAGTCGGGCCTTTTTCCTTTCCTCAGTGTTACGTAGGAGGCAATGGAGGAGGAGTCAGGCACTGGAGATTTGGTCCTAGGAGGGACTATGCCCACTGGGTAGGACATCCCTAAAGAAAGCATAATATTTAGTTTAAAACAAATAGCTGCTAAACTGATTTGTTACGTGGTATTTAAAAATGACTCAGCCCAATGAAACCAATGACTAAAGCAGTGGGGGGCATCAGAGGCATAGAGGCACCTTTGTTCCCGGAGTGTTCTCGGTCAGATGGGTGTTCAGATCGGTCCTCTCCGTTGCTCTCATCCACCTCAGTCACTGTGGTGAGTTCAGGTTCACTTTTGTACAGTCTGTAATCTGTGCCCTGTCAATACAATGTTATAGTCAGACTTGCTATACAATGTAAAACTATAACTTAAAAGAATGCTATGTACATTTTCTGGTCAAAGTTTCGCCCATCTGCTTGTTTTCATGTGGATGTTTGTCTGGATGTTGCTTTGTCTGGAATGTTCCACAGTATGGCATTAATCTTATCTATCCTTATCTATCTATTACTGTGAGTTTGTGCGCCTCTCCATAGATATGACCTGTTACTTCCCTGGTGATGTCACTTGCTTGTGACTATTGAATTAAGTATGTTAAATGCCATAATGTTTGTTAGTTTAATGCTAGATTGTTGAACATTCTAGGCAAAATCATATCTCCATGGAGACAATTAGGTGGTGGAACCTTCACTGGAAAAGTTACATAGTGCACCTATCCATGGGTTTCAGAACAATGAAAAATTAGGACTATATCCATAGCGATTAACAATTTCAAGCTAAATATTTTATCTTTTGAACAAGAAAAAGTCTTCAGAATGTTGGATATAACAGTAAGCTGAAACCCATAAATAAAGTGTAAAAAAGCAGGTGATTTTTAATCATGTATAACTTTTACATGATATTACATGAGAAAACGCAAAAACAAAAGTCAAAACAGCAAAACTCATCACACAGAGAAATAAATAATATGGGAAAGACTTTGACAAGCTGCGATCATGAAAAAGTAAAAAAGGGACAATCCAAAGAATAATTCCAAACTGAAAAGTGAAAGCATTAACAAGGGGCCAGTGGTGATGACAGCTGTGGGCAGGGTGGACCACAGGGGGCTTACAGTGTGCGTGCCATTCCTGTGCTGGGGCTTCCTGTCCTCGGGCCGGTGCAGGGAACGAGTGGAGGGCACAGGGGCAGAGGAGTTGGGCTCGTAGGACTGAGGGAGGGGTGGCCGGGGGGGAACCGAGTCCTCCTCCTTCTGGGGATTACACAGGGATGACAGGGAGCATGGTGACACATTGTGCCACACGCTAAGGGCAACCATCTGGTACAGCGGAGCTCTGTGCAGTGTGCACCACTCCCAGCAAATCAGCTGATTAGAGACTGACATATCCAGGCAAGACAACGTTCAACCTTGTGAAGGTCAGTTACTTATTATAATAATAATTATAATTACAAACAGACAGAAAAATTGTGTTTGTGTGTGTAAATCCATCACAGAGGCCTTTAGTTTGGGAAGAGAATCTATTCAAAAGTATTTACATATGTGCAGAACAGTTTGTGCATGACTTATCATTGTGAAATTATCAATGGTATGGTATGATATGCTTGCACAACCAACACAACTAAGACACTAAAACAAGTCATAGGAGAGATGCTAATCCCAAGTTATAGCATGAATGCTAATTTACACCTGTAGTCCCAGAGCAGGCTGGTGGAAGTACTGAAAATACAGATTCAATAGATATAGATAAATTGACCACAAATGAACACTATCAACTACATGTGAAGTGCTGTAAATCTATGCACAAAAATCATTTTACAGATAGACAAAACCTTTAACACACACACAGCACTGGTTTCACACTTACAGATATGCGTTACGGTTACACTTGAACAAACCTCCAAGGACTTTTGACACAATCCTCACGGAGATCTGATCCACTTGTCGATAATGCATTTAGGGCCTGCCTAAGGCTGAGAGATTGAGCTTTCCAAATACATTTCAATTGATTCTCTTCCCATACTTTAGTAAGAGATACGGTTTAAGGGCAAAAAAATCAATGTTAGAATTTGCTGTTAGGCCAAGAGTCGTAATCTTTCCCAATACAAGGGGTATTCTAGGCCTCAAGCTTCTGGACACAATCACTAACAAAATTTGACAAGGTTCAATCACCGGATATTTTTTCCATTTCTGTTCAGTAGTTTTGGCTCCTGTCCTCCATATGAGTTTTTAACATCAACATATTCTTGAAGACAAGTTATTTCCGTTCTAAAAAAGTTATTTCTCTTCTCAAACAATTCTAACTTGGTGGCTGCAACTTTGGTTTTCCAGTAAAAACCCACATATTTACTGATAACACACCTCATTTTTGTGCTTGCTAAAGTTGTTCTTGGCTCCGTGGACGCCCGTGCTGTCAGCCTCACTTCTCTGAGCCTTTTGTTTGTTGAGAGCCTCAATCACATCTTGAATCCTCCACAGCTCCTTCTGAATGTGCACATGCTCCTGACTGGGGGGCTCCATCTGAATAAATACACCACATACACATCCATAAATAAAGTTTCCTCACATGTAACTTTATAATGCAAAGATGTGTAAGTACAAGGTGTAATGTGCGGTGGGCACGTAAAAAAAAAAGGTGTATTTCAAGATTCATTTCTGTCCTGTGAATGTGACTTTTTAGTATTGATATCTACTCAAATAAGTATCCAGTTTGGATACTATTTTTAGTATTGATTAGTAGTATACTTTTGACAACCCTAACACATATACGTGTGTGTATTACAAGTGCATAATGTAACTCTTCTAGTGGAGGGTCTGCCACCTGCTTGTCTCCATGACGGTGTTATTACTTTGCAGAATGTTCCACTATAGGTCATTACACTTGAATACAACATTTATTCAATTACAAAGTGCTTATATTGCAAAATAATAACGTGCATGTATTCATACTGTGAGCTGGGTTGCTTCTCCACAGATCTAACTTGTCACTCGGGGTAGTAGCGTACCTTATTTGCTTTCTTGGAGATAGATTAGCTTAATGCTATGCTGTGGAACATTCTGAGCAAAGCAATAACATCTCCATAGAGACAAATATGAGACAGACCGTCCACCAGAGAGAGTTACACACTGCACCTTTAAAGAGGGCATATTATGCTTTTGTCTACTATATAAAATATGCTTTATTTGCTACTAGATTAGACTAGAAAGCTGAGTACTTGCACATACTTGAACTAACTCTCCACCTCCACACTTTTTTCCATTATGAATGGCACAGATAAAACACAGAGTTAATTAAGAAGACCTGCGCCATAATTCCTGTGTCGTCAGTCTCTTGAAAGGTTTCTTTGAATTCTCTGTTACTCCTCCGCACAGTGCATTTGAGGCCACTGAACACGCTCACAAACATAAAAAATACTTTTTCTGACACATTTCCCTCCTGAGTGTTGATGACTGTCTCTTTTTGCATATTTTCAGGTGTTTCTGAGAATTCTAGGCATTTGCATTCCAAGTATAAATGGGAAAGATTTAAATAGTTAGGTATAGAGAGAGTTATGGTACCTGAGGGCTCCCGAGCGCTTCGAGTTGCTCCAGCAGACTGCTCTTAGCCTGAACCACCTCTGCCTCCAGTCTATCGTATTCTTTCCAGGACCGCTCCAACTCCTGGTGAAAGAAAGGTAGACTTGTGAATCACAGCATCAGAGAATAATACTGATGCTCAAAATGTAACTGGCAAAAGTTTTAAAGTTTTAAACATATTTTATGTCACGAAATGACAGATCTGGCATAGTTTCATGAATTAATTTTCAATAGTTTTAATTCTGGTTTAGTATTACTTTGGTTGAGGGTTTAGATGTTGGTTGGGCCATTAATTTGATGTAATAAGACTATTTACTGGCTGATGTAGACCTAGGATATCTCATAATGTTTGAATTTTAATTTAAGCAAAACTGTAACTGTAACTCAGTAGTTACTTGCAGCATAAATAACAATTACAAACCACAATTGGCTCCATTTTATATTAAGTTAAAGCCTGCCACACTCAAGATAATTTGTCTGAAACCCTGATTTGCTTCTCCCCAATTTTGGGAGGCGAGACCCGACTTATGATGTGGCACACAAGAGGTGTGCAGCAAAGATCATAAGTCGGTGCGACTGAGCGGCTCTGAGCAGCTCTGTCAGTGCGAATCTGCTCTGTCATATCATTACCACAACATCAGCACTACTGCACCAACCAATAAAACAGAGCTGCCGCAAACAGAAGTGCAATGCTCTGATCTATTGCACACTTTAAAGTCTCAAAGCGAGTCATTTTACTGTAGACAGTTGATGTGCTATAGTTTTGATAGCTTGTGGTCCGGTCTCTAAGCTGCAGTCTTTGTGCTCTGCAGATCGCAAGATTTAAAATCTCGCATGATTCTCCCCATGTCTATCGTCTGCACCTTTTGCTGCACATTTAAAAATCGTTTAAGAAAATCCTGTATTGCGTAACTGTGTTTTCTGGGGAAAAAAGGCAATTTTTCATCCCTTCACTGGTATCTGTTAATATCAAGCATCAACTGATACTTCAAGCCAAAATACCAATAGAAAGAGAAAGTGTGAGTGTTAAATGTATATTTGGGCACTGATGTAACTATTTTAAGGGAAGTTTTTTAATATCACATCAGCGGCAATGTTCATTTTGTAACTATGTCTGATTGCATTGTCCCTGTCAAATAAATAAATAAATAAATAGCATTATTAGAGCTGAAAAAGCTGGATCAGTGCATCCCTAGTCATGATTAGTTTATCCCTGGATTTTCCCTTAAAAGACTGCTTACTTCCTGGCTTAGTTCAGATTTCATCTGGATTCATCACTTTTGTTGTAGACCAGGTTCTGGCATCCTGTTTAATCCTGTTTTCTACCTGGTTTTAAAATGTATTACTTTTTATAACTACCGGTAACCTTATAACTAAGAAGTAATAATAGGAACATTTTAGAAGCACACATAAGTGATTTAAGTTAAATTTATTCTTGACAACACTAACCCTCAATGTTAGGTACTCTGTTTATGTCATATGTCACACAGCAATGTGATATTCATGTTCAGTGAATTTAAAAAAAGGACAGACCTTAGTTTACTAGTCAAACTGGGTCAAATTAAAACAAAAAACACTATTATTTAACATTATGACATCTCTAGTCCTGATTTTCTGGTTAAGAATTGGTGTAATCCTGGTTCTCTGCTCTACCCTGCAGCTTTAGCATTTGATGTTTGATATGTACAATATGGCATGTATAACTTTGTGTAGTATTAGATGAATGGTAAAGGAGATGATCTAGCGTCACTGACCGTGCTGACTCGGGACAGTTCTCGGCAGGTGCTGAGGAGGCCACTCTGCAGTAAGTCTCTCTGCTGGATGACACTCTGCAGAGCTGTGGGGTTATCAGAGCCCATCTCAATCTCCTGACTGGCCGACAGCAGCGCAGTCTCCAGGGTGTGCTACAGGAGAGTATATAACATATCAGATACGTGCAAGCTACACACAGCCATTTATCACTGCAACCTTCAGCTTTGGCTAACTTAAGCATAACGACGAAGCAAACTGAATGCAGAGAGCGTTAAACTTTTCAAGGCTGCAGCTCTGTTAAACTGAATGTGAGTTATGTAAGGTGCTAGCTAAGCAAAACACAGCATACACAGCATTTTGGATAAGGCTTGGAAGTTCCCATAAAATGAAAATTTCTATTACATATAGTAAAAACTATTTATGTATTTTAGCTTCCTGTTTATAAGCAACATTTTGATGACTTTTTGATGACCATTCAAATTATCTAATACTTATTTATTAATTGTTAATTGCTATGGCTGGAAAAAAAAAGCACGTTATTTTTCAGCACTTTGAAATCCATGCTGAAGAATGTTCACAAAATGATATATTAAAAACAAATTCAAAGCCTCAGATTTTTTTGGTAACACACATAATAACCATATTTATATTAAGCTCCCTGCTACATGTAACATTTTGAGGACTTTCTCCCATTCAAATGCTATAATATTTTGTTAATCGCTACGGCAATGGTCCTAATTTTTTTATCCTTCTGTAACCGATGGATATACAATACAGAAAAGCAAAACAACTAATAATACAATGAAAAATACATCTACAATAGTTGCATATTTGCATAATTGCACTTGACGAGGTAAATAATATGCATCATGACAACACCTATTTAGTCTTTAACCTGTGTGTATTACTGAAAAAGATGTTTTAAGTGCTACACAGACCAAATATTGTAAAAAATACTTCACTAAACAACCATTGCATTGTATCTTATTTCCCATGGTCTCTGGGTCTTTCATGTTGGAGGCAGTGGTAACAGATGTGCTCTGTTTAGTCACCTTCTCTCTGTACAGCTGCTGCAGTTTGCTCTCTTGCGTCTTCACCACTTTGTCCTGCTCACACAGTCTGCTCAGCCTGGCCTGCGGAGGGAACGCACCGATAGTCATCATCCGCTATGCAAAAACAAGTCTGGGCTAAGCCATGTGTAAAAACTGTGTATGTGTGTGTGTATGTGCGCTTACGTCAATGTCCAGCTCTTGTGGCACTGGGGTGTAGACCTGCTCCCTGTAGTCATCTGGACTTAACTGAGGAGAAGTACACAACATATATTAGGGTAAAAGACAAGAATCAAACATGCACATTTTAAGGTGCACTATGTTACCTTTTGCTAACTGTTTGTCTCCCTACATAGTTATTGCTTTGCCTGAAATGCTCCATAGTATGACATCAACTCTCTCTATATAGCATTTATTTAATTACAGGTATTACAGTATTGCCTCTCCACAGATCTGACCTGTAGCTTAGACTGATGGCATCCCCTGCTTGTCCCCATGGAGATACATGCGTTTCCTGCCATACTGTGGAATATTTAAGGCAAAGCAATAACACGGCCGTGGAGACAGACAGAAAAGTTACATTGTGCACGTTTGCATTATGCTTTGGACAGCTGGACTTTCACACAAGCTTTCCCCCTTTAGTAAAACTCTCAAAGCAAAAGGTGTCTTCTGTGCAGCATCTGGCACATGGAGTATAACCCACAGCCATTCTTCACTGTCACAACGTATTAAGAGTTTAGCAAGAGAGATGCCTGTAAAAAATAATGTCAGCTGGGTACTAGTTTTGACAGTAGTTTATATGTGATGTGGTTATTACAGGATGTTCTTGCCTGAAATGCACACTGAAAAACAAAGAAATAATAATAAATAGATAAATGCATAAATATTAGATCCTTTTTGAGTTTCAATTTATGTGGCTTATATGGTTTGGCAAAATGTCTATGCTTGTACATTGAACAAAATGCTAACATGTATTACATAAGCCTTAATTTACTTGAGGGGGTGTAATAATTCCCAAATCTGACACAGGAGTATTATCATAGTTATCAACTAATGGTGTGTTTTATTTTGACACTGTGGGAAGGCTAAAAGTACTTTATTCTTGCACATAATATGTTTTGCAGTTGCAGTCCAGATAACAACAATCAGATTACAAAATTAGCTGCCGATAATGTCAATCATCAGTGAGGTGTGAAAAAAGCCTCAACAGTTACTTCTTAATGACGGCTGCGCTGTAACTGAGCAAAGTACCCTGGTCTATGTACTCTACGTGCTGGTTCACAATGTAATTTTGTGATTTCAATATCGCCACCGTCCTTTCTACTGCACACCCCACTCACACTTGCACCCATTCAGTCCCCTTCTCCTGATGAGAGCCACCCAGCCGCACGGTGAAAGCAGGAGCACCCATATAACCATGTGGCATTCGACAATAATGAACATGCAGAACATTATAGCACAGTTTAGAAGATCCAGGGTGACGTGTACAGTGTGGGGAGCAGGACTACAGGGAGGAGGACACCACAGCAGCTCAGACAGGTAGTGGCAGTGCAGCTGGTGTTTAGCTGAATGCCAATGGAAGAGGTGAAGGGTGAGCGCTGGTGTGCCGCACTTTTACACCTCAGAGCATGGTCACAAAAGTGGCAGAGTGATGTGAGGGACGGCGTCACGCAAAGACAACCCCCGCTAATCTTCTACAGCGATAAAGGAGTTAAGAAATATTCAGAGAAGTCATTTTAATATATGAATCTTTTCTTCAAGTTTCTCATTTTCCTACTGTATTCCGTGCATCCTAACTGTGCACCATGATGAGTTTATAAGCACTTTTTTCAACTTTCAATAGCCAAAGCAGAGTCACAATAATGCTAAGATCAGGTCGCATGTTAACAGCACAGCAGCCGTACTTCCTGCTTCTTTGAGGATATAGACAGCACATTTTGAGAGCTGCTTTTACAATATATCTGCACTAGCAAAATTTTACTCTATAGCATAAAAACTGGTACAGTCCCTTATTAATTATACATTTTTATATGTGCATTTGGCATATCTGATTTCACATAGTATCATATTTGTAGGCTTGGAACTGGTCGATGAGAGCTGTTGTCACTTTTGAGTACTCCTGTCAAATGTAGCTTTATTTAAAGCACAGAGTTACAGCTTTACCAATTAATTGATATACCTTTCGTTGATTAGTTTACAGTAGATATAAAAATGAATACATATCCGTAATACTGGATTCAATTCTACATAATCTGAATACTTTGTTTAATGGAACAATAACCGTCTGTAAAGTCTTCACCTGCCAAGTCCAGGTGGCTCAGAGCGGAAAGCCGAGTTGTACAGATGATAAAAACTCACTGACCTTAACAGAGAAGACCATAGACTAAACAAGCGCAATGTGCCAGGATCTAGTCCCAAAGCTGGGCCACATTTTTAAACTTTAAATACTACTGGAAAGAAAACCATATCAAGTCCCTGCACACAAACCCGGGGGACGTGAGATTTCAAAGTGAGGCGTACACACTGACAACATCTTCAAAAACAAGTCATGCTCAACAGTGGCATGACTTTCCACAATTAAAGGGGACATTAAAAGCAATGGATGGAGAGGGGGGACCGGTCTCGAGATGCCATGAGGACATAAAAAGACCAAAAAGAAGAGACACTGGTGAGGATGAGGAGCAGCCGTCAGTTGGCCTGCTTACTTGTTTGTACAGTTGAGGCCGTGAGGCAGAGTTCTCAATCAAAGAGTGTGTCATGGCGATTAATGGGCCATTTTCCTTCATCTACGGTCCAGTGTGGAGAGGAGCAAGCAGCAAGTTTAGAGTAATGTCTTCAAGCACAGTATCCGGCTTCAGCTTAGATTTAATGACATACAAACTGCTCAAGAAGGTCTTTATAAAGTGTAATGGTTAAAAGGTTTGTACAGTACGCCTATAGATTACTGGTACAAGTACCACAGGCATCTTTACTAAGCAAAGGGCATATTGTGGAAAAGTTCATTCATTCATTGCGTGTTTTTCAGAAGTGAAATTCAGTTGTTTAAAACTAGGGATGTGCCGATCCGATACTGGTATCAGATACTGCCACCGATCCTGAAAAAATAGCTTGGGTGGGTCTTGATCAAGTACAGAACGACAGCATTTATCTGTGGGAGCTGGAATGGTACCGCCAACCTGTGGGTCAGTGGATCTGACTGCTCTGTGTTAATTACATTTTAAGGAAATAAATACTGTTTTCTCTGCACTGGTATTGGTCGGTATTGGTTGATATTGGGAATTGGCAGATACTTAAACCTACAGTATGGTAATCAGAATTGAAAAAGCTGGATCATGCATCCCTAATTAAAACACAAATATTCCAAGTTTTATGGGACATTTAGTAAAGATTTCTCAAAATTAAGCCCTCAAATACCTTATAAACATATACGCATATTATATAATCTAATCTCACAAACACTACCCGCAAACAAAACTATTGAAATGTTACCTATGCAAATACAACAATGAAATTGAACATTTCCACAATATTCATTTTGAAAAGTACCCTCATGTTTTATTTTAGCACTATAGAGAAATATTAGGTTAGCGTAGCCATAAGCTCATGAATGAAAGGGCCCATAGCAGCTGTTGTAAAGTAGCTCAGCATCTTTAACATGCTTAACAATATCAATGCAATGCCATCTTCAGATAATTAAGTACAAAAAGATTGTATTTTAGCAAGAGTATATGAGTCATATAACCATGCTTTACCCCACCTGGTTGTCCAAATACATGAGGTTCCTATGAAGATGATGGGAAAGTATGTCGTTCTAGCATCGGCAGCGAAAAAGAGGAAAGAAGAGGCAACACAAGAATGAGACAATGTACACAAAAACATCTGAGCCATACATACACACACACACACACACACACACACACACATACACGCACACGTAGAACACATTTAGGTACATGGCATATTTTGTACCAGGAAGAAAAGAAGGACCCCTCAAGGTGAAAAAATGGGTCAGGTTTCAAATGTGCTACTTAGAGTTATAGACCACACACAGCCGCTGAAGATACAACAAATGTAACTCTGGAACACAGATTTAAGATCGGAGTGTCACTTTTGAGATATGTATTCCTCTTTCCATTTTGATTTTTCCTTCTTCAGTTGCCATGGTAAATAAATAACTAGTTAAGCTATTGTTTTTGAATTTCTGAAATCCTCACAATCCTCTTTATTTATCCAGGCTTGGGACAGACACAAGTATACACTATGTTATTCCTTGTGGCTGGATTATGTCTTAATCTTAAACTCAATCAATTAAAAGTTACAATAACATTTTAATGAGCCAAGCAGATGACAGATTCTCCACCATAAAACATACATAATGCACATTTAACATAGATTATAGGTGGTATTTTGAAGACTTTTGCCTATTGTTAATTGCCATCAGCAATTTTCTAAACATTTTCTTTAATTTTAGGTGATTAAAACAAAAATTGTCCAAAATTAAAAAAAAAGAATTATGAAAGAAAATTAAAAAAAAATGTTCTTGGTAGTGACCCAAAATGGCGACGGTTGTATGCTCCACCACACATACATACTGCATGCTAACTCACAGCCCTGCAGCCCTCTCTCGGGGCCTGACCTTTGGGTTTTCTCCGTCCGCGTTTAGCTGCATTAGTTGTGCTAGAGTGTGCTCCCGGATACTGTTTAGCTCTGCCTGCTGCCGACGCAACTTTATCAGCAGCAAAGTCAGTTCCTCAGGCTGTAGGGTTAGGAGGTAGGAGGCAGGGAGCATAGCAGCGAGGAAGCAGAAAAGAGAGGACACACAAGGTCGAGAGGTTAAAAGGTCAAAGGTTAGCTTATCAGAGGAAAGGTTATAGTAGTGAACGTGCGGTACAAGGCAAGGGGGTTATTCGGATGTTAGAAGTCAGTCATAAAAATTGCGATTACTAAGGCTGAACAATTTTAGAATATTGTGCAAAGAGAAAAGGTTAGAAATGGCACCTGAAATCAGTAGCAGTATTTAGGAATCCATCTGAATTGAACCCATTTATAAAAGTAGAAATGCTGCCAGAGTGTTTGAAAAGATACAAAAGATACAAAACCAAGCACAATACATAGATAATTGACTTCTTTATGTGAGTTCATTTTGTACTCATCCATGTATGAAAATGAAAAACAAGTCCAGTTGACCTAAATATATTGTTTGATACTAAAACTAGCATTGAAACTAGTACTGAAGAAAAAAACAATAAACAGGGCAATGGACCATTCCTGAATAGTTTTAAAATGGACTATGGGTGGATCAGAACAATCACAGAACTGTGTGGTCATATATTAGAAACTACAGTTTTTTATCTTTGTCATTTTGGTATGTTGGGATGGAGTTTCAAAAGTATCAAAATTAAGTATAAAATGAAATTTGAGTATACTGATAATACAAAGCACGTATGAAATCCAAGCCAAATACTGTGCTGCGCCATTGTCAGAAGCAATTTTAGCCATATATAGATCCAAAATCAGGATTTCCTCATTCTAACCATTCAACTTCAGTTTGAATATTAATGTACATCTGCACAAAAATCCACAGCTGTAATAACATCTTTTCTTTAAGATTTATATTTACGCCGTTTGCACAATGCTAAGCCCCAAAACACATAAATTCCTGATCTAGCTTAGTGCATGGTGAGTGACAGGGTTTTAACGTCTCTACTGATGCACGTCCAGTCCAAGAGCTCCTGAAGTACACATTCCCTAAATCCTACTTGGAAAATACATCCTCATTTTGCCTAAATCTGTCTTCTATTTAGGCTGGGTCGCGTCTTCTTGGAAAAAAAAAAAACATTGAAGGAGAGTAAGAAGGGGGTGAGAGGCAGGATAAATGGAAGATGTGGAAACAAACTTGTTTTCTATTAAGCCTAAATTATACAAGCGATGAATAAGATAAATGACATTGTGGTTTTGGAGAGTACACACACATAAGCTCTGAAAGCATGACTCACTGTTTTGCCTTGAAGAGATTGAGCTGTGATGGTTTGGACTGGGATTCCCGCAGGCATTGACCTCCGATCAGGCGGATAAGCGTACTGAAAGACAAAATGACAATAATCTAGCTATTTCATTTGACTTTTTACAGCAATGTGCAAAGCTGTATAAATTATTTGTAAAACTAAAATATTTGCACTCAACATTTATCATAGCCTGAGGCCAGCATAAAAAGTCCGCTGTTTAGTTTATGGTTACTAAACATTTTCAGAATTACATTAAAGGTGCCTAAAATAACATTTCTGGTGGAGGCCCGCCACCTGTTTTTCTCAATGGATATGGCATTGCTTTGCCTAGAATGTTCCACAGTGTGGCATTAAACTGATTTATCTCCGTGGAAATTACCAGAGAACTCTGAGCAGAGAGGCAAGCCTGTTCACTGAAAGAATGCAAGCTTTTAAGGTATTTTTAGAGTTTGCAAAAGAAAATAAAATCTGTCAACTGGACAAAACGTTGTAGGAGTGAAGACGTTCTGCTGCTCATCCAAGTCGGTTCTTCAGTTCAGAACTGAATAAGCGGCTTAGATGAGCAGCAAAACGTCCAGTTGACAGATTTTATTTTCTTTTGTGATGGATCAGACCCGGACGACTGAGGGATTATACAGATATTTTTATAGTTACATAGTGCACTTTGAAAAACTGCACAAAATAGAAGTAGAACAGAATAAAAATCTGATTAAAATGATGTACTGTTTATTTATTGCACAAATATAATGAAAAGCTCACCTTGTTGACTGGCGGCCTAAGCCTTCTGTCCATGCTCATATCCCTCCTGTACACAGGAGAAGACAGCTCCGAGCGTGCACTGCTCATGTTGTAGGACCTCATGGGCGAGTACCCTCCGTACATGGACAGGGAGCCGTGGGAGGGCGAGGGGGGGATGGAGTGGCTAGGCGGGGCGTGATCCGACAGGTTAATCATCGTTTTGGGACTGGCCATGTTACTGTAAAGTCCTGAGTGTCTGTTATAGGCCTGTCTTTGCTGCCATTCATACAACTGCCACAGGGTGTCATCTCTCATGGAGCGGCGTTTGTCAGCTGGGGAGGGACCCAGGGCCTGGTCGTACAGAGAGGGGGACATGCTGCAGATACTGTCCCGCTGTGCCATGCTGTTTCTGGGCATGCTGCGGTACCCGTCTCCATACTGAGGCATGTATGGGACCCGGTGACTTGGCATGTTTCTTGGCATTGTCTGGTATGAAGTAACACTGTGGAGAGAGCAACAAAAAGTAATTATATTATCCTTTTTCAATTATTTACAATAGCAAAGCATAGTAGTAGGAGATCATTGGAGAGCTTTGTTAAAGAATACATATTATGCAATCTTGTGGCTTTAATGCCCTTTTAAACATGATTTTCACCTTGGGATGAGTATTTCGAATTTTCTAACTGAAAATAATGTCTACATTTGGAAAGCACATTTTATAAACCTTTATAAACTACACCTCCATTTCCAATGAGATGCTCGGCGTTGGAGCTCACTCTGTTGTCAGCAATGAGAATGAACAATAGAAAAATAAGTAATTTAAGTTCTATGTAACGTGAATGCACTGCTAATAGAGCCATGCATTAGTTGTGATCGCGCAGGAAGTCTGGTTGTGGTCTATGGACTTAAAAACTCCCCACAGAATGCCTTAGAGCAGGGGTCACCAACCCTATGCCCGCGGGCACCAGGTTGCCCGCAAGGCCTACATGAGGCGCCCGCAGGCCGCTTCTAAAAACAGCACAACTCACTAATGAGCTGCATCTAAAATTTTATTTTATTCTGTTGCTATTTTTTTTTATTACCCTTACATTTATATAGATTTAAAAATGACAACATCTTAAAAATATATTCATTATACATGAAGTTTAGAAAAGTTAAGGTGAACTCTGACCTCCTCAGGTCAAAGGTCAGTATTGTGCGTGTGACAAAAGCAGTGCTCCGCTCGCGAGCGCTGTGAAGATTAGCTCTGAATGTAGTTTCACGACTGTAAAATAAACCTGCGTGTGTCTCATCTGCGGCGCGACTGTGGCGATGGCAAAGCGGCACAATGTGGAGGGACATTTCACTACGTGTCACAAAAGGTACTGCGCTAACTACCTCCAGGACGTAAACTACCACCAGGACGTAAACTACCAACAGGACGTAAACTACCACCAGGACGTAAACTACGGGCAGGAAAGGCACGTGAGCTAAAGGCAGCTTCAGGTAAACAACTTTTTTTTTTTCACGAGACCAGAGAAAAGAAAAAAAAAATCATAAAAAGCAACAGAGATTTATTTAAAAATATGCAAGTTGATTTTTCATTACATAATTGATAACTTTTTGAAACATGGTGCAAAATAGTTTGTTTTGTTAAAAAGGTTTGTCAGTGGCCTGTGAAAATGGGACACTGAGATGAAGTGATCATCTGAAAATTTAACAAGTACTGAGATTTATAAAGTTAAAGTGCTGAATACTGATATCTGTTTCCCACCTTGCTGTCATTGTTGATTGTGAGAAATCATGAACGTGATCAGTGTTTTCAGAGATGATTATCATTAATTATTATTAATAATGTGTAACTAAGGGCAAACTGAGCATATTTGTCATTTCAGAAGAGCGAATCAAACTGGTAGCCCTTCATATGACTCAGTACCCATGAAGTAGCCCTCGGTTTCAAAAAGGTTGGTGACCCCTGCCTTAGAGAGAGAGAAAGAGAGAGAGCAAAAGAGAGAAAGAGAGAGAGAGAAAATTACTAGTAAATAAGCAATGCCAAACTTGATCCAACTTTTGAGAAAACCAAAGCTGAATTATATGTGTACTAAACAGAGCAATGGGAACAAGAAATTCTCAAGTTATTACCCCAAAGTCAGTGTAAGTGTAAGTGTAGAATATAATATATTATTTAAGGCACCTCTTCCAGTGTAAAAGTACATGTAAAAAAGTAGAAAATGTACTAACTAGATTTCCCTAGTGGGTAGGAACAGAGAAAAGCCAAGTCAGCACAAAAACATGCTGCTGAGAGGAGGATATAGAAGGTCAGAACTTTTAAAAAAGGTTTTTAAAAAACTTGTATGAAGTAGCATTGTGAATGTATTTTTTGTTTTACCCTAACTGTAAGTTGTGGATAATGTACTTAAGCCATTGGGTTGTTTGCGTCTTCAATATGGAAGCTAATGGTTTCCCATAAATGTGCTACATAAGCTTCCTTTAAAGAGGGAGTATTTTACTTCTGTGGGGTTTTAACTGCTTAACACATAACATATTTAGATCACCATCTTACTTTTTATTTTTTTGAAAATGCTATATTTGCTAAAAACAATGAATGAACATAGTAAAAGAAAAATATAAAAATCTCTCAGCTGGACAAAAAGTTGCAGAAGTGAAGATGGTTCGCTTCTCATCCAAGTCGCTTCTTCAGTTCTAGTTCCAAAACCTTTTGTCCAGTTGATAGATTTTATATTTTTCTTTAACTATGGATCAGACCTGGACGACTGAGGGATTACACAGGAACGTCTGAACATGTTTTATAAGTTTCATATAATTTTTTTTTAGTCTCCCCTCCCTTTGCTCCCGTGCGAATGCAGTCCCTCTTCATGATGAAGTGAATAAAATGAATTAATGAAACTAGCGCACATCACATCAGGTTTGTCAAGTTGTTGTGTACAGTTTTGTATCATGATTTTGTATATTTATGGAGAACTGTTGTGTGGGAGCTTGGATGTCATAGGCTTGTGGGCAGAGCATTGCACATATTCTTGCAGCTAACCATAAGGCGGGTTCGAATAGGGCCCGGGAGAGATTGCAAAATAACTGAAACGTGCATGAATGCCATCTAAAACCTTTTCAGGCATGTTTTTGAACATTAAAACATAGAAAAGTTCCAAAAGGTCAATTTTGCATAATACCCCCTCTTTACATTTTGGCAGTTCAATATGGATTTATCCAGCCGATATTCAATAATCTTTCTTCTGTGGCCAATAACCAATATTTTACACTACCACTAGTCAAATTGTATTAAAAGTCACAAATTAACTTCACCTTTTTAATATAATAATAAAATGTTTGTATCTGTGCCACATTTTAATCCTCAGTACTTCATTTTCATTTGATTGTCTACTCTGTTTAAAAAGACTTCTGATGCACTGAGGAAACATTACTGACATGAGCGATGCCACTGACATCAATAATCGCACTGCTGTGTTGACAATCTCTAGTCAATGCTACTTTATAAGTGAGAAATTTCTATTATTAATGCATTACAATCGCCAGCTCCTGCAAGATGTTTATATATTTCTCCTGTAACATTTTTGAACTGCATATTGATTTGTGTATTGATTAACATTTTCCTTCTGAGCATGAGCATTTTTAAACCTGAACTGACCTCCTGGTGTCATCGTCCTGTACACGCCCCCTCTGCGTGCGTACCCACTGCTCTAGCTGCTGCATGGAGCTGGTGCGGCTCAGGGTGCGGTCAGGCTCGGGGTGGGCGGGGCTTTGTTGAGTGGAGACGCCAGGTGCTTCGTCCGGACAAGCCTCCCCTCCTCCGTTCACCTGGGGCCCATTGTGCTGTCCGTCTGTCTCTGCGGGAGTCCTCTTTGACAAAACATTAGCCGTGACCGCTGCCGCCTGGTTTGGCTGTAGTTTGATACTGTTGATTTTGGTGAGGGGTCGCTCACGCTCTTCTCCATCTTTCTGAAAACCGTAACGTTCCGCGTCCCGATGCTTCCGCTCCTCCTCTGCTGAGATGGGGCTGACAGGTGCGGCGTGCTCCTGGGCCACCTCTTTATTACGCTGGTTGTTTTGGATTTCTGGTTGTGTGAGTGCGGGCCTGTGATTGGCTACATTGTTGATTTCTTGTGGTCCACATTGCTCAACTTTTAGCTTATCCAACCTGTAAATCGGAAAGAAAAAGATGAAGTTATTAATTACGGCACAATAGCTTGGAAAATGTTCTGCCTAGTGCAGCCATTCACAAAAGCTTGTCACTGTGCATGTTTTGGGATGGGTGAAACCGGAGTACTTGGAGGAAACCCATCCAAGCGGACACAGTCAAACATGCAAAGTTCACACAGAATGGCCCCACATGGTCCAGGAATAAAACACGGGATCCTCTTACTTTGAAGACAGAGTGCTAGCCACTCAGGCACCTTGCAGTATTGAGCATTTTTTCTACGCCAATAATGCAAATGCAATTACCATTAGGCATCATTTCCCACCTTGGTTCCTCATAACCAGATGCTAAAAATCACCATAAATGCTAAAATATATTAACAAAGGTTTTTAGCACAAAAGCAGTCATTGTTGGCTCTGCTGGCTGCAATTAAATTAGCCTTTTAAATGTGTGTTTTATAACATTGTGATTAAATTGTCATTAATTGTTCAGTCACAGGAGATTCTAGCTGAAACAATACACTGGTTTAAAGCATGATGAAAATAAAACAAGTGAAGAACCATCGTGTTTTCTGTAGCTACTAGAAGCTTATAAAGCCAACCCTGATCCCTCAGTAAAACTACTTCTGTGCGGGCCAGTAGTCTATTTGTTGTTGCTTTTAGCCCTCTCTATAGGCTTCTCCTAAAGACCTGTCTACAGCTCTCAGCTCCTGGGGGATTCACAGAGGTAATAGACACTGCTGCACCTTGGCCTCCGAAACACTGAAGGTCAAAGCTTCAAAGTTCAGCAAATTCCCCCCAACAGCACGGCTCAGTGAGTTAGCAATGAAGAGGGCAACAGCAAGGGCACGCCATCGAGCTTTCCACTTGTGTTCTTTTATATAGTCACACCAGAGCACTAATGTCTTTACCAGCTTCAGTGACTTCATATTCCCCAATAGAGCACAATTTCAGCCGTGTTTTTAAGGTTTGTGCCATTTTTTAAATCAATAATGCAACCACAAGAGGTGAAATGGAAATACTATAAAAAGGTTTTCTTACCAAAACAGAAGAGTGACTAAGTTAAAGGTGCACTATGTTACTTTCCTGTTGGGTCCACACCTTTTGTCTCTGGATGCCATACTAACTAAACATTTCAGGCACGAGAATCTCATGCCTGAAATGTTTAGTTAGTATGGCATTAAACTAATCTATTTGTTTCGCATTCATATTTGTACGGTAAATGGGGTCACTTCTCCACAGATTTGACCTTTAACTTGGCTTGGTGGCCCCACCTGCTCCTCTCTATAGGGATTATGTTAAATGCCATACTGTGGAACAGTTTAATCATAGCAATAACAAGCAGATGGCAGACCCTCCAGCAGAAATGTTCCATAATAGACCTTTAAAAATGGTTAAAAATGTAATACATTTATTTCAATTTTCACAATATCATATTAATACAAACATCAAATAAATTCTGAATAATTAATCTAAATGTTGTTAAAATGCATTTACAATAAATGCATAAGACAAAATGGTGGTTCAACTGTAGTCACAGGCAGAAATAAATGCCTGTGACTACAGTGCTACAGAGTTGAACCTTAGAGGAGTTGGGGCTCTGCAGTGCAGTGTAATTACTGAACACTTGAGCAGGCCGCCTCTGCTCGCTCATGTAAGAAGAGGGCATTAGTCCGGCCCAATGCCAAATGACAGACATCGATTTAGCACAGTTTGGAAAGGAAAAGTCTGACTAAATGCTAGCTGTGGCCAGTACCTACTCACGGCCATCTAACTCTTAGTTTAAATACAAGTAGAATATTTACTTTTTATTCATTACAGTTCAACAAAACTATGTTTACATTTTTTTTCTTTTTTTTCTATTGGCATTACTTTAATTTTAAAAAATGAAACACTTACATGCATTTATTTGTGTATTGACAAACAACACATGGTATAGCATTAACTTTCTTCACAAACCTTTTGACTGGTTCTGAATGTACAAGAGCTGCGTCCGTCATCACTTTCATCCACGACTCCATCTCTTTGGCAGTGTCTGTGCAAAAGTAGTATGTTCGCATGTTCGGGTGTGTCGCCTGTGTTGACATGGGACAGGGTCAGCGAACAAGCTAAACGCAACCTGGAAAAGAACAAAGAAAATATTGTAATGGTTTTGTGCACTGAAAAGAAATTTCAGTAGGCCTATATCTAAAAATACTTGTCATGCTTACCATACAGTGCACTGTTATATGAAAGACATATTGTTCCATAGCAGTTCTGTTCTCTCTCAGCGAACAACCCATCACATTGTTGAGACACAAAGAGGAAAGAGAAAAACAGAACATTTAGTATTTAAGTACTGTTAAGTACTGTTAAAAAGTACTCAGAATATTTCTGATCCAGCATAAAAACAGGCAAGAGTTCAACCATGTCTGGGCTAAAAAAAACACCGTAATGGTCACCCGAGAGCAACTTTTCTCTTGCACTCAAAATGGTTTCTTTCTAAGTTGTATAATAAGGCAATGTGGTTGGAGGGACCTTGTGCAAACTCCTAGTTGCCTGTTTTCAATGGGAAAAATTAACATTCTGGTTGATTTTAACTTCAACTTAAGACTTTTCCATCACTGTTGTAGTTTTGTAGGCCTATTATGATATCAAATTCTGACGTGCGATATATTGATAGAGGAAACTCAACAATATATATATTTTTTTTTTTACTGAACCATTTCATAAAAAGCTAACTGTAAGGAAGGTTCGAATAGTGCCTTGCAGAGATCGCAAGAATACTTAAACATGCATGCATAACATATAAACCCTCTTCAGGCATGTTTGGTGATGTTTGATGAGGTAACGTTAAAACATGGTAGAAAGCTACAAAAATGTTGATTTTGCATGACATCCCCTCTTTAAAGAACTACAAAAAATGTTGAAAAAGTAATAAATATTGCGCCCCAAAATTATTGCTAAGTTAATCTAGTCATTATTATGATAGCCCTACAATCACCGCTGTCTACGTCACTATGGAAACCCCCTTTTAATTTCCTTAGCTTTTGAAGTCTTTACTGAGGGATGTGAAGTTCAAACAGACATCTTTAATCTTGACATGACTATGTAGTTTGACAGATGGGAGTGCGCACGGACCTTAAAAGCGTACTTCCTGTTGATGTGATCGTCCACGGACAGCATTGAAATATGAAAGCTCGGGAGGAGGATGCTGCCCAGGATGCCCTCTTCCTTTTCATCTGTGGGGACAAATAAAAGTGATAGTCAAGTCAAGGGAGCTGTGTATTCAAACTGTCAAAGCCTGGCAGATTAGAAACACATGTAATCATAAAAATGGCTAGTATTATAGTGATATATACTGGTCATCTTCTTCTAAAAGTATGTTCTACTCAATTTAGGATGAGATGTATGTTTCTGGAAAAAAAATAAAACATGAATAAACAAATGCGTGTTTGATTTTTATGTACTTTCATCGAGGACTGCAAATGAACAGTGTCAGTGTTGAAGTGTCAATGAAAATCTATATTTATAACATATAACCCGTGTTTTCCACTAGAGAGGCCGCTATATGCACTTTTAAATGTATCGCCTGTCACCCTTAAAACTCTAGCCGAGGTCGATATTTAGCTTTGACTGACCTGCTGCCTATAGAATGGACATGGTGCTTTATTTGAACACTTCAGTGCAAAGAGAAAACTGCACAACTGTGACTACACAAACTGAGCGTGTATGTAATGATAAATGAGGATACTGTTAGTTTAATGTTACCTATAGTTGCTCGGTGCTACGGATAATGAGGTCTACAATGTAACACTGACTTATGTGTCCAAAAGATGAATAGAAAATAAATATAAACAATGAAGTTGAATCGTTTTGTGTGTGGCCATGTGAACAGGGAGTCCCTGGCCCAATCACTGGATAAAATAGGCATTGATTCAGTGTCCAGCGCAGATAGGCTATTCTAATCCTCATTAAGTTAGCAGACTGGCTTCCGCTCTGACAATGCACGCATCTCCACAGGGGGGATTAAATGAGTCCAGAGTTTTAAGCGGAGAATTGCTGAACCTCCCAATTTGATCTGTGCGCTCAGAGAGAACGCAAGAACACAAAATCTGATTCAGCTGACTCTGGATGTCCCATTTGAGGATAGACTTTTGTAGTGCACTTTTCACTTATCTGCTGTGTAGTGCAGTAATACGAGACGTAACAAGTATGACAAAATACAAGGATACTAATGAGACAAGCTTAAAGGGCCAGCACAGGTTTCATGTAATAGCGTAAAAATAAGTGCTGTGTGCATCTTAAAGCATTTATATCAGCTGAGAACCAGGAGGTGATGTTGGTGCGCTGTTAGGATGCTAGTTGTTATTAGTATTGCAGTGATGGCAACTCCACTCTGGCCTCTAAAAGTTGTGAAAAGTGCTTATAAATTCATTTTGGTGAATATTTCGGATGCTAGGAATGCATTAAAGCGAAGTCAGGAATAACTTTGGAGTGCTACAAACCATTCATAATTAACTAGCTCATTTTTTCACATTTTTAAGACGAGAAAGTCAGGTACAGTGCTTTTAAGAAAGACATAATGACCACCTGCATTTCACTGATGGTCATACAATAACAAGTATTTACTACAGCAGCAGTTTGAGCAAAAGTAGCTTTCTCTCCTCACATGCCTTGAAATGACCACCAATGTTTCTTCTTTGGAGGAGTTTTGATAACATATAACAGGTCAATCCTATGCCTAATTGTGGCAGTGTAATCTGACAAAAACATCTTGAGAATTATCTTACAGCTCTCATACACATTTGTCATCTTTACAATTCATACATAATCAAAACTAGGTCACTCATTCAGAGCAAGAAGCTGAACAACAGGAGTGGGCGGTGAAAAGAAGACATTTAACAGAAATTCACATTGGCGGTGCGATTCCAGCTCCCACAGATGAATACTGTCATTGTGTCCTTGGGCAAGACACTTAAACTACCCTGCCCCGTGTCACTGGTGTGTGAATGGGTGTGATTCTTTCATGTACAACGCTTTGAGTGCCATGAACGTGGAAAAGCGCTTCATAAAAATGTGACCATTTACCACATCATCTAGGGTCAGATCAGAAAAAAACTTTTACGTCGCCCAACCCTACGTCATTGTTATTTTGAAGAAACATAGTGATTTTTTAGCTGCACTGTACACCTCTGCTTGCCATCTTAAGGAACTATATAAAAATACGTGTTTAAAAGGATAGAAAGGTCAGTTCAGGACCCTGCCCAATCTCCGCTGATAACGACGATTTCTCCACATGTCCGTCCACATAAAGCCTTTGAGTCTGCAGCTGCTGTCTGTGGTGTTCAGAGGCAGTGGGCGGAAAGAGGGACATGACTGGCACTGACACCAGAAATAACTCAGACAATATGTCATCCAGATCGACAGGAAGCATCACTGTGTGTCCATAAAACATGAGAGAGGTAGAGGAATATACAGCATGGGTCTTCATCAATAGTCTAGCTACTGTTTTTGTATGGTAGAGAGTGCAAATACTCAAATATACTGCTGCAACTACCACAACTACTACTGCTATTTCTACTACAAGTGAGAGACGTAAGAGCCAGTAATATTTGATACTAATACTACACTAAATACAGCATAGGTCTTTATCAATAGTCTAACAGCAGTTTTAGTATAGTAGAGAGGGCAAATATTCAAGGTGCACAATATACATGGTGCACACTTTTGCCATATATTTATTGTGGATGCTTTATACAACACTGAAGTTATAGAATTAAACAGACTTTTATTTTTATTTTGATAAATAATTTTAGCTATTCTGAAGATTACGGCAATGCTGAATTACTATTGAAGACATATACTATAGACAAAACTAACCTTTCAACCCTACACAAGTACTTTCTTTTCTTTTATTCATTTTTTCTCTAGAATGTGTAAATACATCATTATAGATCCGTGTACATCATAGCCATTTTATTTTCATTTAGTAAGCCAAAATCATTTGCTTTTTGACCATGTTTCCCTCATGGAACAGCCTTTAAGTACCCAGTATAGCTCATCCCCTCCCAGGCCCATGCATGTGAGAGGATCTGGACAGTGTGGATACGCTTTCTGCGGTCCTCTTTTTGAGCAGAGCCAGCGCAGCTTTCTGTCAACAGTGATCAGTGCAGTGCGTCTGGCTGTTCCATCTCAAAAAGGGCACCACAGACCAGTAGCAGCACCATTATTTAAATTTTGGATCAGCCATGACAGAATTGGACGAGTTTGACACTGTATTTAAACTGGATGTGCTTTCCCATGCATGTGCAGCCCAGTAGGCTCATGCACACACACACACACACACACACACACACACACACACACACACACACACACACACACACACACACACACACACACACACACACACACACACACACACACACACACACACACACACACACACACACACACACACACACACACACACACTTTAGGCACAGAGATGGATAAACCCATTATCTAAACTAAAAACATTAGTTTTTCTATGACAGAGAGTATGCAAATACTCAAATATACTATACTGCTACTACCACAACAACTACTACTACTACAACGAGTGGGAAAGGTAAAACACACAATAATATTTACACTAATACTACACCAATAAAACATAAGCGATGAAGAGGAATGTACAGCATGGGTCTGCATCAATAGTCTGTCTGCTGCTTTTTATATGGCAGAGTACAAATACTCAAGAATACTTCTACTAGCACAACTACTACTACTACTACAATTACTACAAGTAGGACTACTGCTACTGCTATTGACAATGGACCCCATTTCATAAGCTTTACAGCTTCTTGGGGCTCCATGTTTTTCACAGGGTCACTGACGTATTGCATGTACATATAAACAGAAATATATGTACAATATACACTTCTGTATGTAGCATGTAAATGTTGAGCGTGCAGATGCATGCGTGTGTTGCTATGTGTGTTTATGTATATGCCCTACATAAGTTGACCCTTGTGAAAATAAAATTTAATTTATTGATTGAATATTATTATTCAAATTCAAGAAGTAAACACAATACACAATACAGACACAATAATATTTATACTATTACTACACCCAACTGCACGTGGTAACACTGCATCCTTACCATACAACATATCTCGCCTTTACATCAACTAGTCGATCAATGAAACAGCTCAAAACAAGTACAAATCGTTCAAACTGTACGTGAGAAAAAGTATACCAAAAAGTAACCTTCCACCTCTGCCGTACAGTACTAAACAGTACAATATGAAAATCTGATGTCCTCTATTCACAGCTGTGCCAATATTTGATCCCAATATCAGTGGTGCATGAGAGATGCTGAAGCGCTCGTTCAATAGTCCAGTCAACAAGAGCTTATAAAAGTTAAACAATACAGCGCTGTGGGAAGGACAAGGCCGCAGCTAAATATAAACTTTACATGGGCAATGCTGTTTGCAGAGGTACAAAATCAGTTACTCATTCTGATTAAACATGGTATTTAAAACATGATTGAAACCCAGTGTAGTTACTTACCTCTATAGTAGAAGAGACAAAGATCGGACAGAACGAACCACCTCTTCTTCCACAGCTTCATCCCTGTACTGTCCTAAAATGACATCAGAAAACACTGAGGGTTTGTACTTTGTACTTTGTATTTTGTATTATTGTTTTCATAAGCTGTGGTGTGGCTGTTTTTTTTTCTTAGGGACTAAGGATGAAAATTAGCACTGGCTATAATCCTGCATATTTACAGGTGTGGGGTTTGTTCCTCAGGCCTCTGTTCTTAATATGCACTGTCCCTTCATTAAATAAACAAACAACAAACAACAAACAACTGTTAGACTTATTCGCCTGCACTATACGATATACTCCAGTGTTTCCCTTCACTAGTTGTGTTAGTTTCAGTGTAGTTAGCTCCGTCCTTTAGATAGAATTAAGGCAGTGTCCATGAGTAATCTGACCGGAATTGAAGTGATTTGGATGAGCAGTGAAATTTCTTCACTCCTACAACTTTTTGTCCAATTGATAGATTTGAATTTTCCAAACCGTCATACCTGGACAACTGAGGGATTACACATCTTTACCAGAAGAGATTAAGGTGCCCCCCACAGCCTAAAATTCTAGTCTAAAAATGACCTGGACTATACATTGGCAAAATTTAAATGTGACTATATTGGGCAAAAAGGACTGCTTTAAGATTAAATATAAGTAAAAAACAACTATTATACTTATTATCTACGGTAAACATTGTACTTGATGTGGCAAATATGAAACAGGTTAGAGACAAAGCCTTAAAAACAAAATTTCTAACATTGGTATAATTGTTCAAAAGCAACAGGTTGATTTGCAAAAGCTCCATTATTATAATAATTAGACACAGTACAATAACAGTTTTCCTCGAGACACTTTTCTAAATGCTGTTTTGAAAAGAAAATTGTGGCTAAGATGTTCTGTGTAAAAGCTGGGATCAAAGGCTTTTTACATGGGGGCTTAAAGAGGATGCCCAACGGTGAGCAGGGTATTAACTCCCCCAGTCTGCTTTATTGGAAAACTTGAGCAGCAGTTTTAATGGAGGATTTGAGAGCGTCCAAAAAGCAGGGGAGGAACCTTAAGATGTGTGTAAGCGAGAAGGCACCACATTAAAAGTGTGTGTACAAGTACAAACAAAACAGTACAAACATAAGTTAAAGGTGCATTACGTAACTTTTCTGGTAGGGGTCTCTCACCAGCTTGTGAATGTCAAATGTTCCACAGTATGGCATTAATCAACTCTATCTTGCATGTATTCAACTACAGGTATATTCATTGTACAAAAATGCTTTAAAAACCATTGCGTTCTAACTATGAACGGGGTCACCTCTCTACAGATCTGACCTGTAACTTGGCCTAGTTGCATCCCTTGCTTGTCTCCATGGAGATAGATTAATGCATGATACATTGTCATTACCAAATACAGTAGCAGAATATTCACCATACTATATACTTTTGTTTTAATAGTATTTTTATGCTGTTATAATAAAGTAATCATTTCAGCAGCTAGTGTTACTTTAAATATGACAAGACAAATGAGAGTAATTAAATATTAATTAATAAGTAAAGTCAAAAGCTCTACAACAAGTGCAGAGTATTTGTATTCTTTCATCCATTAAATTTCCTATAACTGCATAGTAATTTATAGCAAATGATCCCTGAACCGTTTTTCTTCTCTAAATAATTGTACAATGTCATACGGCTTTATTTCGGGGGGTAAAATAATGAGCCTTCCTTTTCACGATGACATCAATCACTCTTGTCTCCCTGGTAGCTCTCTGCTGCAGGCTCACAGCTCCTCAGCCAAAAAGACAATAGTTTCCAGGTTTTTCAATGAGGCCCGGAAAAATAAAAGTGCAAATCCAGCTTTTCTTCGTCGTAGCAGATTTGTGAGTCCTCCGCTTGATCTACGTCACCCCTGATTGAGTTCCTCACTGAAAAAGCAGCTGGCAGCACCACCAAAGGAAGCCGTCGTCCACAAAGCCGTGCTGGAGGGGCTAAAATCAGGACTGAATGAGGCTGTGTCGCTCTTAGGAAGTAGGAGAGAGAGGCTTGTCAGGCCAAGAGCACCCTCAAGCACCCCCTTTTCACTCTCCTTAGAGCATGCTAGGGAATAAAGCTACGGGAGAGGTGATTTAAACTTATTCGGCTGCATGGACAAGTGAACAGAGACAAGAGACAAAGGCGGACACAGCAACTTGCGAGAAAAGGGCCTTTTAGTTTTGGGGGAGAAACAGGGATTAAACCTAATCTAACTATATTGTTCAGACTAGGAAACCAAAATACATATGTTATGTGAGACTTTTTTCCATTCATAAAATATTCCATCCACAATCAAACATCTTTATAGTTGTTTGTCCCAAGCTTTACCCCTGGAGTGTCATTACTGGATTGGCTCAAATCCAAACTAAAGACTTAAAGAATCCAATACAATGTCTTTTAACTGCATTGCAACAACTATTACACAGCTCATTTACATGCATTAAGATTACTTTCTTATTTCTATAGGGTACTACACAATACTAACATTTCAAATGGGATTTTAATACTAGGGAATAGACTCGATACTCAATACCGATTCTGATACCACAATGATAGTAAAAAACACTCTTTATTTAGACAACAGAATGTCATTTTCAACACTAAACACTAAATAATAATAATAATAATACAAAATAATAATACTTTCTGTTATATTACCATGTGGCCTCATATCTGTGTAATCCTACATCCATTAAGGCAGGTCTTAAACTTCTTCTTATACAGCTCAAGATCATTCTAAACTATTCAGGAAAGGTTCATTTCTGTCTTTTTTAGTATCAATACTTGATATTCATTTGAGTAGTAGTTTCACATCGATTAGTATCTAATTTTTGATCCTTTGACAACCCTATAGGGTACCAAGAAACTAATTACTCTCTACTGAACAGGAATTGAAGAAAACCAAGTTGAACCTTACCTGAATAGTTATATAATTACCGGTAACTTGTGGTTTACCAGGAGTAGTAGGTCTATATGACTGCAGTATTTTTAATTATGATTGTGGTATCGATATTGAGTATAACATTTTTATAGTATCAAAAATGAGTTTGAAATCTTGGCATTGTGACAGCACTATTTTCTACTACCATTTCCTCTAGTAATAAGCTTTTCTAAGGGTTTCTAATTGCTCACCTGTTTATAAAGCCAGTTTTTCTTGATGACGGGAGCACCTGGATTTCTCCGGATAGAATTGGACCTTTTACCAAAGTTATGGATTTTCTTGGAGGGTCTTGAGGCCTAGAAAATAACATTATTGTTGTTAACATTATACATAAAATAATTCACCAAGTCTACTACTGCATACCCTGTCTTTTTGTCCCTCTGCCACCTTGCCGGACGGGCTGTTGGCATGGTCCGAGCCTGTGTAGTTGGAGGCCTCGCTCATGGTGCTTAGTGGCCGTGGCTTTCTTTCATTCGCTGGTGCTTTGGCTGCAGACCTAAAGATAAGAAAGAGACACCAAATGGTTAAACAAAAAGCAGCTTGAATCACTCACTATTACAGACTTGCAATTTAACATCTGACAATCTCAATAAAAGTGATTTAAAGGGAGTGATCTATCCTTGTATTGTCTGTTCCCCTATTTCATCTCTGAAGTTCAAACTCACTGTTATAATGAGGTCTCAACACGGGACTATGAATCAAGCCAATTACTCTGAACTTGTCACACCAGATCTGTTTTTCAATACTCCAGCAGCCCTAAATGGTGCGTTAAGTCGTCCTGACATATTGTAACGAGACAGGAGATCAGCAAACGAGGTCAGGGCATTTTCAAAGATGAGAATCAGTTTGAAAAAGCTAGGACAAAAATTCAAATGTTGGGTAAGCTGATGTATCTTGGACTTAGAGGAAGTTGCAAGACCAGGAAGATGTCCTGTATATTCTTTGGGACAGGAACAATGGAGTCTGTAGGGAAAATGGGTAAGGAAAAGTGCAGTAAGGTGTAATCTCAGAGATATCCGTGGATACAGGTCAGTGAACAAAGACAGACCCCAGATCTCACACTGCAAGCCCTGGCTCGACCACCTCATTTTTCAAAAAAAGTTGTACTACAACATAGTATAGTAAGGAAAATAGGTTATCAGCCTACAACTTTTGTACAGCACTGTTTGTAAAGGATACTGCTAAAAATACAGTATGTAACTTTCAAAGATAAGTTTTATGCCATGCTATGGAATATTATAGCCAAAGGAACATTTTTTAGCCATGCCAGCAAGACATATTCTCTCAATTTTCACAAACTCTTGAGAATTTGTTTTGTTCAGATCCAGCTGAAGCG
The DNA here is from genome assembly GCA_019594935.1 of Periophthalmus modestus. Lineage (NCBI taxonomy): Eukaryota > Metazoa > Chordata > Actinopteri > Gobiiformes > Gobiidae > Periophthalmus > Periophthalmus modestus. The sequence goes on along the minus strand of JAIEZT010001390.1, from coordinate 22,103,733 downwards.
TTTGTGTGAGATAGACCCCGCTCCACCAGTGGTGTGGAGACTGATCACAGGACAGTACTGTTTGTGTGGAAGCCATCCCTGAACACACCAAAACAAACAGAAATAGTCAGTATTCAGTAGAAATACTGACTATTTGTTTTTGAAAAATGTGCAGACAGAAGCACTTGTACATTTGTGAAGGGGTAAGTACTTTTCTCTCAACTAGATTTAACTAAAGTTTGATTTTTGGCTTGTTCCGCTGCTATGACGCTTCAACCAATCAACATGAAGTACTGTATTTGTTTGAACAAGCCAATCACTGCTTCTGAATGCTTTCAGCGAGAGCCATCTCAGACTGATGTCTAGAACTCTGTTCTGTTCTATATTAAGAGGGCTACACATTTCATTCTAGTGAGAGCCAGGTTAGAAGGAGGCTCTCATCCAGACCATATAAGAGTCAGGTCTGTCAAGATGCAAGCCCACTCATAGTAAGGATGCATGTTTTTATGGACATTTCAGTGGAATAAATACAATTTCAAAAATCCTACTTTTATTTTTGTCTATTTGGAATTTGACCACTGAGATGATCTGGACAAGTCTGTTGAGGGTATATAGTCATTAAAAACACAAAGGAGCTTCACTGATTGCACCAATGTGTGCAATGCAACAAAAACACCACTCCAGGTTCACTTTATTAAGGATACAAGATCATGACATGGTTAAAGAGCCACAAAGCAGCCAGTATAGTAGAATTTTACAAGAACCCTATTTATTATTCAGTGAGCAACAATCCTCACTTTAGGTTCATCTGCCCTTCTAGTGTAATATTACAGCCCATCTGTCAGGCTCAAACAGGACAGAGGCATTCAGAGAAGACAAACACAAAACAAAGTTGGTATAAAACTGTTGAGATTTCATGCTGCTAGACTTAGGCAGGAGAATTATAACAAACACAAAATGCCATCTTGGCTCTTAATAATCCACAACACACTGGACAAACATTCCCATGCAGCGACGCAAGAGACAAAACACTTCCTACAAAAGATAACACAGAAATGGCAATGACACACTTGTTTTGCAGGCTTGGATGCAGAGCACGCTAGTCTAAAGCTATTACTAACACAGTGGACATGAGGACAACTGACTTAAATGTTACTGCTGCTTTTAGTACAAGCAATAGCAGAGTGGTTAGCTCTGTGGTGAGGCTGCACAAAATATAATGAAATATCACAGGTGCACAAAGGTACTGGAGATTTGTGTTCCCATGGTTATCTAAAAATGAAAATGAGCTTTGAATTAATTAAACAAATGTATCATTATCATCTATTTAGTACCAATTTTGTCTTGTAAAATGAACATTGCATTTTTCAGCCATGTGCAGCCAAATGCATCCCGCCACCCAAATACATCCACATATCTCCAAGTAAATACTATGTTTTTTACTTTTATAAGGGGTATAGAGGGAGGGTGGTTAGCATTCGTGCAGAAGCTTGTCCCTCACAACACATACAATGTAATTTGATGACTGCAACAATTCCCCTAGTCAATAAAAATGCCATAGAGTGAATGGTAAGAGATGTTTCTAAGCAGCTAAACATCCTTTGTCTAGTAGTGCTGTACTTTGAACGTAACTTAAAATTTCACTTTATTCATTCTTGTGGCCTCATTGCTCACCCCTGCAATATCTGTAAGTCTATTTGCACTTATAAGCAGCTTGACGAGGTAGATAAATGGGTATCGAGATTCTGTTCTGATACTGGGGTCCACAGCAGTACCAGCGACAGGCCAAATCCTATGTGAAGTGTAATCAATGTGGATTTGTCATCACTATACTGGTCTTGAGCACGGCAAAGTGCGCAGAGGGGCACGAGAGGGACGGGGGAGGGGGGTTTAATGCTCTATTTGGCTAAAAGACAATTTCCTGCAGCGGCCTGTGAGCTACAGTGCTCTCAGTGGGGATCTGTGATAATTAGTGTGAACCTGATAATCGATAGGCGTGCAGTCAGTGAAAAGGACTGGGAGTAAGCACATTGTTTAGCCCTGCAGCGAGCATGCTATAGAAAGTGCACATGGACCAATAAAGTCACATGCAAACTTTGGGGCTAACTACATTATTCATGAGAGAGATATGAAAATTTAGCATTTAGCATATAATTTGGGTGGGCAAAACACCTCAAAAATATCACATATAAACATAATGACCGAATCTATGAGTAGGCTTCTTTAATCCTGTGAGAAAAAATTCTTCAATACTGTGACAAAAATGTATATCTTAAAATTTCTGGGGGATTATCCTAATAACAATCCGATATAAAATGTGCTCAAATATGCTTTAAATGTTGGTAGAAGTTTGCGTAACACATTGTTTTATAAATTGCACAGCAGAAATAGTATTTATATTGTATTGCTTTAGTAAGGACAATACACAGGATATTCCAATGTGACATTTATTAAGTATTATATTGATATAATTCAGAGAAAGTTGTGGTAAAAATAGCTATTTTCATAATGTAAAACATGCAAACCATGCTCTTAACAAATGAATGCTTAAAATAGTCGTGTGTGTGCCTGCATAGCCTCTATGTTCCTGCCATGTCCAGCATAGCTAAATATGATGTCAGACACCTTTCACTTAAGGTCATCACAATGCGAGATGGTATTTACAACCACAGTGCACTTTCACACAGGCTTTATCCGTAAGTGCTTCTAGGAACAGAAAACCAAAATAGCTTCAGCTGTTCAATAGGAGCCATGAACCTATTTTCTGTATGTCTATGTGTAGAAATATACAGAGGCCTCGTAACACATGTGCCATCAACATGTGAAATATCCATGTGCTAACAATAGAGTGTCTATTTTGAAAAACTGACTCTGCTTTAGGCCCAGCACCTGCCAGCAAAACACACTGACCACAGCTTAGAAGAGAAGACATTACGTAAACTATAGTGGTTCTCAAACAGTGGTGTGCATCCTACTGTGGGGAAATACTGTAATTGTGAAAAAAAAGCTAAAAAAAAAAACAGTGAGACTTGTTGTCCCTTTTCCAGAACAAAACACAAAGCACATTGATAGCGCGCTCATTGGCATGCATCTGAATGGAACAGGATGAATATTACAAAAAACACAAAATGACCCAAAAGTTCACCAATCTCTGTTGGATTTACAAAATATAAATGAATTCAAACTCAAACTTGCACATCGGAAATGCATTCACATCAGGCTACAGGGCAAACCACAAGTCAAAACATGGACTGTGCAACAATGACAGCGATAACAGACTGACACCACATTCACATTACCTGTTTTGGCTGGAAGGTAACGCTTTCCCACAATTTACTCTATGAAACAGAAAAAAAAACGTTCAAGAGTTTATAAATATTTATTTGAAGCATTAGCAACATAATGTAAAAAAACCAAAAAAACAGCACTTTTTTTTTTTTTTTTTTTTTTTTTTACTTTTCCAATGCATATTGATTACAAAAACTCTTAAAACACTCCTAGATTATATAGGGGTGGATGAGGTATTGAAATAGTTGCTGTCATAGTCTGATGCAAAAAGTGTGAACAAAAAAAGGGTTATAAATTATGCGGCGCTAATCACCTGTCATCAAAATGCGCGTCTTTACCAAAACCATGCTAATCCACAAGAAACTACTGTATGAAAATCCAGGCCGTATTTTCTCTCATACTTGGCCTGCTGAATCCTGTTCGTCATTCTCAGTGATCCAGTCTGTGTTTTGCAGTCCGAGTTTTGCACTGTGCGGTAGTCAGCTTCGCTCTGTTCACGAGCAGCAGTACTATCGCTGATCTCCAGCAACACTCCAGAGACATGCAGAAACTGTCCCAACTCAGGAGTACTTTATACTAGAGTTTGTAAATGACAATAAAATGCATATTAATGCTTAGTGGCACTTTGTAACAAAGCAAAATGCAAGGCAAACCTACTAGTATAAATAAGTCTGTTAGCATCATTTGTGTGACAGATGTGTGCAGAGAGCATGGGCTTTGTAAGGCAGTGATAGGATGAAGTGAGGTTTGCTTCAGTGTGACTACTGTACTGATTTTAGCTACTACTGATTTTATTCAGAAGCACCATAAATAACTGTATTACGTGATAACTTCAAAATGTATAACTGCAAATGATTAAAGCAGGCCTATTATGCAAAATCACCTTTCAGAGCTTTTAACCATGTTATAGCTGTTTCCCCTCACCACCAGCATCTGTAATCGCTTATTTTCAAGATGACATTTTGGCTATCAACTCCCCTTTTTCACTGCCACCAGCCCACTACTCTGTACAAATTTGGTTCTTCAATTTTATTTTCTTAATGTGTGATTCGGCAGAGTCATGCAAAAATCTCACTAGTGTGGCAACAATTTCACGGCGGTGTTTTACAGCCACTGAATTATTTCAAACAATAATAAATATATGGAAATTGAAATATAACAGCAAGATAAATGGCAATCAGTAATAGGGTCAGTAATAAGGTATATATTTTTCTTCCCTCACATACACGAGTATGTGATCACGTATGTACATATATAAAGTCACGCCCTCCTCTGCCAAACTAGCAAACCTAGAGGAAACACTGAGCTTTCTGCACTTTAGTGGTTCATTTTACATAAATCATTGTGCTTGCCAGTACATGAATAGGAATGTTTTAGCACATTTCTAATTGATTACACAAATATCATCTGATTATCGTTTTCAGCAAAATCTCCAAAAAATACTGTCACTATTGTCAACCATTACAAAACAGTGATCTTCATATCCAGCTTTTTCCAAAAGTTCACCAACAAAACCAATCTATATTAACACACTCTTTGTTAACAGCATTTCTGACGCCTCTTAAAAGTGCAGAGTACAGAATGTCACTTCACATACACATGGTTGCTTGTCCATGTCATAAACATGTTCCCTGTGTGCTTTAGCTGCTCAACTCTTCCTGTCAGCTTCCACATGATCGTGCTGCTGCTGAAAATAGGTTCAGACACATAAGGGAGCGGAGCCTGGCAGATACTGAAGCCACATGTCAGAGCTGAGGCCTAGGCATGACTCGAGCAATGCTTCACATAGCACCATGCAGCAGCGGGGTGGGACAGGCCCATGAGCAAGACAAAAAAATTCAACTGTGATTTTTCTGAAAAGTATTGTGATTGCAATTACTTTTGTTTTTAGGATTGTCAAAAGTATCAAAACTCTAATATTAATCAATACTAAAACTAGTATTGGAACCAGATACTATTTTAAGCAAGCAAGCAAATCAATATTGAAGAAAACTACAATACTGACTACAAAAGAGCTTTTAAGATGTTTTTTTTTATTTGGGCATCAAATCGGTATTAAGTATCGAGGCCATTTCTAAAAGAATGATCTCTATATTTGCAGAGGTCATTCTATTCATTGCATCCTTTACTATTTGATAACTGTGTCGACTGAAAATGCAATTTTGATTTGATTGCGATATTTTGTGCAGTACAAGAAGATTAGTAAAGAAGATTATCTATCTCTAAGATTATATTAAAGACGTCTGGTTCAAGTCTGATCATGAATAGCCTCCGTCAATAGTATCATGAATGGAACTTTGTTGAAAACTGGGTTAGACCTGGTTAAGTTCTAGTTAATACCTGAATATGGTTTAGTTTACCTGCCCGGTCTTGATGTATAATTGTTTTCTAAGGTGGTTTTGAGTTGGACAGCCAATGTTTCACTTTAACAGACAGACCAATGGAGCCTGAAATGGGGATTTTGTAGCTCGTGGTTTGCACCCTGCTCTATAATGAGTGTCTTAATGAAAAGTACTATCCATCACTGATAAATCCAAACATACACAGTGAATACAAAACACTGTTTACTTGAAATTTAGTCATGTTAACTAAGTGGTCTATTGGTCTAATTGGTCTATTCTTTGTGTTAAATGCCAGTGATTAAAGGTCTGTTTTGTATGTCCATAAAATTAATACAGACAGAAGACGGCTTTTCTCAATTTCTCATGACAAATGTCCAAGCCCAATGATACATCCCACCCACGCACAGAGCCGTGGTGTTAGGCCAGACTCATTGCCACAGTCCAGTAAAGTGACATAATAAATGTACAACTTTTACATATTAAAATCAAATCATTCACCATAAAACTCTGAAATTTGACATCACCCATGACACTTTTTGACTACAAGATCTATGCAAACCACCTGTTTTGTGTTCTCATTTAAATCCTGTCGACACCTGCTGCTCTTATTCCGAGGAAAGCCATTATAACTCAAAAGAAAGCCAAGATGAATCATTTAATACCAAACCTTATCTTCTCAGCTTGTACTTTTCTCAAAAATCTCATCTAATTTAGATACTTTTACCTCAATTACCTCCAGAAAGACTGAATCCATTTGCAGTGGCAGTGGATATTTTTGCGAGTCATTTTTGTGCCTGCGTCTGTGTGAATCCGGCAGAGATGTGAGAGTAACACAGGGAGGGGAGGAATGTGTCAGGAGGGTGCAGTGTAACGCCTCTTGCACAACCCGAGCTGAACCGTTCTGCTGTTCTGTGCAAAAGTACGCGCTGACTGCAGCTAACAGCCTCTCTGTGACACATTAAACACTGGATTACCATCTTAAGTGTTTATTGAGAAACTTTATAGTGCTGTTTATTGGACTGTCGCCACGGAATTAGCATCTGAGCCTGAAAAATTCACACAAGATTTCAATTAGCACTCGTTGGTAAAGAGGATAAGTGACAGCAGTGTAAATGGTGTGAACTGTGTTGACAGAAGGGCTGCAGAATATGTTGCATTATTATTGTTATTATGAAATTGACGGATGATGATGAAATTAGATGTATATTATTCTTTGTCAGTTAAGAATTTCATTGTAAAAATCATTGTATTCGCAGCTTATTCCATTGCACTGTGCTTGTAGGAAACTGGGTACTGGTTTTGTCACTGTCAAACTACAGTATTTCATAACTGACTAAACCAGAGCAATTGGGCTTCAAGAGTATTTTTGGAAAGGGAGAGCATTTTTTAAATTGTGTACTTGCATTAAAGCCACAGTATGTTTTGGTAACTTTATAGCCAAAAAATAGCAGTTCTATACTTTTTTCAGAATATTGTCTTTAAAATGTTACATCCACCTGTCACTCATTCAGAGCCTGAGGGTGGCTGACATATAAGAGGAGTGGGTGGGGAAAGGTTCCTGTTTGGAACAAAGCGCAGCATTCAACAGAGAATTGCAGAATCACAAAGATGATATCACCAAACAAATCAACACAGATCAGATCACAATATCGCCTGCCTCGCCCGCTTATGATTGATTTGGAAAAATTAAGATGCGTTCGTACTTGTCCTGATCTGGTCTGTAAGTGAGAACAATAATCATAATATAGACTTGGTTTGATCCTGTTCTTGTCCTTATTTAGAAGTGGTGCATGTGTCTGGGGTGAGGGAACTGCTGCCCCTGCGACCTGGCCCCAGATAAGCAGAAGAAAATGGATGGATGGATGTGAAAGGTGAACACATCTTAAAAATACAAAGATTTTTAATTAAGCCTACAAATAAACACACATTTTATAGGTGATTGTTTAGCTTGGAAAGTTTCTGGTATTGTTAATGCTACAACAAGTATCTTTTTTTCTGTGAGTGGGAGCATCTCTCCACAGAGCTTACCTATAATTGGCATGACCTGCCTCTAGGGCTGTAGTCGAGTAAGAAATTCTTGGTTGACTAAAGACATTTCCTGCTGACTCCACTAAAAAGGGGGGCGTGGCAAAAGCTCTGAAAACCATTACCCGAGCACCAGCCTAATGTTTTTGGGGACCGTCTCAAACCCCAGTCTGAACCGTCCTGAATAGATTTCTTTCTGTGCCCATAATATATTATAAAACTGTAATAAGAGTGATTTTGTTCAATATTTTAAGTAAGGTATTTCTAATGCATTGCTGCTAGTCTTCATATTTTTTACATCTAAGTGAGTATATCATTTATTATTAGTATAACCCACTTTTACCTTGCCATATAGGCCTATTGTAATTGACTATGACTATTAATTATGGGCATATTCTCTCAACTAATGTGACCTATAGAACCATGGTTAAAAGTATTTGATTTGTATTTGAAGTGACACAGCAGAGTTTTACTTGTGCATTGTTTTATGTGACACTGTGACAGAGTGACACAGTGTTTTAAGTGGAACATAACAGCAGCTCCAGTCCAGCTTAGTTCTGTGTTAGCAATGCCACGTGTTATTAGACAAACAAAATGAGGAAAAAAGCCCCCGGGCCTCTGTCAACTGCGGGGATACAGACTTTAGCTGATTTTCAGATGAGTAACATGGAGCAGTCTGCAGAGGACTCTGAAAAAGTTTCAAGAGAAGCTAATGGAGCTCCGCGACTGTGGTAGCATCTATAGTCCAGACAACAGGCAGGGCACACAGCAGAAGCCGGCCCTGTGTCCCTTTACTCCGGGAGGACAGAGACGGAGTGACAGAAAGACAGGGGAAACAGACAGAAACGGGCAGCTCATTAACAAAGCTTAAAGTCATTCCGATATTTGCACTGAGGCACACTTAAAGCTCTCTAAATAACGACAACTACAGAGTGATACTGACATTCCTCCACCTGTGTGATGAAATACAGATAGGGAAGGGAGGAGGCTGTGTCCGTCCAGAGATCGTCCCTGAGAAAAGCTCTGACCATCCCTGCTTTAATTTCTACTGTCTTTATGTATCTGACCCCAACTGTGCTCATACAACTACACATGCAAAAGCTACTATTTATACATACAAGTACCACAAAATGGTGTATTTATATGTAAAAAAAAAACCTTTTGATTCACCCCAAAATTTTGAGCAAACTCACTAACTTTTCCATTCTGCTGAGATCCCATATAAATCCTTGTAATCTAAATAAAATGACCAAACAACTAATGGATTACAGCCCTAGAATATGCAAAGGATAACATGGAGACAAGTAGATGGCATACCCTTCACCAGAAAAAATACATAGAATACCTTGAAGTTAGACTGACACCACCATATTCTCCACAGTACATGTTATTCTATATAGAGCAGCCCTAGTTGACAGAATTGCAGTGACACCCTGTTTATTGCACATAAGTCCATCTGACGTGTGCTCAGGCTGCAGTGAAGCCCTGCTCCCCAGGGTCATATGGAAGAACATGTGACGGCCACACCACACCAAGTCACATGGTCCAGGAGGAGTTGTAGGGGACAGACTTTTGAGATACTCTCTATGTGTTTATGACAAATGAACAGGCGCTCCACTCCAGAGAAGGTCACAAAACAGAGAAACATCCATGAATCATCGCATTCCCACGAGCTGAAGCGCACCGGAGACAATGAAGGGCTTAGTGCAGGCAGGGCTTAGGGTATTGTCAGCAGTGGTATGTGCAAGACTTGTCAATCCTATTTCAAAATACTGACATTTTGAATCGGCAAGTATTCAAACTTACTGTACAATAATACAGGAAATCTTTTTTTTTTTTTTTTAAAGCAGAGAAGGGTCAATGTTCTGCTGAGCTAGGTAAAAATGTTCAAAGGCAAAAAACACATTTTAGGGGAAAAAGGAAACAAAAACATATTGTGCTATTTTCTGATCTGTGTTATAATGAGTTGTGTTTTGTTTAATTCACATGTTTCAGACAAATTCTGCATATTTTGGGTCAAACAGAAAAACACTCCTCTTTGTGATGTCATGTGGTAAAACAAGAAGCACTTCCCTGGAACTGCCGTTTTCTACTGAACAAAAAGTAAGACGTAGCTGTTAACTTGGAAACTACTGCTTCATGACATCATAATGTGGAACAGAGCATTTTGAGATTTGGAGATGTAGATAGACTAGTGATAAAGGGTTCCTCAAACATGTGTGAGTGAAACAAAACACAACTCCACCCTAACTTTTGATGAGGTAACAGCATTCTAACATGGCTAAAACAGTTGATTTTGTGTAATACAGGACCTTTTCATGTGCAACTTCTATGGAAATGGATAAGGACTTATGTAATAGTCACTATGCAGCAACAAATCAAACAGCAAGAAATGTCAACTAGTGGCATTCTAAAAACGTAACAGAGACTTACTGTTCGCTAACGACAAAGATGCAGTTGTCTTGAGACGGGACGCCGGAGACAGGATGCTTGCAGGTCACCTTCCGCTCATTGTGACTAAACACAAGAAAGAGACAAGACAAGTTAGCATTGATTTGTATGCCGCATAAGAACAGTTTATTGAGCGTAAAGGTGGACTATGTAACTTTTCTGGTGGAGGGTCTGGCACCTGCTTGTCCCTGTGGAGATATTACAGCTTTACCTGGAAAATTCTGCAGTATTGTTAGACGTATCTCCATGGGGACATGTCAAGTAGCAGGTTAGATCTGTGAAGAAGTGACCCCGCTTTTTTTTTTTTTTTTTTTCTTAAAGATTAACACCTATCACTGAATAAATACAAGCTAGATATGTTTAATGCTGTATTGTGGAAAATTCCAGGCAAAGCAGTATCAATACCATGGAGACAAGCAGGTGTCGGACCCCCATAAGGAACATTATATAGACCTACAAATGAATCCACCTACAATTATGACTTATCATAATTCATTGCATAATAAAAATGGTATACTAATAAAAATTATATGCCAGAATTTTGTTTGCAGCTGTTCTGATGATCAAGCTGCTGCCATGAAATGCAAGAGAAATTTCCCAAAACGTAATGTGTTTTTGTGTAACACTTTGATCGTTTTGATTTACATTTAATACTGAATTTGGTTTGTCTAACTTTACTAGGCTTGGAGATCAAAATTGCATCTCTAACAATATTGCAAGCCATCCTGCATACAGAAGAGCACGTTACAAAATCTGCCACCCAAGCTCTACAGTCCAATTTGAGGGGCCCACAGCTACTTCCAGCCTTCATAATGAGCCCAATCTCAGAAACAGGAGCGAGCTACTGCACCCTTTTATAATAACACAGAGCACACACTGACCACAATGTTTATAATCTGAACAGCCCAGGGGGTCAATAAACTCCCAGGCAAAAATGATTAACAGTAATGGCTGTGGTTAATTGCCAATTATAATTTTGTTTGTTCAGTATCATCTGATAAGGGCGAGGCAGCCAGTTCAACAGCATCCATCACTTTTACACATCCCTAAACGAATCGATAGTTTTCATACGGCTCACAGATTAAGTGCTGTCAGGGCTGGTCTGGGGGAACAGCAAACACAGCTGACACATGAGGAAATGCAGACCTCAAATTAAGGTACATTTGTAATTTTTTACTAAAAATGAATGAACTGAGGGCTGTTTTTCAAATTAAGACAAGAATGAATAATGGAGATGGGGAGAAAGGGGAGAAACCGCAGTTGACAGATAGAGGAAATACTCAATTAAAAAGTGGCAATTGCAAAATGTTCACAGTGAGGTGATGATTTTGGCTCAGTGGAAAAAGCATGTGCACCTGCTGCTTGTTTATACAACACATTTGTTATATTCAGTGTTGTGATTATTAAAGTGGGTGTATTTTATATGAAGTTTGTGCAAGTAGCGGCTTAACTAAGAAACACTGTTGTTATAAGGCATTTGGTTCTTAAACATAGTGACAATATATGTTTTAACACATAGGTATCCCTTAAAACTGCTGTTAAACATTCACTAAATCAATGTTTTGATTATGTAGATTAAGAAAATGCATTGGAATTTCACGTCCACAATGCCCTTCATATCAGAATACAACTGTCCTTTGAATAAGTCACCACAGTAGCGAGTAAGTACAGGAGGGCCCAAAAGTCACTGACACTTTTAAATAAAGTTATACTCATCAAATTTGAGCAGTAGATAAACTGAACCTCTCTTTTTGGCAAATACGGTTATAATTGTTCACTTACACTCGAAAATATCACTACTTAAACTAGAAAAAAAAAAGTTACGGATTTTTTTAAAATAATTTTTTAAGTGTCCACCGTTTCGGTTTCACAATGAATAGCCCGACCCCACACTCTGCATAACATTTGAAAGCATTTCCGTCAATGGCTCTTTATCCTCAATATCACATTTTAAGTTGTTTATTGTCTGAGGTTTATTCAGAAACAGCTTTTCTTTAAGATAGCCTCACAGGAAGAAATCGGGACTAGTCAGGTCTGTGGAGATCATAACTCCCCCTATCTTTGAAAATGTCTTATTATTCCTTTATGGTGTTTATCTGGGGCCATATTCGACGGTAACAGGGTTTCTGAATTTGATCCATGTGACTCAAAGTACCCTGTACAATGAGGGTCCGATCGTGCTATACACTCCACTTAAACGTCAAATTATTAGGAAAAAAAAAAAGTTACGATATTTTCTCATCTTTTTTTTATGAAAAAAAGCAGGCCTATCACTTGTACTATAGTTATGATCTTGTCAATGTGTTCTTTAAGTGTTTGAAAGCATCACAATACACAGTAATACAGATGTGTCAAGAAGTCTAGGAGTGCCACTGCAGCTACAGACTACCCTTAAGAAGATGTATAGTGCACTTTTCAAATTATTCCCTCATCTTTTTTTTAGAAGGCAGGTATCACTTGTAACATGATCTTAAAAACGTGTCTTGGGACACGAGTAATATTTGTCTAGGAGTGCCACTGCAGCAGATTCAAGAAGACAGTGCAAGTCCACATAGTCCCTGTAGTGTGGTTACAACATCCTTGGGCTACGAGCACTGCTTTTATTCACTCACTGGACGTCCACTGAACTGCAAACTTCCACTCCCTCCAGCTGCACTACAAACGCATACGAGTGTGGACCAAAAATAACAGCGTTTTACTGAAAAGAGCAAATACCAGGACTGAAATGGTGGGGTTGGTTTCATGCTTACCACAGCACTGGTCTATAATTACTGGAGCCACTGTTGGCAGAGCAGTGCTTGGTGCGGTCTTCATGCAGCAGACCCAATGGCACCGGTTTTCTTTAGAATAGTTCATGCATGTCCACACTGCAGGCTACACATGGCCATATACCAAATAGAGCGTTTTTATGCAAGATTTAAGTCCTGATTAAATTTTTCTATTGTTCTATTATTCTATTGTCACTAGAGTCTAGTGTTTTTCATTATCATTGTGGTATCAGAATTGACATAGTATCGGATCTATTCCTTAGTACTGAAATCCACTTTGATATTTTAGTATCCTGACAACACTGTTTTGTAGAAAATAGGATACTGTAGTGGTCACTTTTTATTATTAAACGGTATGTGTGCCCAAAATAATAGTTTTGTCAGCGGAAAAAAGTAAGAAGACTACATACACCATGATCCTTTGCGTCGCGTCACCCGTCAGATCTGTTGTTTAACCAATAGGATCACGTGCGGCACGCTTTCCACACTTGCGTTAACAACAACAACAATGTAGCGAAATATGGATGGTGCCGTTTGCAAAGAAGAGAGAATGGATAAAGAGGAATCTGAGCAGAGACCCAGATGCATTTTGGTTTCACCAAAACCACAAGCGCTAATGGAGAAAAGAAGACAGCCAAACAACAACGTAGGAGTAGTAGTAGTGTTAGCTCTATTGAGACACAGCGTATGTATGCTTGGGAAATAGAAGCACCATGAAGACTCGCTTAGCAAAATGACACTCAGAAAAGTTCTACAAACTTATCAAAAAGTCCAGTGCAGCCAAGATTACAAAGCAATGCTGCCTTAAAACAGCACAAGGTATTACAGCATAAGGTACAACAGCACATGGTACAACAGCACAAGGTTCAATAGCACATGGTACGCTGCAGAGCACACAGCCAGCGATTCACATATGTTTTCTGGACATTATAAAAAGGCATCATTAAAAAATAAAGACAAATAACTGGCTAATATAGGTCTTATGCTTATTATTGTAAGCATATGCTCAAGATAATGAGCCCTTCTATAACACCGTGCATGTGCCTATAATATCACAGTAAATATGGCACTTTGAGGTTCATAATGAAATAATACCGTGAGATTTGGATGTTGTTACATCCCAGTAGAAAGTACAATAAAAAAAGTACTTGCTGCAACTAGTACATCATTTACTGCTGCCTACTATTACCACACCCCAAATTTAACCCCTAGCCACAAATGTCATGAATGCTTACTTGTTTAATACTAAAACTACTTGATTTTGAGCTGTGGGCATACTGAAAAAAATACTCAGCAAGTGCTTCAATAAAGCCTTAGATACACAAAGTACAGTCAACCCAATCTCCTTAATCCAATAGAAACTCAATGTCTAACTCCATTACTTCATCAGTCAAATTAATGAGTAGCATCAGAGAGTAAACCATAGCACACTACAGGCAATAAAACATGGCAAAGAGCCAGAGTAAACATGTCCAAGCTCAGACAAACCACAAGCTATTCATTCAAGAAGACACGCAGACAGAAGCTACCCTCAAGTCAACTCAGTAGGCCACTTACTGGGAAAAGATCAGTCCTTTCATTTTTCTCTTTCATTTTGACATAGCTAATGTTACTGGAATATATTGCTGACAATTAGAAATGACGGCAATTATGACACAAGGCTTCATTAGGCTGTGATGCATGATGACACAGCTCCGAGCTCTATCGGTCACCGTGTCCTCCATCTTGTTGCTGACCTCTTCAGACTCTAGAATGTGAACCTATTAGGCCAAAACTTCCAAAGCCATAACCCTCTTCTAAATTTAACAGTGGGGCACTTGTAAGTTTGAACAGATGTTCAGGGGGACACGTGGGCCCTGTCACTGTTGGAAAATAGAAAGATGAATGACCACTATGACTGACAGGGAGGACATCAAAGCGTAGTCGTAGAAATTGAATATGGACGGAAGCCATTAGAGAAGCTCCGAAACATTCCAAACGTGATCATGTGACTAGCCGGGACAGTCCGTTCTTAGCTTCATTCCGTGGTAAACATGGCAGTATGTAGTAAGTAAAGTACCATAGGCGTGGTCCGCAGTCCGAAAAAGTTCATGGACCACAGTGGAAAGAGAATCCTCGCCATCAGCAGTCTTTTTAAAACGTGCTCGATCAATATGGATATGTAAAAAGATAAATGTGTTCTGATATAATTGGCTCCAAGTCGACATAGGGAACATGTTGACATCAAATATTGACAAAACAATATGCACACATTATGGCTGGACTATGCACTCTGTTGCTCTTATGGACACACATAAGATCAATTAGTTTCTCTGGAAAACACACATATAATGCATTTTTACAATAGAAAATCTAATTTTTTCCAAGTTACACTACTGACACTACCTTCGCCCTTTTCCCACTGAAACTGGAATTTGGGAGAACAGCACCAGATAACAGAAATTTTGAGAAAAAAGTTAATTCAATGTGTGAAACTGAAAATGATGTAAAATTGTTGAAGAAACCAACTTTGCACAGTACAAAAAGCTACAATACTACTTTCTATCTGTGCCCCAACTATTTAGGACCAGATTTCCCAAAGCCATTACACTTGAATTTTAATGAAACTGTACATAGTGCAGCATATTTGAATACTGTGAAACTGTCCTTTTTTCCTCATTTGACCCTATGGATGAATAAGATTCCTTAGGAAGTATCACATATTCTCTTATAACACCACATTTTAACGCTATATAAAGCTACAATAAAAATCTATGCCGCATATAACTGTCTTAATTTAAATCATCCTTATTGGAAATATGTTTTCCAAATGCAGCAAAGACCAAGCCTTGAAAGTACCAAGGTCTGTGGTCTGTGGTCAGTCCCAGCAGCCGTCAAAGCCTGTAAAGCATATGGTAACATTTTGACTTGCGTGGAAGCTATAGCATTGTGCAATCTTTCTTTGGAATATCTTTGTGTTTGCTGTAAGGAGTGGTTGTTTTTGTCACCTCTTCACCCTCCTGTAGAAAAAGATAAGAGTAACTAGTGACCACCCTGCTGCGCTTATAGGGGGCCAGCCCTGCTTATGTTCCCTGGTTTCTGGACTCTCTTAGCTGAAATAATTAGGAGAGCGCCACCGTAGTAATAAAGAGCTTAGAGTGTGTGGGGTCAATGCTCACGAGGCTTAGCATTTTATTGTCCTGGGTGGGACTTTGATCCCGCCTCCTGCCCTGACTACAGTTTAACTAAAAACAACTGAGGGCTTCCACAAGTGTTCCTCATGTTAGCCAGGAGTGAAGTGAGGGGAGAGGGAGCAAGTGTCCTGACAGGTCCTGCTACTGAAATATTTGAAATGGATGTAAGCAAAAACAGCACATTTTCAGAATCATTTGAACAGGAAATTGAGTGGCTTTGAGTAAGGCAACGGAAATGTGATTATAGATCCTTGAATTTGTGGAATTCAAAATATAAAATGTAAAAAAGAAGTGTAAGGCTTTCACGTGTCTATTTGTTATCAGTTTGCTTGTCTTTTTTTTACTTTGGGCCAGCACAATTCTACGTGAACTGAAACCAAACCTTTTTTTTTATATTTCATGTGAAAAAACCAGACCGGAAATGCCTGAAAAATATAAGGTGTTCTAATATGTAACACTACCAACTACCAACATGAGTATTTACTGCTACCTAAACTATACAAGAATGAAGTTTTTGTCATATTTGTAATCCTGCTGAGAGGGAGCTGTCTCTAGGCTAGTCGCTGTGGGACATTTATGACAGAGCAGAACTGAGCTGTCTCAATGATATGATCTATCACCATCCCATATGTTGCGGCACAAAATGATAGCCTACCTCTGATTGCTGCAGATTGCTGTATAATTTGTGGCGTACAGGTGGAGGGCTAAGACTTATCTGCTCCGAGGCAGACGTCACGAAACACATTCCCCAGCCCCTCTAAGCCCCTATTTATGTTACCTATCTGTCTGAGACCCTTGACTCCTGAGGTCAAATGGTCTTTTGCACGCTCTTGTGGCTAAGTATATGGCACCTACATGCACGAGATGTGAGATTTACGGTAAAAAGGATGGTGTTCTGATGTTCTTTTCTGTTCTGTTTTTCTCATGTGAAGGAATAGTTATTGTGTTGATCAGGAAAGAAAAAATCCCTCAGTTTTGTCTTTTTCTTTGTTCAATCTAATAATATGCAAAAACTTGCCTTTAAATGTATTTGTTTAGGTTTAAGTATTAGACAAGTAAAATGAGCAAGACTGAACAGAACAGAAGCGAACTTTATACCCTTATTTGGAAGTTGTGGGAGTTTTTTTTCTCTATTTTCTCCATTTTCTTTTTAAACTTCTTATGTGAGCTTTAAGCCATGTAATAATCTTGTTAACTCCTCAAAAACACACCTGGAGTTATGTTTTGTCACATACGTTTGACTAATCCTTTATTATTAGTCTGTCTACATCTCTAAAGCTCAAAATGCTCTGTTCCAGCTTGTGATGTCACAAAGTGATTTTTCAAGTTAGCATCTTCCTTTTACCTTTTGTTCAGTAGACGGTGGAGCACTTTAGTATTAACACATGACATCACAAGGTGGAGCAGAGTGTTTTCTGTTTGAGAGAAGAACCTAAATATGCAGGATTTGTGTGTTAAACTCCAGGTATGTTTGTGATGAGGACACAACAGTAATATCTTTAATCATTATGAACGACATACTGGATATTCAAATTTTCCTCATTCAAAACAACACTGATATTTCGATAATCTACCTCAAAGTTGGTTTCACTCTTTTGTTCCTCAGTGGTAAAAGCCCCATTTCAAATCCACATACAAGCACATCATGAACTTTAAATCCATTGTGCATATATCATTTAAGATATCTTGTTAGCAACCTTATAGACACGATTTTCTTCTGTCTAAATCTTACCTCACCGCTGCTATACCTGCACAGCACAGCAAGGTCTTTTAACCAAATGTAAGTGCGCTCCAATTATCCTGGCTTTTCTTGATGATTAATTCTCTTGTCAGTGCTCATAAATCTAATCCTATTACACAAGAAGGGACCTGGCTGAGGGAAGAAAAGAGCATTGAAGGCGGCTTGATAGGGCCACATTATCAGGTGAGGCCCAGGGACCAGCCCGGTGGTGGTGCATGCCCTGTACAGCGGTCGGATGGTTGACGGTGGTCGGGGGTTGTGAATAGTCCCGTGCACAAAGGCTGAGCTGAATAAGCAGAAATGCGATGTGGTGGTGTGTACAAGTACAGGGGGGCATGTGAGGGGCAGCAGCAGCAGGGACAAAAAAAAAAGACAAAAAGCTGGGGGGTGCGGTCCCACATGAAAAGCAATGCAGCAGTTTGAAGTTAAGCCATGTGCTGTCAGAAAGTAGACACTCATTAATACAGCGTGCAGAGGTGGGGAGTGAGCACCTCTATTTACTTAGTTCTAACTTTTTGAATACTTTGTACTTTTGGGAGTTGTTTTGTTGCATCTTATTTTTACTACTACTTGTTTTATTTTTATCATTGCAATACTTACAGGTGCAGTTTTTAGGTTTACTCTTCCAAAGTGTACAGTAACAACTTAGCAGCAAAGGTTTTGTGTTGCGAAAAGGAAAGTTTTTTAAAATAACATATGATTTTTACATTAGCACAATAAAACTCACATATAAATCAAACTAAACTTGTGCGTCAGTATTTTTTATTTATTTGAGCATCTACTACTCTCCTACCTTGAGTAAAAAACAACTTTTTGATGATACCAATATAGTAAATAAAGAAAATATTGAGTTAAAACTATGACACCAAAGTTTAAAGGCCTGTCTAGTCATGGACCCCTGTGTGGCTTTGACTTTCACTCTTACTTAAGCGTGAAAAAGCAGCTGCTCTTTCAGGCCACAAATCAGATTTTTCACAAACAATTCAATTAGCAGCCTCCTCTCAGCAGCTGCGACATGGTGCAAACTGTGTCAAGGTGAAAAGCTGACTGATTTAGGAACCGTCTTCAAGTCTTGGGCAGGAACAAACTAGAAAACTATAATGTGTTTAGATTGTCATCGTAATTACTAAGTAATTACTAAGAAGTGAAGTAAACATGAACTTTTCACCAGAATTGTGTCAAGCAGATCTCATGATTAGTTCCTTTATCGTCTATTTATGGACACTGACTTCCTGTCATCATTTTTGTCACCCTCTATGTTTCCCCAGCTTCCTCTTTGAGGCTTTTCATTTCACTTTCATTCAAGCTTATGATGAAGGGATGATGGGAAATTCTACAGAGATATGTAGGTTTACGGACAAGTGCGACCAGCGCTGAAAATAGCCCATGTCTAATCAGGGCCAGCTCCTTAAAGACATAGGTAAGACACTCAGCCTTCAGGAAATATATCTATAAGAGTCATCTTTCTGCTTGACTCATATTATAAGAATCTTATAAATGCTTGAATTTTAGGTAGTATGCTTAAACACCAGCTTTGTCTCCATGGAGATATTATTGCTTTAACTAGATGGGTCCACAATCTATCCACGGAGACACAAGCCAAGTTACAGTTAAAATTTGTCGAGAGAATTTTTTTTTCTTTTTCACAATTAAAAACACACTGTAAGAGAATTAATGCAGGATAAGTGTTTGATGCCATACTGTGGAACATTCCAGGCAAAGCAATAACATCTCCATGGAGACAAGAAATGATAATGCATAATAGGTTATATAATGCATCTTTAAACAGATCTAAAAGACAAGTTCTATAACTACTTTATATCACAAGAATTACTACTACTATTATGACTATTACGTCCACTTTACTTCTTTCTACAACAAACACTACAATTAGTTACATTGACTATAAACAAGTACTTTGCTTTGGCCACACCAATCACCTGTTTACTGTATCCTGGAAGTCAACTAGATGCCTGCAACATACCAAATGAAACTTTTGTATTTCTGCTTCTGCTTTGAGTATAGTATTATCAGACCTATCGTTGAACAGCACAGATAAGAAAGATTCATATAGCTTTCAAAATTACATAGGCACTTTGGACAAGTCTAAAGATCACATTAACTGCGGTCATTGCCACACTATACAAACATTTTGCAAAACCACCAACCAATAGTTCTAAAATTATGATATAAGACACTCCATTTTGGTTAGTAGCCTATAACTTTGCCCACCCACGCAGGATTGGACCACATCCTTATTGAAAACATAAAATACATTCCCCGCACACACACTGCAGGTACAGTCTACGGTGTGTTTAAATAATTCACGCCCTAAGACCCATCCGTCGAGGTCATTAAAAAACTGGTCAGCCCACTTCCTGCGCTTCAAGGAATTCAAATACAACCAAAGAAAGACTAAACAAAATCATACATACTACAAAGCTCACCTATATCTGTGTGTATCTCTATGGTGCAGAACTGTATAATCTGGCACTGAACAAGACAGGAGCCCAGACCAGTACACAGTAATTATGGCTTAAATGAATGTGATTTAACCCTGAGTCTTTTCCAGCACCACAGTTTGGTTAGATTTAGGAAAAGCGTCATTTGGTGAAACTTGGAGAGCTTTTAAGTACTATCTAAAGCCTGCTTAGATGCAGTGATAAAGCCATGGTGGAGGGAAATGTCTGGTAACAGTGTAATATTATATTTAAATCAGCTTTTCAGTAAGAAGAATACATTTTAAATCACTAATTAAATAAAATGTCAGTAGCCTTTCCTTTCTGTCATTGTTTAAATCAAACTTAGAGCTTTTGATTATGATTGATAAGAGAAAAAAAAAACTGAAATACAAAACCAAACACTATCATTATGAAGCACATTAAGTCATTATTAGAGACGTCATAGCAAAAGCATTGATAAGTCATAGTGACAGCGCAAAGTAACCACAGGATTCTCCAGCCTAACAGAGATTTATTGCTGGGGTCTACCTGGTGGCATATGTTTACCGCATTTACTGTACGTGATGGACACCACGCTGTCTGAGCCTCTCTTAATGAAAGCTGCAAACACACTGTCTGCTCCTCATAAACCTAAGTAGCTTGCTCTGGCATTAACCACCACCGTTAAAGCCCTTTACACACCCACACCCCTAATGCATCCCAGTTATCAACGTGTGAAGCCACTTGAGCACTGCATAAGATCACTGCGTAAAAGCGCTACTTACATTCAAAACCGCGAAGAAACGATCCCGCTTCCAAGGCCAGAAAAACGATCGAAACAAATTATGTGTTCATCCAGAAGTGTAGCGTCAAAGCCAACACTAGCAAAGAGTTTTTCGCCACTTTTTCCAGTCGCGTAGGGATGCCCTGCTGCCTACTGCTGCTGTGTTCAGGACAGGAGCTCCTCGCGGTGACTGCTGCGCCGCGTGCGCCACAGCGACTACGAGGCTGAAACCCGAGCGCGCTGACGTCACGGCCCGAGCGGAGACAGCACGCGGAGCCAGCGGCGATTTATGAGGGACTGAGGCGAAATGACAAAGCTAACAGACAGCATGGAGCAGCTATACAGAAGCAGACGAGAGCCCGAGGGGAAGGTTTCTGCGACGCATAGGCACACAGAAGTTAGGTCCCGTTTAACTCATTCTGGGAAGCCATAAACACGAGTCATACTTGGGTTAAAACGCCAGCAGCCACAACTGATGTGTCAGATTTACTGTCCTGTGGAGTATTTGAGGATAAAAGTATGATAAAATATAAATATATGCCAAGAGAATTTATACAACAACTCTAGTACAATCATGAAGAAATTATAAGGTCTAAACACATCATCATAAAATCTTGATTTAGGCCATTTAAAGCAAGGAAGAAGGCATAACTTTATGGAAGGGGCACAAGACGTTCACAGCTCCATTGAAACTGAAAGTTACAAAAACAGTACAGCAGAACATTATCCGTGGAGATGTTAGAGAAGTTTTATGCTATACTGTGAAATATTACAGCCAAAGGAACAACATTTCTATAGAGAGAGAGGTGGAGGCTCCAGGCCAAGTAAGAGTCAGGTCTGTGGGGATGCAAGCCAGCTCAATGTAAGGCAAGGCAAGGCAAGTTTATTTGTATAGCACAAGTTGTCATCATCATAAAATTAAAATTAAAACAGAAGAATTCAGACCTTTCAGTCATATGCACAGTTAAACAGAACTGTGTAAGGATGAAACCACGTTTTTCAGTGCATTTAAAACATAAAAACAGGATTTTAATTAATTTAATAAAAAAAAGGTGAAATTTTTAAGTAGGCACTTAAAGGATTTACATTTATCAATACAATCAATAGAGCTTAAGTAAGGTTAGAAGTGAGTAGCTGAATGTTAAGCTTCACATTGCTGCATCCCTCACTGCCTGAACCCATTCTTGAGCATGTCTGGACAGAGAAGCTCTGAGTGCACCAGGCCTTTTGAAGAAGACTCACCGTAGAGGTATTTGTTATTACATGTTAACACCGAGGTGAGTGTTGACTTGCACAACTTTCTTTGTCTTCACCTCCAGGAAGAGTAGCAGCATATGATATGTTAGTTGTGTTTGAATATGTGTGTCCATCTCTATTACATAGAGCTAGCAAAAGATATCTGATTTGGGCTTTTGAAAGGCGCAAAGTGGGGCAGAGCACTGAATAGCAAGTAGCAGCAGCAGGGAGCTAGCGGCTATTGTAAACATGAAAGCTAGTACAATGACCTGAGCCTGGAAAAGCTAGGAGCCAGACTAGCATCTATAGTCATCAATGCTGGAGGAAGACACAGGGAGACACAGTCAATACAGCTCTTCCCTGAGTTTAACCCTTTAGCTTCGTCACTGTACTCTACAAACTTAGAACACACTTGCATTTTTTTTAAAGAACAAGCCAGGGTAATACTCCAAATAACAGTAGAAGTAATATGTGAGCACACGGCTACATAAATAATGCATAGTGTATCCATTACACAAAAGAAGGGGGAGCACCAAAAGTCTTTCTCCAATCCTCCAGAGAGCCAGGCCCAGGGCTAAGCTCCAAGAAACGTTTGCCAGCTGAGGTGCACAATGGACAAGACAACAGTATCATACAGTTACGGCACTTTTAAAAATAAACTTTTGGTCAAAATACCTTTTCTGAACAAAACACTTAACTTTGGAACTAGTTTTAGCATTCTGATAGTTTTTTCACTGAAAGGAAAATCAGTTGTTTTAATGTAGTGGAATAATTTAAAGAGATTCAATTCAGATGTGGGCACTGTGTCTTTATCATTGCGGACAGTGCCTTGTCTGAGGTGTATACTGCACTGTAACTTTTCTGGTGGAGGTTGTGCCACTTGCTTGTCTCCATGAAGATGTTGCTCTGCTTGGAACGCCCCACAGTATGGCATTCAGGTTATCTATCTTCCATGTATACAATTACAGGTGATCAGCGACTTTGCCTGGTGTTGTCATCTGCTTGTCTCCATGGAGCAAAGTAATCAATCAGAAAAGTTTCATCGTGCACTCATCAATTTTATTTGGCACACGTCTAAGATTTATACAGTATTAGATATGGAGTGAGTGACCCGCCCCTCTGCAGGAAGGACGAGCAGGCCGTTTAACCATTTGTGTGAACAGCAGAACATATTTTACCCAGGGATCAATGTTTCCTGTCACTCCCCAATCAAACAACAGCAACAACTCTCTTACCCCCAAAGCTCTTCATTCATATTCGAGGCATGGGTGAGGTAGATTACAAACAGGCTTACCAAATTTGATCATGACATGACTATAATAGTATTTTTAATCAGTATCAAGCTTTCTACGGGCTTGTTCAGTCTATGCGCATCCACAAGATAATTAAACGTGTAAGTCACCTTCACAGCGAGTTGGCTTGCGTGAATTACCTACGCCTCATCACTGGGCTGAACACGCACCACTCATTTACACCCAGATTAAACAATTTTGTCAAGTAGAGGTGGTTAATACTCCCATCTTTCAAATAAGAGGTACCACAATGACCAAGGCCAAACTTTGTACAATGTAACTTATAACTTTACCAGTTTATAGGCATACACAAATGGTCTTCATGACAGACTAAGAATTGCACAGTGGTTGAGATCAGATTGGCTGATGTTATCGCCGCAAAGTGGTTTGGCTCCACGAATCCTGTCTGGCTCAAACACTGTAAAATAACAGTGGTTAGGTTAAGATGTGTTTAAAGGAATTATATTTTGCATTTTTGGGGGGTTAAACTACTTTGCACACCATATTACATGCTTGGTATTTCCTTCAGTTCAACTTAGAATAATGCACGTGCAGAGACTAGAGAGAATGCTGCACCCCAAGTCAATCAGTGACAAATGCCTAACCAGATGGTGATAAGTCTGCATCTGCTGGCATATTGAAATCTAAAAGTATTCTGTCTGAGCTAAAAACAAACCCTGCTAATGCTACACTCCCATTATTTGCAGAGGCATTTTGATCACTGAGACGATCAGAACAAGTTTGGTGAAGATCGATTTTTTTCAATTTAATGGAGAATTACTTGTGTCACGAGAAAGGAATTTTGAGCTCTGAAGAGAGTGACTAAGTAAACATGCAGGATTACCGAAACGTGCAAATGAAGCAAAGCACAATTCAATGTTGGTGCTTGAACAATAGTGTAACAAATGACTGCAAATTGGTTAAAAGCTCAAAAAAAGTCAATTTTGAGTAATATAGGCCTCTTAATTCCTCTGTTTGTGATATTGTTATAGACTTATATGAGTAACCTGAGAGTAGTAAAGACAGGCAGGAGACTCTGGCTGTGTAACGCAGAAGAAGTTTACTGGACCTAGAGACATGAACATTCAACACATTGTAGTGTTATCCATTGCAATCTGGTCATGCTTTCATTGTAGGGAGTATTATAACCTCTCATGACATGGGCCAGAAAACAAGGATTAAACTAGAGGTGACAGTAAAAGCAGCAAATGTTCTGTTTTACGGTAACTAAAATAAAACTTATGACGCTTGAACAATTCCATTTCTGCTAGTTGTTAGGCTATAGCTAACATAGCAGGGCCTTAGACTGAGTATGGTAGACCTTTGTTAATATCCTATACAGTTCCAAGGCCAACAGAGACACATAAAGCAGTCACTCACTAATTTATTCACATGAGGCAGTTTAGAGTCCTCAATTTGCCTATGCAGCTGGATAGTAGCAGAATGCAGCAGTGGCACAGGGATAACACGCCAACACTATTGTAGTCAACTGGTCTGTTCCAAGAGCCTCCGACCCACAACCTCCTGCAAACCACTCTGGCCTTTTGCAATATTAAAACAGATGCAGCGTACAGTTTACTTTCTACATCGTGAAAATGTACCTGGAACAGTGTAGTGGGCGCTGCTTTTAAGTGATTTGTTTGTAACCTGCCTCACCTGTATTCACACTCATACTGCAAGAGGATTAAAAAAAAAAAACAGAGCACTCTTGCAATTATCAATGAGCAACCGAGTGTTTCAGCTGCAGCCGCTCTCCAGGCTCCCTCCGGTTCTCAGCTGACAGATGCCAAGGCAAGGCTTTCAGACTCATTAGCTGCCCACACAGAGCCCGGAGAGGCAGGCCGACAGAAAAGCGACTAAGTGTTCACATGTTTATCCACTCTCAGAGGAAGCAGGCTCCCCTCTACCTGCCCACCCGCTTTTGGCAAATGTTTTTTTCCTCTTCCACCTACACACCTCGGCTGGCTCCTTTGTCACCAACCACATGCTGTAATGCTCTGGACAGATGTAAGAGCAAGGATGCAGCTATTTTCTTTAAGCATTACTGAGGCGCATGATATAGTACAAATTATACCTGGAGATAATGCAATGTTCAAACTACACAAAAACACTACGTACTAAGTAACTTTTCTGGTGGTGTTGCTTGTCTCCATGGTGATGTGGAATTACAAACATTTAAAAATACTAAGCACAACGTATAGGGTTTGAACAAGACTTGGATCCAGACAATAACTTTTATCATTCAGTTTCAAACTCATTGCTGTTATTATATGGAGGACCAATACAATAAAATGTCACTTCCAAGGACAAGATGCCAATTATGCATTTCAAAAGTAGGAGTCTTTATGCCAACTGTAAAAAAAAAAGAGAGAATATCGCTTTCATGAACCATTCAATGTCATTTCCATCTCAGAGACCTAGATTAATTTCAATAGAGAAGCGGACTTCTGTTTGGATGGCTATGAACTCAAATATATTCCTCGTCAAAATAAAGCTGGAGGCGGTGTAGCTATTTTTGTAGACAACAGTATCCAATGTGAGATGTTGGAGACCAAGACTACTGTTATTGATAATGTGCTGCAATCATAGACTGAATAAAGACGTGGAGTAAGGGAGTGTGACGTCACCCATAGTGTTCGGCTCCAGCCAAATGAAGGTCATCGAGGCTAGAAGTTATAGGGGTGAATTTGCCGTCAAGGTCCATATTTGATATTCTGACCGCAAGTATCATAGCAACCAAAGAGCCAATCCAGAGCAAGGCTGATGAAGGTAACACCCCAGCACAGAGCTGGCGCTTAGCAACCCTGTCAGTCAAACCTGTTGCTAACATTGGTGGGAGCGATCTCGGGGAAAGAAGGCGCCTGATTCATCTGTTATTAATGTTCATAACTTCATTTTGCTACATCCATTTATATACAGTCTATGGTTAGAATGCATAACTATTGAAATAAAAAAGGAAATAAGATAAAATGTAACGATTAGTTGTATTTGTAGCATTTAACTGTTCACTGAATGGACAGATGATGGCATTTTCAATTGTTGTACATAAAAAGGTGTTCATATGTGGAGACTTTAACATTGATTTATTTAATTTGAATAATACTAAATCAACACAGGATTTTATAAACACAATGATCGGTATGAATCTTTTTCCTCAAATCAGCAAACCTAGTAGAGTAACAACAAACTGTGCCACATTAATAGATAATATATTACTAATATGTACTAAAGACAGGAGTCTCTGGACATGCAAGGACCCCAGGGGTTAGTACTGGGTCCCAAATTATTTATTTTATATATTAATGACCGGTGTAAAGTCTCAAATTCATTAAAGCTCATTTTGTTTTTACTTCAGGAGCAAACCTGATACAGGTACTCAATCATGTAAAAATGGAAATGTCAAAAATAAAAACTATTGCTTGATGCTGACAAACTATCATTAAACTGAAAGAAGACTAAATTAATGAGGTTTGGTTATAAAGCAGTTACTAACATGGGCATTGATGCTGTAAATTAATGTTTTTAGGTGTAACAAATTGATAATAAACTAAATTTGAAATCTCATATTTACCATGTTTAAAATAAACTGTCAAGAAACATTTCTATCTATCTAATGAAATCTGGTAAAACAAGACTTCTTTAAACTTCATCAATATTAAAACAAAACAAAAAAAAAATGCTGCAGCTAAGTAGGATACATTGATCATATAAAAGCACTTTTTCAAGTCTGACAGGCAACTTCAAATTCAATCAACCCAGAACACGAACAACAAGAAAAAGTTTCTGTGCACTGGTATGCAGAGTTAAACTGTAGAACAGTTAAAAGATAGTATTAAAGGATTGTCTTATTTTAAAGCACTATTTAACCATTATGGGTTAGACGAAGGGCAATAATTGCACTCGAGATGAGCAGTACTGTAATGTATTTAAAAAGGAAAAATGGGGGAAATCTTAATAATTCTTGTATATGTTATTTTTGGATTATACTTAATCTGTAAGAAATAGGTTACAGTATATGTGATTATGTACAACAATTGTTTGTAAGGACTCAACAAAAGAAGATAGTGTTTTCCATTATTATTATTATCATTATTATTATTATAATTAATTACGTACAAAGAGGGGCTGGAGCTTGTAAGGTCACACTTCCACTTCACACTTCCACTTCACACTTCCACTCGTGGCAAATATAAGTGTTCACTCTTAGAGGTTAAGTTTGTACTTTCCTGTTTCTATTTTTATTTAATTTTTCTCTTTGTAGCTTTTCTCCTTGACTGTTGATTTGCATTATATGTTAAAGACACGTTCGAAATAAACATACCAACATGTTATTGCTTTGCTTGGAATATTGTACAGCATGCATTCAATTTATCTATCAAGCTGGTGACGCCACAAGGCAAATTTATAGGCTGATCACAATTTTTGAGCAATAAAAACACCTGTAGTTGATCGAATGAGTTTAAGTTAAAAAGTTGTTTAAGTTAAATGTTATGCTGTGGAACATTTTCTGAAAGACAAGACCTTTAGAAGTAGTTGCATATATTTGTATTGCAATATCCACTATAGAAGTAAAAGTAATAGTAGTGTCTTTTTGCAATGCATGTGTCTTATAAAGGGCATGTGTTAGCAAATGGATAGGCTACAACAAGCAGAAAGACTACAATTAGCAGCTTGTCTTTATGGAGGCAGCAGTGGTTGGGCTCTGGATGAGTGTTTGAGGCGGGAGGGGGAATAGACGGGGGTAATTAGTTGTTTGTCAGGCGGCGCTGAAAGGCAGTAACTGATTCTGGACTGCCTGAGTTGACATCCACAAGATAGGCACTCACTAAATAACAGAATGGTGAATAATGAGAGCGTCTCAACAGCTAACACAGCTAACTAAAAAAAAAAAAAAAACATCTGAAGGCCAACTTGATAATAATGCGTATTTTAGTTTAGCATTTTAAATGAACTCAAATCCGTTTATACAGGACCAAAAAACTCAGCACATCGCTAACAGACTTAAATTTGTTTACACAAGGTAGCAAGAGAGTTAATTAGCAAAAGATCAAGGGAAACTTAGCTACTTTTGCAGAGACTAACAAAATAGACCAATCAATGAGGAAGTCAAAGTTACAGTCCCCGCGGCTGCCAGGAAGTAGAGTAAAGCAGAATCCACTGAACAGCCCATACTCTGCACAGTCTGGGGATCACTGTCACACTAGAAATCCATAATCTGCATCCAGGTTTTGTACAAGAGAACGTATTCATATCTAATAAATAGTGTGAGGGCAAGACCTAAATGTATGTAGCCATGATGAATTAGCCAACCTTGTAGGTCTGTATCACAATGCAATGTGATGTTATTCAGGTTATAGTGGTAGAATTGCTTCAGTTTGTACTAAAAAATACTTCCTGATCAATTGGGCCAGTTTAGGAGGCGTGTGAGGGCCACACAAAAATTGGTCTGAGGCCCGCATTTGGCCCCTGGGCCGTAGTATGGACAGCCCTGGTCTAGATTAAGCTTTTGTTAAGTTACTATTAAATATTTCTGGAGGACTAAGGGAATACATCAATAAGAATATTCCCTATTCTTTTGACCGCTCAGCCCACATCTGTACATGAGTGGGTCGAAAATATAAGCTCTGCATGCAAACAGGCTGAAGCTAGTGTTCCTCGAGCACAATGGCTGCTGTGCTGAGTGATTTCACAGAGGGTCAGGAGAGGGGAGAGGTCGTCCTAGCCCTGCTCCACTGCTCTTGCTCTTTTGTGAGCCTTGGCAGCACCCACGATCACGAATTCCAAAGTTAGCCTATCGAGTCAAAACACCGATCCTCAAGAAGCGCTCTAGCTAGCATATTGGCCCTGCCCCCTACACTGAACAACCCTGACTTTCATCATCTCCCTTAAACTCCCTGCATCAGCACTAAGTACAGTAGCTCCTTCTGAAGTTATCAAAGAGAATGTGGACAGATGAATTTACCTGTACTTCTAACCTCACAGCTTGTCAGCATCCAACCAAACAAACACGCACTTATTTGGTTATGAATAATTTGAAAGACATTATGTAGACGTAAACACAAGCAGCTAGACAAGTATTCAAATATGCTAAACACTTGCGCAGCAGTTTTGTGCCATCGCCCATCCAAAACAAGAGTTGGAAAAACATCCAGCTTTGGGAAAATAAACTCCAAAACTCCATTAAATATTTAGAAATGTTTTGTAAAAGTAGGTGCAGGAAATAGGCTTAAACAAACAAACCACTAGAGTGTTTAGAATACAGAAATAGATGCACGTAAGGGCTAACGCTAGTGCTGCACAACTGACTTCCAAAGCTGTCTGCAAACTCCTTTCACATATCTCTTGCAATCAGCCAATCACAGCCATCACACCCATATAATTTATCATCTCCCAATCACTTCCCCTTTTATTGAAATTGGTTGAGGAGTGAGAAAACCAGCTAATTCCTGCATATTCTCATTTCTAACATGACCAAAGCACTGTTACGATCTATGTTTGCCTCTTTCTGTTTAATGCTTACTCAAAGGAGGCATAAAAGACGAACACAGCTCATTGTTTTTGCTTAATGAATGTGTCAGCTAGGGTCTTTGCATGTAATGAGGCCATAGAGATGCTTAATGTTGGATGCGGATGTGATTTGATGATGCTATTAGCGGAAACCCCACTATCAGAAGGTGCCTGCAGAATCATGAAGAAAACTGATGATACAGCAGGGTACATCTATGTGTCCATTTGAGCAAAGTTTTAACTTATATGTTTAATTTGTTTCTACAGGGCCTATAGAGCAGTTAACATGCTGATTTACACTTTAAAGGGCAAAGCTGGTGAAAACTAGAAATGAACAACTGTGATTTTTCTGATAACTAAGTTCACAGTGAAGGCTAAAGGTAACGGTGCACTATGCAACTTATCTGGTAGGAAGTCTGCCACCTGCTTATCTCCATGGAGAAGTTGCAGCATTGCCTGGAATGTTCCACAGTAGATGGCATGAAAGGGCCTGGTTTTAATTAATTTTTGACAAAATGCATTATATGGTAAAAGCTGCTAAAAAAGGAAAAACAATACATTCATTTGACATAGGCAAACTAATACAGAAACTACAGTTGAAAATAATTCGCTACTCTTTTGTTTCCAAATAATTTTCTTTTATTTTTTTCAGAGAATTTAGAACTACTAAGTTCTAAAGTGGGCGAACTAAAAGATCAAACTAAAATATGTTCCTTACTCTTGGTTTGAGATCAGGTTCAGGTCCTTTAACTTATCTATCTTGCATTTATTCCACTCAAAGTTATTCACATACCATGAGCATGCGCGCCTCTCCACACATCTGATCTGTAACTTGACCAGTTGGTGTCACCAGTTTGTTTCCATGGAGCTTGAAACTTTAATGCCATAATGTAAAATATTTCAGGAAAAATCAATAGCATCTTCATGGAAACAAGCACTCGGTGGCAAAAAATTAACTGATAAGCTAAAAGAAGAATCATAAAAACATCAGAACATACTTTCCAAGGCCCTATATTAGCAGCCTTTGTGATTTTCTAATTGTCACCATCACCATTCCCAACTGTGATTTTGATTAAATTGTGATACTCACGGAGCCCTCAGGAAAACCATCACTGTTATTCCCAAATTAATCGTAACTGTTCATCAAATGTTCATGAATCAGATCCACAGAAAGAAGACCAGAGACCGGTGGACTGGCAGAAGTGTAGAATAAGCAGCAGCAGTCAGTTTTAGGGGGTTACAATAGGCTCCATAAACTCAAAGTTTTATGGCCCTCTTCTGTTTGGGGAGCACACTAATTGTTTAAAACGCAT
The DNA here is from genome assembly GCA_019594935.1 of Periophthalmus modestus. Classification (NCBI taxonomy): domain Eukaryota; kingdom Metazoa; phylum Chordata; class Actinopteri; order Gobiiformes; family Gobiidae; genus Periophthalmus; species Periophthalmus modestus. The sequence continues at coordinate 22,072,393 of JAIEZT010001390.1, read as the reverse complement.
TTGAATGAGACAGAGGCATTAAAATGTCAGCAGAAGAATTTCTATTGAGAGAGTGAGATAGAGCAGTGTGACAGGTGCAGATAATGGTCACTGGGCTGGAGCAGATAACATGCAGGGCAAAAATGTCAATGGACAAGATGTTAAAAGTCAATCATGATTCAATATCAGTTCTCAGCACTAAAGTCTTCCTCTGGTTATAGGACTGGAACAACTAGTCAGATTATTTGTGATATTGTGTTATCAGTTAGAATCAATAGCAATTTGGACTATTCACATTCTCCAACACTTGCTAGAGCAGGAGTAGGCAAACTTTTTGACACACGGGCCACAATGGGTTCTAAAATTTGACAGAGGGGCCGGGACAGGATATATATATGTATATATTACAGTAGAGATTTGGCCTGTAACATGTAGCAAAGCATGAATATGCAAGGCTCATTGTACAAATTCTTTTTCAAAAGCATTATTTATTTATTTATTTTTTTCCTTGCCAAGAAGTAGGGCCTAAGGACAGGGGATGTTCTGGGATAGTTATCCATTTGCTTGTTTTCTGTTGATTAATTTGCTTATCTTCTTCTCTAAATCAATTGAACTGAATGGAATAATTCATTCATAAAATTTCAGTTAAATAAACACAGCAGAAAAACTCTGAACAAGATTTACCTATTTTAATATAATTTGGTCACGTTCAGCTGTCCAGATTAATAAGACCAAAGGGCCGCATGTGGCCCCCAGGCCGTAGTTTGTCTGTGCTATAGGTTTAATCACAAAAACAGCAACATTACTGGCACCAGAATAATATATTTTGATTGACATATTCTGTATAAAAATTCTTCCATCTCAATAAATATTGCTGAAATAATTGTTTGAAAAAATCTGTGAAGGACTGATGGTTGACTACTCGAATAATTTGTACTTGCCGACCTAAAGTTTATCATTTTGCAGCACTATGTAAGTAGTAAGTATAAGATGCTCCCAGCGAATCAATGTTATTTTTAAGGATGTTTATTATGAGGAGTGGCAGCACCCCACAATCAAGTATGTCCTCCTGATATAGGAACTAGCATACACACAGCATCATAGAACTACCATAGAGTATCATAGAACTACCATAGAGTATCATAGAACTACACTGCAGCTCTGCCCTACTTATCATCAAACCAATAATGTCAGAATAGTTCCTTGCCGTGAGTGGAGATGCGTGTCAGTTTGAGGACCGTGTGAATGCCTCAATACAAGAGCAAAATCTAATCTCATCAACCACAGCTACACACAAGTTACGCACAAGTTACACACACCACAGTACTGCTGCCATGAATCTGTGACATCCACATGCAGGAGGAGTGACTAGGGAGAGACTAGGTTCAGTGCAGGAACAAGAACTGCCATCAACAAGGTAATAAACACAAGAGACAGCTACAAAGAATAATAAAAAATCATATTCTATAGGCGATACTGAACAATTTGGGGTTTTGCTTTCTGCTGACAATATATTTTCCTAAAACTATACTCTAATATAACCCAAAGAAAATACGATTCACAATTCAATTCACAATATAAATTAAGCAGTGTTGTGCTTTTTAATATAATGTTAATATGCCTATGACTAAAGAAATAAAATCAGTATTGAATGTAATAAGTTGTATTTCTTTTCACTTTTCACACTAACTATATATCAAGTTAGCATTCAGAATGAAAGATGAACAATATTTTTGGGTTTAATATTAATTATAGGGGTATTTTCTGTACTCGTGTGTAACATTTTGTTTACCATCAGTCTCCTAACTGTACTACAACTTGCTGTATATTGTAAAGGGTTTAATTAATAAACCTATGATTCATTTTATATATACCGTACAAGCACATTTTCACTGAGGTTAAGTCTGGGTCTTCAGATGACATCACAACCAATTATATTTAATGCAGACGGAGACAGCAAGAATGACTATGATTAAAAGGCAGATTTATGTTGTAATATAGGGTTTTCTGAGGTCTAGTCACTAATAAAAGTTCAACATTTGTGAATTAACCTTTTAGATATTTAATAGGAAAGTACAGTGTAATCAATAGTGAAATCTGGTTCCTGCCCTCGTCTGGGAGTATGACATCATCACATTCAACAATCTGAAAACCACCAATTGCTGCTCATGCGTTACCAACTGTCAACTGGACAGAAACTTGTAGCAGTGAAGATGTTTTGCTGCTCATCCAAGTTCTGGCCCACCAGTAATCTCACCAGAACATTTCTTTTACTATGGATCATACCTGAACGACTGAGGGATTACACCAAGATTGCTGTTATCACTGCTAAAGGATGTATGGACTGAAGACAGCATAAGTAATAAAACTAATATGTTTTTGGTAATATTATTTTTTGTTGGACAATTGCTGTTTAAAATGTGTTATTGGGCTCAGACTAGTGCACTATAGGCTCCCAATGAACCGTGGCTTCAGGCTGACAGTCTGAGGGCTCATAAAACAGAAGGAGACATGTGAATGAGCTGAAGGGACCCTGCTCTGGATTGGTTATCAGACCAGAATATTGGGGCTGATATAAGAATAAAATTGCAAAGCTCTCTATTTGTGCAGAGCTGGATTGGACCTGTTAAGCTCCAGTGGCTGTGAGGAGATGGGGGGCAGCCCTCGCTTCATGTCCATCTGATTAAAGCTGAGATTATTATTAAATTCTTTTTATTGATTTTTGCATTTCAGAACATATGTAAACACTACACAAAAACACCGTAACAGCAGGCACTTTCAAACAAAAAAAGAAGGAAACTATATATACATAGATACATATATACAAGTATATACATGTATAAACATATACAGACATGCACCCACATACACAAATATGTAGGCTGGAAATGGATATACTAATCAGTTTGATAAGAAAACGAAGATTACAAAGATCAATTTCAAGATCAGATACAGAGGGATGAATATAGCGGTTGCATAAATGCTTAATAGAATATAATACAATACACACAAGTAAATAAATAAATAAATAATTAAATAAATAAATAAGAATAGATAAAATAATAGCAAATAATAATAATATAATAAAATAATAATAATAAATAAATAAAAATACTACTACAATTTAAATAAGTAAATAATTAAATAATAACACAGTAAAATAACAAAATAAAGATAAGTAATGGGAATTGTAATACAAAATTACAAGGTGAAATAGGTGGGCTATGCACTTAGCTCAGATTCAAAATATAAGAGGAATGGCTGCCAGGTTTTATAATAATTTTGGACTGATCCATTTACAGTGTATCTCAAGTGTTCAAGCTTTAAGTGGGACATGACTTCTTCCACCCACCTCTTAAAGGATGGTGGGGTTTCTTTTTTCCAGTTAGACAATATTAGACGCCTTGCAATCAACGTAATGAAAGCTACTGCATTCGCCTGGTAAGGGGTCACTGAAATATTTGAAGGCACAACGCCAAACAAGGCTGTAGTGGAATTTGCCACAAAATCCTTTTGCATATAAAAGAAATAGTTTTAAATATTTCTCTCCCAGAAGTAATTCAACCGGGGGACATAACCAGAACATTGTGGCCTAGGTTGGCTGGGTCCTGACCACACCTCATACAAGAAGGATCTGCACCAGGGTACAGTCTGGCTATTTTACTTGGTGGCAAATGCAACCTGTGCAGCACCCTAAACTGTAACAAGCCATGTCTTATGCAAATAGATGTCGAATGGATTCTCATAATTGCTTTTTGCCAAGTGTTGTCAGTAAAATGGTCACCCAGTTCCTCTTCCCACTGAATTTTTAAATGGCCCAAGGACGGGGATGCCGCACCTCGAATTCTATTGTAGATGACTGACACCAAGCCTTTGTCAAGTGGATTTAAGTCTAAGCACTCTTCGAGCCATGTTTTTGGGGGTAAGGGTCAAAGAGAAAGCAGTTTTAACAAAACTACGTATTTGGAGATACCTGAAAAAATGAGATTGTGGGATATCAAAGTCATTCTTTAGTTGTTCAAAGGAGATAAATGTATCATTTTTAAAAAGATCCTTAATGTATCTTAGTCCTCTCCTATGCCAGTGCTGAAAAGATGGGTCTATTACAGATGGGGCAAAATGGACATTACGCTGAATAGGAGCTGAAATTAGAGGACGCTTGAATTTAAAAATGGGTTCTAAATTGGGACCATATTCTTAAAGTACCCTGAACAACAACATTGTTTGTCCACAGACGTTTACTCAAAGTATGATCAGCTACACTCAAAGGTAGAGGACTACACAAAAGTGATAGGAGTGAAGCTGGATTAGTAGAATGCTGTTCAAGCTGACCCAAGACGGAGACTCCACCTCCAACCCCAAGACTGCAGCCCAAAACAGCAGTTTGTGGATGTTTGTTGCCCAATAGTAATAAAGAAAGTTAGGCAGAGATAAACCACCATCCTCCTTCCGTCTTTCCAAGAACTCTCTTCTGATTCGGGGGATGTTTTTATTCCAGATGTACATGGACATGTGTCCATTCAGTTTATTGAAAAAGGCTTTAGGGATGAAGACTGGCACGGTCTGAAACAGGTATAGAAGCCTAGGCATGATTATCATTTTCACGGAGTTAACTCTTCCAACCAATGATAAGGGGAGTTTTGACCCATCTGTCCATATCTTGTTTGGCTTTTTCTAGTGCTTTCGTGAAATTACTTTTAAAAAGGAGATCATAATTGTAGGTGACACATACACCCAAATAGTCAAAGTTGTCCTTGTTGATTGTGAAGGGGAAAGCCTGAAAATTTAATTGTTGAGCCTTTTTGTTTATCGGAAAAAGTATGCTTTTAGACATATTTAATTTATATCCAGACACCTGTCCAAATTTGTTTATAAGATTAAGAGCAATAGGAATAGTGGTAAGTGGATTAGAAATAAAAAGAAGGAGGTCATCTGCGTAGAGGGCTAATTTATGAATTTGTCCTGCTCTTTGTATTCCAGCCAATTGGACAGATTCTCTTATCATAATTGCCAGGGGTTCAATAGCAATATCAAATAGGATTGGGCTTAATGGGCAGCCCTGCCTTGTCCCGCGGGCAAGGGGAAAAAAGCTAGACATGACCTTATTTGTTCTAATTGCTGCTTGAGGTGCCGCATACAGAATATTGATCCAAGAACAGAAAGTAGGGCCAAATCCCATCTTTTTAAGTGTAGTGAATAAAAAATTATATTCAATTCTATCAAACGCTTTTTGCGCATCAAGGGAGATCACCACTTCGGGCACGATATCATTACGCTGATAGATAACATTAAACACTCGCCGAAGATTGCTAGATATTTGCCTACCCACAACAAACCCCGTCTGGTCTGAGTGTACCAATTTTGGAAGGACAGTTTCAAGTCGTCCTGTCAGCACTTTTGCCAGGATCTTGTAATCGCAGTTAAGGAGGCTAATTGGGCGATATGATTCACAAAGGAGTGGATCTTTTGATTTTTTCAACAACAGTGAAATTGTAGCTTGGGTCATGTTACGGGCAACGCTTTATTGTCTAAAGTTTCCTTAAAAACTTTCAACAGTAGTGGGACCAGTTTTAATAGAGAATATTTTAAAGAATTCTATCGGATACCCATCCGGGCCAGGTGCTTTACCAGGTTCATCTTTCCTGATGGCATTATCTATTTCAGTCAGAGACATGTCTGACTCCAAAATCATTTTATCCGAGTCCTCTAAAATGGGAAGTGTCAGGTCACTGAAGAAGTTCTCCACCCTGGGTCACATCACTGGCTTCAGAGGTGTATAATTTCTCATAGAATGATTTGAATTCTTTGTTAATGTCCCTCTGGTCTGTAAGAACATGTCCCTGCTCATCCTTGACTGCAGCTATAAAACCAGTAGCTGCTGATTTTTTTAATTGATGTGACAATAATTTGCTAGCCCGGTCACCATGTTCATAATATGTTTGGCGGGAACGAAGGTGAAGGTCTATAGCTTTGGCGTTGGTGGCCTCATCAAATTTAGCTTGGAGCAAGATCCTCTCCTTATACAAATCGTCAGAGGGCGAAGCTGAGTGTAATCGATCTAATTCTTTGATACGGTCAGTTATGGCTGAAGCTTGTTTCGTTTGTTTCAGATTTTCCCCTGCGACAAATGAAATCACCTGCCCCCTTAAATATGCTTTCAAGGTTTCCCAGAGTGTAGAAAAACTTATCTCAGGAGATTCATTAAGATCCATGAAAAAATCTATTTGTGTATTAATGAATTCAACAAACTTTTGATCAGATAGTAATCTGGAGTTTAACCGCCAGGAAAAGGGTGAGGCCACATTCTCTGGAAAGGTCAGCTTTAAAACCACTGGTGCATGGTCAGATATTACAATGCTGTCATATTCTATGTGGGTAACTAGGGGTAATAGCTTTTGATCAATTAAAAAGTAATCAATTCTTGAATAGCTTTGGTGCACTGGAGAAAAGAAAGAGAATTGTTTAGATGTTGGTGTTTTCAACCGCCACGGGTCCAATACACCGTAGACTTTAAGAAACTCATTAATACATTGGGCTGATTTGCTTTGTGTCATAACTTTAGGGCTTGACGGGTCCAGGGCTGGGTTTAAGGTGCAGTTCAGGTCCCCAGCCAATATTAGCTCATGTGAGTCAAGATCTGGTAAAAGGGAGAAGAGACTTGTGAAAAAATTGGCATTGTCCCAGTTAGGGGCATAGACATTAGCCAGAATAACGGACCTATTAAATAATTTGCCTTGAGTGATGACATAACGGCCATTTTTGTCCTTTAGGGTTTTAATCTCCATATATTGTACATCCCTGTGTATTAAAATGGCCACTCCTCTACTCTTACTGTTAAAATCTGAGTGAAAACACTGTGTGTACCCCCCTCTGAGGAGTCTTGTATAGTCTTTGTTAAGCAGATTTGTCTCTTGTAGATAAACAATGCGGCTATGTAGTTTATTCAAATGTGAAAAAATTTTGTTACGTTTGATAGGGTGATTGAGCCCACGAACATTCCAGCAGACCATTGTGGTAGGGGTTAAGGCCTTATAGGTGGATGACATAACAATGATTCAGTATTGTAATACTTAAGGTAGTAGGTAGAGAAGACAAAATAAATAAAAAACAAGAAACAAAGAAAAAGAAAAATAATACAAAAAGAAAAAGAACCTGAGCCTGCTGTCCAATAATGCACTATGGGGGAAAACCACACCCCAGGAAAACAAAATGAACAATAGTAAAGCAAAACTAGTCTCTCGAGGAGACCCTCAAACTTCTGGTTTCTCACCTCACACTCCATCTAAAATGCTTACCATGCCATCCCACACAGGAACCTATGTAGATTACTTTAAAAATACATATTATATGTATAATGTCATATATAATTTTAGCAACAACAAAACTTCACTCAGTGATTTAACATTGGGACCAGGCAACAATTATAAAGAACTAAGAAAATTAAGAAGATATTCAGCTGGGCTACTAAAGGTAAAAGTAACATTGTTTCCACAGCTAGAAGGCGCAGAGATGAACAATAAAATATAAAATATTACCTGATCAGACCGCGATATCTAGCTGCGAGGAGAAAAAATAAATAAATAAGGTGCACTGGAACAGTCTTAAGTGCTGCAAGAAAAGTAGTTTCGCCACAGTCATGCACTCTTTATTTCCTTCAGAACAAACTCCTTGGCAGACTTGGGGTCTTTGAATCTACTCTCACGTCCACCCGATGTCGTGATCCTCAGCGTGGCCGGTACGTGAGCCCGTAGCGAACTCCCTCGCAGCCGCGGAGCAGATTCCTCACCTCCGTAAATGCTGCGCGCTGTTTGCTCACGGCCTGGGTGAAGTCGGGTAGGACACGGATGCGGTCTCCATCTGAGGTCGTTATCAAGCCAGCTGTGGCAGCCTTCTTCATAATAATTTCTTTTTCAGTGAAATAGTGGCATTTCACTACAAATGCTCGTGGCGGTACGTCATGTGTCGGTCTAGCACGGGAGGTCCTGTGCGCTCTGTCCAAACACGGCAACTTGTCCAAACCAAGTGATTCTTTCAGCATGTTAGCTATATACTGGGAAGGGTGTTTACCGTCCTCTCGTCCCTCTTTCACCCCGGTGATGCGGACATTGCAGCGTCGCGATCGCGCCTCTAAGTCCTCACATTTGGCCTTCAGTACAACTAGATCCCTCTTCATACTTGACACATCAGATTCCAAGGCAGTGATAACGTCTGAATGTCACTGACTCCAGCTTCCAAGTCAGTCGTGCGACTCTCAATGGCATCCAGCCTCGTGTTTAATGTTCCCAATTGCATTGCGTAGTTCCACTTGTGTCTCAGTTGCTTTCTCATCAATTTTGTCAAACAACTCTTGTTTAAGTGCGGAGATTGCATCAAGAACTTGTTGGTCTCCGGCGTGGCCGCCGACCGCTGCGTCCTCACCCGGGCGGGCTGGGCCAGGTATGCTAGCATTAGCATTAGCTCGAGGTTCCGCTCTCTCATCCACATGTTCCTCTTTATTAGCATGTTTTTTTGGCATCTTGGCCGAGTCCCGATATTACCACAACTTTAGATTAACAAGCAAAGCCCCGTTGCGCTATTTTCAAAGCGAAATATTTGTTAAAAGAGAATGTCCCTGTGCGGAGCTCGACGAGACACGACTTTACATGGCGCTGCCTCACCGGAAGTCCCTGATTAAAGCTGAGATGACCAGTACAAGTGGGTCACAGTGACATACCGAGACATGCAAAGAGACAGAGATGGACGAGATATACCAGCACTGTGAAAAAGAACATGTTATTTTCAACTCAACTCAAGAACATTGAGTAAACTTAGTGCTTCATTCAAGTGTGTAATCACAAAATGTGAAAATAAAATATGTATAGGTGATTTTTTTAGAGACTGGATCCTAATTAATGCACATGTTGTGTCTTTACATGTGTTTACAGAACATAGGCTTTTGGTCATTTTGGGAGTAGTATTTCACATTTTCTAACTTAAAATGTCTACACGTGGAAAACTTTATAAATTATACCTCAGTTTCCAATGAGGTATTTAGGCATTAGAGCTCACTCTGTGGTCAGTAATGGGAATGAACAATAAAAAATAAACGAAAGTAGCACTTGGGTATTTAGCACTTACATGAATACACAATTTGACCACAGAAAGAGTTTGTTTTGTTTTGTTTTACCTGTGATGCAACAATTCTGGCAAAAGACAAACATTTTTGAGAACCCAAAATAGATGTATCTGGATTAATGGATTAATGAAAGTCGAAATACAACTAAAGCTAAAATGACCAAATATTTGTTTCATATGTGTCCTTTAAGGGAAAACTAAAACAGTCTGCTGCTTCTGAGAGTATACACGGATGTTCTGATTGGTTGAATCCACTTGTCACTCACTCGGGGTCTGATAAAGGCTGAGTAATAGGGGGAGTGGAGTGGGTGGGTGAGGAAAACTGTCTGTGTTTGAGCTGCATTACACAAAGAACCACTGACTCACGACACATCATATTGCCAGTCTTAGGAGTCTACAAAATGATTATTTTTTTGTTTACTGACATTTCCTTTTATTTCGTACTTCAAAATTATAATTACAGTTTCCAGTACATGACTTTCAAGTTGCTTTGGGTTCTACAGTGAGTGAATGCATCTCTGTTGCAAAGTGTTTGTTTAGACATGTCTGTGAACTTGCAGTTGGGTCAGGCCATATTTACTTAAGCCTGGCTTTTGTGAGTGTTGTTGATTGCAGCGCCAGTGGTATTTAGTAGCAGAAGTCAAACATAAAGGCCTCATTATGCTCACTGAACTGTCAAATATTCTATCTGGAGACAGCAGGATGGCAAACAGCAACCTAACTGAGTAAATAAAGGAGACGACATAGCATCGAGCATATGGGATATTTGAATAGACACAGGTATTTGTAGTATTCAACAATGCAACGACATAATTGACCCCGGGACTCTTCGTCTTATTTAATTTTAATCTCTCTCATTATTTAAGTCCAATTCTCTAAAGCAATGAGTGGGAGTACTGTTACCGTTGTAGCCCTAAGCTCTCTTCAAGTTCTCCTGCATATTTTTGTTCATTTGCAGACACAGCAAATTACAAAAAAATGCCACGCTGAACGCCAAATTGCACCTTCAGAAACATTAACCTGTCTGCTACTTAAATCTGATCTACGTAGTCACCAGCCCAAGACAGAGAAACTGTGTGTGGAGGGAAAAAGTAGCACTCACATGTCCTGACAGAGCTGCATTCACAAGCACTAGTGTTCATTTAGTAGCTACGTCAACAACAAGCAAAACCACCACAGTAAGGCTATGTAAGGCGTTTTCTAAGATTAGATAACAGAGTGGTTTTTATAGGTTTCCTGGGACATTTCGGGGAGTTTTTGATTATATAGGCCAGAGATCATGTGACGTTTTATGCTATTTATTAAGTTGCATTTGGAGATTTGGAGATGGAGACATATTTGCATGTATGGCCAAAAATGAAAATGATGCAGTATTTTGCATGGTGCATTAATGGGAACTGTGCAATAAGTGTAATGTGCAATGAGTGGAATGTGCAATGAATGAAATGTGCAACTATGGGAACTATGCAGTCAATCTAATGAGCAATTTTTAAACTTGACCCCCAGGCCCTGGGACAACAGACGGAAATTAGCTTTGGATATAATCTGATATGTTTACATTCATGCTGAATCATGTCTGTTCATTAACATGCATTTCCCCAGTCAAATAAAGAAATAAAGAAATAAAAATAAGATTTCATGGGTCACAACTCAATGTCTACTTCTCTAATTAACATGCATTGGCTCTGTGCACAACACAGGCCCACATAGTTTTGGTCACTACTATTATCCTTGATTCCACATCATTATGGAGTTTTTGAATGTTATGACAAAATATATACTGTACATCTTTATGGGTTACACGGTGGACTGCAGTTATGGAAGAATTCAGTGACAAGAACTTTGATGTAAATGTAGCACTGGAGAACACTGATTTTGTGTCAAAGCTAATGCAAACTTTAATTTGAATAACAAAGCAACAAATTAAACTAGTCTACATTTTTGTCATATCTCCATTAAAAAAAAACTACACATCAGAGTTAACCAGATTTGCCTTAAATAACCCCGAAAGGAAATCGCACATCACGTCCTGGACTTTGCCCTGTTAATCCATTTGTGAAATCAGGCCAATCAATGGTGGTCTGAAACAAGGACTTGGCACGGCAGACAAAATGAGGGCAGCTCTCCGCACTGGGCAGCTTGCTCACTCCCAGATCACCTCTAATGGATCTAACTCTTGTTGCCACACTCCAAACTCCATCTGTAGCACTTTGATTTAAGAGAAAGTCTAAAAATATGTCCCCCTCCTCCGCTTGGATAAATCACATTAGAAGTACATTTTTGTCTGTTTGTAGGGAGGAGGGCTTGGTCACAGAGGTCAGGAGCAGTGGTGTTTTTTTGTGGGTGCAGCTGCATGACTGAAATCCTTTGAGAGAAAAAAACAACAACACGCCACTCCTCCTGAGGTTCATAACCGCGATGCAGCTCAGCACGCCTACTGCTTTTCCACAGAACCCGTGCACAGGGGGCCATATTGTTTCATACACAAACTCAATCTGATGTTAATCTTTGGGCGATTCGATAGCCAGGGCTGGACTAACAGCTGCAGCCGACAGGAGTGGAGTTATAGCAGGTTATAAATCTCCATCCAGACAGGCAGAAGAAAGATAAGATGAACAAAACTTGTGGTGGAGGGGAACGTTAACAGAGATAGCTTTGCAGGAGTTTAGTTTTATAATTGCTTTGACGTTTTTGGAAAATGCCAGATAAAGACATGGAATAAATTGTAATTGTAACTCTATTCCAGACCAGTGCATCTAAAACTTTCACTTCCAGTAGAGCATAAAATAACCTTGACTTTCTGATCAGTACTATGTAAAACAGGGTTATAATGGTTTTAGTAGTAGAAGTAATAGTAGTAGAATTAGGTGCAGTAGTAGCTGTAGTAGTAGTAGGTGTTATGGATGTGTTTAAATATTATCAAATTAGTCGGTATTTACTTCCTGCTCTGGAAAAGATATCACTATGGCAACTGTCCTAATTTTTCATAAGATTTTTTACTGAGTTTGAAACAATGAGACAATACAGTTTAGTAAAGCATAAATAGTTACTTTCAAACAGATTTTTCTCTTCAGAATAAAGATGCGGCCCATGAAATTACACGATTTTAATTCTTTGCCCTGGACGGCACACTGACTGAATTTTTTATAGTGCATATAAATATATTTTTACCCTTTTTTTTGTTGCTGTTTTTTTAATATATATATATATTTTTGTATTTCTGTGCCTCTCTTTCTTCATAACCATCCTTAAAACTTGGCTCTGGTGTTAGCACAGTACAAAAGCAGAGTGCTGTAGTGGAGAGGAGAGCCTTGTAAGTGGTTGAAAGCTTCATCACGGTTGGATGAGCAGCTACTGTAGTAAAAAGCAATGATGGCCTCTGCACTGTACTGTACAAAGCTCAAGGTAACAATGACGACCATTCTTCTATTACTGGGACCCTTCACTTTTCTCCTGCAAAATGTGTCTTTTCTTTCTGTAAAAATCACAAAAATAAGAAGTGAGGACTGAAATTCTAATTGAAAATGTTGTGGACTGTGACGAGAAATTTCCAAGCCACAAATGATTTTGCAACTTAATTAAAACTTGCACATAAACCAAGCATTTAACCCTTTCATTACACATTGCTGTAGGAGATTATGATGTCAGTTTTGCATTGATTTACTGCCCTCTGCTGGTTACGATGACTAAATACATTTTTCTACACAAGGCCCCCCCCCTCCGCCTGCTGCTATGACATGTGGTGCTGATCTAAGAGCTTATTCATCACTTTCAGAAGCACAGGCGGATCCAGCTGGAGGAGGAGGGAGCACTTAGCGGGGCTATTCACACAAAGTACACACTTACCATCACAGAGAAAGCACAGTGAATCTGCATTTACTTTACTAAGGGAAATATAGATTATAACAATGGGAGGGTGAGATTGGGATGATAAGGATAACTCAGAGTATCACACCGTGCACAGTGCTGACTTTAATCTCAATAGAATCAGAATCAGAGACTTTTAGAGCCATATTGTCAGTGAACACTTTGGTGAAAAAGTACAACATAATAACACTGAATAAGTACAAATACAAATAAGGGCATGCAACATAAATAGGTTGTATAGACTGCTTTCTCAAAAAATGGCCCATCTGACAGCAACTTAAGGTGTCTTGCTCAAGGAAACAAATACAACAGCATGCAATTCAGGCAGTGGGAATGAACTAACTCTCTTTACAGCAGAGGACAAAGACCAGTGTAATGCTCAGTCAATAGAGTCACAAAGTGCCCATATCTCTTGCACCAAAGATATAGTAGTACTGTACACCATGTTATGTTATAGCCTTAGACTTATCTCTGTTTATGGAGGCAAGCAGGTGACGCAACCAGGCCAAGTTACAGGTCAGATCTGTGGAGAGGCAACCTCACTCACAATAAAAAATGCATGGTTAAGTTATTTTTGTCAATAAAAACGTGTGCCAGTGAATGCAACATAGCTGTGAAATGCCATATTCGGGAACACTTGAGGCAAAGCAACAATTCTTGAATGAATGTACGCGTACGGTATTTTTGCCAGCTAATATTCGCATCTGCAGAAGACGTAACCGGGTGCAAAATAAAAACAATGAACTGTGAACCGCCTCGACTTCTGCTACAGCAAAACACATGCATTTTTAAGTGCCACGGATGAGAGATTATTTGATCAAAGTCTGAGCAAACATTAAAAACTGACACGCAAAATCAGTTTGTGTGTCAGAAACAAAAGCTTGATGAAAGAATAGCCTACATGTTATTTTCCTAAACTAGTCCAATCAAACGGGGGAACCTCAAAATACTTCAAAGTGTCTTTTATCTGGGCTGCTGCATATATGTTCAGACAGTAACTCATTTGGTTAATGGCAGCACCGGAGGCAAAGGAAGCGGCTCACATAGACAACAGGAAGCTCAAACAGTTTCAGATCAGAGCAGCATCATAGCATCTGCTCTCACTGAAACCTCACAGAGAGACTCAACTTCCAAGTGATGGGCCTGGAGTATTAACGCTGCATATTCTTTCCTTAGGTCGAAACTATACTGAGAAAATAGCTGTGAACAATGTTAGGTTAGGTGCATTGCATTTGGTTAAAAGTGTGTCTTTGATGATGGATGTAAAGCAAAATTATCTGCATTCTAGTGGGATTTGGGACTTCGGGTTAGGGTCTATGTGTCCATTTAAAAAGCCTCAATTTATCCATATTTGGGACCCGTATAAAGTCTTGTATCCAGATCTAAGTTAGCTTCTTGGTCAGGACTCAGGAGTACTACTCAGAATATCAATCACTCACAGATATAGGACTCGGCAATATGACAAAATTGTAACACTTTTTTTTTTTTTTTTCTTATATTGATCTATCATTATTTTAGATTAAAAAGAAAAAATGCTTTCAAAATTTAATTTCCTGAATATAAACTATACATATTTTTAATTATTGCCATTTATACACACAAAATCATCAAAGTTTGACTTTTGCTCCAAACCACAATTTTTTTACTGACAGAGGATTGGCTGTACACCTCTCGATTAAAAAGACCTAAGCTGATCATTGACAATTAGGACCAAATTTGATGAACTGAACGGCTTAGGAAGGGTCCTATTTAGAAAAGATGATTACTCTGCACAAAAAGACTAGGAAACCCGCCAGAAGCATTTCAATAATATGTCCTGTTGGAAAAAGGTGCATTTATATTCTAAACAATTGACCATTTTATCACTGTGAAACACCAAGGTGAGTAAATACCAGTTTAACTTCATAAAATTTTCAGCAAATGCACAGACAGAGCTGAGAAAACTACTTTTATACAAGCAGAGTTTTAAATGCCTTTTCTGCTGTAGATTTGTGCATTATGACAGATTCCATAAGGGACTGTAACACTGTCTTTTCCATAAACAAGGATCTAAACAGAAAAGGGGCCTCTGAAGACTCACATGGATCTGCAGTCAATATCACATAAACAGAGTTAATAAAAAGCAGCATATTAAACCTGTCCAAGAGTGACAGCAATGGGACTACAGGGTGGAAACTCATAGGATCATAAAATGTACAGTATCCAGCGCAAAAGAAATAAGGAGGGGGCGGCAGTAACTTCAAAACCACAGCTTTGGGTTTAAAGTACTTGAAATGTTTATATTGATTTGAATAGTTTGGACTTTTTTATTTCATTTGTAAGTGTAATTTTTTGCATTATGTGTTTCTGACTGCATGGTTTCAAAATACTACTTTTATGTTTCAGGCTAAATTATATGACCGAGTTGGTTACGATCTTTTTTACTTATTGTAAAGGAACCATATGTTATATTTTGATTTTAAATTTGAGGTAGACAAATTTGACAAATCAAATACAGCTCTTACTTAACAATTGCAATGCTGATTTATTCTTAATTTCAAAAACATTAGACACGATGGCCAGGTAGCTTATATGTAATTTGGGGTTTTGGTTCTGAAGATGTTTATCAAATCAGAAAGCAGACTTACACAAGTGTCTCATTTGGTTTAAACCTAAAATGCTTGTCTCTGATCTGAATGGTCACTACCTAATCAGTGCTAGTGCAGCCTCTGCAGTTCAGTGAGTGAATTCTGGAGGTTCAGAGCTTTCATGTAAGGCATGAGCTTTAATGAGAAGCACAGGCTGCATACTAGGCCTGTCATGATAGCACATTTTGAAATATGATATATTGTTATTGTTATTGAAGAAAATATAAACAATTAACGATAATGCTGAAGCTAGTTTATATAAGTGAAGTTTGATTAACTTTATCTGCCATGTGGTAATAAAGGCTTTCAATTATTTTGTACTTTTTGGGTGCCTCAGTTTTTTTTCGTTTTTTGTTTTTGTATTTGACAGTGGTCCCCACATTGAAGAGCACCAAAAGGACAATTTTGCACAATCTCTATACATCCAAGTAGCACTCCCACCAGATATGCAGATATGTCGGACTCAGCCCATGGGCCATATTTGGCCCTCGAGATCATATCAAATATGTATTAGAGTTGGCCCGCCGGCTGCCGCGCCAGTATAGCCATGCACCTCTAATACTATGATTTCCAAAATGCTTTGCAAATGTGTTGGTGCCAGCCTACATCTCTTCTATTGACACTCATTAGCATCTGCTACCTGTTGCCTCACTCAAACTTAATCCACCCCTTCTGAAAAACATGCAGATGTTGTTGAAATTTTTTCAATAAATATTTAGTTTAGTTACAGTTCTTAATTTTGGCCCTCTGTGAATTTGAGTTTGCTCTAACTCTTTAGTGATCATTTTGAATCTATAATGAAGCACAGAAGTAATTCCTAAAAAAATAAATCCTCGACAGCTCAAATCTTATCCTAGCACAGAAAAATAGCAAAAAGTTCTGCACTAGTACTAAGAAAAAGCACCCACAATAAATACTGATACCCAAAAATAATAGTTTTATCTAAAATATAATGAATGATAAGATGATATAGTAATTATCATGACAGGCCTACTCCATACAATAAGATCAAATTGTAAATTGAAGTAATCTGAACTAATGTAGACTGTCACACAGACATCAGCAGTTCTATTCATTCAAATATTGCCATGCTTGTTTGGTTCTTAATAAAACAGGGGGAACAACTCAGCTCAACAATGAACAGGTTGAGGAAGGAAACGCTTAATGAGACAAAAGATGTGAATATGCATCTGTGCACCGTCTTTTCTGAAGCCGAACTGGAAAAACGAGCTCATACGAATTCAAAAGATGCACCGGTGGGTGGAGAGGAGATTGGTTACAAATACTTAATGAGAGTCCAGACCTTTTTACAGTCTGAATATTCACCAAAAACCCTCTCCTCACAGTGGAATGATAATCCAGTATTGACCTTGATCTATAAAGTGGTATTTGACATATGTCTTTCATTAAATAGTGAAGATGTGCATGTTTAGCATTGACTAGAGCCAGCAGTGCATCTCTGCTATTTGGCAAAAGCCCATACTCGGTGTGTACACATTTGCAGTGTCACCCAGAATGACTAATAAGGCTTCCTCCTTCATAAATAAACAATGAAAACAAACATTGAGAGGCAGAGGATCGTCTTCAGTCCTGTTCCAAATCACAGCAGCTATAGATTTCAAAGAGACCCATTTCAACACCAACAGATGCTCCACCAAAATGTATCATCTGCTCCAAAGATCCTCGAAATCACACACATCAAGTTTAAGCAGTAAGATTCAAAGTAAAGCATGAGACTTCAGAAATACGCCTTCATAGACTGTAGAGGGGAAGAGATTACAGAGGTGAGATACAGTACATTTACTCAGTTACGTTTACTTGAGTCACTTTTTGAAGAAACTGAGTACAGACTTTTTCTCCTACATGGGTAATATTTTTGTTGCAGTAACAGTACTGTTACTTGAGTAAAAGTTTTGGTGAATCTTCCCACTCTGACAAAAGCTTTATGTGGACAATATTAAATTATTTGAACATTTGTGTTTCTTGCACTGCTCCTTCAGATATCATTTCTTCTTTTTATCTTTTATTTTTATTTTTGTGTCTATCCCTTGAAAATACCAGATGTTATTATTATCATAAAATAATTTTAATCATGATTTAATGATTAATTATTTTAATTATTTAATGTTTGTCCTTCACATTACCTTAACTTAAAAAAAAATGATAGCTCAGATGTTACCATAGTCTGTATAGATAAGTGGAGTAGGTGAGAGTGATGTCTCCCGTAGCGCCGGCTCCAGTCAAATGGGGTGAATTTGGAGCCTCATTTGACTGGAGCCAATTCAGATCGAGGCTGTTGGCGTAACGCCCACTCCCACTCCCGCCCGCACCGTTGGTTAAGTAGAGAGCGAGCGCTTAGCAACGCTGTCAATCAAACCTGTTGCTAATGGTAGCGGGAGCAACCTCAGGGAAAAAAGGCGCCTAATTTTCATATCTTGATTTACAGACACAATAGCGAAATAAAAACACCAGGTTCATGTAGAGAGCGGTTAATACAAACATTTTAAGTCCAAAATAACGAGGCTCACTGCAGCAGTTACAGAGAGAGGGGTGATCATTTTTCACTGTAAAGAGAATTGGAGCCAGAGTTGATGGAGTTGGAAGCGCGCCCATGAGCACTTCTTATTTGGAAGGCGCCGGCGAGCACATTAGCTATGTCCATTTATATATACAGTCTACGACCCCAACTGTTACTCTTTCAGTTACTGAGCAGTATTTTACTTGAGTCATTTCTTGCACTGGTACTTACTTTGTACTTCTACTTGAGTAATATTATTCTAAAGTAACATTACTCTCACTAGAGTTACATTTTTGGCTACTCTACCTGCCTGTGAAAGATTACAACATGACAGTTGAGGCTCCGGACAGCTGTATACAGTACCAGATAAGATACAGGAGAAAGGGCTGAGCAATATTGACAAGAATGAGTATCTTACACTCATCGTTTTGATTCTCCCAGATACAGTAACAACACTCAGATCATACTTTCGCAATCTACCTGAATCATGCTAAAATGAGCCTGTAATTAATCAGTTGCAGTTCAGTAGTATTGCACAAAAGGTGAACGAGATATAAAAACACTGGTCCCGATACTAGGCACAAACATAGTGAAACAAATTTATGCTACTGACACAATAACCCAAGAGCAGATTTTAACCACAAAAACTCTTCTAAATGTACAATAATGTTTGCCTTAATTGCATTCCTCTCTTTGATAAATGAAAGTACTGTATTAAAATAATTATGGTAAATGCTAATTTCACAGCCATGTTTTATGCATTTGTTCATCCCCAACTCTCGATTCCTCACTAAAATGTCCTATTACCAACACCACAGAGCATTTGAATCTGATTACATTTAAAGTCTATCAAATTGCCGTATCATTGCCTATCACTAAACTTGTGCTCCCAGTGCATTGGCCACGTCCGCCCCCTCACTCGCAGAGCCCTGACAGTCTAGTGGCAGGCCGCAATATATCTGTCACATGTGAAAGAGATCCCCGGGCTTTTACCGCGAGTGAAGGAGGTAAACTACAATCAGAGTCTGGGTGGAAGTGTATTTAAGGGAGTGACCACCAGAGGTCTGCAGTCCTGTTCGCTGTGAAGAGGAGCGTGGAGGAGGAGGAGGAGGAGGAGGAGGAGGAGAAGGCATTCTGTTTTTATCTACGGACAAGAAGTATTTCAAGTACACTCACTATGTTTTGGGAGAGATAAAATGCAATGTAGTTTCAACATAACACAAGTTTCCACATCATAAGAAAAATGGTGTAATCTGCTAGTTAAAACCCATATATATATTAAAAGTGTCAAAGTAAAGAATAAATGTTATCTCCATAGGTTGAGTTCACATTATTACATGCTAGGATTCCTATAGTTTCATATTTAATTTGAGGTGAATTCTGAGGTAGAATGAATGTGTCTTTTTTGAGTCCACATATTTTGACCTGGTGTAGACACATCTTTGTAATTAAGTACTTCCACATGAAACTAGAACTGGGGTCAAGTTCAGTATCTTGAACTTGAGTGAACTAAAGTGAACTATTTTTGCACAATAGCTTCCAAATGCAGTAGTATAACTCATCAAGCCTGATTGTTGTCAGCTTAAAGCCAAACACAGGCCTGTCACGAGAACAAATTTTTAACTGTGATATATCGCTGAAGTAAATATAGACGATAAATGATAATATTGAAACTCATTTATGCCACTGACACAATAACCCAGGAGAAGATTTAAAAACAAAAACTATTCTAAATTTACAAAATTGTTAAAAATTATGAGTTGGAAAACAGTTTAGTTCTTAGTTTGCATCTGTAATGAGTCATAGAAGTTATTAATTCAACCTTTTACATCTTAAATCTTTGCCCACAGACAAAAAATAACCAAAAATTTCCCAGTAGTGCAAAGAAAAACCCCCAAAGATAAATACTGACCCCAAAAATGCATTGAACGAAACTGAACAAGTCAATATAGTCATTATCGTGACAGGCCAAGCTGTATGATAATTGTGACAAGTTTGTGAACCTAAACCGAACAGATATTTTTATTTTGCACTACGCACAGAGCTGCATCTAGGCTTAGCCCTAGCCCTTCATCTGAAATGATAACATCATTCTGTCATGAAAGCAACATATTCAGTTGTGTGAATCCAAAAAATGACACACAAGGCTGAAAACATAAATGATCACAAATATTTACTTTCTTATAAATCCTTTTTTCCCTCTAAATATTTTTTTTTTATGTCATTATCTGTTATGAAGGACTGTATCTTTATCACAACAGCAAAATGCACTGGCTACTCAATGTGCGATAATACATTTGCAGCCTAAATGAGCTACCAACACGAGTCCATCCATCTAGAGCCTTTGTCAGCCTGATCTTCAGTCTGATCCTCCGCACACAGACAGATGATGGAGAGTGGACACATGGACTGCCCTTGAACTGCTGCAAAAGCAAAAAATATGTGAATATGTGGAATAAGATTAAGTGCACGCTACAATTCGTTTGGGCTGAAAGGAAAATGGCTTTGCTTTGCACAAATATTAATAAGCAGTCAGCAGAGAGTGAGTGAATCTATTTGACCAATTATAATTTGCCTTTGAATAACCCCCTACGCTCAAACAAGCATATATCAAATTAATTGATGAAAATAAATTGCTACTGTGAATGAATTTGAGAGCAAAGACTTAACATTGCATTGTGTCAATCCTGGAACTAACAGGCAACTGACAATGGTGTACACCGCTATAGTGTAACAAAATTTCAGATGTAAGGTCGGGCTAATAAAGTGAAATGAAATATAACAGTATAGCAATAGCAGTATAATGTTCCAGTACGGTAAACTTTGTGTTAGTTCTTAAACTATGGGCTGCTTACGACGTTACTGCATCACATTCCAAGATTTAACAGAATGAAGAATTAATAACTATTCTAAGTTGCTGGTCCACCCTAAGGACAAAACCCCAAGCCAGAAACAAAGTAATGTGGTCTACTCCATTCAGTGTAGTGAAGAGTGTAGTGAGCGTTACATTGGAGAAACTAAACAGCATGAGAGGATGTACCAACACCACCGTGAGAGCTCCTCTGGACCCCAGTCTGCTGTACGTCTCCATCTCAAAGCCACTAAATACTCCTTTGAAGATAGTGAAGTTCAGATCTTAGCCAGAGAAAAGAAATGGTTTGAGAGGGGAGTTAAAGAAGCATTTTTTTGTTAGGAAAGAGAATCCTTCCTTAAATAGAAATGGGGGCCTGAGACATAATCTCTCCCTCATCTAATGCTCCATCCTCAGACCCAGAACAATGAGAACAATAGCAGGGTCGTTAAGGGCTGAATAGGGTAGTTTACACTGAAAACTGGAGACAATAGATGTTTACAGTTCCAGTGTAGTTAGCTCCTCCCTTCAGATAGATAGCAGTGGCCACCAGCAATCTGACCAGAACTAAAGAATTGGCTTGGATGAGCAGCGAAACGTCTTCACTCTTACAACGATTTGTCCAGTTGACAGATTTAAACTTCATCTTCTGCTATGGATCAAACCTGGACAACTGAGGGTTTACACAGACAACTATTCTAAGTAGCTATTCCAATGTAAGACCCGATACTCAATGCTTATTCTTACTTACTTATACTTTACTATATACTTTAATGATAGAATGCCATTTTCAGCACTTAATGGTAGTACTTTCTTTTATATTATCTTATATCTGTGTAATCTCTCAGTGGTCCAGGTAGGTTCCATAGTAGTTCATGGGTATATACTAGTCTATGCGCTCTTGTACTTGTACAGCTCAAGACCATTCTAAGGCTATTCAGGAAAGGTTAATTTGTGTCCCTTGAATGTGATTTTTTTAGTACGGATGCTTTCGATACTAGTTTTAGTATCGATTAGTATCTGATTTTCGATACTTTTGACAACCCCTTTCCCACGACGGTCGTAATACAATAGATCTATTACAGTAATTAAATTCAAAGTTATATTGAATTGTTCAATCATGCCAGACATTCTGTTTGTTGTGCTTTATATTGCACTATTAGACTGTGAATGGGATCCAGCGCCTGTGAAGCTCTGTGTGGATCAAACATTATACATTATTCACCTGCTTTGCCTCCTGCTCTTTCTCCCTCCTCATTTGTAATCGCTCTGTTTTTCTTTTGTCTTCTGCCACGACTGCGACCACACGCGGGCCACGCATTCTTCCATCGTAACCCCCGCGATGACATTAGGCTGGTGGGAACTACAAATGTACAATATCAATCACAGTGGGTACATACATTATTCAGTAAGAGAGAGTTCAAATATTTGTCGAGTAGGGATGGACAGAGCTGCAGGCTCAGGGAGAGTGTGGGAGAGAGAAGAAGAGCCCACAGATGAGCAATAAACAGAGCTATTATCCAATCGCTGTGTGACACTGTGTGTGTAGCCAGCTCTAAAACAGGGCTAAACTGGGTCTAAAACAGGACTGAACTGGGTCTAAAACAGGACTGAACCGGGTCTAAAATAGGACTGAACCGGGTCTAAAACAGGACTAAACCAGGTCTAAAATAGGACTGAACTGGGTCTAAAATAGGACTGAACCAGGTCTAAAACAGGACTGAACCGGGTCTAAAATAGGACTGAATCGGGTCTAAAACAGCACTAAACCGTGTATAAAACAGGACTGAACCAGGTCTAAAATACGACTGAACCGGGTCTAAAACAGCACTAAACCGTGTATAAAACAGGACTGAACTGGGTCTAAAACAGGACTAAATTAGGACTACACCAGGACTAAACCTAGCCTGGCCAGCCAAGACCAGATGCTTTATCTGGTATTTATCCAGTACAAAGAAGTTATATAGTCTGAGAAACAGGTGGATGATATGCCAGCAGATTCACATCATTACTTTGATGTCTCAGTTTTTTGTGCTGCAATGCTCAGTCCTAGTGACTGAAAAGAGATTAACCAATCAGAAAAACTTCTGGTCTGTTTGTGTCAAAATAAGCTTGGTGGAGTAAAAAAAAAAAAGCAAGGAAAACAAAAGCCACTGAACTGACTTACATTGCAGTATTTGTACTTCCATAGTTTGGTTAGGCAGCACTTTAGTATTTGGTTTGCACCTGTTATAAGTCATAAAGTTATAAATTCTATCTTTTAATTGCATTCATCTCTTTGATAAATTAAACTGTATTAAAATAATTATAATAAATGCTAATTTCACAGCCATGATTTATGTATTTGTTCATCCTCCAACTCTCTATTGCTTACCAAAATGTCCTTTTAACAACACCAGAGAGCAGATAGTGCCCATTTTGGGAAACAGAGCAATAGGTTGTGTTCATGTTCTACAATTTGATGGTGTCATAATCTTAGATGGGGGGCAAGGGCCTATGTAACTGTATGGGACCATTTATTAACCATAAAGCAGGTCAAAAAATCTGCAATCTGACAATTAAAAGTCAAATTCCACCACAGAATTGTGACTCATTCAGCTCAATTTTAAACTATAGGGATCCTTGAATGTTGTGATGTCACATGAACCTATATACAATAATTATACTAATGCTGAATACACCACCAGAAATGCACATGTTACTGCTGTTCAATTTAAGGCTCATTCTAATTCAAAACAACTCATAAGTGTCTATTTTCAAGCACTGTTTACATCTTGTGCTCGCTGCTATTTATACCCGCCGAGTGGCACTTCTCCCTGCCGAATTTACAGTCCACTCATTTCATAATGGGCCCTACACCACACCTCATATACTCACACGCACACACGTATACGCACAAGTTGAGTTTCCATGCTTCTTGGGGACCTTACATTGACTTACATTCATTTCCTAATATCGTTAACTATAGTTACAACGTGGCTAACCTTAACCTAACTTTAATTTATTTTACCCCATATCTTGTAGTTGACCTAATAAAGGATTTGCATCATGGGGACCTGATTTCTGTCCCCCTATGAGTGTACATTATACAGCTTTTAGTTCCCACTATGTCATAAATACCTGCCCACATGCCAGAGCAGACCAAGAGGTAGTAAAAGAAGCACTTTGGTCTGATTTATGTGGGCCATAATGATGGAAGTTGTTCTACAGTGGAGTAGTAAGTTATTAGCAGACTTTTTAGCTTTAACGCCAGCAGCAGGCTTCAAATCACATACATCAGCTCTCAATTTTAAAACCTTTTCACCAAGTGCCAGCTGAAAATGTTTTAGGCTCTCCCTGTACTATCATTAATGGACTAGAAGGAGCGTTAATAAATCAAAATAAATTAATCTAACCCGTGGCTAAACCAGGAAGGAATCTAGACTATGTTCAAGTACCAGCGTGATCATGTAGATTTGTACTGGTTTAGTCATGGTTTGGTCCAGGGTTAGTTTGGGGTTCAGTCCCAAACAAAGTTGAGTCCCAGTTTAAAAGGTGTACAGTGTGTTAGGACTGAAAGATTAATCAAAATTGAAATCATAATGAAATTGAATGGACATAATTAGCAAACTGCAAAGCCTGCAATTTCTGATGGATCATAATTTCCTCCAAAAAATGAAATATTCTGTCTTATTCTTCATAATAACTGCTGTCCTTGTAGTTTAGATCCGTGCAAACATGTTCTGAAATGTGATTTTGCATTAGTTTATCAGTTCATTATTCAATCTTTTTGTCAATTCTTCTGGGTGAACTTTGAACAGAATCTTATTATTTAAAAAAAACAAAACACACAAATATAATCGCATTTGAATATTTTTGAAAAATCTTTCAGCCCTAGTGTATGTGTGAATGCAAACTACAGTTGAATTTACTTCCCTAAAAAACTGTGGTATAACAAAAATTTGAATAATCCAAAAAACATTTATAAACTAATTAACTTGAACTATTTTGGTATGTGCACTACAGTCTGAGAACCAACTCCACTTTTAAATATGCCACAATAATTTTCATATATTTTCCATGCAATCAAAAACTCAGAATGCATTTGTGCTGCTGTGTTTTTAATATATGCACATACTGAAAACGCTGGTTAATTGCCAGTGGTAAAGGTCAGGTCTGAAGTGTCTGACAATTGACTGTGGAATACGGGGTCTACAGGGTTAACCCTCGCAGACCGTTGCCGTAGCGAGAGAGGCGAGAGCTTGATATTAGTCTCCTTGGTACCTCCGCTTAATTAAAAAAACTGGCAGCTACCACACGAGTATTGCACTTCAATCACTTCTGAGAGTGAAACGTGGTGATAGGCAAAACCCTGCTAAACGTGTGTGTACCTTTCAATGGGCAAAAGTCAAGTCATGGCATTTTAGGATGTTTATGTGGACAAAATGTTACGTACTTTTTTTACTTGTATCAAATGCAGTTCAAAATCCAGTGTGCGCACTTGAAATCGTGAAACCAGCTGTGGAGAATTGAGGTACAGAGATGCCTTCCAAACACAGGCTAATAACCGATGACCATCTGCTAAACTGGAGTCGGCGCTACTCATTCTGCTTTGGGCAAAAGAGAAGAATAGTTCTCAAATCTCAAATAAAATATTGTAGTAAATATATCACCAAACAGATTAATGTAACAACCTATGCAGAATGTGTACATAGAACTGTCACGATAAAGAAAATCTGAACTGCAATATATTGTTGAAGTATATATAGACGATTAACGATAATATTGAAATCAAACCATAAAGCAGAATTATCCTCACAAAACAGACATGGGCAAACTATGGCCTGGGGGCTCCACATGGCCCTTTTAGTTTATGAATCCGGCCTGCAGAATGAGACCAAATTATATTAAAATAGGTAAGGGTACACCTTGTTCAAAGTTTTTCTGTGGTGTTTATTTAACTGAAATTTTATAAATTAATTTTTAATTTAATTAATGCATTTGGATAACACTGTACAATGAGACTTGCATATTCATGCTTTGCTACATGTTACAAATCTGTAATCTAATATATATATATCCTGGCCCGGCCCCCGACCCATTGTGCCCCGTGTGTCAAAAAGTTTGCCCACCCCTGCCCTAAAATGTATTCTTAATGTACAATATTGTTAAAAATAGTAACTGCAATAAGAAGTAGGTAAAAGGGAGAAGGTAAAAATTCAACCTTCCACAGCTCAAATCTTATCATATTGCAAAAACATTTACAAATATTTCTCACTAGCACAAAGAAAACATAGCCACAATAAATTGACCCCCAAAAATAATTTTTCCATCTGTCATGTACTGAAAGCTAAGTCGGTATAGCATATGACAGGCCTATGTGTACATGAAGTTATGTTTTCCTGATTGATTTTCTTGAAGTATATTGATTTAGCTATTTCTGTAGTACAAATAGGTAAATCAGTACACTTCTCCAGCACTGCACCAAAAGCTGACAAGTTAACAAGATCACAATTTCGATTTTATCAGAAATTATGTGTACTTACTATTATTACAATGCCTGTAACTCAATAAGGTAACTTAAATGTTGTCTTAGAGTTCACACTTCACTGTGATTGGTTATATTTGCCATCACTCATGGAATGACGAAGGTTTATCAACAGAAAGCATGGGTGGTGAAAAGTTGAGCAAACAGAAAAGCATCCCAATAGCATATCATCACAAGAATCACTTAACCATAGTCCTGTCACGATATCACATTTAAAAGTGTGATATATTAAGTAATTATAGACGATAAACGAGAACATTGAAACTAATTGACCCTCAAAAATATTGTTCCCGTCGATAATTATTGTGACAGTCTTATATAACCAATTGATTTTTTATTGTCGTAGCGACCAGCTCTAATTAAGATACAAGAGAATGCATACAACCAGATATACAAAGTCAGCATATATCAATAGGTCAAGGACGTAAAGACACGCCCAAAACATATCGCTCCTGACGACATCTGTCCCTCTCCTGAACCTGGCACCAGACCAGTGACAAACAGCTCATTGCAGATTACCACAGGGATTACTCTCTGTCAACGGCTCTCACAGCAGTAAATCAAAGACACCGCACAACTAAGAAGCTTTGGGAGCATCAATACGGCGCTCCTATGTGCTTCCACTAAATCCCACTGAGGCCTATAGACAACCACTACAGAGAGAACCGCATTCACTCACACACAGAGAACCGGACTTCTAGGATTACACATTATAGTTTAAAATGAATTGTTAGGAAGTGTCTTTTAAATAGGGCATCAGATTACGTAAGAGCAGAAATAAAACAAATGTCTTCCTGTGATCTGTTCAAGGCTGATGGGGCTGGGTCTGTTTGAAGTTGTGGTGTAAATGTAAGGTTTGTTCAAATGAAATTGTGAATATTACTGTGGATTTTACTGAGAACTGAGTCAACTCTGTCTATACAACGCTTAATATTTAGATTTGAATAACAATGCATCAATAAAGGCTCTACTTTCCAGCTCTCTACTGATCTACAGTTGGCGCAAAGAGAACAAACAGTGACTAAACCCAGCATTGCCTATTAGAGCTTTAATGTGTATATAATCAAATTCTATATATAGTATAGCATTATAGCTTTAAATATACACTGCCTGGACAAAAAAAAAAGTCGCCACCTGCATTTAACTAAGCAAATAGGTCCGAGCCCCCTGCAGTTGGTCAGGTCGAGGTTCAGCAACAGTCTGTGCTCAAAGAATGAGGTCAGCTGACTACCTGAATATACTGAATGACCAAGTTATTCCATCAATGGATTTTCCTCTTCCCTGATGGTACGGGCATATTCAGATGACAAAACCAGGATTCATCGGGCTCAGATTGTGAAAGAGTGATTCAGGGAGCATGAGACATCATTTTCACACATGGATTGTCCACCACAAAGTCCAGACCTTAACCTCATTGAGAAACTTTGGGATGTGCTGGAGAAGGCTTTGCGGAGCGGTCAGACTCGACCATCATCAGTGCAAGATCTTGGTGAAAAATTAATGCAACACTGGATGGAAATAAATCTTGTGACATTGCAGAAGCTTATCGAAAAAATGCTACAGTGAATGTGTGCCGTAATCAAAGCTAAAGGCGGTCCAACCAAATATTAGAGTGTAAAACCTTTTTTTTTTGGTGGTGACTATTTTTTTGGCCAGGCAGTCTATATGTTTAAACAAGTCAAAGCAAAAATGTCATTGTAATGTGGTTTTCCTGGAATGTGTTATTAGTATAAACTTCTGTATAAGTTATCTATCTTTCATTTGGTGAAATGCCCTGTCTCCACCCCTGCAGGCACCAGACAAACACACTGGTTATTGTTCATTTACAAGTCTTGAACTGGTGAAACCCCGTTCTACCTCAGCTCACTACTAAGCATCCACAGCTGCACGCTCCGCTCCAACAGCTACATTAACCTGGTCGTTGTTAAAAGCCCACACAGCTTTCAGCCGTTCCTCATTTCAGGTCTCTGCAGCAAGCGACTGGAATCACCTGCAACAGACTTTAAAACGTAGTTGTTTTTTACCTCTGTAGGCCTGACAAAATCATTACTATCAGCTTATCATTCAATATATTAAAACTGGAGGAATAGTTTTTGGGGTCAGTATTTATCGTGTGTATCGTGTTTTCTTTTATATCATTAATCTGCACATGTTTCACTGTCTCATTTTACGATTCGCTGCTTCATATTATGATGATGTGTGAGTGTATTGTGCTTGTGCTGTTTTATGCTGCCTCTGCCAGGTCGTCATTGCACTTGAGAAGGTGTTTTCAATTGACATATCTGTTAAATATTGCATAAATAAATAAAATAAATTCCATTCCGGTATTTTAATGCAAAATACTGTTTCTCCTGCTTGACTCCATTGAGATTTCCAAGCTTTATGCCATTTTGTGAAGCATTTCAGGCAAAACAACATTATCTCCATGGATGATTTCAGACAAAACTAGACAGATTTTTGTATAAACATTGTGTGACATCACTCCGCAGTACACATCCCAGGGCAGTTGCCAGCATTCACATTAGCCTCCTCTCTAACTGCATATGTTCACACGTCCTCCTCGCTCCAAATACCAAAACAAATAGGCAGCTGAATTCTCCTAGTGCTGTCCAGATGGGAGCGACCTCACTGAGCCAAAGAGATACAGTTCAAAGCCTAGACTTCACAGCTCCTCATCCCAGTCAGAGAACCACGATGAACCACGGACCCCCGCCCATGGACCCCCCTCCTACATCAGGCACAAGAGAGAAAGAGGGAGTGGTGAGTCAGCAGGAACAGCATCAAGGGGCAAGTAAACACCGCCACACAGATTTACACACACACACACACACACACACAGAGGAGGAGAGTGTACGAGGTTTGGGATATGAGAATGTCAAAGTTATTAACATAGGACAGACAGGCTTTATCATAGCCGTGACAGTGCTGCTATGAGAGGTGGCTGTCTGAAGTCGGCAGGATTAAGAGTATTGCTATATAGTATACTATCTTTTGGCAACAATACTGTACTGTACTGCATATGTGACTTTTTACTCCCTATGACAACCACCTGTCACTGTCACACACACAAAAAAAATAAAGGTGATGTGTGACAGGAACACAGCAAAGGTAGAAGACAGTTTGAGTTGGATTGCTTGATGTCTGAATTATGTTTTAAAATACATAATTGTAAAATTATACTAAAAGTGCTGAAAAATGATATTTTTTCAACAAGATAAAGATAAATACAACAATAATCACATGTTGCCAAGTAGTAAGATTGGTCGACTAACACTGTTCATTCAAAACTTGCCTGAAACATAAAAGAGTACTATGTAACTTTTCAGGTGGAAGGCCCACCACCTGCTTGTCACCATGGAGATGTTACTGCGTTGCTGGAATGTTGAAACCGATTGTCATATATAACTATCTCCAAAGAGAGAAGCAGCAGGCTTACTGGTTAGATCTGTGGAGAGGTGACCCCCGTTTACTGTAAGAATGTGGGTTTTTAAGGTTTTGGGGTTTTTTTTTTGCTAGCAATAAAAACACCTGTATTTGAAACAAACTGTGGAACATTCCAGGCAAAACAGGGGGAAGTCTGGGAGTCTCTGCTTAGACTGCTGCCCCCCCCGTGACCCGGCTCCGGATAAGCGGAAGAAAATAGACGGAATGGATGGAGTTACATAGTGCACTTTTGGACAAATATAAAGTCATTATTCATCTCTCAGCTGCTAATAACAAGCCCAAGTCATTATTACTGCCATCAATATATTCATTTGATTTGTTCTGTGAAATTCCTCTCATTTTTCATCTTGAATGTGTCAGTCTCCCTCCTAAGGTTTAGCAGCTTCTTGCGATGCACAGCAGGTTAAATTGAAAATTGATTTGCCTCTAAGTGTGAAAAAATGTGCTGGTGTCTTTGTGAGGCTGATGGGAAGCTGCCGGTTCGTACTCTGCTATTACAAATAACCCCGAGTTCTGCCGGAAGACGAAAAAGAACAGAGAGGCCATCTTGTAAAACACAGTCAACAAAAACATGCACTTACCTAAATGCACTGCGTGTTTGAGCCAGAGGACATAGTGAAGACTATTGTTAAAGCAGAGAGCGACCTTTGATCAGCGCGAGTACATACAAAAACAATGCTATTTGTTATGGGCAGTGGTGGATGAAGCACTCAGTCTTGTTACATAAGTAAAAGTACAGATGCAAAGGTAAAAAGTTACTGAACTAAAAGTATGACATGAAGAAATCTACTGAAGTACCTGTACCCTTTTGAAAATGTACATTAAGTGTAAAAAGTAAAGTGTAATTTGTGCAAGTGTTAAATGTAGCAATATTGACTAAAAATAGTATTAGTAATAGCAGTAAAAGTAGTAATACCAATCAATTTTTTAGGAATTTTGTGACTTATTTTTGTTTGCTCAAAGCCAAAGCTTGAACTTGAAAACCATGGTAAAAATAACTTCTCAAATCATACGAAAAGTACTTTTTTCTTTTCAGTCCAGTTCAAATATATAGTGGAGTAGAAAGTACAGACACATGCTCTCAAATGTAGTGAAGTAAACTACACTGCACTATTTGTACTTTATTCCACCTCTGGCTATAAGATTTATTCCAAATAAGTTGGAAATGGGAAAATAAGAAAACTGATCAGCAGAAAGTGGCAAATGTTATGTTATGTTTGTTTTTTTCATTTCCAGGATTTTGAAATTCTTGTAGACATGATATGAGAAAAGAATGAGGAAGCTACTGGACAGATCGGACAGAACATGATAAAAATACTACACTGGCTATTAGACAAAGGTAACTGATAGATAAACTTGGTAGATAGATAAGCTTGGTTATTGTGACCAAAGTTTAATGAGTCAAAACATACCAAAAACAGTGTAAACAAAAAATATTTCTTTCAGAGGAGGAAAACTCTTACACGGCCCATGGGTCAAATTTTGCAATAGTGTTAATGATGGGAAGAGACTGCACGACTTTCACAGCTTTTATTAGTGATACAGCCACTAAAACCAATTTTAACCAAAAAACATTATATTTATAGGAAAATATTACTCATTTTCCAAGCTTTTACTTCTAAGAACACCTACCTAACTGCTTAGCTTTGTAAATCCCCAAAATACAACATGACACCTTGACAGTACTAAATCCTTTTAAAACAGAGCCATCACACTTCAATCCAATCCAATCCCACAGTGTTACTTACACAAGGTACAGTCCTACTTAAGCAAACCCTTTCACCTGCTCTTATGGCGAGTTATAACAGCATCACAGCTATTGTCCTCCAGTGTGAGCAGCCAGCCCACACAGTAGCTCTAAAGACTTTGACGGCATTACCACAACCTCGGCAGCCAGGCGTATTGTTGTTCCAAAGGTATTTTCCTGGCCTGATTCATCCGAGTGGTATTTTTGAACAATGTGCGCATTTGGCAGCTGAGGGAGGCACAAGCAGGTGGGAGGCAAATTTACACGCAGCGAAAACATAACCGTGATGTGTGGCGCCATTGCACTTTTAAAGGGGACATATTGCACAAGATCAACTTCGATGTACAGGGTTATAACGGTGTTCCCTTCACTCAGAGTTGTATTTCGATTGATTCATGCATGTTGGAGTAATCCTGTATTGTCATGCATTTGAGGCTTGAGTGCTCAAAAGATGTCTGTTTTCACCTACCCCCTATCCCCGCCCACTAACTTGAGTTTATTCCAAAAATTCTGGCTCTGGGTAGGTCATCATTTGTAAGTTTCAAAATGTCATGCAGCAATTTTTAGACAATATAAAATGATCATGCTTGCTATGGTTGTGACGGTTTGGCAGTGGTTTCCGGTTTTTAGTTTGATGGGGTGTCAGCCAAGTCTCTCTATTGGCATTAAATGTTGGCATATGTTATGGATTTTGGTTGTAGGGTATGATTTGTAGTCAAAGTCGGTCTGTTTAGTATCTGTTTTGTTTGTGCCCCAAACCCAAATGCGGATATATAATGCCAGGTGAGGATGGGACAGTAAAGAATAATATTGTTTATCGTGATAAAAAGGGTCGACAATAATCGTTCGTGGGACATTTTATATAATCGTGATAGTCGCCAGTAGAGTGGTAAAAGAAGGCGATGCAGACAAGTTTTTCTTTGGTGGAATGATAGACTTGAAAGAGGGGTTTAAGTCTTTGGACAGAGGAGAGAACAGAGTTAGTGACAACGACTCCTCCTTTTACAGCGCTCTGTCGCACACACACTCCTCACCTATCCACAAACCAGGGGGCACCGACATGACATCACCATCAAACCAGCTCAATCTAAACTTTGGGGGGTTACAGTTCTTATTTTTTGGTTATATGATAAGATTTAAGTTATACATGGTTGAACTAATTAACTTCTTGGACTCATTACAGATGCAAACTAATCACTAGTGTTTAATTCTGCCATTTATTTATTGCAGCTCATGTTTTTTTAACAATATTGTTGATTTAAAATAGTTTAGTGGTTTAAATCAGCTCTTGGGTTATTGTTATATTTATATTGAATGACAAGTCAATATAGGAATTATCAGGACAGGCCTAACAGTATGACCGTATAATGTAGTGAGGGGAGCTGTTATGGGCTAGACAGTGATTGTGGGCCAGACTGATGAACAACTGTAATTTTCCATTGGCATTGGTTGTTAGTGCAACCCACACTAACAACCAATGCCACTATGAAGAGGTGGGGCTTATCAATTCAGCGTTTTTCAAGAGGAAGTCAATGGTCCCATTTCGATTACTAAGCCATTTAAGATTAATTTAAAATAATAATGATAGTGATCTATGTATGTTATAGTTTATAAGTACTAAAAAAAGAAGCATAATATGTCTCCTTTAGCAGAGATTTTGTCAACAGTAGCTAAAACTGTTTGGCAATAATTAAAATCAAATAATTGAAATATAATCAAACAGCGCTGCTAATTAATGAAGTATATAGACGCACGGAAATAAACAAATGAGCCGCAAAGCAATCTGTGAAGCGATCAGCGTTTGTTGTCAGCATGTGGGACTGGTGGGTCTTTCATTACTGGCCTCACAATACTGAAAACCTGCTCCTATAAGCTTGTTAAATCTAGCTGCAATCGTGTGTGTGTGTGTGTGTGTGTGTGTGTAAAAGACATGAGGAGACTCCCAATGCGGTTTGCAAGGCCCAAGCAGTGTCCCGGAGTTTAATGCGGCATGCAGTGATTTATAATGCTGGTTACCTTCTTTTGCCTGTGGTGTGGTTATGATTCAAATTCTTAAATGGATACACCTTCTGAATCAAGGTAGTTTTGGGAATTTGTTTAAAGATGAAAACTCGTGAAAAAAATGTATTTACAATTTCAAGTCGATCAACATCAACATATCAAACAGTGCATCTCTATATTTACTTGATCTCAGCATCTACAGGCATGTTTATGCCCACTTCGTCTGAATATTGTTATCAAGATAATCCAAAAGAATATCGAGATACTCATTTTGTCAGTATCACCCACCCCCTACACTCACAGAGTCTGAATGAAGATAGCCCGAACAGCTTCTAAAAGATCAGACCTGGTGCTTGTGATTCTGCAAGGAATACAAGTGAAGTCAAAGTCAAACCACACAAAAACGAGTCAAAAAACACACATTCTTGGAGTAAGTAAACAAAATGGGAATGGCGGCACTTTGCATGAAGATTAAGACATTAATTATTGCTAAAATGTAAACAGGAAAATAGAAAAATATAAGCTGGATGTGATAATTATGTTATGAAGTAGCTGCAGAAATGTAGAGTAACATAAATCATTTACATCATTATACCAAATTCCTCACATTGCGAATAGCACAAAAGCACATATTCAGCCGGCGTTTATGCCTTGCTTGTGCAGTCGGGTATGAAGGTGTTGATACAAGAAGGATTTTTTTTATTATTGTCACAGGCTATACATCACTTATTTCCTTCATCTTATGTAGTAGAAACCAAATCTCATTGTATACGTTGTGCTCTTCTCTAACGCAGGCTTCAGATCTGTGATAAGATGCTGTTCCTGATGCCTCCAGGTTCACAGGCTCTCAGCGAGGCATTAGAGACAACACAGCAGGGGCAATACACAGCTCACGCTTACACACAAGCCACAGACCCAAAATGGATGCTTCAATGTCATAATTCTTTATCAGTGAAAAAAGATTAAGCTCTTCAAAATCTGTGTGGAGATGAGATAAAAATCACACCTGTTTTTCAAAGAAGTGTTCTCTGAATGTGAAGCATCATTTTTAGCTTTTCCAAATGAGAAGGTTGTTTTTGATGCTGTTGTTAATCAAGTGGGTTGGCTTGTTTGCCGAGTGGCTAGCACTCTCGCTTCACAGCAAGAGGCTTCTGGCTTCAGTTCCCGAGCCGCTGGGGCCTTTCTGTGCAGAGTTAGCATGTTTCGACTAAACTAAAAGAAAAAAACGCTAATTCACTGGCTCTTCTCTCACCTCTTCACAGATCGCTAAAGCCAGTCTGAGCGGCTTTGGCCACTGTGCTCTGCTCGCGCTCTGGTGCACAGAGCTAAATATACCACAGAGCTCATAAGTTTGACTTTTTCATCTATTTGTGAATGAGACACAGTATTTACCTTTAAATGGAAGCATCAAACCTGCACATCTGCCACACTGTGCTTAGTTACTCAAACTGGGCCGCCAATGTGCAAGATGAAAAATGAAATAAAACGAGACAGCAAAAGAAGTCAAAGATCAACTACTGAAATTGAAAGTAAGAGGTCTCACTCTGCACGTAATACATGAAACTGTAAAGATCCTCAAAAGCACAGACATCTCACTACTAATTCTGATTTATTATTATTTTTCAATAGTACTGTGATTTGTAGTGCATTATTTAATGCAATTTTCAATACTTCAAAATTGTGTTCTTTACTTGAAACAGCTAAGGCAACCCCAGTGAATGTTAATATTCAGATTGCTGCTAAACCAGAGTCACAGTAGTTGGATATTAATAAGAAGGCACTTAGTGGTACATGACACCTGCATGACTAATTATACAAGCACATCAGAGCACAGGCTGGAGTCAGGTGGTGTGTGGGCTTAAGGCATAAAAGGCCAAAACCACCACATACAAAAGCCATTTTCAGAATAAAAAAGTCCCATTTTAATCAAACCATTTTTGCTCAGAGTGCTACATTATGCAACAAGACAAGTGCAGAGCAGTAATGAAAAAGGCATACTTATACAATATTGATGTAATTTAGATTGTACTATGTCTTGATGAGGAGCCACAAGCATAAATTGCTCCCAAAGGACAGTGAAAAGGAGCATTACAGATTTGAGTGCTGCTCGATTTCTGCATTACAAGTGAAGTTATTTATGACATAATCCCACTCTTCTACCAGTCATTAGCTGCAATCAGTCCTCCACCCCCTCTTTCAGATCCATTTCAGATAACATAAGCAGACAGGCAGAGATAACCTTTAAATACTATATTCATAAACATATGCTTGACTCAACCCACTTTAGGAACTCAACATTTCTCATTATACACAAAACACACACCAAATTGCTATTTAAATTACCCAGATCATGTCAAATCCTGCTCAAGATGGGCTTTAGTTACAAAGCAGGATTATAAAGAAGATAAAATGGAAAATCACAAATCTGCCAGATGGCTCTGTCTCATCAACGTGCCTTGTGTCTTTAGATTTATGTAGCAAAAACAACAAAGACAGTTCATTTGCTACTGTCTCTTTCTGCTGTGTAATTTCAAGTATAACACCTTGCACTGAAATAATGTTTTAGATATCCGACTAAAAGAGGTCTCAGCTAAAAGAACCTGTATGGAGTTCAGACAGAGGCAGAGCTTATTATGTGCCTTTGGATGAAATGGTCAATGACCCGCTGCGTGTCTATTAAACCACAGCATATTGAAAAAACATAAGAGTTAAAGGCATGGTGCCTGTTTTTTACTGTCTTAAAAACATGAAAAACAAAGTTATTCCTCACTTTCTTAACACATCCCTAGTATCGTGAGCACTTTTAAAACTTTTGAAGCTTTTTTTTTTTTACTTTCAGAGACCAAAGCAGAGCTTTGTTGTTACATTACCTGCCCCAGGTCACCCTGTTGCATCCTTGGACCACAATCATTGACCACTACAGACCATACAAGCTGCAGTTTTGGTAATGTTTTGAGCCAGATGGCTAATGATGCAATACGGTCCTTCACAAACTCGCTCAGATCTTTTTTATCTTCTTCAAACACATAAACTTAAAGAGCTTGCAGCCTCATATTCCACACACAAACAAGCGCTATAATGAGGACATAATCAGAGCTTTTCACTTTACCTGGCGGTCAGTGGTCATGATGATTAGTTTGACCACCCTGGTTGTAGACAATCCTTGTTCAAAATGACAGTAAGGGTTGTATTGGAGACACTTAAAGTCTCAAGCCCAAACAGGCATATGGCCACCTCTAAACAACTTTGTGACTTTGCTCTTTAAGAGCAACAGCCGTAACTGATTCGATTAGCATCTGACCTTTCCTCATTCAACAGCCACAGTGCAATCAAACATTGAGAGGCACAACACCTCCACCCCACACCACTGCATCACCATGTCGTTCAAATCCCGTCCAGGTCGCTAGGGCCAACACAGTCTGACTCTGGTTAACCTGTGGAACATCCAGGACCAACACATTTCTAAGCTCCAATGTGACCACAATAAATATATAACTAATTTTCAGTTTATCATTTATGTGCAAATGATGATTCTATGAAATTCATTCGTCTATTTTTTTATTCTGTTACCTAAATCAAAACATAGTATGTATGATAAACAAGGTTATCCTAATCCAGCCTTGTTTTTCAGCTCACATTGGCCTCTGTATACAATAAGTCACAGGATTGCCCTTTCCCTGTTTCCCTCCATTGTTATCATGTGCATGGACATTTTGAGACGTATGCCAAATGTCAGCACCAGCACCAATGAAAGGGCACAAGAAAAACACAACTCTGCAATGACAAGTTCATGAGGCTCCTTCAAAGCCTTCATTAAGCGGTTTTCCCTTTTATCTTAAGTTGGGGGGATTATGGAGAGAAGTGGCCCATAGGTTTGTTTGCAATCACAACAAATGCAGTCT
The DNA here is from genome assembly GCA_019594935.1 of Periophthalmus modestus. Classification (NCBI taxonomy): domain Eukaryota; kingdom Metazoa; phylum Chordata; class Actinopteri; order Gobiiformes; family Gobiidae; genus Periophthalmus; species Periophthalmus modestus. The sequence goes on along the minus strand of JAIEZT010001390.1, from coordinate 22,034,816 downwards.
TTAATGTCAAACGGACCATAACTATGCGTCATAGTTTCGCTGCTCTGCCAATATCTGTGCACAGGCATTTATGAGTAACTTAACATCAAGTCTCTGAACGCCTCGAAACGTCCTAGACACTTGTCATCTTTATAGTAAACTCATCACCAACTCCCAAAGTCAAAACAATGAGTCACAGCAAATTAAAATTACAAAGACCTAATAAGAGAATGTAAAACATATTGTGCTGACTTAGCTGTGGTCACATTGCTGCAGAGAACACATAGTTTGAATTCTGAATGCTTGTGTTAAGAGGAACCACAAGGTACTCACGCTGCAGTGTTTTGAAGGTATGTCACTATTGTATTTACCAATACCTAATTCATGTCTTAAGGGATGTGTTTGTGATTCCACATTCTTAATTGTTTTGTGTAAAGATCAGCCTAAGGGTAATAGCACAGTAATTGCAGGACATGTGCCAGGAATACAGAAAGTGAAAGTTGCTCTTAGTTGCAATGGGACATTCTGCATAATATGGGGTAAAGTATAGGATTATCATCACTTACAATCTGCATGAATTTTGTTCAAAATGGTGGCATGTTAAAGGTGGGAGTGGACTGTTTTTAGGGTTTGTTTGTTTTGTTTTTTTTATCTATGGAAATGCCCACATCTTGTAGGAAAGTTGTAAAAACTTGTAAAATTCACAAATAATAACAAAATGTGTTTTCTCAGGCATAATACAATAGGCTGTACCTTTTACAATAACATAAACATACAGTCATATTGCGCCTCTACTTCCATTGGAAATAACGATAGCCTGATAACATTATATGAAAAAAATACAGATATCACCAATATATTAGGAATGGGACGATACACAATAATATTGCTATTGCTTAATTGTCTGTGGCGTTTTTAAATAATCACGATCATTGCACACAATTATTATCGCCTTTACGGCACCAGACTGCCTCATGTTTCCGGTTTCAATACAATGTTTAGGTGCTAGGTCTGGTGTTTGATCACAAGGGGGCCCTCTATCATAGTAATGAAACTTATTAGCTTCTGTGCCTATTCTGAATTAGGGATGGTTCTTCAGTTCCTCAGTCACCGGCCATGTCCCAATTAGCCATAGTGCATTTAAGGGCTTACATAACTTCCGGCACAACAAGTGCTGTCCCATTTCATGCACCTGACGAATGCGGCCGAAAATGTACCCTTGCTTTTCCATGGAGATCGATTGTAGCCAAAGCATGCATCCGAGCACACTTTGCTATACTGCTATATACCATCATGCACCGCTCCTATGCAAAAAAAAAAAACAGACAAAAATGGAGTCCACTACGCAATACACATTCATAGTTTACATCACCTATAACAGTGCTACATGAAATTGTTAAAATCTGAATAAAGATATGTATGAGGCGACTCAACCTTAGTGAAGTCCTGTTAATTTGGGTTTACAGTAAATGCTGACGAAACGGTTAGCAGGATTATCCCTTACACTTGTATATTAGTGTAACTATCATAATGTTTAATATTCATCCTTATTCAAGAGTATTCTTTTGTCTTTTGGGAGCGATAAGCACAGACAGAGGTTGAAGTATGCTCCATGTCCCATTTCGACAAGAAGGCAGCTACACGGAGAAGTACCTTTCGCTGGGCAGGGACTTCAAACAGTACTTCGAAGGGTACTTCAAATGGTACTTCAGACGGTACATCGAAGGGTACTTCAAGACGTACTTTGAACGGTACAGTGGGATCGGATCCGGTACGCCACACATTTATATCCTCTACTCAAGAAGGTGAAGTCTGATGTGTGGAATTATTATGGCTTTGAAAAACAAGACCAACAAGGCAATGAGCTACCAATCTGCAGAGCCTGCTGAAATAAAGTTGCGGCTCCAATGAAAAATACGAGAAACTTGCATGCACATTTACAAAACAACTATCCTGCATTGTTTGACAACCTTGAGCCGAAAATATCCATTGTAAGTAACATGCCATGTGAAATAAATTATTGAATGTAGTTTGTGTTAGTTTGGATTTGTATGAATAATGGTACGTGTTTGTGTTGACTTTGCAATCACTAGGTTAGCCCTAAATAGCATGTGTTTTTTAGTAGTCAAGAGTTATGTAATTGGCACATTTATTATTCATTCATTGTTAATTTCACTTGCAGCAGAAGAACAATAAAAGTGATCGTTCAGACACCTGCAAACTGTATGGTAAGTGATGCTTTAGTGACTTTAAAAAAAACAAAACTGTACACCTTGGTTTAATAATTATCGTGAAAATATCGTTAATCGCAATTATTTTGGTCAAAATAATTGTGAGTCTAAATTTTAATGTCGTCCCCTCCCTTAAGTATATTGTCTGTATATTGATATTCTTAGTTAAAACTTCAGTTGTCAGTTGAGCACAATGTAAGCGCTTTAACAAGCTGTGCAAACCGCTTACACTAACAACTTATACACAACAGCACACACACAAGTTGTTGTCACATTTCACCTGTCAACAATAGGAATACTCATCATCCAAACTGACTATGTATAGGTGTCCTGTGGTGTATAAAGACACATGCCTCCAGCAGTGTTCCAGTGTCTCTGGAGCGCTGCTTTGCACTTGCTACAGTCTTCCTCTTGCATGCTTTTGTGGGGGATGACATGGCTGTTGCTTCTTCTTAAAAAAAGGCATGAATGTACTCCCGGAGTCTGCTTTGCTTTGCACTGAGAGGCTGGAATGAAAAAGCTCTATATAACATCATTCCTGCCTTTCTGTTGGACTGCCTGGCAACCTGCCACATGTAGCTCATCAAATTCAACCAGGAAAGCCAAATGAAAAAGAAGAAGAGGATGATAAGCCATAACATCACGAATGCGTAACCTGCATGCATTCATTCATATACAGGAAACTAGCAGAAGCACAGTGGCAGGGAATTATAGACAAGCGAGGAGATTAGGGCTGTAGTCGACTCAAGAAATCCTTGGTTGACTAAAGACATGTCCTGCTGATCATTTAGTCGAATAAAAAGGGGGCATGGCAAAGGCTCCCAAAATCTATATCTGTATAATCTATGTCTCTGACCAAAACTGCACTGAAGTAATTATACAAAAAATACTCGGAATACTACTAGGACTAGGAATCTAGACTAATCTGTGTAAGTATATGAAAGAATGCAGATGAATTCACTTCCAAATCTCTTACTAACTCACTACATACCTTGCTGTTGTCCCATATAAATCCTTTAAATCTATATCAAATTATTTGTTGACACCACTGACTGATGAATCAACTTAATGAATATTATTATATTATTAAGGACGGCTCATTAAAACAGGCTCTTTACAACACATTTGTAAGAGAATAAAAAGAGGTTTGTGTTGACAGCATTTTTGATCAGGAACTAAAACCAAATATGAAAAGTGTGCTTGTTCATAGAATATAGCCAAAACACATCATGTAGATCATAGCATTTCAACAGCAAGAGATGAAATGTTAGCATGAAGCGTACATAGAACATTGTGCACTGCCCACACAAGATAACATGTCCATCTGAACGGGAGATAGACTTTCAATAATCCTCCCATATCAGTGGCTGTGGCAAGAAACTCTAATTTGCTGGGGCTGCTCGCAATGCCATTTCCAACTTTGAGAAGAAATATAAACCCTAACATTAAGGATAACTGTCAAAGAAGAACGTGTTACACTTTGGCTCAACTCTCATGAAGTAGACACCACCTCAAGTAGAGCAAATACAACCAAGATGACAGGTACCATGCATTGGCCAATTCTGTGTTTGCATAGCTCACCAGTTGAATCATTAACTTTTAAGATAGTGTACTGACTTAAAAGCTGTGTTATGTAATAGCAGTTATAGCAATGCAGCTCAAGTTTTCGAGATATTTTGATTAACGCTTCACGATATATAGCAATTTGTGTAGGTGCAATTATCAAATCGCTAAGACAGAAGTGATTAAGGTAATAGAATGTCCACTGTAAACGTAGCTGTTATTGAAAAAGCTGCATGGATGATTTCAGTCATCGGTCAAATGTTAATGCTCTTGGAGTTGTTTATAATGTGCTGTCACTAATCAAACATGCATTGCAAATCAAATCACAATTGCAATACTTGTACGAAGGATTAGCTTTGATGAACCTTTTTAATAGAAGTAAACAAGAATGTCAAGAGCTGCATACTCAAAACTTCAAGATCACAAATATACAAACAGGGAATAAAACTTACTTGATGAAGCATCGTGCCCCCTCAAACGTGTATCCTTCTTCCCATCCCGTGGGTAGATCTGTGGACAAGAGTTGGTGGATGATCAGACAGATGCTGTATGTTGTAAATTAAACTTGATCTCCACAGGCCAGCCCAACAGCTGTCAATGCAGCAGATACTCACTGTATATTAGCATTAAGGAGAAGCTCTGCAGTCACTTTGAATTATACATGTGCAACTTGTTAGGATACATGCAGACATAGACTAGACTAGGACGCTACGATGATTCATGAGGGAATTTGTGTAGTCACCGGAGCCTTTGTCGTAGTTAAAATGACAAATTAACGGTAAATAGTTATGGGATTGCTAATGGACAGTTAGATAACATGAAACAGAATGGGATGGGGCACATGTAAGTAAGCTTTGCATGTGTTTGCAGGACAATACAAATCCTACCCTGTCCTGTGAATGCATATAAACGCAAAAATATACATAGTAGTAATTAAAATCTTGTAATGAACCTAAGGATTAAAACACAATGTCAAAAAGTTTACTACTACCACAACTACTAGTACGAATACTACTATTTTTTGACAATTAAAGCTACATGTTAAGGGTAAGGGTAAAAAAACATTTGCAGATCACAATTACTCTCTGTATTGGTGTGTTAAATTGTACAGAATAAACAAAACTATATTCTGTTTACTTGCACCCTGCACATGTTAGCTGATATTAGCAGATTTAGCTCTTGTACAGTGGATACTGTAGCTAACCCGCCTGAGCTGAGGTGACTGCTGCGTGTGCACAGCATGGAGCGGGTTTTAGCGGACTTTACGTCATGTGCACGGTCAGCACGCAGCGCACTTTGTCAATGACTGGAGTGTGATGTAATGCCACACTGTGCATCAATAAGTCGCACATTGAAATTACTTTGCACGCTTAGGAAAAGTCCGTGTGGCAAGTTCACAGGTTGCTAGCGACGGACGAGGTGGACACGCAGGACAGGGGTGAGTCTGGAGAGCTCCACAGCGGGCACAGGCAGGGTGGCACGGGCAGGATGGCACCAGCGCAGGCAGGGTGGCTCAGGCAGGGTGTCACGGGCACAGGCAGGGAGCACAGGAAGGATGGCACAGGCAGGGTGGCACAGGCAGGGTGACAGGCTCTGCTCAGCCTGGGGACAGTGGCTTGGACGCGCGCAATGACGCACCGTGACATGATCAGCACGGTCCAAACGCGAGACAAACTTAGTGAGAGTTAAAGACAGCTCACCTGGAGTTTTCCTGTGCCCGGTGATCAGCGCCTCGCCGCTCACGGGATGCAGCCAGGTTGTACTCTTGGCTTCTTCGCTGGGAGGACAGAGAAACACAGTGGTTATGTCACGGCGAGTTTGCTGGAAGGAGACACGGACAGTCATAACTTAAACCTTGTCCAGTGAGAGGATATTTACTTGACGAAGAAGACACGTCCATCCCGAGTGACCCCGTAACTCCATGTAGACGGCAGACACGATATCCAGTCGGGCTGTAGCTCCGCCGCCATGTCTGGCACTGGCTGTACTGTGACAGCGGCGCGGCTCTGAGCGCGTACGCGGAAACCCTGGCAACGGCAGAGAGAGGAGCCAGGGGGTAGGGCATCAGGTACAATCAAACCAGCGGACACACTGTGGCATCTGACGGACACGTGAGAGATATTTTCATCACTATTTACAGCATTGTCAACTTAATCATCAAAGTTCCTGTTTGAAAGCTGATGATTTGGACAAGAATAGCTCAAAATATGTTTCACTGCTTCTGTTCTTTTCTTTTCTTTTTTTTTTTCTCCTTTTTTTCCTGTGTTTTGTTACTGGATGCACGTCATTCAGCTGATCTGTGATGAGGGGCAGGGTCACAAACCTGTGAGGGAGCTCCAGGGCAAAAGACGCACAGCTGCCCCTCCTACAGGCACACATCACATCCTACTTTGACTTTACAGGCTACATTTTCTCAATTAAATGATAACATCTTGCCAGAAATGCCCTTTTGTCTGACCACCACAGATACCCTGACTAAAAAAACCTGTGTTATTAAGTGGGATAATATACCCCTTATTCCTTTTTCACCCATTCAGAGTAAAAGACAATTTATGTGCAGATCCTAATCCTCAAACCAGATGAGAAAAAAGGGGGTCCCAGTTGGCAGTGTCGTCCCCTGGGAACCCATTACTTGTTTATTCAGTCCACTACAGCAACAAGGGGATGTGGCATCAAAAGACTCAAAACAACACATATATTGTACTAATGACCACTGTTTCAACTGTACCACTAGGTCCCCCTGGTCTCCACCCTCGGGTCATTGAGAGGAGAAACTGCCTCATCAGCCTTTCACCCCACACAAAGGGAGACATCTAACACCGCTGAGCCTGGGCCGATTGTGAGCATCGTGTTGCATTGTACAGTGGAGACATGGGCAGCGCCATGTTTATGAGGAGGCTGGTGGACAGTGGGACAGTGGGACAACACAGTTACCACATGGTCAGGCAGCTAGAGGGGGAATAGCCAACAACTGTATTATTTTTAGTCTACTTTGGTGAAAGTAGAGAGTATTTGGGGAAACTACTACCCAAGAAATAGTCATTGTAAGAGTAACTGTCTGGATTTAATTTAAAAAGCTGCTCCACAGTGGTTTTCAGTTACATCACATACACAAGACATAAAAAATAACAGATTAATTATTTGATTACTAGTAGGATTAACAAACTATTAGTATAATTTATACATAATGTGCATAACCTGGTATTTCAAAATCATGAAATTTCCAAATCAGGAGTAAAATGAATTCAGTAAAATTATGATGTCCAAAAACTCCTCCAAGGAGTACATTTTCTTTAAAAAGTAAAAGTAAATGTAAAGTTGAGTAATATCAACATCTAATAGGTAATGCATTTGTTGGGATAAAACTGCAGGGAGGAGGGAGGAGTTTGAGAGTGAGTACTGGTCAGATGACACTAACACAGCGGTCTTTGTTTGTTTTTAGACCTACTTTTTGTCTAAAGGCAAGAAAAAATAAAGGTTATTTTCAGACAGGAAACTGCAGCAAACAATTTGAAGATGCACAAATTATTTTCCTTAGGCGTGAAGAAAATAATCTTTTTTTTTTTTTTTTATTTTTTTTTTTTAAGGAACAGTGTGATAAAATGTATTTTGTAGAAAAAAAAAAAAGAAAAAAAAGTGGTTTGCTATTTTTGATTTGAGAACCAGACATCAGAGGTGGGTATAGTAGATCAGATGTGGATATAGAGGTGGGTATAGTAGATCAGAGGTGGGTATAGCAGATCTGAGGCGAGTATAGTAGATCTGGGGTGAGTATAGTAGATCAGAGGGGGGATAGAGGTGGGTATAGTAGATCTGGGGTGAGTATAGTAGATCAGAGGGGGGATAGAGGTGGCTATAGTAGATCTGAGGTGAGTATAGTAGATCAGAGGTGGGTATAGTAGATCTGAGGCGAGTATAGTCGATCAGAGGTGGGTATAGTCGATCAGAGGTGGGTATAGTAGATCTGAGGTGAGTATAGTAGATCAGAGGGGGGATAGAAGTGGGTATAGTAGATCAGAGGTGGGTATAGTAGATAAGAGGTGGGTATAGTAGCAAAGAATTCTATTGAAGGAGCAGTGCAAGAGAGATACTTTCAAAATATGTCATATTATAAAGCATTTGTCATATATACATAGACTCACAAAGTAACCAAAACTTTTACTTATTTAAGTGTTTTGTTGCACTGTAAAGTTTATAAGTCAAATAGAAATAAAAGCATGGTGTCTGAAAACTACCCTGAGAACTACAACCCACCTCTGCTGACCAAGCCCAGTCACACAATAGAAGAACATACAAGTTGTGCATAATTTTCACATATAAAGAAAGTTCAGCGCTGCTACTACTACACAAGCAGAATGTAAAAAGAGTCATTGTAAATTTGGGCAGTGGGCTTTTAGTATAATCAAGACAACTGTATTTACTGCTAATTATTTCCATCAAAAGTTGCTGGCATGTTTTTAAAAATTCTGTCATGTTGCAACAGGGATCTAAAAGGGAAACTCTTGAACAGTATTTAGAGGCTCTCCACAGTACTTAGCTTTCAGACCGTTAATAGGGCCCAGCAGAGTGGAAACGATTGGATTAGAGCCAGAGGGCTACCTGTATGTGCTTGTACACCTGTGGGATCAGAAAAGTGTCTGATCACGGCTTCTCACTTTTCTTTAAGACTACTCTGTTCCCATTAGTATCATTTAACACAGTGTTCGATTGGTCATTCAGAGCAGCATCAGGCCTTACTTACTTTAAGTTATACACTGTTAGCTGCTCTCACTTTGCCTCTGCCCAGGGACTACAGAAGAATATTAACTTGTAGCTAAATGTGGTCTGTGCAGTACATTTATCGTGCGATGTCCCTGCAAATAAGCAAACAAACAAATACATAAATTAAAATAGCAGTAACTATTAAACCAATGAATAAGCAAACAAACAAATACATAAATTAAAATAGCATTAACTAAAATAAACCAATGATAAGCTCTATGCTTTCCTCCATTGTGAGAAATTAATTTTAAATTATTATTTAACAAATTTATTAATTTGCCAACTTTAACTTTTTTTTATTATTGTTATCATTAGATTGCGAAAAAAAACAAAACTGTGAATGAGATTTTTTTTTTTTTTTACTAAATTTGACCCAGATGAAGCTAAAGAGAAGCTGCTTGATAAAGTATATGTATAGACAAAATAGGTTTCTCATCAAAAACAAAAAATAAAATATATTTACTCGTATCTTATGTCATTGTGATCTTAGTATTTCTTATAGGAGTCAGAAAATGTCTTGTCTCATCACATGGCATGTTTTGGAGCCTAGATAAACAATTATTCAATTACTACCTTAGGTCAACAATTAGCGGGAGTTTCAGTAATTTACAATAAGATGCATTTAACTTACAAGGTTTATGAGTTATTACAAGACAGATTTCTGAGAATTCTCTCATAAAACTGCACTATGTAACTTTTCTGTTGAGAGCGTCTGTCATTTGTCTCCATGGAGATGTTGTTGCTTTGCCCGTAATGTTCCTTTCACAATGTGACAATAAATTCATCTTGCTGTAAATCTGACTTCTATGGGGATAGGTAAGTTTAATGCCCTACAAAGGGATGTTCCAGGCAAAGCAATATCATGTCCATGAATGCAAGCAGATGGAAGATGCACCTTCAATAATAAAATGTGTCTTCTTTTTTGTGCAGACTTTCAAGAGCGCAACAATGAGTCTTTCAAGTTCAAATCCTCCAGTGCAAACAGTCACCGAAACTCCAGTCGTCCATCCCCAGCACATGTCTCCCCAGCAGCCGACAGTTTCCAAGGTGAGTAAGACCGAATAAGTCCCCATAACTTATCGGTAGCATCCTAAGCTCTGGTGAGAATTAGTGCAGCCACCAGTAGCAGGACAAGCATTTTGTTTCTTGGCAGGGACAACAAGCCAAACACAGTGTAAGAGCGCTGCATTGTCGACCTGTGCAGATTTATTCAAGCCTTTTATCGTTTGGACCCAATCTCTGGCATTCAATAAATGTCACTCTCCACTTAAGCCCAGGCTGTTAAGTATTACGCTGAAATTCCCACAGCTGGAAATTTGCATTCTCTCCACAGTTTTTTAATGTTTCAAAAAGAGTTTCACAAAAGACACACTGCACACATTACTCAACAGGATTAAAATGAGGAGGGGCATTGTCAAACATAGAAATTTCAAGCTTCAGAGAAATTGAAATCTAAATTGTATAATACAGGTTTTAGGCAAGAGTTTTGAATAGTTTGTTACCAATTAAATGTACCCTATGTTACCTTTCTAGTGGAGGGTCTGTCGTATGCTTGCGTCCGTGGAGATGTTATTACTTTTCTTCTTGTATGTTCCACAGTATGGCATTAAGTGCATCATTATCCAGGGAGACACACAGGTGGCGTCACCTGCCCAATTACATGTTCTGTGGAGCAGCAACCCTGCTAACTATTATAATGCATGTTTTTGAACAGATAAGTTTAATGTCATACTGTGGAACATTCCAGGCAAAGCAACAACGTCTCCATGGAAACAAGGAGATGGCAGACCCCCCACCGTAAAAAGTTACATTGTGAAACTGTAAACAGAACTTAACACATAAGGGTAGACAAGTCTGTAGTTTTATTTGCCAGTAGAAATGCTTTTGGGCATACTTTACATCTCAGCCTTAAACTTATATTACTAAGGGAGGGCATCTAGATTAAAATGGCACTCTCTGCAGACAAAAGCCACAGAAAAATAAGTTACTGTAGAAGAAATTGTCTAAGGGAATGATTGACGTGAATTATAGCCTGGTTATACGTCAGAATCTTTCATGCACTGATGTTAATTCAGAGCTTCTTACTTGATTGCTTTACCCGAAGAGGCCAGGGTTTTCTGGGCTCAGAGACACAGGGCAGACCGGAGGCATCCCTGTGTAATTAATGGTTGCACATTATCAAGCAGCTGTTCCAGAGCTTTGTTCTGCTGCCAGCTCAGCAATAGCCCTGGTGCCTGTCTGCGCGAGGTAACTCACAGAGGAGCCATTCTCAATATGTGAAGAAGACCTCTCCATAGACTCGTGTCTTCTGTGGTTGGTAATTGAAACGAAAGCACTTAGTGAACACAGCCATTATTGTAGTGGTGTTTACGATAATGCTAACTGATAGAACTATGATGTAATCTACTACCATTTCAACTATGATATCAAATTTTAATGTTAGGAATATAATTATTTTACAGTTATTTATGGTTATTGACACTATGACCAAACAAAAGCGAACTCCTTTCTTACTTAAATAAATGCATTTAACTGAATTAAAGAAGAGCTACTGTGCTTGTGTCTGCTCTATAGCTATGATCTAAGACACTCGTGGATCATTGTTATAATTTGCACATTTTTTAGATTGCAATATTCATCTAAATAAATTATTCTTAATTAAAAAAACGAGTCCAGTCAGTGACTTCCGCGTTAGAAAACGGCGGTACCCCAAACTCCGATGGATAACTGCAGATCACGCCAGCGAGCAGTAGATTTTTGAAAATTTGTACCAAAATGACTATGCAACACTGCCAAATCCTGCGCTTATCACTTTTTAAGAACAGAAAACTGGAGAACAAAGTCAGTTACAGAGAAGTGGGCGTATGCCGGTGGCGGTAAAAATGGGGATTGATCGGCAATATAAGCGATTAAAGATTGTTCAAACATGCACAAATCACTCCAAATGTAACTTTGTGGGAGTAAATGGTGAGAGGAAACAGCTCTACAAAGTTGATTTTGCACAATTATAATATTTTAGTTCTTACAATTATATGGCGACCTTAATAATCCCCATAATCTTGACCTCCCTAATTTCAACACATAGTATCATTTGACAGGCATGCATAAGCCACAAGCCAGGGCTGCTATTATGTCCAGTCAAGTCAGCATGTGGGGCTAACAGGCTGCTCTGGAAAAACACTTTTACCACTAATTCAGCTCATTATACCGCTAGGGCAGCATTAAAACAAATGTAGGTCAAAACGGCACAGCGGGTCACCTGGCAAAGTCCATAGCACATAAAACAAAGCAGTAAAGAGACAAAAGGTATTCCTCAGATAAAGGCTAAAATGTAATATAGTAATTAGCCAATAGTAAAAGCCAAAGTTAAATCTGTCAACTGGACAAAAAGTTGTAGGAGTGAAGATGTTCACTCCTACAGCTTTTTGTCCAGTTGATAGATTTAACTTTGGCTTTGACTATGGATCAGACCTGGATGACTGAGGGATTACACAGACAGTGATTAGCCTACTTTAAAATGATACATGCCTCTTCCATCAAGGAGACAGAGACTGAAGAAGTAAAAATCTACTTAAGTAAAAATAACTAAAGTGCCCCTTTAAAAATATTTAAAGAGTAAAAAGTAAAAGTATTTCACACAGATTTTAAGGTATTAAAAGGCTTCAAATGCATTGATTTTGAAATTTGTGCTGAAAGAATTAAATATGTAGCTTTTTCCTAGCCATTTTGCTCAAATTGCAAACTATAAACCCCTCAAACTTTTCAGCAGGTCTCAAACGTGAAAAAAAATACAGGTAAAAAATGTAGTGGAGTAAAAAGCTACGCACAGTCACGGTTTTACTTAGAACCTAAAAGCACACAACTGGTAAGTACTTCAACTGTTTATTGTCCAGGCTAGTAATCAGGTAAATTTGTAAGTATCAGGCTGGGTGGTCCAGAGGTGCAGGTAGGTATCAGGCTGGCTAGCAGGCAGGCGGGCAGACAGACAGGCTGAAGGCAGCAGGCAGGCAGGTCGACAGGCGAGGAGACAGGCAAAAATAAAACAGAGGCACCTGGACACAGGACAAAGCAATTGCAGTACAAAAAGTACATACTACAAAAAGTTATGTGTTTTTTGGCGCCAAACACATCTATTGACTAGAGTAGTATCAGCGACAAACTGGCAAGGATTGGATTAAAAAATAGGTTTCTGATACTACTGGTAATGAGGGAAATTAGATCCAGATGTGCCAGCTGTCAGATCAGGTAAGCCTACGCCCAGGTGGGAGGAGAGACAGACAACGCAGAAGGGAGGGGAGACAACAAGGAAATCAAAAGGGAGGAGTAAAGTAAAAAGTATCCACTTTCAAATGTCTTTAAGCCTGGAAGACACAACTGTGCTCATATGTACCTTAGTGCTTCTCCAAAGTTGACCTGCTCCTCAGCCTTCATCACCTCAATTACTCCTCCCCACTGTGCCTGCACCTCCTTGTCATCCATTCAGCGTCCACTCTGCCCAGTTTAATCCCCCATTGCAGATTCATGGCTGCTCTGTTTTTTTTTTTTTCATCATCCCCTTCAGCCTCACCTCCACCACCTCCAGTGTCCAAACTCCAGGGGGAAGACACCTCCTAAACGTCATAACAAGCCATGCCTCCACTGTCTTCTTCCTGGGGTCTAGTACTTACTTTACTTTTCTCTGGGTGTCTATCTGAATCTCCTCAGATTGAAATATAAGGATATAATAATCTAAGGCGTTGTATAAGATTTGTACTGTCTTAAAACATAGAAAAACAGAACTAGTTCATCGGAAACTGTTTGCAGCATTCCAAACTTATCACGTACCTTAACACAGCATCCTAATTATTCACTGCTATTAGTTCATAAGCGTGTTTCACACTTTCAGAAGCCACAGCCAGCGTGGAGTTTTGCTTACTTCCTAGTTCTCTGACTATAAAAATAGATGCAGACAACACCTCATATTGACCCTATAAGCTGCTTTTGTGCTAATAAAAATGAAATATATACAGTATATACAGTTCACATTCTAATGGTTTTTAGTTATTTAATTTGCCATATTTGGTGAATGATTACTCTATATAAACAGTTCAATGCACAACTTTTTAGAACCAGACCAATTCCTGACATTTCTTTACAAAAGGGTCCGTAGATTTGGAAAAGTCATAGTAGTGAGGCACTTGAAAATGGGTGTACTGTTTTTACCGTCCCTCTGATTCATTACACTGAATCAGTGCTAGTCACAGAGGGATGAAACCTCCTGTCTGTCTGCCACTGTGATGACCTCACCTCTCCCATAGTGCTATGGGGCTCTGCTGCTATCCTAAATGTGTTTTCTGTTCCCTATGTTTTATGAGATTTCCGCCTCTGATATGTGTCATTACCATTGAAAAAGTGGCTTCTCCATGTGGTAATTAGAGGGCTGTGTGAGTGCCAGAGTCAGCGGTAAGTGAGAGGAAATGCAGAGGAGCCGCGCTGCTGTGAGAAAGCATTCAGAGGCAAAAATGTAAAGGAAAAACATGTCGGGATAGATTGTGAGTGTGTGTTTACTGATGGTATAAGGGCAGCCTATGTGGCACTATTCACACACACTTTTCATGAAGGAGCCTCTGAGAAAAAAGTTATGTCATGGAAAATGGCACACTAGCTGCTACTTCCTCTATGCCTGGCTGTTTATTATGTTAAATAATATTTACTTTCCATGGTTCATATGATCTACTAGTCCAGACGAGTTTAACATGAGCATTATAAAGTAGTTTTCCACATTTGTCTTAATTATGACCCCATTCAGTTTCTGTAAATTAACTTAAAGATTCATTATGTAACTTTTCCAGTGATGGGTACGCCACTTGCTTGTCTCCATGGATATGTTACTGCTCTGCCTAGAAAGTTTTGTATTGTATTAAATGTATCTTCTTGCATTTATTTAAATTAAGGGTGAATTTTATTACTCTCCAGACATGTAACTTGACCTGTAACTTGGCCTCGTGGCGTCAGCAGCTTGTCTTTATTGAGAAATATAAGTTCAGTACCAGACTGCAGAGCATTTCAGGCAAAACAGACGGCAGACCCTGAGCGGTGGAACGTAACAGAGTACAAGTAGCACAAGTATGGTACTTAAGTACAAATTTTAAGTGGATACTTTTTACTTTTACTTAAATATATTTGAGAGCAGGTAAGTAAAAGTATTTTTTAGTGCTGTTTGAGACCTGCAGTAAAGGCTGAGGGGTTATTTTTAACACATCTGTAGTATAGGGCAAACAAGAATATACAAAAAATCAAGTAGAAAAAACATTGATTCATTTCTTTCTGTTGAACAAAATTCAGCGCAAATCCTTATCTTAATCACTACATTTGAACCCTTATCAGAGCTCAAATTTTTTACTCTACCTTTACTCTACTTTTAAGCATATTTTTAGTACTTTAATACTTTTACTTAAGTTGATTTTTTTATGTGATACTTTAATTTTTACTTGAGTTTTTTTTTTGTTGTTCTAATATCTGTACTTTTACTTAAGTAACAAAATTGAGTACTTCTTCCAGTGCTGCAGACCCTTCACCTGAAAAGTTAGTGCACCTTTAAAAAAGATGCTAATCTACAACATCTAAACAATCTAAAGAAAGACACATTTGCAACAAACCATAATATAAACACATTACACTATCATTTAGAGATGGCTCCAGTGAATTATTAAGACCTGATGCCCTTCCTGTCTCATTGTCTTTAACAAGGCTTGGCCCTGGCACAACAATGACACATTTGTGAAGCTTTCAGTTTTGTTGTTTTTGTAAATCAATTTAAATGATTCATTTAATAGAATGGGACCTGTTTGAGGAATTAGCATGAGCTATTAATTATAAATAACTGAGCTTGACAGTTTAACTGACAAATTGCAAATGTTTTTTTCTGCTGTTTGATTTAATGGGACAATTAGCATATCTGATAAGCACCTTAGAGGATAAATTACAATGCTTTTTATTGGCCAAGTAAGCAATGGTCTCCATGGAGATAGGATCATACTGTGGAACATTCCAGGCAATGCAACAACATCTCTATAGTGACAAGACAAGCACATGGCACAGTCACACTCTCCACCAGAAAAATGACATATTGCATCTTAAAGTACAGCTTTTATTTTGGCTCCATCTTGTTAATGTTTTTAGTGAATACAAACGAGCATGAGTCCTATACATCACTTGTGGAAGGAGCATCCTCCGCATAAATGTAAACTTTTTTTCTATCTGCTTCTATTGACTCATAAACATTGCTAATTGCGCGTGACTATAAATGCAGACACTTAAATCATAGCAGAACCCGGGGTACCCTATCGACCACCGCTCTGTCTCCATGGCCTCGCTCTGGTGTTTGGGTAATTGATTAAGTTGGTCATTAATCAGTTTGAGCTACACTGCTGCACTGCACACATATAGTCCAAGTCTGTCTAATGCTTTAGTGCACAAGTGCTGACATCACACATCCGGACAGATGGCACCGCCCGCCCTCATCTCCCAGAGTGCATTGCTGTGCCCCCGTCCGGACTCATCGTGCTTAAGTAGCAGATTATAGATCAGTTATTGGATAGGACAAGAGGCAGTGCTGAAATGAAAGTGCGGTTTTAAAGGCACATGGGTTATTAGGCTCATTGGGAGACACAGAGCTGCTTTATAATGCGCGTGGTGTGATGTTTGATGTACACTGGAAATAAACTCAGACTTGTGAAGTTAAAATGAGTCTTATTGACTGTAATTAGATGTGGATTTCTGGTTATGAAGATGACTTGACGTGCTGACTTCCCTCTCGGAAATATGTTTGAGTTAGGCTGTGTAATTAGTCAGATTGTAATCGAGTCCGGATCCTAATAATCTTGATTGTCAATGACCAATCTGGGTCTTTTTAATCAGCAGGTTTATAGCTTATCCTCTGGCAGTGAAAGTCTGGTGTTTGGAGCAGAGTTCAGACTTTGGAGCTATAGATTTGGTTTTTCTTGTGTTAAATTGCACTGATTAAAAGTCTTTCTTGTCGATGTTCATAAAAAATACTAAAAAGCCATTTTATTTATTTTTAATTAATAAAAAATGAATACTTTTTTTTTTTTTAATTGATCAGTCAGTATGAGGATTTTGTTTGCCATATTTCCCAGCCTAGTGAATCGCGAATAGATCACAAGTCAGTTGAATAGGGCAGATCTATTATGCAAAATAGATCTGCCCTATTGAACTGTGACCTTTTAAATATGTTATAGTTGTTTCCATTTCTCATTTACCCTCTCAAAGTTGTTTTTGGAGTGAGTCGTGAGTCACTTATTTTCATTTCATTAAAGCATCATATTGCTGATCAGTACTCTTGTTTTCACCGCCACTGGCATACACCCACTCTGTACTTACTTTGTTCTATAACATAACTTTTTAAATCGACGTGTAGGATTCAGGAGCATTTTGTAGTCATTTTGGTACAAAGGAAAAAAATCTTCTACTCGCTAATGTGATCTACAGTTATCCATAGGAGGCGCCGACAGCTCCTTGGCTCTTTTTTGTGATGACGTTTACAGCAACATCAGCTCCCATTAGGCACCTCAGTTTTCGAATGTGGACGTCAGTGGACTTGTTTCTTTTATTAAGTCATTTTGTGCTGCGATTTAAAATGTCCAAATGATAACATAACGATCCACGGGCGTCATAGCTCACACAATAGCTCTTCTTTAACTTAATAAATGTATTCTTATTGTGTAGAATGCCCGAAAAACTGTAATTAAACAGTATTTTTGATGGAGACACTATATGTACAAAACAGCCAGTTCTGATCATTTGAAATGTCAGATATAAAACAGAAAAACATTTAAAAAATAATAATAATTTAAATTCAAAAATGCATTCTTTTCACAGGAGTTACATTTGAGTCGATTAATGCATAATTCAGTAGTGTCTTCCCTCAGTGGCAGACTTCCTGTATCTGATGGGAAACAACAGGGCTGTGACAGACTCTGGACAGAGGGCACGAGGGTCATGTGACCAGATGAATAAAATCATCCTCTCATAGAACATTTTATTTACAAGCATTCCTCTGGGACAGCACTTATGTTCCCAGAAGTTTGACCAAGTAAAGTGAATGAATGGTCGTATTATTGGCCCAGAATTCAATATGGAGTTTGAAATAGCTGTCATCAAAGTCCCCCCTGTACCTCTGTCCTGTCTGTGTGCTTTCACGTCTACCAGGTCAGAACTGTGATATAGGGAGCAAAGAATACTCAAGTAAAATAAAAGTATTACAAGAAAAAAAAAAATACTGAAGAGAAAGTATAAAAGTACTCGTTTATAAATGTCCTTAAAGTGTGAAATGGTAAAAGTATTTTGTATTTTTATATTTTTATATTTTGTGTGGTCTTATAAGGCTTTAAATGTAGTGATTTTGATAAAGATTTGTGCTTCAGATTTTGTTTCAGTAGAAACAATTCAATCAATAGTTTTTTTTTTTTTTTTTTTCTGGCTGTTTTTATTTATATATTTTTGTTTGCTTAAACTATGGCCTGTTAAAAAATAAAACCCCTCAGCCTTTTCAGCAGGTCTCAAACATAATTAAAAAATACTTTTACTTTTAATTCCAGTTAAAAAATTAGTAGTGGTGTAAGTACAAATACATGTTCTCAAATGTAGCGAAGTAAAAGTAAAAAATTGCCCACTTTAAAATGTACACAAATGTACAGGTACCTAAAATTTATACTTATAGTAGAGTGCTTTACTACTTTTACTTTGTTACATTACACTGCCACTACTGTTTTTTAGTAGTAGTAGTACTGAACTAGTATTTTTCAATTTCAGTATATACTTACCAAGTGTAAGTGAGTTTTCTAAAGGCGTGTGCATGTATTGTCCCTATCATCTGCAGGTATAACACAGCGCTGTGACAATAGAGGGTGCATGCAGCAAACACTTTGTGACAGGGCATCTTTATGTATGAACACCTGTGCTGCTATTCCAGGCCCACACTTTACACACCCAAGGTCACAGTCTTTGGCTAATCACACGCTTCATTATCAGCGCTGGATGAAGTACTCAATTTTGTTACTGAAAAAAAACTGTAAAAGTTACAGATGCAGAGGTAAAAAGTTCCTCAAGTAAAAGTAAAAGTATGTAAGTATTGTTTTTAAATTAACTTGAAGAGTAAAGGGTAAAAGTATTTCACGTAAGTCATTTGTAAGTCATTTGTTAAAGTGTAAAATGTAGTAATATTTATTCAAAATGATACAGCTTTTGGTCGACAGTAGCAATATGAAGTTATACATTTTTCTCATGAATTTTGTGTTTTTATTTTTGTTTGCTCAAAAACAAAGCTTGAACTCGGTGGTCAGGATGTTACCACGAACATTTAAAAAAAATTAAAATAACCAGCAGCAGTACTAGTAGTAGTAGTATTATTAGTAGTAGTAGTATTTATTAATGTAGTAGTAGTAGTAGTAGTATTAGAGAATTAGTATTAGTGTGATTGTGGTAGAAGTAGGCCTAGTAGTAGTATTAGCCTAGTAGTTAGTATATAGTATTATTAGTGGTAGTAGTGGTAGTAGTAGTAACAACAGTAGTAGTGTAGTAATAGTAGTTGTATAGTAGGCCTAGTAGTTAGTAATAGTAGTAGAATTAGTAGTAGCGTAATTGTAGTAGTAGTAGTAGTGGTGGTAGTAGTAGTAGTAACAGTAGTAGAATTAGTAGTAGTGTAGTAATAGTATTAGTAGTATGCTGAGTATGGTTGAGCAGATTTGTAGTAGTACTAGTCATAGTAGTACTAGTCGTAGTAGTAGTAGTAGCGGGCGACAGTGGGGGGGTGACAGTGGCTCAGTGGTTAGAGTGTTGGCCCCGCTCGCACCAAGTTCTGTCGTTGTGTCCTTAGGCAAGACACTTCACCCACATTGCCTAGTATGAAAGTGGTGTGTGCATGAATGATCGGTGGTGGTCGGAGGGGCCGATGCCACAAACTGGCAGCCTCGCTTCCATCAGTCTGCCCCAGGGCAGCTGTGGCTACAATAGTAGCTTACCATCACCAAGTATGGAGTGAACGAATAATGACTATAGTGTAGCGCTTTGAGAGGCTCTGACAAGCCTGTAAAGTATAAGGCATTATTATTATTATTATAGTAGTAGTAGTAGTAGTAGTAGTAGTAGTAGTAGTAGTAGTAGTAGTAGTAGTAGTAGTAGTAGTAGTAGTTATAGTAGTACTAGTCGTAGTAGTAGCAGGTCTAGTAATTAGTAGTGAGTAGCTGTTGTAGTTGTCGCAGGACACTGGCAAACTCTTGTATTTTTGTTTTTGGATTTTAAATATACAATCTTTATTATTTTGTTCTGTGGTTTCAGTTTCAAACCTGTGATGGAGAATGAAAGACCTAACTGAAGCGGATGGGATCTCATTGACTCTGATTAGTTAGTATAATGACACATGACTTCCTCCAGCGGCGGAGGTGTCTGCTCTCCAAAAGGATGAATGAGTGTGATTTATGAAGCGCTGCAGGAATCAAGCCCAAATCAGCCCATTATACGGCTATGACGTGTGGGTTTATTCTCTCAGACCTTAGACGAGCCCGAGTTCACTAAGTCCCATCTCACAAAAAGGAACTAGAGCAATTACGTGTCATACTTTTGTAAGAGCCACGACCATGTAAAAGAGAACTGCCAAAAATACACCAAAAATGACAAGGAACTGTTTTTCATGTTACTTTCATTCATATACTTAAGTAGGTTAGATGCATTACTGGCAGTAGTAGTTATTGGCTAATTGGTGTGGTAGTTAGAGTAGTGATAGTAAAGTATTATGTTGTAGCACAGCATTATTTAGCATAAATAAAGTGAAGTTTAAAGCAGCACAGTGGCAGAGTGGTTAACACTCACACCTCACAGCAATAAGGTGTTGGTTTGGCCCCAGTGTCGCCCAGGCCTCTCTGTGTCGAGTTTGCATGTTTCTCCCCACATTTCTGGGTTGGTTTCATCCAGGGACTCCAGTTTCCCCCATCAACACAAAACATGCACAATAGATAAAATCCCCTGGCTAAGGTAGTCCTGAGCAAGACTAGCCCCAGCAGCATGTAGGATGGGTCAAACGCAGAGCACAAATTTGGGGGGGACAATAAAGTACCTTAACCTTAAGCTGAAGTTTGCTCTGGAATGTGAATGAATAACATAATGTAAAATATCTGAAGCGTGTCCAAAGAAGCACTATACGATTTTATTATTCAAAAAGTGTTGAAGAAGCTGATGTACTTGTCGACTGGTAAAGATTTTTTGTCCACTCCAGTAACCTACAGAACCTATAAGTTATAAGATAAGTGACAATAGTGATCCTTACGCAAACGTGGTACATGTCTTCTACCACTGCTAAGAGTTTTGTAATCCCACCTATAAACTCATGTATTTGGTGTATCATTTTGGTCATATCAGCATACACCGCACAGCAGCTCATCACATAAATACTAGCTTTAAGCATATGGCAGATGACCCATGTCAGCAACTGTAAAAGAGCCTGATAAATTAGAAGTGAATCAATGAGGGGGAGTGAGGGCTTGTGGGAAATCTGAGCTCATTTCCTCTCGATAAGCTCCAGTAAGCAGAAGTGTGCTACATCGACGTTAGGGTGTTTACTGCTCCTCCTTCAGCCATATAAAAAGTCACTCAGTATAATGAAATATCTTCTCCAATACAACTATAAAGAAGTTTGATGTGATGTAACAATGAGCCCACACGCTTGAAAACAAAATATTAATCTGCTCATTGATTGTTCTTTGTAGGAGTTGGAGAAGGCCAAATGTCTCCTAGCAACCCTGGGTCTTAAACAAACTGCACCCTGGATGAATTGGAAATATAGATTATTTTCATTTTTTCATGCAATTAGTTTTGCCTTAACACAGATCATCAGGTGAAAATGAGACTGATGTGTGCTGTCTGTGTCTAATTAAAACACATATTTATTGCCTGTGAATCACTGGTGCGCTATTAGCATGCTAGTTGTTGTTAGTCGTGGCATGAGAGCAAAACTTTGCAAAGCCTTCTGGCGTCTGAAAGTTCTGAAACTGGCTTATAAACTTGCAATAATTAAGATATTAGACATGCTTTAGTAAAGTGAGGGATAAGTTTGGACCACTGCAAACTGTTTAAATTAACCAGTTCTGTTTTTTACATTTTTAAGATGGTACAGGTATGCATGTTTTAGGTTCTAGATTAGAAGACATACTAAATCCACACAGAATTCAAACCCAGAACCTTCTTGCTGTGAGGCGAGACTGCTATCCAAACCCACATACAGACTTTACTCAGTATATTTGCTAACAAAATCTCTTTCCTCTCTAGTCTACTCTGTGGTATTATCAGTCTAAAATTGTATCTTGGCAAGGCTTTAGGCACAGCTGAGCCCTGTCCAGAGCAGGAAGAGGGGAGGGCCTTTATAAACCATCTGCTTTCTGTAGCGGGACGGTCAGGTAGGGAGGGGATGGGGAGGTGTCAGCTAACCCTAATCAATACACATCGATCCAGCTCTTATCTTAAATACAGGCCGGATTTGGACAGGAGTAGCTAAAGGGCTGAGCTCACCTTGTATAAACCTCAAAAACACAAACAGTGAACAGTGCAAGCAAATATTAGCAACAGTTGACGTGGCTGACATATTACATAATCTAGAAACACTGCAGTTATTCCTGGGCCAAAACATGTTACATTACTGAAGCAACGCAGAAGACAAAGCGACTGCGTTTTGAGAAATTCATCCTCACTTGGAATTTTGTGTGTTTCACTAGGGATGTCAAGATTTGTGATAATTCAGTTCATGTTACCAGAAAAAAAAAAAAGAAAAAAAAAATTTAATATTGTGTCCTTGGGCAATACACTTAACCCACCACGCCCCCAGTGTCTGCGTACATTGGTGTGTGACTGTGTGGGTGAATGGGCGAGTGGTTCCTTGATGTAAAGTGCTTTGAGTGCCTTGAAAGTAGAAAAGCGCTTTAGAAAAATGTGACCATTCACCTTAAGTTGCTGTGGGCGCCGCCATCATCATTCTGGTTGTATTATTTTGCATGGGCCGCCGATCTTAACAGTAAATAAGTTCTATACAGACTACAGAGCCGTTTTAAAACCTCTCAGAGAATCGGTGCAGTGTTGACTTGTTGGTCACATGAACACTGAACACTTCACACAAATGAACCGACTTTATATCATATTTTAGCGGCAAAACGTTCCCCAAATTCTCCATTTAAATGAATATGATTCCTGCTTAACCGGAAGTTACAACACAAACAAAGTGCAGTTTAGGCTCATTCATGTCACTCAAAATGATTTCAAAGCTTTTTAGTTATGCTATAAAAACAATGGTAATGTATTACACAGTTATAATGAAAGAAAAAAATAAAAGTATGGATTATTATTTGGCGTAAATAATTGTGAATATCATTAATTCTTCTCGCAATGCTCCTTATACAAAAATAGGTTTTATATGTCACAATATGAATAATTTGACTAAAGTGACTTGCGCTTGGCTGGTCTGTTCCCCACTTTGCTAATTTATCAGTTGCTTAGAAACACATGGCAGATCTTTGACTAATGGCGAGCCGTCTAAACACCTACCCACCTCGTATACCTGAGACAGGAGCGGGTGGAGGGGCAGAGAGGGGAGGAGGCTCTGTCAGGCTCTTTCTTCCACTGCAAATACCTGACAGCCAAATGGGAACAGACTGCCTCACTTTTATATTTAGATGCCTTTGCCGGCAGCTGATGGGGCTCCATTGTGAAGCTGGCACAATATCCTCCAGGATGTTTCAACTTGTATTTACATAAAGTTCCTCTGCATGTTTGAATCAGCGGCATGCCTCCGCTTTAAGATGTTAATATGCTATGGAGGGAATTCTTAGTGAGATGATCTGGGCTTGGCCTGACTAGATTAAGATGGCTTTTTAGGGGAGAGAATTACATCTACTTATGACTATTTCACTGTACAAATTGCAAACAATATTGGCATTCATACAGAAATGATAAAGTCCATTTTGGTTCAAATTTTGTGTCCCCACACTGTGAAAATTAGATATCATAGCATTTACTGATAACAATTGTAATCCTGATTTATTCTGGATTTTAAAAACATGGTTCTCAAGATCACATACAATCAGAAAGCAGAACGAGTCTCCCATTTGGGTTGCCATGTCTAAATCCTGTTTGTTAAAACCTAAAATGACTCTCTCTGATCCTTACTACCGTTAACCCCAGCACCTGCAGCTAATCATGAATCAGTGCTAGTGCATCCTCTGCAGTGAGTGAATTCTGGAGGTTCTGAGAATGAGACAAACAACCCAGCTTCAGTTGTGATTGTAGATCCTTTTTTAAAACACAGGTGACATATAGATTTCTATGTACGAAACATGCGATTCAGCAAATTTTTTTCTCCAGAATTTCAGAATTTTTAACAGTGGAGAAACACAGTGCTTCTTTACACATGTTCCTTATCCAGATCACCAATTTTTCTACCAAAATCAGGCATTTTTTCCATCTCAGTTTTCCTCTAATCTTGAAATAGCCCAGTGGTACAAGCACAAACGTGGCTGTTATCAGGGGATTAAGCTGTTTTCATTTGATGGGATTCTTCCCCATGGCAAAGATAGTGGTGCCCTCTGCATGGCACTCCACCTGTCTCATTGTGAAAAACTGCATTTGTGATCCAGTCTGTCAGCTCACTGTGACAGCTTCTGCTGCTGCGGGAGGGACTCTCATTTGTCATCTATTCAAAGTTCACTTCACATTTTCACTTTTTATTTTAGAAGAAAGAATCACTTTGCAATATGTCTGAAAGCAAAAACATTCATAAGTCCAGAGTTGGTTTATTTTAAAGTGCAAAATGAACTTGGGTTTCCCCTTACCGTTGGTTCAGATGGAATTGTATTTTTAGTCTTTCATGAGAAGCCAAAATAATCTTACTCAAGTAAAGTATCTAGAGAAACTACAACTCAAGTAAATACATGTAAGAGTAACTGTCAGGACATAACACCTGATCTATAATTTGACGTCAATGTAACTGGACAAAAAAATAAATAAGTCAAGGCAAGGTCATTTAAAGTGTTTTACAGAATAAGAAATCTGTAAAAAAAAAAAAATAATAAAAATAAATAAATAATAAAAATATATAATAATAATAATAACAAAATCAAAATCATCAAAATTAACATTAAAAGAGAAAAGAGTGTTGCATTACCTTTCAAATAATGCACAACATGAGGTATTTTCAAAAGACAGACTGCAAGATTTTGAAAAAAATTACCATATCATAGACCTAATCACAAACAAAATATACTTGAGGTAGACAGGACAGATTGTGAAATTTAAGCTACCTGTAACCAACCAATTATAGTTGAATTTTCAGAATATTCACGTCTTAAAAAAATCCAGCTCATAATCCCGTGTGATCTGTGCTTAGAAACACGTGGGCCGTTAGGTCGTGTAAACACTGATCTGCACAGGAGTGTAAGGAGTGTAGCTCACGGTGCAGCTCCTTCAAAGCAGCAGAGGCCGAGGAGTGAGGCAGAAACTTGTGCAATGGTGATGCAACTTGTCTGGCATGTAAAGAGACATTTAGGATTACTCAAAGCACCTAGAGAGACACTCAATACTGCAGAGGCTTAAGCAGCAGGTCTGTCAGAGCGGACGTACCTGTGTGCCGTAACAATAGGTTTCTTTGTGTTTGCTACCTGACTCAAGATGTGTCATTGGCCCAGGGAGAATGACTTCAATGGACAGGTCTAGTGCTGTACTCTTGTAAACGGGAAAAAAGATGGATACAGCTGTGAGGGAATGTACTTGAAATACAACAACACTAGCTCACAGGAAAACCATAGCATACCAGGAGTTTTTCGGGTTTTTTTTTTATTCAATATGGTCCATTAGCCGGTGTGTAGTAGTAAAAGCATATAGTCTGGAGAAGAGTTCAGATGTCAGGGGCGTAAGTTAAAGAAACTGTATGCAAGATATTGATTTTAAATTTCATGAGCATGACCGATCTCTGTCCTCACGTACAAGGTAGACATGCTCAAATCAAATATCGCTTTTACAACTGCAATGCCAAAAATCTAGCTGGTTTAAACTTAAAAGGAGTCTCTCTGATCTGGATCCTCACAACTTAAACCCCACCTGCTGCCAGTCATTATATTATTATAGCGCAGTTAGAGCTCAGGCTGCATACAGTTCTTTTTATTATTATGATGACAATAGTTTTCAACCTACTTTAGCTATTTCTGCTGCTGTTTTGGCTATCCCTTATTTTGCAAGCTGATATGGATAGAAATTCATTCATTTTCCACAATA
Source organism: Periophthalmus modestus (assembly GCA_019594935.1). Classification (NCBI taxonomy): domain Eukaryota; kingdom Metazoa; phylum Chordata; class Actinopteri; order Gobiiformes; family Gobiidae; genus Periophthalmus; species Periophthalmus modestus. The sequence goes on along the minus strand of JAIEZT010001390.1, from coordinate 22,008,975 downwards.
GTACACGCAGGGCGACAGTAGCTCGGTTGGTAGAGTGTCAGATACATTGATCCAAAGGTGGACGGTTTGACTCCCGCTCTCAACATTAACATCATTGATAGAGAGGACATATCCACTGATTGGTGGTGGGTTGGCTGTGATTCCAGCTCTCACAGATGAATGCTGTCGTGGTGTGTGGGCGAGACACTTAACCCACCTCACAACCAGTGTCTGCGTATGTTGGTGTGTGGATGAGTAATTGGTTTCTTGATGTAAAGCTCTTCGAGTGTCTTGAAGGTGGAAAGGTGACCATTTATTTACCACGCAACTAAAAGATGCAAATACTAAAGCTGTGGCAATAGGCTCCAGCTGTGAGTATGTTTTATATTATTAAAAAAAACTTCGCCTAGCCCGTGTTAATTATCGTCATATGTTGCTATTATAGTGCAGTAAGGAGATGGTGTCGCCAAATTCAACCCAATGTAAATTATGATTTCAGCAAGACCCATCCTCAGCACTGCTCAGATATTTATAGCTTGTGTCACAATACAACTCAGACTGGATTATACTCAAAGAATAGATTCCATGAATTCAGCTTTGACATAAAACGGAAAAGCAGAAATTTGGAAATATCTCTCGTGTCAGTGAAGTAAACATAGATACTTGTTAAACTTTAATATTCATATATATATCCATAAATATTTTTGGAAGAATAAGGGATGTGTTGGGTTGATGTTGGTAGAATATGCACAGTTCTCACAGAAAGAACTTACACACTGTAGCTCTGTTGGTAAAGCATTTGTCCACTGATCCAAAGGTTGGCAGTTCGAATCCCGCTCTAGAAGTAAACATCATTGGTAGAGTGTTTGTCCACTGATCTGAAGGTTGGCAGTTTCAATCCCACTCTTGACATAAACACCATTGGTAGTTTGTCCACTGATCTGAAGGTTGGCAGTTCGAATCCCGCTCTTGACGTAAACATCATTGGTAGAGTGTTTGTCCACTGATCTGAAGGTTGGCAGTTCGAATCCCGCTCTTGACATAAACATCATTGGTAAAGTGTTTGTCCACTGATCTGAAGGTTGGCAGTTCGAATCCCGCTCTTGACGTAAACATCATTGGTAAAGTGTCCAGATCCACTGACCCACAGGTTGGCGATGCGAATTCAGCTCCGACAGATGAATGCTGCTGTTGAGTCCTTGGGCAAGACACTTAACCCATCTTTCCCCAGTGTGTATGAATGGGTGAGAGTGGTTCCTTGAAGCACTTTGAAAATAGAAAAATGCTATATAAAAATGTAACCCAGGTGAGAGCGCTTTTTAACACAATGCCACATTTTGTTGTCAGTGGTGGTAGCAGTAGTAAAATTGGCAGTAAATGATTTAGTATCGTAATTATACTTGCAGAAACAGAAACTTCCTTTCACCAAACCAGTTCCTCACTTATAACCATGTAATTTATTGGATACGTCTACGTTATAATATAAAGGCCCAGCATGTGTGTAGCAAGCAAGTGTAGTGACAAAAAGCTGGATTGTCCTATGTTAATGCACAGCCCATCCTTCACTGTTTATCACCAGAGTAACCTTTTCAGTCAGACCCTATGATAAAACCCAACGCTTTGAAAAGAGATACTGACATCACAGCGTCGTCCACTGTCAGTCCTGTTCGTCCCTCTCTCTCTCTCCATCTCTCCTCCCTCTCTCCATCCCTCTGTCCACACTGTCAGATTGAAAGGGCGAGTTGGCTTTATTTATTTTACCATTCTGCTGAGCCAAGCAACTGCAGTCAATGTAGAGTCATCCGCTCGACAAAGACCTGATTAATCGTCTGGCTGCGGCGATGAGGGAGTGAGAGCTTTAGATAGAAGCTAGGCCAAGAGGATAGACGCTAGAACAAGAGGATCACTGTATTTGTTACTGTGTAGATGAATACAAAATCACAACTGAGTGTTAGGAAATCTCACAAACTACCAGTATACTGTATATTTTTACACATTAACAGTTATTTATGCAAGGGCTTTGTTATTGGTCCTGTCCTCAATAATCTGTCACCCGTGGCAACAGGAGGTGATTGTGAGCTTAATCTTTTTTTCCAAGCAGCGATAAAATGCTACTTTTAATAATCAAAATCTAAAATGTACCTTTAAATAATTGAGGTTAAAGTATTACACAAAAATCATAACTCTAAAATGAAGATAAATATAGAAACAGTTTGGGTTTTTTGGGTACTTTTTTGGTGATATCATATTTTTTTGCATCATTAAAATCATTTTGACCTATTTTGATTTTGATCTTTCTTAAAACAAAACAAAGTGCCACCTCTTTTACTTGTTTTAAAGGGCCCATATACAGTATTTTCTGATGTATGTATTGCATTATAATGTTGTTTCCTTATTACAAACATACCTGGAGTTATGTTTTATGTTTCATTCGCACATGTTTAACACACAAACCCTGCATATTTAGTTCTTCTCTCAAACACAAAACACTCTGTTCCACCTTGTGATGTCATGTGGTAATACAGGAAGTGCTCCGCTGTGTTTTTAAACTCCACACACCTTCACTAGAATCATTTGGATCATTACATCTCTGGAATTTCCCATTTCTTCTGAATAAAAGTTAAAAGGTAGCTGTTGAACTTTAAAACTATCTCTTCATGATGTCACAAGGTGGATAAGAGAATTTTGAGCTTTGGAGATGTAGACAGACTTAATGATGCAGGATTACTCAAACATGTGTGAATGAAACAAAACACAACTCCAGGTATGTTTTTGAGGAAGTACCAGCATTCTAACATAATTTAAAGCTCACAAGAGTCAATTTGTGTAATATGGGACCCTTAATATTAGCGTAACATACTTTGAAATATACAATATTTGCTTGTTTTTTTTTTTTGTTTGTTTGTTAAATTATATTTAGTTGCTCTCATGAATGTATTCTGATATGACTTTCAGCAGAGAATCACCAAATCGCATGCCATGTTATTATTGTCATTATTCTAAGAGCCTGCACAGACAAGCACTATTGTTACTATTCATTGACCATTCCTGCAAGTCATGCCTGTGCAATAAAATATAATGGCGTGACTGCATTGTGTGCAGAAATACAGGGGGCGGAGCTTCTGTAACAAATGAGCTCAAATGTCCACAGATCGCTTTAGGGAAACAGCCACCAACTTTCTCTTTCTCTACTCAGTACAGCCCCAAACTGAGCACTATTGGCTGCAGACTTGTGAGAACTCAAGGTGCAGAGCTAAAACCCAGCCGTTTGACACAATGGCGTAGTGTGCCGCTTTGAGCCGAGTTGACATGAAACAAAGTCACCTCTAGCCTTCGCTATTGTGCTGTGTCATACATATGGATAGTGTTTCTTTCATGTTTCACTTCTCCTTTCCTCACTCGCCTCAGCTTCAAACCTGAAAACTGCTGGTATGTCTGAATTCTCACACCAAACTGCCAAGAGAAAAATAAATTTTATATGTTTATTATTATTTAGAATGGAATGGGGGGACGTGGTTTTTCGTGACATTTGGAGGACAGCTTGTGATAGATTTCTTTGTCAGTCAGAACTGTAGGACTTAAACTTGACATTAAAGGAACAAGTCTTAAGACACTAGAAAACCATGCTATAAAAATGTATAGTGTATAGGAAAATAAATCAAAATTAAATCAATTATATTTTATATTACAAACACCTGATTTTCTTTGGTATGGAATATGAACAAAACTAAATTTAAAGTGGGAGTAAACACCAAAACTCAAACTCAACCAAGTTGAAGTAGAGCTGCTAACTTGGGTAGTACCTGTAGACTAAAGATGAGAGTGAGGGGGGAGGAATGAGGAATGGTGTGATTGGTCAGACAGGTATCCACACTTCAAACAAGGCCCTGTAGTCAGGTGTTTGTAATCAGAAACACCTGGCTTTAATCAGGACAGTACAGTGTGATGTCACATAGTACTTAATATTGCAGTAACAACAGGACGCAGCTCACAAATGTACCTAGTTTGCCTTAAATTTCGCAAAAACTGGCGATTTAGTGCCAGACAAGAGCCTATTTGACATAAGCAATATGCTGTCTATAAAAAGTTTAAATTCAGCATAAATGTGTTGGTATAGTCTTACTAATTACCACTCAGAACAATGTGAGTAGTTGGGGTTCTTGGCTATTTATGCAGTTTTAAGTATAGTAAATTGCTATGTAAATAATATCCTAAAACCTCTATAATTAGGAGTAACTATATAACGTGGGTATTTGTAGTCATTATTTGTAGTCTGTGTGACGAAAACTGAGAACTTTCATTCAACACCAGTGCTGCACACACTATGTAAAAGTAGTAGTAGTACCTCACAAACTTGATTTATGTATTCATTATGTTGTTCAAATTAAAGGGCATGTATGCATAAGTACATGAGGAATAAATTAGGACCATAGTTCTGTTTTCACGTTTTAAGTTAGGTTAACGCATGTTGTATGAATTTGTAGGGAAAAGTAGCAAAATCGTCCAATTTTCCATGTCAAATCATGCCATACTGGACACACTTGGCAGTCGGAGAGGCTAAGAGATCCCCATTAATGTCCCTTAGTTATTATGGGGCGGGATGACACACAAAATGGATGACATTTGGGAACAGTTGATTGTTGGGTTTTTTGGTATTGTGGCTCTAACTGGCTATAATTAAAAGAACACTCAGGGAAAGTTTGACAATAACTCAATAATTTGTCAAAGTTTTTCCCATTTTGTCTTATTTTAGTGGCACTTGACAAATTGTATAGAATAGAATAGAAAAAATGACATGTTTAGTTTGGTGTTCAGTTAAGGTCTGTCTGAGATAGACATAACACAATGAAGAATGTTAAAAATGTGGCAGTATCTTTAGGAATCCCAAAAGATAAAACTGTTCACCGCAGACAAGCATCGAACTGGTACAGGCAATGTGTAATCTGATTGTAGTGTTGTTCTGTGAGCTGTGAGGTAATAGAGAGACAGAAAGAGAGAGAGAGAAAGGGGAGCGGGAGGAAGAGAGAGAGAGGGAGAGAGAGGGAAGGGGAAAGGAGAGGGAGGGAGGGAGAAGAGAGGGAGGGAGAAAAAGAGAATGAGCGAAGCAAAGAAAGGGAGAGAGAGAAGGGTAAAGACAGAATGAAAGAGAGAGGGAAAGAGACAGAGAAGTGAGAGAGAGAGAAAGAGGTGAGAGGAATGGAGAGAGAGCGAGAGAGAGAGGGAAAGACAGAGAGATGAGAGGGAGGGAGGGAGAGAGAGAGAGGAGGGGAAGACAGAGAGGTGAGAGGGAGGGAATGAAGGAGAGAGAGAGAGGAGAAGGGAAAGACAGAGAGGTGAGAGGAAAGGAGGGAGAGGGAAAGCGAGAGGGAGAGAGAGGGGGAAGACAGACAGGTGAGAGGGAGGGAGTGAAGGAGGAAGAGAGAGGGAAAGGGAAAGAGAGATGAGAGGAAGGGAGTGAAGGGGAGAGAGAGAGAGGGAAAGGGAGAGAGAGAGGTGAGAAGAAGTGAGTGAAGGAGAGAGAGAGGGGGGGGAGACAGGGAAAGACAAAGAGGTGAGAGGGAGGGAATGAAGGAGAGAGAAAGCGCGAGAGAGGGAAAGGGAAAGACAGAGAGGTGAGAGGGAGAGAGAGATTTATATGACTGTTTGCAGGGGCCATAACAATGTCTCAAATGTGAAACAGTTGCAGTATAATCCGGCATGAATTCGGATGCATTTGATAAAACCGTACACGAGGGTCTGGGCTTATTCAGATTCATCATCATCAGACAGTAACAACAAACTTTTACACAACTCATTTGGTACATGCTTTTGATTATTGTTAGGCTTAGAAATTCTTCATCAACACTACTCAGTTTAGGAGCCACACATTCACAATCACAAACACAATGAGGGGAGTGAAGTAGCAGCAATGTGATTCTATTCATATTAGCTGGTTTTACAAATACTCAGCAATTTCCTGAAGTAGACTACAGTAATTTTACTCAAACATTATGTGATTCTGAGGTAACAATACTTTCACTTGAGTACAGAGTAGCGTGATTTTAGGACAAATATATTCAATAAGATATGCAGTTTATCATCAGTATTCTGTCCAGTGTGGGGGTTATATGCAAAATTTACTTTTTGGAGCTTTCTACCATATTATTACAGCAGCTTATTGCATTCATTCAAATTAAAAAAAAGTTTCTTATTTTAATTAGCAAACTTTTGTACAAGTAAAATAAATTCTGTTTTTGTGAAGAAAGTTCCTGTTTTTCCAATTAAAATACATTTTCGATAGGTTACCTTAGACAAGCCCCTGACCTGAATCAATGTGATACAGGATGAGAGGCCCTACTTCAGAAAACACAGCATGGTGGGAGCTTAAGACGTTCTGTAGCGAGCGCGCTCCCAGGTCAGGAAGAGCAGTAAAGTTAATTTTGGGTACAAAGTCAGAAACACAGGTAAGTGATGCTGTGTTGCACTGTTGGTTGAAGTGACACAAGTTGTTTGACTATTGTTTCCTTATTCACTGCAGAAAGTTTTGCTGAAAATGTTATTTCAGCTCAACAGCGCCCCTTACTATCGTGTGGAATGTAATGTAATAAATACTGTACATCGCACATTTGTTTAGCATATACAGCCTATCATTGCCGTCACTGCCATACTTGTCACCGGTGGCCACATTACTGCCTCCATCTTTTTTTTTTTTTTTTTTTTTTTTTGTACATCAATCATATTTCTACATTTGCAGATAGAGCCATGGCTACTCCTTCAAACAAAGCCTTCACACAAGACAAGGAGTTGTGGGCATTTCTAAAGAGCTGAAGAGAATACACAGAAAATACAGCAGGAGGGGGTATGTTTTTTTTAAATGGTGAATATTATTTCATGCTTTACAAAAAATATTTAGTAGTTTTTTAGCTTTTAAACATATTTGAGATGCTAATATAAATTGTGTTACTGCAACAAATACTTTTCAGCACTGACATTGTAATTAATGACAGCTGTTATTGCCAAAAGGGTTAAATATGTTGTGCTTCCATTATAGATTCATTGTTTTGTTGTTGGAGAGGTGGATGATGTAACTCTGGCTTGTTACATGCCAGCATATGGTGATCTGATTGCTGTAAGGCGCTTCTCTATGGAAAAACAACAAAAATATGGTGGTGACGGTAGAAAAATGACTTCAAAGATAAATGGAAACAAAAACAAACAATGCAGAATGTGATGAGGAGCATTCTCTGCGGTCGACACACATGGATTTAAAGGAAAAATAAAAGGACTTTGAAGTCAACAAGGAAAGCAGAGATTTATTGGTTACATGACAAAAAAAAAAAAATGGTAAGAAAGAATGGTGGAGGAACCATGGTGGACTAATCGACATTTCCAACAGTGCTTCTGCAAATAAGCTTTTATCACAAGCCAAGGCATTGTTTGGGAAAAGTTTAGTCCTTGTTGTTGACTTTCAGGAAGCACCCCTAAATGAGCACGATAAAGTGAGTGAGCTCTGTGAAACCCAAAACCATTTTATTTGCCAACAGAGACAAAGGAAGATCTATCTATCTTCTTAGAGTTTGAAGAAGCTGATGAAGAGGTTCATGAAGACCTAGTTCTACCAAACACAGCTGCGAAGGTAACACAGAGAAGTAACACACCAACCAGAGTCTTTTGAAGAAGATGAACATTTTCACCTCCAGCTATTGAGATTGTTGACCTTACATCTATTTGCAATACATCGGAGGTCATTATTGGTGGTATGCAAAGTGCAGTAATTATAGGTGTTCTTGATGATGCAGTTCCATTTGAGCCAATTCTGACAACTGAGCAATCCTGACAATGCACTAGGAAACATTAATGCATACACTTCAACTCCCATTAGATCTGAGACAGAGCCAGCTCATCCATCCATTCCTCCAGTGGAACTGTTGTATGTGACAGTCAAACTTCAGAGTAAATCTGTTAAAAGAGCTGGTTACACAGTTTAAGTATGAAGTGACGTTGGCCTACCCAATTAAATATAGCTTTATTGATGAAAAAGGTGCAGATGCAGGTGGTCTGTTGAGGGTGGGGTGTATATACTACCTTCTGGCCAGAATTTTTAGACAGCACTGCAGCAGTCTCTATCTACAAAATGACAGGAAGAGGAATGGAGGTCTGTTTGGAGAATAATGGTCAAAGGATTAACAAACCATGGATATGGTTATATTTGTTGAACATTCTGTGTCCCATGAGCTTCTGTTTGACTCCCTGATGTTGCACTTGAGTCAGAGTGTGATCTCTTGGGCACTGCCTTGAAGGAGACTCTGGTTGGTCATAATCACGATGAGTTCCTTGATATCATGGACCTTGTGGGACTACGAACAATACCAACACCAGAAAATCTGAAACCAATACTCCTCCAACTCTTGCAAACCATATTCAGGAACCAATATATGCACCGGATAACACTGCTGGAGCAACAAGACCGACTCTCAAGGAAATGTTCCCAATTATGCAGGAACTGCAGAAAATGTATGTGGAGTTCAAACCAACAACACAAAAGGCCTTAAAGCTCCTTACTGCCTCTGCATCACTTCTCCAGCTAGAATCAAAGTCTGAGATTTTAAAATCAGAACATAAGGAGAACAAATGACGTTGATCTTGAAAAGTGTTAAGGTCTGTGACAGGGTCGGATATCATCTGTTTTAAAGAAATACAGGTAATATTCACAACTTTGGAAGGGTTAGGAAGGCGACCCATTGCACAAACCTGTGGCCCAGCTCTGGAGCTGCCTTCAATCTATGACCTCTATCCTGAGTTACATGAATTAGAAACTCTGTTGTCCTCCAACCACTATTCAGTGGACATTGTATAGGTTTTTATATTCAAACTGCCCATGCACTACACATGGATATGTGTTACTTGTGATTACTTGAGCCCGTCAGGTAACTTTTTTTTATTTTTTAAATCATCCGTATGTTCATTTCTGAGGAAGATTTGCATTTGTCCCTCGTAACTGTTCTCAGAGTATTCGGCGATTACTTTTTGATTGCTGCTAGTGGAGTATATTAATAACCATATTATCATTCACGAAAACCATACACTGCACCATTTGTGCAGATCCCATACAGTTTAAGTTTATCATACAAATCTATGTGCCACAAAAAGTTTGGTCCTGGGTTACAGATGGTGAAAGCGATTCCTGTGTTGCATTTATACACCATGGGGATCCAATATCTTAAGAAGCTTTCTGACCGTCTCTTATGTCACAACATATCCAGCTTGAATGCATTTCCGATGCATCATCTTGTATTCATGGAGCAAACCATATTGGCTCAGTTGATCCTAGAGAAACACGGCTACATCTAGCAAGAGATGGGATGTGAGATGTCTTCGCAAAGTTGACAAACTAATTATTATACCATGTAGAGTACTCAGAGACAACAAAATCCCCCAATGCTATAATGCCATGCAAAATAAAAGTGGATTCCATTGACTATTCTTTCTTTTTTTAAATTTGTCAGGGACCATGTACAAATTCAGTGATCTTACAAAAGAAAAGATGATTTGTACCAGATTTAACTACTGCAACTTTCCATCTGCAGTCCCAGGGCAGGTGAACACACATTAAAAATACACACATTCGAGACATAAGTGTGATGGTCCTGCCCGACTGCCCCATTGGGGGCTCTGAGCTCCCTGCCTGGACCATGTCCCTGCCTGGACCCTGACCCTGCCTGGACCCTGACCCTGCCCGGACCCTTACTCTTAAATAATGGATTTTTTTTTCTTGTGAAAACAGAGACTTTTCTCTTTAAAACAGAAATCATTTAAATTCAAATTAATCCATTACACTTCTGCATACTGTAACGTTTTTCTTTCATCAAAAACATGCCTGAAGAGGTTTTATATGTCATTCATGCATGTTTGAGTAATCTTGGGCTCTCTCCTGGGCCCTATTTGAACCCTTCTTACGGTTAGCAGTACTATCCTGTCCAAGACTCAAGGGAGAAACTCAGAGCATCAAAAACAAAACTAAAGCAAATGATTTTTGGCGAATATAGCACTTATATTTATATATACATGTATATGTATAAATATATATATAATAAAAGGTAGCATGAGTCCGCAATTAATACCCCATAGAAGATACACCTCTTTAAACACAAATAGGAGTCTTAATGTTTGAGAGAAGATTCAACAATGACCTGCTGAGCTAACACAAGAATTCTATACATTTCAAAACATGTTAGTAACTGTTCCTTTGTTTTATAAAAAGACAAGTTACAGGGCATTTTAGTATCTATCACGTATCATTTCGACATTTTCAATCTGATGATATTTGCTATGCAGTCCTAGATTTGTCCTTTTAAGAGTCCAAAATCGAAGCCTCTATCATACTCTAAAGGTTGACCTTATATTGACCCTGTAGGAATAAAACTTTCCCATTTCATCCTCAGTCTCATTTAAACAAGTCATTTGGCAGAGCACAGTGTAGCTTTGGTTCCCACACCTCTGTAGTTATGGCCGACATCGGGCATTACCGCTGGCACTCAACAAAGCCTCTCCACATCGATGAATACAGAATAAGAAGAGGAAACCAGCTGGGAACATATTGTGACTAAGATTACTCATGCACACACGGACACCAAACTTCAGCCCAGAGAGACAGTTCAAAAGAGGCTCAAGTCTGGCTCTTTAGAATCTCAGCAGGTGTGGCTTTGTGGAATAAGACGTGGGCCTATGAGGTGAAGAAGGGACTAATGTGAGCCCAGTCTGTCAGTAAAGGTAATCTGAGGTAGGGCTCGGTGATATAGCAAAAAAAAAAGGGGGGGGAAAATTACAGCATTTTTTGTCATATTGATCAATCAACTTTTGAAAAGATTATTTTCTTTTCAAAAACTAAATTAAAATGGCTTTCAGTATTGACTTCATGAAAGTGAACAAGACCGACTTCAAAATCACATGCTTCTACTGACAGGATTGGCTGTAGACATCTTGATTAAAAAGACTCAAGCTAATAATTGATCTCTATTCAAATTTGATTAAAACATGAAAAACACAACTTGACTCTTATTTGGCCTGGAGGAGGGCTTCCTCCTGCTTGTTTCCATGGAAATGTTGTTCCTTTGGCTATAATACTCTATAGCATTTTTAGGCATAAAACATCTCCCTCCATGGAGAATGTTATAATTTTCTATTTCTATGGAATTATGCAGCTGATATACCACATACAGAAAGTTACATACTGTACCTTTAAGAAAGAAATGTAAAAAAAAAAAAAAAAAGGCTGAATATTACTGAATGATTATAGCATTTACCCCTAAACTAAAATCTTCTGGCTCTAGGGGGTTAAACAAGGCTAAATGTTAACTAGGCTGAATGCTCTTATAGTTAATAGTCACTTATCAGATTGTTATTGTACTGTTGAAATTGATGTGTTTCCGAACAGTTTTGGTCTCAATACACCCAGGTCTTGTTAAAAAGTGAAGATCCAACGGAGAATTCGGCAAGGGTGTCATAAACTCAGACGCATGTGAGTTTGTGGAGACAGGTGGTGTCTATTAGCACAGGATCTGTCATGTGATGATGTTAAATGAGACTTCACATGAGGCTCTCAGCTCCACTGCTGTGGTGACGGGAGCCCAAAGGCAGAGGGAACTACTAGATAAAAGAAGGTGGGACAGATGTGGCATAGATCTTTTTCAGCAGTACAATAACAAACTGATATCTATGTCTGCCAGCTAGAAGAGCGGTGCCTTTTACCTTGTTTAACCCGCTGACTAGAACTACAACATTTTAGTTCAGGGTAAATCATTCAGTAACATTAGTCTAATGGACTGAAACTGATAATGTTATAAGACAGTGATTACCCTTCCAAACTAAGTAAATATTTGAAAGAAATGGCAACACATTGTAGCATTCTGATGTAAGGAAACATGCCAAATGTCTTCTTCTGGTGGTTTATTTTCTGAACACAAGGGGTACTGTAGGCTATAACCCACACCAAAACAAAAGCAAAACGACAGCAGTCACAACTCACTAGAGCCAGTCACCAAAACAGACAAGCAACTCATGAATAGAATCTTCACATCAACTTATCAGCATAGCAACCAAGTGTCACATATGAAAGTAGTCACATTAACAACAACACATAAACAGAACGACAGTGTCAACTCTGAACTAAAGACAAAATATCAGATCATTACACTATATCAAATCAGCATGTATGTTAACAGTACAAGACATGAAATAAATATGTAACAACAAACTCAATATAGTAAAGAATGTTGGGACTGTCGAGGCCAATGATAACTAGGGAATAACACATTCATGGCAACTGTTATAGTGTGAGGTGCAGCAAGTAAATATTAGTTTCAAGTTGAGGTCTTACAGGGACAAAAATGATTCAAGCCGGATTTATATGAGTCAAATGACACCTATTTGACTGGGGCACAGCATCTCCAAAACTGCAGTCTGTGAGGAACATTACCACAAATTACTATCAAATTATCACAGCTTATTTACAGAGTGTGTCTCAACAGCAAAAATATCCTTGTATCATTCATGAATTCTTGACATATCTTATCAGTGTTTAACTTCATTCATTTGGCAAGTCTACACAAGTGCAAGTGTTTCTCAGGCACCAGTTTTGTTTTGACTGTATAAAGAAGTGGACCAAGGGAGTGTGACGTTATGCAAAGCGTTCGGCTCCAGTCAAATGAAGCTCATCGAGGCTAGTGGTTATAGGAGCAAATTTGGAGCCAAGTTCCATAATTTGAATTACGACCCCGAATATCATAATAACCAAAGAGCCAATCTGCAGCGAGGCATTAAAGGTAACACCCCTCGCCGCTCACACCATTGGTTTAGCAGGGAGTGGACGCGTAATAACACTGTCAGTCAAACCTGTTGCTAACGCTAGTGGGAGTGACCTCAGGAAAAGAAGGCACTTGATTTGTCTGCTATTAATGTTCATATCTTGATTTACAGACACAACTGCAAAAATAAAAATACCAGGATCATGTAGAGCGGCTTAATATGAACATTTTAAGGGGAGAGGGGTGATAGTTTTTAAATAGAAAGTGAACTGGAGCCAGAAGCGCGACCATGCTCACTTTCTATTTGGAACGCAGGTTAGCTATGTCCATTTATATAAACAGTCTATGGTTTTGACACAAACGAGCCATGTGTGATTGGCTTATCCACTTGTCAATCATGCCCATCAAAAACTCCAGGAGAGAAAACCTGGCTCCATGGCTTTGTGAAGTACTGCAAAAAGCAGTCTTAGCTGGCCAGGGGAAAAATCTATGCCTGGTCAGTAAATGGATAACAGTGGCTGGACCCAAGTTGCCTAGATCTTTTGTAGTATTTATTACAAACGGCTTCAGTAATATGCATATGCTTTATCTCACATTCATTTCTTTGCCGTGCTTAAATCCACTCTACAGACATAGGCTGTTTGAGTGAGTGTCCAGCCAAGCGGCCCATGCAGAGAGGTGCAGTGATGCAGAGACTGAGGCTCCCTGTTCAGTGCTGGGGAATTATCCCATCAAACCTGCCCTGCCAATGCTTCTGACAGGCTCAGGACCCGGCCATCACAGACCATTGCAGACAGGAACACTCTGCTCCTCTGTAACCAGGCAATAACTACTGTTGTGCACCACTGCCTCACCTTAAACCAATAGCATTCAAGCCCACATAAGGCCTCTGTGGATGGTCATGTCAGATAAAACAGAATAAAATGGAGGTTAGGCATAAGCTTCACTGACTATTGGGTTTTATCTTGTGCACTTAGGTATACAATATAAAAGAAGTCTCAATTTGGAAAAAAAAACAAAAAAGCAATTACATTTTCTACAGCAATTGTGTCTTTTACAATGTTTCCGGTGGAGGGTCTGCCACCTGATCTGAGTCAAAGAATGTTAAATTTTCATGGTACTCAAAACTAAATTATTAGGTCAATTTCTCAAGGTATATTTTAGCTTTAAACATCTGTAATAGATTAAATACAATACAAATACTGAGTCAAAGCAAAATATCTCAAATGGAGACAAGAAGGTAGCAGACCCTTCACCAAAAAAGTTACATAATGCTCCTTTAACAAGAGCAGTAATCAGGAGTCTTACGCTAATATAAACAATGTTCCGACAGGTCCATTTGCCGAACATATGCATGGACGATGGGAGGACATGCAGACTCCACTCCACATGCAGAGAGAGTAAGTAATGGATTAGATTTATATTGCAAGCTTACCAAAGCACTTTATGAGTCCATTATTCATTCACCCACCATGCAAGGGTCTCTCTGATTCCCACCAAACAGGGAATTACACTTTAGAATATTGGAACCAATGATGATGAAGTGACTTGCACAAGGGCACAGTGGCAATATTGATGCTCATCGGCAATGCTCATTAGGACACTGTGCAATGCAAGGCAATTCAATCGTTATAAGTGAAGTAATAAGTTTTGTTGTGGGTTAGGGTGATGTTTTTCTAATTTTTACTTGGTTTGGAGGGGTAATCACTGTGGTAAATATTTATCATAGTTTCAGTCCATGTGGAAGTTGACAAAGAAAAAGTAAAAAATTACAGGAAGTAGCTTTTAGTTCTAAACCATGATGATGACATGTGTAAAGGGATTCCATTCAAACAGCAAATATTATGTGCAAGCAATAACAAATTGCAGCTGTTATCATATATTTATTGTCAAATAATAACTATTGTGTAAATTAAATTAGCTAATTTACAGTATGTGTGCAATTTATAAAAATACCTCTACTTAGCTCATGTGCCGTTTATGTCCAACCAGGAAGTAAAGATATAAACTTCACCAAAATTGTCCAGCTAGGCAAGATTTCTAGAGAAGAAATTAAATGCAATTATGTTAACTATGTTTCAGTGAAATGAATCCTCTATAAACTATCATGTGGCGTTTAAAACTATTATCCACCATGAAACCGTGCAATTAAATGGTGAAATTCACTTGTTAATTCCTGAAGTAACCTACTTATTCACCAGCCAGTCTCATAAATGGGCAGATTGGTGACTTGTATTCTTCGCATGGCAGCCCACAGAAAAACCATGCAGTTATAACGTCCTCTATTCCCCTCACAACAGCCCAGAGGGTCGGAATGTTTTTGTCTCCATGGTAACGCAGCAGCCTGAACTTCCTTAGAGACAAGTCAAAAAGACAAATCTGACAGTTAGTAAATCACAACTTCAACTGATTTTCCTTTTTCCACAACTTTGAGTATTTATTGAGGATAGATACAAAATTGAAGGTAAGTCTACTGAAAACTCTAAGCTAAACTCATGTTTCCATAGTTGAGATATATAGATTTTTCTGATGTGTTAAACTAATGAAGATTGTATGATGCTAAATACTAAACATAGCGTTCATTCAAAAGTATCCTGACACTATTGTGATGCACCAGCAGTTACCCAGCATCGTATCTCCATGAACAAATGGCATGTCTGATCAGTGTCTGACTATGATCTATAGTCCCAGTCAAAAAGACAGAGACTTCTGAGGAATAGAAATGGTAGTTAAAATTACACTATAACATTATTTTACACAAAAACGTTTTAAAGTAACATTACTAAAATATTTCAGTTTCTACCGGTTTCTTGCCATACCTAGGTTACCATAAATTAACTTTCAAATGTCCTATAAGGTATTAGGCCACAAACAGAGTCTGGATTTTCACTTTCCAACTCAGCTGGATTAAATGTTAATGTAACTTTGAGCACTGCAGACATAGCGTTATACCAGCCCTCACAGTGGCTTATAGGAGGGCTGCCTGCACACCACAGATCACACAGATGAAAGGTGTGGAGACACTTTAGACTCCCTGACAGACAAAAATGACAGTAGACTGCACCATGACAGAGCACACAGATGTTGGCTCTCTGCATGATGGAAGCTAGAGATAGGAGAGAAGATGGGTGCTTTATCTGTCCTTATGCTGTGTACAGAGGTAGTCAGCACTCGTCACAACCGAGATATAACTCTGAGCTGCACATCTAACTGGGTTTCTTAGAAAGTGACGCACTTTGAGATATTAGGAAACTGTCAGCAAGATAGTGTCTGAGTGGTATCAGATGGAACTCAGCCAAATCACTAGAGTAAATATGATGCCAACAATACGAGTAATGCAAAACTTACTGTACACAACACAGTATACCATTTCAATCCAATGCACAATGTACACTAATTTATCATTACTGTTTTGTTAGTGCTTTATGGTTTAAAGTATGGTCAGTAAAGAGTAAATATAAGTATTGTTATGACTAATTATACAGTACTAATACTAAGATACTATTTCTCCAAACCATAGTGTACATAAAGGGCATGCTACTCACTGACATTCAAATAATCTATATCTGTATTCATGGGTTTTTAATCACTTTTTCCCCTCTTAAGGACACCATTTTGAGAACTTTTCACCATTCAAAAAAATAGAATAGAGTGGATTGTTATTTGCTGTGACAACGTCCTGAATTAGCATCAACTTCATTAATATTTTTCAAAATATTTGAATGCTGTTCCATGTTCCATCCCTGGCTATACATCAAAAATAACTAATAAATAAATAACTAATATTATGCTACAAGAAGGCCTCACCACAGTTTTGCCCATATGAATCTCGTGTGTTGATAATTGTAACATTCTGAAGAAGCATTGTATAATCTGCTACAGGTCAGGATGTGGAAAAGCAAATCTCCAAGCACCAGGAGAGAAGATATCAAGCGCCTGTTTGACACCTATGCCTCAGGCTCGGCGTTTCTGTCGGTGTCTGATCTCCTCAAGTTCCTCCACGAGGAACAAATGGAGCTGTCCACCAACGAAGCCCAAGCAGAAGCCCTCATAGACCTTTATGAGATCAATGAGAGTGGTGAGTTTGGGTTTTTTTTTGTAAATAATCTCAAAAGAGGCCTTGTCAGAAGAATATAAACAGATTCAATGGAGTAAGAGTAATGTAATATAAGGACATTACTCAAGTAGAAAGTCATGTCGCAATAAATTGATGAGTAAAAAAGTATTTGAGAAATGTACTAGTAAGAGTAATGTGAAACTGTCACACCGTAACATTTGATTGAAGTTAATGTAATTTGAAGGACAAAATGTTAAATAATGCAAAAAATTGTATGTTTTCAAAGAACAGATTGCAAAAATACGAAAAAAAACAACCCAAAATGAAATCATATCTGAAGGAAAAGTGCAATCAACAAACTTTTGCAGGGAGTGGGAATAGTAAAAGAAAAATTCAA
Organism: Periophthalmus modestus; assembly: GCA_019594935.1. Taxonomy (NCBI): domain Eukaryota; kingdom Metazoa; phylum Chordata; class Actinopteri; order Gobiiformes; family Gobiidae; genus Periophthalmus; species Periophthalmus modestus. The sequence continues at coordinate 21,991,760 of JAIEZT010001390.1, read as the reverse complement.
TTCTGTCAACTGGACAAAAAGTTGTTGGAGTGAAGATATTTCGCTGCTCATCCAAGCCGCTTATTCAGTTCAGTTCAGATACTGGTGGACACTGCCCTATATCTATCTGAAGGGAAAAGCTAACTACACAGAAACTAACACACCTATTGTTTACAGTTTGTTTGTAGGGCAGTGGCAGTATAACCAAAACCTTTATGCACATATGAGTACTGTTACACTACAATTTATCAGCCAAAATTCCAACCTTCCTCTTAATCAGATATGGGTTTGCATAACTATAAGTCTAATTATCTAAGCATGGCAACTACCCCTAGATTTGGCAAATTATTTAAATATAAATATATAAAATGTATTCTATATCTATATAAAAATAAATCATACTGAAGATATGCTAAATTTGACCGCCAGGAATATTGTTTGCAATTTAATAAAATGCTGAGAAAAAATAAATAAAAAATTAAATTCCCAAATAAGGGTATAAAGCGATATTGCTGCACTTTTGTAATTTCACATTTGACCGATAGTTAAACTTTAAATAACAAACCAACTGCTGATGCTAAAATAATAAAATAATGTCACCAAACCAACTTTTAACACACGCAGAGCCTTCTGAATATCGCTCAGAAATGACAACCACCTCTGCGAAAACCATCATTTTAGGAACACTAATTTCGCCCAGACATAACGCTGCTAAATGAATCCTTACATAACTGTCTCAGCCCCAGTGGTGTAATAATATGAGCCCAAAGGCAGCGTGAACAATGTGGCAGAAGGAGAATGCACATCAGTGGGTCTAATAGAACAGATGCTGATCACACACCCACAGCTCTGCAGGTAGCCTAGTTATTCAACTATAACTAGTAAACTATGGAACTTATTAAGGCCCTCTGGTGAGTAATTAAATTCAGTAATACGAATAGAAAGGAAACACCAAAGATTATTTATGTACTGTAGGTCTTCTTTGTACTCAGTTTAGCCTCAGGTGGCCCAACATCTCTTCATCTTCTGCAGCTGCTCGAAACATAACTATAAAGATTTGTGTTGAATTATGCTCTCAAACTACAGTCTCAATAAGATAAACTGGAATCTTTCATAACCAACTCTCCATGGAGATATTGTTTAGCCTTGAATGTTCCACAGTATGGCATTAAACATATCTGTTTCCATGGTGACAGGCACGTGATGCCACTAAGCCAAGTTACAGGTCAGATCTGTGGAGAACGGAGTCACAGTAAGAAAGTATATTTTTGAAGTATTTAGAGCAATTAAAACACCTGTAATGAAATACATACTTGATAGAGAAGTTTCATGCCATATTATGGAACATTCAAATTAAAGCTACAACATGGAGACTAGCAGGTTGCAGATCACCCACCTACAACATTGAATCTTGCAATGTGATATATATTCTTTATTTATAACTAGTTTGAAAAGGTGCACTATGCAAGTATCCTGGAAGTCACCTGCTTGTCTCATGAAAATGTAACTTTGTCTTGAATGTTCCACAGTATGGCATAAAATGTATCTATCTCACAGTTATTCAATTGCAGACAATACTGGTTTGATGAGGTCACCTGCTTGTCTCCACGGAGATGTCTCAGTTTAATGTTCTTCTTTGGAATATTTTGGGCAAAACAGGCAGAATAGAAGGTTTCAGAGCCTCATAAAAACATACCTAGTGTATTGTATTTTAACCATCAATATTCTATTCAATCGTCGTATTTTTTTCTCCAGCTAACAGAAGCATGTCATTTGAGGGCTTCCTGCGGTTCATGGAGTCCAAACACTGCAGCATCTTTGACCAGGCTCACAGTGAGGTGTACCAGGACATGAACCAGCCGCTCACCAGCTACTTCATCTCCAGCTCCCACAACACCTACTTGACCGGAGACCAGCTCGTAGGACAAAGTGACCTGAATGCCTACATCATGTATGTTTCCAAGAATGTACATGTTACTTTAAAGTGGGACTAAAAACCTCAACTCCTCCAACAATCACATTTCATACAGAGCTGCTAAACTGGGCAATGCCTGGTGGACTAAAGGGGAGAGTGAGGAGAGAGTGAGGGGGAAGGAGGAGCGGGGGGGCTCTGGCGGTATGAGGAGCAGTGTGATTGGTCTAACATTTATCCATATTTTATACTCCGCCCCTGCAGACAGGCGTTTGTAATCAGAAACACCAGAGCAGTTTTGCGTCATGTCATGTAGTACTTGAAATTGCAGGGTCTACTAAAGGCAGCACACACTTAGATTTGGATGTTTTTGACCAGAAAGCTGCAAATTGACTTAGAATTGCCAAAAAACTATTAGGAACAGTGAATAATGCTATTAAAACATCACTCAGATTAGTAGCAAAAACACTGGTTTTAGTGTTCAGTTCCATTTTGGAAACTTTGATTGCTTGAAATTCAGACTGGAGCAATTTAGCAACAAAGCTAACATTAGCTGCAACAAAAACAATAAAAACAGTTGTTGAAGTAGTGGCAACACTGCTATAGTTGTTAATAGAGTTTGTAGCATCAGCCTTAGCAGAGCGAGCACTGTAACACCATAGTAATGGTAAATGTAGAAAAAAAAGTATTATATAATCAGAGAGGACTAGCAGTACTTCAAAACATAATATTAGAGGGAGTACCTGAAAATGTGTGCACTTTGTTGCATATATTAGCAGTTACGGCTACTGGCTATATAACAGAGCAGTAACAATTGTAGTAGCAGCAGTAGTAGTAGCAATAGTAGTGGTACTAGTAGTAGCAGTAGCAGTAGTAGTATAATTAGTCAGTCAATTAATAGTCAACTAGTATGAAGCAGGTATAAATACTGAAAAAGTCATAAATTGGACAAAAAAAAAAATGAAAAAATGCAATTGTCATCCATTCTCACCTACTAATGTGACGCCTAGTTAAGTAAAAATCATTCTAAATACTTTAGTAACCCTAGTAGAACAGATTTAAAGTACTCCTGACTTAAAGTACCTGCTCCACTTCCCTTTAGTGCCACATCTCCACTAGTGTCCATCATCCCCTCTCCTCTCCTCTGGACACTCTCGCTCTCAGTGAATCACTCGTGGTTGGAGCAGACAGGGAAATGACTGTGGCTCTTCAATGGGACAATGGGAGCGATTACAAAAGGGGCTGATGACTGCAGAAGAGCAGTATTTACAGTCTGAATGGTGCAAAGTGCTGAGCCCCTCCGGTCAGCCTCAAAGCCACTGGTCTGGGAGCTCCGCTGAAATGATGAAAGAGCAGTTAGAGGAGAGGGGAGGGCGCACTCATGATCACAGAGTGCTCATAGTTACTGAGAAAGGAAGTCAATACATGCAACAATACATAATTTAGTGAGTTTCTATCTATAAATAAATATATGTAAAAGCGTAGGCAGAGACAATGCTGCAACGCCATTCTGAACTAGTGAAGAAATACTAGAAGATGTATGCACCAAAACATTGAAAAATAATAAATAAATCTGAAACTGATGTGGAAAGAAAATAGACTAAATGGGAAATATAGCACTTTTCCACCTTCAAGACAGTCTAAAGTGCTGTACATCAAGGAACCACATTCATACACATTCATCCACCAGTGTATGCAGATCCTGTGCTGACCCTACCTGTTCAGCACTGCACTTTAGTTTTAGATTGTTTTCTATTATTGTCTTTCACTGCTCAATGGGCTAATTTGTGAAAACTGATTTTGATTTGATGTGACTGCTATGTATGTTTGCAATCAAATATTCATGTTAGCATGTAGCTTCTGTTCTATTTGTGCTTTGATTTAGAACAGCGCAGCACTTATGCATTTAATAGCCATGTTTTTGTAGTAACTGTAAGAACAGACATCAAAAGTTGTTCTAAAATTCTAAAACGGTTACTATTTTTCTTCTGTTGCCAGTTTAGTCCTCTTATTCCGATTTCCTCCCGCGGTATGCTGCACTGAGGGCGTTTAATGCTAGTGTGCTTGTGTGTGTAGTGCTCTGAGAAAAGGCTGCCGCTGCCTGGAGATCGACTGCTGGGATGGGCCTGAGCTGGAGCCGGTTGTATACCACGGCCACACCCTGACCACCAAGATCCTGTTCAGGGATGTCATCAGCACCATCGAGCAGCATGCCTTTGAGGTAACATCATGTCATAAGGAGTTCTATAGTGCTGCAGGCTCCCAGTCAGGGGTCTAGCATTGGCTCTATAGGCAATATTAAGAGTCCCGATTGAGAAGGATCTGCTCTCATTAAACATCTCCACAAGCACAAATATATTATACGACATATTCTTTGATTTTAGGAGTCTAGAAAATAACATAATGAGTACAGTAGGGTTTATTACCTATATAATATTTTATTTTAAATTGTTCATCGCTATTGCAACCAACCCATGAATAGATACGCTGTCAGAATCTATCACTGACAATGTACTAATATCTTTTTGATAAACTGTGCATTACATGTGAAATGTCTACTTTTAGTTAAAGGTGGATAGTCCACAACCTACTTCTCTCCATATACAGTATATGTTGTTGCTTTGCCTAGAATATTCCACAATATGGCATTAAACATTATCTTTCTCCATGGAGTAAAGCAGATGATGTCAGCAGACCAAGTTACAAGTCAGATCTATAGAAAGGTGACCGTGCTTTACTGCTGATCATTCCAGACAAAGCAAAAACATATTAATGACAAGCTGCATAGTGCACCTAGGCAAATTTAGCATTGGCAGTATGGTTTGTGTAATAGTGGGAGTAGTGTAAATATGACGTTACAGAATTTATTTGAACTATCCAGCAGAATTACTGTGAACATTTTACAACATTTTGCAACTTTGCTACTTAGCCTTAACCAGCCTTCTTCATGAAATATTTCAAGATTACATTGAACATCTGCATATTTCCACTAGGTGTCTGCTTATCCTGTCATCCTTTCGCTGGAGAACCACTGCTGCAGGAGGCAGCAGGAGGTCATGGCCCACTACCTAGTGTTCATTCTGGGGGACAAACTACTGAAAGCTCCACTGAACCACCCCACCACTGGAGACCTACCCAGTCCAGATGTAAGTCACAAGGCTGCAGTACAGGTTATCTGATATGCATTTGTGGTTCAAACTTGAGCCATAGGTGCAGCGAGGGGGCACCAGAGATTATAAGACTCATATAGGGTAAAAAGTGGACTCACTGTGGGCCTCATTAGTCTTATTCAGAGGCGCCCTGCTCCTCCCTCCCCCTCCTTCCCCCCATGAGGGACAACAGTAGATGGACATCAGTATTCACACTCTCCTACTTCCACTAAATGTAATTGATGGGGTTAGATTTGAACAGTGACTGTCAGTTTGAAACACCCCAGGCACTTGGCAAATTGTTCATTTTGATTAGGCTCTCTGAGGCTTGATTACTTCACTAATATGACAGAATAACTGCTGCGTAAGACGGAGCAAGATCGCTCTAGTCTGTCAATAGACCTTAACAGTACTTTAGGGTGAAATGTACTTCTTGAACCCAGTAACCATTTTCAAGTCTAGTTGGACAATATTAACTGCTTTGTGGATTGGTTATGATTTGCTACTTGATACTAAATTGTATTTGATACCAGCTGATCCAATTCTGTCAAAGGCATCATTACAAAAAATATCTTATTTCTCAAGAAATTACTATTCCTTCTATTGAATCATCAAGTTTGCATTTACATTATTTACAATAATTTATCAGTACAAGCAAAAAAAATTGTGCATTTTTTGTGTTTATTTTGTTTTTCACTGTAAATAGTGGTATCAGGATTTGTATTAGAATTTTCAATACCAGCCTTGTTATTGATTGCTATTAAACAAAAACAATCGTTATTCCCCAGAAAAAATAATGCAAGTAATAATTGCTATTTAAATAGTACAGTTTTGCCAGGTGTGATGTATTTCAAAAGCAAAAATAAAAAATAAAAACATGATTTAACATTATAAAGCGAGGGCAGGCACAGATGGCTTAACACCAAATGCTTCCTCTTGACTCTAAAACTTCCCATATCCTTCCTAAACTCATGCATCACATTCAGAGAGCTCCATGCCTCAGCAGTGTCCTAATTAGATAAACAACAGAAACGAAATTAGATGCCAAAAACACTTTCCGCTGTTGCACCATAGGCTGTCCATGCAGGGGTTCACCAATGCGTCACCGGCACAGAGAGGAGGGCAGGCTCATTTTTCACTCTTATTGTCGGATTAGATATGAGCCCTAGTTCATTAACAACTCATAACGGGGGACTATTTTTTACTGTCTCCTCAGAAATCTAATAATATCATAAATTACATCAACATGAGCACAGCCTCCGCTCTGGTTTGCTGGTCTGTATCACATTGTGGAGAGGGAGGCACATATATATAATTTACATGGGGCATAGGCTGCTAAAGGCCTGTAAATGTGGGCAGAGCTATAATTATTTTATGCATACTTGGCCCCTGTGTACAGTCAAGTGCGACATTCGAGGTAACTTCCTGTCTTGTGGTTCACCAAAGAGCCGCCTCCTACACTCAAGACTGCAATATTTGTACTCAAGGTATTTAGCTGTGGGTACTGTAAACAATGAGTGTATAATGTGTAGCATCTGAAATAAGCTACCAGGAAACAAATCCATATATGCACAAGTTCATTGGTGACTCAAGTAAATGTTGCTAACTTTGATCAAATACTGTAACATTTCTGGCAGAGGGTCTGCCACCTGCTTGTCTCTATGGGGATGTTATATGAATTATTCCACAGTATGGGTGGCATTAACCTATCTATCTCATATTTGTCAATTATATAGGTTTTTATGGCTCACAGATCTGACCTGCAGCCAGGCAGTGTAACTTTCATGTCTCCATGGTGAGATAAGTTTAATGCCGTACTTTGGTAGAACATTCTTGGTAAAGCAATTTCATCTCCATGAAGATCGTGGCTTACCCTCCACCAAGAAAAGTAACATATTGCAGCTTTTAATTTGCTACCTAAATGGATGAAAACATAGTGATAGTGAACCTATTACATAATGAATATTTTCAAGATAGATACATATAATTGTCTGTACTTATTTTCCTTGCTGTACACTAAATGAAACTACTTGACCCATTTACCATGCCAGGACCTTAAGTACAAGATCCTCATAAAGAATAAGAAGCTGAAGCATAGCAGGAGTGAGGAAGCCACAGAGACAGACACAGAGGACAGTGCAGAGGAGGAGGAGGAGGAGGAGGATGAAGACGAGCTAGACACAGATGATGAGGGAGAGGAAGGCAAAAAGCTCAAGAACAAAGTCAAGTTCTGGTCCCGGAGACCAGCGCAGAGAGAGAAGAAGGAAGTAAGACTTACAGAGCAGAATGGTGAAAGAAACCCTGACTTTGATGAACATATACTGATATGGTTAGAAACTGAAACTTTTGTTGGTGTTGCATTAAATCTGCACTGAATGCAGAAGTTCTCAAACTTTTCATCTATAATACCATCTTAGATAATATTTGGTTTTCCCAGTGCCACCAGACCTAAACTCTGACTATATCAGGTCTAAATTAGACCTAAACTGAGTACCAAATTAGTCTAAACAATGGGCAAAGTAGTTCTAAATAAGAAGCACAAAAACATCAATATTTGTCAAAATACTCAGGTACAGAGGCCCTCAGGTACCACCAGTGGTACCAGTTTGAAAAACACTGTATAATGCAATTACCCACAAGAAGATACACATTTTACTAAAAATATATTCCAACAGAACAATAATCTAGTTTCAGCAACTTAATATGGAGAATTTGCCAGAGTGTTAACATCCTGTGACACATAGAACATGTTCATAGATTCATGGGTTCATAGGTTCATAGAATATCAACCATAATACACAATGCCTACATAGATATTGAATTAGTCTAGGACAGTTTTTGCCTAGCGCTATATTAAACACCTTTTGACGTTACCTCAAGGCACGCACATTAAATGATAAATCCAACTGAATAATAACTTAAGTTTCAGAATCAAGACTCAACTTAAACACAGAACAGTGCAGTTTAGTGGGAATGCTGCATTTACTGGTTAAAGTTATTCATTATTGAATTAGATGAGTAAATTATTTCTTGTGCTCTTTGTTTGGATGACTAGAAGAAGGTAGTGGCTGAGGCTCTGTCTGATCTGGTCATCTACACCAGGTCAGTAAAGTTCATCAGCTTCAGTCACTCCAAAGACAACCAGAACAGCTATGAAAACACCTCCCTGTCTGAGAAGAAGGCCCGCAAGCTAGTGAAGTCTGCAGGTAACACAGTGACTCAGGCGGCTAATGCAGAAAAAGAAAAATACTGAGTGGAATAGGTTCACCAAGTATGTAGGCAAATCAGGTCACTATACAGTAAGATCAGGTTAATTGAACAAATGACTTTATTAACAACCAGTGTCACAGTAAAAAAAAAGTTTATTTTTTTCACCATGGCTATTGCATTAACCAATGAGCAAATATTGATAAGTTTACTATATATTATGCAGCAATAATTAAGAGGGTTGCATCTAACTTGAAAGCTATGGTAAATCAATGAAAACCCAACTGGGAGAAGACGATTAGTTGTGGTGTCACTAGATTGGAGGAGATTGTATTTTAGTCTGATTAGAAAGAGATGCAAATGTATTAAGACTCTACTTAGTGAAGTGTAGCTAGGGGCTGTTTTGTGAATCATACTTTTTGGTTTAAGCACACAATTGAATGTGTTGGAGGTGCCACTGACCTTTAGGTGTTGCTGCTCGTTCCCAGGTGCAGACTTTGTTCGTCACAATCAGAGGTTCCTGACCAGGATCTACCCCGCGGGCTCACGTACCGACTCCTCCAACTACAACCCACAGAAGTTCTGGAACGTTGGCGCACAGCTCGGTACCATTAAGGACACTATGAAACAGACAAGCATTAAAGATGCACTATACAGCTTTCTGGTGCACCTGCTTGTCTCCATGGAGATGTTGTTACTTTTCTACAATATAACATTAAACATATCTAACTTGTATTTATTCAAACACAAGTATTTCAATTGCTAAGAAAATACCTTGAAACTTTCTTACTGTGAGCAGGGTCACTGCTCTAGAGATCTGGCCTATAACTTGATCTGGTAGTACCGGTATATGGTGAAACTTTCCAGCAAAGCAATAACATTTCCATGGGGACAAGCAGGAAGCTCCCTCCATCATCAGCAATCACATCAGCAATATGGTTTTATTTATTTGGATCCCCATTAGTGACAGTATAACTGTTGCTACTCTACACCTGGAGTTCACCATCACCTCCACCAGAGAGTTCTCAGAGTCATTTAGACTTCAGCCTCTACTTTGAAACCTTTAGATACACTCTTTCACTCAGCTGTTTGTTTCATAACAGGTGATGAATTTAAAACCCATCACTGTACACTCTATGAGAAGTATGTTGGCCAACGCTATATGTCAAGATCTCATATTTATATAAGTCTAAAAATGGTCCACACTAGAACTTAAATGGTGAAAAAAGGTTTTGTTGTTTTGCGTCTCAAAAATGGAATATATTTCAAGGACATGCAAAACTGGATATAATGGTGCCACAAATGCTATTTAATAATCTGATGACAAACATTTATACTCACACCTGCACCTGTTTTAATGTTTAAAATGGACTTATATTAAAAAAAAAAAAAAACATATTTTAAACAGGGTGCCCATGAAAATGAGTGCTCTGATTGCGCTCTCCCTTTATAGATAAACAAATAACTAAATACATTTAGTTGAAAGATGAACTTATAAATCTAGGTTCTCATGAGAGCCTGAAAAGTAGGCCTGGCAGAACAGGAGACTGGCACTACTGGTCTTGGGCTTTTTCAGCAGCATCCTGATGGCATCCTTATGCTACTTTAAGCTTTTGCAATATATAGTGATGTTGAAACCGTGGATAATCCCTGGTCTTTGACATGTCTGACACTGCTGGTGGATGCTTCAGTTTTTGCACCTCTTCTTCACACCAAGCTCCGAGTCACAGCCAGCTGCAGAGCACAGGGTGACACTTGCCCTAAGTGTTCACAATTCACTTTTAGATTATCCAGCTCTGATGAAACTTGTCCCACAGAGCTGCCACTATTATCATATTCAATTTGACATACTGTTTAGAAATAATATTGTATGTTTTTTATTTTTTTTATTTTTCAGTGGCCCTTAATTTCCAGTCATCGGACCGGGCAATAGACCTCAATGATGGCCGTTTCCTGGACAACGGAGGCTGTGGGTACGTCCTGAAACCAGACGTGCTCATGTCCATGAAAAACTTCGATCCAGGATGGGGACACCACGGCATCAAGCCAATAAGTGTGATGATAAAGGTAGCTCAATTATGCATTTGTAATAAGGGAACAGGTTTAGGTAATATAAATTATTGATTTTATAGCTGAATATGTGCCCTTCAAATGGAAGGTTTCTAGGGCGTCTCTGGAGGGTTCCTTGCTGATCCCATGAACCAACAATGATGTAAAACTCCATAGTAATGACTTCACTTAATGAGATGCTCTACCCCAGAAAGAGGATGTGCTAATGCAATTATACTCATGGTCTAATTAATCAATTAGCTCCACTCTATTTAGCATCAGCCTAGGTGCATTCGTGGCAGATTGCTACACAGTGTGTTGGCACTAAGCCATGTTTTTTTTCTAATAAGTTTAGTGACATAATTTATCTTGAAATAGCTGCTTTAACTACTTAAGTCATTTAAGGGTAATCACAAGAGGGCATACAAATGAAAATCATAAAATACAACCTCTCCACCATGCCCAACACTATTGGTTCAAAAGCATGCTGTCAAGTGCCTACAGTTACAATAAACCATTTCAGTTAAGAAAATATATGAAATGTACAGTAGTAAAATCAGATATTAAACAGTAGCACTTTTTACACAGTGTGTACATAAGTATTCAGTTTTGAGTTGCAGGCTGTGTGTTTTAAATATAAATGTGATGTTCTGGGTTTTTGTACCCAGATAGATTAAAAAAAACAAAAACAAAAAAAAAAAACGTATGTGCATCACGGCACTGTATTGTTTTATAAACTTGAGGGGATTCTCTGCAGACTCAGAGACAGGGCCAGCATTTGGTGTGAGATCTTAAACCTGTTTTTAAATCCTAAATTATGCATTCTGAGCAGTGCTTTTTTAAAATTCTTTCACCACAAAATATAATGCCGAGTATATAGAATCATCAGTAGTATCATTATCCTTTAAGTACTACCAGAGGTCAGTAGTACTTAGTTATATTTACTCAGTTACAGTTACTTGAGCAACTTTTTAATATACTTTTCTTGTAGCATATTTTTTACTTCTACTTGAGTAATATTTTTATATCAACAGTACTACTTCTTACTTGAGTAAAAGTTTTGGTGACTCTTCCTACTGTAAGAAAGCCCACTACTGAAAAAAGCTTTATGTTGACAATATGAAATTATTTGAACATTTGTGTTTCTTGCACTGCTTCTTCAGATATGATTAAGTTTTTCTCATGTTTGTGTCCATCCTTTGAAAATACTAGATTTTGTGCATTATTTAATGTTTTGTCCTTGAAACTTACATTAACCTCAATTTATAAACTAGAGGTTAGGTCTCAACAGTTACTCTTTAAGTTACTCTTACGTGAGTAATTACTTTTTTTAGTAGTAATTTCTTGGACCCCTACTTTGTACTTCTACTTGAGTAATATTATTTTGAAGTAACTTTATTCTGATTGGAGTACAATTTTTGGCTACTCTACCCACCTATGAGTACTACAAATAAAAATACTACTTCGATGCAAAAAACATTTTACCCCAACTAACTAAAAGTCTGGATAATCTCCATCTATGGCTGGCTGTCCATGTAGACTTTAATAATTACAGCCCTAATTTAAGTTGTTTACCTTCTTCTCATCTTGTCTTCTCTGCTTCCTCTGCTAAGCCTCATTCTCTTTGATTGTCCTCTCTGCACATGTATCCATTCCCCAGGTGATCAGTGGGTCTAACTTACCTGTGGCTGGTGGGAAGGCTCTGGATCCCTTTGTCCAAGTGAAGATCCATGGAGCGGCCTGTGATGTCAGCAAGGAGAAAACACAGACCATCAGAAACAACTGTAAGTAGCACATCATAAACATGACATACAAATACACAAAAGTTATTTTTAGTTTGAGCTGATTGTCTTTGAGGCCAGTTAGTTGTTAGGTAGGACTGGGGAATATGGCAAAAAAAAGTGATTTTTTTTACACGCTCATTTTGATCCATCTCAATTTTCAATTCAATTTTATTTTATCTTTTTAGTGACAAAATAAATATGGTTTTCAGTGCTGATTTCAACATAAACAAAACAAACTTTATTAACACAAAAATTAACCCAATTTATGCCCCCAAACCAAGAATCTCAAGCAGGATTAAAATTAAAATGAGATTAAAATGAGATTTATTCCCTAGCCCTGTGTTTAGGTCGGTATCACGCCTACAAAAAACTATGTTGTTGTTGTTGTTTTTTTTTGGGTAAAACACCAATATGGTTTAGCATGCCTAGATAGAAAGTAATCTTACACTGTCCATGCATGGGGAAAACATACTCAAAATGTCGTAGGAAAAACAATTAAATGAGAACGTATAAAAGCACTGCCAACTCCCCAAGCTCTAATAAATGAAGAGTAGTCATTAAAAGCCTTTTCCAGGCTATAGTTATATTGGTCAGTGGTGATTCGTGTGTTTGTATGACCCTTTAGCCTTGAGTCCATACTGGGGAGCAAGCATGACTTTTACAATCACCCTCCCGGAGCTGAGCCTGGTGCGCTTCTGTGTGCGGGACCGGACCGGCCTCTTCAGCAGTGAGTTTGTGGGCCAGTACACCCTGCCCTTCACCAGCGTGAAGAAAGGTAAGCCTGTGGGGTGAAACCAAGGTTAAAGCAGGTTTCACTTACATCAAAGGACATTTTGTGATTGTTATTATATTACATGCATGTGGTGTGTCAGCAGTATTGATGAGCAGACTTGTATGAGAGACAATGACTCATGATTTCTCTTCCTGTCCCTACAGGGTACCGCTGGGTGCCCCTCCGAGACCAGAACGGGTGCAGCTTGGATCCAGCCTCCTTTTTGTTTATGTATGGTATACATAAAAACACTCAAGCAAAAATAAAAAAGTGCAGAAATAACCACATGAATTTTTGTTTCTTTATTGACAGAAAGTACATTTTAAAACTATTTAGACTGTATTTTACACAATAAATGCATAAGAACACACAAACTGATCACAGTTTGGGTGTTCCTATGCAGTTATACAATCTATGGCCAAGGGATAAGTTAAAAGGGAATCCTTCCCCATCTCTCTTCAAATCCGGTCATCAAATAAATAGACTCAGTCCAAACACTGAGCAGACAGTGTTCATCATGTTATGGAGTGGACACCTCTGCAGCACTTAATTAACACTAGATTGCAGCACTTACGTGATATAGTAGTCCATGGCTTCATTTGTTAGTACACAGTAAAGATTAAACATGTAAACAGTTTCCTTCAGAGTTCCTGTGAGGGTCAAAATTAGCTGTCCGAGTTACACTGTGGAATGAGAATATGTTGCTTTTGATAAAAGCAATGAGAAATCAGTCCTGTATAGCCTGAGGATTTCAGTATCTTATTAACTTCTTCTGGTGTAGCTGCTCCACCTGCTGGTCAAAGCTCCACAGTGCACCACTCTGTTGCTAGACTTCACAATTGCCCAGAGGAAACCACTGTTCCTTGTTAAATAAACGCTCTTCCAGTTTAATACTTGTGGCACCCACAAATTTCTTCCTACTCTTCACAGTGGCCTCCAGAACCATCCCATACACTGAATTGGCAGGCACATTGTCATACTCAATCTGTGAAGGTAAATATTTCACATGCAGTATTTTGGTTATTTTGAACAGAATCTAATACTTTAAATGCAGTGCAGTACCAGTTCATTAAAAGTGGGGTTGCCATTATTGCGAACCATTTTAGTTTTCCTCTTGGAGCATAGACGTGGATCAGGTCGCAGCCGTGTGACCACGTAAGTGTCGGGGCTTGAGCCACTGGAGTACTTCTGTTTAGAATAAACAGTGTAAACATGTCAGTAGTGTTAGCTTTAATGTGCATGCTAAATTATAAGACTTAAAACTCACAATGTTTTTCAAGTGTTTGATCAGCACAGAGAGCTTGTTGTCTATGTAAGTGAGATTTAGCTGAATCTGAGGGCGGGCTTCTGCAAACGATTTGTACAGAGATTTGTATATGTGCAAGAGATAAATGGTGCCTTCTTTTTAGAGTTACATATAATTTTATATCAAAGAACATACCCCTGTTGAGAGTTCGTTGGGCCTCTTCAGGACCATCCATGAACAGTGTGCAAACATATTCATTCTACAGAGAACAAAACAAAGACAAGATGATAATTGGTATATGCTATATAGCACAAGCAGTGTTTCCCAGTAAAAAAGGGCTTACCCCTTTGCAGGGTCCGTCAAAGAGCTGCTTTAAGTACTTGTTGAGCAGAGACATTTTTCTGGAAGAAGTGAAGGACATCTGAAACCAAGAGGGGAACCTACAGAAGAGATGATGCCGAAATACAAATTAGTTTAAAAGGTAAAATTTATTGAGAAACTATACCTACTTACTGTGGCAGAGCTGAATCAATAAACAGATTCTGAATCCTTTTATGGATCAGTTCAAATTGTCCAAATGTCATTTTCCTTAAAGTGTAACCATCATCAATGGTTATTCTTAGATCAAATTTCTGCAAACAAAACATTTACGTTAAGTTACAATTATTTATTCTTAAATACAATGCAGAAGCATTAAAAATGTGCACATATTTTCCTCAGGCAGTTGATACAATGATCAGCTTAAATGTAAAATTAAATGCCACTGCAGCACTTGGGGAGTCATTTCCAGCTCTTGAGGTTGGCTTGGTCCGGACCACCTAACTGGAGGATTACACCGATTGTGGATGTTTTGGGTTGGTGAAATGCCTTCTGGCTGTCAAGTTTGAGCGTTAGCCACTCAGCCAATATGCCGCCTTCAAGTTTATCCTTGTCGTCCTTAACAAAACTATTCTGACCTCACAGTTCAACCAGAAATGAAAAAGTACCGATAGACATAAGGAGACCTACCAGTTGCTTTCCTTCACCAGAGTATCCTTGAATCACAGCATCCTGGATGTTGGTGCTAGTGGAAGGCACACCACCTTCACTGTTTACTATGCCTGTTTTTTTCCCTTGAGCAAAGGTATGCGTCATAAAATTGATCTTCACAAACACACATTTTAGGCTCTCCTCAATCTTCCTGTAATAAATGGTATACAAAACAAAAATGGGAGAAGTCATATTTGAACGGCTTTGCTTAGTTTTAATAATGTTAAAGTTACATTGTAAAAAAGGATGTGGCCTCCAGGTCTGTGTCCTGCGGCCGTAGGTTGTTTTGAACAAAATGTAGAACACTGCTGCTTTTCACTTCGGGCATTTCTGCATAAAGCATCTGAAAACGAGAGTATTTTGTCAGGTATCTAAATGTAAAGTCATGCCACATATAAGATTCAGGCGTTACCAGCTCCAAGAGACTGAGAATAAGAGCAGAGCGCCTCCTGATGGCATTGTAGGCCTGGCAGCATAGATCCACAAAGAGATGCATGCGTTGAGGCTTTTTTCGTCCACATGTGATAAAGTGACACATCTCAGAGGAAAAGATGAACGGTGACCGATCCCTGCGAAATCAGTGAAAACCAATCAATATAAATGAATTAATTTAAAATGACAAATCGAGTAGATTTAAAAATGCATGCCTTTTGAAACTGCCAAACTTCTGCGCATTGCCAAAGATCTTGCCAAAGTCGATGTGAAACATGTGGCCAGTGTTCTTCAGCATGATGTTGTCATTGTGACGGTCACAGATGCCCAGGATAAAAGTCGCCACACACCAACCAGCACAGGAGTGAATGAAGTTGGTCACAGCCTGGACTCAAGGAAATGAAAACAGATTAAACAGTGTGGTATACACCAGTCAGTAGAAGGAGTAGAAGAGAGATAGTAACCTTTTCATAGTCTTCATGGGTTTTGTTCAACATATGAAACCACTTCTCCAGAGTGTCGTCTCTCATGGTTCCACTCAAACCCCACTCCTGATGGATTTTTCCCAGAGTGACGGCCTCTGGGACCACCTCTATCAAACCTGGAGACACCACAGTTAAAAGATATTTAGAAACAAAGCTTACAAATGAATAAAAAGACACATCACAACATGCTGACCTTGAGTCGTGCCAGTAGAGAGGCACTTGTAGGTGACCATCTGCATGTCCAGTCCCTCCTGGAGCCATATCTGGTCCATCATACGAACAATCTGCAGCACCAGCATGTCCTGACGGAGGTTATCTCCAGTCTAACAGCACACAAACGCATCATAACAAACTGCCAGATATGTTTTCCCATTATAAAAAGCCTAAGTATTGCACTGACTTTGCAGATGACGCTGACGTTCTTGCCAAGAGGGTCACTACCGATGAATGAAAGCCCAAGAGGAGCTGCGTTGGAGTTGTAAAACTTGCAGGCCTCAAATAGAAAAGAAAACATTTGAAACACACACAAAGGCTTACTTTATCAACAGAGTGATTACAATAGAAAATGTTAAAGTATTCAGCCCATTCAAAAACATTTACTTTGAAACCAATGAAGTCCCAAAAATATCGCTTATAAACAAACACATTAATTCAAAATAATAAAAAATGCACAATCTACTATTTTTCCATTTATATAAAAATAAAATCATTTAACCATTTGAATATATTCACTAGAGACAATGTACATATGTTTCCAAGTCTTTACCTCTATATCCACTGCTGCTATATGAACAGCAGGATCTAGTGGTAAACAGCAGTTTGTCCCATTGTGAAAGAATTCTTTAATCTTGTACTTCTCGCTATTTAAAATGGCCTGTGGATTAAAACACACACACAATATGTAATGAGTGTATGTTAAAACAGACAAATCATTACATGCATACGTTATAGGTTTTTTTAAGTACAGAACCTTATGAACACACAAACAGAGCTGGAGTGGTTGATGACACCCCTAACCTTGTTTAACTTTACTTTCCCAAAACATGGGAACAAATTCTCATTTACAGTGTTTGCCTGGGTAACTAATAGGTGCTGTGATTCCTGTCAGATATTGAGCACAGACCTTGCGTTTGCTCTTGTCAGCTTGGCGGACTTTATCGGCCACTTCAGTGAGCAGAGAGACCAAACGGGCTTCATTTTCCAGTTCCTTTCGTAAGGTGTGTCCGCAGCAGTGCCGTAGACCCGCCTGCACTTTACTGAACCAGCTCTGGTAATGACGGTCGTTCTGGGCATCTTCTAGCAACCTACATTTCCATTATGCAAAAAGAATAATGTGTAAGTATGTGTAGGATTACTATCAAAATGCTTTGAAGAAACTACTAAAACTACATTCTAAAACAAGTCTTGGGACAGAACTACAACAGCAAATTAATGACATTTTAAACTGATGCTTACCAGTACAGCTGTTGGGCAATACGTATGTTTTTGACAGATCTTTCCAAGAGCAGCATGACAAGGGGTCCATCAAGTTCCCATTCACTTCGTAAAGCCTGTGTGAAACATTAATAAAGGTAAACAGCCAACCACTTTGCTTTGCTGTCACATAATCAAACAAACACCAAGGCCATTATTAAAGACTGAAATAATAAAGGCTTGCTTACTTGGACCAGTTGTGGCAGAAAATTTTCTAGTTCACTGTCTGGTATTTGCTCAAAGTAACGCACAGCTGCTTTTCGTACAGTTTGGTCATGAAAGCTAAAAAAGGATGAGGCAAATGTTATTTTTATCTCACACAATCGGACTGACTTTGCTAGCCTACTTGTCACTGAGCAGGAACAGTGCCTCTTCAGGCAGGTGGATGGCCCAGTTGTCTACCACTGTGTAGATCTCTGTTAAATTGTCTGGTCTCCATTCTTCCACTCCCCCCAATATCAGGTGCAGGAAGGTACTCCCTTTGTCAGCAAAGTACCGCTTACTCCAGAGGAACGCCTTTTCATTTGGGGTCAGGCTAAAAACAGTGATGCAAGTAGAAACAATCATGCCAAAAAGTCAATTAAAGGCAAATTACAATTTCAGTACTTTCACATCTAGGTAAATGAATCTAATTATTTTCCACAATAAAATAACATCATTAAAAAGATTGAGTTTACTTACAAGCAGAGGCAATGGTTCATAGACACCTCTCGCATTTTCTTGTTCACATCTTCACAAGGCTGACTGAATATCGAGGAGCCAGGCAGTGCTAAAGGACGCCAAAAGGTCCATTCAAACTGGTATGAAAACTCAAGCTAAAGAGGTCACGACATGAGGTGTTTAGAACTTCATTTGTGCCACCAGATGGCAATACCATCTGATAAAACAGACCTGTATGAGCACTCCCATGGGCTGTCTGTGTGCATCAGCCAGAGCAGGGGAGGGAGGGGCAGGGTGCTCTGTCAGAGAGGACATACTGAGAAGGATGGTCCCGTTTACCAGAGACCTATGCATAGTGAGGAGAAGGAATATGACAAATGGGTATGATAGTACACATAATGAAATGTTAGAAAGTGCTTTTCTGGTGATGGGTTCCTCCACTGTTATTCTTTTTCCCAGTAATGTATAACACTATAGCATCAACTATATCTATTTGGTGTTTTTTAAATGATATGCATTTTTATTGCTAAAAACAGGCATCTGTACTGTGAACAAGGTGGTCTCTCCATACATCTGACCTGTGACTTAGCCTGGTGGTGTCAACTGGAGATAATGCCATGATGTGGAACATTCCAGGCAAAGCAATAACATCTGCATGGAGGCAAACAGGTGACGAACCCTCCACACAGTGCACCTTTAATGAAAATTGACGATGCAAAAATAGTAAAAGTAAATTTACCTGTTATTGAAAAGTGGCAGCACAGCCCAACACAAGAGCTCCGGACTCTTTCCCCTCTTTGAGCCCATGAGCCGAAACTTCAACATGCTTTCATAAGGGAGGTTCTTTAGTTGAACCGGGAACACCATCCTAAAATGCAGCATTAGAGAATTTGCAAAATACAACTGGAGTAATATTATTTGACATTTCACTTACGGTCTGTTGAACTGGATCTTGGTTCCATAGGCCAATGCAGTGCTTATATTCTCTGACACACTGCTCTCGCAAATCTTTGTATTTACGTATAACAAGTCACAAGACACAGAAAAGCACTCATAACTAAAAGAGAAAAATGGTCCACAGATAAACTTTGTTATTAACATAAATTATAAAATATAAAACTTTAAACAACATGAAAAAGGCATACTTCATCCAAGCAGACTGCAATTTGTAAAGAGCTGCAACATTAAACTGCAGAATATCATTTGTTTGTTCGATGTCACAA
Organism: Periophthalmus modestus; assembly: GCA_019594935.1. Taxonomy (NCBI): domain Eukaryota; kingdom Metazoa; phylum Chordata; class Actinopteri; order Gobiiformes; family Gobiidae; genus Periophthalmus; species Periophthalmus modestus. Next base: position 21,972,360 of record JAIEZT010001390.1, on the reverse strand, counting down.
CTTTGTAAATTGTATTCGACACCCAGACCTCTGAAGTCAGACTGGAAGTTGTCAAAAAACACTTGCAGTACTCTCTGGAGGGCCTTGTGCAGCATGAGAATAGCTACAAATGTTAAAAGTTGTGTTACATCCTGAAAATTGGCAATGAATGGAGTAATGGTAGATTCACATTCACTCACCAGTTTCACAATGAGACATTTCCTCCGCACTCTTAAAAAAAAAAAAAATAATAAATCAAATAAAAATTGCCAATTACTTTCAGCATTCCCTCTAATAGACTACAGTAGTGTGATCTATTACCATGGGCACTGGGTTAATCCTGTTGATCATGCCGATGGCGTCCTCCAGTTCTTGGGTTGAGACGCCACACAGAAGACTACTGACAGTGCGGACACGGCCCACAATCGCATGGACATTCAGCTGTGCCTGGAGCCAAAGAGACAAACATCACAACATAAACAAACAAATCACATCATTCCAGCTTCAAGGCAATCTAATGCAATCTCTTTATTAAATAACTGTTAAGGTAAGGTTGGTAAGCATTGTCTTACACTGTTCTAACATTTTGAAAGTGCTATTTTATGTAATTTCTCAGGCAAATTGTTCTCCATGAGATGAGATGCCATGAGATGGTATTGCCTTGCCTGGAATATTCCACAGTCTATTGTAATGGGAAACAGATGTTTTTGCTATAGAAAGGCGGCTCATCTCTCAACAGAACTGGTGGTCGACCCTCTACCAGAAAAGTTACGCAGTACACCTTTGACTAGTTTGAGCTTCTGCTCAAACTAGTTAAAATCCAACTTGTATATTGGATTGTACCAGGCAAACCTTACCATTTATCAAAACGTGTTTATGTAAGTTTGATACTTGATGACTGTGAATACAGACACAAGTTGCAACTCAGACCATGCTTTGCCCCTGTAGTCTTGGGATCACAAGCTCTGTGTGATGAAAGTGATTTAAATGAGTTATGATGATCTTACAGTTTTGTGCCATCTTACATTTCCTTTCATGAAATTTGCCACCTCTTTGTTGAAGTTACCAAGTACGTCCTGCAGGCTCAACCTGTGACAAAAGCAAAGTTTAAACAAACAGAAAGAGGAGAGCAGTTTCTGTTTTTCTGCAAACATGAGTTGGTTTACACATGACCCACTGACACTGGAAGCTCAGGTAATGCCCCCTTACTTGCTCACGTTGAAGAAACAGCCGAGGCGCAAGAACTGCAAGAGCTCACAAGGCATCCTGTCATCCTCAACCTGGTGATAGAAATGTTTATTAATGAATAAAACAATCAGGAGTAGAGGTGGAAATATAAAAAATGCAGTCTCATTTGGAGTAGGGCTGCAAGACATCTCGCAAATGATTCAAAATCTTTCACTTGAGTGACATTATTTCCTCTGCACACAATATATCTGGTCTTAGCTATAAAACTATAAACATGTTCTGAAATGTATATTATTCTTGTAATGTTTAGCAGTTCATAATTCAGTCTTCTCCCAAGTGTCAGTGCTCTTAGAATGTGAACTTTGAACTGAATCTCAAATCGCAATTGCAAAGCATGTCAGAAAAAATGCAGTAAGCTATTTTTCCAGTGTATTTTCAAGTGTATAAAGGATATTTCTTCTTTTATGTTTATTTTTCAGTCAGTAAATTTTTTGCGCAAAACCAGGACACTTTTAGCATATTTCTGATGGATTGCAATTATTATATATATATATATATATATATATATATATATTATATATATATATATATATATATATATATATATATATATATATATATATATATATATATATATATATATATATATATATATATATATACACACACACACACACATACATATATATATATGGGGGTCAGCTGAGGTCAGCTGACTACCTGAGTATACTAAATGACCAGGTTATTTATTATATAACCTTTATTTTGCAGGCAAAACATTAAGAACAAATTCTTATTTACAATGTTGGCCTGGTGTGCAAAAGCACCCAAGGGAAAGGAAGAGGGAATCAAACAAAACACACACACACAAAAAAAAACAATTACTAGTAAAACAAATCAGAAATATAAATACATAAAAATGACCTTCAGTTACTAAAACATTTACATGAGTGTTTAAAAATGTCCTTCACTTTACATTTAAAAGCAGAAAAAAATTCTAGAGCCCAGTCTAAGAGAATTCTGAGCCACTTTATCAAAAGATGTTTTCTTCCCTGATGGCACGGGCATATTCCAGGATGACAAACCAGGATTCATTGGGCTCAAATTGTGAAAGATTGGTTCAGGGAGCATGAGACGTCATTTTCAGACATGGATTGTCCACCACAAAGTCCAGACGTTAACCTCATTGAGAATCTTTGGGATGTGCTGGAGAAGGCTTTTTGTAGCGGTCAGACTCGACCATCATCAATGCAACATCTTGGTGAAAAATGAATGCAACACTGGATGGAAATAAATCTTGTGACATTGCAGAAGCTTATCGAAACAATGCCACAGCAAATGCATATTGTAATCAGAACTAAAAGGTGCTCCAACGAAATATTAGAGTGTGTGACCTTTTTTTTGATGGCGACAGGCAGTGTATATATATATATATATATATATATATATATATATATATATACACACATATACACACACACAAACACACAGTGGTCCCTTTGTTATCGTGGGGTTACATTCCAAAAAGTAAGCAGTGCGTGCGTGCATGTGTACGTATATATATGAATGAAGATTGTCCTAGTTAGATTAAACCTAAATCTCTTCTGATTTTCTGCGATACTTGACCCTCAACCAAGCTGATGGACTGCCATAGTCTGAATATGACCATCATTACCATTATTTTTTTTTGTCAATGTCACCCATACTTAATTAGAAGGACTAAATCAACATGAAAGTACTATTATATTGTCTTTTTTCTAACAATATTATAAAGTTAGATCATGGGACATTATAGATGAACTTTAATCAGTTAAATTCAAATTCTTGCTACATGGCAACACTGGCAACATAGTGGGTAAACAGAACAAAGTCAACTGATGCAGCTGTAAAACTCCACCCTCATTGTAATAAACTGCCCCAGTGCCCAGCTCAGGTGCACTTTTCAACATGTGGAGAAAGCAGCCCAGCCTTTGATGGTAAATGTTCACCAAGAAAAACATTACATAGATAATGACATAGAAGTGACTCACATCTCGTGCCAGACAGTGCCTGAAGTCGTTTATGTGCAGGAGGCGCATGGGGACTAAGTAGTTGAACCTGCAGTAGGTTTGAATGGTCTCATGCATTCCCAAGAGCTCCTCACTAACACAAAAGAAATTAATACAGTCATGTCACTCAATGTACTCTTATTGTATGAAATGAAAACAAAAAAAATGCCATTTGCTAAAGATATAGTGAAACTCAATTCATTTGATTGTCCAGTGGAATGTTAAAAAAAAAAAAAAAATCTACACTATATTTTGCTCTGAACTGTTGTAGTAAGTCTGGCCTTTTATAATATTTATGAATGGACAGTGCATCTATATTATTCAGATGTACTGACAGTGACTTACTTGTGAAGGTACTCCTCAGAGTCGCACAATTTTAAAACATAGCGGCCATTGGTGCGGCGAGGGATGTCCAATAACGTAAAGACTTCATCAATCACACTGTTGACTGTTCGGTTCACTGGAAAAAGATCAGAGATCAAGAGTTCAGAGTCTGAATATAATCAACAAGTATCAAGATATAAAACATTGTATTATACATAATTAGATTCAGTGTCTGTGTAATCCCTCAGTAGTCCAGTTTTGATCCATAGAAACAAAAAAAAAAAAAAATCACCTCTATCAACTGGATTTACGTTAGTTATAATGCAATGTACACAAGAAACATTAGAGTTTTAAAAGATGATTATTTAACTTTCCACCATCCAGATGCCATTGCTTTGTCTGAAATGCTCCATAGTATGATATTGAAGGCATCTGTCTTGCTTGAAATCAATTATAGGCATTTTTACTGTGCACCATTAATTTTGTATCTAAATATTCCATAGAGATATATTCCATTTGAGGTTTTCTACACTTATTTTTTTTGCCTTTTTTGTTGGATTTTGCAAAGTGGCACATCTTTAATAGATGTTGTGTTAGTATATCAAAATAAAACTTGAACACAGATAAATTGTAATACTCTGCAGCCCTTGTGTGTGTGCTACCTGGTGTGGGGAAGGGGAGCTGGTGGTTGTCCCAGTCTGTAGCTACACTCACAGTGACCTCCACCTGTTGGAGCAGAGCTGGGTGGATGTGCAACAGTCGGGCCCACACAATCCCTGTGTTGTGCTCATCTGTGTGTTTGTAACGTGACATCAGCCTGAAAGATGATACACAGAGTTACCCAACGGAACTTTGATGAAAGTCAGTTTCTCTGCAGCCCTTAGCAGAGACAGGTTTGTGGACATTCCCTGGTCAACATTTCATACATGACAAACACACCACACCAAGCAGTCTCTTACTGTGAGATGGATGAACTCAAAGTGGCCAGTGATTTGGTGCTGCCTTGTGGAGTGTCTACCAGGGTTATAGCCCATGGATCCTAGTTTATTGAAGAGGAAAGAAATGTAATGTTATTAACATAATTGTGACATTAAAAGAGAATCTACCAGAGAGTAGTAATAGGTAATCATTTTATTTTATTAAACTGGGTTAAACTTATAATATTGAAAAGTGCATGCACAAAAATTGTAAGACACAACAGACAGTATGCAATGCTACGCCAGTATGGCACCTGATGTTCCCAGCGGCCTCATATCTCAGATGATGTCAGACATTCTCAACGGGAAGCCAATGTAAAATGACAAACAGTTTTTCATGTAGGAGTGCATATGGGTTGTTAAACTACAAGTACAATTTATTCATAACGTTTCACAAGTACACGAACACCACTGTTAAATCCACCAGTGCAAATGGCATAATTGCAACACTTACTTGAACATTAAATTCTGTCCTGGACCGGGGAAATCTGGAAGTGGGTTCTTGTGTTTCAGCGGAGCGTGTGTGGAGGAGTGGTCCTCTTGGGGGCAGAGGTGGAGGGGGGATTCCTAGTCGTCCGGGCAAATATTCTGAAAACCTGGTCCTCTGCAGTCCTTTCGTGGCCTGCTGTGTTTGAGGGGTACTTGCAATCCTGCTCCTTGGTCTTGGTATTGGTCTTTGATTAGTTGGGGGTAAAATTCCTTCATAGATGTGTTCCTCATTTTCTAGAAAAACTCCAACAGGTTCATAATGACTTGGTTCTTCTAAATCATCTCTCAGGGGCAGGGGTTCGTCTGAGACCTCTGCATCTTGTCTGTTCAACCATTCAATGCGCCTCCTGGCCGAATCCATAATGGTACTTTATGGAGAACAGGTCTAAAAGTCCTTGTTAGACATTTGAGCCGCTCCTTGGCTCTAAAACAACACATTATTAGATAGTTTGTGCTCATAAAATGTTGGCATTTACCATAAACAAATGTTTCCTGGCACAATCTGTAAGCTAGAATCTATGCTGGACTAATCATTAACAAACCTTCCCTTCTTGACACAAGTGCACCAGCCTTTTTTCACCACTTTCAGCTCTTAAGATACTTTTTTCAAATTTTACAGTTTGAGAGAAGGGAATGTGTTTAATAGTTGTTGTTTTTTTTTAGCTTTTAACATAAAGCCCTATAGCTACAATGTTCCAAAGTGAAAGTAAAATCCACATAGTCTCAGTACTTTGAAGAACTTTTCCAGTGATCAAAGTTTAGGGACTCCTAGAGTTTCAAAATATTTCCTCTACATATCATCTGAACACTTAACTGCACAATTTCACAAGCAACAATGCATACAATTTTGTTCTAGACTTACCACAACACACCAATGTCCCCAGTGTGCTGTCCGACGTCATGCTCAGCTGGTTAGACTAGTACAGAGCAGAGTGCATTTCCTCACCACGTCCGGAGCCCCTCCTTTTTCTTCAAGTCAAAACAATAAGACCTCTACTGGTGGAAACATGACAATACACACAAGTATGGTAGATATAAAGATGATAGGAGACCTGTCCATCAAACTACTTAAGAAACAGACAATGTACCTTTAAAAGAAAGTAATTATCCATTTAATTGTGCAGTATTTAGTGATCACATAAAAGTAATGCACCAATCAGCCCACATCACACCATACCCACTCCTGGCTTTGGAATGTAAGTGAGCAGGTTCAGCTTTGCTTTTCTGTAAGTGACACATCTGAACTGCAAAGAAAAAGGAAATATTACAGGAGACAATCACCTATTTTGCTTTAAAACAATCTATACTATTATAGTAGCTTCAATATTAATTTGATCTCAAGGAGTCTTTTAAGGACCTGATGTAGAATAACAGAAATGAAGACCCCTGTCTTTGCTTTTCAGTGGAAATAGCAGCTGCGACCCTACACTAAATGTATCACAGAGGTGTTGGTAGGGGACAGAGTGGCTGGGCCTATGAAGAATAGATGGAGGACTATTTGAACCACACGACACCGCACGTCTCGCCATCACCGGACACAAAAAATTTCCATGGTTACTACCTTCTCATCCCAATCGTCCTGGTCACTCTAGTTGCACTGGCAATGGTAAGAAAATTCAAGCTTTTAAAGGAGAGTCAATTTGCCAAGGTGGACAGTAACTTGATCCTAACATATTTGTTGAATGACAGAAGAAAATGTTACATAGCCTTTGTGTAATTACTTACAACATTTTGGTCATATTAACTGAACATGCAAATGGTAGTAGGGAGGCTATAAAAGTAGTAGTTGAGAAAGGGTAACAACAGTACTGCTAGTGGTAGAAATATTTGAAGACTGTTGTTGTGCAACTAAAATACTTGTTTTAAAGACTCAAGTTGTGCAGCATCTTTAATACTTGTTCCACCATTTAAGGCAAGACGAAGTTCAAATCTAGATTTGAACTTCGTCTTGCCATGGATCAGACCTGGACGACTGAGGGTTTACACAGATTTTATTTTATCCACCATTTAACTTTTCCATGCTATGCCATTAAACTTTTCTAAGATGTATTTACAAAATTTTAGGTGTTTTTATTGCTCAAAATTAATTTTAAAAACACATTCTCACAGTGAGCAAAGTCACCTCTCCATAGACCTGATTAATAACTTAGGTGGTAGATCCTGCTTGTCTATATGAAGTTGGATAAGTTTAAAGCCATACTATGGAGCATTTCAGGAAAACCATTAAAACATCTAGTAGGTTGCAGGCTATCTACCAAAAAAAGCTACAAAGTGCACCTTTTCACTACTTTTTTCTTGAAAACAGGTTTCTGTTGACTCACTAATTAACGTATTGCTTTGTTTCAGATAATATACTACAAGAGAAAATACCAGTGAGTTCTAGATAAATCTGCAACCATATTTAGTATAAAGTATATTTGACTGTACCTTTGTATCCAGGTCTGATGAGCTGCGGCACAAACTGATCCCCATGTACACATATGACCCTGCAGAACAAGATGACCATGATTTAGACTACTGCAGTGAGGATGAGGGAGAGAAGGCGAGTCCCTGAACAACATGCAACAATAACCTCACATGTATTTCTGTATATTTATGGTAATGTTTTTCTTTGCTTTTTTAGACACCTCTGCACAAATATGGGCGTCTGTCTATTAATTCTGAGGTGGAAAATTGACACTGGGCACTGAGCTGGGAGTCAAGAGATGATTTCCAGATTTAATATGAAAATTCTAACACTTTTACGACCATATTTTATAGATTTTAATTTATTATATTTTGGTAATAATAATAATAACATTGTACACGTTATATTATTGATATTTCAATTGTCCACAATATGATTAAATACTTACTCAAGGCATTTTCTGTGACTTATAATTTCTCGCCCCTCTTTTATTCTTTTGAAAGCATGTATTTATTCTTATATTTGAATTGATTTAACAAGGGGTTGGTTGCTTTTTATGGAGGTTGAAAACTTTTGGCATCTCCAAGCTTTCTTTTCTTTGTCAACGACCATGTACAACTCACTCTTACAAAAGAAAAGATGATTTGTACCAGATTTAGCTAGTACTACTTTCCATCCAGTCACAAATTCAGGTGAACACAAATTAAAACACACACTTCATTACAATTACATTGTAAGACTAACTTCATTTGCGCCTGTTGGCCAGCAGATGGCAGCGTTGCTTTGTCGTTTATCAGACTCAAAAGATACTTTTTTTAACAGCAAATAGTGTAACATACTTTGTAGCACCATTATTAACCATGTAATTATGGTTGATTGGGAAGATACACGTTATGCTCAAATCTCAGAAAAGTTTATAAAAGACGCACCTGATTCCGTTTGATAATTGGCAGCTTTGCCTCATAGTGAAAACGTTCAATTTTCCCTTTTTACGTTTCTGAGGAAAGATGTGGCTATACAGGACACAAAGGTGAACACAATAATTAATATGCACTCAAGTATTAAAGTTACAATATTTAACTTTTGGGTGTTTTTTCTGTTAAGTTTGTGCGTAGCGGTCCCGGGCTGGTTCGTGTCCGCCATGTTGTCCGCCATCTTGTTTTCCACCCCAGCCCGGTCTTTCCCGTCTCTGCAGACAGACACGCTGCTCTGCTACTACTGCCCACTGAGGCACAAATCTAAACCGTGCCCTACCATCACCACCCACTGCACGCCCAGTGAGGTGTGCGCCAACTCCAGGGGCTACTATGGTGACGTCCACGTCGTGTCCGCGCAGGGATGCGTCCAAAGAGATCTCTGCGGTTCCCATGAGCTCGAGTTATATCTTGGCGCCAGATACAACGTCAGTCACACGTGCTGCTGCGAAGGCTTGTGCAACCACTACCAAGCTTCTGAGGAGAACTTGGAACTGCTGCTGGGGATGATCCAAGCGCCCGGGTTTGTCCATGAGCAACATTTTGATTTGTGTGCCAATTATACATCACCCAGCGTTCAAAAGTGAAAGTGAATGACCTGGAAACAAATGGAAGAGGCCTAGTATCCAAAGGCTCTCAACGGGTTTAAATTATTGAACTCTGTGTGTGTAAAAATGACCTAAAACAGAATTGGACCCGCCAGCCATCTTTCTGATTTAACTTTTGGAAAATAATGAATAAAATGCTTCTCATCACCATATTTACATGTAGTTGTAGTGTTTTTTGGTGGGGGTGTGGTCACAGGAGGAGATTAAAGTAGTCTCACGTGTGAAAAGAAGGACTGGAAGGATTTGTCTGCCAACTAAACCTCTACAATGTCAAGGTAAAGATTTTATGTTTTATGATTTATACCTGTAGGGCTATTAGTTTGTCAAATGTTTGGTAAATGTGAAATTGATCAAAGGTAGTTGGCAACACCTGTGCAGAAAGGCAAGGTGGCTTTCTGCACAAGTGTTTAGTTTGTTTTTTTCCCTAGTAATTGAGGGACTGAAAAATCAAATGGGGATACTTTCTGAAAATTGTTTAAAAAGCTGGACATTATTGAAAATTCCTCAAGAAAAAAATAGATTTTTTTAATATGCTATCCAACAGGAAGTTATACATTCTGTCAGACAGTCAAGTAAAATTATGTAGTTTGTGTAAATTACTGTATCAGAAAAAGATTTTCTCCCAAAGCTGGGTTTACATATGTTATCTTGAGTGGCATTAAAAGGTCTTTAAAAAGTAATAGTCCTGGATTACTTGTGAAGTAATCTGAAAAATACTACCTGAAGAGTAATACAGAAAAAAATTTACCAAAACCTTCTAAATTTGAACATCTCTTTTGCAGACAGAGGACCATGCATATCTCATTGTTGTGGCTCTACCTCATGCTACCCACTCTGCTCTGTAAACACCTGCTGTGCTACTTCAGCCCTTATGAGACATTGGAAAGAAGGGGGATGTTCAAGCTTGTGGTGACAGAGTGCCCCCCAAAAGAGGTGTGCTACAAGGCCGAAGGTCGCTACGGGAATCACACTGGACTCATACACAGAGGATGTATGCTCCTGAAAAACTGCAGCCAAGTGAAAAAGATCAGCCTGAGGAGAGCCATATACAACACAAGCTACTCATGCTGCGACTGGTCCTACTGTAACTCTGGAACAGACATATCAACTAACTTTGTCACACTGTTCATTATCATGGGTGGTCTATCACTGAAACTGATAGGACTATAAAAGTCTTTGTGACATTTTAATGAGAATGTTAAACGGCACCGGTTTGCAGTGGTGTTGCTCTGACAGCCTCAGCACTGGCTAATGCTGAAGCACTGATTTCAACTAGAAAAATTATTTTATCATTTGTATTATAAACTGTAGGCTTATTTTAATTCTTTAGTTAAACATGTACCATTTTACTCAAGCATTTGATACTTCTTTTGCAGGTACATAACCAACAACCTATAGACTACATTTTAAGACAGTTTTGAGTTTCTCAGAACTTGTAAGTGAGCTGTAAATGAGGAAAGTGTACTGAAGTCAAATTAAATACAAATTAAAGACTTTTTTTATGTAATCAGACAAAACATGAAATATGTAAATTTGCATGTACAAAAACAAAGCTAGTGCAAAAGAAATGTGATACTTGCATCTTAAATTGTTAACCACCAAACTATATTTTGCACATATAACAATGTATAATAAAATGTGAAAATTGCATTTCCATGAAAATCCTTTAAAGTAAATGTGACAAAATAAGATCGACTCTGTTAGTACATACTTTTTGCAATAGGATGCCGATGTTGAAAATGATGAAAGAGGCAGGTACAGTTTGAGGTTTGGACAGGTCTTTATTTCCCTTTTATAAGGCTGTTGGGTCTCCCCATAGTGGTATATATATATATATATATATATATATATATATATATATATATATATATATATACAGGAGATTGCTATACTGGAGTAACACTGAGGGTAAAGGGTCCATATTACAGACTTCAAAAAACAACACTAATAGAAGAGGTAAAGCTGACTGGAGTCCACAGACAAGGAGGTGATGGATGGGACTCAGCAGGGCAAACGTGTGTTGTGAGGAGTAACAAGGGTGTGCATGGGTTGCGGTGATTGGCAGGTCAGAGGGTGAATCACAGCACAACACAGGTTCAGGCGCACAGCCGCAGTGTCCGCCTCTTTGGGCAGTTGTGTATTTGGTGGGGAGTCTTTATAAATGACAGTGTGCAAAGGGTGTGGTCTTCTCAGCACAAGAAGAGATTAAAGTAGTCTCACGAGTGAAAGGGTGAAGGACTGGAAAGATTTGTCTGCCGGCTAAACCTCTACCATGTCAAGGTAAAGACTTTTATGATTTATACCTGTAGGGCCAAGTTTGTCAAATGGTTCAAAGGTAATTGGTAACACCTGTGCAGAAAGGCGAGGTGGGTTGTTTTAATTGCAATTCTGTTTTTTGTTTGTTTTCTTTTCTAGTAATTGAGGGGGGGGGGGGGGAAATCTAAAGGGAAACTTTCTGAAAGTTGATGTTCAAAAAGCTGGACATTATTTAACTGCAAAATCCAGAAAACTCAGGAAAAAAAAGACATGGTTATATGCTATCCAAAAGGAAGTTACACATTCTGTCACACAGTCAAGTTAAATTATGTCATTTGTGTAAGTTACTGTATCACAGGAAAGATTTTCTCTCCAAGCTGGGTTTACATGTTATCTTGAGTGGCTTTGAAAAGTCCTGAAGTAATCTGAAAAATACTACCTGAAGAAGAATAATACAGGAAATAAAACAAATAAATTAATTAAAAAAAAAAAAAAAAAAAAAATTTATACACACACACATACACCAAAACCTTCTAAATTTGAACATCTCTTTTGCAGACAGAGGACCATGCATATCTCTTTGTTGTGGCTCTACCTCATGATACCCACTCTGCTCTGCAAAAACCTGCTGTGCTACTTCAGCCCTTATGAGACATTGGAAAGAAGGGGGATGTTCAAGCCTGTGGTGACAGAGTGCCCCCCAGAAGAGGTGTGCTACAAGGCCAAAGGTCACTACGGGAACCACAGTGGACTCATACACAAGGGATGTATGCCCCTGAAAGATTGCCGCCAAGTGAAAAAGATAAGTCTGAGGGGAGCCATATACAACACAAGCTACTCATGCTGCGACTGGTCCTACTGTAACTCTGGAACAGACATATCAACTAACTTTGTCACACTGTTCATTATCGTGGGTGGTCTATCACTGAAACTGATAGGACTATAAAAGTCTGGACATTTGTGACATTTTAATGAGAATGTTAAACGGCACCGGTTTTGCAGTGGTGTTGATCTGACAGCCTCAGCACTGGCTAATGCTGAAGCACTGATTTCAACTAGAAAAAATATTTTATCATTTGTATTGTAAACTATAGGCATATTTTAATTCTTTAATCAAACATGTACCATTTTGCTCAAGCATTTGGTACTTTAAGTGAGCTGTAAATGAGGAAAGTGTACTGAAGTCAAATTAGACTTTTTTTTTTTTTTTTTTTTTAATGTAATCAGACAAAACATGAAATATATAAATTTGCATGTACAAAAATAAACCTAGGGCAAAAGAAATGTGATGTTAAATCTTAAACTGTTAAAGACCAAACTATATTTTGCACATATAACAATGTATAATAAAATGTGAAAATTACAGATTTGCTTTAAATGGAAATGCAATTTCTAAATGTTGGTACATGCTTTTTGCAATAGGAGGCTGGTGTTGAAAATGATGAAAGAGGCAATTACAATTTGAGGTTTGGACAGGTCTTTATTTCCCTTTTATAAGGCTGTTGGGTCTCCCCCTAGTGGATATACATATATACATATATACATATATATATATATATACACACACACACACACACACACAGAGATTGCTATACTGGAGTAACACTGAGGGTAAAGGGTCCATATTACACAGACTTCAAAAAACACTAATAAATGAGGTAAAGCTGACTGGAGTCCACAGACAAGGAGGTGATGGACGGGACTCAGCAGGGAAAACGTGTTGTCAGGAGTAACAAGGGTGTGCATGGGTTGCGGTGATTGGCAGGTCAGAGGGTGAATCACAGCACAACACAGGTTCAGGCGCACAGCCGCAGTGTCCGCCTCTTTGGGCAGTTGTGTATTTGGTGGGGAGTCTTTATAAATGACAGTGTGCAAAGGGTCTGGTCTTCTCAGCAAAGGAAGAAATTAAAGTCATCTCATGTGTGAAAGTGTGAACGTCTGGAAGGATTTGTCTGCCAGCTAAACCTCTACAATGTCAAGGTAAAGACTTATGATTTATACCTGTAGGGCCATTAGTTTGTCAAATGGTTCAAAGGTAATTGGTAACACCTGTGCAGAAAGGCAAGGTGGGTTGTTCAAGGGCAATTCAGATTTTTTTCTAGTAATTGAGGGAATGAAAAATCAAATGGGAAACTTTCTGAAAGTTGATGTTTAAAAAGCTGGACATTACTTTAATTGCAAAATCCTCAGGAAAAAAAGACATGGTTATATGCTATCCAAAAGGAAGTTACACATGCTGTCACACAGTCAAGTTAAATTATGTCATTTGTGTAAGTTACTGTATCACAGGAAAGATTTTCTCTCCAAGCTGGGTTTACATGTTATCTTGAGTGGCTTTAAAGGTCTTTAAAAAGTCCTGGATTACTTGTGGGAAGCAAAAAAATACTACCTGAAGAGTAATACAGAAAAAATATACCAAAACATTCTGAATTTGAACATCTCTTTTGCAGACAGAGGACCATGAATATCTCATTGTTGGGGCTCTACCTCATGCTACCCACTCTGCTCTGTAAAAACCTGCTGTGCTACTTCAGCCTCCACGAGACACCGGAAACAAAGGGGGATGTTCAAGCCTGTGGTGACAGGGTGCCCCCCAAAAGAGTTGTGCTACGAGGCCGAAGGTCGCTATGGGAATCACACTGTACTCACACACAAGGGATGTATACCCCTGAAAGATTGCGGCCAAGTGAAAAAGATCAGTCTGAGGGGAGCCATATACAACACGAACTATTCATGTTGCAACTAGTCCTACTGTAACTCTGGAACAGACATATCAACTAACTTTGTCACACTGTTCATTATCGTGGGTGGTCCATCACTGAAACTGATGGGACTATAAAAGTCTGGACATTTGTGACATTTTAATGAGAATGTTAAACGCCACCGGTTTGCAGTGGTGTTGATCTGACAGCCTCAGCACTGGCTAATGATGAAGCATTGATTTCATGTAGAAAATAAGTTATTTTATCATTTGTATTATAAACTGAAGGCATACTTTAATTTGTTAGTTAAACATGTACCATTTTACTCAAGCATTTGATACTTCTTTGGCGGTACATCACCAGCAACCTATAAACTACATTTTAAGACAGTTTGAGTTTCTCAAAACTTTAAGTGAGCTGTAAATGAGGACATGCGTGTCAAAATATAGTGGTTAAGAAGGAGCGCAAAGCCGTTTTGAGTACCACTGCTGAAGTCAAATTAAATACAAATTAAAGACTTTTTATGTAAATAAAATTTGTAAATTTGCATGTACAAAAATAAAGCTAGTGCAAAAGAAATGTGATGTTAAGTCTTAAATTGGTAACCACCAAACTATATTTTGTGCATATAACAAGTATAATGTACAATAAAATGTGAAAATTACATTTAGAAATTGCATGTCCATGAAAAAGTAAATGACAAAATAAGATTTACTCTGTCACAACTCTTTTAGTACATGCTTTTTGCAATAGGAGGCTGGTGTTGAAAATGATGAAAGAGGCAGGTACAGTTTGAGGTTTGGACAGGTCTTTATTTCCCTTTTATAAGGCTGTTGGGTCTCCCCATAGTGGATATACATATATATACAGGAGATTGCTATACTGGAGTAACACTGAGGGTAGAGGGTCCATATTACACAGACTTCAAAAAACAACACTAATAGAGCCTCACCTCCAGGTTTCAGAAATCAGCAGAGAGATCAAGGGCTTTGGGGTTTGGGGCCAACATCACAAGAGAAGTCGAGGGGAGAGGAGACATGGTGCAGTCTGAGAGCCGGACTCGACCGCCTAATAACTTAACACTAGAAAAAACATACAGATTTCACGCACAGTGCATTTTAAATAGGTCACGTGAAGAACCATTTACCATAAATATCTGTATTCTCAGGAGCCAACATATATAAAAAATGATAAAAAACAAACATTTGTCAGTCTTTTTTTTTTTTTCAAATTTTTCATCTTCCCATGTCGTGCAAATCCTTCTCCAGTTCCTTCTTGTCAAGGAGGTGGGGCTTGTACCACCATTGCCTACATCCAATCGCTCCAGCTCTGAAGGAAACTTAACCCAGTAGCCCCACAACCCTTCCCTTCATAAAAACATATGAATTAGTAGAAAACAAACAAAGAACAGCACAGTCAACTCAGCACGTAAATAACCCACAGACACACAAAACACCAACAACACAGAAATCATTTTTATATTTTTTTGTATCGCCATTTCTTCACTTCATGGACGGTTATGGTTTTGGCAGTGGAGTGGTCCTCTCCCTTAGCGGCTCAGTGGAGATGGGAGCTCTCCTATTGGCTGGTTAAAGTTCAGCAGTGATAATACTTTTGAAATTCACAGTGTGGTTGGAGGATATGATTGGAACAAGGGGAGAAGAGGTGGGGTAAGCCGGAGAAGGAAAAACCGCCAAGGGATGTTTGTACATTGCAACACTCAGAAAACAACAAGAAACCCTGACCATCCATGGAGAAAAAGTAAACGAAAATGGCTGCTCGACTCCTTTCTTCTGATTTGCTCTTCCTCCGACCCATGTGCTTGCGAACGTCTGGTGTGTAAACTGGTTGAATATAGCCTGCTTTAGTGCCAGAGGAGGTTTGTGAAGAGGTATAGCTGACTGGAGTCCACAGACAAGGAGGTGGTGGATGGGACTCAGCAGGGCAAACGTGTTGTCAGGAGTAAAAAGGGTGTGCATGGGTTGCGGTGATTGGCAGGTCAATGGGCAAATCCCGTCACAGCACAGGTTCAGGCGCGCAGTCGCAGTGCCCGCCTCTTTCGGCTGTAATAGTGGCGTGGGCCGGTCTGTCTGGCAAAGTTCATCATGTAGTTTTGCTTGCGAGTGCTGCAGGGACAAAGAGACAGTAAAAGGGAAAGGAGCAGTATTGGGAATTAGAGACTAGAAATAAGGCACTAAAATGTAATCTGTTCTCATGCACTTGCCATGCAGCCAGAATAACTAATGCAGCATCTACTTCCAACTATTTTCATGCTGCTATTTTATGACGATGATGGTTCGAAGTCAAAACCTTAAACACTCAACAATTCTATGGGATATAAGAATGGTAGTCTACTCTACTCCAAACAGATTGTGTGTATGTTCAACATATGAGGTATCTAGAAAGCAAGACACACGTGTAAGGCCTAACTAAATGTTGCCGGACAGAGACGATACACAGGACATGATACACACACTACCACTGACATGAGGGCAACTCAGGCATGAGTGTTTGAGGCCCAAGTTTTCCTAAAGAAAAAAGGACTTGGAGGGGAAAAAAATAAAGCCATCGAAGTGCAGGATTGTGAAGGGATGGGTTTGAAATTAAATATAAAAGAGCTGCAGGAGATTGCGCTCGCTTAGCCTGTTATTGCTTCTTCCATCCAGCAGAGCGGTGCCGGTGAGCCAGGAGAGCAGCCAGAGCAGGCAGGTGCCTCTGTGAAGTGTGGGGTTGGAAGGGGTGAGGGTAAAGGATGGTGTGTGTGTCAAGGATAATGCTGAGAAGGTGGAAGCATGGAGGTGTGTGTAATGTTAGTTGTGATGTGGTGGAGACTATAAGCAGTGAGGCTCAGCTCCTGGTTCTTTCATGTTGTTTGTGGACAGACAGTGACGAGGGGACGGAGCTACTGCAAAAAGCCATGCAGAGTGTTTGAGTAAGATTTACTCAAGTTAAACTCCCTGCAATGTGGACCTAGCCAGAAACAATGATGCTAGATGCAGTCACTTGCAGCAACAATTGGTGCACAAAGACATAAATCAGTGCTTTGGCTCAACAAAACCAAAATCATATATCATCTATATAATGCATTAAATCTCTCCACTGCCTGGCACACTGGAGATATACAGAGAGATATACAACAGATATAGTGATGGACACCATCACACATTAAAATACATAGATTAATACATTTATAGGCACTGAACAGATACACAGAAGATAGTGTCCTGCCAACATTATGTTACACCTTTAGTAGTACTACAGTTATTTGGGTGTATGGTCATGTGTGAGAGCTGTCACTGTGTTGCCTCCACCTGGACACTGGGCAGCTGCTTGCCCATAGAGTGAAAGTGCACTGATCAAAGCGAAGGCGTGAACATGACTGTGGTGAGTCTGTGACAAATGAAATGAGTTGGGGGTTGCTAAGGACAACAGCGGGATAAGGTGAAGGAGGGCTACATTCAGAAAGCGTCGGAAACTTACCTGACACTACAGCCATGCCAGAGGGAGCAGAATACAGAAGAGAGCAGAGATTAGAGCGCGAGAGGGGGGAGACAGGAGGAGAGGACTGTTGTCCCGTAGAAAGGTCTGAGATGGCAAGAGCCCCAGCCTTTGGTGGCTGGGTCAAAGCAAAGAGAAGAGAGGAGAAGAGAAGAAGAGATAAGAGGGGATAGATAGATATTTGAAAAGAATGATGAAGATTGGGATAGCAATCAGTTGGGAAAAAAGAATATAGAACAGCATCCCAAAGATGGCATGCCACAAGTGTGGAGAGAAAGAGGTTGAAGGAAATCAGGGTAAGCGTAGAAGGAAGAGGAGTCCGTGGATTGTGTGGATAAAATGTAATACAAGCACAGAAGCGGGCGCATAATAAGCAAGGGAGGTGTGCAGGAGGGCAAATCAAACAATTGGGTCATAGCAACAGGGAAGCGGTGTAAAGGAGTGGTAACAGAGAGAAATAAACAGAGCACAGTGTGAGGACCATGTGACTCTTTTCAGCAGACACTGTTGAAAACCAGGCAGTGGAGGCAGGTGGGACCGGTCATGGCCACATTAACAGGGACAGCTCAGGCAGATTGGGACAAAATGCATGTATTCTGATCTACGTTTCTGTTTATGTGTATATGCTATTAAATTTATTTCTCAGTCTTCATTTGAAATGCACTGGTAATAACAATCAGCCAGTTCAGTGAAACATTAGTCATGTTGGGACATTATAGCCATAGCTCATGCAGACAATGCATTCAAAATGCTTTCTGTTAGTATGTAAGATATATGCTAAAGCAATATTTTCAGTGCAGTGCAGAATATAGTAACAGTGTACAGTTTTGAACATGTTAGAATAAAAAAAAAATTACAGATGTTCTTTAAGAGTTTAACAGTTTTGAACATGTTTTCCATATATAAGATGCTTGTCTTCTGCAAGACACTGAAAATATGAGGACTTGAAGCGCAGAGCTGCAAGCCACTGCTTGACAAAAGCCCATATAATAATGCGGCCAGTTAAGCATTTACTGCACACACGTATACTATGTGAAAATCCCTGTGTTTGAGTGAAAATGTTGCTCTTTACTTGAGGCAGAAAGGAGCGGATCAGGGGCTTTGTAGGGGCCAGTCGAGGCCTGGGGTCGTTGGGAAATGAAGTACTCACAGAACTACTTCCACATGGTCCAATGCCCACTGGTCATGTCCTGCACCACCATGCCGCGGTTGCCACCATCGCAGCATCACACCTTTGACCCGGGCTTCTCTGGAGAGGCCAAAGATATGTTTTAGAAAGGATCACAAATTACAGTTACATAATCATACACTGCCAATAAACTCTTAGAACATTACAGTAAGTGTTACATGTAAAGTAGTATTACTGTGTGTATATATACTCAGGTATATGATTGGTACTCACAGTGGAATGTTGTAGGAGACTCTTTGGGCCTTTATGAAGTCTTTGGGCTGATGCTGGGCTATGACGTGCCAGCTAACCCCATTATTGACACTGTACTGTAATAAGACTGCACGGTCTACTGTGTCTGCTTGGTCCAATGCTATGTTACAACTGTCTGTCTGTGCCACACTGCCAATCTGCAGTACAAACATGATTTTACTGTAAGGAGACAGAGAAGAGACAAACATAGTTAGGAAGAAGAATAGGTGTATATATTGCAAATGTAGTACTTATTGTGCCTGCAAGTAAATGTGTATGTTGGTAAAAAGTTTATATGTTTTGGTAGTACCTGTACCTGGCCCTAGTGAGGTCTAGCGGTTTAGTAACTGCCTGCCTCATCTTACAGCCATTAAAGTAGAGTGAGTCTCCATGGGCATGTGGGGACAACTGCCCACAACCGTTGCCCACCCCGCCTCCCTGAATCAGCTGCCAGCTTTGTGGAGACACACTGCCCGATTCAAAGTTATCCTTTATAGAGCTGGGGAGGTCAGTGCTGGTCAGGGAGCAATCATCACCTGATAAGAAGGATGGAAGAGAATAAAAAAAATGTGGTGAGAAAATATAGTCAAATTGCAGCCCTGAACAGAAAATTATAAAGAATCTACTGAGTGAATATCAATCTGAAACTTGTGCAGAACAAGATGCATGTTTAAAAAGAACTGTGAATTAAGTTTAAGAATTTGTCCTCTGCATTTGACCTATCCTTCATTGCCACTGTCTGTCACAAGCAATCTCCAAATCTTGAGCTAGGCTTGGCCAGGACAACTTTAGCAGGAGGATTTTACCAGTTGTACACGGCTTTGTATATAATGTAATTTATAAGAGGTATTTCATTATTTGGATGTCATTGTTGGTTACATAAAATAAAGCTAGATCTTCGCTACTGCAAAAATTATAGCAATAATCAGTGGTCTTGAATTCCCCCCCGCATATGAATGAATATCCCTGAAACAATAAGCCTGAGGTGGCATACCATGATGACCCTCGTCACAGATGCAGACCATCCCGCTGGTGCAGTATCCATGGCCGCTGCAGAGCCCTGGACATGCCTCTCCAATGTAAACATGGTCCACTCCCCAGCTCTGTCTCTCCCCCGTGCCCTCTTTTTGAATCCAGCGGAACTGCGTGGCTCTGGATGTGCACAAAAAAATAAATTAAAAGTGTATTAACCACTAGACTAGTTGATGAAAATAAATGTAATAGAAAGAAAGTAATTCCTTAAAACAACCAAATATTTTTTGACAAAAGAGAAAAACGATCTCATTCCACTTAAAACATTACTAAAAAGGTTGATGGGTATGTATAAAATTGTGGACCTATAATCTATATACACACTCAATTCATGGGGACCTGCTTTCCCTAGTGAGACAAAATCCTTTATTATTAGATCAACAACATTTAATATTCATTGGTTAAAAGAGTCTAAAGGTAGGCCTCTCAAAATAACACATTTTGAAGTATGATATATTGCTGAACTAAATATAGACAATAAACAATAATATTGAGACCAAAACATAAAGCAGAATTATCCTCCAAAAAGGATTGTAAAAGTACAAAATTGTTTAAAAAAAAAAAAGACATGAACTGCAATAAATAAATAAATAGCAGAATGCAACTTCTATGACTCGTTATAGATACAACGTTTTACAGCTCAAATCTCATTGTAGTACAGAAAAATAACCAAAAAGTTCCCCACTAGAACAAAGAAAAAGTACCCATGATCAATATTGACCCCAATTCGTTCATTCGTTCCATCTGTCATGTATTGAACGATTAAGTTGATAAAGTATTAATCATGACAGGCCTAGTTAAAGGTTAGGGTTAAGAGGGTTAGGCAAGTAGTAAAGTATGAATAAGGTTAGGATTAGTCTCACAGAAATGAAGACTAAATCAATGTAATGTTTCCAAGTAACAAGGAAACCCAACATCTCTGTGCGTGTGTATGTACCCTGAAGAGACATGGTCTGGCAGTGGGACAGTGACTCTTGTCCATGTAGAGCTGTTGACAGGACTGTAGATTGTGGATTCATGAAACTGGAAAGGAGAGCAGCCGACGTTGTTTACTGAAGAGGGTAAGCATTCAGACTGCACTAGCTGCCATGAGTCAGACCTAGGGGTAAAAGTTTAAAAAGTTAGAAAATTTTATAATAAAGTCAGAGTAACTTCTTGCAATAACTTGCCTAGCGTCTTTTCTATACTGCAGCAAAACAGAATGATGGTCCTCACAAATGTCTGCTTCACAGCCAACTACAATCTGAAAAACATTAAACGATAACAATTCAACTAAATGTCATGAAGCGTTTGTATATGCATGAGACTTTTTACTGTTAGCTTTGCAGAACCTTGAACTGTAAGATATAGCCGGGCTGCACTATGAGCTCTCGAGTGGCTAGAATGTTGTGTGTTCTATCCTGGTTCTTGTTGGGCCAGTAGAGATGGAAAGATGGGTTCCCACAGAAGCCAGCTGTCCGCACAGCGTTGGGATAGAAACTCCAGCTCTCCTCATGGGAAACACCCTCTGAAAGTCCACACAACAAATCAGATAAGATAATCTTTTAATGTCAAGTGATGCGCCAGCTTGTTTACTTACCATCATCAAACGTGTCAAGCAGCATGGATGGATTGATGTCCGACCCACCCACCAAGATGTTATCAATGGCCCACTGAGCTCTCTCCAGACTTGGGGAGACCAGTCCAGAGGAGATAGTAAATGGCTGCCACCATCGCAGGCGGGTGGCATTTGTCAAAGCTCCCTCGGGCAGCACAATGTAATCTCTGCGCACTGACACATACTTGAGGTAATCCATCTCATGTAGAAGCGTCCAGGACACGCCTAAAAAGATGTTATGTAAATAATGAGAAAACTCCTAATTAAAAATGCATAGTCATGAACTCATTGTGCGTGACTGGGTGCGGGTTTGGGTGAATGTTCATTTGGAAGTTCTTCTTTCTTGATCTAAGAGGAGATTCAGCCTGGTGATATGTCTGTTGCAGTGGATCACAATATTTGACTGGACCCAATGTTATTCTCAATGTTTTTCATAGTATCATTTGAAGCATGTTATGCTGATGATTTCAACTTTACTAATGCTCTGTGAAGATAAGACCAATCAAATAGACAGAACAGGAAGACTGGCTGTACTCATACCATAAGTGGATGTGTTGTTAAACAGTCAGGAAGAAGGAGATCCAGTGCATTATAGCGTTAAATTAAAAGTCCTTACAACACAACAGCCGATGCATTTTGACACTCTAACAGGACAACAGACTGGCATGTCCAGATGAAGAAACATTAGTGTCAAAACACTTTGGGTTCCTCTTCTGTCTTAACATATAGAATGGTGTAGTTAAGTGTACTGTAAAATGGTGAAAAATTAAAAAGAAAAAATTGATCCCAGGATCATTGCTTCACTGGACTTTAGGCAGTAGAGCCAATTCATAGTAACAGGAGAAGGACATCCAGAGAGTTGTAAAAGTTTGAAAGAAGAGTATAAGAAGAATATTTGTTATGCAAGTAGAAGTATATGATGTGAGAGTATTGTGTTACTGAACAATGATTTGGGCTTATTGACACCTAGTGTACTATATACTGTAAAACTGTATGCCTCATACTGCTGGCTCTGGCCAAAGCACAGCCCTGGCATGGGCTCGTTAGTTCACCTCCATCAGTAGAGTAGTCCAGCAGCACTCCCTCTTTACGACATGTTGGCCGATGACACATGGTCATATTATCCTCACTCCCAATCCTGGCCCAGTACTCCACAAATCTGTCAAACACATAGAGCTCATTATCTCTAAATTCAATGCTTAGGGTTCGCCCATGGCTGAAGTGTATAAACAAAAATAAAAGCTTACTTTGCCCCTCGAAGGTCCAGATCCGCAGTGACAGCCTGTCTTGCATCAGCTCCACCAAAATATAAGGCTGTTCCCTCAACCAACACCCCACAGTCTGTGCAGGGTCTACCTCCTTCCAGCACCTGCCACTGAGGGCTGGTTGTTCCTTCCCAGTCAAATCGCTCCTTTAGAGAGGCCTGGTGAGAAAAAGTCAAATAAAATAATAGGAAAAAAGTGTGATAAATGATACAGTTGAATATAGTTGAATATGTTATGCCTTGAGAGCAGTGCTGGCGTAGCAGTTTGGCCCAGTGAAGCCAGGATCACAAAGGCAGCGTTTGTCTAGACAGTCCCCATGTCCTCCACAGTGATTCTCACACGCAGGGCCAATGTAGAAGTTCTCTACACCCCACTGTATATCCGAGTGCTGCTGGTAAAACCGGAATCGAACCGCACTACAAACAATAAAAAATAAAAAAAATTGAGAATATTTAAGTTAAGAAAAAAAATTAAAAGTATTACTTAATTAAATAATTACTTTTTTGGGTTGCCCATTTTTGAGACAATGTTCCACCCACATTTAAAAATAGAAATCACATAAAACCTACGTGTCAGCTAGACTGTCGGGCAGGGGGTAGACCACTCTCTTCCAGCCCTCCGCAGGGAAAAACACTGATGGTTGTGAGACCTGGCCTCCACAGCGAGGGCCTGCAGGTAGACACTGTGGCACTATGTACTTCCATGTCACTCCAAAGTCAGCTGAATACTGCACATGCACCTGTCTGTCGGCAGGACGCTCTGGTAGACTGCATCCAGCGGCAATCTACAACCACACAAGTACATGGATTATAAACTAAAATATCATGAAACTCAAAATAATAAATAGCATGAGCGCATTGTTTTTACCTTGAACTGCATGACCCAGCCCTTCTCAGGTATAATATCCTGTGTGACAGCGTAGACTTCTCTACCATCGTCATTGCCACACACCATAACTCCATCAGGAGAGCTGCAGAAGCGCTGAACTGAGCAGTCTTCTGAGAACAACCAGTGGTCACTCACTGTCAAGAAAAAGAAATTAGACAATTAGACAAAATAAGGAACCTGTTTTTCTAACAGTATAAAGTTGTAGTACTGTTAAAAAGTGTTTTGTGAGTCTGAATTAAGAGTCACAAAAAGAGATACCTACACCTTAATAAAAATAAAGGAACACTGAATTCATATTAAACAAATAGTTTCTTAAGAATTATATAGGCTTAATATTACTTAATATCCCAACCCTAACTCCTAACCTTTACCCCCTAAGTAGTTAATAAGCCTGAATCATTCTTAAGAAATCATTTTTTAATTATGAATAAGGTCCATAAGGTTCATTACATAAATACAGAAATATTTGCAAAAACAGATAATTGTCATTTTAAAAACTCACCAAAAGCTATGCTCTTTGTATAGTATTGTTTTCAAAAGCCAAATTTATTTTGCTATCAAAATATAATTTCATCTCTCCATTACTAAATCCACTAGAAATGATTAATGATAATAATGCTTACAGTAGATGTTAAAACAAACAAAAACTTTTTGGTAATTTTTCAAAATGCAGATCTGTTTTTGTTATTGAACTCTTCAAAAAGAAAACATCACACATAAAAGGATTTGTGTCTTGTATCTTCAAACAGCCTAGTTTTGATTCTTCCTTTCTACTGATAGCTCAATAATTATTCAATACTGTCTGTACCTATGGGTGTTTCCTCTTGTTCGCCGAGCTGAGCCTCTCTCTCTGAGGCACCATCAGCAGGAGTCCTCTCGTGGTTGGGAAGCCCAGCCCCTCCGAATGTGTCCGATATCTGTGCTCGTGTGTCAGAGCCGGCGATCAGTACGTTATCTAGTGCCCAGTCACTGTGGTCCGCTCCATCATGCTGAGGCTGCCACCAGCGTACCCGCACTCCTTCCTGACGGGCAGCAGGGGGCAGCAGAACATTCACAAATCTAAACGTCAAAGTGAAACGCAGTCAGACATCCATTCAGTTCATATTTCAAATAATAGATAACCAATTGTTATATAATAGAACTGCATAAAAGTTTTAAAGATGTCTGTTTAATAGCTACACTTTCAGTTTTACCCTTTCAAAAACTTTCATATATATATATATATATATATATATATATATATATATATATATATATATATATATATATATATATATATATACACACATATATATTTTTTAAAAAGGCTGTAGTTTTTATTTTCCGTTTTAGCCCTGATTTTATTTAGCTACATTGTAATTCTGGTTAACATTTTCTGCTTAAATAACATTTGCTTAATAAATAGTTTACAAAACACTGCCCTATTAATGAATACATGTTCAAACTTCCTCACCCTGGTTTGGTGTAGAGGTCATAAAATATCTCTGTTAAGAGATGCCAGTTGATTCCTGCGTTGAGGCTGTACTCCAGGAGCACACCCTGGTTGCGGTTGCTGGGTGGGATCATGCAGCCGTACATAAAGTAAAACTGAATAAACTCAGCACTTGTAAGGTTCAAGTCCACTGTGACCAGCTGACGACTACAGCTCTGCAACACATAAAGAGAAGACCATATGGAGTCAACATAGTCAGAAAGGATATAATATATCTTATTTATCTAATGTATTTATTCTACGTAGTTAAAGTTAAATAGTTAAATTCTGTTATAAAATATTCTTATGCAGGATTTGAGCAATTTTCTGATTTTCAGCAAAAACGACAAAAAAGGAATATCGATTAGCATATTTACCCCACTAAAGTGCAGAGCAGATCCCGAGGCCACAGCACCACACACTGTGCTGAGTTTGCCCCCGGTGACCAGGTGCCAGTGACTGAGAGAGGGGGCCCGACTGAAGCTGTCCTTCAGCTGAGAGGGCAGGGCCACCAGGGGCTCATCACAATACTCTCCACCCCACTCTGAATCACATCTGCAGGCAGAGGACATTAGGGACAGGGATAATCACAATCACAATTTACCATTGGGTTTAATTGAGTAAATGTATTACTTACACACAGGAGCTTTGTTGACAACGTCCGTGCCCAGAGCACATGTCAGGACAGCCATCTCCAATGTAAAGGTTATCCAGTGCCCATGTCTGCTGCTTATCGAAAGGAGCCTGCTGGAACCACCTAAACCTGGTAGCTTGAGACCTATTTATTTCATAAACACATTCAATTTGTATAAAATATCAATAACGGCATACTGAAACAGAATTACACAATTTCCTCCATACTACTGTGTGGTACCTTGCATAAGATGGGATAGGCATTGTGACGCGGCCCCATTTGTTGTATGTGTCTGAAATGAGCAGGCGCTGCAGAGTGTAAGAGGAGCAGTCTGGGCTTGTGGGCAAACAGTCTCTGACCAGTGACTGCCACGTCAGCCCCAGATCAAGAGAGAACTCCAACTCTACAGCTAGAACAGAAAAGTACCATGACATATTACGCTAAATAATAATAAGTACAATATCTGTAAAATAGCTAACAAAGTCAGTCATTACTTACAGTAGCATGATGAAGTGACAGAGCAGGAAGCAGAGAAGTCGAACTGGATGAAGGCATCCTGACCCAGACTGATGTCCGTGGTCACAGCATAGCGAGTGTTGGACTTCTCAATAAATGCAAAGGCAGGGCCCTCCGAGCCGCACACAGGCATGCGAGTGCCTCCTGGATGGAGCAGCCACGAGCGACCATCGATTGAGGAAAAGTCATCCTCCAGTGGGCCCCAGCCACTGGCACTTCCACCTACTACCAACTGAAACAACACTATGTTATTGTTGCCACAGATATATGTGTGTGTGTGTATAAACGCACAGACACACATATATATATAGAGAGACATTTGCTCCAGTTTTTACCTGGTCAATGACCCATGGGCTGTAAAAGTGTCCATTCTCTGAGGGCTGCCACCAACGCAGGCGAGTAGAAGATGTACGTGCGCGTAGAGGGATCTCCAAGGCCACCAGCCGAGCCTGATTACTGCTGTTACTGAACAGAAACTCCTGGAGCAGTCCCCAGGTCAGGCCTCCGTCCACAGAGAACTGCAGTAACACAGGCTGAGAGCGAGGGTCAGGAGCGGCTTTACCACATCCAAGACGAAGGAAAAACTGCACAAACCTACACAATGCAGTTGTATTAGGAATAAGAACTCCTTTGAACAAGTTTAAACAGTTAAAATGTTTTACCGAGCATTGGACAAGTCCAAGTCTTTTGTGACCAGCATGCGCAGACCATCCTCACTGAAGAACAGGTGATTTCCACTAGACATAATACCACATTTCCGAGAGGGTTTGCCTCCACTCAAAAGACTGAAATGCTCAGCATCCTTGGTTCCTCCTGACACACACAAACACATGCATTCATTTGACTCTTAAGGATTCAAGAACACATGTATAACATTTGTACATGCTGGATGTCCACACCTTCAAAGTCCTCCTTGAGGAAATCTGAGTTGGGGGTCTCTGGCACAGAGCAGTCATGTCCGGAGTAGCCAGGGTCGCACAGACAGTGACTGCCGGCGATACAAGCTCCGTGTCCATTGCACATGTCCTGGCATTGTGGGCCAATGTAGACATTGTCAATTGCCCAAGTTGGAGGAGTAGAACCAGAGGAGAAGAAACCCTGATACCAGCGGAACCTCACTGACCTGCAGGGAAAAGAAAGAACTGATAAAGGATTTGCTGTTTAACAGTACCTTAACTATTTTTTATTTAAAGTACTGTTAAAACAAATCCTTTATCAGTTAAAAATACCCAG
The DNA here is from genome assembly GCA_019594935.1 of Periophthalmus modestus. Classification (NCBI taxonomy): domain Eukaryota; kingdom Metazoa; phylum Chordata; class Actinopteri; order Gobiiformes; family Gobiidae; genus Periophthalmus; species Periophthalmus modestus. The sequence goes on along the minus strand of JAIEZT010001390.1, from coordinate 21,944,854 downwards.
CTCTTACCCACAGAGACGCAGCTTGCCAAAATGAATGACCTCTCGCCTCCAGCCCTGAGTAGTTCCAGGGAAGTATATGCTGGCAGGGTGTAGCTCAGTAGAGCACAGGGAGGATGGCTGAGGCCCACCAGCACACAGAGGCAACAGAAGGTGCCAAGTGGCTCCAAAATCTCGCGAAAATTCAAGACGCACCGGGTGGGCTGCGGAGCTCTCAGCTGTGCAGCCCACGTTAATCTGGAGCACAAATTATATGGAGAACATGGTTATCATTTTAACTGAAATGAGTAAGTATTGTAATTGTCTGGAATGGCTGTTTATTTACCTCAAACTGAATGATAGTGTTCTCATTTACGTCAATGTCCCGGGTGGTAATTGAGTGCTCTCCAAGTTCACTGGAGACAAACACCATGGCTGACTCATCCTCCTCTCTGCAGCACATAGATGACCAAGAGATGAATCAAAGAAATTCACATGAACATTTTAAAGGATTGTGGATAGATTCCAGTCTTACAGTCCAGACTTTTGATAAGGGCAGTAAAGGCCAGTGTTTCCCCCGGGATAGAAGAGCCAGTTGGATTCACTGGGGTCCTCCTTAAAGCTGTCTATGACCACAGGAGGGTTGTGCATAGACCCTCCATCAATAATCAGGTCATCAATCACCCACACCTCTTCTTTTTTACCTGCAAAACCGAAAAGAACAATGAAACATGGATAACACAGATATATAAATAAATAAATAAATGTGTGTAAAAGTGTAACAATTACTTACCACCATTATAAGGCTGCCAAAGTCTAAATCGTGTGGCATTGGTTTGTGCACTGGCTGGCAGCGGTAGGTGGAGGAACAAAGTGTCTGTGGAAGCTGGGAAGTAAAACTCATCCAACAGTAACCAACTTATCCCTCCGTTCACTGAGTATTGCAGGAGAACTGAGTGGGAGCGCTCTGGGACACCTACAAAGACCCAAAACATAAGAATATATATATAAAAACGGATAGAGAAATAGACGTCCCAGAGACACGGGCGTTACGTAATACCTTTGGTGATGAATTTGAAAGAGAACTGAATGTAGAGTGTGTTTGTGCAGTCCAAATCCCGTGATACAATCATTCGGAGGCCGTCCTGCAAAGAAAACAAACATTTAGTTTTCAACCTTCAACTATTGTCACTGAAACTAACCCCAACTTGATTTTACAGTATAAATATACAAAAATCTAGTTCACTGTTTTCACTAGACTGCATCCAAGTCTCATGATTACATTGCTCCTAGTTTTACTAGTGAAGAATAATACTGGCATACATACACATACATATGCAATAATTAAAAATAAGTACCGTACATATTAATTAATTATTTATGAACATAATATATAGACATAGACTAATTATATGCAATAGGACCTAGCCCCGCGCTATACTTACTCCTTTGAATATTAGTGCTGTTCCAGATTTCAGAGGCTCCCCGCTCAGTGTTCCCCTCTCTGCTCCGTACACCTCGGGCCAGGTCTCCTGCTGCAGGTTTTCATTGAAGTCCTCTCTCAGGACAGAAGGCAGGGGAGTCAGGGGTACACAGTGTGCCCCTCCATAACCCTTGTCACAGCTGTTGTGTTTAGACAATATTTAGTGATAGTGACAAAAAACAATGCAGAAATAAATAAATATGTGGACAAAAGCTGAACTTACACACAGCGCCCATTGTCACAGAGACCATGCCCAGAGCACATCCACGGGCATCCAGGAGCAAGCAGAACATTGTCCAGTGCCCAGCCTTCTGCTCCCGGAGTGAAGTGGGTCTGAATCCAGCGAAACCGGGTTCTTGGAGAACTGAAATATATTTTAGAATGCTTATCAAACGTGCACTATATGATTCATTCATTGATATAAAACAGCCTTACTTGGCCGCGCTAGGCAGATAAACAGTAATCCTCCTCCAGTGCTTGTGTTGGGTGGACGTATACACCGAGCTCTGGGTGTAGGCAGCACAGCCGATGGCAGGGGGCACACACTCAGGAGTGAGGAGGGTCCAGTGACGACCACAGTCTGTGGAGTACTCCAGACGGACACCATGAGAGAACGACGTGGACTTACTACAGCCCATACTAAGCTCAAACTGAAGAAAGGAGGAGCCTGATACTTCAAAATCCCATGTTTCCGCATACCTGGGCTTCTCTGTGGGTGTCAAAGACAAAAAATAAATAGAGCTTATTGTATCATAAAATGACTGTCCTGTACTGAATGCCATTGTGCAAAAGGAATAGAATTGAATAAAAAAAAAAAAAAAAAACGCATTTACTGTATTTAATTCACTTAAGCATTTAAAGTAGTTTTTACATGTGTTGGGGTAATATTTTGAGAATAATATAACAAAACAATTTCCCAATTTTATGCGAGTACTTTACTTTTACTATTATTTTGTTCTTTTTGACTACTCCATCAACCTCAGATGTGAATGGAAAAATGAATGAAAACTGCTGTGCTATCTGAACACCTTGTTAATATGTTCCCACAGCCCACACAAACCTCAGCTGCTTGGTAATAAATGCTGCTGCGGTGCCATTTAACAAATGTGTCCAGTTGTAATGTAATATTGGCCAAACTACATCTGCTAACAGCTTGACGTGAGCATAAATTACAAGCAGGATGTTTAGTCAGGTTTGCTCTCATCAATAATGCACAAGCTGAAGTGTCTCAGTGAACGGGTGATTCAGTTACACCGTCTGGTGTATGGCCTTTTACATTTTCGTCAGTTCTTAGTGCATTATGATAACCCATCTGCACAAGGTTTTAAGGTTTCAAGATTTCTGACGCTTACAATGCAAAACACCACCATATTTCAAGTGTAACATATTTGATTAACTCACTATCAATGGCCTCTGAGTTGAAGGTTAAAACTGTGTCCAATGATAAGCAGTCTACGGTCACCTCTCCACCCTGAATACGGTACCAGTTGTGCCTCAGAGGACTGCTACCATCAAATTTGTCTTGGAAACCTGTTCTGGATGTGTCATTCATCCCAATTAGAATATCATCAAGAGCCCACTGAGCAGAGTGCTTTCCTGTGACATAAGGAAACAACTATTAAAGTCATGTTCATGTCTTAAGTATAACATGTTAATATTTATCTAAAGCACGGACAAACCTTGCTGTGGCTGCCACCATCTGAACACCGTATAGGGTGCTTTAGCTGCAGATGGTAACTCAATGGTTACAACCTGAGGCTCTAGGAATGAGCTGAAATCAAGCTCCCTCAGGAACTGCCACTGGATGCCATTATTGGTGGAGAACTGTACAATAACACCTAGAGATAGTGTAGATATACAATGTAAACATTAACATCTTTACAATCTTAAGAATAAGATGGCATAGTATTACATTTTCTATCATTACATTATCTTGGACATTACCTTCATTTCGGGACCGGGGTCTAGTGCAAGTGGGTCCCAAACTTTTGCTTCCAATGCGAATATAAAATTGCACCAATCTGTATTAGATCAAGAAAACATAACAAATGAAGTAGTGTAAAAATTTAATATAACTCTCTTAAGTTAAATACATTAACCTTGTGTTGGTTGTGTCCAGAGGAACAGTGCGGGCCTCTCTCCTCCCAGGGCTGTTGAAATAAAGCGCTTTGCCCTCACCAATAGTCCCACAGCCTCCTCCGATCTGTCCCCCAATTAGACTCTGCCAAAGTGGACTTAACTTTCCTTCAAAGCCCTCAGTCAGCTCTGTAGGACTAGCAATAGCAGGCACACAGCTGTCCTGCTCAACTGAATAAAATAAAACGAATAACATAGGTTTAAAAATACTCAAATATTTTACTACATGTATGTGTGTGTTAGCTGTACCTGTGTATCCCATATCACAGAAGCAGACTCCAGAAATGCAGTCCCCATGTCCTCCACAGTGGTTTGGACAAGGCTCGGAGATGTATACTCCGTCTAATGCAAATGGAGGGGCATCCCGGTACAAGCTGCTCTCCTGGAACCAGCGGAACCTGGTTTTACTGTACAAATGAATGTTACAAGTAAATATTATGTAGAGTATAACACATTAAATAAAAGTACTACTTTAAATCAATTGTAAAGCAGGACTAAAAGTACATTTGCCAGGTTTTTATGATTTTCTAATTATTGCTTTGTTGAGATAGTAGCTGTGGTAAATATTTAACATAGTTTTACAAAAGTCAAGTCACAGTTTGTGAATAAAAGATGAAGTTGAAAATTACAGGAGTTCTCAAAGGAATCTCTCTATCCATGTCATCGATACAGAAAATTCCATTCAAAATGCAGGGACATTTGACATGCAAGGAACACATTTCAGAAATATTTAAGAAGGAATGTGTCATGTATTTTTATTTGTCAAATAATGTTTACGGACAAGATTAGGCCCTTGTTTACAGAGTGGTTGCTGGTTAAAATATTTGGAATTACCTCTATTAGCAACACATCTGCTGCTCATGTCCAACCGGGATGTAAATTATAAACTTCACCAAAAATGTCAAACTAGGGAAACCAGGAAATGTTTTGTCTTGTAAGATGTAATTATGTGGACTATATTTTAGTAAAATGGGCAGTGTATGCTTTCATCTGCACTTTAAGACCAAGAATAAACTGAAACTACTTACAGACTAAGGCAAAGACATCCAAGAATGAAAAACATTAAACAAAAAAACTATTATCTATTATCACAAATCAATTCCAAATACAGTACCTGGCAGCGACATTGCGAGGGATGACTACAGTAACTCTGGTCCACTGTTCATAGTCTCCTGTGTTGTATATTGAGGGCTCTCTGAGTTCTCGAGCACTGCCTTCACAGACCCCCACTCCTGGAGTCCCGGGGTAACAGCCCTCCCTCACCAGGGCCCACGTTCGACCAGCATCATGGGAATACTGCAGCAGCACTGGGGCGGAGGCACTGAACTCTGACTCACAGCCTATGTTCAGCTGAGGTAACGGAAAAGAAGACTGATAAATTCTCCAAAATGTATCAAGCATTATATAACAAGTCTATTGGTGGATTTGTAAATGCTCTATGTAAAATGGTGTTTGAGAGTGTCTAACAGGCCTCTCAACACAGCAAAATTTGAAGTGTCATATATTGTTAAGGATGATAAATGATAAGAGTGAATGACTATGTAGGTCCTTTGTTTTTCTAGTGAGTCAAATAAGTTATTTATTCAGCCCTCTACAACGTAAATCTTATTGTAGTTTAGAAAAATGATTAAAAGTTCCCCACTAGTACAAAGAAAAAGTAGCTAAAGCAGCTCTGGATTATAATGAGAGCAGAAAGTAAGTTCTCAGTCTGCAGTTGACAATATACCTATAGAAAGTTGCTCTAGGAAAACACAGTGGTCTACTGGCAAAGGGTTTAAAACGTGAACAGTATTTCATCTGATGGAACTGATTGTATCAAGAATTGAAGATTGCTTTGTTTCTTTTTTCTGACCGAAGACATTAATTTGTTGCATATATGGCTGCGTATTAGCTGGTGGTCATATGAAAATGAAGAGGTGATTCAATTTAGTGAAGCCTAACTTGTTCTTTTACGAAAAAAACATTACCTTAAATTGCAGTGTGTAACCAGGCCGCAGGGCGAGATCTCTGGTCACAGCGACTCTATCCCCATCTGAGCGTCCGAACACCATGGCGGAGGGAGTGGGGGCACAAAAACTGTTGTTGCTTTCCCTCTCCATGCCCTCATTACCCAGCATTAGCCACACACTCATCTGATTCAGCGGGTAATCAAAGGCTGGTTTTTCATAAAAGTTCTATGGTGGACAAGAGACAGATTGTTTTCATTTGAGCACAACACGACAATAACAAAATGTGAAAACTAAAATTGACAATAAAGTGATTTTAGACCTGTGGTAACGTGGGGTTAGCCATTGGTATAATGTGCTTCTCTCTCTCAGACAAAATAATAACGTCGTCAATAGCCCACTGATCGTAGCCCTCTCCAGAGTGAAGAGGCTGCCACCAACGGAAGCGAGTGGACGGCGTTTTAGAGGCCAACGGGAGCTCATAGTGGACAAAACTGTAAACAACATAATATCACATTATTACCATTTTATATCTAGTAACATAATCCTTATATATGTTATCATGTGCAGTGCCTTACTCAGTCATTAGTACTGCACCTTGTCATTAGCAATAATATCTATAACTAATAGTATATTTTCTCACATAACGAAAACAGCAAAAACTAACTTGACTTGAAAACAGTCAAGTTAGTTAAACAAATCTACATTTTTTTTAGAACCACTACTTTTTTATTTGTTACCGAGAAAAAAAATGTCCCATTATGTTTGTGCATACATAAAAATAAACAATCACTAATATTCCTATATATGTTATCTTATTCCACACAAATTTTAGTTTTATTTTATTTTATTTTAGTCAAATCCATCTGATATGTTTGTTTGTTTGTTTATTTAATGAAGGGACAGTGCATATTAAGAACAGAGGCCTGAGGAACAAATCCCACACCTGTAAATATGCAGGATTATAGCCAGTGCTAATTTTGTGTCTATATAACTCTTGACTTTTGCTATTGTATTTTCACTATGACTTTTATGACTAGTTTATATTTTTATATGTTATTATTTGTTACTGTAAAGTGCCCTGCTTTGGTTAAGTATCAATAATTTGAAACAAACAATCAATTGTATCCAAGTATGATCACATTTTCTCTACAGTTGTGTGTCCTACCGTGGTTTGGTGAAGTCAGTAAAGTACATCTCTGCAATCAGTCCCCAAGTGATGCCTCCGTCATTGCTGTACTGCAGGAGCACTCCTTCCTCTCGACTGTCTGCCTGGTTACACTCTGCCCAGTCACCTCCCACTCTCAGGTAAAACTGGACAAACTCAGCCCACTCAGTGTCCAGATCCCAGCTCACCAACTGCCTTAGACCAGCCTACAAGCACATAACACAATGAGTGGTTAAAACATAACATAACGCATTTTGTAAAAACAGCGGATTCAACCCCCAACAATTGATTCTGTTCTATTATGATCTGTATTCATTCACAACAAGTAAGGGCTGTTGCGTTACCTTGTTAAAATACAAAGATGAACCAGATGACACCACACCACAGCCCATGTCAGGGGTGACGATTTCTCCACCAATCACCTCTTGCCACATGGCCAACAGTGCATCCTGGGATTCGAAGTCAGACAGTACACTTGAAGACAGGGGTGAAGAGGGCTGGCAGTCCGTTCCAGTGAAGCCATCGTCACATCTACTTGAGAAAACAATGAGAAGAAGTATTTTCATGATAACTATTCTGTGCTATGAAAAGACATAGTAGATCTATGTAAAACAGAATAGTGAACCTGCAGTGCCCGTGATCACACCAGCCATGTCCGTGGCACATATTTGGACATTGCTGGCCGATGTAGATGTCATCCAGAGCCCACTCATCTTGTTCTCCATAGTAGTTTTGGATCCAGCGGAATCGAGTGGCGCTAGACCTAAAATGTGAGATAAAAACCATGTTCAGATTGTATATTCATGCCATTTGTTTCATATGTTAATAGAAGAACTGACCATAAAATGCAAAAGAAATATACATAAATCGATTTGAAGACATAAAAAGCAGTCACCGCATATTTCCTGAAAATTAGACTTTTGTAAATTGGAAGCATAAAAAAGTAATCTCTCTGTCCGATATGACACACTAGGGTTTTGGCAACCATGCCATAAATGTCACAGTGGTCAATACTGTATTATACTTCCTGGTCTAAAGGCATGTGCGCGTACGTTCATTGTGGAAAAGAAAATTGCTGCACAATCGTAGATCTTGATATATTGGGGTAACATACACAGCACATAAGGTACATGCTTCCTGGATTGTGGCTTTAGTGACCTCTATAAACCATGTTGACCTCCTGATCACACCGAGCTAGTCCAGACTTGTTATTATCATTTACTGCCTGCCCTTCTGACCCCTTATCACATTCTGCAGCAGATTAAATCGGCTTAATTTAGCACCGGACTATAGCCACGAAATGAGGTGGACACCCCAGTGCACAGGGTGAAAGGTTTATATGTAAGCAGTAAAATCCTAGAAGTGTTGTGTTGCATTAAAATAAGCAGAGTATATTACATTACAGTCTTTAGTATTATTTGCATATATCACTGACCATGTTTTCTGAGGCAGCGACAGAGTGATGCGTCTCCAGTCTTTGAACTCTGATGGATGGTACACACTTGGAGCTGTGAACTCAGAGCAGCTGGGCATACCCGGTAAACAAGCCTGTAAATGTAAATTCACACAACACATAATAGATTTGTATTTTTGCAGTTGCATTGGTACAAGTATTTTTTTTGTGTGTGTGAATAACAGGGGTTTAAAAGGAAAGCAGTCTATGTTTGACCTTGAGAGACAGGAATTAATAAAACAAGAAATGCAGCAGTGAGCGTTTACACTTTTGGATGACTGCACAAAGAGAATTAGATCAGATTTCACAAAAAGTCATTACACCCTATTGAGTTTCAAAGGCAAGAAAAGTCTTGTCAGAGAATTAGCTGTCTTATGAATATTTATGACTCACTGGTGATCAGAGAAAATCTCAAAGTCCTTAGTGATTCAAGTATTATCATTTGCTGATAATAAAATGAAAACGAACAGCAATTTTGAATCTTTTCTGAGATAATAAGGGTTTAATGGGCACAAAGAAATAAACAATTATTTATTAATTTGGAAGAATAATAAGTAAGTAATAATAAGTACATAAAACCTCCTTACCTCTTTGACCAAATGCCAGGTGAGACCATGGTTGGTGGAAAACTCCAGTCGGACCTGTGTGTCGATGTGAGGCGAGGGCTCCCGACCGCAGCCCATCACCAGAGAGAACTGTAAGCTGTAGGACGCCCCCACCTGCATGGACTGAGTCTCTACATAGCGGATACTCGAACCAGGACTTGGCTCACCGGAGAAACTGCACAGTGGTATAGGGAAAATTCAATGTGAGAAATAATTACGGTCAGAGCTGAGTTTTTACATAGCACATATAATCTCTATAATTATGGAACCTGTTAGAGGGTTAGAGGGTGGCATATCACTGGGTTAAAGATGCCATAAACATTTTATAGCTATATAGATTAACTGAGATGGAGTGTAGTTGAAATTGCCAGTAAAACCATGGACTTGCTGTGTAATATAAGCTTCACTTTCATCACTTGCGGATTTTCCTTTTAGATAATTATTAAGGAAATAAATTATACAATATCATAATCACTTTCTAGGACTTGAAAACAACCAATATCAGACAGCTAAAACATTTTACTGATAAGGGAATTAGCAATAATGGGAACACGGGAGAATTTCACAAAGGCTGGATCAGGATATCTTCAAAATTGCGGTGAGATATTCCTGGTCTAAAGGTATAAGTATGTAAAAGAAGTTAAAAGAAAAAACAGTAGGCTCCGGCAGAAAGGTGATAGCAAAGTTTGTCATTTAAACAACACTTTCTTACCTGAGTGTCCAGTCATGCTGACAGTAGGGCTGTACATGACCGAGGTAGAAGCCCAGACTCTGAGTGACATCCAGGACATTGCTGAAGTCCAGACTAATGGTGTTAAAGAGCACCGAGGTCATGCTGATCTCATCCACAGCCCACACATCATGACCACGGCCCGAGTGATACGGCTGCCACCAGCGGAACTGCACGCCAAATTTACGAGCTCCAGGAGGAAGCTCCACAGACACAATCCTGCAGCAGAAATAACTGACTTTGAGCACCTATAAGGCATTTTAGTTCATACATACAACCTTTAAATATGTGTGAATATAACTATAGATAATGCCTACTCACTCTTCTCATCAAGTTTTTAGTATTACCATATTTTCAAACTAATAGGGAGAAATTTGTACATGTGATGGAATATGTTGCAAAATGTTAAAACAATGAGACAAAAGCAGTATAATTCCAAATACAGCAGAAATTAGTGACTAAAAATGACAGAACTGAGCGTGATTCATATGTTAAAAGCCACGTAATCACACTTTGCTGAAACTTGACACATCAGATCATTAGCACAATGTGTACAAAAAAGTTACAAATTAGAATACCCCAGCAGCAAGAAAACAGTAAGTATGTAATAATAATAATAATATAGTAGGTAATAGGTAGCAGTAACACTTATCACTCCAGTATTTGGCGATAACAATCATATTTAAAGATAAGTGGGTTTACACATGTCTACATATAATAAGCCATAACAAATAAACTATTATAAAAAAAACAAAAAAATATATAATTATAACTAAACTGATCTATTATTTTATTTAATGCATTGATTTATTAATACTTTTAACCCTTAGCATGCCAACTATATAACACACAAAGAGTGACAGACTATTCCATTATATCTTATATATGATGTGTTAGGGAATACATTTAAAAGGCAAGGACTTACCTCGGCTCATGAAATCCTTGGTATGCATAATGCTGAAGTAATGTCCAAGTTATGCCATTGTCCGATGAGTAATGCAACAGGACCCCCTCTCCGGGCTGGTCTGGAGCAGGACAGGAACTCAGAGTGCTCCGACTACCCAGGCGAAGAGTAAACTGTAGGTACCTGACAAAATATTCAAAACATAAACTAATTACACAATTATCACCCTTGTTCAAACTGGATGACCTTCTGGTTATTCTGGTGAATGGTCTGCCACCTGTTTGTCTCCATGGAGATAATTGGAGATAATTGTTTTGCCTGGAATGTTCCCCAGTATGGCATTAAAGTTGATCTATCTCGCATTTGTAGGCGCACCACAGATCTGACCTGTAACTTAGCACGCTCATGTTACTGTTGTGGAGGTAAATAAGTTCAATGCCATATTGTGGAACATTCCAAGCAAAGCAGTTACATTTCCACAGAGACAGGTGGTGGACCCTCCACTAAAGTAGAAATTTTTAGTTTTTTGTGCTGCCACATACTTTTAAAAAGCAACTGATGATAAAACAAAGGGGATGATAAATATAGCTTGACCAGAGATGTATTTATAAAGCAGTGGTGGCAGTGGGAAGGGTAGATAAACACACAGCCAAGCAGAGCGAAGGTGGGAGGTAGATGGCAGAATGATGAAGGAGATGATTAAACAAATGAGAACAAAATTAAAAGGAGGAGGCAGAGTGTGTGTAAAGGTTAGCAGGAAATATCAATGAACGTATGTATTAATGAATGTATGTATTTTATCTATATCTGCTGATGACAATACATGTACTATTACTAATGTAACTTTCTAACCCTATAAACTGAAATCATTTTTTCACTATAGATTTAGAAAGTTGTGCTATTGATCAACCCTAAAGAGGGGATTGTGGTCAATTAAAAAGACTTTAAGCCTTTAAGACTGATATTGCAAATTTTCCCAAACAAACAATTACAACGTTCAAAATTTGTAGATCAGAAGTTTGGATATTTCTTTCAAAAACAGTACTATAGTAATCATGTAATCATACTACCTCATCACCAACCTCTAGTTCTCTCATCCTTGGCAAGATTGTGTTTTCATTAACAGAGCAGTTTTTTTTCTTCTAGACAGCTGTTCACTCAATTAACTATAAAACCAGCATTAAATATGGCCGTCAGGTGGCAGAACCAACACAAATAATCCATCTAACGCGGATGTCATATCGAACTTAATTATCCCTTCTTTATCTTTCTCAAACACATTTTAATTTCGCTCTGCTCTCATCTGCAGACTGCTTTATGATGACAATCCATTTTCAAATGTAGGAACAATGGAAATGAGGGTAAGTAATAAGGATAGCTGTAAAACATTTGTTGCATCAATCACCAGCAAAATAATGAGTCTAAGCTAGCGACTAAATTAAGACTTAAAATCTGTTTGATATATTATACAATTTGTTTAATCTAGTTCTGGGTCCAATTTAAAAAAATAAAAATTTAATTGTGTAATACATCAAAAATATTGGTAATGGTTTTAATTTCATTATTAGAAAAGTTACATTTAAAAAAAAGTAGCAGTTCATTTTGTTACACATATAATAGTGTTTTTCAGGGTTTATCATATGTCAGTTCACCTTGCTTGGGAGCTGTCTAACGGTGCAGTGATCAAGTGCCTTCTGCTGTCCCGATTGAAGACCAGAGCTTTGCCGCTGGCTAGCACCCCACACCCGAAGCTGACCTCGGCCCCCCGCAGAGAGGAGAAGCTGTGGTAGGATGAGAGGCGCGGGCTGGAGAACCCCTCGGATAGAAACGCAGGAAAGGTCTGGGACGCCAACTCACAGGCCGGCCCACTGAAGCCCGGGTCGCACCTGGTCAACAGCATGGGGCATGTTAATAGAGGAGAGAATATTGTGCAATACTGAGAATTACAACAGAAATGAAGGAGGAGAGATTATGAAATTCATTAATAAATCATAAGCATAATACAATGTGATTCATTTCCTATGGTAATTGGTGCCGCAGGGCATTAGTGGATAATGAGCAGACTCATTTTGAAGAGGAGACATTAGATTGATTTAGTTTAATAAAGAGGAACTGCTTACTTGCAGCCTGTGCGTGAACAATGTCCTCTCCCAGAGCAGAAGCGGAGACAAGCTGGGCCGATATAAACTGAAACACGGCATATTACATTATTCACTGCTTTTCAAACAATGTAACCTTTGTACCATTCTTCCACCTTCTTACCATTGTCTATGGCCCACATGTTGCCTGTTCCAGTGCCAGACTGCTTCCAGCGGAATCGTGTGGTCTCTGTGAGGGCAGCGTTGGGCAGAGGAATGGATATTCTAGTCCATCTGAAGAGAAATAACAGCACAGTGGTGGCAACAGTAAATCCATTGTCGCATATGTTTAGCTGGAGCTTTGTAGAATGCTGCATACCCGCTGTAGTTGTCAGAAGAGTAGATGGTGCTGTGTGGGAGGTGTGGTCCAGCGCACAGCTCTGGGAGACACTCTGTGTGGAGCAGGGACCAAGAGCGGCCCTGGTTACTGGAAAACTCCAGAGAGACACTGGCAATAACAGAAACAATAGCAGTTGGATACACACAGTGCAGTGTCACATTATAATGGATAATGCATGAATGTGTAATATTGACAGAAAATCGTAGGATTAGCAGAGAAAAGGACACCTGTTGGCAGGCTGGAAGGAGCCACAGCCCAGGTTGATGGAGAACTGAGCGACATGTGTATGTGTACCAGGCAGCACAGGCAGCAGCTGCATAAAATCTACAGCCCAAACATGACGCTTGGCCCCTCCATGAGACCTCTGCTCCAGGCACAGTTGTGTAACAGGGGTCTGCAGCTCTGTGGGCAGCCCAACTGAAACCACAGCAGGAGTCTGCAACATTAGAGATGGTGAAGATTCATTATAACAGTATGCATGGGCAGAAAAATCCTCAATTCAAATAAGAAATCCATCAAGGCAATTAGAATCTATTTACTAACTATTCAAACCTATTAATTTACCCTGTATGAGGAGTATGGGAGAGTGTCAAGTACCACCCGCTCCCGTCTGCCTTCAGAACGTCCAAACAAGATCACATCATGCTCATGGGACTCTCCTGGATGGCAATCACTTCCACCTAAAAGGTATATGAAATGCTATAATACATCAAAACCTAAATACTAAAAGACTCAAGAATTGAGTTTTCTCTATTTGTCATTATAACATAACACATTACAGTGAGCACTTACCCATAGTAAAATGGAAGCGCAGGTTTCCATAGGACGTTGTGTCAATATAGGGTGTGCAAACTCTCCTCCGGCCCTCTGACTCAAATACCAAAGCCAAGCCTGATTCAATCTCTCCACACTCTGTTCCATAAACTGCTCCTTCAATGTCCCAACTACAAAAAAGTATGTCAATGTAAAGCCAGGTAAAAAAAAAAATAACATGCAATCCTATACCTTTGGTCCAAGTCTGTGCAAATACAAATCTAACATATTTATTATTACTTTAAGTTATAGCAATAAAAAGCCAGAATAGCACTAATACCTCATAAATTACCTGGTAGAGGCCTATGCACACGGGACACACACACACAGACATATTTCTGCACAGTGGAGAGCGACTACTGATTAGCTCTGACAGAAGTTAACTCAGTGTGTCAGCCCTCTCCTGTGTTCATCCTCCCCTCCATCCTCTCTACTATTTCCTCTCCCTATTATTATTATTTTCTATTTTTGTGACTTAGCCAAAGCCACTGCTGACAAGAATAATTAACACCTGTGTTCCATTTTCACTATAAGAACTCTTTTCAATCAGCAAGTATAAAGTTTTTAGGCCTACTCATTCTACTCATTCAGAGATGGACCCTCTCCTTAGCTCTTTATTGTGGGACTAATAAAAATATTTACTTCAATGGTGGACTCTCAAAATCTTCTTCCCAGTAGCTTCTCCCCTCCTCTCGGTGCAAGTCAATGTCTCTGGTTGAGGCAAAGCTATGGCCCACTCCCTCAGCGCCATGGAAGTATAGAGCATTGCCCTCTGACTGGCATGCATGCTAGACATAAAAATGTACAATTGTAAACAGAGATTAAGGGAATTGTTACTATAAGCAAGCTTTTAAAAATCACATCTTAGGGTGACCACCTCAAATTGAAGAAAACAGTTGAATGACAAGGAACATGGAGAGACAGACTCAAGAAATTTAAGTTCATAGGTAATAACTGCAATGATATACTGATTTTCAGTATTTATTAATTGTAACTCACAGAGAGGCAAACATATTACAATCCTGAATGCTAGTACACCCTAAAAAGTCTTGAGAAATATATATATGATCATGCATGTAAATCTTTTTATAATTCATGTGGAGTCAGTGAAAAAGTAGAACAGGGCCTAAATGACTATGCAATACAACAAAAAGAGGGACAGGTGGTCACCCTACATATACAGTCCATAGAATGTATCTGCACCTTTATAGTTGATCCCGGAAAGAAGAGCCAGTTGGCCGTGTCTGGGGGGTCCAGGTTGTCCTCCATAAGAGGGGTTTTGTGAGCAGAATTAACCAACAGCACATTGTCCAAACCCCAACAGGACTCGTAACCTTCTGGACCCTGTGATGCGTCTTGTGACCAGCGGAGACGCACCCCATCGGCCCGGGACTGAGGAGGGAGGGGGAGCAGGTGCACCACAGTGCTGCTGTTGGTTGGAGCTCTGCAAATATATACAAACTTATGATATGGGCTGTTGCTTTTGTTTGTTTGTTTTTTTTGCTATTCTCTTTTCTATACCCCATACAGATTATTTTATTCTTAACTTATGAATATAAATTTGAGGCTCTACTGCTATGGCCAGTAAGGATTACAAATAATAAAATAGAATATACATATTCATTTTGTACATTAGACGGTAAGATGGTCAGGTTGATTTGGATGAATGTAGTTATTGTTCTGCTTGGTTAAATTAAAAAATAAGCTGTTTCAAGGGGTAAAGTGAAGACAGATGGAAAGTGACTGACCTGATCTTCTCCAGAGTGATCCACTCATCATCGGAGCTGTTGCCAATTGCACTTAGGCTGTATGACACAGTGATGCTTGGGTCTGCATAACTAAACCGGCAAGAGCCTGAACCTGTAAACAAAGAAAACGTTTTAGCAAATGTCATCACTTTTAAAAGGCTGAATCACATTCGCAATACCAACATACAGTATTTTAGGTCTACATTTTGTGGAAATGCATGTTTGCTGTATGCTGCTGATCCAGACTTGGTCAAAGGTTGCTAATGGAGGAAGCCACAAACCACTGTGTTGCTACCTTTCACCTTTTCTTCTCCTCTTCTCTCTCACCTCTCATGTTTTGAATCCTCTCTCCATTGTGCTGAGTGTCTAATGCAACTCCACTGAACAAAACTGTGCATTAACCTGCCAGTGTTCTCGTGCACCTCTATACAGCCCTGCTAAATCCTCTAAACTGCAGCACAAACTCATTTCAATGTAAAATGCTCCACCACCAGACAGACAGAAATTCAAAGTGCTTGGGGTTACAGGCAATGTTGCTACAGCGCATCTTCTATCTACTCCACCTCCTACCAGCCATGCTTCCAGACAGATTGGTAGACGCATGTAATGGGCATGAAAAATACAACACATTTAAAACTCTGCAGGAGCCTTTAGGGTGTCTTTCAAGAACGTAGTAAAATATTCATTATTTAGATAGGAGAGGCTGTGCTTTCAGAGAGAGAGAGAGGACAGTGCTGTGTAAGATGGTAGGCTTACTGACAAGTTGTAAGACAAATGATATAGTTCCTGCTGATGACAAGGGGGGTTTTGTATCCTCGCAGATGACATTGCAAGACATTTAATATAGGTATAAAAGGCACACTATGTTTCCATATGGGAGCTTGCGGTTCAGGTGTAACACAGTACTCACCAAGAGCAAACTGCAGGATTGAGGCTGTGCTTGTGTTCAGAGGCACTGTGGACTGAGAGAGGACAGAGGCACAGTAAGAAAAACTTGCAAACAAACAAAGCAGCAATGCAAACACGTACATACAACATCCTTCCATACAATAAGCACATCATCTTCATAATTAATTGGTAAATAAGAAATTATGTTAATATTCAATAAATATTGTGAAAATGTCATTGCGTGTATACTGAAGAGGTCAAATTTCAGTTTCTGCAAATGAGCACACTAAATTACTAATGGTGGAAATTAACTGTATAGCTGACTTAGTAGTGGTAGTAGTAGATGTGGTGGTACTTGCAGTAGAATACTTCTCCCACCTTCCTCATATACTTTCTACCTATAAAAGAGCACCATAAGACAAAAGTACCACAACCACCACCAACTATCACTACAAAAACCACCACCTACTATTACTATCACCTACCACCACATACTTCCACCTATTACCCGCTACCTACTACCACTACTACTAACTACGTACTACCGCTACTACCACACTTTTATATACTTAACTTGAGTAAGATATAATGGAATTAACTGAACAGATAACTTCTTTAATCCATGCTTCTCACCACCATACAACTGACTTATTCAATTGACTTTTCTTTTATATTCGCTGTTAAGTGTGAAAGCTTTTGTGTTTTGGGATGTGAGTGTTTGTTGTACTCGACAGAAGAAGTGCCAGGAAGCAGCATCAAACATTTGGAACAGTGTCAGGCAAAGCAAATGCTTATCAGACAAGTAAATAGAATCATGCCACTAAACATGTCTCTGTAATTGGCCGCATTTCAACTCCACCAGCCAAGTCAGTGCTTTGAAAGTGAGACAGAGAATGAATAAAAGGGTTGATTGGAATAATTGTCATATAAAAAAATGTGTACATAATTAAAATAGCATTGTTGGAAAATAGTTTCTAGGCAGGTATTTATCACATTGTGGGGACTCAAATCTGTACACAGCCTCAACCTGCTTCCCTAATAATAATGACTAATAATTCATGAATATTATTATTATTATTATTACTGCTACTACTGCTGCTACTATTACTACTACTATTACAATGCATTAGTGTTCGCTCCACACTTGGTGATAGTAAGTTACTTTTGTAGCCATGTCTGCCCTGGGGTAGAATGATTGAAGTCAGGCTGCTTGCGCTTGACTTGTCCCATCATAGTTATGCCCTGATGTGCCCATAGACATGGCATTGGCTCAATCAGTGCACTGTTGTTGTTAGTATCTCTTCATATACATTTTGTGTAGTTAGCGCATTACACATCTGTAGGTCTGTTTTACATTATGTCACTCATATGATTTCTAGATGCATAATAATAATTCCACTGATAACAATAGTACTGAAGGCTCAGCTACATAAATGTGGTGTAGGAAAAGGACAAATCTGTGAAGAAACAAATAGCCTTATTTGCACAAAAGACATATGTCAAATACAAATGTCTCATTATGCATTTAATGTAAAATAAATATACTAATTTGGTATGAGTTTGTATAAAAAGTGGTATTGTATTGATGTCCCAAGTCTGTTTGCCTACCCATAAAAGTCACCACACCCTACTGGCAGGAGTATATTTGGGTTGGCACAAAGTATATGGTTTATGGCTACTTGTGTATTAATTTATGTATAGATTTTTTAAAAATTATTATTTGTAAAAGTTGGCATAAAAAGTTGAGCAGTAAGACCAAGCAAAAATGCAAAACACAGAGAGCTATAATATCAAGCTATGCCCGTAACTGAAATGCCTGAACAGCATTAAGGCAATAGTGTATTATTGCTGTGTGGTTGTGGCTGCTAAGTGCGTGGTTTGGGTACAGGGTCAATGGTCTGTGAAATACACAGTGGTTTCTATGTGGTTAAACATGGCAGTTACCAGCTCTCGCTCTCCGAAGGGCTCACAGAAAGTGACAGCCCGTCCATGCATCAGCGCGCCACACTGCTCCCCTACGTCACAGTTGGCACATTCCGACCTGACACAGAGAAATGTTGTAGTTAGAAGAATTTGAACCAATAATCAGGTGTTAAAACCCCAAACACCAGCGTTTACCAAATACTGGGGTCCAGCTGTGTGTGGGACAGGTTGGAGTCAAAGTCATCTCGCAGTACGGCATGTTTACCGTGGAGCTCAACTGCACACAGACACAGTAGAAGTCAGCAATAAAAAATACAGCTCTGTACAATACAAAAATAGTAGCATAGTGAATCTGATTTTTAATTTTTTTGAGGCCAAAGCATATTGGTTATTTGAGGGCCAAACACAATTATATTTTACCTGGAAGAAGTTTACGATTTCGGAAAAATATCTCATTGCCATTTTTCTGATAAGTACTATGATTATGATTAGATTTTATGTTTTATAATAGGATTCTGTTCAAAGTTTACATTTTAAACATGTCCAGAAGCTAAGACAAGAATCACATTTCAGAACATGCTTGTACAGATCAGAACTGCAGAGTTATCAGTTTTTATGCAGAATGAGACAGGATATTTTGTTGTTTTTGAAAAAAATGATGATACTTGCAGCCCTATTATATGCCAGCATTTATGATTTAATAGTAATTTCGAGGTCAGATTTCCAAATTTGGAACTTGGCTCCAAATTCGTCCCTATAACTGCTCCCCTCGATGAGCTTCATTTGACTGGAGCTGAACGAGATGAGTGACGTCACATTCACTTAGTCCACTTCTTTATATGGAGTTAATATGAATAACTGAATATCTTATCGTATATGATTGTTGTGGCGTGGTCCTTGCTTATCACATTATCAGCATTTCTGAAATTATCAATGCAGACAAATTATGACGTCAGTAAAGAAAACTCACCGAGACTTGGCCTCAATGGTGACTCTGTAGGAGCTGAAAGACAAAAAATATACAATATCATGAATTGTATGGTATTTATTTACTGTATGTATATGGCTATAGTTTTAAAATAAAGATGTATATGTAAAAAGTACACTATGGAGTTCAAGTGCATCACAGTCATAATTGCTGATGATGTTAATTCCCTGTAAAAATGAAAGGCCAGGTGGCAAAGATTAACAGTTCACTGCCAATTAACCGCCATTCTCCCTGCGGCTCCTGTAGGCGGAGTGTGTGGCCATTATCAAACTCTCTCAGGCTACTCTTCCTATGGGATACAGGCACAGAAACAGGACCTAATGAATGCAATGCTAAATTTGTATCTCCCTACCAACGCTAGAAGGTACACAGACACAATGCTACCTAAAATGTTCCCTTCCTCTCTGTCCTGATTTGATGAAAGTTTCAGTGGGTTGCATATCCAGGTTTTACAGTATTTCATCATCAGTTCAAATCGAGCAGAGGAGAGGTTTTTGACCTGAGTGAATATTTGCGTCTTTAATCCCTCAGCACCCTCAAAGTCTGTTAGAGAGTTTGTTTGAAAATGTCTAAAAAAAGATAAAGGAAACCTGTATTACACATCAAGGTGTGTGTGACAATAGATGTGAATAGGGGAAAGGTAAAGAATATATATTATACTTTTTTCTATGTTATTATGTTTTATATGTTGTTCATTGATGACTTAATACAACCAGGTATATTAGCAGTATTTGAGCTGCATCTACATTTTTCAACAATCTCAGGTAAGTACAGAGCTGTGGGCGGGGATAAGTGCAGACTGGAATTTTCAATGCACTAAAAAATTAATGCAGGATCGTGCAAAACATGTAAGAATCACTCAAAATATAACAAAGTAAACTTATGATGAGGGAAAACAATTGCAAAATGGTGAAATATCAATTGCTTGCCTGGAATTTTCCACAGTATGGTATTAATATGGCATTAGACTCTATCTTGCATTTATGTATTTATTTACGTGTCCTTTTATTTCTCCAAAATACAGAGAAACGTGCATTCTTACTATGAGCAAGGTAGCCTGCCCACAGACGTGACCTGTAACTTTCTCTGGTGGCTCCACTTGCTTGTCTGCATGGAGATAGACAAGTTAAATGCCATACTGTGGACCGTTCCAGGCAAACAATAACATCTCCATGGAGACAGCAGCTGGCAGCGTATCCACCAGAAACGTTACATAGTGCTCAGTTATATTTTTGGTCACTATATAAATGAATGGTTGTGGGATTAATTTAATGAGAGCTTTCTAAAGTAACCCATTAACATACTTCCTTGCTTTTACCATCTATTGTATTCGCTACTCAGAAATCCAAAAATTGGTTCCAGACTCTGTAATTGACTATAAACTTGAGGTGCTGACGGCTAGAGTGAAAGTATTAGAGTCCTATCTGGTTGTGCAGTGGCCGTGATGTTGCAGTGGTGCTTTGGTGGGCCTTTGCCGCTCTAAATCATGGCTTTAGTTTTGAATTGAGGGAGAAGCCCATTAAATGTAGATCAAAGGTTCGTCCTCTTCCTCACTGCGCATTCCTCTGCCTCCTAATCCTCCAAAGTCCACTGATTCAAAACATGTTTAGAACAGCAATCCATCCCAGCGTGTGACTCCTTTGTGTTTTGAACAGCTAAACATTTGTATAAAGTTAAAATAGCTTATATAGTTTCATATTTGGAAATGTGCGCATCCTTAAAGGGGACATATTGGTATTTAGTATTAAAATATTTTAATTTTGTTGACCGTAAATTGCAATATTGATCTAAAAGGGAATGCAGGACAAAACAGGAACACTCAAACATACATGAATCAAACTACAACTAGTATTTTAGGAGTTTAGGAGTTAATGATGAGGCAATACCAATATAAGATGTCTAAAAAAGTACATTTGCATTATGTCCCAGTTTAAAGCCCATGTCGTAACACTGTATTTCTGTAATCCACTCGGTTAGACTGACATAGTTGATATTCAACACTTTCTGACGCATCTCTCCCTTACTTTTTGGTCTGGCCATTTGGCTTGAGCAGAAGATTTTTGTGGTGGATAATCCCTTCAAGCTTCCCAAAAAGGACCTAATTTACACTTTTCTTTCTCCATGCTTGGTCACATCTTTCGCTTGGTGCCTGTGTGCAAACCCCTGCAGCGCATCGGGAGCAGACATTGGGGCTCATTCCACTTGGATTAATCCCCTCTCACTTGCTTAAAGACTTCAATTACGGCCTCCTCTATTAGCGGCTCATCTCCGCTAATGCCTGTATCTCGCTAGGGCCAGGGTTTAGACAACTCCGCTGCTCCACATGTACATGCAGAAAGCCAGGAAATAGATATGGTCCGTTCTAAATCGGAATCAGAAGTGGATTGGAGCAAGGCAGGAGTGATAGAAGGAGGTCAAAGGAGCATAAGCTTTGACAGGAATCTCAGGGTAAGAAGTCCAGGCCAAATAATGTCCATCTTTGTATCATTCTATGCTCAAATTCCTAACCAAACTTCAGCTAATCTTTTAATATATTTTACTCCAGTCTCTTTCCCGTCAACTCACTCCGGTTCTTCATAATGTAAACCATGTCTAGCCTCTCCTTGTTTAAAGTGTGTTAGTGATTAGAGTCTCCCATGGTGGTTTCCTGTTATATTGACTACAAAGTGAAGTTTGTTGGCTGCTTCACTGGTGCAACTATGCTCCAACAACAACAAAGAATATGGCTCAATGTTTTTTTGAGTTTGCACAACATGTAACTTTTCTGGAATGATCCAAAGCAGGGCATTATCTATCTTGCATTGTTCAGGTGTTTTTATTGCTCAGAAATACCTTGAAAAACATTCTTACTGCGAATGGGCATGCCGCTCCCTCTGTAACTTGTAACTTGGCTCCATGAAAATTTAATACCATCCTGTGCAATATTCTGGGTAAAGCTGTAAAACACCCATGGAGACAAGCAGGTTGCAGACCCTCCAGAAAAGTTACACAGTGCAAGTTTAAAGAGGAAAGAGGGATCCTAGGTTCAGGTCCAACTTTGTGAGTTAGAGGAACATTTGTACTCCCTATCAAATTTTGCACTGGTATGTCCATAATGAGAAATGTAACCCACGCTACTCATCTCAGCAGTACACAGTACAGCCACTGTAGTGATGAGGAGCTGGGACAGTGATGCGATCAGATGTCCCTTGGAGAGCAGTGGCCTCTCTGAGTTATATGTGACTTTAATAATCCATCTGAGGTGCGGGGTGCTGGGACGGTCCATAAACACTTGATTTACGTCCACAGTGGAAATGAGAGGAGCACGTCTGAAGGTGCAGTCTGCTGGCCCTGCTGTCACAGAGGGGCTGATGGACGAGCCCAAGCTTTACCCCTCTGCCTCTGCACCTGGAACACTCCTCCTCTCATCTGCTCTCATCGGGGCATTATCGGCCTCTTTATGGCAGTGTGTGGGGAAAATGGACTTCTGTCAACCAGGGCACAAGTTTATGCACCTATTAAGAAGATTACATTTAAAGGTTACTGCTTTTAAAGGTGGAGCATATCTACATGATTTTATTATTGCTTTGCCTGAAATGCATTAAAGCTGGAGTACCTGACTTTTCTTTTGGTAAATTAGTACATTTTGTGTGTTCCTCCAGAGGATATTGTAAAAGCACAAAGCAACTTTGTGACAAAATGAGACTGCTGTGTACTGTCTGTAGCTAATAATAAAGTATTTTTATTTCGCCTGAAAGTAAGTGCAGAAAGCAGCACTCCAATTGGCTACGCTTGGGCGGTCCACACCAGTTTCGCTATGAGCAGGGTCACCTCCCCACAGATCTGACCTGCTGCTTGTCTCCAAAGAGATAGAAGCCATACTGTGGAACATTCCAGGTAAGGTAGTAGTATCTTCATGAAGACAAGCTGGTGGCGAATGCTCCAGCAGAAAAGTTACTAGTGCACCCTTAAAAAGTCTTTAATTAATCTTTAAAGTCTATAAAGGCTAATATAATGCACAGTAGGGGATCTTAAATGCACATTTAGTCATGCTCTTCACAACTTTTTGCAAAAACAATGAGTAAAACACCTATTTGCAGAAAGAAGCTATCTGGACCTAAACCCATACATCTCCTCTACTTTGAATAAATACTCCAACTTTTTCTTACTTACTGGATAATCTTAACACTTGGCCTCTTTAGTAATGTCTTTTATTTGAACAATCCTTTCCGGTTAATCCCGAACATCCCCACTTCTATCCTCACCTCTCGTATCAGCACTAATCGTGATCCTGCTTCAAACACCCGAACTTCTCTATTTCTTTAAAGCCAAACTCAAAAGTGTGTGAACTCTAGAAGTGCCCTCCAGATGCAGATATGTTTCAATACTACTTTGAACACTGATGCTAAGGGGCTTAAAACAACTCTCGTTTTAGATCTACCAGTGCCCTTTAAACTACTGTCAGAACAAGTAGCCCCAAAGGTTATATTAGTTTCTGCTTAGTATACACCCAGTGGATTAACCTATATGTGGATGTATAGTAAAATTTCAAACTTCAATTCAATATTAAAGAAGCAAAAGGCTTGAAAAGTCAGTACCAATTTCCATAATAATATAACCTTTCGGAGGTTTTAACTTGTTCTGACCTCTTTCTAAAACTTTCCAGGAATGGTCGAATTCCATCCTAATCTCGTGATTTTCTAAAAAAAAAAAAAAAAAAAAAAAAAAAAAAAAAAAAGAGCAGTACTGAAGTATTGCTTGAATAAGTTTTTATAATAGTTTTAGTAACAATTAGTACCTGGTTATTGGGCATTGTTGATAAGATGAAACACAATCCTTCACCTCAACTTTACATAAAATTATTAAGAGAAACTTGTATTATAAAATCAACATCCTATTTGCAAAAACTTACCCTCATCGTTCAACAGCATCACACACCTTTTTTCTTACCATGTTATACTTCAGAGCACATCACAAACTACACTCTTCTTATCCTCCAACAAGAGTGTCCTTCAGGGCCTTGTAAAGTCTAAACCTGCTCTGGGGCTACTAGTGGAGTAGTGAGTTATTGTCCCGCTGCAGGGCCCTGGCTCTAAATGACAACAGGACGCTTGCTGGCTGCAGATATGTGGTCTACAGGGGAACACTGGGGCACTGTGTCAAAGCAGAGGGAGAGCTCTCGGGAAGGAGAGAAAGAGGAGATATAATTCCTCTGTCTCATCCACTTTACGCAACATGTTTTCCAAGTGGCATCGGGCCATTCAAACTCTCCATTTGCCTGGAAAAGTGCTTAAGATTAGCAGCGTTTAGCATGAGGAGCGAAGGTGCACTTACGATAAAAATGCCTCGAAAAGTGGCATTTTAAAAAACATTTCCAAGGTGTTTATTCTTTCTCATCTTGAAGTGACAGTACAAGCCCGAAGTAGCGAAAGTATAATTTTCAATATTAAAGTTTATTTATAAGGAGGCGTATTTCTCTGTAAACATGCAATTATATACCCTAGTGGCGCTGAGCTGTCTGTCAATAGCTCTTAGAGTTGTCATAGAAAGTGGATGTAAGAAGTGTTTCCTACAAAGCACAAATCTTCAAGAGAGGAAGAGAAGGAGGAAAAAAAAAGAGAGGAGTTTAGCATAAGCTGAAATTAAGCTGGCAATATGGGACATCCAAATATCTAGGGCTGTGGAACATTATAAGGCAGAGAGAGCAAACGATGCAAAAATGTCCATGTCATGAAGAATTATGAACTCAAATGTACTGCGGTGTATGTTATTCTAATGATGCATGCGAGTAAAAAACAATTTAAAAATAAAGTAGGATGATGTCTGCAAACAAAGTAATACATGTGACTGGATATGCAGTGTCCCATACAGTGACTCACCTCCCTGTTCACAGAGCTGCTGAGCCAGAGCGTCCTTGAAAATGATCTGCCCTCGGTGAGTAGCAGTAGCTCTGGAAAGAAAGAAGTATTTGATTAGTAAAAATATATCACAACGTCAGCTGTACATGAACCAACCATTTCAAAACACTTCTTATCTAAAATCCAGAAACTGCCTGTATTAAGTCATGAAATGTGCCGATACGTGCCTGCAAGTATGATCGAATTACAAATATCACACATAACACAACAAAAATTAGTCAAATTCAACACAAACGTGCAGAAATCCTTATACATTATTAAGCGTATATGAAGGACTACACAGAGATCAGTTTTGATGATTGTTTGCTTTTTATTTAATTTTATTTTTGACCATAACAATACACTCAATATTCAAATTTTTTCTTCCCACCTTTTCTCCTCAAAAATATTTAATGGATGAACTGCCAAAGGTTTAGTTACACCAAACTGTACAAGGTTATCCCATCATGATGTTTTCCAAAAGAGGTGATTATAGACTGTACATATGGACATAGCTAACGCACTATCCAAGTAGGAAATGATCACGGGCAGGGATCCAGCTCCATCGACTGGCTCCAAATCACTTTACATTGAAAAAGCATCATCTCTCTGTAACTGCTACAGTGACCCTCGTCATTTTGGTCTTAAAATTTTCGTATTCACGCCCTCTACATGATCCTGATGTTTTAATTTCACTGCTTTGTCCGTCAATCAAGATATGAACATAAATAACAGACAAATTAGGTGCTCCGGATTGGCTCTTTGGATGCTATGATGGTGACGTCACACTCTACTTCTTTATACAGTCTATGGAGTTGATCAAGTTACACCAAAGATTTATTATTTTCTGTCACCATTATAGCATGTTCATTTTATACTCAGTTCCCCAGTTGTTATGACGATACAAATAGCCCTAAAAGAACAGAAAGAGCTGAAAATGCGAGGATGAGGAGTCTGTAAAATACATAGGTCTGTGCTGAGCTCTCATAATCTGCTAAATGTCTGTTTCCACTCTTCTGGGCAAATAGAATTTACAAAAAGAAAGAACTGCTCTAAAAAGTTAAGTTTTGGCATTTTTCTGTACCTTAATTTGACCCAAACACATCACGTCACTTTTGCCCACAGACAGAGACCTCTAAAGCATGCAAAGGCGTTTACACATTCATTTGAATGCATGAATAATGAATAGCCTCTCATTCATTTGTAAAGAAGTCCTGTGGCTGTGCAGAAAACACACTAAATTACACTCATATTTCAGAAATGGGTGAAAACTAATTTGAGTTTGGTATTTATGAATAAAAGATGGTCCATAACTAAACAGCGGGTGGCAATGTAGGAACAAGGGCCTTAAATATTTACTAAACAAAACCTCTGAGCTTCACATTAAGTTCACTTCACAGACCAGAGAGTGCACTTTCTACAGAAGAAACAGAAAAGTCTAGACAAATAGTGTGGCATTTAGGAATAGAGGTCAAGCTCAGATAGATTTTGATAAGAGTTTTTACACTTTTGTCAGAATTTTTGATATTTTACATATTTTAGACATTACACCTTGTTTAAGGAATGAAGGCTGCCATTGTGCCCTTGGGTAAAACACGTCAAAAGTCTTTCCTGGTGTGTTTGAAGGACTGTTGGTGGTAAAGAGGCCAAGATTGGCAGCCCATAAGCCTGACCCAGAGCAGAGTATGTAGTGAGTGAATGAATAAGGACAACAGTCTAGAGCATGACCTGTCCAGTCCCAAGAAAAAAAATAATTAAATAATAATATACAAATCTCACCACAACAGTTTGCGCTCAGTATATTGCTAGAATATTTCAATGCCTTAAATATTTAGTAAAGTATGGTAGAATAGTGAAGGTTGAACAGTAAAATGCTTATAATTTATTAAAGGGCCTCTATTATGCTATTTTCTGATCTATGTTATAATGTTGTTTCCTTATCACAAACATACCTGGAGTCGTGTTTTGTTTCATTCACACATGTTTAACATACAAACCCTGCAAATCCTATCAATCTGAAGTTCTCAATCTGAAAATACTCTTCCACAAGGTTCCATACAACTTCTCTAGAATTATTTGGATGATTTCTGCCCTGAAATTGACTGTCTCTGTTGAACTAAAGGTAAAAGGTAAAAGTTAACTTGAAAAATACTGCTTCATGACATCACAAAGTGGAACAGAGTATTTTGAGCTTTAGAGATATAGACAGACTAACAGTAAACGGTTACTCAAAGATGTGTGAATGAAACAAAACACAACTTCAGGTATGTTTTTGAGGAGCTAACAACATTATGACATAGTTTAAAGCTCACAAGACTCAATTTTGTGTAATATAGGACCTTTAAAATTATTTATGAGCAATGTACGATTAAAGGGGCATAATTTAGCCTACTAGAATGTGTGAAATTTCCATATAAATGACTATTGTTTCCCCCTGTACGGATAAGGGTGGCTGAACAACATGTGCCTTTAAATCATTATCCAGGAAAAAGTGTATTTAGTGAGAGCAGCGTGATCAGCGCAGCGCAACACAAATTTGAACCCTGTCTTCACACTTGAATAACCTCATCACACAAACGCGCTATATACACAACATAACACATTTTAATTGTTCATTTAACTTTCTTTGACAATAACAAAAATGCAATTAGATGCATATATGCTTCAGTATTTTTTCTCTACACAGATTGAAATCAAGGGTCATTTATCTTCTAAGAACACGTCTCATCTTCTGTTCTTTCATTAGTCCAGACGAGGGCAAAGGAGTGAGAAAAAACAGAGGACCTAAGAGGAGCAATGTGAGAGAAATTAATATATATTGTGGGGGAAGGGCAACAGACTGGCGTAGGCTTTTTGGTCAGTCGGGGATTTGATGGTCTTGTCTTTCAAAGCCCATATAGTTTCTCTGAATCGGAGCAGAGATCCAGTCATACATTCGTATAGGGGTTTAACATATATGCACATAGACAGGATGTCACTCAGAGCACTCCCAAAAGGCGGCGGAGTGGGTAATTACCAAGCATGTCTTCTATGTTAGATTACATGTTGCTGTCGGCCATAAGCATCCCCCATAGGAACAAGGCTGACAGCTCTGGATATTTAAATGGATAAAGATTCTAGCACCACTTGTACTCCAGTTAATGATACTGTTTAGATACTATTGTATTTTCTGATATTTCTTTTGTGTGTATTGAACACATATACTCATATTTGAATAAATACACTGAAATTATACATACGGTTTTGCCTGGTCCAGAATGATATCTCCCTGTATATCAGACCGATCACCACTCCCTCGAGCCAGATTCAGACAGTTCCATGCAATCATGTGACATATGTGAAATAAAGGAGATCATTGGTCACCCATCAATTTGAACAAAATATAATTCAGTGTTTCTCTCATTGATGCATTCATATTTGTTTTGATACAGACTATGTGTAACCCTGATTGGCTAATCCACCTGTCAATCATGTCCCTCTCACCTCAGATTCAGATTCATTTGTGACCAGACTTGTCACATCTTCGCAACATATAGAAAATGTATGCATTCAGGATCCCAGGCAACATACATTTACTAAGATAAATCCTTCTTTAAACATCCCATATATTCAATTTTGTGGCAAAGAGTGTTAACAGACTTAAAAGGCCTGATAAGATATTTTCTGATCTATGTTATAATTTGCTCATTAAAAACATACCTGGATCTTTGTTGTTGAATTCACACATTCTAACACACAAATCCTGCATATTTAAGGTGAGTTCTTCTTTCAGATGGAAAACACTCTATTCCACCTTGTGATGTCATGTATTAATACAGGAAGTGCTCCACTGTGTTTTTAAACTTCAGACACCTTCGCTACAATCAAACAATGATTTCAGCTACCACATGACATCACACAGTGGAACAGAGCATTTTGAGCTTTGGAGATGCAGTCAGACTTATAATAAAGGATTACTCATGTGTGAATGAAACAAAATACAACTTCAAGTATGTTTTTGTGAGGTAACAACATTCTAACATGGCTTAAGAATCCATTTTGTATAATACAGGACCTTTAATGCTGTTGTAGACTTGCATTAGCCCCCCCCCCCTCTCCGTTCTCTTTTTTCCATCAAATTAATTAGTCTAAATGTCTCTCAGAAAACATGCAAATTTAATGATGCTCCACAGAGGAGGGATTTGGAATTGTTTGGCAAATTACCTGCTTGTTAACATCGGGTCACACAGACTTATGGCTCAAAACACAGCCTGCTGATCAACTGTGAGTAATATGCAGTAAGGAGAAGCGCAATTGACCTTGACTACAATTAGAAAAAGATTAGGGAAACAAATACAAATAGTGTTTTGTGCTTGAAAAACAATTATTAGGTTTTTAAACGGGAGAGAATTAATGATCCCTTTTTTATGTAAGAAAGAAAAATTGTCTTGCCGAGATACAGAGATATTTTAAAGCTTTCCCTATGTTTAATTATAAAGCATTCAGACCACTTAAAACGAACTAGCTCTCTTTTTATTATTATTATTTTTTTTTTATTCTGTACAGGGCCTTCAACATGGTCATGCGGGGACAGGACAGACAATATTTACTTTTAAAAAATGGTTTCAACAAGTTATGGGTTTCATCAATCTTGTCTGAAAAGGGCGTATTTGCAGGAACAGGCAATTGAGGACCCATCATAGGATCTGGACTACATCAGTTAGGAGCACCCAACCCCCCAGTCCCGTGAGCATTTTGATGAATTTATATTAAGTTCTTTTTTTCTATCTCTACGCTCTATTTCACTGAGAATGGGCAAGCAGGTCCCAGTACAGCGGGTGGCTCGGGCCTCATCAAATCATTCTGTTTTTGATGTGGGCATTTTAAAGCAGTATTGATCCCAGGCTCGTGCACATGTGTAATATACATATGTTTGTGAGTATGTAATTGCTAAGGTCAAAAATGTCCCTCAGGAAATAAGGCCACAATCGACCAAAATTATGAATGCAGGGAGCTTTAAAGCTTAGAGCAACAGGAGAAATGCCCCACCTGTCAAAGCTAAGAGTGCAGCCAGAGTACTTTTATTTTATTTTTGTAAACATAAATTGTTGATCACTTTATAAGATTTAAATTATTTTCCAAGTACCACCTGAGAAAACACTGGACTTTATGACCACCTTTAATGGACTGAAAACAAAATAAGACAAGAGT
This sequence comes from Periophthalmus modestus, assembly GCA_019594935.1. Taxonomy (NCBI): domain Eukaryota; kingdom Metazoa; phylum Chordata; class Actinopteri; order Gobiiformes; family Gobiidae; genus Periophthalmus; species Periophthalmus modestus. Next base: position 21,914,549 of record JAIEZT010001390.1, on the reverse strand, counting down.
GGGACTAAATAAGATTTAGGACTAAAGCAGGTATGAATTTAAACTCAAATAAGGTGGTTTAGAATTGAATGAGGACCTCTCCAGGATTGAGCAGCTCTAATCTAGGACCTCTCCAGAAAAAAAACAAGGTCTAATCTAGCATTTCTCCAGAATTAAACCAGGCCTAAACTATAACTAGCCAAAGTCATAACAGAGTAAGCATATTTTATATAATCAAAAAGCTACCATGTAAATAATTTATATAGATTTATATTGTATTACTACTAAGACAAATATATCCTGGCGCCTTCAAATAAGGAACAAACTCCCCAAGAGAGAGTGATAATTTTATCATTGGACACTACACAAAACAAAAAGGTAAAATGTAAGATAAGAGAGAATATTAAAAAAAAAAAAAGTTTAATTTAAGATGAAAGGGTGCAGTTAGAGGAAGACTGCTATTCAAAGAGCAGTGGGACTTGAAATATTGACAAATCATGTATATTTTAAAATTAAATTAAAAAAAAAGTCACATGTAGATCTGTTGAAGATTTAAGAGTAGCCATGAATCAAGTAAATTTATAAAATATATACATTTTACAACCAAACCATGTCAGATTTGCAGCTTTGTCCATTTCTTGTTAGGAAAAAGTTGCTTAAATTTATGTTCAGTGTCATGATTCAGGTGTCTGTCCCATATATCTGTATGTAATACCAAATGCCATTACCTTTGGCCAATCAATCAGATTTTGAGCCTCGGTGTCCACAGAAAATCTGTCATACAAGCACAGAGCAGTGTGGAGCTGTGAGGGTGCGGGGAGCTCATTAACCACTGATCTGATGATGAAATATACTCGGAGATTGACAGAAATAATAGGAAATCAATGGCTGTGACTAAGGCCAGGTGAAATGAACTGCTGGCTAAATAGGTCACAGCCTGATTGATGCATCCCCTATGACCTTTGACTCCTGTTGAACATAAGGAGCTGTCTATCATTGAGAAAAATGTATGGACATAAATTCAAACATGTTAATGCTAAGTTTGCATATGTTTTGCGCTCTTATGAATTGAACTATGCCAGACTCATGAAATAACACAGGCCATAATTATTACAATTATGTTACAATACCAGTTCACTCTGAACATCTGGTATGCAAAACAGACAGGGGCAGCGCTAACATTAGACAAGAGTAGGCAGTCGCCTCGGGCCCTCTACCTTGGAGGTGTACACCATCAAAATAGGATTTGATTGTCAAATATATTTTATCTCTCAAAACATTCCCCCGTTTTAAGCTAAAATGGCCTAGTCCAAGTTTGGACTGAGTACCAGGAGCCCTGTGTTGTAGTTTCAGTATATATTTACAAAATGGACAGGCATCGAAATATTGAACGATTCCAATTGGACTTTTTCTTGGTCTTTGGACAGGTGAGGATAGGCAAAAGCATCACTCTTGACTGTACCTCTTCTAGCTTTATTTTCACTTAAGACACAGCTACCTATCAAGAAAAGTCTGTTCACAGAATCAATGTTCTGTCCATTTTTAAATAAACATGAGTGAATGAGCAGTGAATGCAGTGAATATTAATTATGTGTATTAATTAATAAAAAAAAAAAAAAAAAAAAAGTTTGTACATATTAACTGTCCATATAGCCAAAAGCAGGGAGACAAAAAGCTACCAAACCTTACACACAGAAAAGTTGTCCCACTAAAAAAACAGGTTTAGATTGAAACCATCATTTAAGCCACTTAATATAATTAATTTCTGGGTCAGACTGATCTGCCCTACCCTGAACTTAGAGCACTCAGACAGATTTGAGCTCATTCATTTGGATCTGACTCGCCCCTCTTTCTCTGTCCATCTTTATGTGCAGTGGCAGCTCTGTGAGCAGCGCAGGGCAGATACGCGCACACACTCCTCAGACTTCTCTGTCTTCAGCACAAGGGGAAATGAGCGGAGCAAACGCAAAAGCACATTTAAAACGTTTAGCACAATTTCAGACAGTTCTCACCTATACTGACATACAAACTATCCATGTGCATCTGTAAAAGGTGTTATGTGCTCAGACGCACACAGAATCTCCTTCCACAGTAAAGGATGAAAACTGCAGAATGAAAACTAGCCATTGACTGAGTTTATTTCATAGGAAGTTCCTCAGCCAGTGCTGTTGATCCACAGACATGGATCAACAGCACTGGCAGCAGTTGTTGGGTCTCGCAATGACTATATGTGGCAGAGCAGCCTCTCATGCATAGTTCTGAGGAATAAATTTGATGTCCTGGACTGCAAGGAGTTTCCAACGTTTTCTGTGGATTCTCTCCGGCTTGTGGCATTGCTGTGGTCAACACAGTACGAGCTGCCACCTTCAGTCCACTCTCGGACCTGAGTCATGGCTGTTGCTGAGCCTGCGTGCTCGGTGTGAGCAGGGAGATGGTCCCGCTCCTTCACGGCACTGTGGACCTCGGCTGTGGTGCCCTTGTCCTCGGCATTCAGACCAGGCCAGCCTGTGTGGGTCCTCAGCTCCTCTGTGGTCCAGCATGTGAGAGTACACAAAAGCCACACGTCCTGTCCCTCAGGTGCTCTGGTAAAGGACATTACAAACTCCGCCCCACCATCCTGCCCATCAGTTTCAACAGTAGTAGTTCACTTTGGTGCAAATGACCTCAGACTGCAGCAATCAGAGAAACTCAAGGATGACTTTTTATACTCATCAACACAATTTACAGTTCAAACAAACATGGCATAGTTTCTAGATCACAACATCAACTCCATTTTGGAGGCATATACAGCTGCTTGAGACTCCTAGACACATGTCTGAAATCCCACTACACTGCTCATAATATCCACTACAAAGACATTTTCCTCACATTTTTTAAAAGACCTGATCTTTTCCAAAGGGACCATTTACACCTCAACTCATCTGGACCCTCTCACATAACATCAAACTCACCCTGGAATGACAGTACAATAATCACACACTCCACAACCACCACTGCAACCGATCAAATCTATCATGTCCAATTTTTCACATTCTGGTAATTATCAGCAGAGAGCAGCCTGTGCATAAAGCCTCCAACAATTCTACAATTAACACCAATAATCTGAGATCTCTCCCTAGAGCTCAGCTACAACCATATCCTGTTAATAATCAGCCCCAATCCTCTATAAACATGGTCCTTTTAAATATTCTCTCCTTACTGAACAAGTCTGTTATTATAAACGGCCTCATTTTAGACCATAAACTTGACTTTATTTTGAACTGAAAAATGGCTGGTTGCAGACATACCAGTTGTTCTCACCGAGGCCTCCCCCCTAATTTTAATTCTGCATTTTCCACAAGGAGTGGTAAAAGGGGAGATGGTACTGCTTCTACATACAAACACTCTTTTCACCAAACCTAATATATCTGATAAGTTTTGAATACCACTCAATTGTTTTTCGTAAGTTATGCGTAACTATTTACAGACCTCCAAAAAAGTATAATCTTGTCATTCTCCAATTTTCAGACACTATCACAAACAAATTTTTAAATGTTCTTATTTATATGGATTTTACCCAACACGTCACACTCACCAACTCACAACAGGGGACACACTCTTGGTCATCACCTATGGCCTGCCCACTAGTTTGTCCTCTGTTGTTGACTTGGTTGTGTTTGACCACTATTGTGTGTTTTTTAATATAACTGGTTTTATAAAGCGTGAGCGTCAGGAAGCGTCATCTGACCCCTGAAGTGACTACACTTTTTATTAAAGTTTTAATAAAATATCCTCCACTTGTTTTACCTGCCCCCTGGCATTTTATTGTTGACCATTTTAACAGTAAGCTTCAGTCTACCCTAGACCTGGTTGTCCTACTGAAATTAAGCCTCATGCCAAACCCATACCACTGTGGACAAATGCAGAACTAAAACAACCGAAGAGAAACTGCAAAAATAAAACTACAATTAACAAGGAAATGTACATACAACAACAAAAAGTGTCAAACTACTGTTTTTAGCAGATCTGAGTGTTTATCTGTACCAGAGGAAACACTGAACAGATTTGTTTTGGTTACTACCCAGACTCTTGCTCCTTCCAGGTCCATGAAATCACATGTGTTGTGCGCTAGAGCTCCATTTTAGCTTATGTGCTTTTCGACCTGTACATCCTCCCTCTTGGTCATGTCATCAGGAGATATGAAATTAACTTCCACAATTATGCAGATGATATACAGCGTTACATCTCCGTATCTCCTCATGACACCAGGCCAGTGGATGCTCTTTTTTTCGTTGCATTTTAGGTATCTAATTCTGGATGGCAGAAAACTTTCTCCAGCTTAACTAGGACAAAACTGAGGTTTTAGTCATGAGTCTTTTGACCCATCTCCACAAGTAAAAAAAAACTATGTCATTTTTGAGTCTGAGGTGACGTTTATCCCACACATTAAAAACATCACATAAATAGCTAAAAAATAGCTAAAATACAGAGTCAGAGTATACCGCATTGTCTCTCCAACATGGAGAAGCTGATGCATGCTTTTATCACCAGTCCAATAGACTACTTTAATGCCCTGCTTTTTACTTTAAAATTACTGCAAAATTCAGCAGCATGTGTCCTGACTAAGACCAGAAGGCCACATTACACCAGTTTTAAAATCACTACACTGGCTCCCCGTGTGTTTCAGGATAATTTTTAATGTTATTTTATGTACGGACTCTCGCGGACCCTGCGCTCCTCTAAGTTATTCCCAAAGTCAGGACACACACTCACGGCGAGGCATCTTTTCCAGTACTACGGTCCTCGTCTATGGAAGAGTCTGCCGGAGGACCTCAGGGCCACAGAGAACGTTTTTAAGAGCAGGTTCAAGATTCACCTTTTAAGTTTAGTTTTTGATTAATATATATTATTTTATTTGTTTATTATTACATGTATTTACATGTATTTATCTATTTTGTAGGCTTCATATTCTAGTACTTAGCTTTTAACTCATAGTTTTTTATCACTTCCATCCCTCTGTGCCCTCTGTGCTAGGAGTGGTGGTTGGCTGCGACTGCTGAGGCCTGTCTTTTGGGCTCCTGGTGGAGGGTTGGTGCAGGTAAACGTCTTCAAATATCTTGAAAAAACATGCATTCTCACAGTGAGTGGGCTTGCCTCTCCACAGATCTGATCTGTAACTTGGCATGCTTGTCAACATGGCGATAGACAAGTTTTATTCTATGTGGAAAACTCCAGTGATAACAGCTCTATGGAGATATGCAGGTGGCGGACTCTCCACCAGAAAACTTTGACAGGCTATTAAAGGTGCACTATCAAGCTGATTCGGTACAACGGCTTGGTCACACAAAAGGATCATTTGTGAAAATGTGTATTTATGCACATTCACTCGAGTCATTTAGTGAACAGCCGCGCAGAGATTCATCATTCAGTCGCATTAGAGAAATCATTTTTACATCAAATGACTACAAATGGCTCCTCTTGTGTGAACTACACTATTGAGGACACTACACACAGAGGGTGAAGTGACTTTGAGGTTTGAGCGGGTGCAGATCTCACAAATCACTTTGGGAGAGATGCAGTAATTAAAGCAATCTGCAGACCAGCAGCTGTCTGGGCTCATGGAGAACACTACCATTCACAGAGAAACATAGAGACACATGTTACATTCACAGTAAAAAGGACACTATAAAAATACACAGCAATAAGAGAAAAAACAGCAGAATGAATCTAAGTTAAATCAGATCTTATACTTATTGTTACTTATGTTATTTAAATGCTACCGTCAACTTGGTGGAGGAAATGTAACCTGCTTCTTTCCACAGAGTTTTAATTGTTTTGCCTGGAAAGTTCTAAAGTATGGCATTAAACATATCTAAATATATTACATTGCTCAAAAATACATTGAAAAACATTGTTTCTGCATGTTGAATTACCTCTCCAACCAAATCCTGCTTGTCTCCATGAAGACAAGTACAAGATAAGTACAATGCCATACGGTGGAACATTCTGGGCATAGCAATAACATCTGCATGGGAACAACCCCATTAGAATAGTTACATAGTGCACAATTAAAGCAGTACGTACTTAAGTCAACTAGCTTTTGAGATCTGAAATGTTTGCGTAAATCTTTAATTTCCCCTGCCCTTTGAGAGTGAGTTCCATCTCTATGTCCTCTGCACTTCTCTTTAGGTGTTATATTTACAGCCACCTTGAAAATGAGTTCTTTGGGATGCCCAGGCCGTGGCACTCTATCACAGTGTGGTGATCTGTTACCAGAAACACTCCCACACTATTGCCCATAAAACTGCTCTAGCCCATATTAATGTAAGGCACAACTGGAGCTATGAAGGACACAGGATACACTACTGTCTGTGGGCTGTAATTTAAACAGTCACTGACTCTGGACCAGCTGGGGACTGCACTCACAAAGTTCAGTCATTTTAAAAAAGGAGAAAGTATAGGCCTATTCTAAAAGATCCTATATTATAAAAAATTGAGTCTTGTGAGCTGTTACCTCCTCAAAAACATACCTGGAGTTGTGTTTTATTTTATTCACATGTTTAAGTAACCCTTTATTCTTATTTTATTTAGTCTGTCTACATCTGCAAAGCTAAAATGCTTTGAACGAATGAAACAAAACACAACTCCAAGTATGTTTTGATGAGGAAACAACATAACAGATCTGAAAAAGTGTAATATGGGCCCTTTAATACCCTATAGAGTCTACAAAAACAGTTGGGAAGGTTACTCAAACATGGTTCATTATGATTAATCATACTTAATGAATTGCAACATTTTGTATCTATGATTTAATTATTTCTTGAGTTTCTTGAAATTTGAGGTATAAATGTAATACTATTAGTCATGAAATCCAATTTAAAACTGAGTACCGTTGCAGATGGAGAGTCCACCACTTGTTTTTTCCATAGAGATGTCATTACTTTGCCTGGAATGTTTTAAAGTATAGTATTAAACTTGTCTGTCTCCCTGGGGACAAGCAGGGGACGCCACCAGGCCCATGTACGGGGCAGATCTGTGAAGAGGTGACCCCACTCACAGTAAGAACATGCATTTCAATATACTTTAGTGATAAAAAAAAAAAAAATTAAAAAAAAAAAAAAATAAAATAAAATAAAAAACTGACTGAATAAATGCAATATAGAAGATACAAGCAAATGAATGATTACATCTACACTTATTAGATTAGAAGACAAAAAACTTCTTAGATTAAATAAGTTTCACAACAAAGTAAAAAGACTTTGTCATGACTAATAAAGCTGTAAAACCAGAAAATAAGGGTCAATTTTAGGGTCACAAATAGAGGTGGTTGATATTAAGAATAATGAATATATTTGCATTGTCTAGATAATATTTAGACCATATCTTAAAATATGAAGAATGCCTTACAATGTACCTGTACAAGTACTGCCGTAAGCAAATACATAAAAATAAGTAACTACAAACGTGCAGAAATGTCACTTTAATACCCTTATTTGGTAGATTATACAAGACATTTCTGTTCCTAAAATTGTTTTATCTATAGGTGACATACTCGATATTCTAATTCTAACAATAAATGCCATAGAGTATTGCCATTTTTTTAATATATGTCCAACCTCTAGTCACAAAGTCATAATGATTTTGCTGTCTAGAATGTCACCTGACTTAAGTTTTTTTCTGGTAACGGCAAAACTCCAAACTAGACCAGGCCCTGAGTGTACTGCAGCTGAGTTTCCTGTGCCAGATGCAGAGTAACTGGTTGACTTTGATAAGGTCAGCCGCAGGGCCCTATTGTCACAGAACGGTGGCCCCCTGCCAGCCTGGACCGTAATCACTGCTATAGCAAACTGTCCCTCATTCACAAATACACAACACAAACCCACAATACTCACATACACGCCACAGTAAATATGTTTTCTGGCAAACACGAGTCACTAAATCTGCTTGGAGCTGTGGATATTGTCTAAATGGCATTGCCACTTTAGTGAATTCCCAAACTCAATCCTTCTGTTGCTCTGTAAAAGTCTGTCTCATAGTTTACTGCGTCCCTTGAGAAATTTGATTATTTTTTGAAAGCACTGCCAAAACGCACAAGTAAGTTTTAATCTGCAAATAACAACTGGTTTGCAATGTGTTAGTTACAATGACGGGTCTGTGATGTAATATTGTAACACTTCGGGAACTTGGAATTTAAGCACTGCGCTGTGGTGACTTTGCATACTTGTTTAATCTGGTGTCTAGGCGCAGCTGTTAATTGCATTTTGACAAATTATCTTCACCAGACAGTAAATCTCAAGCCAGTCTAACAGAGAGGAAGGGTAGATAGAGGGTGTTTGGAAAAAGACCAAGATAAAAATCAGCGCAGGAGTGGGAGAGAAATACTCAAATGTTTGACGTAAGAGTGACTTGTGACAGATTTGATTTACACAATATAAGTGAACGCAGAGGGGCCCCGAGGGTAATAACCACCAGACTGCGCCATGACCCAGACTGCGTGTTACAGTCCACGCCCGTCCCAGGGGAAAGGGAGGGTCCAGGCTACGACATGTATGTTTTCCAATGAGAAAGTGGAAACTAGCATTGATTGAGAAGCTGAAATTGTTTCTGGTACTTTAAGACTACACATTACACACCTGTTACTACAACAAACTGAGTCAAGTACCATAATATTTTGGATCTTCTAGTTTGCTTTACATGTAGTCTGCCTTATTTACGTGTTTGACGGATTACTTTATAGTTTTATACTCTAAAGGGGCAACTTTTCTTGTGGATGGTCCAACTCTATGCATGTCTCTCTTTGCTTGTTCCAAAGTATGGCATCAAACTTATTCATTCACAGTAAGAATGGAAGTAATGAAGTAATTTTGAGCAATAAAAACACACAAAATTTAAGCAATGCAGGATAGACTAAGTTAATGCCATACTACATACTATACAAGGGAAAGCAATAACATCTCCCCCCATCAGAAAAGTTTTAACATGCCTTGGTGCAATGTTAAAAAATGCCTGCATAGAAATGGTACTTACAGAAAGTTGACACAGCCAGTTCCCGGCGGAGGAGCGATCCATACAAAACTAAAACTGGTGGAGGGCTGGTGGCTCACGTGGGATGCAACCACACTGCAAACAAACTGGGTGCCACTGAACTGTCGCTCTGGCAACACACCTGCACAAATGAGGAAAATAAGAGTTAAATCACACAGACCATTCATAATTAGTATGAAATATATCATAACTTAGTACAATTTTGAATTTGTGCAAAGGTTTTTAGATGTCCAAGTAGAAGAGACATAACCTAAACCTAGACCCAAAATGTTTATGTTGCCATGTTGGGCAATATGACGATAATAAAATACAGCGGTATTGACAAAGCGTGATGATGTCGCTTACAATATCATCTGTTTAAAAAAATCCATCCTTCAGGTTTATATTTAACACTGCAGCCATTAAATTATTGCATTAAATAATACGGTCAGCCATTTGACAGATATTGAATCTCTATTTTCTGGTTTTAATAGTTTTATTTTAATTTCAGTAAATAACTAGCCCACAAAAGCTGATAACATATAGCTAAGCTTTGCTGTAGTTGAAAAAGTTATGCAGCGCATCTGAACTCATCATCACAAAGGCAGCGTGCAGATCCGTCTGTTCCAACTGTTGGGGCTTAAACAGCGCTGTCTAAAAGAAAAATATAGCTTTCTAACACCAGGACGAGGAGTAATGTGCAGGACGTATGAAGTGATGTGGACCACGTGGAGCTGGACTTTATGAACTCGTGCGTCATGGATATGCACTCTTGGGTTGGAATGTTTAGATGCTGTTTTCTTCATGTCACGAAGGCTAGAAGTGAAGTGCTTGGACAGGACACACAGGTCAATGAACCAACTTAATATAAACTGCTGAAGTACACAGTGAAGTGGGATGTTTTCCTTCAATTGAACACATTGTCCACCACTGAGCGTCATCAGAGGGTCATTGATAAAATTTACCACTATTTCTCTGTTATAATACAATCATGCAGTCAGGGGAGCACAGCCACAGGTCCACGCCATATTTGATTTAATGAATATGTGTGTATTTGTTGTCAAAAAGACTGATGGGGGAAAATATAACGCTTTTTCACCAAGTTCAAATTCATGTTCTATTTAAATCCATGTGTGGGTCGCTCTTTGGTTCAATTTTTAAATGTATGAATTTACATCAGCTTTATTAGTTGCACAGATGAAAATCATTGAAATTGTTACAGTAGATTATGGATTTGTCAATGTGTAATTTGTTTTGTTTGCAAGACTTCCATATGATCGAAAAGTGTATTTGATATAAATGCAACGCCAAACAGCCCTGTTAATATCAGTCGTGTTCTTATGAAACAAGGGGAAAAAAAAAAAAACGTCTGCTTTGTCAATGTATATTTATGCATTATGTTTCATAATAAAACCTCAAATGTTCTTTACCATCACATTTTCATACATTCACTTGTGATTTGTAGTTTAAAATGGTGAAAAAACAGAGTGAGGTGGCAGTAAGCAGGAGCAGACAGGAGCGTGTGAGCGGAGGGAAGAGAGATGTGATGCTTATTGATTAATTATTGATGTATTTTGCTTTTAAATACACAAAAATCACATTGTCTCATCATAAATTTGTGTTATTTTATTTATTTCACACACCCTGCTATTTAAGGAAAAATTCAAATTTAACAGATTTGGCTTAATTAGTTGGGAAAACCATCTATCGCACTATAAATTGGGGACGGTATGATGATATTTAAAATGGATATTGCCCAAATCTACAATAGAACATTCTAGACAAAGCAACCACCTTAGGGACAAGCCAGTAGCGGGTGTCCATCAGAAAAGTGTACAAGTTATAAAAGTACGTCTTATCATTATAAAATCAAAATAATGGGGAACAGTATATAATCCCCACTCTGCCTATGCACTGTGCAAGCTCTGTGTTTGATCTATTGCCGTGCTCCTGTTCTTTATTCCATCCACAATCATCTCCATAGCTCTATTCACCACCGAGCACATTACTACTTCTCCTCCTGACTCTCCTCTCCTTGCTCTTCATTCATCTCAGCCTTCCCTGCGATGGCGCTCCACGAGGGTGCTTTTATTAATGAGGGCCCGTGTCCGTCTATGATTGCATCGGTGTAATGGCGTCATGTCACACAATCTTTTCTTTATAACGCAGAGGCCAAGGGCAGGACGTGGCCGGATGCATCAGTCACTGTAGGCATTCACAACACTTTAATTATTTACTATAACCAAATGGCTTTGCAAAGGCCGGGCAGCAAGCGGGGTAGTGAATATGGGAGGTGGAATATAGTTTGTGAATGAAAGGGGGAGGAAGTTTGGCAAAGATTTTCAGACTGTGCGAAAGACCAATACAGATTTTTTTGAGCTGATGTTTGTCTACTACAGCAGATTTTGCCAATACCAATATTATGATTTTAAAATACAAAGCAAGGGCTAAAAATGTGGGTTAAGTTATAGTAAAGTTAACACATTAACTTTTCCATCCATCCATTTTCTTCCGCTTATCTGTGGCTCACGGGGGCAGCAATCTAAGCAGGGACTCCCAGATTTCCCTCATCCCAGACACATTCTCCAGCTTCTCCGGTGGGACCCCAAGGTGTCCCCAGGCCAGCGAAGAGACATAGTCCCTCCAGCGTGTCCTGGGTCTTTCCTGGGGCCTCCTCCTGGTGGGAAATGCCCAGAACACCTCCCTAGGGAGGTGTCCAGGAGGCATCCTGAACAGATGCCCAAACCACCTCAGCTGGCTCCTCTCCACATGTAGGAGCAGCGGCTCTACTCCAAGCTCCTCCCATGTGACTGAGCTCCTCACCCTATCTCTAAGGGCGCGCCCAGCCACCCTGCAGAGGAAACCCATTTTCAGTCATCCATGACCTTGTCCTTTTGGTCATTACCCAAAGCTCATGATCATAGGTGAGGGTAGGAACAAAGATTGACCGGTAAATCGAGAGCTTTGCCTTTCGGCTCAGCTCCTTAACACACCACATTAACTTTTCACTTTCGTAAAAATAATAACAAAATTAATTTACTTGAAATATAAAATAATTTGTTGCATGATTGTTACGTACACATACAGCCATTTTTAGTTTGATTGCTCCTCTGTTTCCATTATTACTCGTTAGTGTGCTCAAAAAGACAAATTTGACAATGCACTCCATGGGTAAAAAACTAAAGTAACTCATTTACAAGGATAAAGACAGGTAGGCCAGCTGGTTGGCATTTACTTACACACAACTACAAGTAATAGTAGTATATTGTCTAAAAGAACACCTAAATGGCCACATACTTCAAGGCACTCAAAGCACTTTACATCAAGGAACCACTCAGCCGTTCAGACATGCATTCATAAACCAGTGTACACAGTCACTGGGGACAAGGAGGTTAAGTGTCTTGCCCAAGGACACAACAACCATCGCATCCATCTATCCGCTCAACCGAACTCTACCAACAGAGCTACTGTCGCCCCACTGTCTTAAATTGTTCTCCAAGTATAATTATTATCACATCTTCTGACACAAAACTGATTTATTTCATTTTTTATTTGAATAGGGACCAATACAACAAACATAGATTAACAATTCTGTAATCTGATGCGGGTATCATAGTGTTTATTGCCTAAGTTAATTTGCAAAACCAGTCCACTAACAAATGTATAAACGAGACAGCACACAAACTAAACTATATAACACACCCATTACATTTCAGTTTAAATATTCATCAAGTCTATGTAATTCATGTAATGTTACCCGCTACATGAACATATTGTGTCATTATGTGGGAGTGCACCCGGTGTGCAGGCCTATAATGTGTCAGATTTACGAGTTGGGGAGAGAAGCCGCCTCTTGCCCTGCTCACGAGCTGCTGTTGCTGTAATAACAGACTGGGACTAATCACACAGAAATAGAGCTGCTGTTTGCCAATCACCTTCACAACAAAGTCAGTACCAGCATTCATTCACACCGTCGCACAGAGGATGGGACATAAAACACATTACTAGACTGCTTATGGCACTGTTGTTTCCCAAGTGTGGCACAAGCATGGTGGTGTTTATGGAACAAAACAAGAAAGGAGCAGTGTCAGGGGAAAGGAATACATGATTGCAGAATTGGCTCATGGTGAATGTCTCTACCTACTCTTCATCCACAATTTCCACTGCTACTGCCTTGTTAAGGAAAGAAAATGTTGACTTGGTAAAAAAAAAGTTTTTAAAAGGGTAGTCAACTGTCATTGTTTAGATGTACCTGTCTGTAAAACCTTTTATATCAAAAAATGTAATTAGTAAATAGCAGTGGTGGAAGAAGTATCAAATTTTGTTACTTTTGTTACAGCAAAAAATCTGTTCAAGTGAAAGTACTAAAGTAACTGTTTAAAAATTTACTTAAAAAGAAAAAAGTAAAAGCAATTTCTCCAGATTTTGAGATTTAATAAAGCTTGAAATGTAGTGATTTTGATAAAGATTTGTGCAGGAACAACAGAATTTTTCATTTTTTGTGTATATTTTGTTTGGTCAAATTATGAATGTGTAAATAAATGTGTAAATAAGCTTATCATCAGCTTTTCAGCAGGTCTCAGACAATAATAAAAAAACAAAACAAAAAAAAAACGAAAAAAAAACAACCTTTTCAGTCCTGTACAGATACCTTCTCTCAAATGTAGTGAAGTAAAAGTAAAAAACATCCACTTCAAAACCTACTTAATAAGTACAGATACCTAACATGTATACATAAGTACTTTACTACTTTTATTTCATTACATTCCGCCACTGGTAAATAGCAAATAAATAGCAGAAGTAATTAGTAATAAATAAAAACAAAAGTATAAAAGTAAGTCTAAAAGTATTTGACAGTTTACATGTACTATTTATGCTTTCAAGGTTGCAATTTTGTTATTTATAGAAGACATTCAAACAAAAACTGAAGCCGTTGCAATGTTATATTTGTGATTGTTCATTTAACTGAGCCTGTCCCTAACAAATAAATATCATGATATAGGTACTGTTTCTCTGCTCCTCTACAATATTAAGGATGCAGTGAAAAACACAGAGGAGATGATACAGGCAGAGTGCAGGCTGTCTACCACATTGCCCCGGTGCAATTTGAGAATCCCTGCAGATGTTCAAATTGCTAAGCTTGCACTGTTTGTGTGCTTTCATAGCAATGGAAACCGATCTGGAAAACAGCTAAGAGACAGGACCCAAGGCAATGGAGCCACACCACAATGGGTAGGATCCATAAGAGAATTCAACTGCATTCAATAATAATGTTTCTATAGATAAATAATAATAATAGATAAATACTGCAGAATATAGATAAACAGTAATCATTTGTGGTAAGAGAAAAGATTTTTCCAACAAACTGTGTGTTTTATGATGACAAAATAGCATAAAGACCTGAAATAATTAATCACTGCCTCAACTAAAACGGGACTAGACCAGGACTAAACAGGACTAGTACAAACCAATTCTACAACAGGACTAAACTTGACTCAAACCAGAATCAAATCAGGATGCACCCTTCATGTATGGAGAGTACGCATGTCACTAAATCAAACTACATCATAATATAGTCTACATTATAAATCGACTCTGCAACAGGCTGCATTGACTGTAAAGACTCTAAAACACATAAAAAATATGTTTTATCACAAAGACAGCAGTATTATTAAATCAAAATGTCCAATAATTAATAATTTCGATCAAGAAGTCCTCAGTCACCATATTTGTAACTTTATCAGGTCAAAAAAAACATTTGGTTTTTTGTTGCAATCCAAAAAAAACCTCTTAAATAAATGTAAGAATTTGGAACACCACTAACAGAAAACGTATAAAAGAACAAGTATTGAGTAAATATGAGAGAAGTCTGACTAAAGGGGCGCAGTTGGAGCAGGTGAAGATGAAAAGGCAGCTCTGGGACTCTGCCCCACTCTCTCTCTTCTCTATTCCCACTTGAAAAATACACCCGGGCGTAAAAATGCAAATATCCAAAACTAGCTCCTTTCATGTCTGGGCAGTAGCGAGCAATGGTAAGAAACCTGTTATTCAATGAGATCTAAATCCCACATGTTCCAGTGAAGCAACACGCTACAATGGACCTACAGGACAAAACAGCATATGTCTGGACCTGGATATGTCCAGAGAGAGATGGATAAAACACACAGAAGATGGCGGTTTCATCATTTCAGCTACAAGGAGCTTCTGTGCTGTCCTAACACACGCAGGTCATTCACATCAAAAGGGTCCAAACTTTCCCCTCACCTCAGGTTTTTTCCTATTGCAAGATTCTTTACGGTAAGTTGAGAATAAATTTGAGAAAGTACTATCTTTGTTTCAGGCACAAAATATACATTTCTCTTCTATTCTCTTCTATTCTAAAATTCTAAAAAAAAATGTGGGCAATATTGACAAATATGAATATGTCATTGAAAAAAAAAAATAATAAATTACTTCCTGATGACATTAATCAGACAATATTACTTCAATCTCTTAAAAATGTTGTTCGTAAATGTCATAGGGCTTAAATGTTGTACAAAAAACATGAATGCTTGAATGCAAAGTATAAATTAAGTTTAAAAAAAAGACCATTAGACCATTTTATTACACTATATTCTATTATTACAAATCTTTGCATATAATTTTTTACGTGTGATTTTCTGGCACAAAGACTTCATGGAACAGGAGAGTTATAGTGTGAAATGCAAGCATGCATATAGTTGGTTATTAAAGACACTGCGTTTCAGCTATGCTATAACAGGCAGCACATAAATTCAACAGAGCACAGTGCACCATTCACAGCATATTTCTCAGAGGCTAATTCAATAAGGTGTCACAGGGGGGACCTTGCAGCAGGATTGGACACAATTGCCAATACAATGTCGTTCTTAAATAACATTAACGGAAACACAGGTCACCCAAGAAACTCTTTAGCCTCATCTTATGGTAACAATGTGTGGTGACGGACTTACTATGTGATACTCTCATCTTCTCATCCAATTATTTGTTCTTTAATACTGTAGACTGTATATATAAATGGACATAGCTAACCTGCTAGCCACTGCGCTCCAAACAGGAAGTGAGCATGGGTATGCATCCAGCTCCATTGACTTCAATTCATTAGCTATTGAAAGACGATCGCCACTCTCTCTGAAACTGTTGCTGTCAGGCTCATTTCACTCTTAAAATGTTTGTATTTTTCAGTGCTATATGATCCTGATGTTTTTATTTGGCTATTTTGCCCCTAAATCAAGATATGAAAATTAATAATAGACTTTCTTTCCCCAAAGTCGCTCCTGATAGCATAACAGGTTTGATTGACCCACTCCCTGCTAAACCAGCGCTGCAAGCCTCAACGAGCTTCATTTGACTGGAGCTGAAATCTATGGTTGACGTCATACTCACTTAGTCCACTTCTTTATACAGTCTACGTTCAATACAGAATCCCACCAAAACATTTAAGATGACAAATAATCAACAGCTGGTGGGGTGTGTCGGGATTACAGAGGGAATGAAAACCATTATAGCATCATCACTTCAAACTAGCTGTCCTATCCAGTCTGCTAGCATGTTCTGCACCGCGCCAACCATTTGTGTTCCATTTGTAAACACGGGAGTCACATCTGTTTATGGGTCCACTTGAACATCTCTTTCTGGATGTAGCATTTTTATTTGTCTTTATATGTCACTTTGCAAAGTTAATGAGCATTTCACAGCCAAGCACTAAACAAGTCAAATACATGGAGTGTGAATGCTGCCTGATGGAGCAGATGGGCCATTGGTGGCTCAGGCTGGCAGAGACTTCACACTATGGGGCCAGCACTGGCATTAGAGCCCAATGCTACACTTTGTGACAGAAATATGAGAATACGAGGCGCACTTTTGAAACTGATGAGCCCGTACTAAAACATGAAGCTCTCCGACTATGCCATTTGACATCTGTTTAGTTTTCAAACGATATTAAACTTGCACTTAAATAGCAACTGTCCCTCCGAACTCTACCAGTTTTAGGGGTCAACTTAAGTTTAGTAGGACTATAATACTATTTTGTAGTTTTACATTGTCATATATAAGATTAAGGGTGGCAGAAGTACAAAGGTTGGCTTTCAATGGCACGATGTTGACTCAGCTGTTATTTTTCAACTTTTGCCTGCTTCATTTAAAGATGCAATTTGCAACTTTTCTGGTGGAGGATCTACCACCTGCTTATCTCCATGGGAATGTTTGCCTGGATTGCCCCATTGTAAGACAGCAAACTTATCTATCACCATGGAGACAAGGCAAAGCAAGGCAAGTTTATTTGTATTGCACAATTTGTACACAAAGTAATTTAAAGTGCTTTACAGAATAAGAAAGACATTAAAATCACAATACAACAAATCAAAACATAAATCATCACAAATAATCATAAAATTAACATTAAAAAAAAGAAAAGAGTGCAGAATAAAAACCTTTCAGCAGATCATACCACCTTGCACAGTTATGGATCACCTCCATGGAGAGGCAACCCTGCTTACAGTAAGAGAGCATGTGTTTTTTTTTAAGTTATTCATTAGTAATTAAACCACCTGTAATTGAAGATCACATGAATGCTATACTGTGGAATATTTTACACTCAGCAATAACATCTCCGTGGAGACAAGTAGCCGGTCACATGTAAGCTACACAGTAAACAGTAAAGGGTTGAATTAACATAATTTAGTGCAATTATTGTTCCTTTCCATTTTACATGACACTTGTTTTTAGTTTGACAATCACTTCCCTGCTTTGAATATTAATAGAAATCCAATGCATAATATGACTCAGAAGCCCCATTACAAGCTCCTATTTGATTAAAGCTTGTCTAAATGCCGCAGAAACGTGCTATCAAAAGCCTGTAAATGTATGGGAATGTGTCAAACGCCGGAATAATGCTCCTGTCAACATGCTACGAGTGAATAGCGCACAATGGCGACATAAATGATATATCACAACAGCAGTGACAGGCTGAACCGGGACCTCAAACACATTGTACCGCCTCAATGGGCCCATGCTATGAGATTGTGTGCTTCTGTGCTCAGCTGGTACGCCAAAAACCACTGTAGGGAGTCGCGCACTTGACAATAACCTCACTTTGATACGCCATTGGCTGGTTCGGGCATCCATCTTAGCGCCTGTCAATCACGTCTCCATTTGGCATAGTTGTGGTTCAGTGGCAGGGCTCCAGACCAGTGCTGCCAAAGGAGGAAGCTGTGTGTGTTAATATGGGTGATAAAACATGGCACTGATGGTGAGGAGAAGGGGGCGGGGCTAGAGCTAAAAGGCACTGTGGGAAAATTAAAGTTCAGATGGTTAGATGGTTGTTGTTGTAGTGCAGAGGATACCTGATGGTTGATCCAGCTGGAACTATTTTGGGAAGTTCAAATTAAAGACATAAACATAATGAAATATGTCAACACTTCAAACAATCAAAACTATTGTTAGTGTAGCTTTGATTTGTATGTATGAATTGATATTGTTATTTGGTTCAAGAAAAAATCTTCTAAAACATTTTTTCCATAGTAAAATGGCATTCAGATATTACAGATGCCCTCCCTAATGAAACACTTTCTTCTGGCTTACTGGAATAGCTTTATACTTAAACACTATACAGTTCATAAGAAACTAATGCTGATGCTTTTAAACATTTTTTTTTTTTTACCTAAATAAAAGAAAGAAGCAGGGATTTCATAAGCTTTATAGCAAACTTTACCTGTAAGCAAGTCATTATACAGAATTTTTGCATTGGTACCAGACATGCTTCCCCCTTACGCATAAATACTACATCCAGGGGACAATTGCTCTTTCATTTGAACCACCATTGTATCTCACATCATCCATCATCCATAAACAGGACAATCCCCCCCACACACACATACACACATCCACGCACTCCCACATGGTCCGCACAGCCATGCTTATTGTAGAGCTGCCAGTTTGGCCCGGGCAAAAACTACAGAATAACTTAGAACACCCTGGTATACCCAAGCACTGTTTTTAAGTGCACCACCCACGCATGTACAAGTAATAATAAAGGAGGAATGTTTTTATAAATGGTTTGATATCAGCAGCACCCACTAACAGCTATAAACAACTCCGTAATGTGTACAAGTTTCAAACTGGACAAAAGCAAATGAGCTTTGCCTTCATAATTTACAGTGTATGAACATAAATGTCAAATCAAATTTATTTCGGAGTAGGCCTGTCATGATAACAAGTGGGAGATATAGCTGAAGTAAATATAGATGATAAATGATAATATTGAAACAAATTTAAGCCATTGACACGATAACCCAAGAGCTGTTTTACCCACAAAAACTATTCTAAATCTACAATATTGCTAAAAATCATGAGCTGCAATAAATAAAAAGCAGAATGAAACAATTTAGTAGTTTGCATCTATAATGAGTTATAAATTCAACCTTCTGCAGCTTAAATCTTATCGTTTAGCCCAGAGGTGCCCAAACTTTTTTTTATTGAGCGCCATATCTCAAAATATATTCGAAGTGGAAGGCAACAGACCAGTGATCAATGCAGTGCGGTGCTTTATACACAGCTTTGACAGAGTCTCTGTATATTAACAAGGCTTAAAACACATTCATTTTAGGTCTGTATCTCACTGCAATGTGATGTTTGAGGATATGGTGGTAGAAATAGTTTAATTTACTGTTAAAAGTACTGCTTATAATCAATTAGGCCGTTTCACCAGGAGACCTGAGGGCCAGTAAAAACTGGTCTGAGGGCCGCATTTGGCCCCCGGGCCATAGTTTGGACACTTCTGGTTTAACCAAAAAATGACCAAAAATTTCCCAGCAGAGCAAAGAAAATGTGCACAAAAACTATAACATAAATACCGACCCCAAAAAATATTGTTCCAGCTTTCATATACTGAACAATAATTCGATATTGTAATTATCATGACAGGCCTATTTCAGAGTCCTTCTTGGAAAGTAGATAGGAATACTAAATATATCTCAAGAAACTGCTGATAGATAAAAAACAGGGAGACAAGGAGCATACACTGGAGTCAGGAGCAGTAAATTACTACCTGTCACTATCACTATTATCATTATCTGTATAGTAAATAGCAATTTTATATTATGACATTTTAAGATTTTAAAGCCAGGGTACTTTATCTTCAAACAATGAAAGAAGGACTGTGGTACTGTGACTCGAACCAAAACCTACCAACCTTGGCACATCGCTAGTACTCACATGAATGACTTTTTGGGAATGTGGACAACTTTAGAATAGACCAGTCACAATAAATACATTATCGACTTAATCTACTTAATACAATGTAATACGATCAAATTTGCGCTGTAGAGGGTAGAATGAATAACTTCTATTGTTTTCAAATGCCAAAGTACTGTAGGATGGACCACTCTCACACAGCCAATCTGCTCTGATCACAAAAGCGTAGCATGGCGATGTACAGCACAGGGTTACAGCAGGGTTACAACCAGTCGACCAAGTTATGAAAATTGTAACTTGAAATATAAAAACCACCTAAAGGAGTTACCGCATTTGTATGAACGTGTTGATGAAAGGCCTGATTGAAGTGACACGGGGAGGCCTCCAGAGACAATTGCAGATGATGCCGACTATGGGCCAACACCCAGCCACCAGAGAACATCAGCGGCAAAGGCACCACCAACCAGCATAACATAACTGTATATGTGCCCACTCGTCCATCACTGCAGCCCATGAGCAAGTGTGTACTGCGGGTATGTGTCAGTCTAGCAGCAGGATCAACTAATTTGATTTTTAATTCAACATGACTTACAGACTAATAGTTTGAGCTGGGGTTTAATTAATGTGATCTGGCATGTGCTAATTTTCTGTACGCGTGTTCTACTTCTCAACAGCTAAAGCCACAAACAAACTACGGAGCAGAGACCAGCGGCGACAGGTGGGGTGGGCACCAGAGGACAGCTTTAGATAGACTTGAGCACGTGTATTTGTGCATGTGTGCAAGTGTCAAACAGAAGGGCCGGGAGGCACTCATCACTGTTACAGAAAGAGTCCAGCGATTCTAATGAGGCCGAACACACAGAGAAGGTCACTGGCTATTTTCTCTGCCAAATATGGGGCACTTTGGATGTAGATCAAACGCTAGCGACGTATTATTTTAGCAGTTTAGTAATAAAGACCAGTGGCCGATCAGCGATTCTAGTCGTAAACAATTTAATTCAAACTTGATTTTCATACTAAGGAAGAAGTTTGAGAATAAATGTCAATACCAGACAGAAAAACACACTTTTTGATGAACAGGACCATTTGTAGTGAAGACAAGTAGATGACGTCACCAGTTCAAATTGGGGGTCAGATTTGTGTAGAGGCGAGCCAACCCACTGTAAAAATGCAAGTTAGTCAAGGTATTTTGAGCTATAAAAACACTTGAATTAATTTGATAGATGCAACATAGAAAAGTTTAATGCTAAACTGTGGAGCATTCTAGGCAAAGCAGTAACACCTCCCCTGAGACAAGCAGATGGTGCTACTCCCCTCTTGAAAAAAAAAAAGTTACACCTATAACAAACTTGCATGCACATACTACACTGTTTAACATCTTGTGTGATCCATCCTGGCTCTATCAAAATTATTCAAACTTACAGGTTTACAGATAAATATGTCAAACTCCACTGCCTTTAAGTCTTTATTCTCTTTTCTCGCTTATACTCATTGGCAGCGAACCAAGCTCACTCCATGGCAGAAAATAACAGAGCTTTTACACAAGAGGGACCGCACATGGGAGGAGCTGCCTACGCTTGCTGCCGCTCTCCTGCTGAATAAAAAATAAAATCAAATGGACAATATCTTACACACGACTATTAAATCCACATCCAGATCGTGTTTTTCCATCCTTCTGCTCTCTTGGTCACCTTGGAGTATTTTACCATACATTTGGATGCAAACAAATGCACCAGCAGAGGGAAAATAGACTCAAATGTGCATAGAAATACATATGTAGTCAGTCAAAGGCACATGTTCACACTGGGATAAGAGTATGTTCAGGAGACCTGGGGGAGCAGTGGGAGTTCACAGAAAGGACTGTGTTTGCCAGTGTAAACCAAGTGAACCAGTAAATATACCAATATTGTGCTCCTGCAGGTCCACTATCCACCTAAGAGGCAGGACCTATGCTTTTACCATGTTCGGCAAATGCACACCACAGCTCGCTGCTGGAGCGCAAATTAATAATAGATGATAGATTTCTGAATTCAGTGAAGGTAGAGGACTTTTATTAGTTTGAAAAGAAAAGAAAAAGTGTTATGTTTTCTCATCCAAGTAGCAAAAATGAAGAATGAAAAAATATATATAAATAATAAACTAACTAACTAAAATAAACAAATAAAGTAAGCAGCGAAAATTTGCTATGGTTGGTGGGTAGGTGAAAACAGGAATTTTCACAACAGTGGCTTCTCAAATGCAAGACAGTAAAGATTACTTGCATATGTATGAGACAACTAAAATACAACTTTTTGTACGTAACTTTTTTGTTGCATGAGTTAATGAAAAAAGTTACTCCTGCATCTGTCTCCTTTACCACACCTGCCTGAGAGGATGGGGCAGTGGTGAAAGGGGGATGCTGAGGTGGGACAAACCACAAACTCTGGATGTTGATGATGGGAAAAGTCCTGTACCAAAGAAAGAAGCAAGGGAGATTTACTACGAGCCAACTCATCCAATTTCAACTGTGATCTGGCCGTGTGCCGCAGAGAACACAAATCACCTCCCATACATAACCCTGGCCTGACAACTCATTTCATCTTCTGCACTAATGAATCCATCATCGGAGGGAGATCTGCCTTTGGGTGCCTCAGACGCGAGTGGAGAGCGAGTAATGGCTTAGATAAGTCATCATCATTATTAGCAACAATGTCACAACCAGCACTACCTTATATATACACCTATGTGAACTTTGGGCAAAACAAATACAAGTTTACCACCAAGAAACAAGAGTTCTGATGATGACAGATTTTAGTAGAGAACAGTAATCTTGTAAGAGTGGAGCCTTAAATCCTCTGTCCATGAAGTCTTGCAAAAAAACTACAACAACCAAAAAAATGTGTTTGTGTATGTGTGTGCACGTGTGTGTGATTTTGCTATGACTGAGAATCACATCCATCCAAGCAAGGGGTAAATCAGTGGTGTAATGTACTTATGTTATGGTGGTAGAAGTGAAAGACATCATTTACAAGGTAGTATCATTTACAAAGTTGAAAATTGTCAGATACTGAGGTTATCATCCATAAGAATACTATCAAAAAGTTGAAAAAAGTTGAAAAAGAAACATTCAATAACCTTTTGAAAGAGCATAGATGATAGTTTTGCATTTTTTCAGTTAAAAGGTGCACTATGTAACTTTTCTGGTGGAGACTTATCATGCAGTGGAACATTTCAAGCAAAGCAAATAACAAGACAAGCTGATAAAGGACCTTCTACCAGGAACTGTTGCACCTCTCCCGGAAAATGCACCAAAAATAGAATCTGATCATTGCTATTGTGATAAAATATAACAACTTTGTCAATATGTTCTTACGATGAACTGTTGAACTGTTGTATATAAAATTTAATAAAGAAGAAAAGACAAGCAAAGTTCAAAAGCAACAGTTTGGCGGTTTACTTAACCTTGATAAAGTCACTACATGAAGGTTACAGTACTGAGCAGGTGCCTACACTGACTTCCATGTGAGCGTGTCATTAGAATTTGAATGCGCTTTGCTCCGAGTGCTTAAGTCGGAGCAGGGAGTGGAGTTCTTATGGCAGCAGGAGGTGTGTGTGTGCCTAAGAAAGCGTCTAAGCAGCGCAGTCAGGCAGCTGTCACAAAGCCCGCTGATCACAGAAACGCTCCGTGTTTGAAGTCTCTCCCCGCGGGACCCCTCTCTCACCCTTTTCTATATCATTTTTTTCTCTTTATCCTCTCTGCCAATGCACAAGTCTGTTTCGTATAACATCGACGAAGAGATGGGTTATACTATGCGCGGGCACACTGTGGAAGCCTCGTGGGAGATGTTGGGAGCTAGCATTGTGTTTAGGAGCACCTGTGAGCTTGTCTGTGTAAATAGTGACATGATGAGCTGCCATCTTTCATAGTCTGACATTCGCGTTGACATTCAATCTGGATTTGTGGCGTGAGGGCGGATGACAGGCGACCTTCAGCCCGGAGATGGATGAGAGTGCGGGGCCCTACATTTGAATGCGTAATTGTGCCCAGTGAAAAGAAAGTGGTCCATGATGGAGTAATTCTCGACGTATTAGCATTAGCACACCTCGTGGATGTGAGCATGCGGTGATTACATGTCGGCCCTGCACCTCCGCCAGTAGCCCCTCCCCGAAAGGTCAAGGTTCATCAGGTTTCATCTCTAATCGTCGCGTGCTAGCGGGAGCCCATCCGTCATTGGGACACATGGCTACGAGATGTCCCTGTCACTAAGCTGTCTATTTTGTCAGACGGCCAGATCTATCACATTGGCCTGGGCATTGGCACAAAACGCCCTGTAAATACATACAAATATGCAAATGTATGACAAAATAAACATCACCCCCAAAACGAGCCATCTATCAATGACTATTTAGTGAGGCTTCAGCACTGGCACAGCTACAACAGCCCGCCATTCCACAACAGTGTTTTGTCTTTATTTTATTTTTTATCTTAATTTTATGTGCAATCCCTTTTATATTTGCCAACTCACACAACCGTTTTCACTTTTTTGCTGATTTTTGGAGCACTGGTTTTATCTTTTGTTTACTGATCAGTTAGTAGACCAAAATGTTGATTATTGACCTTAATTCATCCAAAGTAAAGTCTTATTGTAACTAATTGTAACATCTTTGGCAAATTTATGCAAGCATTTTCTGGTGGTCTAACAGCAGCCTATTTCCTGTTTTCTATGGAGATATTATTGCTTTGCCTGAAATGCTTCATAGTGCGGCATTAAATTTGTCCATCTTGCGTTTATTCAATTAGGTGTTTGTATTCAGCTTACTCCGAAAGTTGGCGTGGGCGATGCCATTGTCATTCGGGTTGCACCGGGGCTGCCGAGCTTGACACCACAATAGGTTCTATACAGAATACAAAGTTGTTTTTTTGTTTTGGTGGTTGTTGCACATGAACACTGAACATTTTACACAAGTCAGCCTACTTTATATCATATCTTAGCAGCAAAACTTTTCCAAATTCTCCATTGAAATGAATGGTGTTCCCACTTAACCAGAAGTGCCACCACAAAGAAAGAGCAGTTTAGTCGCATTTTAACAGTGGACGGAATAAGATCAATTGCAAAAGAGATGTCTCCCTTCTCCACAGATCTGACCTGGAACTTGGCCTAGTGGCATCACCTGCTTGTCTCCATGAAGACGAATGCCAAACTATGGGACATTGCAGGCAAGGTAGAAAATCGTCATGGAAACAACTCCAGAAAAGTTGCACCTTTAACACTGAATTTCACAGTAAGTTTTACTTTTTCTGGACCTTCATAAAGTCTACAAGTCAACAACATATTTTCTCATCTCACCCTTGCACTCAAAATGATTCACTTCTGCGGCAGGTCATAAACATGCTTGTGGAAGCCATGACCAAATGACACTACTGTATTGTCCGTCTTATTTAAACTAAAATGGCATTATTTTTAGCTGATGTTTGTCTGATCCGCCACTACAGTCAGAGCCTTGCAATCCTGTGGTAAGCCTTTACACAAAGAAGAAGTCTAACTAGAGGCTAGACATTTCACAACACAAGTCAAAGCTGTCTATGGAAATGAACTTGTCCAGACTGTTGCGATGGTCTCGAACACGTCAGTTAATCTGACAATGAGTGGGAGTAGCGTTTTGTCAATTTCATAAAACTCCCCTCCTAAAAGATGCAAAATTTATTGTGAGCTATGAGGGAGTGGATGGTTATAAAAGTTTATTTCAGTCTTGTCAGTAGCGTCTGAAGGAGCTCCTGCGACTGGCAAATAAAGAGGAAAATTAGATGGAGAAGCGGAGAGCAAAAATGGGGGAAAATATGTGTTTGGATACATATGAATGCTGGAGGCAGTGCAGTGGTTTTATGAGCTCTCCGCACAGAGCAGCAGAGGGTGACAGCCACAGGGAGGTTGGGGCCTGGTGGGAAGTCGTCCTGTCTGCGAGAGCTGCGTTTTAACCACAACAACCACAAACCCCGACCACACAAACACACTCTCTCTGCTCATTCACCTCCTTTCTACAAATTCCACTACACTGTACGAGATTACAAAGTGCAAATTTCACTTATTGTTCTTAATATAACACATTTTGAAGCACGATACATTGCTATACACAAATAATATTGAAACTACTTTATGCCTCTGATTAAGATTTATATAACGCAAGATAATCCCAGTAAACCGTTTTTAAATAGACTGTTTCATAGACACCGTTTCATTAGCTTCAACAAATAATGTACCTATAATTATCCATAAAAGGGATTTATTCACCTTTTTACAGTTCAAATCTTATCATATTACAACAAAAATACCCCAACTCTCCCCACTTTTGCAAAGAAAAAGTACTCACAATAAATATTAAGCCCGAAAATATATTGTTCCAACTTTCATATATTGGATAACAAGTCGATATACTGTAGTACTTACCATGACAGGCCCAAGTTTTCTTTCATATACCCTGGGAGACTATGTGAAGTAGGCAGAAGTTCCAAATTTAAGAAGTATTGCATATAACATTACTCAGTTATAATTTATTGTTCAAAGTAGGGCTGCGTAATTAATCAAAGTTTAATCAAATTTTAATGTTTTATCGTTATTAGCTTGGGTCTTTTTAATTAAGAAGTCCACAGCCAATCCCGTCAATAAAAGCAAGTGGTTTACAGCAGAGTTTATACTTTGGAGGAAGACATTTATTTTTCAATCTTTTTTTTTTTTTGGGGGGGGGATACACTGTGATTAAAAGTCTATTATGTTTATGTTCGCAAAATTTATATAATAAAAGTTTTGATAAGGAAAAAGATTTGTGATTTTTTTCATTTATTTATTTATTTGTCATATCGCACAGCCCTAATTCAAATATACCAAGTAAAAGTAGAGAAGCAAGTGATCCCATTGTAACACTAATAAGTTTGGTCCTGTTCTAGTCCTCAGTTACCCCTGGTCTAGTCTAGGTTTTGTTCTGGCTTTAATGCCAGTTTAAACTTCATGTTGACAGAAGTGAAGGCACCATAAGTAACCTCATTCCACAGTTTCACCATTTTCATATCACTGCAGTTACATTTCTTTCATTACCTTCATAAATCATGTGAAACTTATATCTGATGCCTTAGTGTGCGGTCTATGGTAGCAATAGGTTTTCATTCCTGCACAGATGCACATGTCAGGCATATGTTCACAACTCACACATCTGTTTTATGGAACTTAGAATATTATTGGATTGAAAAGGGCAAAGCTATTTCACTAATTTCACCCTAAATATTATTCTTCAGTCAATCACAGTTATACTCAGGAGTGTTCATGCTTGTTGTTGCTGTACATTATGGTCCAAATATCTTGTTTACATATTAGTCACTGCGTTACAATGTTCAGTGTTTACGTGGACTGCCAGATGGAGCTCTCTGCAAGAATGCCTGTTAAACCTCATTGAAACCTTTTTAGCGTGGCTTATCTCCCCAATTTAATGTTTATGTATCGTTAAAGGCTACACTCCTACTGTGAGAATTTCCAGAGACAACATAGCAGACTGACAGGCCGATTGCACGCTGAATAAGAACAAGAACAAGTCACAAATCCACAGTTCCACTCACATGGTCCCTCAAAACTTTTAAAATTAATGAGAGTGAAGCAAAGGTGACGCAATTTCAACTTGGATGCTTCCCCAGTAAAATGCCTATGCCAAGACAGTAGAGCCGGGCTAGCTAGAGCAGAGTCAGTCTATGTGAAGAACAGTGGTTTCAGTCAGGAGATGTGGCAACAGTTCTGCACCAGTAAGTTCTGTTCTCGCTGGACCTTTTATATTAATGCTCTACAAACTTTCAGACACCAATAAGGAACATTTTTACACTTTTGTCTGATACCATTGTCCCATTATGGTGCCAATACTCTTCTTCGGATTTAAAATTAAATTTAAAAAGTGAAATAAGGTTGACGGAGGGGAGTGTGCTTTCTACCCATATAACAAGGAGTATGTGAGATTGAATGCTCCACAGTTTGGAATTAGAAATAACAATTTTTCATTTATTCATGCAGGTGTTGTTATGGTTAGACAAACATATAATAATAATAATAATCATAATAATAATAATAATGTCGCTGCATGGCCTTTACATAAATCTGACCTGTAACTTGGCTTGGTGGCATCACCTGCTTGTCTCTATTTAGACAGATGCATTTAAAGCCTGGTGTGGAGCAGTGTTTCTCAACGTATGGTACAACTGACTGCAATTGGAGGATAAAATTATTTTAAAAAAGTCTCATATCTTAGGCCTTCCTCACTACAAACGTTTGAAAAACTGAATTTAATCTTGCGCATTAGCTACAAGTTCACATCTGACACTTGACCCATTGCCATATACAAAACAACTTCCCTTTGTTCTGTGTCATTGAAACTGGAGACTTTCCTTATTTATTGTTCCTGATCAAACATTCATTCCTTTTCATTACAACATCAATAATAATTCATTGGCCCAACCCAAAACCACATCTTTCCCCTCATCATCCATCATTGCCCTGTCACAACGGGGCCAAGGAAGTGCACCCTGACCCTCTCTGGGAACGGATGTGGACCACTGTGCCGGGTCAGGCTCGCTGGGCTAAGTGCAAAGATACTGTTTGGACTATTTAAACCCTTGTTTGTGTTCTGACGAAAAGCAAAGTTGAGGCTTTAATGAGGAGTTGATATTGGCAGGAATGGTGTGGGTGAGGAGGCCACTATAAGCAGTCTGTGTGTGGGGGTATCTCTTGTGGACTTACCGAAGCCAAAGGCAGCCGGAGCGGGGATGGGAGCAGACTGGACCGGAGTGGATGTGTATAGGCCAGTCACCAGAAGGCCGTCAAAGGACACGCTGGTGGCGATGGTCACTGGAGAAAAGAGCAAACACAGGAAAACAGATTAAAGTTTGATACTTCTGTTTCTTATGGATACATTACTAGCCAAAAGAAATAAACAAAAAACATTTGAAGTCCAGTAATCTAAAATACATATTTAATCTAAATAAATGCTGCAAAAAATGATTCTCATTCAAGGAAATTTACTTCCTAAAACTAGAATCTGGTATAAGCAACTTTGCCCTGGGTCATTTTGTAACTGCACATTGACCTATTAAACAAATACTGCAGTTAAATGAATATTGACAGTATCCCACAAGATCTACTACTTAAGGACGAAATGCTCATATTAAAGAAGGCCTTTTCTCTATAGTCAAGAATACATTAAAGCAAATTGCACCGCTTTGCTTTATATGTACACACCCCTCTGTATGTATAGAAATATTTAGTTTAATCCTTTTTTCCATAACCACACGAAAAAATTTGAAAGTGATTTACCTAAACAATCAAAGAAAGCTTTAAACTGTCAGTATACATAAATGCCCATCTACAATACAAAAATACTTTAAAGAAAACAAGACTAGTGAGCTTTAAAGAACACAAACCCATTAAATGAACTGGAGAGGGTTTGGCTGCCATTAAGTCACATAACATCAACCACAATCTAAAGATAAAGATCCCATAGTCTGCTCCTCCCCTGCAGTTATTAAAAAAAGACATATGGGTGAACCGTCTGGCCCCTGATAGAATGGCTTAACCTGTGTTCATCTCGCGGCACTGCGGAGTCTAGCTGGGTCTATTAGGATCTACAACTGTACATCCGGAGGCACGGTAACTATTGATCCACCATGTAAACAAAAGCTCTTGAATGACAGGACCACAGCGCCTTGGGCATCACTGGGGGAGAAAACACAACAACGTAGCTCTACTTTTGGACCATTTCCAGCCAGACAGATCAGAAAGGAGGAGCTGTCTAGCTCTCAAAGGCAGTACACACCCCCCAAAATACACTTGTGTACTCAGAGGAATAAAAGGCTCAGCAGTGGGGAGAGGCAGAGACAGTTACTTCCTGACCGAAGGAATCCCCCTCTCTTTGTGGGTTATGGAATGGGCAGACTCTGTTTATAGTTAGAATAGCGACTCATGAGTTTTTGGGTTTTGCGTGTTATGATGTGGGTGAGACTCCTGTGCGGCTCCAGTCTCGCTGTCTGCATTAACACATTTTCACATAAAAACAACATGTCTCGCAGTGTTAAAACATCTTTCAGTCATTCCTGTCTCTTCTCCCATATCCAAGTCCCAGTTATGAATTTAATGAGGCTCTGAATTATTTCCAGACATTGTATAGTAAAAAGTTATGTGAATTAAATTTGATATAAAAACTAAAATCCACTTGACCTATATGTTCACACCGTTCTACAATCCCTATAGTTTAAACCAAGCTGGAGGACAGTAATCTGTGGTGGAACTTGTCAGACTGTCAGATTGCAAATTTGCTGACATGGATAATATGGTTAACATCTCTGTAATTACTCGACCGAATCACATGAAATAAAAAGTGGCACAAAGTTCAATGTCTCTTTTCTGTCATCAATAAATAAAAGTGAAACAATTTTTGACAATAGCTCCAGAAAGTGGTGTAATTTTCAACCCCAAACACATGATTGTTGTCAGTCAAGTGGAGCCAATGATGGAGCCAATAATGATAAGACTTTGAGTATTTCTTCCAAAAACAGGAAATCACCATACTACCGCTACCATCTGTAATTAGACTGGCTGAACCTCTGCTGTTGTATTCTCACATATCACCATTAGACGCTAGAAGGAAGAAAATCAGAGAGCACAAGCGAGCCTGAACAAAGGCCAGGTGAGGGGAAGGGGAAGGTTTCACATCTCCCAGGACACGGCAGATGTGGAAGCTTCCTCAAACAAAAAAAAAGTAAACTAGCTAGTAGTTTTAAAATGAGTAAATATGTAAATGATTTGTATAGGAAAAAAAAAAATTACACATGCTTCTATACTGATATTGAACAGTGCTTTGTATGCAAAATCAATTTCATGTGTACAAGATACAGTGCATATTTTAACCAGACATATTTCATTGGTTTTGTTGCAGGCCGCATTACATTTTAAAATCTGTGTAACGACTGTATTTAAACCACTACCGTATAAACAGCTCGACTCTGGATCTATTTCCAGTTTTGCCAGCTGCCTAGACAGTTCTAAGCTCCATAAAATTCAGTGTGATTGTATGGCATGTCAGGGAGGAAGCATTGTGAGAAACGTAGATATTTTGCTTGGCAACAGAAGCATTATCATATTCAATGCATGTTGCTCTGAGCGCCCCTAACATCATGTGACCCAGAGAGGAGAGAAAGGGCTTTTTCATTCAAACAACCAATTACTATGTTCCCACTAAGCCTACATATGTTTTGTGCAGTTTTTGCCTGCGAGACAGCATTTTCTATTGAACAAAGCCATTTGCGGTGTAGGGTGACATGCTATCGGTGTTTACATTGCATTACTAAATCAGCAAGGCTAGGATCTGACACGCTCTTTAATGCACTAAGTTGGATTATTACACTTCGCCACAGCAACGGGACCCATTACGGCATATCACACTGTTCTTGTTCATTCAATGGTTATTCCAGTCTTTTTTTTTTTCATTTGAGGCCTGATAATAAAACCACTCTCTTCTGCAGTTTCCCCTTCTCATATTGAGCTCCCTGGTAGAGGTGTACCTGCAGTCCGTTTGATGTTGTACTAAAGGGAATAAGAGCATAAGGAGCCATAAGGTTACATTAGAAAAAGACACCAAAGATGGAGAGGGTTTGGAGAGCCGGGCTATACCTGATCAATACCAATGCAAGATCTTCAATTATTTAGACAAGGCCTTTTCTTACTGGCTGTTGGGAGAGCAGAAGGACGAATGGACCAATCAGAGGAGATGATATCAGATCCAATCACCTGTGGGCTACTTTCACAGAGACATAGACACATCTAAGGAGTGGGCAGGAGGCCTTTGATGGTAGCCCTTAACATTCCTGACCACACTTCCATTTCTGAGAGACGTTTGTACCATCCAGAGGAAAGAGGAGCTACAATAATCTATGAATTCAACTAAACATCTAATTTTCAACAGTAAAGGTGGACTAACTTTCATATTAGAGGGTTCGGCACCTGCTTGTCTGATTCATTTAATAAATATGACGTGTTTTGTATTTTAGTAAAAGCCAAAGTAAAATTTGCTTTGTTTTTTGTTTTTCGTAAAATACCTTGAAAAACATGCATTCTTACTGCGAGTGGCGTCGCCTCTCCACCAATCTGACGTGATTCTCGCCCTTTGCCTTCACCAGTTTGTTTGAACGTTTCAGGTAAAACAATAAGATCTCCTTAGAAACAAGTAGGTGGTGGACCCTCCACCAAAAAAGGTACAAAGTGCATACTTAATTCAACAATATGAATATGAAATATATCATCTATAATTAATCCATAGAGAATAGGCTGCAAAAATCACATGTAAGTATTTCACTTTTTAAATGGGAATAATAAAGTTGTAGTAAATGCGGCATTAACAACCAGATGAAAAAAACAAAACATTTAGATTTACTTTTTTGAAGCATTGATTGATTTGAGATTATGTTTTGTTTTTTGACCTGATGTTTGTGATTATTCGTGTGACCTAAATAATCACGATTATCGATAAACTGGGTAATCTTGACATTAAAGATAGACCGATATACAGGTCGGCCAATAATTCAGGTCAATATTTGCCCTTTTTACCTTATCGGCGATCGCCCTTAAATCTCCACAGGCCAATATTTTATTTAAAAAAAAACAGCTGCCTAAAGAATCCACATAAAGCCTTATTTGAGCACTTTACTACGAAGAAGAAACTGCACAAAATATAACTACACTGCTCTCTGATACATTTTGTAGTAAATCAGAGTTGTGGATGAGTTTATACTGAAATCAAATTACATAATTTGGGAAACATTACCTAAATTAGCCCTCCATATCAACTCAAAAATATCGGAATAGGCATCATGAAAAAAAACCCATCGGTAGATCTCTACTTGACATTCTTATTGCATACATACACACCATCAATACACTGATTACAACTCTACAAAAACATATTTGTTAAGCTTCAGAGTCAATGGAGGCCAATGTTGTTTGCTT
Organism: Periophthalmus modestus; assembly: GCA_019594935.1. Lineage (NCBI taxonomy): Eukaryota > Metazoa > Chordata > Actinopteri > Gobiiformes > Gobiidae > Periophthalmus > Periophthalmus modestus. The sequence goes on along the minus strand of JAIEZT010001390.1, from coordinate 21,881,349 downwards.
ACAGCTGTATCTCTCATAATGAGCTGTGCCTTGGCCTTATAACCCACAAACATGTCTGAAAGCCCATTCACCTTCACATACTGACCTTACAGCTCAGAGCATCCCAGGGTTTGCCAGTGCACATCTCATTCACATCTCACCTTAACCGTGCATTACTTTAACTGTATGCAGCGCTCATATACTTAAGACCTGAGCACAGCAGAGCACCTCCCTGGGCCTCAGCCGGAGCATGTAATATTGATGATGTGATGTGGTAAGGCTCATTACAGACACACACAACTGCGCCCTGTTCAAGTATTGATGTGCCCGGGGCTTTCTACACTCTACAGAAACGTTAGGACTCGCAACACAACAAAAAACACACATCCATGTATTTAGAGCTGGTTTATGGTTCATCTGCCAGAGATGAGCATGTTTTATCTTAGCTACAATCATCAAGTTGATTTGAACAGGAGAGGCTTTATAATCTCAAGTTCAGGTCAACCGCATTTTTGGGGCTTTTTTATATTACCTTGTACACCATAGCCTTGGTACTTCCCACACACCTGTCTGTCCAATATTAAATATTTGGCAATTTTATTTTTTTTTCTAAGCAGCCCCAGTCTAGTAAGAATTGGAAATAAAAAAAAAAAGAGCTTAAAGGCTAAAATATGGTGTTATGTTTAGACAATTATGCCTATTCATTTTATATCCCAGACAAATACAATTCATTATTTTTATAAAAAGTGACACATTTATTTGTGAACTTTGCTATAACTTAACTATAAGTGTGGGTCTTTATATGTTCTTTAAAATCTTAATATCAATTTTAGCAAATATCAGTTATTGGCCACATTTTCATTTTAGTAAACATTCATTGTTATAAAACTTGCTTTTACCTTTAGAAAGAATTGGCTCACAAATTCAATAAGGTAAAAGTGACTCTCCAAAAACAGTTGGAAAGAGTTTGGCCCATGATCTCATTCAAAGTAAACCTATGGGAGTAGACCTGAGGCGGGTTCGTTTGGGCTTAAGGTCTCTGTGCGTGGTTGGCATGGACTGAACAGCTTCTTTCTGCTCACAGTGTATTCTACAAACACTAGTCTGCCTTCACCACACCCACAGCTCAGCCTTTAAAAACACAAGATATACGAGTCTGAACCACCAATCGCACATAAACACCAGATAAAAATCTAAACAAAAAATTAATTTAATGGTTTGTATAACCTGTAGAATCCAGACAAGTCTATCCAACAGTCCAGGCAATAAAATCTAAAATGTTGCTTCATACAGGTTTTTTGCTGTCCCTCCATAAACTAATTTCTCCCCATAGTCTAAAACAAGCTCCTGTATTATCATAAGCATTTTAAATGTGCGCTATGTAACTTTACTGGTGGGAGATCCACCACCTGCTTGTCTTCATGGAGATGTTATTGTGTTGCCTGGAATTGTCCACAGTATGCCATAAAATGTATCTATTTTGCAAGCATTTCATTGGGGTATTTTTATTGCTCCATAAATTGCATTCTTACAGTGAGCGGGGTCAACTTGCCACTTTCCAGATTTCGCCTGGTGATGTCAATTGATTTTCTCCATGCAAGTATGAAAATGTAATGCACATCTACATGGAGACCAGCAGGTGGCAGGCTCTTTACCGTAAAAGTTATACAGGGCACGTTTAAAGTAAAGGTAAAACAATCACTTCAATATTAGATAGAGACAATAGATCTGACTATAATGAAATAATATAATTTACAGCAGTATTAAGATCTGTGGGAAAATCAGTTTCAAGAATACAATGTAATTTCTAATACAGCTGTCTCTAGAAAATTTGAAAATTTCAAAATCTTATCAATGAACTACTATATGTGTAGCTCTGGCACCCCTTTAGAGATCCCAAAGGGCTGGAGGTTTTCCTGGCTACATCCTAAACAGAGAGCTGACCATCTGACCCATATCCCACCGGCCGTCACACGTGCCCCAGAGTGGACCAGGAAATAGAGGCCAGACCATGGGGAAGCTCAAGTACCATCTGTCCCTATAGCTCGAATGCCAGAGTCGGGAGGTCCACTTTCTCAAATGCTCTTCACCTCAGGGTGGACATGAATGGGGAGTCTACAATGACTTTTCTAATAACTAAAACCTAAAAAAGGTCTAAGCCCAGCCTAAATTATGAGCCATGTCTAACCCTGCAGGGACTGATTCCAGCAATTCCTAAACAGCTGTAAGAAGTAAATATAAAAGTTAGTAGTAGTAATAGTAGTAACAAAAGAAAAATTCAATTCTGTTAATTGGACAAACGTTTTAGAGTGAAGAGAATTTTGCTGCAAACGTATTATAGTAGTAGTAGTAGTAGTAGTAGTAGTAGTAGTAGTAGTAGTAGTAGTAGTAGTTTTCAATTTGACACAATACAACTATTTTTAAATAATACTGTGACTTTTTCTACAATAAAGAGATAAGAACTGACATCCACAAGAAGATAAAAGAATATAATCAAACAGACTTCGTTAGCTATGTGAGTATGCACTTTTCTCTACAGTTCTGGTCGAGTGTGTGGGCCGAGTGTTTCTGCACATATATGTGGCATGCAGTGTTCTAGTCAGGTCTTAGAGGCATCATTCCATTGCGTAACCTCCTGGCACCATCCTGGCCTGCTGGCACTGCCATCTGCTGCTGTGAAGCTCCAAATCAGAGGCACCCCACCATCCATCGGCCTTCTACAGGTCCTGCTCACCAAAGTCGAGCAGTTTTACACTCAAAGTTATCACCGCCAGAAAAGCATGCCACTAAACTTGGTCTGGCTCCATCATTGAGGTACTACTATTAACGCCAATGTTTGCAGTGTTTGTGCCTGCATGTCTACTTGGCGATAACCCGACAACAGCCGTGCAGAAAAACACAAGTGAAGAGGCCGTTCTGTCTCCGGCATCCTGTTCCTCACACGTAATCTGCTTCTCACAAAATCGCACTTTTATTGTGCTTCGTTTTATGGGATTCAAATGCATACATGTATCTCTCTCTTTACATTGTCTGGCAACTATCCATGGGTTTCAGTGCAATGAAAAAATGAGGCTGTGGCCATAGCAATTTACCAAAAGAAAAAGAAAAACAAGGAAAAAAAAAGGGTTCCATTGTCAGAAGTTCTCAATATGCCACCCACAATCGAAAAAAAAAAGTAATTGAAACCCCTAAAATAAGGCACAGATGGGGATCAGTGTTTTATGAAGTCAGGCGCTTTAAAATTACATTATATACATATCCACACACACATATATATATATATATATATACATATCCACACACACATATTTATATATATATATATATATATATATATATATATATATATATATATATATATATATATATATATATATATATATATATATATATACATATATATATATATATATATATATATATATATATATATACATACATATACATATATATATACATATATACACATATATATATATATACACATATATATATATATATACATATATACACACACATATATATATATATACACACACATATATATATATATATATACATATATACACATATATATATATACACATATATATATATACATATATACATATATATATATATACACACATATATATATATACATATATATACACATATATATATATATATACACACACATATATATATATATATACATATATATATATATATATACATATATATATATATATATATATATATATATATATATATATATATATATATACACACGCGCACATACACACACGCACACACATGCACACACACACGCACACAGAGATCAAACAAATAATCTGAGTTATAAAATGGATATACAACATCTTTTAATAATTGTATGAATGTGCTGGCTTGTGACAAGGTTCACAGGGGACAGGATATCTTTTCTTCTTTTGTGTTTATTATGTGCACCATGTGTTGGATCAAGCTTTTAAAAGAATCTGTCCCAGGCGATAGACTCAGAGCCAGAAATGTGCTGACAGTGTTAAAAGTCAAGTAACTACAATTGCCTATTTGTTTTGCTTCTGACAACATGTATTTACTTTAAAGAAGACCTATCGTCCTTATGTCTGCTATATAGTTATAATCTATGACACCAGTGGATTATTATATTATAATCTGCACATTTTAAATTGCAATATTCATCTAAAATGATTTAATGAAAGAAACACAACAAAGAACCATGAAGTTGTCGGCACCTGCAATGGATAGCTGCACATCGTGCTAGAGAGATGGGGATTTTTTTTTTACATTTTTACCCAAATGACTATGCAACGCTGCCAAATCCTACGCATATCACAGTTTAAGAAAATAAAATTGTGGGTGTATGCTGGTGACAATGGGAGTATATCTGCAAAATGACATCTAGAAAAGTGTTTAAAGATTTCTCAAACATGCACAAATCACTCCAAATGCAACTTTGGGTAAGGAAATTCTGAGGGGAAACAATTATAACATGATTTAAAGCTCTGAAAACTTTATTTTCCATAATAGAACTGCTTTAAAGGTAACCTTGCACAGCAAGATGGATTCGCGTGTTATTTGTGAGTTCACAAACTCACAAGAATCCATCTTGGTATCTGCCCGCATGTGTGTAAGGATAATTGGGTGGCGACGCCGACAGACGTATTTCAGACTATTTTAGCTTTAATACACACTATTTTGTTCATGCAAAACATGCAGAAGGTAAGCGCTTTGTGCATTTTGGACAGGGACGATGTCTGTGCTTTTCTCCACTTGATGTAACAAAAGTTTGATTATTCTTCTTGTTCCACTGTTGTGCCATTTTGACCAATTGGGTTAAAATAAATGTCACAATGTTCCACGTTTTAAAATAGCTTTCAGCGAGAGCCATCCTAGATTGATAATGTGCAGAACTGAATTCAAAGTGACACAATCAGTCTGACGTGAGCCAGGTTACTTTAACGGTGCAATAGCTTCTAGTGGGATATCTGCCACCTGCTTGTCTCCATGGAGTAAATGGTCACGTTTACAGACGTTTTCTACCTTCAAGGCATTCGCACCACTTTACACCGAGGAAGCACTCACCCACACACACATTCATACAATACTGTACACCAACGCTGGTGGTGAGGTGGGTTAAGTGCCTTGCCCCAGGACACAACCACAGCATTTATCTGTGACAACTGAGACCAAACCGCCAGCCTGTGGGCCAATGGATCTGACTACTGCACCAACAATGCTTGTGACAGGGGTGGATTTGAACTGCCAACCTTCAGATCAGTGGACTATCAACTGAGCTACTATTGTGGACATGTTATTGTTTTGTGCAAAATGTTCCATGGTATGACATGAAGACAAACAGGTGTTGCCACCAAGCCAAGTTCACCTGCTCGATGTACGAATGCATGCTTTTCAATGTATTTCTTTAGCAATCCAACTATTCTATTTTAATGCCACATTGGGGAGCATTCGAGGCAAAGACATAAAATCTTCATAGAGATAAGCAGATGGCAAACTCCTCACCAGAAAAGTTACAAGCTTGAAGGGCAAAATATTTACCTCAAACGTCAGCATTTTGAGTGTTTAATGTCACTGTTCATTTGTTTCACAAATGAAGGATGACTATTCAGAATCATCCCCTCTCTCTTATAAGTTCATCAGATGTCTGACACAAAAAGTCCAATTGAAACATGCCATTGCTGTGTCTGGACAAGGTACAACAGGGTCAGGTCAAGCCCACACAGGCCACCCTCCAGCCCTGTGTCTCTGTGAGGACCTGCTCCTTGTCGTACTGCAGGACAACAGTCTGTTTAGCCTTTGTAACCTCCAGCCCTCCCCACAGCTGGTGTCCCACCCCACGCCCCACACCCCAGACACCTCTGTGAGTGAGGAGGCCCAAGTCAATCTGTCACTGCCTGTCACCAGTGAGGTACATACACTTCATTATAAGCACTAACTTAAGACTGGCCAACAAAAGTCACATCTGTTCAACATGATCCTAAGCGAGCATTATTCTCTTATATGAATTTTAAGTAAGCAAAAATTGAAACTTTCAGGTCCATGAAACGAGTTAAGAACATGACATCCACTAAAAGGCGCAAATTTTGCTGAAGCCATTTGTTGACAAAACAATAAATAGCAAAGAAGTTGACACATCTCATTTTCAAAAAAACAAAAAAACACACAAAAAACATTCCAAAAAGCACTTGTGAATGCCAATGTGATATAAGGCAACTGTATTGTATTTTCAGTTCATTTACTTTTAAATAAGGTACATTACTTGTATAGCAATATATTTATAAGAAAAAAAAATGTTTTCCAAATGTCTTTGTTTTTGATTACAATTCTGACCTGTAGACCCATACATTCCCTGAAGGCGCTCTATAATCATGTAAGCTGTCACATGTATTTGCAATTAAGAGCAATTAACAAGATACAAAGTAGCCTTTGCTGCTTAAATAATCCCTCTCATGTTGTTTATGCTGTCAGAAACAATTACTACATCAGGGAATCTACCTACAACACAGCAACATCTGTACCTCCTTTACCATCTGCTCACAATCACCTGCCAAACATCTGGTTGGCATGCAAATGATGTGGACAGCAAACAAAGTCCCAATATGCCACCACTACCTCTTACAAAGATGTTAGCAGATTCACACACTTGCATTAGGTATTGCTGCTTGTAAGATTATGTTATAGAACTGTGAACATTCTGTGGTTGTAAATGCCACATTAACTGTAAATAGTGCCCCTAATGTGATTTTATAGCTTGTGTTTATGATCGTTAAGGAGGAGAGGCATGGGGCGTACAAGACACTGTAGAACCAACAGCACAGATTGATTTCTAATTAACAATCTTGTTGCAGTAATGAAAGACGAGATGCTTCGAACTGGCAGTAGATCAATGTAGAGCATTTCCCCCGACACCCAGTCTTAATCAGACGCACACCGCACGCAGAGAACACACTCACCACTGTCACCACTGCTCTGTTCTGAGGTATTATGTGGGTTTTTATCTCATATGATCACATCTTTGACAATAATGTGCGTCTGAAAATTCAAGTCACTATATGTAAAACTAAATTTTTATTGAAAAGAACACTAAGATAAAAGAAAATATATATAATTTATCTTTAGACCATTCACCCACCAAACTGAAGGTTGACAGTTCCTTCCTGGTGTCAAATGTAGGCTGTCTCCTTTGGGCAAGATGCTCACTGATCTTTTTTTTTGCGTGACTGTGGTGTGTGTGAGTGGTTTGTGATGGTCAGAGGGGTCAGTAGTGCAGACTGGCTGCCTATCGTCTGTCAGTCTACCCCAGGGCAGCTGTAGCTATTCACCACTACTGAGTGTGTTTGTATGACAAAATACACATTCGTCACAATATGTTTTCTCCTGAGTCACTGGTGATACAATGCACCTGTCCCGAAGAAGCTGTCCATTGTATACGACTGTTTCACCATTGTAATAATCATGTATTTTAGGGAGTTCACACCCCCTTTGAGACTCCGCTGTGGTCCTCATGCACACGGATATGTGTTGGAGGTGTAATCTGCCTGTGCCAGCCTGCCGGGTCTCTGTGGCCTGTGTGTTTGATGGAGACTGGTGCTGATGGGGGCAGGGCTGGGCTAATCCTCAGGCTGAGCCACACACACTGTTCCCAGGCTCCAGAACCAGCCAGGCCTCTCTCTGTAGTGGGTCCACTGGAGCACTACAGGCCCATGTGAATGCTATCTGCACAGGCGACACACTGCCCCCCCCCCCCCCCAGCACGGATTACACCCTCCAAAACCAAGAGCCAGGAGCAGGATCCGGTTAAAGAGAGGAGGAGAAGGAACACAATCCATGAAGAACGCTCCTATTCTCTCCGAGGAAGAGGCCATGGGCAAAGCTGACACGGCAATCAGTGACAGAGGCTGGGAACCCACACACAAGAACGCGTCCAGGGCAGAGATGAGAGAGAAAGCACCATCACATAGTTTAAACAGCTTTAGGCCAAAACACTCAACACTGCAGCCTTGTTATAAGTTTACATAGACATAGCTCCTATGTTACACAGCAGGCCTGCTATTTCAACCCATAATGAGAGAAAAATGTTTTAATTGTGTTTACAGGCAGTCTGTTTGTTGGAAGCCGACTTCAAAGAGGCAGAGGCAGAAATTAGGGAAATTTGTGCCAATAAAATCTTTCCATGCGATGAGGGGAGGTGTGTCTCCTGTGTATTCTTTCAACTTAAAAAACACCCAAAACAAGCTTTATTATTGCCCTAAAACTACTATAAAACATCCAGGACTGACTAATGAAAAGCAAAACTCATACTTGGAATCAATTCAAACGTGACTACTATAAATCAACAACATAAAAACGTGTTATGTGCTTAGGTTGTTTTACACGAAGCAGATGCACATTTCTGGCTACTAACATTGACACTGATAATATTGTGCTTACATACATATACTACAACTATTTAATGCTCAAAAAGGAGTGAAATAAAAGTGAAAAGTTAATTTGCAAAAGCACATGATTCTGTATTTAACAACTGTCAAAAAATTGCATAAATTACATGCCCTAGCTACTATCAGTTAAACTAAAATTGAGTGGATTTGATGAAGAAGAGAAGAAATTAAAAGCTACAACTCATTACATAAAATTTGAAAATCTAGAAAAAATAAATACAAAATTCAGCCCATTTACCATATGTAGCAAAATGACATCTGCTCGTCTCGGTGAAGAGCATTTAGCTAAAAGAATTGCCGCATTTCCTGTCTAAATGAGGCTGGCACACTTGCCCACCTCTGTCTGGCCGGGGTCCATCCTCTGCCTTCGTTTTTAGCCACTTCAGTTGCAAGTGGCACAATGTTGGCACCGTTTTGGCACCAATCTGGCAAAGGCTAACAATGTCACTGTTATCTAAGGCCATTCTCCATGCTCGGATGCAGAGAATCAATTTTCCAGGACTGTAGCATTTTTGTGCTATCTCAACTCTCTAGGCATCAGATTTCCTTCAAGTTAGCAGCAGAGGAACAACCCTATCAAGACTATTTGTTTAATCCAAAATTGTGATTATTCAGATCACAACATAATCATAAGTACATAATAATCATGGCAATTTAAGAAGCACAAGTAAATCATTTCAACTCAATCCATTATTTAAAAAGTGTTTGCAATCTGTTAAATGAACTCCTTTGTCATTCAGAAAGTTTGATTTTATAAAGCTGGTCACACGCTAAAGGAACAGTCTCTAAACAGTGGATACATTTACATGGCTAGTTGAATCAAATAATTGGAGAACTGATTATTGGCACGTGCAGAAATCAGATAATAATTATATACTGTACGTGTAAGAATGTAATCAGATTACTCACATAAGATAATGATTAGAATTTTAATGTGCATGTAAATGTATGAATGAAAGTGAATTAAGTTTTGCTGTTATTTGGTCATGGTGTCAATAAGAATGAATCATTCTGAAAAAAGTTTCTTCTCATAATAAAACACTGTAATTTAAAACATCTCTGGTGCTGTGTATGACTGACATTTAAAATCCCTTAACCTCCTATTCATGCTCTCATCTTGTCATATCAACGAAGCAGTTTAGTAGCTCGTGCATGAGGACATTTGCGTGTTCTAGCCGGTGTCGTTATGCCGTTGATGGATCACCCACTAAGAGCGTGCATGTGTGACAAAGAGATGAAGTCCAATGAATATCTGTTCTCATTTCTCGCCCATCTGCCTCTGCATATAAAGGAAAATGACATAACAGAACCACTCCAAAAGGACCGGGAATCACGGGATCCCTCAAGATTCAATAAAGTACGTGGCTTGTGATACATGAGGTAAATGGTGTATTGCATATGATATTCTGTGTTACATCACAATTTTTTAAGAACTCAATAACAACAGCATTTCCTACTTACCCGCACAAGCTTAACATGAAATACACACATTTTAATAATCAAAACTGTGAATATGAAGTGGATGTCTTAAACAAGTTTCATTTCTTTACACAAGCAACTAAACTGTAGTGCAGTCACATTTACTTTCCAAAAAATACTCACAACGATATATTGATAGAGCCACCCACAGTATTGTTACTGAAACCAAAATCAGCAAATCCATTATCACGATATATATTAATATTTTCATATTTTAGCACACCCCTACTGTTTTTTTTTTAAAAAAACATATCAAAAAGTACTCCCAGCGATATATCGATACAGTTGTCTACAATATCGATACTGTCACCAAAATCAGCTAATTCAGATGTATGGATATTTTGATGTTTTAACACCCACCTACAGCGCCTCTAAATGGTTGATCACTCATCGTCCGCAAAGACAGCACACCCAAACACACTGTCTAAGCCCATACAAACAGCTTGACACACTTCTTTCCACTCAGCAAAGTGACCTATTCAGACAAAGCAGCAGGAGGCAGAAAGGCAGAAGAGCAAGCTAATGAATGCATGGCTACGGCCCACTTGAAATTGCGAGTGCTATCCACATATTGCCTTTGCTTTGCTCACAGAAGAGCCCTATTAAACCATTAGCCCCGATCCCGTCCGCACTCGTCTGGCTCTTACCTCCTCTAGTGTCTGCCTGCGTCCCAAACTGGTCTAGGCGTGGAAACTAGGCCAGTCTTTTGTTGGTTCACTGACCGATGCCTAGTACACTATAAATGTTTTAGAGAGGGATGGGTGTTTTAGAAAGATAACAGTATAAACAAATCCACACAAGAGAAGTAGATAGTACAACTAAAAAGAAGATTAAGTTCAATCTTATCACTATGTACAAAAGCGGTGCAAAGTAATGCATTCACGCGTTGGGGTCAGAGGTTAAAAGACGAATCTTAGGGTCTGTTATATCAGTGTTCGAGTGGTGTAGGCGACAACTGATGTTCCACAAGATGAGCACTACAACAGATTTACATTTAAAGTTAAACTGGATCATGCCAGTGTGATCCTTCAGTTGTTCTTATATAGATTATAAGGATTTATACGGGAGAACAGCAGAAATTAGTAGTAGTGAGTGAATACACTGGAAATTTAGTATTTTTTGGTATTTATATATAACAAAAAGGCAGATTAAACTCATGATTTACAAGTTCAATCTGTCTCTGTCTTGTTTCTTAGTAGCATTTTCTGCATAAACAGTTGTTTCTGCATGAACTCCTGTACAGTAGTAATTTGGGTCTGATACACAGAGATATGTAATAGTTTTTAGAGCTTTTTCCACATCCCCTTTTAGTCAACTACTCAATCAGCAGGACATGTCTTTAGTCAGTTACAGCCCTAGTCCATTGTAAAAGAAATTTGAATTCTGTCAAGTGGATTCCCTCTTAAAATCTTTTGTCCAGTTTGACCAAATTCAGATTTCTTTTGCTTTTTGGATAATGTGCTTACTTTCAAATAGCTATTCCTCTCTCAGTTCAAGTTTTCCATGCACTATTTTTTTTGTCCCATATAATTCAAATTAGTATTCATAATTGCTGTCAATGTATAGTCTCTATTTTCAATAAATGTTTGTGTTGTTTAAATTTAACTTTCAGAAGTATATTAAGACACTCTAAAAACTCTAGAAAATGTTATCCTACCTTCACTTTTATAATCTGTACAGTATGAAAAGAAACCCTATAGGCCTTGTTTATTTTGAGGACAAACCCCCTCATGACCTTTGCATCGCTATCAGAGATAAGACTGCACCCATTTGTCTGTCTGAGCACTTTGAATGCCACTGTGCAATCTCAATTTTATTATTTCCAATTTCTCGCAGTTTGAGCTATTTTTCAGCTTTCATCTTGTCCACTGTGACCCAGCAGCCGATGCGCCAACCCTCTCCATCATTTAATAGACCAACAACCTCTCCTGGTGATTTTCTTCTGTTAGCTAAACGCAGTAATCCGGAGTTCAACGCTGCCCACACGCGTCTTATCATTCAAAGGAAACAGGAGCCAGGGGCAGCAGGGTCGGGTCAGAAATGCAATTACTATACAACAAATCAAGAACAGCTTTCCTACCATGGTGCACTCAATAGCACTAACACTAACTAAAGGGTCAAACATTTTCTTTTCTGATTTGCACTTTCCATCGATCAACTTCTAACCTCGCATCTTTACACTTTGAAATTCATTGCAACACATGAACAGCTAATGCCTTCCACCCACTACTTCACATGGAAGCATTACAGAGCTTCAACATGCAGAACAAATCTAATGGGTTCTGTGGGTTTTGATGTCAAGATGGTTAAGTGATCGTCATGATAATTAAAGTCAATATAAGAACTAAAAAAAAATTTTATTGTGACAGTTTAAGTGAAAAAATATATACATTTCAATTCAGTCTACACTCCAAAAGAGTGAAGTTAAATGTTAAGTTTTTATATGGCTGTTTATGTCACATTAGCTTGACATATACTAACTTGGATGGAAATCTACTTTAAAATGTGAATGAAAAGAAGTAATTGGTCATGGTGTAAATAATTGTAAATAAGTCTACAATTATAATGTTTATCTTCATATCCTAATCATAACATTACAATTTAATATTCCCATCTGTAAGTAGCAAAACATGGCTATACATCACCTTGAGAATCCGTCTGATCTCGGAAACTACGCAGGGTTGGGCCTGGTTAGGACTGGATGGGAGACCAATTAGAATAGCAGGTGCCGTAGTGGGGTAACAGTGGCTCTGTGGTGAGGGTTAGAGTGCATACTGCTGTTGTACTCTTGAGCAAGACACTTCACCAACCTTTATTTCAGTGTCCATGTACTCTGGAGTATGAACGAGAGCTTTTGTGGGAGCACTGTCCCAACGAAATAAACCAAAAATCAAATACATTTCAAATCAGTTTTCTTTAGCTCAACGTAAAAAGCCTTTTATCAACCTAAAGCATTTACAGTGCACTTTATAGAGAGATATAATGGTTACAGTTCATCCGGATGAGGAAAAATAGAACGTAAAATGATATGCACAGGCTGGGAATGCACTGCACAGACATATACACTGTAAACTTAGTGTTTTTTTTAATCTCCCATCACCATCTAAAACTCAACTAAACCCTCATCTGTAACAATAAGCTTTGGCTGAACAGGGAAAGAAAGTGCGCAGCCGGGCGTTTTACCGTGCGGCCAGTATCTCATCTGCTCAATCCTGTCATCAGCTAAATCTCCCCCTATACTCTCTCCCAGCGCAGCCACAGCCCCATTTAAATCCTCCCTCCTCCCCCTCTTCCTCCCTCCTCCTCTCAGTATACCACATTTCTAATGCTAATTATCTAAACCTCTCCCATCCACCAGTTAGTTATTCTAATCTCTCCGCACACGCTATCCTTACAAGCCAGGCCCGTTAAAAGGTGCTTGAGTGAGGGGCTGATCCCGGCTCTCAGTTTCAAATACTTGTTTTTATATTGTTCAGTTAGATTTTTTTTTTTTTTTGTAGCTAAATATTGCAAAAATGAATACTGTATAATAATACTGTATAAATGATCTAAATATAAGATGTTGAAAAAAGCATTTTTGTTGAGTAGTAACAGAGCCAGTGTTAAAATAGGACAGAGGCTGGGAATGTCACCCCTGGTCTTGTTCTGGCCATAGGTCAGTGTCCGCAGTGTTAGGAGCAGAGAGCGGAGCAGAGCTGATAGACTCTGAGGTCAGGGTGTGTGCAGGGCAGGTGCTCTGACAGAATGTGGGAAAGTACTAGAAACACTGGGATGTATTAATATTAATATATATCAGTATCAGTGCACTCCTCAGTGCTGTGAGCTCAGAGCGTGCTTTCAGTGTCTTCATTCAGGGCTGTGGATATGAGTCCTACAGCCTCCTACACTCAGGGCACCAGGACCAAACACCAAAGCTCCACTCAGCATCACTTCTGCTCAGTTACATAAACGCAGCAACAACAAAGCAACTCCACACAGAGTACTGTACACAGCACAAGACAATTCTACGGGTATTTGATAGTGTCCTTTTGTGTATTGCATGGAATTGTAATACATCACTTGGAGGGAAAAGAAACAATAGTAAACTAAAAGTATATACTGTATATAAACATAGGATACAGACTTGTTGACATGCATCACACCACAGTGCATAAGTGTCAGGCTCACCTTGGTACTCCTGTCCTGGGGTGTATGCAGTGGGACTGCCTGTGATTTGGAGGGAAAGCAGCACCTCTCCTCCACCCTCTGCCACCCCAGCTCCCTCCAGCTCCCCGTGGTGGGTGCACAGGAAGAAAAAGGGGTTGAAACGGGGGTAAAAACTGCCAGGGGAAGTACTCAAGTCCATGCTGCTGCTCCCCAGGAGCAGGGCCAGTAGGGCACAGCCTAGAGTGCCCCTCAGAGAGGCCATTTGCCCTCACAGCCCGGGACTACGCACAGCTGAAGAGGAGGGAGCGGGACGAGCAGTAGAGTCCCAGAGCAGCAGTGGAGTCCACACACAGTCCTAAGTCCAAAAGTGTGGGGTCAGAGTGGCTCTGGTGTTAAGTGAGCCCACCTTCACTCTCGCCTGTGCTGTCCTGCTCGCTGTTTAAATACCTCACCCCTCCTTCTGTTCCTCTCTCCACCCACCACCCTGTGTCTGTCTCTCTCTGCTCACTCGCTCGCTGCAGCTCCACGCGTGCTGTGAGCTCTCTCCTCCCTCTGCTGTCAGAGGATCACTCTGCCTTCTCCTTAATCTCTTCCTCCCCCTTTCCTCTTCCCTTGTCTTCACCTCTTCATCCAAATACTCCACAAAGCACTATTGTATCCCCAAATCAAATGTACTCATATTACTGATACTGCTCATGCAAGTCAATAAAAACACAAAATATCATTTCCAGTCTCATTGTTACATAGAGTATTATTAGACATTTCCATCATCCCCCACAGACCTCAGAAGTCCTTCAGCCGATACACCAGTCTCCTCCACTATCACACCTCCTTCACCTCCCTCCTGCTCCATCTCTCACATTTTATTGGACAAATTCACTCCTTTTTTAAACATGAGATTCTGCCTGTTGGTCCACACATATTTGCTTTTCCACTCTGATTTTCAGTGTTGTGTTTTTTCCCCATATTTTCCATTAGAATCGCCTTTTCCACAAACTTTCCCTGTCTGAGCCACGTTTGCCACCACTCTGTTCCAGTTTTACAGCTGTACTTCTCAAACAAGGGTACAGGTACTACAGGATGGTACTTAGTCTCCTTACTCAACATTATTTTGAAGTTACTTGCTCTGTGCAGCCTAATTTTAATGTGGTTTGCCTTGTTTAATCATATTTTTGGTTTGGTTCAGTCAAAGTTGAAGTTCTATAGTGATGTAGTCTTGCCCTAGTCCTCACTACCTAAGAAAGTCAAATACTTTCCATGGTCGTACTTTCCTTCTCAGCACACCAGATCTGCTTCTTTACCATCTACAATCAAGAGAGAAAAATAAATTATAAAATATGGAAAACTGGAAGAACCAACAACCCCACATTTTTTCCTTTGCTTTGTAATGCTACTGAATTTCAATGTTTTCTCAGTAAACGTTGCGGGTACTACTAGATGTTTTTTTCCACTGCAAGTGCATAATCCACAGATGCTCCAAGTTGCTATGCCATCCCTTCAGTGGTACAAGGCCAAAAAGACTAACCACATTAAAGAATTATCAGGCAACACAGGAACTAGTAGCTAACAGAAACAGGGGCTTCTCCTGAGCTGCCTGCTGGGCTTGTTTGGTCTGTAGCTCTTACAGATATCCACAGTCACATCCTGCTTCATGTTCAAACTGACCCACGGCAAAACGGCAGCAGATTATAATGTTTAACTATTCAAACACAGGGCAAGAGGAACACGGCCATTGGTAAACTCATTAACAGTTTAGCTGGTTTATATAAGTGCTAGTTCCCAGAGGCTCAGTGAGTGAACTTCAGAAATCTATGCAATATTTCAGACATTTTAATAGTAATTAGGGTTGACCAAAACTATACAAAGATACTAATCAGCACTAGTATGGAAAAAGATACTCATTTCATTATCAGAAATATAAAAAATCTATACATAAATAGGACAAAATCAGGCCTTTCCTTAATAGTTTCAATATTAATTGAAAATAATTCCACACAGATCACACTGTAATATTAAAGAAACTAGTATTGTTGAAACTACATTCTATTGTCTGTGTAAACTCTCAGTCGTCCAGGTCTGATCCATAGCAAAAGACAAAGTTTAAATATGCCAACTGGACAAATCGTTGTAAGAGTGAAGACGTTTCACTTCTCATCCAAGCCGCTTTTTCAGTTGTGAACTGAACTTGGATGAACAGCAAAACATCTTCACTCTTACAATGATTTGTCCAGTTGACAGATTTAAACTTCGTGTTCTGCTAGAATCTATTGTAAAAAATAACTAAAAAGTGTTCAGTATCAACTAATCAACCAATTGCAATGGTAAAAATTTCCCTCTTCTAAATGTAGTTGATTTTTGGTAATGTTTTTGTTGTCCTCTATGGTTAAGTCAATATTGTTTCCATTTTAACTTGGGTCTTTTAAGATGCCATATGAATGCAATTAAAAAGGTGGTACTAGGCGTGTGAAGAGCGTGTTTGGAATCACTTATATGTTTTTACATCATACTGAATTTGATCTTGGCAAGTCCATAAAACCAGATGTTCAGATCCAACGCTTTGTGTTGACAGCTAAATAAAAAATAAAACCGTGACAGATAGAGGCTTCACTAAAACAGGTGTGTTGTCTTTACACTGGCCAAAACCATTTCATCACTCTTTGCTGCTATACTTTTTATTACTTTGTATTGTCATAGCACTTGAACAAACATACTTACTTTGTCTAACTAGCAAGAGAAAGTGTGATAATCACCCCTTCTCTTACATTGTGTTGTAACTACACATAAATACTGGTGTAAAAGCAGTTTGGAGATACACTGTAGGGCGACTCAAACTTTTCAAACACTTTGTACAGTCTTAGCAGAGTCGGAGGTTATCACATCCAGTGCGGCCAGAGCTGTGACTTAATTAAACTCTCTTAATGAATCTTTACACATGACTCAGCCAAACCTGTGCTTTTACGGTTTCATAAGACCTGACTAAGGAGCTGAGTCGAAAGGCAAAGCTCTCGATTTACCGGTCAATCTACGTTCCTACCCTCACCTTTGGTCATGAGTTCTGGGTAATAACTAAAAGGACAAGATCGCAGATACAAGCAGCCAAAATGGGTTTCCTCCACAGGGTGGCTGAGCGCTTGCTTAAAGATAGGGTGAGGAGCTCAGTCACACAGGAGGAGCTCGGAGTAGCGCCGCTGCTCCTTCACGTCAAGAGGAGCCTCCCGGACGCCTCCCTAGGGAGGTGTTTCGGGCATGTTCCACCGGACACGCTGGAGGGACTATGTCTCTCGGCTGGCCAAGGAACGCCTTGGGGTCCCACCAGAGGAGCTGGAGGACGTGTCTGGGGTGAGAGAAGTCTGGGAGTCTCTGCTTAGACTGCTGCCCCTGCGACCTGGCCCCGGATAAGCGAAAGAAAATAGATGTACGGGTGAAGACTTGAGAGCCACAGTGTACATGAATAACTCTGAATTTTTTGGTTTCAGATATTATACAAGACAAAGGAAATATGTTAAGGGTAAACACAAAATTAAGCTAATATGTGTTTTTTTGTTTGTTTGTTTTTGGTGCAATATTTAACCTTCCTAGTAAACAGTCCTTCACCTACTTGTCCACTGTATAAGGGTAAACCTATTCATCTCCAAGCAGACAAGCAGGTGATGCTACACAGCCAAATGTCAGGTCAGATCTGTGGAGTGGTGACCCCGCTAGACAGATAAGTTTAATGCCATCCAGTATTTTCAAAGTTAAGAATCTTTGCTTCCTTCTACATTCCCAAAATTAATCAAGAGCATGTCACAACATAAGTGCTTCTCACTTGGAAAATAGTTTTGCTCAGATAAGGCACTTGTTCATTGTTCCCAAGTAAACACAGAAGACACATGGTACAAGCTCCAAAGCCTGGCAATTCCCATAAAGCATGTATTAAGTACCTTTGGAATTCTGACATTCCCAACATTGATCATTTATGCCAACACTTTTTTTAGGGAGCTTCTACAAATATCTATTAACAAATAAATTGTCCCCCAAATAAGAATTTTGAACCAAATCACTGACAGTAGAAGATAGACCCCTTGTTTCGAGTTTATCGGACATGAGCACATCGTTGTCCCAAACAGGCCCCTTGTTGTCTTCATGTGCGTCCTGTCCTACATCCGTCTCCATTACACTGCGGCCTTAGACCTATTGCATAAACACACAGGCACACTGACACACACTTCCACCGGCTGTGCTACTACTGGGGGCTATCGCTCACCATTACGAAAACTAGGTCGAGGAGGAACGGGTGAGTGGGGCAGTAATTATTTTTATCATTATTAATTTCCACCTCAAGGTTGTGCCAGGCCTTTTTTGTCCGCTTCCATCTTCATTTCAGACCACACTGCCACCATGGTGTCTTTGAATAGGGCTGCGTGTTGTACAAGAGGGCCCATAAGTGAGGAGGGGAGGGGGGACACAAAAGAGGAGAAAGAGCTCAGAGCTACGGACAGCGCTGAGAGGGGTTGGATGTGTCGCTTCATCACTCATCAAACCCTAATTTACACTAACAGGTTGTTTACTCACTATGGGAAATAATAATAAAGGCCTGGGTGTTGGAGGAGGGGTGAGGGCAGAAAGAAAGAAAGGAGGGAAAAGAGAAAGAGAGAGAGAGAGCCTCCAGGGGCACTTTGGCTGTGATGGCTTGCACACTCCAATTAGTCTCATGAAAAGCCAGCCTCCTTAAGAGCCGTAAAAAAGTGTCAATAAGTCTACGGCCACGCTTAGATCACCCCAAAATGTAAGGCTTTAGAATAGGTTTCTGTTAGGGGACAAAACGACGGGATTCGCAAGGGGTCAGAGGAAGGGTGGCGAGAGAGCCAGAGACAAGCTTTGAGAAATGGGGAGGGTCGAGTCAAAAACGGTGTTAATATCTGTGTAAAACAAATGCAAAATCGGCATGAAAATTGCAAAATATCAGGGGGCAAATTTGCAGAGCTCAGTCCAGGAGAGCCAAAGTCAAAAGGGAAGTATATGCAATTGTTCCACAGGATTACAAACAGAAATTCAAATTTGACTCTCATTGAAATTGTCTTAAAAATGATCTTTTCTTGAGAGCTTTTCTCCATGAGGGATACAAGGATAATATACAGCTCATATCTGTGGAGAAGCAATGCTGCTCACAGGTATTTTTGAGCGACTCCTGACGGTTTATTGCCATTGTCACAAATAACAACGAAGTTACATTTAGAGCATTAAACGGTACACGTGACTATAATGCAAAACAGTATTAGTGCAAATCAATCAAGGCTAGATAGATATGTTTAATGCTATACTGTAGAACATTCAAAGCAAAAAAATAACATCTACATAGCCAGAGAATCAGGTGGCAGAATCTCCGGCAGAAAAGTGACATAGTGCACCTTGAAATACTATAGTTGTAAAAATATGTAGTGACCATCAAAGGCTCTTGTTTTTGAGTGCAGTATAGGGAATCACTAAAAATGCTTGCAGAACTGGCCTTGTAGCATTTGCTAGACACAAAATCTGTTCTTCAAACTCCACATTTTGAGTTGACTTCCCCCTCTTTCCATCCTGCAGTCATGGTAACGAGCTGTGAAATAAAACCGGAGGAATATGAGGCATAGGAGATGACAGACACATGGCCACATTGTGACAGAGACAGACGGAGTGACTGCTGAGTGGTTTGACACCACAGAAAGCCATTTGCCCATGCATCCTAAAATCATGCAATTAGGATGCACAATGCAGAATGTCAGGACCATAATGCACTACTCCGCAAAGTGAGAAGCTAACTTTACAGGCAGGTTTTACAACTAATGGATATATTTGTGTTATTTGGAGGATATCTCTGTGAATATACCCAATGTATTTCTATTTCTCTTCAAGTGATTAACTTAATGCAAAATGTAGGGCTGTATAGGATAAGCAGAATTGTACAGTATTTTTTTTTTTTTTTTTTAACATTTTGTCAAAACTGTCAATACTTAAATTTAAAGGTGTACCATATCATTTTTCTGGTGGGGTGCTTCTTCTTGCATATTGATGTTATATTGTTGTTTCATGCTCCAAAGTATCGGATGAAACTTAAATATCTTGCATTTATTTTATTATAACAGGGTTTTATGGCAAAAAATTGGGAAAAACAGGCCAGCAATTTTTAAGGTGAGTGGGCTTGCCTTTCCGATCTTCATTCCATACTGTTGAACATTTTAGGTAAAGTAATAATTGGGGATCCTCCATCAAAAAAGTAACTTAATGCACCTTGAATTACACCTAAATCATATCTGAAACAGAACCAAATAATAAAATTAACATGCAGCAAGTCACAACATCTTAAATGATTTGGTAAGGGGGAATCTAGGCATGCAAGTTGCGTTTTTATGTTGCAATATTAATACAATTCTATATATTCACCTACTTTAACACAATATACGCCCATACAGTACTGTGACTTGGCTGATACAATACTGTGACATGGTTGAGGTGTCAAACATAAATAACCACATATAGTGCATTTAGCCTTGCACATACGCTAGCAATACAAACAGGGGGATGGGAGCTTTAAGGCCACAGAAACACAACAAAAAGGGGGCACATGGCCTTGAGCTATCGGGTCGACTCCATAAATGAATGAAAACATCCATAATAGCTTCACACCTCCTCCAGGATCTGTCCATCTACCTCTCCTTGGGTTTACTTTCCTGAATCCCTCATCCAGGACCTATATCTCTACAAGTGCACAAGCTAACACAATGTACTTCTGTAGATCTTATCTGCCAATGGAAGGTTTCTGGTAATGGTATGACTTTTGAAAACATCTGATTATTATTCAAGGACCTCCGGTTGGACTTGGAGGTTGGTAAGGTGTGGCCAATTAGCAGTAAGCGCCAGCGTCATGGGAGCAGATTCTGTGTTCCAATTCTTTGTTTTGATAGGCCTTTGGGGCCAGCCGATGTTGGTCTACAGGTGATCCTCTTCTCATTTATGCTGAGCTGTGTCTAGATCTATAGACCTGAAAAACAGTGGCTGCGGGCTGTAGGGTTGTGTGGGTGTGAATGCAGAAGAAACATAATGGATCAGGGCTGCTTTGGCATGTGAACCCTACACAGATGGGTGAGCATCTTGCCCTGGGCTCCTTGAACAAAAAGGATTTGGTCAAATATGATGCATATAATTTATTGAAGTGCATTTGACAGGTTCTCATGGTTTTCAGATTTTTACTTGGTTTGGTTGGATAGAACATGTGGTAAATATTCAGCATAGTTTCATATCAGCATATGGAGTAAAAATTGAGAAGAAAAGTAAAAACAGCAGGATGTCATGGTGACTTCTGAAATGGAATACCTCTGTGTCATCAACATCAACACATCAAAATTTCATCCAAAATGCAGGAACAATTTACGCAAAAGAATTTTTTTTTTCTGGTATTTGAAACCTTCATTTAACAAAATAAAGGTGCAGTCTTTCTTTCTATCGGTCGGTATTGTGCAATTTAGACACATTTAGGCCCTTGTTAACACTATGGTTGCTAGGTAAGTGTTATGGAATTACCTCTACATATGTCATATCTGCTGCCCATGTCCAACTAGGAAGTAAAATTATAAAAGAGAAAATCAAACAAGATTTATGGTAAAAAAAAAAAAAATTATTATGTTAAGCATGTTTTAATGAGATGAGTAGTCTAACCTGTCATATAACTATAACCAAAAAGAAAGGTGTGATAGAGAAATGAACTCAAGCAAAGATAGACAGCCATTCATCTCTGAACTCATAAATGGATGCAAGGAGGCGTTTGGCCTGAATTATAAGGGTCAGTGGACCAAGTGCTGGTGGTCCCACATGGAGGACATCAAGTCAAACATCCCCAGAGACACAGACTGACAGATGAGTCAATCAATGCTAGAGCCCTGAATAATGAACTGAAAGTCATAAAAGACAATTACCAAGTTTGCAAATGACTCCAGAGGATGTTTTTTGTTCAGAATTATATCTGATATCCAATTATATCTGATAAGTATTTAAAGCCACAATGTGTGGTAAACACTAATACTAAATACTTTTAGTTAACACTAATACTAAATACTTTTTACCCAATAAATACAAAAAAATAAAATAAAAGCTTTTTTTTTAAATTTTGTTTGAAAAAAACGAAGTATTCAACTTTCTATTTCCATAGAATCATACAAGTGATGTGTCACCTTCAGAACATTACATACTGTAGCTTTAATGTGAGAGTGGCAGTATCACATCAAAAACACATATTATAATAGAGTTGCAAAATACAATTAAAATTTGTTCCACTTACACCATCAGGACAGCAGAAGTTAAACTGATTCTGTAATATTCATTCATCTACAGTCTTTATTTTTCCATAGGTAAACAATCAAATACAAAGAAGTTTCAGGCTACTACACCATCAGTGTGCACTTATCAATGGGAATTGACACTTGCTAACTTTGTGGCAGACACTGATCCAGATCCACTTAACCCTAACATGGTGCAGTTTAGTCTGCTCAAAACTATTATCACTTACTGATCCAATCACAGGTCAGGGGGTTACACCACAGCCCTGTGCAACCATCACCGTACACATATACAATAGGCCCTCCCCCTCTGGCCCCCCTCTACGCTGCGTTCACTCATTCATCCATCCTGAGCTCTTTACACCCCTTTGCTCAGCTGTCATCTCTCACTTCGTCTCCTCTAAATGCCTATTGACTATGCTCTCATTCTTTGTCAGCCTCCATCACAAACGTGTCTGCCAATCACGGCCTTATGTTCTTTGTGTGTTCAACAACCTTTCCTGACCACTATATCTGAAATAAATGCCCGCTAGCATCTTAATACAGAACATATTCATACTAGAAGACACTACAAGCTCTTGTTGCTGTGGCATCTTAACTAATCTATTTTGTGTGCTTGGCCTTTCTCTCCTACGCTCAGCCACTATTACTCACTTGTTTCTTTCCTCCTCTTTAGTCCTTTCTTCCTCTCCACCCTTTTCACATGGAAAGTCCATAGCACTTGGCCCGAGGCAGGTTCACTCTTTTAAGGCTGTAGACCTAAAGAAGAGAAAAATCTATTACACCCTCTATGTCATAGCACTATGTTATGTTTGGTTCTGGCAGTGGCTTATGTTGGTACAATTGGATTTTTCCTTTTCTTTTCATGGCGTTTAGACTTTACTTGCATACAAACTGTACACGTGTTTGATAATGTTAGAATAAGGTTCTCAAAAAATAATGCCCAGAAGCAAAATGATACTGACACTTGTATCAGTGCTAGATACTCAGTTGAACAGGTATCAATAGTGAAAAAAATCACATAAATACAATAAAGTTTCCTGAAAAGTTTAAGAATGTTTTATGATTTATATACTAATATAACTAGACAGTCTATCAGATAGACAATTTACCAGCACAGAATAGGTTTTTGTATGTTGGTATCAATTCACTTTTTTATGGTTTATTTGATAGGAAAAAAATTACTTAAATCAGTGGTTCTCAAACTGTGGTACCTGCACCACTGTTGGTATGCAGGTGGTATTTGAGTCCAGTCAGTTGAATCCACATTTTATCCTTCTTTGGGTTAGCCTTTGTTTAGAACTAGTAAATTATATAATCCTGATTTAGATTATCTACTAATATATGCGATCTAAATTAGCAAAGTTCATTGTTTTAAGACTATATATTTTTTAATTCAATCACACAGAGATAAATTTAATGAAGTCCTAAATCAAAAACTTGCAATAATTATTCAGTATAATAAACACCAAAATTATCCCTCTAGTTTTCTTCAAATGTTACAGTAACAGCTGCTATAAATTGAATGCGATGAATGCAGGAGGTGCCAGTTCCAAGGGTGCAGGATCTGATATACAACATGAAGGAAATATACCGTATGAATATATCTAACCCCTGTAGAGACCCATACAAGGCCACGGCTTGTTAATCTGTCACTCTGCCGACTGGTCCTACCTCCTCTCTCCTCCTCGCGCCTCCTCGCGCCTCCTTCGCCATGTGCCACGACTTGTTCCAGACCACTGAGTTCAGATTTACCGCATCTGTTTTTACTGGCCAATCATACGTTGATCTATGGTCAGCACTGAAAAGAGAAGAGAGGACAGAGCAAGGATTTTAGCAACACATCCACTATGTACTTTTGTATTAGTTCAATGCTTTTGACAGAATCTAGGAAAACTTCCAAATATCATCTCATTTATGGACAGCTTTTTATTAATGACGAGCAAACTTTCATTCTAAAGAGCAGTATCTGATATCATACCCATAATGTCACACAGAGCGAAGCACACTCCTCAGCAACCAACATTAACCAAATCAAGGTCACCCCAGTAGATTACAGCCTCCAAATGACTTCAATTAAACAAGTTGATAATGATGACGAGCAAATGACCGACACAGACTCACAACAAAACGGTCAGAAATGATAATGAAATTTGATCACATCTCAACTGGTGTAACTTTATATTTTTAACATGTGTTATCCATCACAAAAGCAAAAACTTGTTACATACACCTCAGCAAGTTAAGAGTTAAATGCAGAACTGTCTGACTCATTTGCAATTAACAATTACCACTTCATGTAGCAGGAAATGAGAGAGAGAAAACATTTGATCAGCTAAAAATCTGATTGCAATAATTAAACATGAGTAATCATCCATAATTACCATGAACCACTTTCTTCATTAGGAAAAAAGAGTAAGACAGTGCCACTGAGGAGGGAGGAAAATGTTTTGAAAGGACTTAAATCAATTTGTTTGCCTTAGGTAGGAAATTTCCATTCAACTAATTTGCAATTCAAGTCGTAAATAAGAAAGGGAGGCTCATCATCAGCAAATGCAAAAGAATTATGATCATGAGAGGCATAATGTTATAGCTACTAGTAAAAGTCAAATCCCACAACGGTAATCAAAAAAGAACAGCAATAAATGCGCCAGTGATTTCAGATGTAACACAATATTCTGTTTAGATAAGACTTGAAAGATCCATTTGTTTATATGAAACAGCAAGGTCAAGTAAGCCAGGGTTAATAGCCTGATATGGACTAAAAAGTAAAAGTATGTAAGCCGGACCCACTTAAAGCCACATGTTGAATCCGGATTATCAAACTAATGTATCTAAACATGCATGATATTAATCCTTTAGCTGGGTAATCCTCACCAAGTTCCTGACCACTGCTCCTGACTGTCTGTCCTTACAGCTGTGGTTGAAGAATGGGTCAAATGCAGAGAATGAAAAGTGTCACCTCAAGTTGAATTGTGTCCCCATTTTGTACTAAGCTAATTTATTTAATCCTATTTTAGGTCTTGTAATTTAATTTTAAATACTGCCAAAATACAAATCTTAACTTGATTATTTTTAACATCAGACATAATTGACAGTAGCATGGGACCATGGGACTACAGACAGAAACTAGCTCTGAGATAAAGCCGATGTACAGTTCTGTGTAAAAGCATTTGCACCCTTCCTGATTTCTTACTTTTTTGCATGTGTATCACACTAAACTGTTTCAGATCATCAAACAAATTAAAATATTAAACAAAGATAACTCAAGTAAACATAAAATGCTGCTTTTCTGTGATGATTTTATTTGTTAAGAGAAAAATAATATCCAAACCTACTTGAGCCTGTGTGAAAAGTAATACCCCCCCTTGTTACAGTAAATGATGACGTAACTGTGACTAATCATATTATTGTGGAAAGCTGAGCTAAATTTCATTGCCACACCCAGTCCCGATTGCTGTTGTACTTTTCAAATCAAGAAATCACTTAAACAGAACCTGTCTGACAAGGTGAAGTCAGCCGTATTGAACCCAAGACATGCCGCGATCCAAAGTCAAATTCAGGGGCAAAATGAGAAGAAAAGTAATTGACATGTCTCAGTCTGGAAAACGTTACAAAGCCATTTCTAAATCTTTGGGACTCCAGCGAACCACGGTGAGAGCCATTACCCACAAATGGAGAAAGCATGGTACAGTGAGGTGAACCTTCTCAGGAGTGGCCGGCCAAGAAAAATTACCCCAAGAGCACAGCAACAACTGATCCAAGAGGTCACAAAGCAACCCAGAAAAACATCTAAACAACTGCAGGTCTCACTTGTCACAGTAAAGGTGTCAGTGTTCATGCCTCAACCATAAGAAAGAGACTAGGCAAAAATGGCATGCATAGCAGAGTTCAAAGGTGAAAGCAACTGCTGACAAAAAAGAATATAAAGGCTCATCTCACTTTTGCCAAAAAAAAAAAAATCTTGATGATCCCCAAAGCTTTTGAGAAAATATTCTGTGGACTGATGAAACAAAAGTTGAACTTTTGGAAGGAGTGCATCCCGTTACATCTGATGTAAAAAGAACAGAGCATTTGAAAGAAGAACATAATGCCAGCAGTGAAACATGGTAGTGGTAGTGTCATGGTTTGGGGTTGCTTTGCTGCTTCAGGACCTGGACGACTTGCTGTGATTGAAGGAACCATGAACTCTGCTCTCTACCAACAAATCTTGAAGGAGAATGTCCAGCCATCAATTTGTGACCTAAAGCACACTTGGGTTCTGCAGCAGGACAATGATCCAAAGCAAATCCAAACCAGCAAGTCCACTTCTGAATGGCTTAAAAAAACAAAATGAGGGTTTTGGAGTGGCCTTGTCAAAGTCCAGACCTGAACCCAATAGAGATGCTAAGGCATGACCTTAAAAAGGCGGTTTGTGCTCGGAAACCTGCCAGTGTGGCTGATTTAAAACAATTCTGCAAAGAGGAATGGGCCAAAATTCCTCCACAGCGATGTGAAAGACTCATTGGCATTTAGCACAAACACTTAACTGCAGTTGTTGCTGCTAAGGCTGGTTCAACCAGTTATTAGGTTTAGGGGGCAATTACTTTTTCATATGGGCCATGTAGGTTCAGATGGCCTTTTTCCCTTAATAAATAAAATCGGCACATAAAACAGCATTTTGTGTTTACTCATGAGTTATCTTTGTCTAATATTTAAGTTTGCTTGATCTGAAATGGCTAAGAGTGACAAAGGTGCAGAAAGTAAGAGATCGGTAAGGGGGCAATTACACAGCACTGTATTTACAGTACCATCCATTAATACACAGTCTCATTCAAATAAATAAACAAAATTAAAGATCATTACATAACTTATTCATGGTACAAGGAAACGGTTGCATCACCTTAACAAGAAGAATGTTTAATACTTAATGCTGCCATGTCAAAAATAAACCATCATGTGTACATAAAAGTAGTATTTTCTCAGTTGTGTTTTCTTCTATGGCTGTATATTCAGGCCAGCTCTATGGACCAGGAAAAGTAACCACCAGCGGGAGGTTAAGCGACTCCAGTGTTACTTGACAAAACCCACATTGATGTTGACATACTTTCTTTGGCCAAGTTTCTGCAAGGACAATAACGTTTCCCAACTTGTCCAGTGGGGTCCAGGTCTCATGCCACGGATGAACAAGCCGAATAAATCATACCACAAGAGCACATTTGTGAAGCCAGAAAAGCCCGAAGGAACAAACAGAAGAGTAGGTTTTATATTAGCAGACTGCTGGCCGCATGGCTGGGGGTGCAGAAACCTTCAGAGCCCGCGTGGCTGTTGTGAGAGAACACTGAATTATGCATCTGAGAAGGGAGGCTAGATTGGCTGCTGGCTCCGATCGCACCCCCCCCTTCCTCAGCTCTTTGCCTATTCACTGACAGATAGATGGGAGCGTCCAGATGAAGTTTCGCAGGAGGTCAGTGATTGATAGACAATGTGCGAGGCGGGTTCTTCTATCTCCTGTTTTCCGCATCATTTCACTGAATTGGGAGAAATGCCACTCTCCGCCCACTTTTCAAACAGCGAGAACAGGAAGAGGAGGTCCTGTTGCCTCCAGAGATGATCTATGTCTAATGAAGAGGGGTGGACGATATTGAGGAAAATAAATATCCCTAGATTTTTTTTTTTTTATTTTCTTGATGACAATGCATTTTCACAACACATCAGGAGTGTGCCTAGTCGCTGTTGAGGGTGATAAAATTAAAAGACCTATTTAAAAGGAGCTGTACCCAGTGATTTTTTTCCCCCAATGTATTTGAGTAAAATGTCTTACCCCAGCAGCTCTTGATTATACAATATATGTCGGCTGTATACTGTCTGGAAGCATTTTATTGTTTGGGAATCAGGAAGTGTGCAGTTAGCATGCTAGTTGTTATTAGCATTAATGTGAGGGTAAAACTCAGCTCTGGCTTCAAAGTTGTTAAAAAGCGCTTAAAAACTCATCGTGGTGAATAATTAAGATACTTGGAATGACCACTGCAAACCTTTTACAATAAACTAGTCCTGTTTTTGACGTTTTTTAATAAAAAACAGGTACAGCACCATTATTTGAAAATGGTAGAAATATTGCTTTATGCCTTTGTTTAGAAAATTACATAAGATAGTTATTTTTAATATGCTATTTTTGAAGATTTTTGTTTTTTGTTTCAATTCTACATGATATACTTGACATTTTTCCAAAAACATTTGCGATATAAATTTTTCAATTTTACTCCCACCGCTGTGACGACGCTCCAAAATCAGTGGAGGGCTGTTATGTACGCTCTTACATTGATTCTTCAGGATAAGGGCCATCTCCTGCCACACCCATATGAGCAATGAGGGCAGAAGGTCACCCGGCAAAACTGCCCCAACGTTCGCCAAGAAAATCAATTCCTTATTAGAACTCCATGGGAATCAGAGAGAGATGGAATTGCATTTAGATGAAGACAGAAGATGTTCACCTTTGTCCAATATGATCATAGATGCTTGGATTGGACTCTCTCCCGATTTCATTTGGTGGGTTCCTCCTCCTCATTTGAACCTTGTGCTCCTGGTCTCTTGACAGTTCATTGCCAGGCTGTTGCTGCTATTTTGGTCCATTGCCGCAGGCTTTACATTCTGCATACTGTGCATGTACAGATGAAACCCACATATCAAACACCTGCTTTTTACTCACTGTACAACTATTTGATTTCAGGCCAAGAAAATGAAATCCACTCATTGTAAGAAGGACTACAAATGATCTGAAGATGTAATGTACCGGTAACTGTATGTGGTGATTAGGAGATTACAGAGGCCTGTTTTGCCCAATAAATTGTCAATCATAGCATAACCATTATTTTATGAATAATAAGTCGTCATTTTGTAATTTAAACAAATTACCAGAGCAATTATAAGGGGATTTAGGTCATTATTCCTGGCACATGAGCAAAGCCAATTTCACTGCAGTGTCATAGTCTTTTCCTTGACAGAATAAACAGCACCAAGGAAACTGTTGCCCAAATAAAAATACAGTGAGAGGTTTAGGGATGAACGATTTCGGAAAAATGTCTAATTAGGATTTTTCTGACAAGCTTTGCAATTACGGCTGGCTTTACAATTTATATTTTAATAATAGGATTCTGTAAATATGTCCAGAAGAATCTATAAAAATACTGAACTGAGACTCACATTTCAGTACATCGGGGCATTTCAGTACACCACAGGGTTAGAGTTTTTTATACAGAATAAGACCAGATATTTTGTTGGTTGGGAAGGAAATTATATACTTTAAAAATTGCAGCCTTTTGATTTGCTAGTTGCATCCATTCAAATTACAATTTTGATAAGATTATGATCTTGCAACCTTGGTTACGTTAGGAGAGATCAGCTAAAATAAAAAAAAAAAAAAAAGTTTATATCATATTCTTTTACCCAATACAGTATTTTTAAAGAAACGTTATGAAGTCAAATTATATTTTGATGATATAAAGGCACATATTTTGAAATTTGGTATAATTTGGGCCACTACTGTATTGCATTTGTAAACCACTGTAAGCCTTGTTCCAGGTGTCCTTCAGTGCTGTTGGACTGGATGTAGCTCTGGTTAAATGGGTCTCGAGTCAGACAGTGATATAGATGAGGGCAGGTTGCTTAATGGATACCCCTGGCTGTCATAACCATCCAAGGCCTGTGGCAGAGCCCTCTCCTGGTGTCCATGGTCCCAGGCTGTGGAGCAGAGGGCCCCTCCCCGCCTGTGTCCTCCCCACTACCTCGCTCTCTCTGACGGATGGATGGCACTCCGCTAGAGGCCGTCCAAGGCTACCGCAGGCGCAGACTTGTTATAAAAGCTATAAACTTTAGCTATGAGCGCACAAAAAACTACATCAATCCTCCGGCGGTAGACACAACATTTAATAGGATTGTATAAATTTCATACAGTTTTGTACAGTATATATTTACATTTATATATTTAAATTGTGCCTGCTATTATGGCTGTCAGTAAATGAAAAAATTAAATAAAATGGGGTTAAAAAAAAAATTGTTTTTAATCTAAACATACAAAATGTGATATTTGCATTATTCAAACATAATAAACCTTAAATTCCATAAAAAAAAAGAAAAATAAACTTTAAATTAAATTACTTTATGCTTAATAAATAATTCACATACAATTAATCAACTCTAAAACTGTAAATTGATCTATCTATTCATTATAATTGTCTCGCACGGGTAAGACTAAGTCATAAAGGAGGGGCATTGGGCCTACTTACATTACATTACAATTAGCCTAGGAGTATTTGTGAGCTCCCAGCTGTGGGCAGTGTGCAGCCACAAACAGCTAAATGAGGTATAAATATAGATGACATGCTCCAGGCTCATGGCAGGATGATATGACCCCCCTCAGGCTACTGGTCAATTTATGCTGCTCCTCCTCCTCAAGCCCCATATACAGACACACGGTTTTTAAGGAAATGCACTCCCTTTCTTACATCCACATCTCACATCTATGAGTCAGGGGAAAATGTCATAAAAATAGTCAGATGATGCACTGTAAATAGGAATGCTATGTAAGACACGGGTGAAAGTCATGGGCTGGAATTGCAAAAATGAGCTTATTCTATTAAGATTTCTACGTTTTTTTTCAGTACTTTTATTATCACTTGTCAATAAATATGCGCACATTTACAGTGTATGGCTTTATGTATATGCACCTGAATAATGCATGCACTGGTCCATTTGCCACAAGATTACACTAATGTAAGCATGAATCATATGTATTTGTAAATGTGCATGCATGCATGTTCAATGAAATGCTAGTCATCATTTCCATGTGTTTAATATACATTTTACTGAAAGGGTATTTTTACTACACTTATAGCAACAGTGGGAGCGTTGCCATTCTTTTGGTGTAAGAAAGAGCTGCACCAGATTATTGCTCTAAATCCTAAAAGAGATGCATGTACTATCTTCACGTAGGGCTGTACTCAAAATATCAAAACGGCAAAATATTGTGGCATACTTCTTGGCAATATGTGTATCGATACAGTATCAGCATACAGACTAAAATACCAAGTACCTCATCATATAATCTTCAAGTGAGATTTCATTTAAAGGTGCACTATGTCACTTTTCAGGTGGAGGGTCCACAAACTGCTTGTTTTCATGGAGATACTATTGCTCTGTCAAGAATGTGCCACCGCATGGCATTAAACTTGCTATATCCATGGAGACAAGAAGGTGACTCCACCAGATTTGTAGAGAACACCTGTAATGGAATAAATCCAAGGCAGATGAGTTTAATGCCATAGTGTGGAACATTCCAAACAATGCTATAATATCTTTGTAGAGGCAAGCAGGCAAACCCCCTACCAAAAAAGTATACCATATTTTTTGGACAATAAGTCGCACTGTTTCAATAGTTTGGCCGGGAGTGCGACTTATACTCAGATGTGATTTATATGCAAAATTATTAAAAAACATAATTTCACATCTTTATTACTGTCACACTGACAACTGCGTGAGGGCACTCTAGGCTTGTGTACTCTTGTACCATTGAAAATTTTAAATTTCAGCATTACGGTAATTTAAAAGACATCTGAGAAAGACTGAACAAAAATGCTCCCTGTCACGTTTTGACGGTGAAAACTGGACTCAACTGCGGCACAAGGAGACGCCCAACTCAAAAGTTCCAAAAACGGATTTATTTACAAAAACTGAAAATAGAAACAGAACCTGCGTCCTGACCTGAACAGAAAAGGAACCAGAACTGAGGACATGAACAGATAAAACCTGAACAAAGGACAAGGATCAAGCAACAGAACAGGGCATCAACAGAATATAAGGGCTGCCCCCCGACTGGCAACAAGGAACAGGTGTGGAGCCAACCAGGGAGGCAGCAACCAAGAACAGAACTGGAACGGGGCAGGAATCAGGAACAAGGGACAGGGACACGGGACAGGAACAGGACCAGGGAAGGGGACAGAACCCCCCGGGGGGCAGACAAATAGGGAAGGGGACAGAACAAGAACAGGCAGAGAACAGAACGCCCCCGGCGGCGCAGACCAGAGGGGAAGGGGACAGATCCCCCCGGTGGTCCGAGGCAAGGTGGGGTCAGAGGCAAGGCGGGGTCAGATGCAAGGCGGGTCCGGGGCAGACAGGGTCCGGGGCAGACAGGGTCCGGGGCAAGACAGGGTCTGGGGCAAGACCGCGTCCGGAGCAGACAGGGCCCGGGGCAGACAGTTCAGAGCCCCCAGTGGGGCAGCCGGGCAGGACGATCACACTCCCTAAATGAAAATCGTATTCTGCTGAGTTTGATGACAGCCAAGCAGAATGGATTTAGCAATTTGGAGTGAGATTGAGAGTTAACTTGTTAACAAGCTATCTGATTAACTGTTAATATGCTACGTGAACATACCAGACATGTATTCACTTCACTCTCTGTGCTTCATGTAGCTGAATAAATATAAATGCGTCATGTTAGCGTGCTGTACTGCTATTCAGACTGTTGTTCTCTATTTTATTATTATTATAACATGCCTTTAAAGATAAAATGTCTGTTCTTGGTCTCAGATTTTGTAAAATAAATTTACCCCAAAAATGCAACTTATAGTCCAATGCAACTTATATGTTTTTTTTTGTCATTATTATGCATTTTTTGGCTGGTGAGACTTATACTCTGGAGCAACTTATAGTCTGGAAAATACGGCATTCAAATGTACTTATGTTTTTTCTATATTGTGATCAAATGTATAGGTCAAATTTATTTACTGAAGTATTTGCGTAAAATATTTTAAAATGTCATCAGATTCTCAACAGATGTACTTTTGAATTTAACCTTGTCCGTCAGCCTTACCACACGTCCTCTGTCTCTTTAGGCCCGGCTGGCATGTCCCTCTCTTTAATTTCCTCTTTTGCAATATGAGAGCCTTGGGGCGGGCATCTTCTTGTGACTTACAGTGGTGTGTCCTGCTAAAAGTTTACCAGCATGTATCGCTGAGAAATGACTGATGCTACATTTTTCATGTCGAGCATTAAATATTCAAAAGATCCGTTCCCTTTCTTTATTCTGAGACTCAAGGAAAAAAAACAAGCCTCAATAATGGATGAGAAAAAGGTTTGCTAAGAAAAGCGAGCCAGTGCAGTGCGATTGAGCTTAGGGCAGAAAGAGAAGAGAGCCGTGTCAGGAAAAATGAGGTGAAGATGCAGAGATGGACCACTGTAAGCAACCAGAGAGTCTAGCCTCAACCAAGGCACAGGTGCTATCTCGCAATGGTAAAGGAATAGTGCCCAGGCCAAGACAAGGGTGCGTTCATACTGGCAAACAAACCATGACTAAACTATGTCATAATAAAAGTTGCACTATGTAACTTTTCTGGTGGAGGGTTTGATCCTTGGTTGTTTCCATGGAGATGTTTTTGCTTTGCCTGGAATGTTCCACAGTATGGCATTGAACATATCAGTCGCAATAAGCAACCATGTTGTTTAAGCTTTATTATAATAAAGCAATAAGAAAGATGATTTAACATACATATCAAAAAGAAATAAAATGCCAATGTTATGAATAAACCATTGAAACTACTGCTTACATTTTATATTAACTCATTGTGTGGTAAGCAGTGTGTTTGTTTGGGAAAAATCACTGGAATTCCCTGTGGTCTAACATTCCTATAAGGCATTGCTGCGACAGTGAAAGCTTTGTTACACAGTGTTTGCTTGTCTGGGTGGCTCCTCATGAAAACCACATAACGTCACATTTGAGATACTATGCCAGGCATTTTTTTAAATAATTGCAAAAATATGCTACCTTAAATTAATCCGAAGATCCTGAGACTGCATCCTGGTGGTTTGATTGCAGATTTTACACTGCACCTATAAAGAAAAATGAAACACTAATTAATTAACAGCTTTGTAAAACACAAATTCCTGTGGCAACTTACTCATCGCTAAGCAATAATTGATAAAATTCTTGGATAAAATTCAATATAAGTAGCTCTGGGAAATTATGACTTTCTCAGGCTGCCATCTAGTGGTCAGAAATGGCACTTGCATATTCAATTCAATTCATTGCATATTCAAATCACAGCCAATATCTATCCAATTCAATAGTTGTTTTGAAAATATGCTTCAAATATGCTATATTTATATATAATATATATATATATATATATATATATACACACATTATATACACATACACACACACACACACACACACACACATATATACACACATATATATACATATATATATAATTGCATGATCATCTTCCAAACAACAGTTTGAATTGTATTTCTCCACTTTCCTTCAATTCATTTTCCTCGCCCACGCCTAGTTTAGAATAATACACCACTATTATTTCAATTACAATTATTCTAATACAAATGACTTCAGCACGACCTCAATAAGGGTTCATCTCAATCAGGACTGCATAGCTCTAGCATTAGAAGCACACAGTCAGACGACACTGCACGGCTCATTAGAACGTGGAGGCTGCAGTGTCTAATGATGATAATGAGAGAAGCATAAATATGACGAGCAGTGGGATAAAACTCCATCAATACAAAAGAGAGAAATATTTAATACTTTATACACATGCAGCCTCATGCAGGAATTTACCTAGCATTTTTTTATCTGGCAATTTCCCGGGTAAATTACCGAGAATATGCAGCAAAGGCTCATGAGTGAATAAAGCCAGAAAACTGCCAGGACCATTTCTTGATTTCCTTAGTTACAAATTTTGTTTCTTTGGTTCTGAGCTTGGTTTCTTTGTTTTGGTACATTCCGATATTTTTTGACAAGTATTGCAATTAGATTTGCAATTGGTTTAAATAACAGAATTTTGTTGAAAGTTCACATTTTAAAAGAAACAAAAATGAACTGACAAAATAATACAAGAATCACATTTCCAAAAATGTTTTACAAGATTAACTGCAAGATTAGCAGTTTTTATGAAGAATAGAGAATAAAACAGATTATTTTGTTGTTTGTGGAGGAAATTATGGTTATCAATGCTCTTCAACAATCTAATGCAACCTATATCAGTGGCAATTATTTGAAAAAGAATAGGAGATTTTCTGCTCAGCTTAGACCACAATCACAATCAGGTTGCATGATATTGGAAAAAAAAAATCGAATCACAAAGCGCTGTGATTGCGTGTATTTCAGATTCGGTTTTCATTGTGCACATTGTAAATAACTCCAAGAGCCTTAACACCGACAAGAATCCCATGTATTTCAGAACATTTGTAGAAGTCTAAACTACAGGTACAGCAAGTTTTTTTCAACAAAAACTAGTCGATTATAACTACAGCCTTTGTGATAGGATGATTGCTCTAACTAAAATTGTTACTTAAATTTGATTGCAGTATATTGTGCATAGGGTTATCACAAAAATATCAATATTGCAATAATGGCTGAAGCAATGATCAATATCTGAAAAAAATAACTATACAACGTTATCCATTAGAGTAAACTGGACAAAAAGGAAGGTTTTATTCACATTTTCCTCCTCATTTGGTCTTGGTTTTAGTTAGTGTTAAGTTTTTTTTTTTGACACAGTTTGACTAGTAAATAAAGTTCTTTTTTTTTTTTTTTTTAACATGTATGCCAAAAAGTATGGTAAAATACCGCAATAATATTGTTATCGCAATACAAATCATATTTATCATCTTTTTCTCATAGCCCTAATTGTGCTGTACTCCAATTGTTAGGTCAGTGAAAGAAATAATGCTAGCTAAATGGTAAATAAACAGACAGATAGCACTTATACACGCATCAGACAACACTGTTAGTCCCCAATATCCAAAAAGGCCACCCACTGTATAGACTGCCTACCTCAACGACATGTATCTTTTGTTTAAAATGGCTTTTTGTCTCAGTGACTTGGGGAAACCAACAGTTGGCAGCTGCAGTTCTGGAAAACACCACCCAGACAAAGCAAGAGTATTTTTGAAATGTAAAAACAATGTGTAATTACAATGAAAATACACGCAAGTCTTTGTGACAGCGAGGGAAAGTGCCAGCTAGCTTTGTGATGGTAAACAGTCTGCCAGTCCGGTTTATATGGCACAGCAGGGTTCACTTCAACAAAAGACAAGCTCAAGTTTTTAAGTTTGAAATAACATGTCCATCAAACAATGAGTGCAAGCCAGCTCTCAACAGGTCGCTCAGACAAGAACTCAACTATGTGTAGTATAACAAAAACTTTTACTGCTCATAAACTTGACATTAATTAGAAAAGTAGAGGGGTTGCCAATGTGCTTGTCTCTATGGAGATTTCATTTCTTTGCCTGTAATGTTCCGCAATATGGCATTAAATTTATATCTTGAATTTTCTTAATTACTAATGTTGCTAAAAATACCATCAAAAACATAAATCCTGATGTTGAGTAGGGTTGCCTCTCCACAGATCTGACCTGTATCTTGATCTGATAGTGTCATCTCTAAGTGTTAATACCATACTGGAAAAACCAGGTAGAAAAGTATGAAATTCTTATGGATTTTAGTCTCAGTCAACAGGATGAGGAGGAGGAAATGCAGGTGACCGTGGGAGAGGGATGTATTTGAAGATTTGAAATCAGCCAATCTCCACAGGGGATTGCTATGAATGAAATTAAGAAAAGAATAGAAAAGTTCAAGGGGGACGAAATGACCCTGCGGAATGGGGATGGGTGTAATGCCAAAAACATATCAGGATTTTTTAGAACCGAGATCATAACATCAGTTTTATCATTGTTCATGCAGGTAGTATCTTTTTATCTGGCATTTAGAAGTAAACCATCTGCTGCTTCTGAGAGTTCACACTTCACTAGTTTCCACTTAGCTGGTTAACCTTTGAACTCTTAATATTTGAATTTTTCAAAATGTCTATGTTGAAAAACCAAAGGAAAATTTACTTTTAGAACCAGAGGAGACTGTCACTGTTGAGCTCCGTAGACCCTCATAGTAAAACATGTGCCCAAAAATTGGAAAGAGTGGCTAAGTGAGCTCTTCCAGCAATAGAAGTAAAGACTCCACTGGCATTGCGGAATAAAAGATAAAGTGCAGACACTGAAAGTGGCGCCACAAATAATCTTCATTTTGACTCTGTGTAGTCCCAAATCACCAATCAACAACTGATCGAGCTGTTGTGTGGACATGCGGAGTCCATATGGCCCCATAGAGCTCTGTGAAAACAACGAGCCATTCTTATCTGTGCACACAGCCTGTACACACTGGCACAAATGACTTCTCCTTCATTCATACTGCTCCACATGCACTGTTTCAGCACAAACAAATATTATACCTCGAAACAAATCACCTGCAACCGTCAAAACCTATTCTGTAAAATCAATTCATAACAGCACTGTCCCATCATTTATGACACACACCATTTCAAAACACCAGTTTTTTGCATTTTAATTAAGGCTACTCCTCCTACTCCTATAAAAATAGGTAAAAAACACAATAAAAGAAGCAAAGACCAGTCATGGGTGTTTCCTGTTTTTTTTCACATCAAACAGGCCTAATGAAGGTCAGCCGATGGGTTATAAATCATAAGAACAATGCCCTTTATATGTAGGTCAGGATTCTCACAGGAATAATATAGATTATAGGGGATTAGCAGCATCATGGGCTCCCCCCCTGCATTAAACCTTTTGATTTTATTCTACATCATAAGGATCTAAACTTTAAAAGATTCATTTACAGACGAATATAAATCATTTCATGCCCGTGTTCCATAAAAAAACATTTAATTCAACTTGAATAGGGCATTTTGCTCTTTTAAATTAATGCAATACTGACCTCTACTGGGCATGTTTGGAAGCGCACAGTAGAATTATGGACTGTTTTGAACTCCTCTTTAACTTTGACTACACACTATTTTAACAAGAACCAAGAAGTGGAACAAATTGATAAGTGTTCAAAGCGCCTTTTGATGTCAAAGCTAGGTTTTACACGTTCTTGAATAAACGTAAGCCTGTGTATCAAAAAACAATACTCACCTGCAAAATGAAGACCAACTACAAGTGCAAATCGCAATATATTAATTATTACCCCATCCTTGTACGACAAATAAGCATTTACTGCAGCTTGGCCCATGTGAGCTGGACTGTCCTCGGTGTGCAGACCTCTGGGATCACGTGGACTTCAAAACGGTTGACTTCAAACTTTATTTTATTTTGTTCAGTTTTTCTGTTCAAGTCCAATAGATATACGCCTCAGAATAATTAGATTTAAGTGTTTATATTTATTTAATTATAATGTATATATATTTAGACCAAAGTCCTCTAGGATTCCTCGAGCAGTCGGTTTGTACATGTGACCGGTCGCCATATTAGGTCACGTGTCTATTTAAATAAACGTAAACTCCAAAACAGCGTGCTGTATATGCGATGTAGTTGTAGAGCAGAGGTCGGGAACCTTTTTTACTCAAAGAGCCATGAAAGCTAAATATTTAAATATTTCAGTGAGAGCCATATAATGTATTTTAAGACAATACTAAATGTGAGTACACATAAGCCTCACTTATTCTTTTAAGTTGTTATAATACTCACCATTAATGCGACTTTTACTTCATGTTTTTAAGCTGTGAGAATGACGCTCACATGCACAAAGATCCAACCATGGTCAATACAGCATTTTTTTTTTAAAGGAAGTGTCAGAATACCTCTATTTTACATACCTCATCCATCGTATTTATTAGTGACGGTCAATTGAGACGTAGCTCCGGAGCACGTCTCGTTCTTTCTGCCTCGGAGCTCGTCTCGCAGCAGCCGCTCACGTGACCAAAGTGTCGCGCGGTGTCGGCCCCTCCCCTCCTGCTTCGCTCTGTGTGTCAGCGCATAAATAGTTGTGGTTTTTTGTTTGTTTGTTTTTTTATGTTAAAAACAGAATATATACTATTTATGACTTCTAATAAAATAGAAAATAGAGTTTTGGGTTCCCAAATCATGGGTTGTGTTCTGGTTTCCAATGGTTAAATTTGTCCACTAGAGGTCAGTGTTTCTCCGAGGCCTCAGACACGTCGAACCATTTGAGACAATTTTGAGACTGAGGTGTCAATGCTTCACGAGGCTCCATTCGCCCATCCCTAGTATTTATTCTTTGACGCATTGAATAAGCGACTGGGATACCCGTGGCTCCTGCCTCTCATTTGTCATTTTCGAGGGACAACAGAGACAGTTTACCGTAATGACGGTAAAATATCTAAAGAACCTCGTGACTCTGCTTTGAGACGCCGTTTGAATTTACATGAAGCACAGTTGGTTGCGGAGTTACGGTAATAAAAAGTCTGCCACCGCGAGTCTATCAGCGACGATAGCATCCGACGCTTAAGGGCTACAACAAGTGAGAGTATTTTATGTTTTGTCTGCGAGCCATATGCAATCATCAAAAGAGCCATACCTGGCTCGGGAGCCATACGTTCCCGACCCCTGTTGTAGAGCCTAATAAAATTGGTAGGTAAGCTACTTAAAGGAACTGTATGCAAAATTGTAAATTTCACAAATCTATTAATTTATTTATGTTATAATTTGGTGTTTTAGTTCTTAAGATGATAGAAAGCAGAATGAGGCACACGAGTCTCTCATTTGCATTGCCAGTTCCAATGCTGAAATCCAGTTGGTTTAAACCTAAAAGTACTCAGACCTGAATCCTCACTACCTAAACCCAGCGCCTGCAGCCAGCCATTAATCAGTGGCACTGATTCAGTGTTGGTCAGATGCTGAGAATTCACATGAGACATGACTAATACCATATAGACCACATAGACCAGTATAGACCAATATAGACCATATAGACCAGGGGTCCCCAACCACCGGTCCAGGGACCGGTACCGGTCCGTTACGCATTTGCTACCGGGCCGCACAAAAACAGTAAATAATTTATCAGTGACCGCATCTTCTCCGACGTAACTTTCGGCCGTTCCTCATGACACATAATAAGCTTGTCTGTCGATATATGATGAAAATCCTGATAGGAAATCACCACAGAAATCCATTTGATATAACGGCGAGTTTATTATATCTGTGCTAGATCTGCTCTTGTCCTCCGCGATGACGTATCACGTATAAGGCATCAGACACCTTGTCCAAAACTAGACCCACAAGCTCGTGAAAATGAGCCAAAACAAAAGTCTTTGGAGAGCTTTTTTGCAAAGGGGAAAAGGTTAAACTGAGGAGCCAGAAGAAGAACCTACGACCTCCAAAAAAAAGAAAGATCAATTTAACAGACAACACCAGCAGTCCTACTTAAAATATGAGTTTGTCTGTAGAGGTGACTCTCACGCGCCGAGTCCGCTCTGTGTAATATGCAGAAAAAGTGAACGAGGCAATGAAACCTTTAAAACTGCTTTGGCACATGGAGACTAAGCACCCTGGATTAAAATATAAGCCTTTGGAGTTTTTTAAAAGAAACAAAAGTGAACAAGAAGGAAAGAAGAAACATATAGACCAATATATAGACCAATATATAGACCAATATATTGACCAATATAGGCCATATAGACCCATATAGACCATATAGACCATACACAGGCCACACACAGCCCTTTGGGCTTATTAATCCGGTTCGCTGAACGTGACCAAATTATATTAAAATAGGTAAGGGTAAACCTGGTTCAAAGTTTTTCTGCTGTGTTTATTTAACTGAAATTTTATAATTTAATTAATGCATTTGGAAAATAATTTGTACAATGAGCCTTGCATATTCATGCTTTGTTACTTGTTACAGGCCAAATCTCTAATGTAATATTAACATATATATCCTGGCCTGTCAAATTTTAGAACCCATTGTGTCCATGTGTCAAAAAGTTTGCCCACCCTCTGTCATAGACCAATATAGACCATATAGAGTCTATATGGTCTATAATATATTGGTCTATATTATAGACCAATATAGACCATATAGACCACATAGACCATATAGACCAGGAGTGTCAAACTCAAATTCACCGAGGGCCAAAATTAAAAGCTGGGACTAAGTCGGGGGCCAAACTAAATATTTATTGAAAAATTTCAACGTCTGCATGTTTTTCAGAAGGGGTGGGTTAAATTTGAGTGAGGCAACAGGTAGAAGATGCTAATGACTGCCAACCGAAGTGGTAGGGGTAAAGCATTCAGGGATTTGTAGTATTAGTGGTGCATGTGCTATACTGGCACAGCAGCCAGCGAGCTGCTCTAATACATATTTGATAGGATCTCGTGGGCCAAATATAATTACATCAAGGGCCAAATTTGGCCCGAGGGCCTGAGTTTGACATGTCTGATATAGACCATATAGAATGATAAGATAAAAAAACAAAACAAAAAAACTTGTAAGCTATGTGTGTCCTCTATCTACAGGTTTTAGCACTGACAACCTAGGTTCAGAGGTGATTGTAGAACATTTTAACACAGTCAGAACGCACGCTACATACAGTTCCTTTAAACTGAGGTCTTTGCAATTACAATTACGGTATCATCTATGTGACCTGAAGTTACCCAGACCATCACCTGCCACTGGACCACAGGGGCTGCTGTGCAGGGACTAACCCTGCACAGCAGCAGACTTCTTGTTGAGGAAAGGTGGCTCTGCTCCAAGCTCCTCCCAGGTGACTGAACTTCCTTCAGGGGCCTTTCTTTTCTTTGTATCCAGAATCTAATAGCTACAGGCGACAGGGGCTTGGTGGTTGGCAGTTCAATTCAGTTCAAGATTTTTTTTTATATAGCACATTTAAAACAACAGCTGACAAAAGTGCTTCACATAAAAGTAAAAACAAAACAACAACAATAACAACAAAGCAAATAGGCCTATACAGAAGATGCCACAATACAAAGGAAAAGAACAATAAAACTTGAGCTAGGATTAAATGCTTTGACCCCAACTCCAACCAGAGCCTCCTGTTGCAGTGTAGCCTACTTAAGACAGACACTTTAACCCAGATTGCATGTGAATGAGTGATTGATGGTGGTCACTGTGGCTAAAGATGGGCAGCCACACTTACAATCTGCAATCTGGACAGCCGCGGGAAGTGTATGAATATCGGAGAAATTCATATTAAGCCATTGACAGGTGCTGGTTAAGCCAATGTGCAGTGTCATATCAAGTGTTACATAAGCAGCCACAGCAGAGCACACTCTGTGGTCACTGTCCTTGTCCTGCAGTCGTCCGGGTCGTCGAATTGACCGCGGTTTAAGCCATTTTGCGTAGCCCTGTGTTTAACGTGACTGTGCGTAAATTGGTTGTTGACGCAGCTTTGGTGAGCAGTTGGAGGCTACATCTCGGTTTCCTCTGCGTCTTGTGTCTGCGCCCCTCCCTCCCTCTGCTCTCAGCATCCGTCTGACTGGGCAGAGCAGAGCACGGTGCGTCTTACCCCGGACATTAACCTCTGTTTAATGATAACCAGGAGGCTGTAAGGTAAGCCTAATCGACCTGGGAACAGCCATCAGACAGTCCAAGTGCTCCTTTAACATTTGCATGTATCCGGTTGTCCGTGGTTGTATTTTTTCATCATCTGTGCTGCATCTTGCGAAGCTGAGACTGGAGTAAGCCAGTTTGTCGTGTCTTGTCCAAGGACACCGCTGAGTGTTGGTGCGGCAGAGATGAGCACGTCTGAAGGCTCTACGGAGACAGTGGGAGGACCTCGACTTGTCGTGCTGCTGCTGGGAGTTTTGTGAGTAGCCTTCATCTCATCCCTGTGCGCCCTGGTGGAGCTGCTGGGCTCGCTGCCTGAATGTGCGCTGCGACGTCATGAGGTGATCTGCCTCTCCAGTCACACAGTTGTTGCTGTGTTGCAGTTCGTAGAGCACGTTCCCAGCTCATCTCTGAGAACTGTGACTCCGGCTTCTAAATGTCCGCTTCTTGAGGACCTTTGGACGTAGCCCAGCGTCGGTTTGATTTCGGATTTTTGTATCGGCTCGTAGCCTGGTTCTGCCGCATCAATGTTACCATCTGCAGAAGCCGCGAAATTATATCAGACTAATTACGTGCGCAACTCTCGTGTCATCGGACTTTTGTGGGCCATCTTCACCATTTTGTTCGGTATTGTGAATGTGACCATTTTCTCTCAGCCATACTGGATTGGCGATGGCGTGGACACGCCACAGGCTGGCTACTTCGGCCTGTTTCACTACTGCGTCGGAGACGGACACTCCAGGGACCTGGTGTGTCAGGGGAGCTTCACTGAGTTCTCAGAGATCCCCTCCAGAGCGTTCAAGGCCGCCTCCTTCTTCATCGGCATGTCCATGATGCTGGTGGTCACCTGCATCGGCTGCTTCAGCCTCTTCTTCCTTCTCAGCACCTCCACCGTGTACAAGATCTGCGGCTGGATGCAGGCTGCCTCTGGTAAGGAGCCACTTTAGATCAGAGTCTTGGAGAAAGTGTACTGGCACACTGCAGGCGTTACCTTAGGATTAGCCTAGGTGCACCGTGCTGTCCATGGTGCTGAAACGAGCTCTGACATAACCACACCATGGACTGATGTAAGTGAATTAGGCAGCAGTCTTTTAATATGCACGTCATTATTTCAGAATAAATGGGCATTAGGCACACAAGGTCTATGAGTGTCAAATGGATTATATAAGTAGGAATGATGAAGATGGATACTTCACCATCAGTTATAAACCATAACCACAATTGTCAGACTTAATCATAATCAGTATTATTTAGGTTGTATCTAAACAAACCATTTCACTTTGTGGTGCCATTGAAAAAGTAATAAGTTTGAGCACAAGGAAAAATAAGTGTTGTTCTAACAAATCCTAGTTGTAACGAGAGGTACCTTTAGCACAGGAGCTGAAAACAAAAACTTGATAGAATCCATAAAATCAAACTGGTCATAACATGTTAATCCAAGATTCTAGACTCATCCTAGTATGTCATTTGTTCATATTTCATACTATATGGGACGGTATTTTGGTTAATTTCTGCATTA
This sequence comes from Periophthalmus modestus, assembly GCA_019594935.1. NCBI lineage: Eukaryota > Metazoa > Chordata > Actinopteri > Gobiiformes > Gobiidae > Periophthalmus > Periophthalmus modestus. The sequence goes on along the minus strand of JAIEZT010001390.1, from coordinate 21,837,105 downwards.
GCTCCAGATGTGTTCAAGAGACTATTTACACCAGTCTGTCATATTTCTCATGTCTCACTATGAGGCTAGCTCTCTATCATTGAATCTTGCTGTTAAACATGGCTTCCCTCAGCTGCACCGGTGTTCAGCAGGAATACTGTTTGCAACACAAATGAGGAAGATTATTTGGCCCAGGCCCAACTTCAGCTCTGTGTGTTATGCTGGGGTTGAATTAATGCATTAAGCCAGTCTAATGAGGAGACTGCTGCTGAGATGAAAGGGAGAGGCAGCAGAAAGAGCCTAACCATGGCACACTGGCACTGGGAGCCCTAATGAGAGGCAGCTTAACACTGTCTAACTCGTTCTCACATAGCTCAAGGTTAAACTCACACCTCTTTTACACTTCCCCCCGCAGAGGACAGGGGGCGCCATGTGCAGCAGCCCCCTCATTGTCAGCACTGTTTTGTTTGGTAAGAGAGAAATGGTTATTACTAAGGGTGGGACGAGATCCAATTCCCACGAGACAAGATGTTAGATTGGGTACACGAGAATGAGACCAGACAAGACTTTAACATAATTCATAATAAATAAACAATTTGATTCAGTTTACGATTTTGGTCTCACCATTTTGATTTATGTTATTTCATATTTTTCTGTCATCATCAGCTTCTCAAAAAAATTACTGGCCAGCACTTAACCCTTTTTGGTCCAATTCAAATGGAAACACATGGGGGGAAAAACCTCACAATAATTTTTCTCACATCTGTCTAATCTTGCAAGAGATCTTGACGTCCCATTGTTAGTTATTACAGTAGTGACTTGTTGCAGTCAGTGAAGTAACCTTGATACTAAATGCTACAGTTTAATCGAAATAATCGGTGACTAGTCAACAACAAAGTAATCGTTAGTCGTAGCTCTAGACCTTCTAAGTCAGATCACAGTTGTCAGTTGGGGGTTCGATCCCATTTTTAACACTGCATGTGTTTCTGTGTCTTTGGGCAAGACTGACAGTCATCTCCAAGGCAGCTGAGACTACAGGCATAGCTTATCCCCCTCATTAACTATATGAAATGAGTTAGAGATATGTTAATTTTTGCTTTAACAATAATGCATGCGTTTGTTTTTAGACACTTCTTACGCCTTACATTCAACTCTTCACCCACAGCTTCAGGGGAAAATGTCTTGCCCATGGACACAATGGTCATATGCGATGCTGTGTAACAAGATCTAACAAGCAGAGTAACAGCCAAACCAAAATACAAATGCAAGTGTATTTTTAAAAGATTAAATACATTTTAAATGTCCCATAGCTAAAATTCTCCCCTTTTATCATTCATGCTTTTAAACAAGTCACATCCCATCAGATAGTTCAGCGGGTCAGCTCTAGTGCTCTGTCTCCCATGATGCGCCACTGGCCCAAGGGCAAGAGAGACACTTTTTGTATTCCAAGCAGCTTCCACCTCTCCTCCGCGCCAATCTATGCCTTCGCTTCATCAATCACTGTTTTTCTTTTTGTATTTGTATTTTGTTCCCTGTCAGCTAACATTGCATGCCTTTTCTTATCATGTAGGGTGTGTACATAATATAAGACCAAAGATATGCGTGATGGTAGATTTAGTTTAAAGGCTATTCAGAGGACAAGGTCAGACAGTACGTGCCGGCCAAGTCTTTTGTGTATAAAACTCAGAGGTGAAATCGTCTCGTACGCTGGCTTTTACAAATTCCCTTGGGCTGGACAAAAGGTTGTAGACTTTCACTTAGCAACATCACACATTCACAACACCGGCCATTCAGGATGGTGTTGCCAATCCTTGAGCATGCAAGCTGTCTGTGGTGGTATCTGTATTCAAGTAGAGATTTAGTTTTGTCTATAATAAGAGAGGATCTGCAGTATTTATACACAATGACCTATTAAAATATAAAAATATGTATCCAACATATTTTAATTATTATAATGGGTTTTTTGACAATAATACGCAAAAATCTTTCGTTACCAGTTGAAGACTTATCGACACATAACTAGTAAATTTTTTTTGCTTACATGAACAGATCCATTTCTGAGAGGCTAGGGTAAAAAGTTGAAAGTTTAATGAGAGCAGAGGAGCACTTTGAGCCTTAAGATGCTGAGTGCCCCTACTCCCTGCTGCCCTAGATGGACTCTTATCCTTCTCTTACTTTCCTCACTGGAGCTATTTCTGTCCACGCATCTGCTCAAGTCCATACCATGCAGATGTAAGCATGAGATGTTCCTTCACTTCGCTGAGCACCGCAGAATATGTAGAAGTCTCCTCTGCATATCATTTTATCACTCTTCCATTTTGCTTCACTGTAGCAGAGTGTCCATGCTGTCTGCTTTGATTTAAGCTGCACCAGTAGTCATCGATGATGTCTTGATTTGCATAGCCCATCGATATAGTTAGGTCTGGAATATAATTATAATTTAACATCCATGCATCATAATTTCAATTTTTGTTTAATTTAAATCACAATATTGATTTAAAGTGACTTAATAAAAGAAACAAGTCCACTGACCATGAACGTCATCACAACAAAGTGCTTCTCTGACGGACCATGCTACCCCACCTTATTTTTTTTTATTTTTTTTGTGCTAAAATGGCTACAAGCATCTTTGCTAAATCATGTATCAAAATGAGGAAAAAGGGAGAATGAAGAACCATGTTACTGTCATAACATGGTTAAAAGCTCATAAAAGTCAATTTTGCATTATGTCTCCTTTAACTGCTATTTCCCCTCAATATATTAATAATGTGACTATAACCAAGCAAGAATCAGTCAAACAGTACCCACACTGAGGATGATTTTAGATGCATTTTTTAATGGGAAATCACTGAAGAGCTGGACCACTAGTGGTAATATTCTATACACTATACTTCTTTATTCTTAAGCAGCTTTTGATGCATTCATTAAAAATGTGCATGTACTTGGTTTGTATGTGTGGCTCAGTGAACTTAAAGGAAACAGCATTAAGCAGTTCAATTTCCTCCAAGACATTAGCATATAAATGAAAGTACATTTAAAATGTCCAAACTTGACTGAAAATTCCTTCATTCCCAAATGGATGAACAATATAATTAAGTATGCATGCAGGTTATAACTGTAGGATTTGCAGCAATCGTGATGGAAATTCTTGTCACATTTAGCCTTTTGTTGTGGAGTTATGTCCATCCTGAGTGTGCATTTACTCTCTATCACCGTATAAAATTCATCATATATGTGAATTGAGAAATCAGGAAAATGGAAAATGTCTAATGTGTAATTCAAAACAATGCATTCTAACGCTTTTATAAGTACAGTGAATGTGCATATTACACACTGGGTACATGATGTTAAAAGACAACATGTGGATAGGCCCATCTTTTAACAACATGTGGCCCAGTAATTACAGAACTATTAACCATAAACAAGATCAACAAATCTACATTTTGACAATTAAACAATACATTTCACTATAACATTCAGCTCAATATTACAGGAAGTTAGACATCATGCCATGACATTATGTGAACCTATACCCGTGCTGTACATTGAGTCCTTCCTAAGCCTTGTATGACTCTTTAGATTCCCATTCGCCCTTGCCACTCTTTATCCTCTGTGGACATAGGCCGCATCTGGACCTGTTACATAAGCCCCTCCCTCCAGCCCTCCAGAGCCCCTGCTGCTCTGCTGGCTGCATCGTACACACACCAGCCGCCTCCCTCTTGATCTCCCAGCATGCACCTCACCTCTTTCTGCTCACCTAATCGCCCAAAATGTCTCGTCTATAATGGAGGAACAGGCTGATGCCAAGTGCACTCTGGACCCCGCGTAGAGCTAGGGCACACTATGGTTGTACAATCTCTACTTTGTAAATGAAATGGGGTTTGTAGTTAAATTGAAAAAGGTCCTATAGTTTTGAGCATTGTGATATACCTGTGCCATTGCAGATGCCTGCTCTCTTGTTTGCTATTTTGGCTTAGTTTGTATTTCTATGCATTGGTACACAATTTTTAAAACTCTTAAAATATATTATTGTGTATTATAAGATGTCACCATGCATATTAGGGATGTGCAATCTATCAATTATTGCATGTATTATAAATCATTATATTGTCTTACCAAGAGCCATGTGTGTTGTATTCTCTGAAATTGTGAGGGACCCTGTGATTCCTAGCCCCAGCGCATATAGCCTTTTGCCAGATAATAGCATTAGTGTGTCTAGTCAGTGCACATGTATGCTGTGCCCTTCTCCCACCTGCTCTCTCTGCTGTTCACTCCCTTTCACTTCAATCAATGTGTGGTAATAAGGAGATGTGTGTGGACAATAGGAGCCAGACGTCATACAGGCTCTGCATACAAAACACTTGGCCGCAGTCAAACCGACTTAAGGAGGATTGGAAATGGATAACATCAAGACAATCATTAAGTTCAAGGAGATGAAGGAGCAGACTGATTGGATAAACTCAGAATTTCAGACAAAGAAATGGCAGATTTTGTGCATAACGTGGCCCTTAGTCAGTGGTACTGTTTTATATGATAATTAGAAGTAGCTCTATTGATTATTTTGAACCCATTTAAAAACATTCAGACAGAACTATTACTATAATCTCCTATATCTGCAACATAGGGCAGCAAACAACAACTGTGTATTATGTAATATTTGGTTTGAACAACATGTAATCTTTAGTGTACACATCACTCTTCCTTACTGAAAGACTTACCCGACCAGTAGCACCCAGAGAAGCTGCAGATTTGGAGAGGCTTTGACCTAGTTTATTTACCCTTGGGCTTTGTCACTCAATCAAATTCTTTCATTCTGCCAGAATATTCAGTTGAACGCCCCATCTTATCTGAGCTTAGTTACTGGTTTAAAGGTTACACTTGTTTAAAGGTCCTACATTGTGCAAAAAAAAATAAAAAAAATAGACTCTTGTGAAATTTAAGCTGTGTTATAATGTTCTCATCAAAAGCATACCTGGAGTTGTGTTTTATTTCATTCATACATGTTTGAGCAATCCTCTCTTATTAGGCTGTCTACATCTCCAAAGCTCAAAATGCTTTGTGATGTCATGTAGTGGTAGTTTTCAACTTAACAGCAGCATTTTCCCTTTTGTTCAGTAGAGATTGGAAATTAGGGCTGAAATTATCCACATGATTCTAATGAAGGTGTATGAGGTTTAAAAACACAGTGGAGCACTTCTTGTACCATCACATGACATCACAAAGTGAAAGAGTGTTTTCTGTTTGAGAGAAGAACTCTTCTGGAGGGTTCTTATTTTTTCTCACTTACCCTTAAGTGAATAGAAATGATGTGCTCATTGTGCAGAAAAGCAGTAAAGATGTTGACACAGACTGTGGCTGGGAGCTGCCGTTTGCCTGCAGCCCCCAGCACACTCTGGCACTCACTGAAGCACAAATAGATTTGGACCAGAGACAGTTCATTTGAACCGCTCCTCATCTCCCAGAGCTGCATAGCAAAGTTTGGAAGTTACTCCAAATTTCTCTGTGTTTTGATACTTTGTAGAGAATTTTTTTTTTTAACTGTCATGAACTCTGTGCATGAATTTCTGTCTAGTCAGTACAGAAAATAAGCACTCCAGCAGATTATTCTTTTTTTACGTATAAATTGTCTCTCATAATATCACCTACTAAGACATTATGTGAGATGATTAGATACTTATACCAAACAAGACTTAAGCAATGTTTCTGTTCTAGAAGCCTACAGTAATATATTGTAAGGGTAGTCCATTTGGCAAAAAATCACATCAGTATATTCTTTATTGGATCACAATTCATGTTCATTTGTATCTTTATTCCTCACACTTCACTGTGATTGGTTGAATCTGCCTGCCGCTCACTCAGAGCATGAATGAAACTGACCAGTGAGAGAAGTAGATGGGGAAAAGTGTCTGTCTTTGAGCAGAGTTTCATTAAAAGCATGGAATCAAATACAACAATAACACTAAAATATGAATTGTCACATGGATTTAGATTAGTATTGAATTTTCAAAGCACCCATCCCTATATGGAGTTGGAAAAATGTATCTTTTTTATTTATTTTTTTTAATCTATTTAATAATTTATCTTTTTTCAAATATAAATTAAAAGAGAGCATAAACACACTGAAATATGGACTGCTAACCAATCGGAAATTGTCACATATTTATATAGTAGTTTTCAGGCTTTAACACAAATCAAAGAACCTCTCATCCATTCACACACACACATTCACCAGAGTACACAGACACAGAGGTAGGTTAAGTGTCTTGCCCAAGGACACAATGACGCATTCATCTGTGGGAGCTGGAATTGCACCACCAACCCTTGGGACATTGGATCTGGCCATTCAACCAGTGATGTGGTATTTGAACTACCACCCTATGGATCAGTGGACAAACACTCTACCAAATGAGCTAATGTCACCCCCAGTGTAAAAAACACATATATTTTAGAGCATCACAGTGTTAACAGTCTATAAAAAAAGACCCAGTGAGACATTATATAAGCTTAAAATCAATGCACATTTTGTAATTTGTTATTGACCTGTTATTCCAATTTAATTGTGCCTTATGGTATTATAATAAAACTATTCACAAGTAAAAGTGATTACTGTCCACATTAGAACAGCCAATATATGACCCTACGGTTTGGCCTATAGACCCAGATATAGCATTACTTAAACAATGACACATCTTCACGGCCCATTTAGTCCCTGTCTTAATCAAAGGCTCATAATTGCACCATTAATCTGGAAGTCATTATTCTTTATCATTGTCCTGGTATTATAGGTAATCCTTCAGGCCAGTCATTCAGCCGGCTTTGGAGTGAGATAGAGAGTGCTAATTGCTCATAGTTAAGAGACAGTTAATGCGGTCTGCAGTTCATTAAGACTTAGGCGGGCCGCGGCAATGATTGGATTCATTTGTGTTTTCTTATCAGTAATTATGAGAACTGGACTGGACAGATATGAGAGAGAGAGGATGTATTTATGCTGGAAAGACTCAAATTGAGTAAAATAAAAGTGCAAAAATGCAGAAGATGTGTTCAAAGTTATTAGATTTCTGGTGAAATGGCCATGGGTTTTAATTAATTTTATATCATGCTTTCGTTCAACCTTATTCCAGTTGATGGTTCATTATTAACTTTAAGTACTAAAATCTTTTTCTGTTAAGACAAAGTTAAACTACAAACTTTAACTGTGAATTGAAGCAGACCTGTTATGCAAAATCAACTTTTCAGAGCTGTTTCCCCATCTCATTTACCCTTTCAAAGTTGTTTTTGGAGCGTTTCGTGCATGTTTGAGCAATCTTTAATTGCTTATTTTCAAGACACTGCTCTGCACATTTTATTTTCTTAATCAGTGACACGTGTAGGATTCGGCAGCGTCGTGTAGTCATTTTTGTACAAATGAAAAAAAATCTGCTACTCGTTAGTGTAATCTGCAGCTATCCACATAGAGGGCCGACAGCTCCACGTCTCTTTGTGGTGATGACGTTTACAGCAATGTCAGCTCCCGTTGGGCACTGCAGTTTTTAATATATTTTTTATTTAGATGATTTAAAATGTGCAAATTATAAGAAAATGCTCATAGATTATGTCTATATGCAGACGTAAGCACTATAGGTCTTATTTAATGAATGAAAATTGTATTGACAGTATAATAGATTCAATATAACATTTTAGGTTAACATTTTATATTTTAATCTTAATCTTGTTAATTATGTGTTTAAATAGGTCTTTCATTTTAATATCATATGACTTTAAAACTTGTGGCTTTCAAATAAAGGTGTTTTTATTGGCCAAAAAAAATGCATTCTTACTGTTTCTACTTTGTAACTTGGCCTGTTTGAGATAAATAATGGCATACTGTGGAACATTCTAGGCAAAACAATCTCCATGGAGATGTTAAACTCTCCTCCAGAAAAGTTACAGGTCAGTTTTTCTTAAAGCTTTCAAAGTAAGCCTAGTCATGCATATTTATAGACAACTGCAGTGGGATAAACACTCCGAGCCATTCTCAATTCAAGAATCTGTTTTTTCCTTTATTTTCTGAGTTGAAATTTAGGTCATTACCTCAGCTTTGGCATCAGTAACGTAAACTATTCCTGCAGTATTTCCATTGCAGTATTTTGTACTGTCTATGCATAGCTATACATAGGAGTTGTCATGTTTACATATTTGCATGTGACAGTTCTTACCGTGATTGTGGCCCATATAGCATGAGACAGCATGCTCGGCAAAGTGTGTATGCATAATTTAATTTGTCAGCGCTATGTAAATGTGTAGCGTGGGAAAACTCATATGAAACTGTGGAAGCTTATAGCATTTAAAACATGTTATGCAATCTGCCTACATCATTCAGAATGCATTACTTTAAGGTGAGACACTACAGGCAAATCTCTATATTTCTGCAGCTTTTTGGTTGAGTTGGATCTCATTAAATTCTTTTTCAAAATGCTCCAATTCACGCAAAAATATGTTTTATTGTTTCACTAACTCAACTGCATTTCAAAAGGTAGTTACATAAGCATCTTAAAACACACCCACATGCTTCACTTATGGACTTAGCAATATAACAATTTTTTTCATAGAAGGATTTGTTTTTCTTTATCTAATTCTTGATTTATTCAGTTATCAGCTTAACGAGATTTCTGTGTAAACCCTCAGTCTTCCAGGTCTGATCCGTAGCAAAAGGTGAAGCAAGAAAAGGGGGCATTATGTAAAATCATGTTATAGCATAGTTCCCTCATCATAAACACACCAGAAGAGGTTTTATATGCCACCCATGAATGTTTGAGTAATCTAGCGATCTCTCCCTAGCACTATTTGAACTCTCCTTGCGATTAGCAGTACGATTCTGTTCCATGCTCAGCCCACAAGCCTATGTCATCCAGTAATTGCTCCAACAAACAAAAGCATAATGCAAAACAATATACTATAACTTCACCAACCTGACGTGATGTGCAGCAGTTTCACGCTTGTGTTGTGATAGTTCTCTGAGGGGGGAGAAAGTATAGCATTTTCAAAACAATAAAAGGTAACATGGTGGTCTAAATAATGTGTTACCAATTAATACCCCATAAAAGTGTAATAATACCCTCTTTATATCCAAAATCCCCTCTAATGATATCACAAATCTGTCCTATTCACCTACAGTGTCTCTTGCTTCACCTTAAGTAAGAAAGTGCAACTGACAAAATGCATGCAGGGGAAGACAAAAAGATTTAACCAAAAAGCCTAAAATACAAGAAGATTGTGTAGTACTGAAGTCATATTACCATCTGCCATCACTTTGGATTTGACTGTAAAATGTTGTCTTTATCCCTCCAAAATCCAATCACACCAATGCTGCGATGAAACCAGCCCGGACCTGCGGCCACCTGCACCACTTGGAAAAGCCACAAAACAGATTAAAGAGGGATTCTTTCAATACCCACCAGATTTTCTACAGTCTCTTTGGGAAATTAGCCAACAAGCTTTCAACAAATCACTTTTTCTACCATCTGCCTGTATACCCCCTGGACTGCACTGCATCTCATCCTCCCTACCTCCAATCTATTACATAACACGCATTCACAGCCAACACGCTTTTGCCTGGTAGATTTGTTTCTGCATGCATGGTCCCTCTGTGCCTGGGATAAGGAGTAGACAAAGAGAAAAATGAGAAAAGAGAGACTCAGTTGTTAGGAATTGCTGCATAGGCCAAGGGGCATGGGCATATGGTTGTGTTGCACTATCCTTACTGGCTGTATCCAAGGAAAGGAGCAGAGCAGGTAGCCATAACATTATAACAACTGGCAAGTATAGTATGAATAACATAGAATAATTATCATGTCATTGTCAAGGTGTAGTCAACAGAGATTAATAACTCCAAACCTATATATCTAAATAAAAAAACAAACAAACAATGGGGCATGCCAGTATGCTAATAGGTGTGAGAGCAGCCATTAGGGGCCTGAATGATTATGCTAAGTATGACTCAGGCACAGTTCAAACTTAGTGTAGCTCATTACACCTAGCCAACAAACAGAAACGGTAAACAATAGGCGTGTTAGTATAGCTGGCTCCTCCCTTCAGATAGATATAAGGCAGTGTCCACCAGTAATCTGACCAGAACTGAAGAAGCGGTTTGGATGAGCAGTGAAATGTCTTCACTCCTATAACCTTTTGTCCAGTTAACAGATCTGAATTTTTCTTTTGCCATAAGACAAGTAGAGTGAGTGCATCAGTGGGATAGGACATTTTGGGTGGACTTTGCATCTCAGGTTGGCGTGCATTTCTGGACTAGCGTTCATCTGATCTATGCAATTTATCTACACAACTTGTGCGTATAACGACTGTTACGGCCCCATGCCTCCAGCTCCTCCTCTCTGGACCTGTCCTGGTGTGCTCGAGTCCAGCAGGGCCCTGCGCCTGATTGGAGCATCAATTGAGAGCCTGGCCAATCATGATGTCCCACCTGTGGCAGCACCCCTTTAAATGGACCCGCCCCATGCCACTCCTGGCTGCCTGATTCTGCCTCAACTGCATGCAACTTTGGAACTTTGAAACTTGGAAACTTTGTGATTTTTGGTAATTTGGACTTTGAAGTTGTGACCCTTTTATGTATTTGCAATTTAAGTTCTTTTGTTTTATTAGCTGTATCTTAAGTTACATGTAGAAAGTTCATTGGTTCAGAACCTCTTTTTGTTAGACTTTCCTTTAACATTCCTTTTAAATAAATTATAACTTTAGTTTTACCATTTTACATCTGGTTTTGTTACTTCCCTCTTCCCCTAGTTGAGCTGGGTCGTAACAACGACAAATAAAGCACTTCAACTAAGCTTTGAGAGACAAAAGATATGTTTAAATCTACAGTTTTCACAGTCCTCTTGGTCTGCAGTTGTCTGTTGAAATTCATATGGAGCAATGGCTGGTGAGCGTGTGGACCGATCCAATAGATAAGCTTGTGTATTACTTGAAGCGGGCTATTGACTTTAATGGGCTTTTAACCATGTTATAATGGTACTATCTCATCATTATTATATTTTTATTGATTTATGCATGTTTTGAGTTATATTGTTCTGCATTTGAGACTTGAGTGCTCAGAAAATTGCCATTTTCACCTACCCCCTATCCATATCCACCCATTACTCTGTACTTACTTGCTATCAAAAAATTCAGGCTTTGGGTTTGAAAAATGTAATAGAATAATTTTTCAACTAAAGTGCAGTTAGTCAGCTTTGAACAGGAAGTCACTGCTTTCTGTTTTAGACCAACATTATGCATTATATGTCTTCTTTAAATGTTCTTGCTACTCAAACCATTTCTCTTCTCGGTACTGCTTGTTCTCAGGAAAGCAGTAAAGAGACTGGTATGAGGGCTTGAGCAGAGAGTGCAGGATAATGCCGTCAGCTAAAATGTGTTCTGTGCCCGGCCCTGACTGACAGCTGGACTCAGGTGTGCTGCTGCTGCTGCTACTTCTGAGGCCACAATTTGAGCTGTGTAAAACTGAAGCAGCAGGAAGCTCTGGTCTGGTGCTCTGAGAGAGTGCAACCTCTGGAGAACACAAGAGAATATGCAGACATTTGATCTATAATTATCAGTCAAATGAGGATGCATTGGCATTCACTGTAAAAGGATTTGAAAAGCATCTGTTATTTACATAAACGAGTTAAAAATGGATGGAAGTGGTGGGAGCTTTTACTCAGTTGTGGGTTTGATTAATGGAACAGCCACCATTCAGTATCAATGCATGTTCGGCCTGTTAAATATTTTTTTATTATACTATAGAAAATATTAGTGATTAAAAATAACATAGAAGACATGTAGGTGACAGAAAAGATAAAAAAAAAATCAATCAATTACTCAACTAAAAAGGGTTGTATGTAAAGGTAAACCTAATGGCATATTCCATCAAAGCACGTCATCAAAGTTGTCTTTATTTCTCCCCAGCTTGCCCAGAAAATGTAATTTTCACATCTAAATGGGTTTTGGACACCACTCTCCCAGTCATCAGTTTTCATTTTCCCTCGCTGTTTTCCATCTTCTGCTGGAACCAACAGCAAAAACAGCTCATACATATTGGCCTGTTTCATTATACAAAGTCTGGCTTTAAACCAAAGTTCATCCATCCAAGTCAAAAGGAGTAGAATACCGTATTTGTTATTCTGGAAACATAAACGTATCAGGTAGATAATCGTATTTAGTTACTTTATAGGCCTTATGCTTGATTATCAACATTGTGGGAAAAGACAGTGAATTTTATTGTGAAATATGTAAAGTAGACTAGGCATAAACTCAAAGTAAAAGTAGTAAAAAAGTAGTTCATGATCTGAGCAAACAAAAATATACAACTATAAACACCTACAAAAAAAAAGATTGATTCCTTTGTTTCTGCTGAACAAAATTCAGCACAAATCTTGACCAAAATCACCACATTTGAAGCTTTATTAGATCTCAAAATCTGCGTGAAATACTTTTACTTTTTACTCTTTAAGTACATGTTTAAACAGGTGCTTTAATACTTTTACTTAAGTAGATTTTTTCATGTTATACTTTTACTTGAGTATTTTTTGCCCGAGTATCTGTACTTTAACGTAAGTTAAAAAAAATTAGTACTTCATCCACTGCAGCTCTCTGCTAAATCTTAATAAAATCCCGATTTATTTTTCTAAAAATGTAAAAAAAAAAAACATCTAAAAAAATCTAAAATGTTACCTTTCCATAACTAACGTTTAACTAATAACCAACTAACTAATAGGATTAACTACCTAGGACTAATGAAATGATTCTTATTATGAAATGACATAAAGTGCATATTGAGAGAGGGAGCATTGAGCATTTGTTTTGGCTTTGGTGCAGTTATGATTACTGTTGCCATCAGGATTACAGTTATGAAGAGTATGGAGAGGACATGTGCTTCTCCACTCACTACAAGCTGTTTGTGGGACAGATTTGGCACACTGCAGGCAGCACCCTCTGTTGGTTTAAGCCTGGACAGTACATCCCTCGAAGATGTTGATGTTCACTGCATACGCCAGCTTTGTCCTGAATTACCAACACCATCTTTAAGACACATGCTTGGATTTCCTTCGTAACATTACTGTTTTATCGTGGTGCTTCTGGTCTTCAGTGGTCAGTATAAAAGAGGTCCAAAAACGAACAGATGATGCATGTTGGGAGTGAAGGATAGCTTGTGTGGTTTGATCCAGCAGGCACATTCTCAAAGTGCATGTTCTTCAGTGGTAATATCTATTTAACAATATTGGGGATGGATAATATTGCAAAAAAATCTAATTTCAGAATTTACTGATATTTAGGAGTGACACTGTTTCCATGAAAGATATTTGTCACAAGTTTGTATTGTAGATGTTTTGCTTCATGTTGAGTTGCTGTTACAAGTGTATAATTTAGAAATCCTTTAAAGGTGCAGTCATTGTTACACAGCAAATTTAAAAGTGTTCAAATTTGGTCCCCCTTTTTCAGTGTGGAGTTCATTTTATCCCCTTTGAGTCAGTTCTTATTCTGTTTCATTTCCATTTGTCATATAGTGGAGGGTCATATAGTGGGGGGTCATACAGTGGGGGTCATATAGTGAGAGTCATGAAGGATTTTCCTCTAACTCTCAGTGAGTGATTTTGAGTAAATAAAAGAATGGAACTTTTAACTATTGACTCCAGAGGGCCAGATAACCCTCACAGAGTTACTATGGTAACCACTCCCCTCTGAGACAGAGAGCACAAATGCACATGGCACTGAACCTGCCACACTGGCATGCAGTGACTGGGGTGGTGTCAGGACACAGAGACAGTTTGTGGGACTAGATTTTGGACCAGATTTTGGATTCTATCTATAGTAGGACTGATTCAAATTCAAAATGGCCCTGCCACCCCATTTCTCTTACTTGAAAAACTCACACATAATGTTGGAAAATTGTTATAATATTAATGCAACCTGATTATAGTGAAGTCAGCTTTTTATGTCAGGCCCTTTTTGGCCTCTCTGCCGCAGCACCCCACCTCAGAGCAGAACGGAACTTCTTCAAAATAACAATGAGAAGAAGAGAGAGAGTTTCCCCCAGAGCTAAAATATATGATGTAAATGCAGTTTCTTAAACTCTAAGACAGGGAGAAAGAGAAACTGGGAGGGGGAGAGAAAAACAGGGAGAAACAGAGACAGAGAAGGAGGGAAAGAGAGTGAGAGAGAAAGAAAGTGAGAAGGGGAAAGGGAGAGAAAGATAGAGAAGGAGAAAAAAGAGAGAGAGGTAGGTGAGAGAGAAAGGGTGCGTGTGGAAGGAAAAGAGAGAGAGCGTGTGTGTGTATGTGTGTGTGTGAGAGAGAGAGAGAGAGAGAGTGCAGGAGAAAGAGAGAGGATATGCAGTTGTATCTTGCTGCAGCACCACCTCAGAGAAGACACCATTCAAAGTGAAGATGAGAGAGATTCTAATGAAGAGGAAAATTAGCCCTTGGACAGAAACAGGCTTTGTAGAGGCAGGCGGTCTATTACTTTACCAAAGCCTATAGAAGAGTTTGGTGGCATAATGAACTACGAAGAAACACGAAGTAACACTAACATCGCAATGCATCACATCCCTTACACTAGATGACCCATATAAATTGCTTTACATAACCTTAAGGGTGAAGAGAGAGTTTTGTGCACAAATATACAAAAATGCATGAAAAATGAAGACCTGGTATGCCAAAAGAATTCCAAGTTTACATCTTACCCAAATGAGGGACTAATGTGAGGCTTATTCTGCTTTCTGGTTTGATAATAATCTTGAGAACCAAAACAGTAAATGACAAAATGTTGTTGTCCTTTTGGAACAGTTCCTTCTACAAAAAATAAAGGTATAAGGTTTGTTAATGGCTGACTTGCTTGTCGTTGCAGGTGTGTGCTTGGTCCTGGGCTGCATGATTTACCCTGATGGCTGGGACAGTGACACGGTGAGGAAGATGTGCGGGGAGCAGACAGACAAGTACAGCATCGGGGCGTGTTCTGTGCGCTGGGCCTACATCCTGGCCATCATGGGCATCCTGGACGCCCTCATCCTCTCCTTTTTGGCCTTTGTCCTGGGGAACAGACAGGACGGGCTCATGTCGGAGGAGCTGCTGGCAGAGAGCAAGGGTGAGCAAGGGAGCATCTGGCAAAATCGCATGACATATGGGTTCAGTTCAGCTTTCAAAATGACAAAAATATTCTAGCTTTTGAATGATGAAAAGTTCTCAAAATGCCACCTATAAACAGGAAGCTGAAACCCACGAATATTAGGTTGGGTTCATGCCACGTCGTAACATTCTAGTGTGTTAAAAATGAATTGGAGGACAGATCAAATTAGCTGATAATTTGACCTTGTGTGCGGATATCTCTACATATCTCTGTAATTACTGGACATCATGAAACAAAATCTATCCCAGAGTTCAACGTCTTCTCCATTAAGAGCACAAATGAACTACGCTGAAGTAATTATATTAAATCACGTTTTAATTTGATATGTTTCAGTTTGGCTTTTTCAAAAGCAGTGACTCATCCATAGTCTTACGTCGGCCCAGTACAGAGATGCCCAAACTTTTTTTATCGAGGGCCACATCTCAAAACATATTCGAAGTGAAGGGCCACAGACTGGTGGTCAATGCAGTACGGTGCTTTATACACAGCTTTGATAGAACCGCTATATATTAATAAGGCTTGAAACACATTCATTTTAGGTCTGTACTATAAAAACAATGACATTACATTATTTCATCTCTCAAATGTAACAACTTTTCAAACTAATGTCAGATGTCTGGATTCACCGAAATTGATGGCACATAAAAGTAACCACAAATAAGGTGACCCACTACTGTGAAAAACATGCTGAGGTCTACACAGCTTGAATTTATTAGTCCATAATTAGCCCCACAGTGCGGCCCGGCATATACCAAGGCGCGTGGTTTCCTGGGAGAATCCACGTCATACGGTCTATATGTATGAATAATTCAACATGGTTTCAGACACTATGCAAGTTCCACCTGCTGGTGGTTTTTGTGCAGTACAAGCTCAGAAGGATAGATGTTTTTGATAAAGTGCTAAGTGAAAATCTATTTATAGCTTGACCTTGAGAGCTGGATTTTATGTCTTTAATGTTTTCTCCTTTTTGCAGAAGGAGGAAATGCTTAAACTGAAAGGAATGGAATGGTAAGCATAAACAATACCATTTAAAAGGTACATTATGTGACTTTCAACTTACTTGTTTCAATCGAGCTGTTATTGCTTGCCTAGAATGTTTCACGATATTTGCATTGCTTCCAAATTGAAAAAAAATCTTACAGTAAATTTTGTCGTCACTCCACAGATCTGACCTGTAACCTGACCTGGTTATTTTTATGATAGATAAGTTTAACGCCATTTTGTAGAGCATTCTAGGCAACGAAGTAACATCTCCATGGAGACAAGCAGGTGACAAACTCAGTCAGAAAAGTTACACAGTGCCTCACTAATGCAACCTTTTCCAAACAAATTCTAATTAAATTTTTTTTAGGTTGGAGTCCTTATTGGGTCCGTTTACAAAAGTCCCATATCATCATGTTAGCAAAGCCTGCCTCAGTCACTCACGAAGGTGGATATCTTTGGACCAGCCAGCAGCCTGCCTTGTACATTTATCTGCCAAAAATGAAACTACAACAAGATGTCATCAAAATCTGCCTGTATCCCGTCTAAACATTTTGACTTTATAAATGTGTGTTAACTAAGTCCGAGTCCTTGCACAAAATTGCTTAGACCATGGTAGGGGCAAAGACTGTTATCAGTGTAATGTAGATGTGAGGACTACCCACTACCTAGACCTGAGTAGGAACAGGGTACAGATAAGTCACCTGCAACATGAGCACAGACAGACACGCTAGGCCAGTGGTTCTCAAAGTCTGCTGAAAGTACCACTGGTGGAACTACTCATGGTACCCAACAGTTTACATTAGTTTTATTTCATTCCTGTGTTTGACCTTATTTTGGGTGCTTAGTTAGTTCTGTCCTGTTTTAGTCCAATTAGTAGGTATAGCTTATTGCAGTTTTAGTTATGTCTTGGTTATAGCAGGTTTAGTCTGATCCTAGTTCTTGCATTGTAAATCTTATATTAATCCCACGTAAGTCTCAAATTATCCCTCTCCATGGGTTTCAGAATGACAAAACATTAGGGCCGTTGCTATAACAATTGACAATTTAAAATAAAAAAGTTATTTTGAATTGTGAAAATTTCTCAAAAAAGTCAGGTAATTGTGGGTTTCAGCTTCCTGATAGATGCAATATTTTGATGACTTTTTCTAATTTAAAAGACATTTGCTTTAAATTGTTCATCGCTTTGGCAACAGTCACAAGTTTCATCATTCTGAACCCATGGATAAAAGGAACACATGAGTAGTTTCAGTAAATGCATTTTATTCCTGCATGGATTCTATGAACAGTTTTGCCTATTCAGATTAGATTAAGTTATTTTATATATTTGTTTTACATGTAGTTTAGGTCTGATTAGTTTAGTAGGGTAAGAAAGAACACTGAAAGCCAAATATTGTATTAAGGGGTATTTGAGAATCACTGCACTAGGCCATATACAAACACACACAATTTGTAATTATAAATATTGAAACTGTCACTGACTTCTCTGTGCACATCCATCTGAATGTGTGTCTAGTTTTAGTTGAGGAAAAAAACTGCCCATTTTATGTCAATATTAACCAGTTGTGTTGTATTGCATATAGAGGGCTACAATTGTTTTGCTCATAAGCCACTTTTCATTTGCAAAAGAGACTGTTTTATAATAATATTATGACAAAAAAAAGACTTGTACATTGAATATCTGTAAGACATTTAGGATTTTAAGTCATTCAAAGGCCTGCTTGCTAAATTTGCACAGCGCTTCAATTTCAAAAAAGAACATTTTCTAGTTTGTGGTATATAAATATAAGATAAATATTAAGGATATCTACACTGTGATTGGGGATAGGAAGACAAATGCAGGATGAACGGCGTTGTATGAATGTGTGTAAAATTGTGCATGAGAGCGTATGTTATTGGTAATAGTTTGCTGGGCTAATAAGCCTAAATGCCAGCATCACAAAAGTTGTCCTGCCATGTAGCTGTATATTGTATTTTTGTGTCTATCTCTCTCTTTTCCCTTTGCGTATCAGTTGGGACATACAGGGTAAAAATGGCAGAGGTTGTGTACATATAGTAGCCCAATTACTGAAGAAAGATTGTCCCAGCTTCACTTGTGCATATGTGTAAATAGATATATAGATAGAAATGCATTATTATATATGTTATTATAAAGTTACAGGCAAAGAATTGAAAGGATTCCTATATATATATTAAAACATTTAAATTAAAGTTTTCATTGTAAATTTTGTGTTCTGTGTTGTTGTTTTTTCTTTTAAAGCATAAATACATACATACATACATACATACATACATACATACATACAGTTGAAACCAGAGGTGGTTTACATACACTATATAAAAAGACACATAGGCTTTTTTCTCGCAGTCTGACATGAAATCAGGCTAAACTTTTCCTGTTTTAGGTCAATTAGGATTACTATAATGAGAGATGGATTTTTTGGACAATTTGTTATTACTCTCTTCAAAGTCACAAGTTTACATACAGTAAGATTACTATGACTTTAAACAATTTCAGAAAACCCAGATGATGATGTAATGTCTTTGGAAGCTTCTGAGGTTTTTTGACAACATCTGAGTTAATTGGAGACACATCTGCGGAATGTATTTGAAGACACATCTGAAACACACTGCTTCTTTGTGTAACATCATGGGAAAGTCAAAAGAAATCAGCCAAGATATCAGGAAAAGAAGTGTGGACTTGCACAAGTCTGGTTCATGCTTGGGTGCAATTTCCAGATGCCTGAACGTGCCAGTCTCATCTGTTCACACAATTATACGCAAGTAAAAACACCATGAGAATATCCAGCCATCATCCCGCTCAGGACAGAGATGGGCTCTGCGTCCCAGAGATGAACATACTTTGGTCAAAAATGTAGATCAACCGCAAGTAAAAACAAAAGACCTTGTGAATATGCTGCCAAGCTGGTAAGAGTGTGTCAGGATCCATAGATGGGCTACTGTACAGACAGGGCTGAAAAGCAAATCTATGGAAACCATTACTCCAAAAGAAACATAAAAAGTCAGATTCCAGTTTGCAAATGAAAAAAAATACCTTCTTTTCTGGAGGCATATGCCCTGTGGTCTGACAAAACAAAAATTTTACAGTTTGACCATAATGTAATAACATTGTTACATTTGGAGAAAAAAGCGGGGGCACGAACAAACCTAAGAATACCATCCCCACTGTGAAATACAGGGAGTGGCAATATCATTTTGTGGGGTTGTTGCTGCAGGAGGGACTGGTGCGCTTCACAAAATAGATGGCATCATGAGGAAAAAACATTATGTGGAAATACTGAAGCAACATGTCAATACATCAGCCAGAAAGTTAAAGCTTGGGCCCAAATGGATCTTCAGAGGCAAGTAAGGTGGCCTACCAGTTCTGTCAGGAGGAATGGGCCAAAAACGTCCGGTTTCAATTGTACATAGCCACACTACAATACAATGGTCTACATTTAATCTTTAGGCACATGATCCCGTGCACTCGCTTGCATTGTCTCTGACTTTGAGATTTAAAAAGATTAAGTTGCCCATTCCTGTCCTCAACAATAGCCCTCTTATCCATCTTATCCAAGTCACATGTTTAAAAACCCCATGAGAGTTGAATGAGGACAGAAGAGCGACAAAAAGAGGAAGAGGGTAAAGCCATCATCATTCTGAAAATTCAAAGTTAGAGCTTGTGTTAAAAAAAAAAAAAAAAAAAAAAAAAAAAAAGCTTGTGTTAAAATGATGCAAGAACTGCCATCAAGTCAAATTACACCCCCACAAGTGACTGTAAACTAAATGAGACGAGCAATGAATAAGACATTCAGCCTACACAGAACATTACAACATATGGAGCTGAATTGGGCAATCTAGTTGAAATTAAATGAAAAAAAAAAAGTTTCACTGGCAAAGGTGAAAGAAGAAAACAGACCATTATTTGATGGTTACTGTCCTGTAAGAGTTAATACGTGTCTTACGTTGTACTTAGGAAGTTTAAGTTGACCTTACACATATATAATTGAAGAAAAACAAGCTTAATTGTACTATTATTTAGCGATGAGTACACTGTCCCTTTAAGAAACGAGCGGGATTCAAATCTTAGCCCCGCCCCCCAGTTCGTCAATGCGGAAACCGAAACTAAACACACATCAGACAAACCAAAATGGGAGCGTCGTTGGACACCCCAGCGACATGTCCCCTGTGCAACGAGCAGACCCGGGACCCCGTTACCCTCAAGTGTAACCACCGCTTCTGCCAGCGCTGCATCGGGGACTTGTGGAGTGTTGTTCCGAACGGCCCGTACCACTGTCCCGAGTGGAGGTGTAAAACAGTGTACCATACGCTTCCGTTTGATTACAACTTGATACGACGCAAGCAACCGACCCAGAGTCCAAGGCCTTCCCCGCGCAGCACTGCAGGTGTGACGAGAAAACACGTGTAATTAAGGCTTAAGAAGATTTTTGCAAGCGATACAAGCTGTAAATTGCTCAGATTATTATGGCGGTCACCAGAAGATGTCGCCTTTCATGATTGTATTGGTTTGTTTAGCTTCAGGGGCAGATAATCAGTTCAGGATCAACTTCCAAAGTACAGACTAAATACATTTTACATCGAAGTGAAGCTGGAAAATATGCCTGATGATGTGATTTCCATTCATTTCTCAAGCAGAGTTGGAAGAGGGTTTTTGCAAAGATTAAAATGTGATTTGCAAATCAAATATTTTTGCAGGAAGTACCTAAGCCATGGTACAATTATTTTCTTACACTGGAATGGGAATGGGATAATTAATTCTAATAACTTTAATACCAGTTCGTAAAACAGCACCTCGAATCCCCAGTGCAGAACATTTTATTAGTTCTCTACTCAATTCATTGTGAAGAAATAGTTAATAGAAAATGTTTAAATTTCGGTTCTTGTTTATTCTAACCAAGTGTGAGCAGAGCACATGAATTAGTCTAAATTGGGCTAGACTACTACTCTGTTAAATTTGTCTTCAGGTGTAAATATAACACTCAGCATTTTCTGCTAAAAAGAAATCATGTCATCATCAGAAAAGGTCACCTGGATAACTGCACCTGTGTTGGGCAAAACCTTTTCTTATTATAATGAAAAATATGTGCTTGTTTTGTTCTATTTCCAGGCACCTCCAAAACCAATGAACAAACCACCACATCTAGCTCGTCCCTGGGTCGGCCCTCGATTTCCAGTCGCCTGCTTGGTAAAAGAAAGGCCAGCGCTCCAGTTGTAGATGTACCAGAGACAAAAAGATCAAATTTGTTACCGAAAGAGAAATCCAATGACACTCCGACCACTCCGAGCACATCCTTGTCTGATGAATCTGGTGTGGAGACCATTAAAGAAGCACCTGTCCAAAACCCTGTCCCATCCACATCAACAGAGTCCAGTGGCACCTCTGAAAGTAAAAACAAACCTGCTAAAATTCCCCAAGACGACCCCTCTGTCCTTGTTGTTGAGCGTAAATCAGAAGAGGTTATCAATTTGGATCAGTCTGACAGTGAAGTAGATATATGTGATGCCCCTTTGCCAGAAAGTCCCAAAACCTTCCCCCAAAATAATCCATCATCGAGGAAACCCACATCCACCTCTAGCCCATCCCGCATGACTGCCTCTCCAAAACAAGATGAATCAAGGCACACTAGCCAACGTCCTACACTGTTCAGCACACATCGGGTTGCTCCTTCAGACTCCACTAGTTACACAAAAATCTCACCTCGTTCTGAAAGCAACAAAAACAAGCAAATACCCTGCAATTATTGTCCAAAATTAGCATATCAATTTGCGGTGAAGACTTGCTTGGTGTGCGGGGCATCCATGTGTACAGAGCACCTGCGGCCTCATCTGGACCAGCCTGTGTTTCAGAATCACACGCTGGTTTCCCCCATCGAAGACACGTCGCCCTGGAGGTGTCAAGAGCACCAGGAGATGAACCGTATCTACTGTCGCCAATGCAGGCTATGTGTGTGCACTGTCTGTACCGTCATA
This sequence comes from Periophthalmus modestus, assembly GCA_019594935.1. Taxonomy (NCBI): domain Eukaryota; kingdom Metazoa; phylum Chordata; class Actinopteri; order Gobiiformes; family Gobiidae; genus Periophthalmus; species Periophthalmus modestus. The sequence goes on along the minus strand of JAIEZT010001390.1, from coordinate 21,815,007 downwards.
GGATCTCATCGCGACCATGTCTGCATCAGCATCAGGGAGGCCGAGAAGGAGCTGAGGGTAACTGCATGCTTTTACCTGATTATTTTAAAATATAAATAACAGTACTTCTATAAAACCTGGTTTATAATACTCGTTCCAGAGTGTTCCTTGTTTTGATACCAGAGCTAACTGGAGTTGACCATTACCTAGAACCATAAAACGGAATGATAACCTTCATAAATTAATTAAAATACAGTTTTATATGTATCAAGTGTTTATTATTTATTTGAGTTGGGACTGTCATGTAACTTTACATAGCTGTCATATATCAAAACTTGGTATTGAAAGAAAATGCCTTGGGCTAAGTAACCCTATAAACAATATCTCTGTATTATCAAAACATTTTCTTCTTGTTTCTTTTCAGGGAAATCTTAAAGAGGAGATCAACCAACTGCAGGAAGCCGAACATCAAGTCAAGCACACAGTCTCTGCACTGACACAGAAGAAGGAGGAATTTGAAGTAAGTGTCCGTTTATTTTGGATTTCAAGAATGAAAATATATTGACCTATCTTTTAAAAGGTCATCTAACTTGGTGTAATCAAAATTTTTTTAACTACTTGGCTTGTATTCTTGTATTCCTGATTGACATGGCTTTTATGTTTGTTTTTGAGGAAGAGGAACAAGTTATAAATTCAGCTGTAGAGTTATAAAATGAATCAGAATAATGGGGCTGTGCCAACAATGTCTTTTTCTATGGCACTTCCTGTTGTTTGTCACCACAGGAAATTATTTGCCTGTTTTAGCCACACCGCTAACCGCTAATTAACGCAACGCTTTTCCTTAAACCTTAAACTGTTTTTTACTATTCTTCTCCAAACCATTTTATTATGCAAAAAATGTGCATTCTACCAACTCAAGTTTCTTGTATTATCAAAGTTACCATTTTGAGTAAATTTCTGTAAATTATGGATCCTTATTTCCTTATGCATCTGAATATACCTCCTCGGTCCTCAGATGATTTTTGTCGAGGCGCACTCAGGAGTGAAGCAGCAGTATGGAGCGATCAGAGAGGCTTTGGAGCAAGAGGAGCAGATGGCCCTGCAGTGTGTGGCCCAGGAGGAGAAGAGGGTCCTGGGGGGATTAGAAACCAAACTTGGGCACCTCCAGAGTTCACTCCAGTCCATCCAGCAAGGCCTGCACACCCTGGAGGGACTGGCAGACGCAAAAGGGGACAAACAGGACCAAGCTTTCATAATGGTGAGTACAATACATGGAAATTGCATATTAAATTGAGTTTAGATGTCTGCATTAAACTCAATCTTTTGTGTCTTCATCTAGGAATATGGAAAAGTAACACAAATGTAAGTATTTTATGCTTTTGTATTCCACCAATTAACTGACCTAACCTGACCAAATGATGTGTTTACACTTGGCTTGAACAAAAAAGTTAAAAACTGTAGTTTCAAAAAGCAGCAACAATAACGGCAAATAATAAACAACAATTATTAACTGAACCATAAAATGTAATTATTATTACTGAATACTTCTGTTTCATTCACATTTTGCATCTTATTCTGAAGAGGATTTTGGGGTAATTATTTCTATAATCTTATACATTTCTACAGGGCTGGCTCTATGGACAACTGTGTGGAGCAGTTTGAAGCTCCAGAGGAAATAAACCAGGCGAAGCTTCAGTGTTTGCAGAAGTGGACGGAGAAACGACTGGATAATGTGGTCATCACAATGCCAGGCAAAGACCGAGACCTCTACAGGCTGCTTTGTACGTTTCACACACAACTCAAATCACACAACTGTATGTAACATCTGCAAGCTCTCCACCAATATCCAGGTCAACTTTTTCACTGTCTATTTATTTATCAACAAATATATCACTAGAAATAGTAACCATAAACCTTAATACAGTATATCACAACAGCTCTTTTGGGCTTACCTTCAATCTATTTATGTAAATTAAGACTACGGTCAATGCAAATCAGATAGTATCTTCACAACAAAATTTGTCTTGTGTTGCCTCATTTTGTGCAACACAGTGCACTTCTGTATAGTAGAGACGGGATAATAATATCTCTTGCCACAAGATTTATCACACGTGAAAATTATGTAAGGTTTTTTTCTTTTTTTCTTTTTGGTCAGACAAAAAAATAAGCCTAGTGAGTTATATTTTGAGAAGCCAGTTTAAAAAAATCAATTCTACAATGACAGCAATATTATAAAATAAATACTTTGTTTTTTTGTTCTCTTGGACCCAATCTCTTATCTCATCTTTTGGGAAATGTGCCTCATTCCATCCCTACTGAATACTGAAAATAACTCTGCTAATTGTTATTCCACAGCAAAATGCAGTGTCTTTAAGTACATATTTAATTGGATTACTACATAAGTTTAATTCATGTGGGGAAAAAAATCTGTTAGTTGCTGTTTAAAGAGCCCAGCTTATCAAACATAAGGTCTCACAGCCTTCTGAGAACTGGTAATGACTTATGCAATTACTCATCATCATCCTCCCATGTTTCCATGTGAACAGATGGCACTGCTCCAGTCCTGGATGAAGATTCGGCACATCCCAAGTTGCGTTTATCCAAAGACAAACATACAGTGACTTACAGCGATTCGCAGCAGGCCTATGTCGACCACGAGTCACGTTTTACATCCTTTCCTCAGGTTTTAGCACTAACCAGCCTGGACAGTGGCCGCTGGTACTGGGAGGTCAAGGTATGTGTGGATGATGGTCGTTGGAAAGTGGGAGTGAGCGAGGGGGGAATCGAAAGAAAAGGCCAGAAAGACAGCTCACGATTGGGTTTCAACCTATACTCCTGGTGCCTGGGGTGCGATAGGAAAAAAGTGGAGGCTATACATAACAAAGAAGCCACACCTGTCAATGCTGAGAAGCTTGAGAAAGTTGGAATCTTCCTTGATTTTGAAGAGGGCACGTTGTCATTCTTTAACGTGACACCAGGGGGCAGTCTTGTATTGATGCATTCCTACAAGCACCAGTTCAACAACCCAATTTATCCTGCATTCTCTGTGTCTAAAACAAATATTACTATCACAGACTTGTTCCGACCATAATTCATGTAAAAATAGAACAAGGAAACTAGTTGACGTGTAGTGAATGCATCAAAGCCCTGTGCCTTTTATCTCATCTCATATTTGTTAGTCTGCGCTGTAATCTTGACATTCCTGACTCACTGGGACTATTATACTCTTCACATGGCATCTCAAATCAAATTTTAATGGCTTTTATGTCTGTATAATGCATTGAAACATATTTCAAACACTAAGACCTTTTAAGATTCATAGTTAAGTCAAGATTTATTCTTACCCTAGTTGGATTTAAGTAAATTTACTTTCACTGCCTTTTAAAGATAATATAGTGTCAGTTATACTAAAGAGATGTGTTTCTTTTCATTGAAGATCCACACAAAAAGATCACTGTTCAAATGTACATCTGCAGTAGCAAACCACATATCGTTTATCACAATTGAGATTCATAATTGTTGCATTTTTCCATTTTTTTCACTTGGCTTGGCTGCTTCAGTTTTGATCTTTTTACAGTTCCAGCCATTCATACTACTCGGCTTTGTTTTAGGTGCTGTGTTCCTGAGCTAGCTTAGGGTATGGATATATTTGACAATGACTGTATATACATATAAGATTATATAGATTTTAAGCAGTGTTAATGTTGTTCAAATGTAAATTACGTTGTCATTACTTTTTATCAACTCTTGTTTTTAATCTGAGCCCATGTGATGCAAAACAATAAATGACAAAAAAAATTACAAAATAAAATCTACATATCAATCCATCTTTGGCATTTCCTGCTTTCGCTTGTAAATAGCAGCACAGGTGTCTGAGTGGGACTGTTTACCCTCATAGGTGACAGTTGCTGGGCTAACTTTGAACTCGTCCTGCCCCCACAACACACGAGATTTACTGACAACAAACATGCTGCTGCTTTTGGCATAATGTCCCTCTGGCGTCGCACTAAATGAATCTCCTCGTCCTCCACACAAAATTTAGCCTCATTAATTCTCTCTGAGGATGCTGTGTGCTTGACATCACGAAGAGGGGATCAAAGTAATGTTTGGGCAGACTCTGGTTGAGTGGAGAGCACAGTACCAGCATGCCAGTGTTTGAAAAGACATCTGGCTCTGATCTACAAGTATCTGGGTTTGTTGACAAAATGGTTGCCATGTCATTCTAATGATTTACTGCAGGAGTATTATTGTGCCAGGTGCTGCATTGACTTATCTGAACAGAAGTGGGCAAGTAGTATGAGTCCTTACTTGGTCAAAAGTGTAGGCTTGAGTTTCAGATGACATCACCATCTAAAGGGTTCAGTAGCCTAGCCACTATCATAGCTGACATATGATAGTCCTGTTATGATTTGACCTCCACCTGGCTTTAGATATATATATTTTTTGTTCTACTTCCTTGGCCGATTTGATTGTATGAATGTATGAGCAAGGGTGAAGTGGGTGCTTCATAATATGACGGAAGGTAGTAAAAGACATTTTGGTGTGCTTTGGTTATCTCAGGTCTCAGCTGTCTGACAGGGCAGGATATGAGGAGGATTAGTCCTTGTGGTAATTAAATTCCCTTCTCCTGGCAGCCTACTGATCCCTCACCCTCGCCTATGCTCACTGGTTACCACAAATGATGTGAGGACATGCAGCTCACTGACGCCAGGTCAAAAGTTAGAAGTTAAAGATAGCTTCCCTCAATGCAAAAGTTATACTCCAACTGTCTGCTTTCCTTTCAGCTCTCTCCATGAGAAGTTAGAGCTTCACAGCACAACTTTTTTTCTTTTGTAAAGAAAGTAGAGCAGAGTAAAGAGTGACATTTATCACCTCAAATAACCTTAAAATACAGTTTGTGTAGGCTGGACGGCCGGGAATCAAACCTGCAATGTAAAGTGAAAAGTCAAAATATGTTAATATAGGCTAATAATAAGTTTAAAAACGGGGCCATTGCAATTGGAATTGGCCATATAAAACTAAATATCCATTCTTTAGAATGGTTTAATGCCCTCAGCTGATTTTCATTTTAAAAAATGTCTAAACCCATTGTTTACAAAGGATATTCTTGATCGCTGATAACACAATTATTAGTTTATCTTTTTAATATCACTTATTCATACAATACCTCATACATATTGTGTTATATTACAACATGAGCTATTTTGTGTTGCTCCAATCTGCAGATATTGGTGTTTTTTTGTTATCAAATGTTTATTGATTTTTGGTATAACCACTAAACTATGTACAAACAAACATCAACATAACATAACAGGTCCAGGACAAAGGAATAAAATAAAAGGATTTGTGCACATCAACATTCAATTCAGACTTAAATTTTGATGACAAATCACAACAAGGTGGCTTTAAGATCAGATACTGTTTTGTTCCAGAGATTAATAGTTTTCTCTTTCACATTATGTATGCCAGCTGTGGACAATTCTAAATAAGCAATATCAATAAATGACAGCACCCATTGGCGGTGAGATAAAGAATGAGGGGGCTTCCATCTGACTGCAACCATTTTTTTCGCAGCTGTTAGGCCAGCCAAAAAAACCTTTTCTTGCTCTCTGTGCAAGCCTAGCAAGGATGTGTCATTGAGAATCAAAACCATAGGTGAGCAGGGAATATTACAAGATAGTAAAAGAGACAGACTGTTGCTGATCACCTTCCAAAAGTTAAAAACACCTGGGCATTCCCATATCATGTGAAGATAAGTACCTAATGAGATTGTATGACAAAATGCACAGTTTGGGTTCGTTCTGCACTTCATATTGAAAAGTCTGCGAGATATTGGTGTTTTTATATGGGACAGATTCCTCATTACTTTTCTGTGAGCCCTTGACAGCCTTAATGTGTCGCCTTGTCAAAATATAAAGATTCCCACTGGAATCACCTGTCTCAGGCATGTCCCCGTGGAGTATGCAGAACTCTGTATATTAACATTCCAGTATCTGAGGAGGAGAGAAGTGCAGCCTTAAGGCAGGTTTTACCTTTCACAGAGACTCATTCTGTGATGATTTATAGTAATCAACAGATAAGGGGAATAAATAAGGCATGCACAGATTAGCAGTCTATAAGTGTTACGCCAGTCAATATTTAATTAAAACCCATTCAAAGCTGACTTGTGCATTAAGACAGATGTGTAGTTGACGATGAGAAAGTGCTCTCTTGTCTCTTATCGGAGGAGAGTGATAAAAGCTTCAGAGTAAGTCTAATTTGGAAAGCCTTGAAGACAGCGCCTCTTTAGATTGAACGCTTTTACCTCTCGTCTTTGTTGCCAGGAGCCTTGAAGCATAAATCACTTTTGAAGTCACATTTGAAGTTAAACAAGTGAACATTGGTTTTGAAATGTCTTAATTGCAGAATATGGTGTCCTCATTTAGAATGATAAGTTGAATTTGAGTTGGCCCACTTGAATACACACACATAATGCATGACTGTCTATCACTTAAGTTTCATTTAGCACAACTTGAATGCAAATGTCAGTCAGATTAGAGTCTGTAGAAGTAATATGAAGTATCTGACCAGCAGGGTAAGTGTAAGAGATGTCAGAAGCTAATAGGATATATGCAAATGAGTGTTTGCTTGAAACGTATCGACGATTGTGCCATCCACTTCAGCAGCTCATCAGGAGATGCCACAGACATGACAACCATGTTTAATTAATATGTTATCTTCAGTATGACATAAGCACAAGCCCCAGCCTAATTAGATTGATGTCATTTACAAATATTAGGCGGAGCCACATAAGATTTTCTTTTTCCATCATACGAACATTTTACTAAGCCATTGTTCCCATTTTTTATTAATAATCACATTTAAATTCATGCTATGATTTATCTCAGTCATCATAGCTGTACTTTGTAAATGGATGACATTTAAATCGGTTCACTGGTTCACATATTTTGGAACATTCTCCAAGATGCAGTGGAGTCTTGTGGAGATGCAAGCCTGTTCACAATAAGGATGCACGTTTTTATGAGTGCAACCAAAATGAAAAAGGTCTATTTTTTGTTAAAAATTTATATATTCAAGCTTTAAAAAAAAATAACATAGACATTTTGGATAAAAAATGGCTCCAATAAATCAAAATGTTATGTGTTGAAATATGATTTTTTTTTTTTTTTTTACATATTCATCAAAATGGCATACCTCATTTGGCATACCAGTGACTTGCTTCTTATGACAGATATCTCCATTTTCCAACACATTTCAGATGGGCACATTTGCACTTTGAATATGTATGAGATTAAGATCATGCACAAAATAATCATTCTATAAATGTTTATTTATTCTGAAAATATCAAATATAGCCAAACAAAAAATCCATCTTTGTTCTAAAATTCAAGAAATTTAAATTCACCCATAGGTAAGCATGGCTCTTCCCTCATATTCTTACACTCTCCTGGCCCCTTTACCCAGGATGCTTCGTGACCCCATCGTCCGTTGTCATGGTAGCGGGGTGCTCAGGTGATTGGGTGCCTCACGTGTTTGTCAGACCTGGCACAGTCTACGGAAATGTGAGACAGCACGGCCACGGGTCTTTAAGTGGAGTGACAGGTCCATTCTTTGGCCCTCAGCCCTCAGGGAAAACCCATTTACATTTACACTGGACATGGTGTATATACTGGACGTGTCTGGGCAGCTTGGAATGATCAAATCCTCTTATCCATAACTCAAATGAGTCACTTTTGTACACATAGGTACACGCACAAAACCAATACGGTATGCAGAACTCTATTATATTAAGCAATAGCCTAGTTCTATACAAAAAAATCTTACCTTATAATAATCTTACTAAGTAAACTTGGGTTGAGTTGGGACTGAAGTTCATTACTATATATTCTTCCATTTTTCAGTATTATACTTCTAGTACTACTATTACTACAATGACTATACTAAGCTGCTAGCACTAATACTGCTACCAATACTACTGCTACTACCACGACAAATAACACATCTATTATTACTATCACTACATATCTTACTATTCTCTACTACTATTACTGTTAAGGCTATATTTGATTTGATTATACAATAAAATTATAACAACGATAGGAATTCAGTAACTGTTTTGCTCTCTTCCCTACCTCATGAAACCTGTCCAGAACCGTTGCTGTAGTTCATTATTTACAATTTAAGCCAATCCTAATATTCTTGTAATAAGCATATCCCATTTAGAGAAGAGAACAAGGAAAGAAACGGCAGGAAGTGACTTGAACATACAATAAACAACTGCAATAAGAGTGCGCCTGTCATTCATAATTCACATAAAAACACTACTACATTGTTCCTGTGTTGCGTGGGGCTTCAGCCTTGTGCTGTGCTCTGCAGTCCCTAACCTGTCAGCTCTGTGAGATGAAAATAGCTCCTGTCTCCGCTCAGATCCTCCCTCTCATCTTCTGCCCGTCTGCCCGTCTGCCCGCACTGCTCTGCATCCATCCACCGCACTGTAAATTCTTTATGATCCTCCTTTGGTTAGTGTTCAATCAGAGGGAACAAGATTCACTAAGTTTTAGATGAAGATGTCAGACCAGGGCTGGGGGATATGACAAAAAATGTATGAATCCTCACACAAGTTTTTTATGTTAAAGGTCCTATTTTACACAAAATTGATTCTTGTTAGGTTTAAACCATGTTACAATGTTGTTTCCTCCTCAAAATCGTACCTGGAGTTGTGATTTGTTTCATTCACACATAATCATTTTGGATCATTTCAGTCACAGAATTGCCTCGCTCTACTCAACAAAAGATAAAAAGTAGCTGTTAACTTGAAAACTACCGCTTCATGACATCACAAGGTGGAATGGAGCATTTTGAGCTTTGGGAGATGTAGACAGACTAATAATAACTCAAACATGTAGGAGGAGGAAACAACACTATGACATAGATCAGAATATAGCGTAATATGGACTCTTTAATTTCCTGAACATATGCATAGTTTAAATCCTGCTATTTAATTGCAAAATGTATCAAAATTCTTCCTTCATGGCCATTCAAACCACATGCTTTTTCTGAGAGTTAATGAGAATTGGCTACAGATCTTTCAATTAAAATGAGCTGATCCATAGTTTAGTTTCTTTTAGTTGTTCATTTATCAGGGACAATGCACATAAAAAAAAAACATTGGCTTACACAGGTTAGAGCAAGTTTGATAATTTCCACCAATTTTTCAGTCCCTGGACAGGTTGATGTCATAAATGGCGAACATGCCAATAAAACGCAATGTATATTAATCCAATCATTCATCCAGTCAGTCAATAAGTAAAATTATAGTCCCCTTGGATCTCAGTCACCACATTCATACACTGTTTACATATATACAGTTCATATTGCTGTATTCAAACAAGGCACTCTAATGTGTACAGGTTTGTTTGGTTAAAAGCAACTGTTTGGTCAGGCGTGCAAACATTTTATTTGTGTGGGAGGGTGTTCCAGAGGCTTATGTAGGCTCTGTAGAAGAATGAGGGCTGACCAAAAGAGCTCCTGCATCTTGCAACACTGCACTCTCCTCTGGCTGTCGACCGCAGGGCTTGGCATGTCTTCTTTCTCTGAAATGAGCACCACAAACTTTCTCAGTGGGGGAGCAGCTGAATTATGAATGATTTTGAATAAAGCTGACATTTGATTACAGTTATTTATATTTGACAGGTATCGAGAAGTGGTGGTGCATGCAATATTTTCATCATGGATTTTTAATGGTTGTAACACAATATTGACTGGACTGGTGGGAGTTGCAGTAATAGTAGCAGTAGTGGGCTATGCATAGAAGGGCAGCCATACCTCCTTCAGTCTGACCCAGGACAGCTGTGGCTATAGAATGAAGTGTGACATTGTAAGCCAACTTTGCGCATCAGGAAAAGCACTATAAAACGTAGGCATTCTCATTAATAGAAGTAATAGCCTCAAGAAGTAAAAAGTAGATACCGCCCTCGCTCTAATTAAATACACACACATACTTCTGTGGAGTACTTTTCCCAGATCACTTTAGTTGTTTGCAAACTTCCTTTTTAGTGTGCATGGATTGCGTAGCGCCTGAACAGGAACATATGGCTCTTCATATGGTTGCCGTAGTTACACCATCCCTCTTACAGATGATGAAAGCAATATGCAATCACCAGCTGTAGGACTAGTGTGTCTCTGCTCACCACTAAATGCTATATTAGCATCTTTTTGTATCCTAATTGCACGTGTTGTTGCTATAGTAGTGCTATACATTGCACAAAAGGTCACACTAGCGGAAGGTGCTGTTCTTAATCTCATCTTGTGATCTTCAGAGCTCATTACCATTGTCTAATTCTGTCCTCTGCTCTTTGTTGTGTTGTTCTGTTTTGCAAAAATAATTATGCAAAGTGCTCCATCTTGACTATTTCCTCCGTTTGATAGGGAGGAATACAGGTTTGATTTACAAATGTAATTAAGTTGCAGAGAAATGACTTGTCTTTTTCACAAAATTAAGCTTAGATGAACCAAGCTAGTTACTGCCTCAAATATTCTGTATTTATTCTGTTTTTTTAACAGATTGCATCTTGATCTTTTATACTTTCATGTTTGGTTTTGGTTTTGCAAACTGTTCAAAACCAGGCGATGCCATTTTCCTGCCACAAAATAGACCAAAAAAATGCTAACACTTTATACTAACTAAAGACAGGGCATTACACATGTACGGGGTATTTATTTTTATTACATAACATATTCAGATCACAATATTACCTTTTATTGTTTTGAAAATGCTGTATTCACACAAAACAATATTTTAGCATGTTTAATAAACTGCTAAGTCACTCTTCCTCACAACATAATCAGCATAAATTCCACTAATGAAATTACTGCACATCGCATCAGGTTTGTGAAGTTGTAGTGTGCTGTTTTGTATCATGCTTTTGTATATTTGTGGAAATATTTGTTCCAAAGCATAGGTTACATACGCTTGTGGGCTGAGCATTGGACAGAATCGTACTGCTAAATGTGATATAGAAATATTTGAGATGCCTGGATGACGAAACCATTTCAAGCATATTTTTGATGAGAAATATAATATGATATGAAATTAATATGAATATGAAGTCCATGCACTACAGTATTTACAGGCTTAACCAAGCTTGAACCATAGACTGTAAAAAGACGTGGGTTAAGGGAGTGTGACAGCACCCATAGCGCTCGGCTCCAGTCAAATGAAGCTCATCGAGGTTAGCAGTTATAGGGGTGAAACTAGAGCCAAGTTCCATATTTGGAATTCTGACCGTGAGTATCATAGCAACCAAAGAGCCAAACTGGAGCGAAGCTGTGAAGGTAACGCCTCTTCCCACTCACACCACTGGTTTAGCAGGAGGTGGGAGCTGTCAATAAAACCTGTTGCTAAAGCTAGTGGGAGCAACCTCTGTGAAGGAAGGCACCTGAATTGTCTGTTATTAATGTTCATATGTTGAGTTACAGACACAATAGTGAAATAATAATACCAGGATCATGTAGAGCAAGGATTTAAGACCAAAAATGATGAGCCACACTGCAGCAGTTACAGGGAGAGGAGTGACAGTTTTTCAATAGAAAGTGAATTGGAGTCAATGGAGCGGAAGCGCACCCATGATCACTTCCTGTTTGAAACGCGGCGGCTAGCAGGTTAGCTATGTCCATTTATATATACAGTCTATGGCAAGACTTAATTCATACTGACCAAATAGTTTATTAAGTAACTAACTAAGCCTGACTTTAATAAACTATTTTTTTCATTATGAAGTAAGTCTTTCTTTATGCTTTATTAAGGCTGTGAATAGTGCAGTTATAATATAAGTTGTGTAAATAAATAAACAAACAGATAAAACATTGTGGATTTAGCTTAATTGCACTGGTATCCATTGATTTCCATTCCTCTGAGCTCTGTACAAACAAAATCAACTAGCGCTATCGATAAGGCATTACAGTCTGACAGCCAAGAGCAATAGCGCTATCTGTAAATATTGTGTGAACCAATCATGGATGGAAATATTGGCTCTTCCCTCATTACTCTCACTATGGCAGATTGTGGAGTTGGCGTACTGTGTTTGTCTCTGTTACACTGACGATGCATAAGGTTTTATTGACGCAGATCTAAATGGCATTTGACTGACGGACAAATAACGGTGGAAGTTAGTGTCAAGCTCTTGAGTTAGATTCCCTGCCTGATTTTATTTTTGTTTATCCTTTTAAATATTGCACACATACAAAACAAAAATAGAAACAGATACTACAACTACTGTAACCACTAAGTATCTAAAGTTAGGCTAAATACTGTTATCCTGCATGAGAACTAATCTGTATCTAAACACAAAATTAAATACAACTCCAGGTATATATATGTTTTTGAGGAGCTAACAAAACTCTAACATGGCTTAAATCTTACAAGAGTCAATTTTGCGTAATATAGGACCTTTTCTTGTGCAGAATTCATCACCTTGGAGATGTTACTGCTTTGCTTGGAATGTTCCACAGTATGCCATTAAACATGTCTATAAATCCGTTGTTTAATTACTGATGTAGATCATGCATTCTTACTCTGAGTGGGGTTACCTTTCCACAGATTTAACCTGCAACTTGGCCAGGTAACATCACTTGCTTGACACTGTGGAGCCAAGTTTAATGCAATACTGTGGAACATTTCAGGCAAAGTGATAATATCTGAATGCAGGTGGCGGATCCTTTACCAGAAAAGTTACATAGTGCACCTATATATGATGGTTAAAAAGAAAATAATGGCAGTAATTTAGTTTTTAAAAGGCAAGAATTAAGATAAGACAGCTCCTTCCTTTCCTGTGTTCCTCCAGTGATAATTACCAAATGAGACATCGTGCCATTTTTGACATAACCTTAATTTAGATCAATTTGGCTCAGATGTAATTAACTCGAATCCCTTAAGTCCTTCATGTCACAATCTAGCCAGTTTTTAAATGTGTTTTAAATTAACAAGCTCCCAGGCTAACGAGTGTGCAAAGAAAACATGGGGACACTGGGAATTCAGTGCACCTAAGTTCACAGAGTGTTTGAGCGGACACAAGAGTGGATATTATTTTAATGAACACTGCTTTGGAGACTTTGGGGATTATGGTGTCTTCTTACAAAAGCACAAATTCTCCAGACCTGTGTACGCCCTTAAAAATTAACACTGGATATGCAACATGTATAAAGCCAGTATTAATGAGATAATTACAACAATCAGATCAGAATAATTTTGATCTTTGATTTTAAATAACGGATCTGATTTGGTGTGTGTTCACATCCATAAATTAAATCTGATCTTCCAAAACACGTAGCGACATGCATTAGTTCATGAAGAGTAACAGTTTTTTTTGTTGTTTTTTTAAATACAGTACAATGAATTTTAAAATAACTCCTACTCCTTTTTGAGTTTGCCAAATTAGTTAAACTTTTTTTTTTTTTTTGCATAATTTTCCTTGTCAAAAACTTTCTGCATTGGTGTGATCCATACAATGACTGTTATATTTCAATAATCAGATAACTCATATAATAAAATATGTCTTGCCCCAGATATATTGGCATGTTCTTGAGGTCAAAATATATATATTGTGTACTGTATTATAAAGTGTTTTACTGTCTGGAAATCAGGAAGTACACAGTTAGCATGCTAGTTATTGTTACCATTACTATGATGGCCTCTGAAAGTTGTAAAAAGAAAGCAAGGTGAATAATTAGGATGCTCGGAACACATACGATAAGTGAAGAATAACTTAGGACCATTGCAAACCGTTTAAAATGAACTAGCTAGAACTAACTAGACAGTAAAAATCCTGTCAGGGGCATCTTTAATAAAGCAATAACTGCGATTCCTATTCTCGCTTCAAGGCCTCCAAACTAACAGTTTATTTCTCAGAGCAGACAAAACATTCCAGCCAGTTGTGAGGAGGCCCAGGAGGCAGTGCAAAATGAAAATGGCAGCTGGATGATGGTCATGTAGTGAAGATCCAGTATTTTTCCCCGAGCCTCCATCCTGATTGCACTAGGTCTCTGCCCGTTTTCGGATGCATCTTGTATTCACGGAGAGAAAGGAGAGAGTGGAAATGCCAAATGGTTTCAGCGTACATAATCAGGGGGTCAAAATGCTCTCCAGCCTGACATTTGGGTGGTGTGTGTGTGCTTGCGTGGCAGAGAGAGAGAGTAATCACTTATCAGAATATGTGATGTGGCATACTATAATAGAGGAGGCGTTTGTGCTCTGGAGAGTTTGTGGAGTAGCCCATATCGAAGCTTACGTGAGATGTAAATTGCTTATAGTTGCATAGGTAATGAGTTTTCTTGCTAGCTTTTGTAAACATGTTGTATCATGATTTATCTGTCTTTTATTTGGTCTTTGCTTTTAAAATGCATATGGCAGGTTTGAGTACTTAAAGAAGACGTATTGTGCTTGTGTCTGCTATAGTTACAGTATAATCTATTATCACGGAGAAAACAGGGATTGATTGGCAACATGGCGCCTTGAAAATAATCGATTAAAGATTGCTCAAACATGCACGAATTACTCTAAAAATAACTTTGAGAGGGTAAACAACCAACTAATATGTTAAAAGCCCTGAAAAGTTAATTTTGCTTACAGTAATAGGTTTGCTTTATCATAATCATATGTAAGATTTGACTAAAAATGTACAGAATTTTGTCTATTTAAAAAAAAATCTGGTGAAGTTTATTATTTTACTTCCTTTTCAGAAAAATATATTCTTTGCCCTTAAATTGCCATTCATTTTGGATAGAATTTTCTGTGTTGATGACAGCAGAGGTAACTTATTGCTACTTCCTGTACTTCTGCTTATTTTTTTTACCACAAACTGCCACTTGACTGATGTAACACTATAATAAATATTCACTACATACATACTATCAAACCACGTAAACCATGTAAACACATTAAAACCTGTCACAGCATAGCATAGGATGAATGTATTCTAACTACAACCATTTTCATTTGATCTGGGGGTTTGATGAATGTCTCTACCCTCTCTCTACCCATCTCATGCTACAACTGTCCTGCCCAGTAAAGCCGACAACACATTTTTAAAAATCCTGGCTAGTGACCCAGTGTTGTTGAATCATGACATACATTTTCACTGGCAAACTCAGAAGACAGTGTAAATATGAATTTATGTAAACACGATTAGACAAAGTGATATTTGAATGCCTGTATGAAATGAGAAGTAAGAAAGAGAGACATAAGTAGAAAAAAAATGCAAAGTTTTATTTTGTTACTTAACTGTGGTGTTTTAGTGTTCATTATTCAATTTAAGTATTATGTGACATCACACAGTTATGAAACAATTTACAGTTTTGGCCTCAATACCAAAGGCTATTGTAGAAATGAGATGAAAAACTGTTGTTGCCTTCAGGTATTCAATTAAAAACATGCACATATACTTATCCTTCAGATAGTGCCAAAACATAGCTCAAAATGTCTGTAATCCCTCAGTCGTCCAGGTCTGATCCATAGACAAACTAGAACCAACTACAACTTTTTGTCCAATTGATAGATTTAACTTCAGCTTTTACTATGTAACTCAATATCTGTACTTGTAGGTATATTGGCACTGAATGCAGCATTGACAGCTGAGCAGAAAGTACATTTCCCCACAGCAACGATAAAGTAACAGTGTTTAAATTGGAGATGAGCTGTTCATGGTAACCTCAATATATTTGTGTGAAAATGATATAACTTTTCAACACTCCCACCACTGTTATCGCACCAATTTTGACCTGGGGAAGAAAGCTGCTGCCTTGAGCATTTCTTGTGCTGCAGAGGAGAGTGTGAATCCTTATGCTGTGCTCGGTCTGAGGGAAAGACTGTGACATAGTGAAATATAATGGTGTGATGGCTGCTCTCCTTATTCGTCCCCAGCAGGTCAGATATAGTGAGACCTCCTGCTGCAACACCACCTCTTGACTCTCAGTTCCTGTCTGCAGTCGATAGTACAGAGGGCTTCTGCACAAATCGATGTAAATGAGGCGACAGCTTCGCAACAGGTTGATGAAATGTGATTAACATGTTTATGAAACTATATAGAAAAGTATTGTATTTCTTTTTATGGATGGATCAATACACAGGGAAGAAGGCAAATAACCAAATAAATAATAGCATACACACCTCAATAATTGATGACTTATATTTAAAGGTAGAATGTGTTTCTGGGCACGTCACCTGCATGATTCCATGGATATAGTACGTAAAAGCCATACTTCAGAACATTTTCCATGGAGATATGACATTTTTGTCATACTGTGGAATATTATAGCCAAAGGGACAGCATTTTCATGGAAACAAGCAGGAAGTGGCCCTCTTCCAAGACAAATAAGAGTCAGTTTTGAAGATATGTAGAGTAAGGACCCACATTTTTCAGTGCTATAAACACAAAATTACAAAAAAAAATCAAAAAGTAGTTAATTTTTGGCTACATACTGTGGCTTTAAGCTTAGACAAACTTTATACAGGGAAATTACACTATTGCTTTGTGTATTATAATTTGAGCAAAAGGGAAAACAAAATAAAACATAAAAAGACATAGACTTAGACAAACTATTTTGATCCACAAGGGAAATGAATTGAACAAATATCAAATATATGTAGGAAATACACTGCTGTTATCTGCTGTTGCCCCTGGAGAATAGGCTATTTCGAGAGGTAAACATTTGACACGAGGCAGAATCCATCTCTGTTTTGTTTGTCTGTGTGCTGCAGTGGGGTGTGCTGAACCCTGCCAATGTCTTCCCAGAGTGCACTGGGGCACTACACTGCCCTAATCTCTCCTTTAGCCCAAGCCTTGGCTCACCAACCTCCAATCGGTACTTACTTCAACAGGTCCGGACTGGTCTAATCATTTCTTCACATTCTGCTGCACACATATATCCCCTTGTGATCCAGTAACACAGTTCAGACCGTGTTTTTCTGTGTAAAAAATGTCCTTCTATAGCAGTGTAAAAATAAAACTGTGTGGTATTGACTTACATTGACATTCTGTAGTCAGTGTGTATGACTTAGTTGAGCTGAAAGACAATATTTTTTACAATACATCAGAATCTGTGTGTAAATTGTGTCTTCAAATCGTCATTTCAGGGGGAAGAACCAAAACACCAACTCCAAATAATATAAAATGATCATGCACCACCTGATTTTGAACCGTGAGTAAGGTTTTTGTCTAGTCCAGCCAAGACAATTGTTTCCATCCAAAGACCTCTGATTAAGTCAAATGGAGTTGACATATTGGTAATAGCCTTACTCAATAGTTTAGTTTTGAATTTCGCATATCTCCAAAATAAGATCTTTGATATTATGATGATACCAACTTCAATAGTCCAGCAGTTTACTGCTTCACCAACATCCCCTCCACCCATAAACTAGATCCTATTTATTTATTTATTTAACAATGTTTAAATTGCATTACACAATTCATATGTAAGATAATTTTACATCCATCATAAATGCAGAAATAACATCTACCCCTTTAGAATCATTCTAAAAATTACACACACAAGTGGCACAAGTGTTTTTTTTTTTTGTTTTTTTTTTTATAAAAATGTGTTTTCAAATAATCAAACATATACATATACAGAATTGGCACGTAACAAACTCTCAGAACACCAGACCAGGTCCATATGTGCAATGACAAGTGCAAGAAAAGATAATAGAAAAATAATAAAGAAGTACAGAAAAATGAACATAAAATAAAACCCGACAAAAAAAAAAACAAATAAACCCACCCACCCTGTCACTAGGTAGCATATTCACACCTGGTGCTGGATTTTTTCATATGCAACTATACTGCAGCACATTCTTTTTAATGAGCTGGATGCAACTGTAGAAAACAGCCCTATGTATTCAAAATGCACTAATATTTTGTTTCAATGAAAATCTTTTTTTTCTAGCTTTAGACAAGACATAACATCTTATAACCACTGCGAGTGTGAAGTTGGGTTGGCGTCCTTTCTTCTAAATAGGATAGCTTGAGTCATTTTTCTTTTTAATGATGAAACCAAATAAAATATTCAGCACACCCGCTATAGTCATATATTTATTCTTCAGGCATAACTCATAGGAAATGTTCTATGTATTCTCTGCTTCTGCACTGAAAAGACGTGGGCCTAGAGGAGGAGTTTGATAGATTGCATCTGAGAGAGAGAGACCAGGAGCCAGTCAACTGATGCAGCTGTAACACCTCTCTACTGTTCAAAGCAGAATTAATTAGAATTAATTTGGTTTTAATGAAGTCATTAACAATTTATTGAAGAGGGGCTGGTTAGTGCCATACATTCCAGCCGCCTCTTTTGATGTATGTATGAACACAAAGCTATACATATAGACACAGTGGATAATTGGATGTCTCATATTTTAACAGCTGGAAGGAATATACTGTAAAAACGTCTCTGAAACCTATTATAGAACACTGAAAAACCATTGCTTGTGATGGGATAGTATTAAAATGTATTTTAAAAAACTTACATTTGGTTAACAGCTCCACACCTTATCTTAGGATGTGTTCAGCGTAGTTCCCCTAGTTTTGCTATAGTTTTGGTCAGTCCTGTTTTAGTCCTGTTTTAGTTTAGTTAGTTTTTTTTTAGTCTTACATTTGGTTAACAGTCCCACACATTATCTTAGGATTTGTTCAGCGTAGTTCCCCTAGTTTTGCTATAGTTTTGGTCAGTCCCTGTTTTAGTCTTAGTTTAGTCCTGTTTTAGTCTTAGTTTAGTCCCACTCTAGTTTTGGTTTAGTTCCAAGTTCAGTGTGAATGCTACTTAACATCACAAAATATCCATAATATCTGAATATATAGGCCTATAGCACATATACAAATATACCTACTTTTCTATGACATAACACGCCCAAAGTAAAGTATAGTTCTTCTCCATATCAAAGGGTATCATATTCTTAATTAATTTTGAATATTTTGTTGAAGTTTTCTTAAATGAATATTGTCTAACTGAATGAAAACTATGATTGTGATGCTGAGTATAGGAAACACTTAGAAATGATTAACCAGTGTCCACTTTGGTACAGCTCAGGTCAACAAATCAACAAATATGCTCTACGACCTTTGTCATTTTCACTTTTAAATACTTTGACCCAGATTTAATGTTGAACTGAGCTTTTCTCTTTCCACACTCCATCCTCCGGTCCACCATGTCGCAACCGCCGCTTTTCTTTTGCTTTTGCACCTTCACCCACCTCAACACTCACACACAAAATGTTGTCTTACTGATTGCTATTTGCACCACATTTCACAGCACCACATGCACTTACACTGGCAACAGAAACACATTGATTATTGGTTTTAAATAAAGGCTCTACAAGGGTTGAAACATTGCTGCCCGTGTCCTCTCTGTTCCTTTGTTGCGGTCTATCGAGCCAAGCTGTGACTAAGTTGTTAAAAAATCAAAACATGGCGTAAATGCTTTTATTTTATAGTATATTTTTTGGCATGTATGGTCTGTCTGTGTTGGAAAAAATAAAAGGAAAAAAAAAAAACACTGAAAAAGAGTTACGGTGAATCAATGAGCGAAGCACTAAAATCACTGACCCAGGCAAACTTTTTACCCAAAATATGAATATAAAAGTGACTACTGCTTTCAGTGTGCATTTTGCAGATAATTGTATGGCAACATGGTTCAAATCTCATTGTTTTCCACCTCTCACCTAAGATTATAGACATCAAAGGTTACACTGACAGAAAGATGCAAGTGTTTTGTTTACCTTCCTCCAGATGCTGCACATACTGTACCTCTTGACGTTACTGGATGCTCACAGTATCGGATCAATTTTATTTCCTGGAAATCACATAACCCTGATTGATTATTCTCATTCCCCTGGTGGTAGTGACTGGTATTAGTTTACAAAAATAACATGTTACTCATTTGATTCACTAAATTACACGCAGAACAGTAATATTCTTGGAGGTATAAACTCACAGATTTAGAGAAACATTTCATGCTTATTAGATGAGGGAGCGTAATGAAGACTAATTTTTGGAACGCCTTTTACAGCGATTAGCTAAAGATGTCTGCAAGTGTGCTGATAGCAAAGCCACATAATCACATACATCCACCCACACAGTTGGTGCGACACATGGAGACTTTCATTTTATAGCTGAAGCTGGTTTAACCCCTACTGTGGAATAATCCTCCACAATACAACAATAGATGGAAAAATTCTATTTACCTAACAAGCTATGTATTTTGCAAATAATTGAAGATATTTTTAGGGACACGTGATGGAAAATACAGTTCATGAAAAAATAATGTTTCATTCAAATTTCTGTTTCATCCTATCTGATAATATAAGTAATGGTTGACGAGACACAGTGTAATGTATGTCCAAAATAACAAGCCTGTAAAGATGGGCAATATTAACAAAAAAAAAAGAATATTCTGATGTGGATTAAATTAAATAGGTAAATCAAATAGATGTGGATTATCCCAATGATGATATTATGGCAGTTAAACACAAATGCCTATAAATGTCATAGTTAAGGTTCAAGTATTGAAATTAAACACAATTATTATCACTCTCTTTTGTAGTCTTTTTTAAAATAGATTTCATAATAGACTTGATATTCCAAAACAACAACTGAAATGAAGAGGTAATGTTTTCAGTATACCTCCCATCTTGTTCTTGTTCTCATCTATCACCCTGGAGGATCACTTATTCTGCTCATATCGGAAACAGGACCTTAAGATGACACATATGCATATTTGGAATAATGAAATCTCAGTAAAGCTCGTTATAGTGAAAAAAGGTAGACCTTGAACTCCAGTGCAAGGAGACAGTCAAGCTATTATATGACAAAATGGTAAATGATCACTCCCCCTTCACTGGGTTTAGTGCATGTCCCACTTTTGACATTTCTTGAATTTGAATATATTTATACACATTTTCATTTTTTTCTGACTAATAAATTAGCTGCATATTTCAGCACGTTACGACGGCGTATAAGGGCCACTTAAAAAAAATAAATTCTGCGGGCGCTACGAAAATAAAGTTGTAGCATTTCGACATTAAAGACGTAATTTTACGAGAATAAACTCATCATTTTATGAGAATAAAGTCGTAATTTTATGAGAATAAAGTTGTAATTTTATGAGAATATAGGCTCCTGTGTGTGAATGAGTAGACTAGTGCGTTATGCATTATGGAGAGTTTGGAGTATTTTGTTCAGATATGCTTTCAACTGGGGTTTACGCACAATGAAATACTGTGTCTTTTATCCCACCATCACCACACTATCATCAGTCTAAGTACTTTGAAGCAACACTGCAAACGTTTGAGTTTGTTTCGTCAGAGGAACCATACAGATTTGAAATAAATTGCGACTTTTGTGGAAGAGGAACTGTCTGAAGTGGTCGGCTGCAGGAGTGAAATGTTTGAAAGATGATTAAGAGTTTGAAAGATGGCCACCCAAAATTTAAAGCATTGTTTACGCAGGACTCCCCACCAAGACTCTATTCGCTGATTGGCGGTGCTGCATCCACAGATGAAGCTTTGATTTCCAGCAAATGCGTCAGTTTGGTTTCTGCGTAAGAACCGTTGCATGTCACGGGCATGTGAATTTTCTGTACCTCGATCTGCCCGGACACCCTCCAACAAGAGTCGCTGGTGGATACAGTAATCCGCATTTACTGTCGGATCACTGTTAGTAATGTGCCTCCATCCACATAATGTGAGACTGAAGCATCAATACAGACATTTATGCAAACGCCACACGGCTTCAGTTTATCATATAACTCCAAATGCCACAGTGCGTTTAGCCCTCTACTCCATTTGGATCAAATATTTACAGTAAAATTCAAACAGTTTCTTGAGAAACAACAAATCCTCTCTGGATAGCTCTATGGTGTAACCACCGCCCCCCTGTAGCCGACCACTTAAAGCCAGTTCCTCTTCCACAAAAGTAGCAATTTATTTCAACTCCGTATGGTTTCTCCAACAAAACAAACTCAAACGTGTGCAGTGTCACTTCAAAGTACTTAGACTGATGATAGTGCACAAACCCCAGTTGAAAGTCCAAACTCTCCATAACGCATAACGCACTAGTCTACTCATTCACGCACAGGAGCCTATATTCTCATAAAATTACGACTTTATTCTCATAAAATTATGACTTTATTCTCATTGTACTTTGACTTTATTCTCGTAAAATTACGACTTTTTCTGGCTTCGGCTTTATTGAAAAATACAAATAAATAAAAATACGACTTTAATGTCGAAATGTTACAACTTTATTATCGTAGCGCCTGTAGAATTTATTTTTTCGAAGTGGCCCTTATATGCCTCGGTAGCATGTCCTTGGAAAATACAACTTAAATAATTATGAGTGCTAGTTCTGCAAATGCAGTTGACTTAAAGAGGACCTATTGTGCTTGTGTCTGCAATATAGTTTTAATCTATAACATTATGTATATTATATTATAATCTGGACATTTTAAATCACAATATTCATTAAAAAAAAAAAGTGTTGACTTCCATGTTAGAAAACTGCGGTTCCCAATGGGAACTGACGTTGCCACACACATCATCACAACAAAGAGCCATGTAGCTGTCAGCCTCTCCTACGAATAGCTGCAGATTACTCTAGCGAGCAGCAGATTTTTTTCATTTGTACCAAAATGATTATGCTATGCTGCCGAATCCTAAGAGTATCACTGAGATAATAAAACTGAAGGATGAAGTAAGTACAGAGCAGTGGGCGTATGTCGGTGGCGGTGAAAACAGGGATTAATTGGCAATATGGTGTCTTGAATATAAGCAATTAAAAATTGTTTAAACATGCACAAATAACTCCAAATACAACTTTGAGAGGGTAAATGAGAAGGAAACTACTGTAACATGGTTAAAAGCTCTAAAAAGTCTGTTTTGCATAACGGGTCTGCTTTTACAGCCATTAATACTTGTATACTATAGCAAACATTCTCTGTTATTTACATGTGTTTCCAGATAACCAGTGTGATGATACTGAGTGGCCCCAAGGTGACATAACGGAGAGCATCTTGGCGACAAAAAGTGATTGCTTGCTGCTGGTGCTGAAAACAGGGGTGTTATTTGTTTGACAGGTTTGAGTGTGGGTGAAGAGAAACAGCCCTATCCCCACTCTCCTCCTCATTGCTCAAGTTACATACCCGCTCTCTGTTGTTATGTCTGCAGGCTAAAACTGGAGATGCTTTCAATGCTTTTTTCATCTGCAAAACAAAAGAAGAAAATTAACGCCTCAAACCCTCAAGTATGTCGAAGTTTAGTCCTTTCTATCAGCCAGTATTTCTTTATACTCCCGCAGCAGTAAAGCCTATATGGACACAAACTGTGCAATCACTTGACTATTGTTCAGTTTCAGGTAGTATTATAATACTGTATAAGGCTTTAATATCAGATCAAATAAGTATTATTATGTGCAGATATTTAAAGTTTTCTAAAGATGAAAGATCCTTTTAGTTTAGTTTAGTGGCCTGATCCCAGAAGCTAAGCAGCATTGGGCCTGGTTAGTTCTTGGATAGGAGACTGCCGGGAATACCAGGTGCTTCAGTGGGGCAGCAAGTAGCTCTACAGCAAACTGTCATCGTGTACTTTGGCAAGACACCCACTTTACTCAGTGACTGTGGTGTGTGATTGGTGGTTGGAGGGGCCGATGGGGCAGCCTTGATTCAGTCAGTCATACTCCATGGCAACTGTGGCTGTGTGTATGTATATATATGTGTATGTGTGTGTATGTATATATATGTGTATGTGTGTATATGTATATATATATATGTGTGTGTGTGTGTGTGTGTGTGTATATATATATATATATATGTGTGTGTGTGTGTACATGTATATATATGTGTGTGTGTACATGTATATATATGTGTGTGTGTGTGTATGTATGTATGTATATATGTATATATGTGTGTATATGTATATGTGTATATATACATATACACACACATATACATATACAATTACACATTTGTCTTATGAGGAATACATACAAGTTTTTTTGGAAAACATGCTTCATTGTTAAATAACACAACATAGTATATTAAAAAAAAAATGGAATGAAAAATGCCCAAAATTGTAAATTACCTTGAGCATCTGAGCAAAAACACTAGCAAGTATAATGCATTATTATTACTGTTAGTTATTTCTAATCAAAACACAGTATAATCAATACAGGAAAAACATTTACCAGCCCCCATCTAAGAGTGGTGCTTTATACTCAAAGTGGTTTACAATACCTTAGTCATTCACTCAGTGGTGGAAACTTGGGGTAGACTGACGGAAGAAAGGGTGCCAATCTGCGTCAGTGGACTAGATTCAAATAGTTGTGTGTTTTGCCCTTGGACCCAATGGCAGCATGCAATGGTCTGAGGAAGGTATCAGCCACATTACATTTCTGCATGTTTGTTACGGTTAACATAAAGATTTACTTTTAAGAAAAAAAATACAAGATTCTCAATCTATCCCTGCTTTGGTTTGTATGAACTGGTGATAAATAAGGCAACTACGACTGAAAATGGTTACTACCACTTAAAAGAATAATGCCACACATATCACATAGTGGTTTATTGTGCAGAATTAGAACTCCTCTGTTCTTCATTTCATATTCACTATTGTCAAAGGCTTTCTATATCTTTCTGTTTTTCTGTTCTTTCCTTTCAAGCTTGCTGCTAGTACTACATTAAAGCATAAGAGATTTTTCCACTGGCCCATCTTAATGCAATCTATTTTTGAGTAAAAAGGGGTCATGCGAAGTGCCACATTTGACTGACATGCAATTATGTCAGGTAATTGTGATTGGTGGTCACTTAGCAACGTCTTACAGCGGCCATAGCATCGGAGATAGAAAAATGGTAATTATCTAAACATAGTTGTACCACTGATCTAGAAATTGAGCAGTTTTAGAAAGAGCCCATCAAGAATGAGAAGTCTTGGTCATATTAGTAGAAATTGTGTCTGTTACTGGGAGACCAGTAAAGGAGGTGCGACCAAGCAGGACAAGCTAATGCCATGTAAAATATATAAATATAATATACCATTTTTATAATTAAGCCTATTTCTACTCTCATGGAGGGTCTGCTACCTGCTTAACTCCTATTACATTGCCCGGAATGTTCCACAGTATGATATAAAACAAATCCATCTCCATGGAGATAAGCAGGTAATATCCCCAGGCCAAGTTACAGATCAGAATTGTGGAGAAGCAAGTCTCTTCACATAAGAATGCATGTTTTTTAAGGCACAATACTGAAAAATGAGTTGGATTGGATATCGTCTTCCAAATATCAGTTCAGTCAATATCCTGGTTGGACATATCAATGGAACTATTTACTGATTGTAGTAAAGCAATGCCAGCCCTATCTTTTTTGGCACCTTTCATCGTGGATGCAGTTTTCACACTATTAGATCTATAGACATAGACTGTTGTGCTTGTAACTCTGTCATTCTAGGTGGACCAATGAAAAATAAAGACTGAGTCACTGGATGTAGAACATTATTTTGGACTTTTGGATTATAATTTTATTTATTTTGGACTATTTTGATATTGGTTGGTAAAGCTATAGTATCGAAATTGGTATTGGAACTGTAAAAGCTGGATCAGTACATCCCTAATAGTAAGACAACAGATGAACAGCTATGCATTCTATATGTCCTGTATTTGGATTAAATTGGATTAAAATACTTCAACTAATGCAATCTTGTTCCATCCTGCGCGCTGCTATTATTAGTCTGAATTGAAGATGAAAGCATGAGGGTATTTTTGAGCAGCGCTGCTTTTTCCTGCTGCTTCCCCCATCCCACATATTTCATTCTGTCTATGCCAGCAAATCCTCCCAGTCCCTTTGCTAACACCTCCCCACCAAGCTGAAAAGGTGAAATTATTATCACCTGCAAGAGCATATTTATACATCCCGAAAAGCAATTAAAACAAATAACCCGGGTGCCATTCTCTGCCTCTGAATATAAAAGTGAAAAGAGGCTGTGACTGTGCAACCTTGAGTGAGAATTAATGTTGAAATATGATGCAAGGTGAAGAGCAGTTTTAAACCACATAGTAGAAACAGCACACACTTAAACTAATAGCCACTTTAATAGTAGCCTATTTTATAAAGTTGAGTCCTGTCATAACTAAAGGTAAAAGTTAAAACCATACTTTGAAACACAAAATCCATGGAAATAGATACGTTTTATGCCACAATCTAGATATTATCATTGAGGAAACAACATGTGATCTCAAGTAAGAGTCACGTTTGTGGAGATGCAAGCCCACTCACAGTAAGGACAGATGTTTTTCTATGACACATGTGTCAGACTCATTTTATGTGGCCTGCAACAATGCAACAAGGTACATTAAAAGATATGACTGTCTTAAATATCAGTTTATCAGGAGATATGCCGTTACACAGGTGTATTTTTTATTTTATTTTTTTTTACATCTATGCAAATGCATATGCAATATTTGTAACCTGAATAAGTAATAAATGCAGAAAATAGCTAGTAGCTACATTTATTTTACATTACATTTGGTTACATTTAGTTACATTGATACTGTCTAACATAGGGGTGGGCAAACTTTTTGACACACGGGCCACAGTGGGTTTTAAAATTTGACAGAGGAACTGGGCCAGGTGGAAAAATATATTGTTGTCCACTCTGTATGAAACACTCAGCGCTCATTATTCACTTTTCTTTTCTTTGATAAGCTCATTTTTGCAGAAGGGCTGATAAGAGAATATGTTTTTTTGGGAAACTTAAATTGAACAAGGTTTACTCTTACCTATTTTAATACAATTTCGTCACGTTCGACGAGCCGGATTAATAAGCCCAACGGGCCGTGTGTGGCCCCCGAGCCGTAGTTTGCCCACCCCTGGTCTAACAGTTACATCTGGCCCTTGGAGGGCAACCATTTTGCTGATATGTCCCTTGGTGAAAATGAGTTTGACACTCCTGTTCTATGTGTTTATTTTTTAGTACACATCATTATCATTAAAGATTATGTTAGTCAATTTTTTTGAAAAAAAATTTACGCAATAGGGCTATAAAACAAGACATTTGAAGAGACATGATTTTTCTTTAATCTTCTTGATTTGGGAAGATCTGTGGTTGTGGTTGGTGCAATGCCAAGAAGGTTTTCAAGTTGCAAACTATAGGCCTACAAATAATTCTCTCAGTTACTTCACTGATAACCACTAATTAAGGTAATTACCAATAGCGTATCTTAAACAGTAATACTGTGGGAAAAAAACAATAATTTATCATCAAATTGGAGATAAATCTGAACTCACTGTGGGTTTTTTTATTCCGCGTGTCTTGTGTGTGTATTACGGTAGCCCGGTGCGCCTCCGTGTGCTCAGTGGACGTTACGGTACAGTCGGAGTGTGCTGCGGACTGTGCCTCGGCCGCGGGTTGTGTGAAAGCTCGTATCGCTGTGATGTGCTCAGTCTGTCCACACTGCTTCTCTCTGACGGAAAAAAACACCACCAAACTCTGACTGCACTACATCTCTCCGTAAGTTTCACAAAATCATAGATATTGTATTGTTTTCGTTGTTTTCTTTGTTTCTTTATAAGCTGCTTTTGGAGATTTTTGGAGAGTTAAACCGAAACGTGAAGTGTCCGCGAAGATATGTCACTACACGCGTCTAGATAAGTTAACGACTAGCATACTTCAACCTCCTCTTTGCACATCTGCTTCTGATTTAAGCCAAATGAGGTGAAAAAGTAAAAGGTAGGTTTACTTTTAGTCTGGAAAACGCGGTAAGCAAACTTCATTTCTCCCATCTTGGTTCATTGCGCGCAGTTTTATGTTTGGTGCGTTCAAGTAAAACACCAGCACATTTGCTATGGACTTACTTGACTGTAGAAAAGCCAATCACGTTTAGAAACTCTATTTTTTATAAGTTTACAGTCTATATCTCCTCGTTTTGCTTCGTTGTGCTCTACCCCTCCTGTCTTTTTAATGCACGATTCATTGTTTATCTTTTATTTGCAGAAACAATAGGATTTAATTATGTGCATTGTCTGAAACATCTCCTTTGTGGTTATTTTAGGCATGATTAAGCTGCAGACCAGACTAAAATTAATTCTGAAATGAAATGTCTCTTTAATAGAAAATGATTTTAAATGCTGTTATCAAATATGCAAATGAAAATAAACGGATACCACTCATTTTTTTGGGGGGTTGCTCCAGAGTTAACTTGAATTCTCGCTGTGTCTAGGCATGCCCTGCACTCCTGCTGCCTCAAAGAAGATTGTAATGTGACTCATGGACAGTTTTTCCAACAAAACACATGTCCAATAAGTGCATTTCTACTTTGTTGCATGGACATAAACAAAAATAATGAGCTGTTGGTGTTTCCCTGAATGCATCCTCTATCGCTTAGCAGCCATAACAGTGTTTTTTTTTTCATCTAATTGCCTTGTGATCAGGAGTTGACATTTTATCCAAGCTTTGTGGGCAGGCGGAGGATCGTAATTGGCCAAAGAAACATGGAATAAACTCCCTTCTCTGTTGTGCCCAAAATAACAGACAGTGAGTGTAGAGCTTTCTTTTTGAGTTTTTAAAAATTGTTGTGTGGTGGGCAGCGATGAAGGCATGTCAATCCCCTTGTGTTCTTTGCATTTGAGATTGTTTTGGCTTGTTGAGAACGGCAAGAGTGCATAAAAAGATAGCAATGATTTCATCTAGAAAAGAGGGATGGTGTCGGTTTAGGAGAATATAGAGGAAGGCTAACATAATGTTGAATGTGAGGTTTAAGAGATTACGATGCACTTTGGTACACATGAATCACTGTCTTTCTATGGCTGAACATTTTGGGTGATTTTTTTCAGAGATTTGAAAGCGATTACATTTGCATTTTTATGTTTTTTTTAATGAAGAAATGGCTCACAACACACATTTTAACACATTCAAGTGCATGAACATTTGGAAAATACTGACTAATGAACTGCTACAGAAACTACCAGGTTAGCAGTTTGTATGTATTAATCCTAAGAACACTTTTGATATTTTGTTGTTTCTTCTTGATCTTGAAGACATTATATCACCTTTTAATATAGTGTTTCGCCAATTGCAACCACTCAAATTGCAATCCATCTGTGATTCATCTTTGAGGCCCAGTAACATTCTGTAAAATGACAAACCAAAAGCTAAACAAAAAGATAAGGTTACACAATATCTATTGCAATCATCAAATTGCAAGAACAAAATGTCTTTCTTTTTGTGCCTGTTTAGACTTCAACTGAAATACATGAGATTCTTGTATAGTTTAGTTCATATTTCAGGATTCTGTCAAAAGCAATGCCCCTGGAGTTGTTTACAATGTGCACTCTGAACTGAGTCTTACTTTTTGAAACTTCTGTCACAATACTTGTCAAGAAAATAACCTTTTTTTCCCCCAAATCGTGCAGCCTTAAGAAGAAGCCAAATCAAATGCAGTCCTTTTGAGCCAGAGTGTTGCATATTGCCGCTGTCAGCACTGTAGCGCTCTTTACCTTTTCAGTTCACAAGTGGCTGTAGCAAATAGGTCAGATCTATCCTCGCGATGACCTTTCCTCTGTTTCCTTTATTATGATTGCTTGTGTCTGTGCTTGGTTTGCTCTTGCTAAAGCTCCCGAGCAAAAAATGTGTCTGCATATGGAACATTAGACTGGCTACTGGTCAAACAGATATCTTTTATGTTTTGAATGATTTCCTCAGCAGAGTAATACAAGTCATCTAAGTGTGATTTTATACTCAAATGCCTGACAAGATGTTGAGTTGAGCAGGTCTCTTAGCAATCCAGTGGGACTTCACATTGACACATGTAGACAGTGATGCAACTTGCAGCTCTAGGCAGTCCCACAGGTCCCCCGCACATCTCTTGGCATGCTGGGTAACCAAAACAGATGGTGACCTCCTTTTTTCTGCTTTTTAACCCTTGTCTGATTAATTAACACCTCGGATTAACGCTGTGTAGATGATGCAACATTGTTAAAGGGATATTTATAGTCATTTGAATTTGCTGACCATTTGCGTTTTTACTGGTCTAGGACAGAAAGCCAGTGGCAAGTGTAACCACCTGCCGCTGTTGATAGGGGTTAACACAAAATGCAAGAAAACTGGACTGGGACTGGATCAGGCCCAACCAGTACTAAATTACTTGAGTTCACACCCATACGAAATCAAGAAGACAACAAAATGAGGGCTCATCTAAACTAGGTCCAAATCAGACTACTCCAAAACTTAATCAGGACTACAGGACAAGAGACTGAAAAACTAAACGGGAAATGAATGGACCACCAACAATGAAGCTATACCACAATCTGAGAACCAGCATCTTGTGACAGTAATATTTTTGTCACATTATGGTGTTGTTTTATTATTTTTTGGATGATGCAAGCCAGGATTACACGCCTGTGAATCATTTCAGATATTACAATGTAGCTCATATCCAAATCACACTTCATGTAGTCTTAAAATAGTCTGTAATATCATCTCTAGCTCTGTCTCTGGGGACCACTGTGAACTATTGCAGTACTGTTTTTAGATGGGTTTTGTCCTGGCATCTGGATTTCTAATTTCCTTTTACATTGTGAATGAGGGGTCAGTCTATGTAGTAATGACTTTAGAATAGATCCACCTGTGTCTCTCTATAAGACAAGATAACAGATAGTTGTTCTACCATATGTTGCTTTTTAAGCTTACTGTTTTTATTGCAGCCATTTACAATGGCCATTTTATTGATTTTATTGAAGAAAAGAACTAGCTATCGGATTGTCTTGCACTGGAAAACACTGTGTATATGTATTTTTGGTAAGTCATTTTCCACTGATCCTCAGAGCAGCCCACATGACATAAATGTTTAATGACCATCTCTGTTTTATGGTAATGTTGCATAACATCGTGTTATCGTGCATTTGACTTGCTTAATGTATCCTCTTTCCTCTCCTCCATAAAATAACAGTGGGAGTTAACAAATCAG
This sequence comes from Periophthalmus modestus, assembly GCA_019594935.1. NCBI lineage: Eukaryota > Metazoa > Chordata > Actinopteri > Gobiiformes > Gobiidae > Periophthalmus > Periophthalmus modestus. The sequence goes on along the minus strand of JAIEZT010001390.1, from coordinate 21,784,036 downwards.
CCTCCACCATGCTCCATGATTAGACCTGTCCTCAGATATCCTTATATGTGTGCAAATGTAACAGGAATTTAACCTAATAATCTAATAATATACACTTTCACTAAAACTTGGGTCTTTTTCTGTCTTGCAGTTTAACTTTTCGGATCGGGGAATAAAGGATTATAGCTGGTTGCAAGCTTGGAGAATACACTTTGCCTCTCACATCTTCTGAACTCTGTAAGTTATTTTAATTTCTTACACCGTAGTGCAGTTTGAGTTTAGTACACGGGAAGCAATGCCACAGTCTAGTTGGTTGTCTTATTATCTACAGACAGAGACATACCCCAGCAAACAGCAGCTCCTCAATCACATGTAACATTTGCAGTCCTCAGGTTAGCTGACCTCCGGGTAACCTTTCAGCAGAGGGACTCGGTTCATAAAAAGAAGAAAAAGCCCAAGCTGAACACCCTGACAGAGATGGAGGCATTAACTCCCAGTAGGTACACCCTATTCCCTCTGAGCTCCACAGCTCTAAAATCTCATTTCTGTCTTTTTCTATTTTCACGTTATTTTTAGAACCATTGACTAAACCTCAGAAGAGTTGTATGTTAGTGTAGGTTCCATTACACTAACAACAGTACAACCTGTTAAACAAAAAAGATGGCAATATCATCATCAAGATATTAGTTTATTTATATGTTGGGCTGTAACTCATGATTATTTTAGTAGTACACTAGTCAGCGCTTCTTTTTCTGATTAAAACTCAAACACATCATCTAGAGTCTGTAGAGTCCAGATTTGTCGTTGCAGCCTTATTTATACAGCTGGTGATTTATACTCAAATGTTACTAATACAATGCCTTAATGTTGGTACAATTTGTGATATGACAAATAATGTAACTCTAAGTACATATCTTTTATCTGCAGTCCTGGTATTGATATGAACTTCTTCTGACCTACATAGAATTCCAAAATCAGTGCAGCATAAGTCTCAAATTATATTAAATCTCAGTTGGAAGAATTTATAGATACCATCTCTCTGTAGGTGTAGGTGCGGTAAACATTTACCTTGAGACAAATGACAGTATATCCCAAATGTGGTGGGAGGTATATTGAAGAATAGATAATATGACAACTGTTTTGGAGACACGCAAAGTCATTATTTGCTTGTCTGTTTCTGTTTCATTGTTGATTTTCTAATTCTGTTGGTTAATCAACTCTCATGTTCAGCCCTAAGAGGCGACTGCTGTCGTGATTTTGGGCTCTACAAAAATGAATTAAATTGAATTATATTGATTATAATTATAAGCTGCAAAATTAGCTGATTGAAGATAAAACAAACTTGTGCAGCGGCTTCCACTTTCTATACCATACTTTACTAACCATACTAACCTTGGCCAAGCAGTTTAATAATAATAGCAATTTCTGATGACTTGCCCAATTTTTGTCTCCTTGTGATAGGACAGTAAAAATAAAGGTCAATATTGCTCTCCCCCATGTCCTATTCATTTAATATACACAGAGGTATAATCATAGGAAGCATTGCACCATATTTGTCCTTGTTGTAACAATGACCCCTTAGTGACTTCCTGTTGTGATGGATACGATAAAGGAGTGAATGAGTGCTTCTATTTTGATGCTCTCAAAAACAAGTATAAGTAAGCATTTCAGCAAAGGCTCCAGCTCCTAGCATGGATACTGCCTCCAAGTGTGAGCAGGGATGATAATTAAGTCAAAGCACACACCTGGCCACAAGGAGCCACTTATGTTCCACTCCCTCTCTGCATGTTGTATTTGTTACCAGTGCTTGTTGATATCCTAAAATACACAATATCTTTAATAAACTATGAAACCTTTGTACATGTCCAAAAACAAATATCTTGTGACCAGCAGTTCTGTTGACACCTCAATTACCGAAGAGGACAATGCCCTGAGTGGACTGGGAAAATGGAAAGGCAACAGTAATTAAAAACAACCATCTTATGATCGTAGGGTTGCGGCAGTTACAGTGTTTTCCAGGCTATAAGTTGCTCATTATAAGTCAACACATTTATACTTATTCAGCTACGTGAAGCATAGATGGTGAACTGAATGCATGTCTGGTATGTTAACGTAAGATATGAAACAGTTAATCAGATAACTATTAATCAGGTATTAATCAGATATCATAAAAACATCCTAAGAAGTTTACTCTCTCTCACTAAATCCATTGAATTCTTCGTTCTTGGTGTCGCTTCTGAACAACTCTGCCAACTCCGAAGGTAGATGAAACGGTACTTCTTCTTCTGCGTGGCTGTTATAAGCTGGTACACAAGCCTAGAGTGCCCTCGCGCGGCTGTCAGTGTGAAAATAATGAAGATGTGACATATATTTGAATAACTTTACAATTTTCGCATCTGAGTATAAGTCACATCCCCGGCCAAACTATGAAAAAAAGTGGGACTTATAGTCTGGAAAATACAGTAATCGTAATAGTCGTAACTATTCAAATAATTGTTAACTAGTGATCATTATCTAAACTGATTCTAAAACACATGCCAAAAGAAAATGTCAAAAAATAATTAACAATTAGATTTTTTAAAATAATATTTTATTTGTAAATATCCTGTTTAAAAGCGTTTAGTCAGCATCTTTTTGTCCTTATTTGGTAAACTTTAATTGTTTAACTCAACTACTCAAAAAATAATAATTGTTGGTTGCAGCCCATCGGACATGGACAACACAATCTCTGACACAAGTGCCCAGTGTTTACATACATAATTTCAACATATTCAAAAAGATGCCAGCTTCATTTGTGCAAAGTGATTCACAGCTGTGACAGGCATACATCTTAATACTTTAAAATGCACATGTTGTGCTGTAATCTCATATTCACATTCATACAGTTACCAGTGTGCTGCAGACTGGAGGAATTCTGTGTGGTAATGAGAGACCTCGGAGTAGCAGACGTCAGGTTTGACCTCTTTTTCCAAAGCTTCTGCAGCTGTTTGACAAAGATTTTCTTTGTAATGCCTTTTTGAGTCTACTGCTCATGGCTTGACACACATAATTTTACCAGACAACCACTAGACCCCACCCCCTTCCAAAACTGTCAAAATCACGATGAGACTTTTTTGCACGTTGCATGTTTTTAAATAAAATATTGTATGTTACCGCTCTTGGCAAATGTACTGTTTACAATCTGCCTTGGTTTGACAAAAAAAAATCCCTTTTAATTAAGAGAAAACATATATTTGGCCAATATAGTTCTTTTGACCAAAAAAAAAAAAAAATTAAAGACTGAGGATTCAATAAAACAAAAAACAAACAAAAAAAAAGGTTTTTTTCCGTATTTCTATAAAAATTTAATTCACAATAATAAGAGTTGAAAGGAATGACTAAAACAGGCTAAATGGGCTAGGAGACAACAAAGGTTTTGCTGATTAGTGGTCTGCCTGTGGAGCTGGACGTCAGCCATGTCGTGTCCTGTGCAGGGATTGATCTGCCTCTGGCAAAAGGTTGAATCTCATTTGTTTCTGTGTAAACTCAGCTGAGCCCTCATGGCATTTGTGGCGCTCACTGGAAACCTGATTAGCAAGTTGCGTGGGTGAAGTCGCATCTTCCAAGAGGCGACATTCTCATATCCCAAAAAGAGTGTTGACGCATGCAAGGGAATTTGGATATGTTCAGGACTGGAAACTTATGGACTAAAACTAGCAAATGTTAAAAATATATGTATTTTTATAGTTCACTACGTTTTCGAACCTTGAGCTAGCATAATGTAATTGGCTTGAATTTTTATGTATGATTATACACTGCATTTGAACTTTGACTGTTTAGACATGATTAAGGGCTGTGCTTTTGGAATAGAAGGGATTTCCCCATGTCAGAGGTCTAAACAGCATGTAAACACACATATTCAGCCAGAGGTTCAGGAAATTCAAAAGGCTTAAGTTATTAAAAATGCCATAAGCTGTGATTCACAGGAAGCCTGTATTAGAAAAACAAGCATTTTATTTAGGCCACTCTGTATGAGCAGCTCATGGTGCTGTGCTCTGTGAAGAAAAGGGAGTAGGACAAAACCCAAGCTAATGTTTTGGGTAAAAAAATCGTACATCGTCATGTTCTTACAGTCAGAGAAAGCTGTCAAAACGTGTATTGATTACAGGCCTGCAACTGTTGCACTTGCGTCTCATGTTAGGATCCATTTGACAGCTGAGTCAGTCTATAATTTTTAAGAAGATAGAAAATGCAATACTTGCATTGATTTGCTGATGAGCTGTTTTTTTATTTGCTCCCTGTTTGTTTGATGGACAGACCAATCAGAGAGTCTGAATAGTAACACTCGCAGTATATGTATGGTCCCGCTTTAAGCAGAAGTGTTTGTGAGTGCCTGGCTTACTGATGAGGCACATCGATTTGAGCGATTCTGTCATTATAGCAGCAATGGCTGACCCCAAACATGATCGTCTGGAGCAGGAAACTAGGTAGAGTCTTTTTGTCAATGCACAACATAGTAGACATTAAAGAGATATCGTCCCCAAACATAAACAGAAGTGCTTCCTCTATTTTTGTAATGATGTGAAGGATTCCAGTAGGACATAGCTAAGTGCTTTGGTCTGTGTCTTTGCCCTGATGCTGCTGATGCTTATAGCTTTAGCTCAATGAGCCTTTAGTTGAATGGCAGTATGCTAAGAGTGCTGTGTCCATCTGGGTGCATGCATTACTTGGTTCTTCCTAGAATAATTTGTTCAGGATTCTAAGACTTTCTCCCTCCCTCTCTCAAACATGCTCAGAAGGTGTACTTCATGTTACCACTTCTATGTATAAATTACAAGTTATTGTGTATTTAAGGGTCTCTTTTTGACCTTTACCAGGCAATTAATTCCACACGCAGAGATCCTCGGTGACGCAGATCAAACTCAAGTCAGAGCTAGTCGTCAGAGCAGGGCTGCCTAGCAACCAGGTGCTTTAGTCAGAGGAGGTCCAAGAAGGTGCCAAGTTACAGTCTTCAAATACCAATACATGGTTTAAGGTTCATATAGCCTGTGATCATATAAAAACCACAATGGTATCTGTTGGACTTTTGTATTATTTTTGTCACTTTTGTCATAATAGAAAGAAAAAAAACTTGTACTTTTTGTTGAATGTTTTTGAGTTAATCCTTTGTTAATCAGTGTGAAATGCATGTATATACTACACATGAAGTGTTACATTTTTAGTTACAGTGAATTTTCACTTCTGTTGTATGTTCCATACGTTTCCTTAGTAACATCCACACTCTGGTGCTATGAAAACTAAAAATGGACTGCGATGATGATCAGCTTCATTTTCTAAAAGTGGAGTCAGTCACACCAGAACAATTAGCTTTTCTACAAGGACTAGAGCTCCATCTGTAATAATAACGTGTTCAAGTATCTAACCATTCATCTAACCCAAACTGCACTCATAAGATGACAAGCTTACGGCATAACCACTATTCACAAAAAGCAACTATTTGTGTAACTCACTTCAAGTCCCCTTTTCAGCCATGGTTAATATCCTTAAAATCCCATTAGTTGACCAATAAGAAAAAATGGTTAATCAAGTAGGACTGTGCAATTTAATTTTAATTGAGATCAAGATCCAGTCATTTCTAATCCTCAATAATATGTTTGACTTTTTTATTGAGATTCAATTTAATTTCCCACCATCATTTGGAAAAAAAACATACAAAAAAACCTAAACTTATTTACTTTTTCAATTTCAAATGTTCAGCTTTACAAAGATTAAATTCTTCATTTCTCTTCATTACATTCCATAAAGTCAGCACAATCTCATTTCGTATTGATTCAAGAGACAGCCTGCAAATGATACAACATCTTTGAGGTATTACAAAACACAGCAGCACAAATGAGCTCAAAGAATAAATGAATGAGTTCAAAGGCGAGGCTAATTTTACTTTTACTTGCGGCAGGAGACAAACTGAAACAACATAACACCATAGACTCTGGAGTGTGTAATCCCCTTCTGTGACTTCATAGTTATTACTGATCATTAAACGTAATCCACTAATTATACAGCCATACACTGTATTTCACACAACTGAACTTGTGTTACACACCCACTATGTCAATATTCATTCATTTTCAATACCTCGGAGGCAGATACTGAATAATATTAATTTGTAATGTTCAGCTGTGCCGGACTGTGCCTTCCTTTGATGCCAAATACAGTTTCAGTTTGTGATATTAATACTGTAGGAAAACATTATTGCAATTGTTATTATATATTTTTAAAAAGGGTGTATTCAGCAAAATCAGCGTTTTTCTACCATGTCATAACATTCTCCTCCTGAAGTGGTTGCATGTCATCTATGCATGTTTGAGTAATCTTGCGATCTCTCCTGGGTTTCATCTGAACTCTCCTTACTGTTAAGAGTACGAGCCCATGCCTGTTTTACAAGGCTTAGCCTACAAGCTTACATGACCTCTCTGCAGTGCTCCCAGCCATGCTTCCACACTGCCATTTTTCATAAATATAGCCTACAAGAGCATGATACAAAAGATTACACTACAGCTTCAAAAACTTGGCGATGTGAAGTAATTTTGCAGGATACACTCTAATTATGTTATGATGGCACACTGAGGAGAGACTTCTCAGAGCATGAAACGGCAACAATTAATACACTATAGAAGTGTAATATCTCCTCCTATTAACAGCACTTTATAAGCATTTTTAATTTGACCATATTTTTTGCCTCAATGCAAGCCCAGAAGAAATCAATTAAAAGAAAATACATAATAAACAAATTCTTTTTCCATGAAAATATCTTGTAATGCATTTTTTTTCACTGACTAACATATCTCGTTATTGGTTGCCCATGGTTACAGTTAAATTGTGTTAAATTCGTGAGGAAGGTAATTGGATGCAGAAGTCCGCCTATTAATAACTTGAGATGCTTGTCACAGAGATTCTTGTGTCTTTGCACCATTTAATTTGTCTTTGCATTTCCATGGACAACAAGTGCTTGGTATTTGGTTTTATAGGCTACACTGTATTCAAGTCAGTGTAATTTTGAATTAAATTAATTTGAATTTGTTTGAGGCATGAGTATAAGAATAATGCCTGCCAAAAATGAGTACAAGAATAATGCATGCCAATTTAAAGAGCTGTGTCTATTACTTAAACACCGATCAGGCAAAATATGTCTACTGACAACACAAACGGATATTAATTGAAAGCATACAATTTAAGTAGCCTAAAGGCTAAACATGTGCGTTGGATCAACATAAATTAATTATCTGGAAAAATATGACATTTTGACATATTTAAAGCCAACAATTACTTTGTTTTAAGTGTTGGTTCACCTTCATTTGGTGGGGGGTTTGAGGGCCCGAATAATCCCGGGATCTGTGTTGTCGGGGGATTCATATACCTGGTAGTGGGTATGAATCCTCCAAGCCCTAGTTGACAGGTCAGACTAAGTGTCATTCAGAAGCCCCTTATAACAAGTGTAACATCAAGGTCAGTTACATTGTCTGTACTCCATGCACAGCTCTGGAACCTACTCCTTGAGGGGGGTTGAACTCTCCACTTCTCTGGCATTGCCAGCAGGGAGAGGAAGCGAGCTGGTGTGGGCTTGCTTATTGCCCCATAGCACAGTCGCCACATGTTGGAGCTCACCCCAGTAAACGAGTGTCAGGGGGGCCGTCAACTCACACCTCTAGAAGAGCTTTTACCAGATCCCAGGGAAGGCTCGGGACATGGAGTCCAAGTGGACCATGTTCTTGGAGCATCTTAAGTCTCCGGATGTAGTGGGGCTGTCTTGGCTGACACACCTTTGCAACATCGCAGTCCCTTTATTTAAGAAGTGGGACCAGAGAGTGTGTTTCAACTATAGGGGAATCACACTCCTCAGCCCCCCCAGTAAGATCTATTCCAGGGTCAGATTCAGGAGGAGCATTGTGTTTTTTGTCCCAGATGTGGAACACTGGAACTGCTCTATACCCTCCATTGGTGCTCGATGGTTCATGGGAGTTTGCCCAATCAGTCTGCATGTGTGTTGTGGATGCGAAGAATGCATTCGACTATGTTCCTTACTGTATCCTTTGGGGGGTGTTTGGGGTCCAGGGCCCTTTGCTAAGGGCTGTCCAGTCCCTGTATGATCGGAACAGGAGGTTGTGTTCACATTACTGGCAATAAGTCAGACCATGTTGGACTCTGCCAGGGCTGCCCTTTGTCACTGGTTCTGTTCATTGCATTTATGGGCTGAAATTTCTAGACTCAGTCAGGGGCTGGAGGGAGTCTGTTTAGGGACCACAGGATCTCATCTCTGCTGCAGATGATGTTGTCTTGATGACTTCATCAAGCCAGTACCTGCAACATGCACTGGGGCGGTTTGTAGCTGAGTCTAAAGCGACTGGGATGAAAATCATCTCCTCCAAGTTTGAGGGCATGGTTCTTGACCAGAAAAAGGTGGCTTGCTCCTTCTGAGTGGGTGGAGAGTCCCTGCCTTAAGTGGAGGAGTTAAAGTGTCTCATGGTCTTTACGAATGTTGATGGAGTGTAAGGTTGACAGGCGCAACGTCTGCAGTGATGCAGTTATTCAATAGGCCTAACTGTAGACCTGGAAACTATAAACAGATGTTAGGTTCAAAGTAGTTGGCTCCTTCCTTTAGATAGATATATGTCAGTGTCCACCAGCAAACTGACACTGAAGAAGACGCTTGGATGAGCAGCGAGGCATCTTCACTCTAAAACTAAAAATTTTGTCCAGTTGACAGAATTGAGTTTTTCTTTTGCAGTACCTGGGCGACTGAGGGATTAGACAGTGTTTTAAATCAAATTACCAAAGCCAACGTTTACCCAGAAAGCTTATTTTACAAGACAAAAATGTCAGCATTGATCCTGTTAGCACTTCCAAGTAACCTGGGCTTATTTCCCGCTCAACTGACACAGATGAATTTTTTTTTTTTTTTAACCGGAGTATTGACATAGTCTTAGTTTTGGTAACTTGTTATTTTGTAATCAAAAGAAGACACCCAAGTAAACTTTTGAAATGGCTACAAGAGTTTATAGAACAGTTGGGGTACCTATTTGGAATTGATATGGAGATTCTGAAGAAGAGACCAGGGATATAGACTGTAGACAGAGACATCTGTCTATCCCTGCAGCCGTATGAGAATACAGACTCCTGTTAATGCTGTGTTCCTTTTAAAGGAGAGCTCTCATACTTGTCCGTCTGTCTCTGCTTGTGCTGGCTCTTCCTTTAGCTCTGGGGCTTTATTCAGATTGTCAGTGATGAGTTTGCAGCATTTACTGTAATAGGTCTACAACCATTGAAATTTGTGTTTTGTTAAATGGTAGAAAGCATTAATGTGTAGCGTCAGGTTTATTTAAAAGCGATGGCATGTCTACATTCATGAACCTCATTATTGATACCTATATTTATTTTATTTAATGAAATTTTATTTAAACGATCAAAGACTGATCTGTATGAGGGGAAAAAACCCTCTTACATTATATTTATAATATTTTTTCCCCATAACACTCAGCCTTATTGCCAGGCTCATACATTTCCTGATGTTACATATATAATAATAAATCTCTGATAGATGTTGTATCCATTTGCCTGTTCCTTTGCATTACTCAGTCTTTACCCCCTCAGCAGCGTCACTGTGCCCGGCTTGAGCCCAAAGTAACAGCTGGTACATTCAACCACCTGTCGTTCAAACACTGTTAAATTACCCAGCAGCGCTTGGATTTCTCAAGATGACCCCAAACCACCAGTGTCGACCTCCTCTGTTTTCTTTGCTGATGATGATGTGAATAGATTTACCAAGATCTACAATTTTCAATGAGGAAAAACGAGGGGTGTCTGCTGAAATGAAACACTAGGGGGGTTAGTGGAAAGACTCAGCTGGACTGCGCTACCGTTGATTCTGTCATTATCCATAGTACCCACAGCAGCACAGAAGCAAAACAACTATCTAGTCATTATAGTCTCAACATGGGCTGCTGTTATAAGGTTTACAACTAACTTGACAACATATTTTTGAAAGAAGTATACACAAGCAAAAAATATAATATTGAAATGTAATGTAAATGTAAAATATTTCAACCCTTTAATTTTTCACAACCCTGAAAATTAAAGGAAGATTAATTCATGAACTAAATATTTTATTGTTTTATTGACTGGGATCCAGAATCCACACTTCTCCAATACCAGAAGATGTGATTCTCGTCATCGGCGCATCTCAGAGTTCAGATGTGCATGATTGAAAATTCAGTGCATACATTCTGAATTATAAATAACAAGTACTGATGGTGTCCCACTGAATCAAGAGTCATAAATAAAAAACACGGATACGTGTCAATCACGTCCTTCTGAACTTGGGCGAGAGTGAGAGTGGGCAAAGAGACTCAAGAGTTTTCAGATAGACCACTCTAGTTATATTAAAATGCGTTACAATAAAGTCAGCAGCCAGTAATGTTACCAATAGCATTATTTCACCAGATTTCTGCTGATATACTTTAAATGCTGGCTCTACATTTTATGGTCAGATGCTTCTGAATTTGCCATAGTCTGTGCTGAGCTTGCACGCCCTTTGAACATAATTGCCAGCCTCTAGAGATTCGAAGTAACTGCCGTAAAACCCATGTTATATAACTGAATTGGAGAAAGTCGGCCAACAGGAGGCTGAATTCCCCGCTGCTCACTGTCTTGTGATGTAATAAGTGCGCATTAGACAGGGAAACTCCAAAGCTGTGGCCATTACAACTCTGTTGTCCCCAGATGGTTCACTGGTTTTAATCTCATACTTGGCACTGTAATCCATGAATGGTGAGCTGACTGAATGAACTGTTTTGGTGCTACAATTTGCTTTGTCTGAAATGTTTCACTCTATGACATTATACATGTCTAGCTTGCAATTATTTTATGTTTTTATGTTTTTATTCCTCAAAAATGCATTGGAAAAGTAAGTAGCCTGCAACTTGGCCTGATGGTGTCACTTGCTTGTCTCCATTGATACTATGATGACACTGTGGAACAGGCAAAGTAAAAATATGTGCGTCTTTAAGTAATGTGTGCTTTCTCTTTGTCACATAATAGCATGCACAGACATACAGACTTGTTTATCAGCGGATGTGACAATCTTTTTTTGCTGTGACTGAAAGACCTTTTTAATTTGCTCTACAGCACAAACACCAGAGTGCTAACCATTATCTTTCGTGATAAGAAGATAAACTTGTTTTCAACTTGCACAGTGTGAAGTGCATTTGTTTTTAAATACTGATTTATTTTTTTAATAATGTTTACTGTTTACTGATGAGCATAGGGGAGAGATGACATGACAGACAAACTCAAGTGGGTCAGTCCCGCTGTGGGGATGTTTATTCACTTTCTTTTGTTGTGATGAAGCTTAGCCCATCATTTTGGAAGTTGCAGATAGTGCTATGCAAAGTTTGTGAGGTTAAGACTGTGATTGTTAATATAATAGGTCTGACATTTTTCAGAAGCATTTAGTTCACATTTTTAAATACATCCAGGAATAATATTAACAGTTGAGATAAGACTGAAGTATGAATTGGTAAACTTATACAAGAATCCTATTCAGAAGATGTTTGATATGTTTAGCAAGCTGTTTTCCCTAAAAAGACACAGAAAGAGGACATGCTGTTGCCTAAAGAATTGCATTTTAATTTAGTTTGAGTAATTGGGCAGCCAGACTTGATATCCACTGAAATGTTGACATTTATTGTCACAGTTTAGATGCCCTTTCCACGAGACAGCAAATGGGCCACAATATTCTATAAAATTACTGGAGGGGGAGTGGTATGTAGGGAGCTCCTGTCACCATAAAAAGGAAGTTTAGACAAATAACTCAATAATTTTGTTTGTTGCAATCTCAGGGGTCAACAGAGTAAATGGAGCTCAACAGTGACCACTCACTCAGGTTCTGCAAGTAATTTTTTCCATTCATTTTCATAGACTTTTCTAAAAAATGAAATTTTAAGAGTTCAAAGACATTGCGGAACTGTGGGGTGGGCGGTCACTGTTGAGGAAGTAGCCTGAAATGTCAAGGATGGGGAAATAGCCTTTTGTATCTGTCCTAAAAAGTTGAATTCTGTGTTAAAATAAATCCACTCTTGGCATTGGGGATCCTCATGCTTCAGTTATTACTAACTATTAGATGTGGTTGCGCTTGTTATCCTGTCTACACAAATAGTCATGTGGATAGGCTATATTTAGGGCAGAAGGACACTGCGGTGATTGTGATTACAGAACAAAATAAAAATTCTGATCAAAGTGTACTTTTTAAATATATCCAAGAGCATTTTACGCTGGCTTTTGAGACGAGCTGAGCAAGACATTATTATTTAGTTATGAGTTATTGTTATAATTTTGTATACTGTGGTTTTACTGTTGTCATTTTATGTGTTATATTGTACAGCACTTTGGGCAGTGGTGACTGCATTTTAAATGTGCTTTATAAATAAATTTGACCTTGATTTAGATGACTGCAGAATCCCATGCATTTCAGAACATGTTTTAAAGGTAAAGGTATGTAAATGTCTAAACTATAGGGTTGCCAGGTTTCATACAGATTTCAGACCTCAAGGAGATGGCATATTGCGTTGATAAGAAAAGTATATAACATACATGATGAATAAATGCACCACTTGCTGACTGTAACCACTAAAATTGCTATTTGTCTTCAAATTGTGGTTTGTTTTCAAATCTGGTTGGTTTGGTAGCTCAGTGGTTAAAACTGCCAAGCACATTTAGGGAGACTTAAGAAGCTCCCTTTGAAATAATAGTGAATCACAGCAGAAAGTTTTTTTTAGCATTTTTAGCATGGCAATTAGACTCATTTCTGCTTACAGCAGTATAATATTGACTGACCGTGTTAATTGAAGTTATGGCCTTCTTGTGGAGTTGTGTACTGCAAAGTAGTAATTCTGTCTTTTCTCTTAGACAGCAGACCCCAACAAATGCTACAAGCCCCAATTAGTGTTTGGTATTTGTGCTCAGATATTCCCCTGTGAATTTAAGAGGAGACTTTAACTTATGTTCAGGTCTTAAGTTATCTGCTCTAAAAGCCTCATTGTTCCCAAAGGAATGAGAAATCCATATACCATTACATTAGTCTGTGTGGATACTAATAGTTTGGTCAGTCAATCGTAGTGAGTGGGTTGGCAGCGTAAAGGGACTTTTCATTGAAGAGATATGTACTGGACTGTATAGCTTGGCGAGGAGAGGTGTTGTTATAGGCTATCTGCTCCGGGCGCCTAAGCATAGTGTCGACAGGGGGATTAAAAAGCTATTGGACATCTGTGTTATGTTATTTATGGAATAGAGGAGGGGATGTGCTGTGCTTTTTTCTTTTGAGTAACACATTTATTCACAGTTGCACATCGACAGCCAAGCACTGTTTTATTCATTTAATATTATTTTTTATTATTTAGAAATCACAATCGAGAAATCTCACACTAGATTGTCTTTAGCAGATTTTCATGTTGCCAGCACATATTTTATCTCCAGACTCAAGAAACACTGACAGTGTGTGGTGCGTTGCTAGCGTCTCATGTTGCTGTTACCTTGTTTTTAGCTTTGCAAGTCTTGCCTTCAGGTAGAACAACCTGTCCTCACCCACACTCTTGGATGCGCTTTGATTTTCTGTTTACCACACATACAGAGAGGTAAAAACATTGGCAAGGAGCTAAGACTTGTGAGAGCAACATTTTTACTGGTGTGATTGCAGAGAAATATGGCCACTTTTTATTTATTACATCTCTTTAGCGCAACATTCGGCCTTTCCTACATTGTTTCAGAATGCTCTTGATCTATATCCGAACTAGTGTAAGACCACACGGGAATGTTAATTACATTTTTTAATTCTATTCTCTTGTTTAGATTTTTAAATATTTTTATTGTGGTATCCAAATCAGTATTCCTATCAAGCCTTTTCCATAGTAACAAGTTTGAAATTTATTATACCAATTCTAGTTCATGAATAGAATATATTCATTTTTAGGCCAGTAACATTTTGGCAGCGTTTATTTACAATGATTTTCCATCACATAGAGGAAATGGAGGAGATCGTTCCAAGAAGATGGCTGTTTTAACCCAAGAAATCATATTCAAAGAAGAATATTTCCAGATTGTGTCAAGTCTTGCATCTGGTTCCAAAATTATTACAGAATCATCCTTTTGTCCTATTCAGCTTCCTACTTTTTGCCACTTTACTCAGTAGATTAATGTATTGTATCATGTAGTGTTCATTATTAGAAATGCCTACAGTATTGGCTAATATTCACTTGTTATCCTGAAGAGGCACGCTGTAGAGTGACCCCTGGCTCCCAGCGTAGCCTTGGTCATCAAAGGTGCTCTCTGTAATAAAGGAGCAATTGGTGTATTGGCGGTTGCTAGGTAACTGCCTCAGCATCACTCTGGCAAGTCAAGAAGCTCTAGTGGGAAGATGCAAAGTGAGAGACATGCAAGGGTATGTGACAATGTGGGAAACAGACTGCATTATCAACTGTGAATAACTGTCCAATGAGGTGTGTTTCATTAATGCTGGTCTGATGGGCACGCAGTGGAGCAGGCCAATATCCAGCATGATGTTTATTACCTAAGCTTTGGAAGCGCCAAGAGTCCATGTGCTTCACTATTATGGGCCATTCCTGCCTCCAACGAGCAGTGTTATAAGTTATGTTATGAGCCCTCTGAATAGGTGAATAGGTAAATGGTATTGATTCTTTCTTTATTAGTGTAATATTGACAAAACCTATTAGGAAAAGTCGTGAGATATTTTTAGGTAATTTTGCTTTAAGAGTTCACTGCAGTATATTAGAGAAAAGTTCTATGTACTTCTTACCCTTCTATACAATGTAGGCTCAGGTGAATGGGTGCGTCTAGTATCTAATGCGTGGGAGTAAACGTGGAATATTTGACAGCAGGAGCCTGAATACATGGCTGTGCAACATTCAAGGCCCTGACACTCTTTGTGACAGAAAATGTAACCACTATTATTGTGTATTGCACAAAGAACCACTACTAGCACAGTCCTCTCTGTTGAGGTGGAGGTATAGGACTGTTAATGATGGAGTTATGCCATAATAAGGGATTTTTATTCAGTTAAAATAAAAATGGTTGCTCTATTACAAAAATGTATTGTACAACTAGGGGATAATACATGGAATAATTATGCCATTTTTGCTCTGAAGATAAAAAAAAAAATTGTATACCGTCTATAAATTAAACTACCGTATTTTCACGGCTATAAGGCGCACTGGATTATAAGGCGCAGCTTCAGTTACGGGTGCTTTTTGTGCTTTTTCTGCATTTAACGCATACAAAAGTCGCACCATTAGCCCAAGCATCCACAATCCATTCACAAATCGTGGCGTAACTTGCCCGGCGCGGCGTCATCCATCACTCCCGCGATGTTCGCAACTTTTAACCGCACCTTATAGCCGTGAAATTATGGTATTTTAAAAAAAAATAAATGAGCAGAAACTACTCTCAAACAAGCATGATGATATTTATGCGCTTTTGTGGTTAATTTTATGGCCCACATTCACATTTCATGCTATACTTGGTCCTCAACCAAGACATTTGCAGTCACATTTTAGCACATTTCTGATGCACTGTTATTATGTTTGAATATTGTGGTTTGAGATAATGCAAAAAATGAAATTTAAAAAATCTAGATACATTTTTGTCAATATTGCCTACCCCTAGATACAACCAAACATTGGTTATGGTAGATTCTACTATAATTACGTGGTTTCATTGACCCTCCAGTGACAGGTGTTGAGGCTAATGTTGATGACTGAGTGGGCGTTTGCAGCTTCCCTGTCTACACAAAATATCATCCAGATGATTGTAAAGGGCACCAAGTAATCACTCAGCCAGCTGGGCTCGTACTCCGACCTGCATTTCTCCTAAACTGTGCCACCAATTCTGCCTTTTACGGGATGTTTATTTTCAAATGTAGCACACTAAACTATATATGGCTTTCCTTCAGCAGTATATTTCTCAAAGTAGTCTTATCATCCTCACCAGAACAGCTCAATAATTGTTCTTGTAATACGCTTCAGAGTTGCCCGCGGGAAAAAACATCAATTTTCTCACACACTATGCGTTTGTGTTTCAGTGTGTATTTACAGTTTGTATGTGCAGCAGTGAGGAGCTGTCACTGATGGGTCAATGATGATGGCCTGCTCTTCGTTTGTCATTACTTGTTCCACTGAATCCACAGGCACTATTCATTAAGGCTGATCAATGGGACCACACAGGTCGGCCATCTTTGTCAACAAGTGACGCCAAACAACCATTACACTGCAGCCAAACCTGCTCGTGTGTCTGTGCATGGTTATTCTGACTACATTTATCCTATTACACATTAACCCTAAAACACTTATGCAGGGAAGTACAGGGATACATATTAGCCATAAATGAAATGTATTTTAAGCTGTTTTGTCTTACCTATTTTGGATTCTCACACCATTTTCATAAAAAGTGCACCGTTTGCTTAATGTTTTTTCTTGGATGTTCCACAGTATGGCATTCAACTTGTATCTCTCCATAGAGACAAGGGGGTAATGCCACCACACCAAGTTACAGGTCAGAGAGGTGATCCCATTCACAGTAGATATGGATGTACAATAAATGCATCTGTTGTTGAGTAAATTCAAGATGGACAAGTTTAACAACTATAAAGTGGATCATTCCAGTTATGGAAATAACATCTCCATAGACAAGCAAGTGACATACCCCCCACCAGAAAATTAACATATTGCACCTTTTTAAATTAATATGAATGTAATATAACGTAACGTAATGTGTTCAGACTGAGAAATTATTTGCATTGGTATTGATCTTATTTCTGTTGGCCAAGATTCACATTTATTTGAAACTTAAAACATACTAATAGAAATGGAAGGAATTCACTGGTCCAGCATAGTGTCAAACATAGTGTCAAACATAGTGTCAAACATAGTGTCAAACATTGCGTTAAACATGGAGTCAAACATTGTATCAAACATTCTGTCAAACACTGCAATTCTGAGGTAAATTCTTGAGCTACAAAGAAATTGTACTTCTTCCATGTTTATCTGGTAGGAGTCAGTGACTTTGGTTGGAGACTTAAGCCTAGCTCCCAATGGTGCTTTGATGCAGGCAGAAAATCATTAATTCCTTGATCCATTGCTAACCTTACCTAACAATTTCATCAAGACCCAAACATCACTTTACTTCCTAACAAACTAATCAATCAGCCAGCATCAGTGAAAGTAGAGCCTTCAGTTCTCAGATGAGGTAATGACAATGAATATAAGAGATCTGGCAGATATAGTTGAAGGACGCATGAAAGTATGCCTTACCAAGGTTAGGACAGACTGCAGCGTGCACAATACTTTTAGACATCAACACCAGCTCATTTCTATTGTAACTGGATCAGTATGTGCAGTACAATAGGCCATCAGTCACCAGGACCATCACGCCATCCAGGTCTAGGCTGTATTGAGTACAGCATTGTGGGAAAGACGATGTGTGTCACATCTTGTACACTGTCTTAGTCTCCTGCTTGGCTTATCCTCTGCTGACCTCTGGGACTTGGGGGTGAACTTTTAGCTGTAGGCCAAATTTTGTAATATCACTTTATTGGAATCTGTCATAAAAAAAGGACAACAAAATCAAAATTAAAGCTAACATTACTGAGTCTGGCCAACTCTTGCCAACTCTGCATTTGACCCTCCCAGGGCTCATCTCCAGCAGACAGTTTGCATCCTAAAATGTTCGAGCCACCATGTCAGAGGTTCACTGCACATTCTCTTGCACAAATTCTGTGTATTGTGAGATTGCAAAAGACCTGTGGGCAGTGAATATGTGAGTTATGCTCAATTTTACCCACATAAACAAGTAATACTGCTGGAGGAACCCCTGAGTATATTTACTTGCCTTGCAAATGATATCTCTGTATTACATTCTGGTTGCCACTCCCTGTGTAGCACCTTGAGTCAGTCTCAAGAGAAGTGTGTATTCTTAATCCCAGCCATATCTACAGCCATATCTACAGCCATATCTTCATCAAAAACACTAAATGCACATTCATGTGTAATTTTGACCTAATTTTTGGTTTATCAGAGTTATAAAACATCTTAGCACATGACAGGTTTGTGAGTCTGTGTAGTCCAGATGATAATTATTGAATTTCTATAATAGTTTCTAGTGATCTAAAACGATTAGTTGTGATTAATTTATTAACTTTCAAAAAATATTTGTAAAGCTCAGTGAGATGACTTCGAAATGAATTGATTATACACCAGGACTTGGCGTCATCCATTTGTCCCATTTGTCAGTCCTATATCTAGATAAGATTTTTATACCCAATTTAATCTGCAAAAGTTTTATATATTTCTGGCTTTCACTTACCTGCATTTGACTGTCTGACACCTTGAAACTATTTAACACAGTGTTATATTTTCCCATGCCGATCTTGTGATAAAAATACCTCCTTTGTAGCATGCAGCCCTAGATACGACGGCACTGTCAATCTCTGCGCTCTCTCTCATCTTTTGTGCTTGTCTTCTGTTGTTTTAGGCGTGTGCACAATGGCATCCAAACCTCACCCTCCTCTGAT
This sequence comes from Periophthalmus modestus, assembly GCA_019594935.1. Classification (NCBI taxonomy): domain Eukaryota; kingdom Metazoa; phylum Chordata; class Actinopteri; order Gobiiformes; family Gobiidae; genus Periophthalmus; species Periophthalmus modestus. The sequence goes on along the minus strand of JAIEZT010001390.1, from coordinate 21,765,447 downwards.
GAAGAAGCACAGTCAGACAGACCTGATCAGCCGCCTCAAAAGTCGAAAGATCCTGGGAGTTGGAGGAGAGGATGACGATGGAGAAGTGCACCGGTCAAAGGTTTGGACACTCACATTTATCGACCATTTTTTCTGATTATGCACTTAGGCTGAGGTTTATTTTTTAATTGCAGGTAGGGTTGTTTCATGCCATGCCATATTTTTACGATACTGATACTTGGCTTGGTGTTTTATTTAATATGGGATTAAGCTGGATCGAACTCAGTAGATCAGCAGAAAGTAGAATCATTGTAGTTTTCCCGAGGAGCAATCCTACAACTATGTAAGATATTTTAATTTTCCATATCTCCAAAACAACAATTACAATATCATACATTTTTCGATATCTCCGACCTCTACCTCTACCGATATTACACACAAATTGTTGTATGGAGCAGCTCAAAACTAATACAATACAAGTACCTAGCTATTATCATTCAGTGTGTTCCACAGTGACACCCCGCTGCAGAGGGATTCATTAGCCCAAAAAGTGCTATAGATTTTGTCTAAAAGCCACAATGGACTGTTAATTGGCTCATTACCCAGACACTGTGGCGTTTGCTGCTTATGCATCAGTGAATCCGGATCAGCTAATCCCCCTGACTCCTCCTGTTCCACTGGGATGTGACTTGCTTCCCTGGCTCCTTTCCTGCCTCTTGCATCTCATATATTAAATTTCTGTCTTGTAATTCTCCGGTTAATTTTGTGTGTAAAGGAATGTACCGAAACATAATACTAAACTATACCTGCAAAAATAACACAAAGTCAGTGCTCTACTTGACTGCAGTGTGTCCCATTTCATTAGAGGGTTTTTGAAAAGATTGCGTTAAGATGTGCTTAGACAGAGCACACTGTTCCGCGCTGTAATATTAATCAGACAAGTGAGAGAGAGGAGCTGAGCAGAAGGTAGAAGACATACGCTAGTGGTTTATGATGAGAAGACAACTCCCTTCACTTCCCACTGATTTTGTTTGCTATTAGAATCCAAACAGTAGCACCTTCCCTCAACTACCCAGAAATGTGCAGCATAGGAAAACATTTCCTGTGTTTTTTTTTTTTTTTTTTTTTTTTATGTTCTCAGATTGCTTCAGTAATTTGGGTTCGATGTCCTTATGGAGAGAATTTGTGCGCTACGTTATAGATCCTCTCCAATTCTTTGCCACATAAGTGATTTGTTTTTTTTTATTTTTGGGGATTTTAATGAGAACTTCCTCAACTGTCACCTATGAACAAAGAAGTGTGATTACGGTAATGTGTATTTTTGAGCCATCCTTCAAAGCCCCTGGCATTTTGAGTTAGAACAAAGCAGGAGCAGGAGCACCTTTTTCCAGATCTACAGTTCTTGGTCAGACTGCTTTGCATGCTGATGGTTTGTTAGGGTGAATTAGACTATCTTTGTTGGCAAAGGTGCTAAATCTAGCCACAACTTCCATTTTAAGGTAGGGCATGTAAGATTTGTTTTTCCAGTGTCATAAAGGTAATCCGTCTGTGTCCCCACATAAGAGGTCAGCGTGTTCAATTCAAATTTTGTTTTTTATGCTGACACTTGTAATGTTAATTTATTCTTAATTCCAAAAACATTGTATATTATGGCAGTTTTCCAAGGTGCTTAGTATTTTTTATTCTACTTAACAAAAAAGTTTAATATGAATAATGTATACTTTAATTATAATGTGTTCTATCCCTTACTCTCAAAGCCTCTCCTTTGACTCAATTATGCAGCGACTACACCGACCCTGACTCATGAATCGCTGACTCAACATATTAATTGTTCACTTATTTTTTTTTACAATAAGCCATTCTTGAGCGGCCTCAGCTATCTTTGGCACTGATCTTTGTGGAAAAGGGCCTCGTGGGATTCAAACATTTCGAGTTTGCCGTTTAGAAAGAATTGGATGGAGGCTGAACAGTTGGCGCTGTCCCTGCAGTCCCAGTAAACAGAGGAAGGATATGCTCTGACGGTGTCTTCCTGCCCCATTTGACTTCTCAGATAAGGCGGCTTTCCGCACAAATACTTGAGTGAAGAGGGCTTTTCTATTTGCAGTGCCTCCAGTGTGAATGTGTGTCTATGAGAGACTAGCCCTCCACCTGTCCTTTTCTTGAACAAGTGTCCTCTTAGTTGTTGTGCCAAATTGCCACCTTGGTTATAGAGCAAATAGAAAGGTGTGATGGTGTGAAACCAGAGCTCAAAAACAAGTCACACATTGTCATTCAGATGTCTGAAAATGGCAGAAATACAAGGTGCAAATTCGAGTTTTATCTGATCTCATGAAACCTTTGAGATTGGTGCTAATTTGTTACCCTGTTAATTTTGGGCAATAACCAACATTAATATTTAGGTCACTGGCAAACAGTCATACACAGGAAAGATTGTCTGGCTCAAGGACACAATAACAGTCACCAAATTTACCAATGGAGCTTCTACTAGTTATCAACAATAAAAGTAGCATCCTGTTTTTGTGAATCTGTCATTTCTGTGAGTCATTGACAAGCTTAAATTCTAAAACCTTCCTAGTCTTTTGATTTTTATTTTTTTGGTTTGCTTTTGGAAAATTGCATTTACTCAGGAATCTTAATCCAGTTCTCATTGATTTAGAGGGATTACTCTGGCCTGCTTGGGTTGTAAAGTCTTAGAATAGGATTAGTTATTGTGTCATTAGTTTAACTTTTTTAATAACGATGATGACAATGACAAATGATAATAATAACAAACTTTCATCAAAGTCGAACAGACTAAACAAGGATTTTTACACCATAATATTCTCATTATGTGTAGTTTATTGCCAAAATGTTCAGCAGTAACACGTTAGAAATGTTTTGTCCTTTGTGTAATTTGATTCTGATATTTGACAGGGTTACCCATTAAGGGCCCATATTATGAAATAATAGTGTTCTGTATTTTTCAGATGACAGGCCTGTATTATACTATTTGACTGCCTGGTTGATAGATTCATTTCCTCTCTCCATTTGTCATGGTTTGTTCAGTTATTTTACTCCAAAGAGCTGACTGACTGATGGCAGAGGCAGGCTGCAGCTGATGTGATTAAGCATCTCTTTACATACATCTATTGTGTCATTCTTCCTTTTCCTGTTTATCTTCTTCTTCACTCACTCTTTGCAAAACACTTTCACTGTGCTATCAGGCTCTCCTAAGTATTTTTGGGCCTTTCATGAATATTTATGAACTGAAATGAAAAACAGGCCTAAAATGGAACACGGGAGATCTGATTCACCTGGTCATGTGATCACTTCAAGCATCAACCAATTCACTTATTGAGAAATTTTCATTCATCATACAAAACAATAAATGATGTGAGTTTCATTATCATTTGTCATTATAATTGCATTATTTCATTCTGTGGACTGTGTAAATGAATATTATAAATATATGAGGATGTAAAATGTCCCCAACACAGTTAAGTGCTTTCAGTGAGTTTCATCTTGCATGAGGTAAAATACCAGGCCCCAGAAGGTGTCAGATATTGATCTTAGTAATATTTAACAAGAATATGCTTGTCTTCATTGACTCAGGCAGGGCTTTGTCATGCAGAAATCTGTTTTACGCTCTGCTCTTTGTAAACAGTGCTTGCCAGAAATGATTCATCTTGTCTGACTTTGTAGTTTTTATGCTTTTAGCTTTTTTTTGCATTGTTTGTAAGTCTCTTTTTGCAGCTACAAAAGACTTGAAAAGGCACCACTGATGTTGTGCTTTGACGGTGCCTGAAATCTCCAATCAGCTGTGCCTGTGATTAAAGCAGATGTGATTGGCTTTCTGCTTAAATGCAGATACTCAGAATTGTACTTGACTGTTTGGCCTTATACTAATTGTTTGTCAAAGGTTGAATTGCAGCCAACCTTACTTGGTGTCACTTTAGGACTGTACTGTGTATAGCCTTAATAAAGCAATACAGAATAATTTCATACTGAACAAATAGTTTATTAAGAATGATTCAGGCTGAGTAAGCCTGCATAAGTAATTAGGTAGTTGCTAAGCTTGAATCATTCTTAACTGTGTATTCATCCTGAATAAAGTCTTTGTTCATGCTTTAGTAAGGCAAATTAAAGTGGACTTATGTGTTATATTACTCATTACTTTGATCATCTTTTTTATAGAGATAGATCGCTATATCAGTTTGTCTATATATCGGGCTGATATTTGCACCACTATTGGCCTTAAATAGTTTTGGGCGACCTGCTGCCTAAAGAGTACACATAAAGCTTTATTTCAACACTCAAGTGGAAAAAGATAACTGCTCTTGCATAGGTTTGAAGTAAAAAAAAACAACTGTGGATGAGTTTCTAGTTCATTAAATTTACATAATTTGGGGAGAGTAATCAAAATTGACCCTACATCAGCACAATAACACAAAAATTGGCAGAACGGTTTGTCTGGATTCTAAACGATATCGGCATCAGCCATGAAAAAAAAAAATATTGAACGATCTCTACTTTATCAGGCCAAACTAAAGATGCACTGTTATTTTTGTGGTAATGCTGAAAAACATCAATCTCACTAGGGTTGCCTCTTCAGAGGTAAGTTAAATGCCATACTGTGGAATATTCCAGGAGAATAATATCATCTCCAAGCAGATGGCTGATGTTCCACAGCTTTTAAACAAGCAAATTAACAACTACAAAACAACATATCGTATTGCTGTCCTATTTTATTTCCCTCTTGTTTGGCATAAATTCTTTCCTGTATCCCACAAACTTGTTGTGCTTATCTTTTGCTGTTATAGTGAAATGTTTATAGTGTGTAATTTCCATCGTAACAGATCTCTTCCACTCTGACATGCTTGTTTGCTTTTCTAATGGCCTCCCCTTTTATTCAGTTAGTGCAGAAAACATTACATTACTTACACCTCAATTGAGAGAATTTTATCCTAAGTTATCCTGTTAGCTGTCAGTGTAGCTCATCATTAAACATTTGAAATTAAATGCAATTTATTTTCCCTGTCATTCGCAGATCAGTCAAATGCTTGGAAACGAAACCAAGTTCGCAGTACGGGAGCCTGTCGGACTAAGGTGAGATTTCTGCTGTTTGTTGCTCATTTATTTAGCATATAACAGTTCATAATGAACAGACTGACTCAGGTTCGTCTGTGTAGCACTTTCAGCTTTTTCAGTAGAGATCGACATTTTGTGAGCCCCCTACAAAACGGATGAGAAGCGATGTGAAGCAGGAAAGATGTTGTAATTTGTGTGTCTTCCTCACAGGGCGTGGATCCTTATCTCCGCTGTGGGCTTTACAGTTGTGGCCCTGATGGTAAGTACAGCATCCGGACCAGCTGCTACTCGAAATGTCAAAAGGTTTTGCTCTTGATTGGTAAATAGTGTACCAATAAAGTGTAGGAGAGTTTTGTAAAAAACTGAATATTGTGGGAAAAGGGATGTGAAGATGATGGTCAGTAATAAGAGACTATGAAATCCTCATATCAAATCAATCAAACTAAGTTCATATCCATATTTTTACAGGTACATCCTAGCTGTCATTAAATACAGCAGATTTTATTGCTAATCTTATGCCACACATGGATCTTGAGGCGACCTTGAGTGCCCAGAAAGGCGCCCTATAAATGAAATGTATTATTGTTATTATTATCTTTATATTACATTTAGTCAGTTGTAAACTGTAATTGATCTAAAAAGTACAAGTCTGTTGGTGGGGAAGGGTGGTAGGTGAAAATAACTGATTTTAATTGATGCCTTGAATACAGACCTATACAGTAAGGTCATCAGGGCTAAAGACTCATAAATTCTATGTTGCATAATATGTCTACTTAAAATGTATACAAGTTATTCAGTGTGTGTTACATACACTACCCTTAAGTCAGACACCATAAAACCCCAGAAAAAAAAAAAAAAAAACGGAGATCAGACATAATTATCATTGCCTGAACGAGCAAAATACATTTCTACATTTTTTTGTTAGAGGCCTTTTCTATGCTTTAACAATTATTCCTGAATGTGAGACTGAAATGTCATACACTAACTTGAATTGGCTATTTATTCTATTACACAATATGAGAAATGTCTCTAAATGGCAAATATAGATACAATCGTCTCTTTGTAATCCTTACTACCAAAATGCTGAATATCTCCAGTGTTTAGGACACTTTGACTTCACTCATAAACAGGAAGACCTTGTCTGAGCTGATGTATTTTGTATGACCATTTCTGGGGTTTCAGGGAGGACAGGAGGCTGCTGTTTTTGATTGGACAGAGCTGTTTTGTTGTTGTTGCACACAGGCCCTGGTGTTTCCCAACCAGCTCTATGAACTGTTGTTTGAAGAGGAGCTGTCCACGACCAGCCTCTCAGTTCGGCTCTATGGAGGAGCGCTGCTGAGTGAGTCATTATTCCTTTGACAGCAAGAGTAAAAGCCCTTGTACATACATACACCAGCTATGCAATTTTATTTTCGTAAATGTACCTCCAAGAATTCACTGTCTTGATTGTAAACAATGGCAGAATACAACTTTTTGTGGACATTTACAAAGTAACTGGTTAGGGTAGTGAAATGTAGTATCTGCTAATGAACTTGGTAAAATCAGAAATTAATTTGAAGTTGAATTGCCGTTTTTTTTTTCCTTCTCCCCAAAAAGTGTAAAAACAGATCGTGACAAAAATCAGACCACTGCACAATGTGTTCATCTAATTATAAAACAATTTCTAGATCCAAACTACAAGACGGCGCCATGTCACTAAAGTCACGACGCTTTGTGATGAGAACTAATGGACTGTGCAAGGGTGGTCCACCCTTCTTCACTTTCCAATCTTTAAAAAGTTGTTCTAAAGCTGTGCTAGTGGCCAGAAAATCCATGCATGTGTATAGGAGCAATGTGCCAAAGAGTTTGTGAGAGCTAGATTTATATCTTTATTCTTTCATGGTTTGAATATCAAGCACCCCTTGTTTAATAGAGATGTAGTAGTAATGGATGCATTTGTAGGAATTGCACAGTGACAATTGTCATTTTTAATAGATTTTAATAGGAGTAGTGGTTGTAGTAGTGGTAGTGATATTTATTTGCGAAACAATACTTTTGAAACAACACTACTTTGACAAATGCACAGATTTGTAGTGCCTCTTCCACTTGAGGTCATTAATCAAGGAGCTCTTTCTATTTGTCTGATAACATCCTTTTAGCCATTCATTAGGCGCCACATCACGCACTTGTCTTGTAACAAAAAATGTCCTCCTTTGCTACAAATACATGTTTTATTATACGATTCCGTCGCCTGACATGACAGTTCACTCTGAGGGCACATGTATACGCAGTGCTCCAGCTTCTACCCTCTCATTTGGTTCTCCTTTTCATCTGTGTAAATCCCATAGGGGCACAGTGGGGGATCGCATGACAGCGTACGTACTGATCATGCCTGGGTCTTGTCTGACTGTGTGGGCTGATATTACTCTACATTATAATTTCTCGTGGTTTCTTAGTTAATCCCTCATTAAATAGAGCTTTTCTGTCCCTCCACCTTGTTGAAAGGAGTATAGCAGTGCTCATAAATAGGTAGCCTTGGTAGGTGGGTAATTAAGGCTCTTGTGCTTTGCTCCCTGCTTGCAAAGAAATGACGTTAGAAGACGTGAGTGTTTGGTTTAATACAGGGCTGTCCGTCGATGCAGTGATTCAGCCCCCCTGGTAGTGATTACAGGGCTGTTGATGGCGCAGTGAAGAGGCTCTATATGATGGCTGTGAGAGGCAGGTTGCCACTTGATGGACGAGAGAGCACAAGAAAGATGTACAAGGAGGCGGAAAGAATGATTGGTTTATTTTATATTGATATCTTGGGCTCCTTACTTAAGGTATGAAAATTAGAATGTAAATTTCATGCTGCAAGAAAAAGGTTACATCCATGTGGATCTAAGACATTGGCTATTGTGGAAGTTTATTGTGTTATAGCCGTGTATTTGACAAATGTTTAAGTACACTGGCTGGTTAAATTTCATAATCTATAATACATGTGCATTATTTGTTGCAGATTCACTGAAATGCATGTAATCTTCACCATATTGAATAGTGAGTTTAGGTTTATGATCAAAGATGGTATTCTGGCATGTAATCATAGACCAATAGCCTTAACTAAAGATTGCATTTCTAAAGCTTTATAAAACGGCTGAATGCATAAAAGGCATTATCATAGATATTAATTGTATTATACTTACATTTTGCAGAGCAGTGCATTGTTTAGTATGTGATTTTAAAGTAATTTCATATTATTGTAAAAATTGATCCAACAAATCCAAGTTAGGCAGGGGTCTCTGACCTAAATGTAAAGGATTTTTCAAATCTGGCCAATCTAGTCGCAATCAATACACGCATTTTTTTTAGAGAGATTAGCAATAACAAAACGTGAGGGTTTACAAGACTGTGCTGTTTCATGGACAAGGGGGATTCATCCGGTCTGCAACAACGAGACTGCGCAAGTCAGAAGTCTTATCAGCTCCCTGGCATCACTGCCTGTAGGTGCCAGTTTCCATTTCTGTGAGAAAATGGCAGAGTAATACAGCAAAATGAACTGGAAAGTGGCACGGGTTTATTGAGTGCAGCCTTTTATAGCAATCAATGTCACAAAATCGTTCGACACAATCAATAGGCCAATTATCACTGAGTACATAAGATTGCACACTGCAGATGAAACCACAATTAGCTGGTTCTCATGGTTGTATTTGTCAAATGTGTAGGAGTCATCTTTGCGCACTTCCATGTTGTTCTGTTTTTCTTCCCATGCCCCCAAACCTTCAACTTTTTTTCCTTTTTTTTTTCTTCTCCTACCCTCTCCAGGCTTATCCCTCATCATGTGGAACGGTCTCTACACAGCTGAGAAAATTGTCATCCAGTGGACCCTGCTCAGTGAAGCTTGCTACTTTGCTGTCCAATTTTTAGGTGATTTAGCTTTTTACTTAACCACACTAATCCTTGTTGTTGCCTTAGAAATGCAACCTCAATAGGGGTTTTTTTCAAAGTTATGGGAATAGACTGCCCTCTTGTGGTGACAGACAAACATCACAGATAGAAACCATATAACAAAACATCTTCAATGACTTGAGAGTGCATTCACACTTCAAAATCACTACACCAAAATTGGGACTGGGCCTGGACTGGGCCTGGACTGGGCCTGGACTGGACTGGGCCTGGACTGGGCCTGGACTGGGCCTGGACTGGGCCTGGACTGGGCCTGGACTGGGCCTGGACTGGGCCTGGACTGGGCCTGGACTAGAACAGGGACCAAACCAAATCTACATTAGGACTTTTAGTGGTCCTAAACCAGGACTAAGACGAGTGTGAACACATTTTTCATGTATTTAAGGGCTGTGGCATTTGACTAAATCAAACTATAGACAGTGTCAACAATGTATTTTCCTTAAATCTTGAAATGTGTCCATGTCTAATGTGGCCGTTTCAGGTCATATAAAATTGAAATATTCATTCTGCATTGTTGTCAAAACCATTCAGCTGAGCTTTTCGTTATGTTCAAACTTGGCCAAAATAGCCCCGACTAATTTTATTTATTAATTACATTGTCTTTCAAGATGCCTTAAAATACTAGTGGTAGCCTGCAACAACAATATATCAACAACTGTGTTGGCTAAACCCCCAAATCTGTTTTTCCAGTCACATCTGTTACCCTGATAGAGCTGGGCATCTTGCCAAACGCTGCCATACTGTTGCTCCTAAGCCGAGTGCTTTTCCTGGTGGTGACCATGTCTTTCTACTACCACCTGGGCCGCCGGGCAAAAAAGATCTGAGCAAATGTCCAGGAAAACAGAACCAAGACTGTTTGAGCACAGACGACAAACACTGGATCAAGAAGGTTTGGAGTGTGTTTGAATTTGGACTAGGAGCATTACTTTGGTTATTGGATGCGCCCCGCTCCATCAACAGGACCTAAACCTGATACAACCCTTTGGTGTTCAGGACGAGTGAACTTCTGAGCTATGAGGTCAAATCTTTTCATACACATTCCTCGACTGTGCAGTTTCAAGTGCTGTTGTCATTGAAAAGTTGTGCACTATTATTATTATTATTATTATTATTATTATTATTAATATTATGAGTGTGCCATTTCTGATATGTAGAGACTAGACTGATTTTCAATAGGTTTTATCATTCAGTTAGTTATTTTTCAGATCTCATCACTGTCATTGTTTAAACACATCTTAGTATTGCTTTGATATGACACTGAACTCTTCTCTAGTTTCCTCTTTGCCACTACTATTAATGCAACTTCATTTTGCATCTGCACACTGCAATGCATTAGAACCCCTTGTGTTGACTTGCATCTATATCCTCTGTTTTACCTACATCAAAACAAAGAGGCCAGTTCAAATCTCATTAACGGGACATTTGAAGACATCCAGTTTAGGGTTTTATAAAGGAGTTTTTTTTTTTTATCATTGATCATAAATTGTACCAAAGTGCATAAAGTTTGTTTTGTACAAATTATATACATTATTATAGTAATTATATTTAATGTTAAGATTAAGAATGCATAGATAAGAGGGGCTACTTACCAGGGGCTAAAGACCAGTTACCTTAAAGTTAATAGACTACCTTTATTGTAATCTCAGTGTCACAAGTATGTTCATGTAAAGAGCAGAACTAACTGGTTCCTAGTCAGAAATGTAGCAGTTTTGTAGTTTTATCATATCTTTAGTGTTGCCTTAAAACTAATTTATGGACCAGTCACTAACACTGCATACTATTTTATGTACATATGTAAATAAATGTATTGACCATCATGTGACATTGTTGTGAACCAAATGGGAAACTTCAGTATTAGTTAGTAAATTTCAGAAATCAATCTTTCTGTTTGTGTATGTGGAATCTTGTGTTTCTGATGCATGCAATGTTATCAGCCAAAAATATTGCTTCAATTGAGTTAGATTTATTCCTAGTTGCTGACTGTAACCTAATTTTGAGGCTTTTGTTCCATTGATCAAATACACAGAATAAAAAAAAATCTTTGTGAATTTGGGGCAACTATATTAAACCTCTTCCTGCACACTTTGACTTTCCTGGAGGAGGGTCCGCCACCTGCTTGTCAACTGGGAGATATTGGTCTGTCTGGAATGTTCCCAGTATAGCATTAAATGTATCCATCTTCATGAAAACTTAAGTAAACTTCAGTAAACGTCAAATCTGTGGAGATACAGATTGCATGTTTGTCATTGTAATTTTTAGCTTTGAAAACACCTGTAATTGGAAAAACAGAGGCATCTCCAGGCATCTCCATGGAGGCACTTTGGTAGTAGACCCCGTACCACCCTGCCAGAAAAGTAGGTTCCTTTCAGCAAAAGAACTCCTTTAAAGGTAGGTTGAACAGCCTGCTTGATCCTGCTTGATCTAAATCACCATATAGTGCCCTGCCCAAAAAGGGAGTAGTCCTGAGGTCGAGCTGATTGTGGGTTCCTATACCATCCAGTGCTCCAGCAGATGTGCTTCTTTACATGGGTGCACTCTGAGTTAAGATGGGCGCATGAAACATGGGTGAGGTCTCAAATACATAGTCATTATCCCTTTTTCAGTGTTTAATTACATTCAAGTGATACTTCATACCCTCCGTGAGCCCAATGCTCTGCTCTGACTTGCACAGTAATTATGGATTTCATGAAAATGTCCTTGTTTCTGTCAATACTAGGTCTCCAATCATCAGGCATGTGAACTGTTTGAAGCTAGGAGCTTATTTTAGGAGAGGAGGGCCAATGCAGACCAGTGGCTCGTTCATTCACTCTGCCCCCTGACGTAGATGGTAAATATTGCTTTGCAACTTGTATCTTCATAATGTTGACCAATGGTAAATGGAGGTATTCTTTGTTAAATATCTGTTTAATTTGTACTGTTGCTCATAGAAAAGCAGGTAAACTACTTCAAGTTGTAGCATTGTGTGTTGTGTATATATGTGCAATATTGTACCTCAAAGATGAATTGTGATTTCCATCATTTAGTAAAATAAAGAACACTGTTGTTTATTATTGCTTCACTGTTAGCTTGTTCATAACTATTTTATTTTAACTTCAAGGATGGGTATGAGTGGGCAATTTTTTGTAGTTGCATCTAGATTTGCGTAAACCAGCATTTGTTTGTTTTCTCAGCAGCCACCAAATAAAAAATGGACGAAACTTAATGGTCACTTGCTCAAGGCCACTATCCACAAGATTAAGAAGAAAACTCAGTCACTTTATTCTTTTGTCAAAAGTTTTAACAAAGAAACTTCTATTACGCAACTTTAGCTTTTTAATGACCATGAGTAAGTAGATGCAAATTACTTGATGTGTTTTGACTGCTAGCTGCCAGCCGTCATCAGAAGTGACATCGTCTCGTGATGTGTGAATTCATCAGTTGATCTTGATTACTGGTATGTCAAGAAGGTAGTTTGTATCTGACTCATTGTATTTAAATAGAAACACTGTTAAATAAGTTAACAAAATGTACATGCTTGGACCTGAGAGACTCTTTGTTTACTGCCATTCTTCTGTTTGGGTTTTGTGCAAAACATGTCACAACACGATATTGCAATCCTTTTCCTGTGCATATGAAAGTGGTTTACCTGCCTGCATGTTTAAACTGCACTCTGCCGCTCCTCTCTCAAACACACTTGAGCTAGAGTGAAAAGAGGGATTGTGTGCGTCGGGAAATGTGTGTGGCCAGTGCAGTTTATAAGCAACAAGCCTCCCGTGATTCCCTGTGTATACATTCCCCTCATATTCCAGGGTGTAAGGAGTTGAACCATGTTTTTGTGTGTTACGTCAAAGATTAGCACACCAAATGTCTTGTATTTTGTTTTTAGATCTTTTCTACATTTTATTTTATGGATCCATTGTACAGCAGGTTTTGCTTTCTTTTTTAAAACTTGAATTGTAGGTCTGTGGTTATCAAACTTTTTTCTACACCGAGTAGGCTTGCCACAAGTAAAGTGTGTTGTACCACCTATAGACTGTATGATACCACCCGATATAAAATGAGTCTAGGAACGTAATGAGGCTTGGCTAGCTCAATCTAAACTATAAATGCAATAATTTTGCATCATGGACTAACCCAAAGAAAAAAACATGAACAAATGTTTTACCCATACCACAGTTTGAGAGCTTCTGTAGGCTATTGGCTGATTCACTGTATGAAAAAAGTGTAGGCCCACACAAGTGAAGAAGCAAGCCTACAGTCAAAAACTGCATTTTCTATTAAATGTATTTCTTATGAGTAGTTTACATAAAAAAAATTCAATAAATAAAAATTGTATATACACTTAAAGAAATTAGGCTACATTAAGTCAACTTCTCATTCCTTTATTTTTTTTTTTTATATTGCTTAATCTATGTCTACTATGTCTTCTATGTCTATTTTTAAGCTTCAGAACTAAAAAAAATAATGATAATTAAATAGATTATTATATATATATTATTTGACTTCTCGGGCAGCAGAGGGTTAAAGGTCTCGCGCCTGCCGCACGAGGGGGTGGGAGGGCTTTCATTCACACTGCTGCACGCGCACACGGACCAGATTTTTCTCACCACTGCAGCCGATCTCATACGAGCAGAGCTCAGCGGACCGTCAACTCCACCACCAACTACGCCAAAAAACACCACAAAGTAAGTACGTTGTATGATCTTTGTCGAGAAGTTAGCAGCAAAGTACTTTAACTTGACCAGATGTTGTTTGGACGCACGCTTCAAGTTTGCGATCCTGGCTAAACGAGAGTAGTTTGGACATATGCGCAGATGGAGACGACAGATCACTTGTAAAAGTTCCTTAACATGCCTGCTAATGTAACAAGAGGTAAATTATTAACTTTCTGTTTTGGTTTCATCCATGACTTTTATCTCTGGCAAATTAGGCTATAGATTATAAAGATCAATAAAATAATTCAAACTATCATAGTCATAATGAATTGTATTTTATTGAGAAATGTATATTCAGTCATCAACGTATTTGTGTAGATCAGTTGCAGCCTATTTATACAACTAACTAGCTCTACTACATCATAGGCTTGGATCAGAACTAAGGGCACTGTTGTTTGGGTAACTAGATGTAAAATTAATCTTAATGAAGCTTGAATGATTTGTATTTATGCATGCAACAAGTTCTAGTCTTCTTTTTCTCTCCAGGCCATTTCTAACCTCATATCTTAATCCAGGATCACCAGTGTTGTATGGGAAGATTCCTTGTACTGCACACTTAAGTGAATCTAGACTAAACACTGACTTGTTTATAGATTTCTGGGGCATACTTGACAATTACTGCTTAAATGTAGGTTCTGTCCTTGTCCTTGCCATTCAAAGCTTAAGTTTAAGCCATTTACTGTTTCTTGACAACATCCAGTGACGTTCTTGTCTTCCCTTGAGTTTTCCCCTCACTGATACTGAATTGTGGCTCAAAACTTCCCAAATACCACTGTGGACGGTAAACCATATCCTGTGTGTACAGATGGATAGGCCTCAGCGATACAGATGTTTAAGTAGGATTGGGGTCTCGACGTATTAAGTGCTTTAGTTGGTTTGTTGGGTGATGGTTGGGGTGGGAGGTTACTGTCATGGAAAATGTACTTTAGATCCGTCTGCTGCTGGGACTCTCATACTGTGGGATGTGCACCAATTGTAATTCTCTACTAGAAATCACATGGTTTAGACCTAATTGGATCCCCTGTTTACTGTTTAGTCCTAGTTTAGTGATCTCGTCCTTGTTTATTAGTCCCATTTGAGGTTTAGACATAGTTCTCAGTATTATTGCTTGTTTATTGACTGCTGTCTTGAGCAGAGGACTCCCTTGAAACTGATTTGTAGCCTCATGAAGCCAGTACTCATAAAATAATGGTTTTTAAATAGGCTATATAGATTCTGTCCATTCAGATTTAGAATTGTTATAGTCATGAGACCTATTTGTTCTGGTTTACACTAGTTATAATACCTTCATATGATGTTAATTCATGTTTTTTAGCATTATGTGTGACACTGGTACACCATTCTTTATCAGTAAACGAAAACAAAAACTGAAAAGCATTAGCAGATTCACTCTATGGTCCTTACTGCAATCCAGGCCATCTGGTGCTCCTGCTGCGTTCATAATCTTTACCCAAATACAGTGTTATAACGCAAACTAAGATGCACCCAGAAAGTATTTTAAGTCAAACCAGAAGTAGTGACATAAGTAAGGGGGTGTTTATGAAGTAAACTGGGTTGGGAAAGTTTAGTTGACTCAACATGTACTTTTCTAGTAGTGTTTTTTGTGATGTATGGACTTGTGCCACTTCAGATTTTTTTTATTTCAGTTCTGCACAGTGAGCAACTGTTTGGCAAGAAGATTTTGGCCTTCACTCACATTTTTGGCTTGTGTAGCTCATATGCAAACTTTCTATTGACAAAGATAACTCCACTATAGCCACTTTACAGTCATTTATACTGTGAACCTCTGCTCTAGGTCTTGTTCTTCGTATGCAAACAATGGTGATCATAACTAATCCTGTTCTAATTCAGAGTGCTTCACCAACCAGAGACATAAAGAGCATAGATCTACAACGGATTATGGCTTTAGCCGTATCTGCTGGGGGTGGTCTTAGGAAATAATGGTTCAATGAGTTCATATTTCACTATTTAGGTTACAATTTGTCAGGTGTAGTGAGAAATGCATATAATCCTCTTGTACTTAAAAAAAAAAAAGTCTATGCTATGATGGTTAAGTTATTTATAAATGATTTCAAACACTTTATATGAGGCATCCAAGCTACATACTACATCATTAGTTTCTTTCATTGCCAGCGAAATTAGGCTATGAAGCAATTATTGTTTTATGGAGTCTGCCTTAGTCACAGTTGAGAGATGTGACGGCTATTATTGATTTGTTGATATCAACCAGTCTGCATGAGTGTTTCTCATAGAGGGAGCGCTGCATGCCACAAAACCACAAGGCTATTTCAGATGTTAAGCATTGAAAATACACTTAAAAATACAATTTAAGACCTTTAGTTAACAAAAAAGCTTCGTGGGTGCTAACCAAAAAGTTACACAGTGTTGCTTTAACTCAAAAAATAAAAATGGTCAAATAAGAAACAAGTAGTTTATAGTTCTTTATATGTAGTTCTGTTAACATTACCACTGTCTCTTGAAATAAGCATCCTGTGTTTTTGCCATGTAATTTTCTGTTGCAAACATTTACCGATACTATAATCATAATGTGTATTTTTGACCTTGATGACTGTATAGCTATTTAAATAGGACTAAATGATTCAAGCGACAGCCTTAAAGCATTGTAAGTGAACATACTCAGATGTTGGAAATGACAAACCCTCTCATCTTGTACACAGGGAGTTGTCTTAAGAAGATATTTTCAGCAATAACCACAATGGCAGGGTTTATTTCCATACACTGCAGAGTAGGAAAAAGCTTGGTTCGCCGTGGTAAATATTATCTTTGGATTTATAGTGCACTGGGTTAAGTCAAAGCAGGTTTTAAGTTGTTGAGTTTTCCCTGCAGCAGTTTGTGTGTGTGGCATTGGTTTGGGCACAGGTGTTTCTCAAAGGAAAATGTTTAAAAAATGCCGATTAAAATCCGGTGCAGCTTGTACAATTTTTTTCGTTCTAAAATTAAAGTATGCGGCTTTTAATCAGGTACGCTCTGTAGTCCGAAAAATACAGTATTCTTCAATAATTCAGAGACAAAGGATTTTTTTTTTTATTATCCCTGGCATTAGTAATGATGTTGCTTTTGTATATATTTAATTCTAAGTATTTTATTTTATTTTTAAGCATATCTTTTTAAACTTTATGTATTCCCTTATTTATACATATTCCGTGTTTTTATGTTGCACTTTATCACCAAAGAAAGTTCCTTGTTTGTGAGCTGTGTTCACTGACAATGGCAGTAAAAAGTCTTCTGTAATGGATCTTAAAATAATTGTTCAGTTAAAGGTGCAATATGTAACTTTTCTGGTACTGGGGCTGCTACCAGCATGGCTCCATGGAGATGCTAACAGGATGCTCCACAGTATGGCACTGAACTGATTGATTTTGCATTTATCAAATTTCAGACATCTCTGAAAAATACACATTTATACTGTGAGTGGGGTCACATTGCACAGATCTGACCTGTAACTATATGGCAATAGATACTTTTAATACTATACTGTGGAATGAATAACGTCTCCATGTGTCCAATGATTATGTTCAACCCATACCTTTGTCAAAATGGTGCAAAATTTAAAGTATTCTGGATCTCCCCATTTTTTCATGACTCAATGATAAACCCATTTAAAAAATATAACCAAAAAGAACAGTACTTTCCAAAACCCTAGCAAACAATTTCGGTACCTTCGACGTTGCTTCTCTATTAAGTCTAACTACATTATACAATTCTTGAAGCAAAACTAACACCAACTTTATTGCCGTTAGTAAATGCAGTTGTGGAATGGCACCTTTTCTTTCCACTCGAGTACAATCTCACACTGATTGAACTATATTGGCTGTTATGTTCACCACATCTCCATCTCGGCGTAACCATGCTCGCCTTTGTGGTGGTCTTCTCCCCTCTATATCGTCTCCACAGGGCGGTTCCTCGATCACAAAACCAAATTCGTTGACAGCGTAGTCACAAAGATGGCCATATAGTCTTTAATGTGCCTGTAATATAAGAATGGGCCAGTTGTTGTCTTGTAAAAGGAGTATTTAAAGCATGTCGAGATGGTTACGAGTGAGAAACACGCGGGTCGCTGCTTTGAAGATGTTTTTAATTGTGAACCCAACTGTGCAGAAATCCCTGTATCCTTGTTCAAGCTAACTGGCTCATTCGAGGCGAGCCATCTTGTTTTGTCTTGTATATATTGCTATTTTTGTCTTGCAGTAAATTTTCATCTGATGTGGGTGGGCACATTGTTTAATAGGCCTTGGATAACGATGGATACATTTATCATTCTCTTGCCTTGTTTAGACTTTTTCTTTATGTAGTATCATTTTTAAATGTTGTGATGTAAGAATTACTTCAAAAAAGATTACTTCAGATTTGAATAAAATTATATATTTGTAATAAAAATAAAAAAAGACACTCAACTATGCAGAATTCCCTGTATCCTTGTTCAAGCAAACTAACTCATTCAAGGTCAGCCATCTTGTTTTGTCTTTATTTTAATCATACTATAAATTTCCATATAATGTGGGTGGGCACTTGTTTAGTAGGCCTTGGACACAGTTGGATACACTTATCATTCTCTTATCTTGCTTTGACGTTTCCTGTGTGTATGTTCTTGTTTTATTTTTACATGTTGTGATCTAAGAACATTATGTCCTGATTTCTTCCAGAACCGGCATCATGGGAAAAGGCTGCATTACTGTCACCAAGTACTTTCTATTTCTCTTCAACCTCCTCTTTTTTGTAAGTACTCAAATTTATTTATTTTCTAACTACCATGAAAGTAAGGATCTGCTATTGGAATTATTACTCCAATAGTTTATATTTTAACATTAATTTCAGTTTTGGTATGGGTGCCTGGTCAGTCCCTCAAAATCTGGAGTAAAGCCATTAATCTAATCCGGTTGGCTTTTAACCTACATCATTTCATTTTATCTTATTAACGTTTTAAGGACTGAGCACATTATAAACCATTATAGCTAGCCTAGACTTTTTTCCTTTTTTTAGCTATAAAAATCATGTTAAGGGAAGTATCAGCATGTACTTTTGCCTTTTTTCACACAACTACCTCTATTTTACATATCCATCCTTATTTTTCCTTTGACACAAATAAACTAACTTGGAGAATCCTGGAGGCACCTGCCCTCTGATTGGTCATCTTCGAGCACATTTCCATAATGACAGTAACATATTTAAAGAGCCTCATGCCTCTGCTTTGAGATACCGTTTGAATTTACATGATAGGGCAATTGGTTGCGGCATTACGGTAATGGAAAGTCTGCAACTGCGCTCTATCGGAGGCGATGGCATCCGACGCTGTAGGGTTAAAAATACTTTCATTAGTAATTTTCTAAGCATAAGCAAGACAGACATTTTATCTTTGCCATAAAAAATAAAACAATTGACTTTTGAATCAGTTAAAATTCTAATATTTGCACAGCCCTGATTTAAATAACGACCCGATTATTGTGTTGTGGCAGTTTATCAGTTGGTTACATGTGAACAAGCGCAGAATATGAGCCCAATTAACTATCCCCTCAGTCATAGAAGGAAGTGGGTGACCTTGTGTTGATTCCTCTAAACAGCAGCAGATGTGTAGTGTTTGTGGCCTCCTCTCTCACAACATAAAGTCAGAGGTGAATCAGACCCCAGACGCCTAAAGACCACACTGAGCTGTCCAGACTGTTTGACTGAGTCTGTAAACCTGCACAGGACTTTGAAGTGCTCTCTCCAGCGGTGGCTAATAGGAAGCGTGTGCGTCATTGTGCGTTCTTGTGGACACTTTACGCCGTGGAGAATGGAGGAGGCAGGAAGTGGTGGGCTAATGATGACTGCTGTTAGTTGAACAGGTCTTAAGCAGGGTCCTAATTATTGCTGTAGGTTGCTGCAGGAGGAGGCTCTGTGTCCAAGTCCAGTCTCTCATCTCTGGTCTGAGCACCAGGGCTACCCACAGATCCACACAAGAGTCTTTTAATCACACTATTACAGATCTGGGCTGTAAATGTTTTTATAAAGAGGGGAAGGCACAGCGATATCCATTAGCTTATCACAATGGAATATTTAGCATCTTTATCTGACAATGGTGGTCAATAAGCATATCACATTTTATTTAAGCCTTGATTAATATTTCAGTTTTGTCACAATTAATTACAGTACGCTTGGAAGCTTTCTTAACTAAAGCCCTTCTTCTGATACTTAACTGTGATTGGTTAAATTCACCAATTCATAAAGAAGTCACTCAAAGCCCGATGGAAGTATTAAATCAATCACAATATGACAATTTCACCAAAACTGCACTATGACATTGTCACAGGGAATTTTATCATTAGATCATTCAGTCTTTGTTTATTTCATATCAATGTTCCAGGCACAGTATAATTTTAGAATTCGGAGCATTGTTCATTTGTTGCGTAGTGGTCACTCAGCTCAGAACATCAGTCGAGGTCAGAGTTGTGGTCAAAGTTCCCCTGTGGTAGACTCACTGACAGATGTGGCCGCCATTCTGTGCCTTCAACCGCCAATGTTACACTCTAACACACTGATGAAAGGAGGGGTAAGTAAGTATCTTGCCCGACACAAACTACAGCAGTATGCATTATGCGATAATGAAAGTAGAAATGCAATCACCAACCTTCATGTAAATAGGCCTCCCCATTCACATTATATATTTGGGCTGAGACATCCTTTGTCTAGTAAATGGGCAATATACTGCATATTGTTTCCAAATATATTGAAAGTTCCCGTATTATGCTATTTTCTGATCTGTTATAATGTTGTTTCCTCATCACAAATATGCTTGTAGTTATGTTTTGTTTCATTCACACATATTTAACACACAAACTCTGCATATTTAGGCAGTTCTTCTTTCAAACAAAAAACTGTCTATTCCACCTTGTGATGCCATGTGGTAATACAGGAAGTGGTCCTTCACTAGAATAATTTGGATATTTTTAGCCCAGGAACTAACTACTGCTTCATGACATCACAAGGTGGAACAGAGCATTTTGAGCTTTGGAGATGTAGTCAGACTAATAGTAAAAACTTAAACATTTGTAAATGAAACAAAACACAACTCCAGTTATGTTTTTGAAGAGGTAGCAGCATTATAACATGGCTTAAAGCTCACAAGAGTCAGTTTTGTGTAATATAGAACCCTTAAACAACTGTCTCCTGTCTTCATGTCAGCCTCACAACATGGTTCAAGACTTGTCAATCTTATTCTTGAACAATCTGCCATAGACAAGACTCCGAACATCCAAATTAGTGCTTACTGGACGTGTCAATGTTGTAAAGGTTGCAACTATATTTACTGCGCAGCTGTGTTTGCTATAAGTGTTGAAAAGCAAATAGATATTTTTACCACATCCTCTTTCTTTCTTTTCCTTATGCACATTGTTTGAAGAAGACACTAGATACAAACAAAAAGCTCATTTGATAACTCCCAGATGTGACCCACAATAACTCCCTTTGGACCAGATACAAACTCATATGTCATCCTGACCCTTCACCCGTTCCATATCTTTCTCTCTTTGCAGATCTTCGGGGCACTCATCATGGGCTTCGGATTGTGGGTGCTTTTCGATAACCAGAGTTTCATTGCCGTCCTGCGTAAGTCTTTAAACCTCACTGCTTCAAACTTTTCGCTGTAAAAGTCCAAATGGGTTCAGCTGTGAGAAAGGAAGTAGAGATTGGCGAGGGCTGTGGAATATTTGCACAGTTTCAGTGGAATGTATCCCACTAGGCCAAGACTCTTGTAACAACCAAAAGCAGGTCACAGTAAATGCTACATGACAATTTATTACAATCAACTGTGAAAACTGCAGATAACATGAGTTCAATTAATATCAGTAGCAATATTATTAGTGATTTGTGTTCCTCCTTTGAACAATAAATGCAGTGTTAAAGGTGCAACTTTTTTCGTGTGGGGGCGTTTGTTATTTCTTTGCCAACAGTATGGTATTTAATGTCAAGTATTCATGTAAATGCCCCATGAATGAAAAAAATAACTCCAGGAAGAATAGCTGTGCTTTATAGAGGTTTTTATTATTAAATGAAAAAAATATCTTGAAAAACATACAGTGAGGGGGCTCTCCTTTCCTCAGATCTGATCTCTAACTTGGCCTGGTGGCATCACCTGTTAGTCATCATGGGGACATTTCAGGAAAAAGCGACATCTTTTTTTCAACAAAATTCGCCTCCCGAGACACAACACATGGATTTGTTTGTCTGAGGAGATGACAGACTTCACTCTTAGCAGTAAATTATAGACATAAAGTCTCCTTATACTGGGGTGGTACTGTCCCTTACCTTTACACATGTCTCAGCAGTCTGGTCACTCATCTACAAAACTGCAAAAAGAAAGAAAAACTACAAAAAAAATTAATAATAATATAGTATTGCATTGGACGTCTGCCAAGGCATTGACTTTATTTTACAATGTTAATAATATTGTGATCAGAACTACATTCAAACTAGCAGTAAGGTGTTTGTATCAATTAATTTCATCATTTGTTCTGTTTAGGGATTGATCTTAATCCATAGCATCTCAAAAAGTCATATCATTCCTTAAAGATGCACTATGGAACTTTTCTGGTGAAGGGCCCGCCACCTGCTTGTCTATGTTAAGATGTTATTGCTTTGAGTACAACATTCCTCTGTGTAGCAGAAAACTTATCACCTTAAAACACTGAATGTAAAAAGTTGTCTAAACCCACACCAAAACCTGTCCCTAACAACTGACAGATTTTTGTATAAAGCATTCCTAGATACAAGTTTCCATAGCTGACTAAAGTTTTGTGTTGTATTGTGAGCATATTTATGCTGAGATTACAACTTATAAATGAAAGCCAGTTTGTATCTTTCTCAAAAGTGCAAAGAACCAAGATGGAAACTCCGTGCCGCAGTAAATCTTTGTGAAGGCTCTGTGCATGTGTCCCAGATGGAGCCGTGCAGATGTAGTTCAACTTTTCTCACAATTCAGGCTCTTGCAACTTTCTTCTGTTATATGGGAACATGACATGGAAACCAAATATGTGTTTATACTATGCCCTATATATCTTTTGGTGCTTTGAAGTAATGTCTGAACTCTAAAAATACAACCTTCATTTTGCCTCCATGTGATATCCTATGGGTTATGCAGAAAAATAGTACAATCCCAATTCAAACTAACAAAATTTGGGACTAACTCAAATGCAGTTGTTTGTAAAACCATATCAAAATAAAATATATACTAATCAAGCTAATGTAATGCAATTCTGGCCCTAAGCCTATGAAAATGTCAGAAATATTCAAACTTATTGCACTTTTAAATGGCAATAGTAATATGTAACTTTTCAGGTGGCGAGTCCTGTTTATCTGCTTGGAGATGGTATTACTTTAATTAAAATGTACTACAGTGTGGTGTTCAACTAGAAAATCTTGTATTTATTAATTACCTTGATGAATTGTTAGAGTGGGCTCAGTCACCTCTCCACAGATCTGGCCTATAACATAACCTAGAAGCATAAACTGCTTGTCTTCTTGAAGATGGAAATGTGTAATGTCATTCTGTGGAAGATTATAGGCAAAGCATAAGATCTCCATGGAGACAAGTTAGTGACTTATTCTCCTCCAAAAAACTTACATAGTGGACCTTTTAAAATTTTGTATGAAAACTAGTAAACTATTACCATTATACAAATAAACAAACCACGTAGCTGTTAGGGGCAGATGGTCTAGTGTTCTAAACCCAAGTCATATTTTTACACCTGAACGTGTCACTAGAAGGTCGAGTGTTGGCTGTGTCCTATCTGTGGCCACTATAGACAGAACAATATTTATCTTCCTCCCTGTTCTATTGTTGGGAAACCCAGCTGTTCTTGTGGTGATAGCAGAACCCTGATACCCCGAGGACATCCCCGACTATCTTAGGCTTCATTGCCCCCTTTCAATGCATTTTTCATACTGGTTTGTTGATCCTGCGGAGTCTCATTTTCAGATAAGAAATGGGATCTTAGTTTTTATATATATTTTCTAGATATTTTGGGGATTTTGTCACATAAGCATTTGAAGGCCTTGAGTACACAGATTTGCTTCCAAAATGAATTATGAACTACTACTACTACTGCTATTACCACACCTGTAGCAACTATGTTTTTCTTTTGCACTAAGGAAAAAATGTATTATTTTTATTACTGTTCTTTTTGTAAAACCCTAATGTACATTAAACTAACCAGGGATTGAAACCTTGAATTTATCATTCTGTTCCTCGCCAAAACACAGCCTTCCTTTTGTTTAAACAAAGTGAGCTTTCCAAAGGTCTGTGTGTACGTCAGTGCACATTTTAGAAGAACTGCAGATTAGTTTCCAATGCTCTGACCGAGACAAAACTTTTTTGTCCCCTCAATTCGCTACAGTACTATGTTTGGCTACATACACCACTACACACTACTATTACTACAATCACTACTTCCTATACAGTAATACTTACACAAACCAAAGCTACTTTACTGTTCACTCAGTATGGTCTGTTGAAGTGTGGACAGTATAGCACAGTACATTTACCATTATTATTTTCATTCTTTAACTTATCTTGCACGAGCTGCTTAGAGCATTCAATGAATTATCTTTTATTTGTATCTTAAATAAGTGTAATCATAATATTTACATTGTCCATCTGTGTACAGGCTGAATCTGTGTCTCCATCCATGTTTATAGCCAAAAAGTCGCCACTCCTCCCACGCCAGCTTTCTTCAAGAGCTCCATAATTGTTGGCTCTTTAAATGGAAAACCTCTTGGAAATAAGCAGGAAAACTATTTTGGTGCAAAGACCTAAATGGAAAATTGCCATGTTTACATGACAGGAGCGCACCAAATCAGAGTCACTTTTGCTGAGGCATATGTGGTCTAGTTCTAGATTACAATACTACTAAAGCAGATGTAGGACTGTAGCTCAAATACTCGAGGTAATGGTCGGAGAGGAAGTTGGAAAGACTAGGAAGTTTCATGAGTTGTGTTTATTTTGTATCATATAACCTTGTATGACTTCATATGACTTCCCCAGGGCAGTATGCCAGTTATATACAATATGATATGTGCATTTTGTTGTTGTTCCTTTGATTTTAACTTTCAGCTTCACATAACGTAAAAGTCCCCACAGTTATTAAGTGTCATTCCATTTGCCTTCAATTCTCATGGCAAAGTATTGGTCAGTAAATCAAAACATTCTGTGAGATTTGAGTCTTTTTTTCAATCATGCAAATGCAGTGATTTATAACTGTCTGTTGACACTGCCAGTGCTGAATGTGCAGAACCAGTTTTTTCAACAGGTCAGGACACACTATTTTACCTTAATTTAAACATATTACACTAAAGCTAGGTAACAGGTCTGTTTTACAGAGAGTGCTCTATGCTGTAAATTTGCACACTCACACCAATGACCTAATTTTAGAATTCACCATAGTTTTGGGAAAATGCATTACACTGTAGTTTATATTGTCTGTAAATAAAAGTGTCAGGCATGTTGCAAATGTGCTTTGCAGATGTCTAAATGAAGGAGTGTGACTTGAAGGTACACACTATATTATTGCTTTTCCTAAAATGTTACACAGTATGTCACTAAACTTGTCTTCTTGTGTCTTGTGTTTATTCAATGACAGGTGTTTTTAATGAAGTTAATGTGAAACATTATAGTAAAGCAATAACGTCTAATCCAGCAGTTGACCCTTTACCAAAACAAACATTAAAGTTTGTTATCCAACATACTGACAAAAGATAACACTGTGGTCTGATTTAAACAGAAGTAAGAATCTTATAATAGAAGTTGGATTTACTGAGTAGTTTTTGAGTTAGTAGAAATGTTAAAATGTTATAACTTTTTCAACATTATCAGTATCATCTTGTCATTGTGGTGTGTGTGAGATTGGTCATGGCCAAAAGGGCGGTTATCGCGGACCGGCAGCCTTGCTTCCATCAGACTGTCACAGGGCAGCTGAATGACTGACTGACTGAATGAGTATCGCACAGATTTGTAACTTTGAAGACTGTAAATGTCTCTGGATAAACACTGTGTTAGTTAATTTAGTTTATTTTACAGGGACCATGTACAGCAGCAATAATCAAAGAAAACCATTGCTTTGTACCAGACTATAGCTCTCAGACCTCCATCTGCAGTCCCTATTAGACTAATGCATTATTATTCTTTGCCATCAAAGAAAATTAAATGTTTTAAATGGAGACTAAAACAACATTTATTTTAATAACTTGTACGTGGTACTTCCACTGTTAAGTTCAACTTTCTTTAAAGAGCAGTTTGTAGCATCCTCCAGTTGTAATGATAAGATCTCATTAGTGGTCACATATGAGCGGCAGACCATTAAGATGTGAGGACATTATAAGAAAGTGCTGCAGCGCTGCTGAAAGAGTTTGATTTATTTTGGGAGAGAAACACAGTCTGCTTCCTGTGATAAGTGTGACTACATGAAGGACCCAAGTCACCAGCATTGTACTATACCTCTTACAACAATAAACTATTTTTTCTAGACTAAAATACACACCTTTGTACATATTTTATTAGCAATAATTACTTTCCTGTTTAAGAAACACTTTTACCCATGGGAAATGGACAAGCTGCCATAGTAGTAATCAGTGAAGAGTTTTATGCTCCTACTTCTCATTAATAAGTTATACATGTACCCATCTCCAGATCTTGACCTTGGTGTGGACTACCTAAAAGGAGGATATGGCTCTTATGTATGTTTTACATTGTGGACTAAAATAGCAAATCCATAAGTCAGGCAAGGCTAAAATATATTCATCCAAAATAACTGTTATTTGTTGTGTAACTATGGCACCCAACAACCCAATGTTTTCTTATAGGGGGACTAATATGGCAGCTTTTCACCAAAATGGCGTGTTAGTTGATGGCTCCAGATTAGACAGTATATTTGGCTCAGTTGTGTTTAGTTGGAGGCATTTCAGTGCTCTTTATTTCAGGCTTCATCTGCAGATTGGGCCCAGAGTGTGGGGAGCTCAGCCAAAAGAGATAACACACAAATCACAAAGGCTTGGTTCTTTTTCCCTTCAACCTCTTCTCTATTTGTCACTTCCTGGATACGTTTTCATTTGTCCTAATTTATATGTATTAAATTGAATGTGAACTATTTAACCTTTGTTGTGTACTGTCTCTATGGAGATGTTATTTGTTTGCCTGAAATATTCCAAAGCAAGGCAGAAAACAACATATTCAATTTCATTTTCTAAAAACACATTATAAAACATGCGTCTTTCTGTAAGTGGGCTCGCCTCTCCACAGATCTGACCTGTACTTTGGCCCAGTGTGACCATTTGTTTGTCTCCTTAGAGATGAACATTCCAGGCAATGCAGTAACACCTCCATGGAGAAAAGCACGTGGTGGACCCTTTCCTAGAAATGTTATGTAGTACACTTTTTAAAATGTTGTGGGAACAAAAACCAAGTTTAATCTGTTTTGGAAATCACAAAAGATGAGGAGCAACTGAGTCAAGCCTGCAAATAGTTGAACTTGGAGGGAAAGTCCAGAATAAATGAAGTTTGTGCGTAACTGATGTCATTGTTTTTCTTGTGTGCAGAGGAATCGTCCAACACAGTGAAAGTGGCTTCCTATATCCTCATTGGAGTCGGCTCTCTGTCTATGGCCATGGGATTTTTCGGTTGCATAGGGGCCATTTACGAAATCCGCTGCCTTTTGGGTCTGGTAAGAGATAACGCACACTTTTACTTTCATGTAGATCAAGTCTTATCATATTCTTCATAAACAAGAAAGAAGGAATTATTATCTCTAAGACTTATTGTGTAGCTGTTGACAATTGTGAAGTGTTGTTTGGTAAATGAAATATCAAATCTGAGTGCTCTTCTTCTGTTAAGTGTTGTGTCTGCAGCCTGTCTGTCATTTTAGTTCTTTCAGTACAAAATGTGGTTATACAAAATTAAAGCTTTGGTATGTTTGTATGTCATAAATCCTCCACCAAACAAGGCAGTTTTCTTTTGTTAGTTCCAAATATGGATAAATAGAAAGAAGAAATGAAAAAAATGCCAAATGTATATGCTAATCTCTTCACATTAGGTGGTAGATTATTTTCTGTTGCAACACAGAATGGAAAATCTAAGGACATATATGAGAAAATATTGTAACTAATGATATGAAAAGTTCAGTTTAAAGCAAAAATAGTCTAATGTTTTTGACAATTCCAGAGAAACAGACAGTTAAAAAACATAGCCAAATCTTTCCAAATGACAGTCAGGTTTGTGGAGATACAAGCCCAATCCCAGTAAGGATGCATGTTTTTCTATGTTTTTCTATGTTTTTTCTATATCCTTCAGTGTAAAAAACTCTATTAAATACATATGCATAATAATGCTTAATCATTTGGATACATTTACCCTTTCTCTGGTGCGGTTGGGTGGGTTAACCAGGATACTGTTTGACAGAGATAAAGCCAGTCAAGAGTGAGGGGTAAGGTGGAAGGGGGTGGGGGGCACGGGGTGTACGACAGGATGGGGGTGTGACCTGCGGAGCGTTAAACCTTAAACTGAAGAGCGGCGCTGACCTACTTCACACAGTAACAATGACCAGCTGGCGGTGTGCTTCCCTATAGAGACACACGACACATACAATACTTAAGGAGGTCATGCAGGACAATGGCAGACTGTTACTTTAAGACTTTAACGGATTATGGTTAAGATGTGTCTTTAAGGAGCGATTATCAAGCACAATGATTTCTCTTTTCTTGTCATTTTTGGTTGAGTTAGTGTTAAGAAAGGCTGGACTACGTATGCAATCCAAATGAAAACAATTAAATGTTTTGGGGTTAACTGAAAGCATATTTTATTCACAATAGACTAGTTTTGTCACCCCGAGCCCAGTGCCGACTCAAAATAATAACCTGTAAGTTGCCATGAGTTCTCAAACTACTTCTGGTAAAGCTTAAGAAAGTACTACTGTCTAGCTTAGATACTAGTTTTAGTATCAAATTTATTAGTACCTTTTTTTCCCCCCTGTAGCTTTTGACAACCCTACAATAGACCTTAAATAATATATTTAGCTCTGAAACTTGAGTCATTGAACCATTTCTTGAAAGATAATGGCTGTAACAAATACTTCCATTGATGTAAAAAATAGCTGTCATAAGACTTATTGAACTGTATTTAGTCATGCGATCTGGCAACCAAAAGTGTGAAGCTACTTCTGCTTTTTGATTAATTGGCTTGAGAACCAAAACACAGTATGCAAACAAGAACTATTTTTCATCTGTTACAATTGTGTACAATTTCAACACGTTTACTTTTTTCCACAGACACAAATAGGTAATGTTATGAATATGCCATCCATATTACCTTTAGTGTTATTTAATTGCATGTAATTGTTTTTAGTAGATAAACTGGCTTCTCATGTAATCTCTATGTTGTGCTTTCTTTATAGTACTTCACCTGCCTGCTACTCATTCTCATCGCTCAAGTCACAGCTGGAGTTCTTATCTACTTCCAGCGGGATCGGGTAAGAAGCCTGTTGCGTTTTGTTTACTGTTTTATTTACTTTTTGGCACAAGTTGTACCAGGTTCTTGCGACGATGCAAACCTGTTGACGCACTGTTCCAAGAATAAAAGAGCAGGTGGAAAGTGTGGCAGGATGTTGGTGATGTAATTGATTTAAACGAGAGCCAGATAAAGGAGGTGGATCTATATTCTGTGTTTATAATAAATGCACATGGCAGAGTTCTCACATCTATGCATAAGTGGGCGTTTTGTGGGTTAAATTCTGCTATTTCTTTCACTTGCAGACAGCTATATAGGTATTTTTAGCTTTGCCTCATGTTGGCAAGTAAATTACAGCGTTGCAAGCCACAGTATATTCTATACTTTGGTGATGCAACGCCTCCTACTGGCAGTATCATGTATCATCAAAGGTAACACCATTTTTGCAAACTAAATTTCAACTGACCGCAGAACACCAAGTTTTATTTTGATACTTGTTTTAAAAAATAAAACTTATGAATTTCTTGAAATATTTTGCCCTGAATATTTTATTTTACTTTACACTTCTTCTTATTTATTTTTTTTCTGAATTATATCTTGCTACATGCTACATGGACATACACAAATCAATTCATTCAATTGATCCAGTTATACCTATTTTATTTAGTCTGATCATCGAACAGACAATACACATATGGACTAATGAGAACGTATTTGATTGAACAAGGTAAACAGTTAAAATGAAACCTGAGATGGACACAAACGCACTAATGACTTTAGTAGACATCACGTTTACTCTGCAGGGAGTGCTGTGCTTCAACAAGTCAAAGCCTCCTCCCTAGACCAGTTTTATTTATATCCGTCCACCCCTCCCAGGATTTAAAAAGGTTATCCTTTGATAACCATGTCAGGATAGGTGGAGGCCTCTTACTACTGCCCTGTTAACCGTTAGCCCTGGAGCACGTTTGTGAACTTGTACATCTATAGCTTTAGCGCTGCTCCCTGTGTTTAAGGGCTAACCACGAGGCCAGGGTGGTGCTCCTTCCCAGAATAGGGTGAGGCCGCAGCTCAGAAGATGCACTCACTTCCATTGCCTGGTGGTTTTACATATAAACACAGTCATGGTGGGACTTAGCTGCATTTGAACGATGTTTTAAGCCAGCGGGAGGCACCACAGGCAGTACCACCGGAGTAGTTGGCCTCTGAAATAAAGTTCACACGTGTTGCAAGTAATTTACAGAAGAGAGGCATTTGATATTTTTCCACTATAGACCTGCATAGAAAATCTAATTTGTGATTTTTTTTGGTCACTTTTGGAGTTAGATTTGTGAAAAAAACAAAACATTGAAAGGCCCATATTACGCAATTTTCTGATCTATGTTGATGTTATTTCCTCATCAAAAACATACCTGGAGTTGTATTTTTAGCTGTGCATTTTGAGCTGTGGAGTTATAGACAGACTAATAACAAAGGGATACTCAGACATGTGTGAATGAAACAAAACACAACTTCAGGTATGTTTCTGGGTAAGAGTATTATAACAGGACTTAAAGCTAAGAAGTCAAATTTGCATAATATAGGACCTTTAAAGACCTGCTGAAGAACTCCATGTATTTCAGATCTGTAGAATATTTTTATTATTGTTGTCTAAGGTGGGCAATTATCAATTATCTAAATAATTATAGTCTTTGTGATTTGATAATCGCACCTACTTAAATTGTGATTATGATTTGACTACTATATATTGTGCAGTCTCCATATTCAAGATTTAACCTGCCTGAGCACTAAATCTCTTTCATAATAATAGCAACTCTATGCTATCAGTGAATAATCTGGGGAGAATAATGTGGAGTCTAAATGTGTTGAGTCTACAAGGAAAATGGCATCTGATCCAGCTGAAATGTGAAGCTGAAAAACAGGAAATTCAGGATATGTTTTACAGTATTAGATTTTAGCAAAATCATCATATTTACTTTTGCCCTGAAGCAGTCATGTTATGAAAATTGGCCAAGTAGAAAATACCAAGCAAAAAAAAATAGGATCATCCCGATATCGATTTTGGTACCAGCAATACCACCTGATACCACCTGATACCACACATTTTTCAGGTATCTGTATCGGCGAATATTCAGACCAAATCACTGATCCGATATTACTGTATTTCCAGAATGAGGACATGGTAACACTGCCACTTTTGACGTCTGTTGCTAGAGCAGATGCAATGCAAACAGTGGAGGCTCTGCAGACACTTAAGTCACGGCAACAATGACAGAAAAGGCATTTGTGTTACCTTTTTGATTCTTTCATTTAGCCTTTGGAGTGGATGCTGAATGTGGTAAAATTACTATGGAGAGTGCAACCTGACACAGACTTTGTTTATGTGCTCAAGTGCTGCGAGGATGAGCATCTTTTTACAGGCATCACTGCTGTTTTTACCTATGCTTAGTGGCAGAAAGTGACCAAGTAGAAAAGTAAAAGTGCTTAAATCAGCACAACTCATCATCAAGACATTATACTGTACATTTGCCTCTAACACTTAAGTCCTTAAAATCAAATTTATTCTCATAGATTTTCTTTAGAGAAAGCCTTTTCTAGAGTTATTTTTTTGCTTTGTACTGTAACAAAACTGAATATCCTTAGTCTACTTCTTCACACTGGTGAGTACATGAAGGCCAAAATATCTGTATCAAATTTTTTTTTAAATGGTATTGGAAGAACACTAATAAAAATACCTCTGTTATATTTCATGGCTTCTTCTGAACAGCCCAATATCAATTTGATGATGTTTTTTTCTGTTTTCAGTTGAAATATGAGATGTCCAACATTATCAGAGACATGATCATCCACTACAAGGGTCATAACAGGACCACAGAGCACACCTGGGACTACGTCCAGCGATCGGTGAGTTCCGCCCACAGCTCTTCTCAGACTACACCAGAACTCAGAGGCTGAGTAAGGATAATCACATAAAAAATAAAAACCAAAAAAACCCCCAAAATAAACCAAAGTTACGCATGATGTCAGAGAGTCAGAGTCAGGCTACAACAACAGATGACGTCTGCTCTCAGCTGTTATTACTGACACCTATTTTTCTAAATTATATTACATTGTTTACACTGAAGTCATTGTTTAGTAATTCACAGTGATGTAAGAACAGAAAGTAGAGATAACTGACTCCAAGGACATACGTTTTGAAGGTTTTGTTTTTGTCACATATTGTATGGTTTAAACTTCTCAGTCTTATATGGCTGTACATTGTCTTCGTCCAGGAAAAAAGCATTATAAATCTGTACATTTCCAGAGACTAGGTTAGGAAAAACGATGTATTCCAAACTTTCTTCTTAAACATGGTATCATAGTCTCTGAATATTCCCTGTTGAGGGTGATGAATGTAAACTAGGTAAAAGAAATGTTAGATGTAATGATTACATTATATTCTTCTGTTTTCTCTTTTATGATAATTCTATTTTTGATTTTTGTCCAGATGAAATGTTGTGGATGGACCGGACCGGGAAACTGGTCTGAGAACCTAGAGATAAAGAACAGCAGTAAGAACTTGTACTCATGCTCCTGTCGAAATGAGTCCCTGCCAGGAACAGAAATCAAGGAAGTGGGTCTGTGTGACCACATGACCGTAGACCTGCCTGTCTTTGAGACGGTACCTGCACTATTATGTTCACATTTCAAAACAGAACAGAATCATTATAACATGTCAGTAATTAATATAATAACATAATTACATACATTTTTGCAGTTTGCTTAATAAATAAAATAGTGAAATTGACACTTGGTAGTTAAACGTCCTATATTATGCGAAATTGACTCTTGTGACCTTTAAGCCATGTTAAAGTGTTGCTATCTTATCAAAAACCCTGAGTTGTGTTTTGTTTCGTTCACACATGTTTAAGTAATCTTTTATTATTAGTCTGCCCACATCTCCAAAGCTTAAAATGTTCTTCCTCTTTGTGATGCCATGAAGCAGTAGTTTTCAATTTAACAGCTCTTTTTACCTTTTCTTTGGTAGAGATTGGAAATTCCAGGGCTGAAAGCCTCCAAATTATTTTATTGAAGGTATTTGGAGTTTAAAAACACAGTGAAGCACTTCCTGTATTGCCACATGACATCACAAAGTGGAACTTTTTTTTTTTTTTTTGAGACAAGAACTCCACCTAAATCTGCAGGGTTTGTCTGTTAAACATGTGTGAAT
Organism: Periophthalmus modestus; assembly: GCA_019594935.1. Taxonomy (NCBI): domain Eukaryota; kingdom Metazoa; phylum Chordata; class Actinopteri; order Gobiiformes; family Gobiidae; genus Periophthalmus; species Periophthalmus modestus. The sequence continues at coordinate 21,732,095 of JAIEZT010001390.1, read as the reverse complement.
TAAACAAATCACAACTCTGGCTATGTTTTTAGTGAGGAAACAACATTATCAGATCAGAAAACAGTGTAATATGGACCCTTTAACAAAAACCCCAACAGCAATCAGCAGAAAGGTGTAAGGAATGTTGTGCTTTTTTCAGGTATGCACTATGAAACCATAACATGTACAGTTAGTAATTGTTATTTGTCTTTTGTAAACCAATGTTGATCTAAAATGGCATAATAATAGAAACAGGTCCATTGATTTCCTGTTCACACCTTCAGAACTGATGAGCCCTGCCTCTTCATAGAGGCATTTCACCATGCCAAGCAACTGAAATATCTTTTACCTTACATGTATGACATGAGTCTGAATGATGAGGGAACACCATCACAGTAATTTTTTACAAAATATGTCCCCTTTAGCCATCACAAAAACAACAAGAAAATCTATCCAAAAATGTATGGAAAAAGCTTACATCTTTGGGTGCAGCTGAAAGAATTTATGAAACAGTCTTTTATTTAACTTTTTCTTTTGTTAACTGATGTTAAGTCTAGACCAAAGTCAGTATGCCGTCAGCACTTGCCTGTACTGTCCAGATAAAACTCACACCTTTTCCCTGTTACATAATTTGGCTTGGACTACATGGTGTAGTGCCAGTTCATTGTGCCAGTGGGTAGTTAATCAGTACGATGCATACCAACTGTTGGGGAAAGTATTTGTATGATGTGATTTGTTCAAACAGAAGGCTCAGTGCTGCAGTTGTTTGGGCTGAAACTCTCCCTCTGCTCTCCTCAACCCTGCTAAACCTTGTTATTCTTCCATTGCTGAACTCTCTCCAACACTAACAGTGTTGTTTGGGAAAGACTTGGTTCATATCCAGTTAGGGTGATGTACACAGTCATTCTGCTTATACATAACCTACACAAATCAGGCATAACATTAGAACTACTTTTGTCTACTGCATTGGGACATTTATCTATTTTCTTTCATTATTTGTTTGTGTATCTGTGTAAAAGGGCTGCACAATTTTGAAAGAAAATGTAACTGTGATTAGATTTGCGTTTTTTAAATTAGTATTCACTTCACAATGCACGTTTTAAACATATCCTGGAGCCTTAATATTTCAGAGAGGACTTTTGCCATGGACTGCAAAGCCAATTCAGCTATCATGTATATTTATTTCAGAATATAACAGTTCTGTATTTAGCAATAACAATAAGAATGTATTGCTTTAAACTGCCTTCGTAGGCTAGAATTTTACCATGTTATTCCCCACGTTCTACCCATGAAACATTTTTTTAACTGCTGCAGATCTGGAAATCCCCAAGAGCTGCTGACACACTGACCTAGTAGTTTTTTTACCCATTAAAATATGACCCTAAACTCAAAACGAAGTTACCAAATATTGTCTGTTTGTTTGGCTTATAGACCAAAATACTTACTAACTCTGGTCCCACATTGAATAAATAATGTTATTATAATTCCCAGCTGGTTTATAGAATTCTAACCTCAATGTCTCCATCTTGTTCTAGGGCTGCATAACTAGTGTGGAGAAATGGCTGATGGAAAACTGTGGAGTTATTTTGGGAATCTGTGTCGGACTGGCAGTTGTGGAGGTATCTAGTCTAACACAAATTTGATCTGTGTAATCCTATGTGCGCTGTACTGAACATGTTTCTGGTTGTGATAAGATCTTAACGGTAAATATGTCACAGCTGTTACATTAGCTACGCAAAAGCTGTTGTAAAGCTTGAAACTCTGCTTGCTATCGAGGATTTTAAGATTCACTTTGTAACTTTTGTGGTGAGAGGGTATCAGTTGCTTATTTGCATGGAGACGAGTGCATCGCCTGGAATGTTACACTGTACGGCATTAAACTTGCATTTATTCAATTATGTATGTTGCTAAAAAGATAAAAATTGAGCTGTGATTTGGCCTGATGGCATCTCAGTTTGCATTTTTGCTTGTGCACATAATATAATCGTGCTAAATAAGCTTAATTAATCTGAATGCCATACTGTGCAACATCGTAGGCAAAGCAATAACAGTTTCAAGGAGATTTTGCTGTCATGGTAAAGCTAACAACAAGTAGCATGCTCACACCCTTGCTGATTTTAAGACAATAAAATGCTTTATAATTAGATGCAGATAGCTGTGCATGCAGAGGACATATTTTGATTTTGTTCTCATGTGTTGATTTTATGATATATCTGCATTGAGGCACGACAAAGTTTGCCCAAATACATGGGAAAAATCGGTTACAGGGCTATTAAAGCATTCTCATTGTGTTGCTTATGACAGATAAACAGTACAAAATTAAAATGATTGCTCCATAACATTTATAATTACTATGCTTGATTGCAATTGTCGAAAGTGTTAACTAAAGCACTTAAAATCATCATCAAACTTGTTGCAGGATATGAAAAGTCCTTTTGAGTTTTTCCTTCATAAAATAACTTTCGGTGTATTTTCTATCTGACATAGATTGCGTGTTTTTAATACATATCCCGCTGGTCAAGCTGCCCTAACAAAACCATATCTCCATCTGTCTCGCAGCTTTTGGGGATGATCCTCTCCATGTGTCTCTGTAAAAGCGTGGTGCAGGAGGATTACACCAAAGTCCCAAAGTACTGATCCTGAGTCTGGGGCCAGGATCCCACATGGACGGACATCTTCTCCCTCTCTCCCCTCTGTCTCTCCAACTTTGTAAACTCAAATTAAGACAGCTGTCCTCCATAGTGGTGCTGATTTCTCACGCCCCCTCACGCTTTGGACACACTTGCTGGATGCACGTTCTTGAGTTACGACTATATTTGTAATGAAAGAATAATGGTTTAACTACACACCTGACAATTTGTAATATTTCTTAAAATACAAATGTTTTTGTATGAGAAGATCTTGTGTATGGCTTGTTGGACCTCAATGAAGCGCTTAACGGTGTATGGTAAGGAAGGATTAAGGAAAGCACTTTACATTTGGCAAGTGCTAAGCAGGGGCATCTTCTGGGAGACTTCAGCCTGTATGGAGAAGACCCTAAAACTGTAGCTATGTTTTTGGGTGCATAGGGTCCCAAAAGGAGAGTAGTAGCGCCCTCTGTGTTCACTGATGGCACCTGCTTCTCCCTCTTGTCATCTATCAAACTTTTTTTCTAAAAACGTTTTTCTATAAATCAAGTCCTAAAATGTGTTTTGTTTGTTTCTAGTAGATTTGAAAGTTCAGCATGAAGAACGTGTGTGAATGTGATTTTGGGTGGAGTTCATTTAATTTGTCTTCGTACTTATAAAGTAATAAATGTAATTTCTGTTTTTATAAATGTACATAGTGATTTTGGTCAGGGATAGTCGCCTGATTTCTTTGGGAAAGCGGTTCCAGAGTGTTTTGTCTCTTATGCTCCTGACTGACTGAGTAGGTATGCTGAACAATTTGAAGAACTGAACATATTTCAAAAGTCTGTAAATCTGTTTAAAAAAGTGTTGTCTGTGTAATCCCTCAGTCGTCCAGGTCTGATCCACAGCAAAAGACGAAGTCAAGCTGCTCATCCAAGTCTCTTCTTCAGTTCCAGAATTGAAGAAGCTGCTTGGATGAGCAGCGAAACGTCTTCACTCCTACAACGATTTGTCCAGTTGACAGATTTAAACTTCGTCTTTTGCTTAAAAAGTGTTATTGGAATTGTAAAAATGCCACTTCTTCATTGTGTATGCCTATTGAATAGCAATTTGTGTGATAATATATGAAATGTAACATTACAAACTTGTAATTCAGATAACATTTTGAATCAAACAAAACGTTTCTTTGTTTGGTTTGATCTTAGCATAGTTGAAGTTATTTAAAGAAAACAAATACTAAAATAATAACTGTTGGGAGATTACATTGCTTTTATAAATGTACAAATTATCTATATACATTTCAAAGTCTCAAAAGGGAGTTTTGTAGCCGTCCAAACATTTCTTTTTACAAATTAAATTATGAGACATGAAGGTTATGTTATTTTTTATTATTATTGTATTGTTAATTAGTATTTTTCCTGCTCACAAATGGTTTTGTTTGAAAAAAATGGACTGTGCATTTCTTTTTTTAACTAAATAAATATTGATTTTAATTCAAAATGGTTTCTTGACTTTGTTCAAACTTCGCCTTTTTTATTGGAACATAAAATTCCCCTTCAGGCCCGTGTGTGCAGTCCAGGCATTCATCCACTAGATGGCGGTATAGATTCAACAATGGACGCCACGTGAGGCAAGTGAGGCGCAAAATTGTGATTCTTTGTTTTTAATTTCGCCATTTTAACTTCTCTATCTGTTTATTTGTTTTGAACTTAAGCCCGGAGATTCTATACTCAGTCTATTTAACTTTTCTTTGGCCGCATTTCTCATAATTTGTCGTTATCCCTGAACCGTGCAAACCTGTAGGCTACTAGAGATTGCTCTTTAGCGGTTTTGCTAATTAAGCCTTTTTTAACATTTAACTATTAAATTAACCCTATGGCTCTAAAGAAGAAATTAATTTGACTTCACTTGATATTTCCTTCAACTAGGCTACAAACGTTTTAGCTTCTTGACACTTTTTAAACCGAAGACTTGAGTCACTATGTCACACTAGAAACCTGAAGAATTAGCCTTGAAGTAAAGCAACAGTAATGATCTCTGGTTCCCCTTTTTAGTAATATAGTGTATCAGAGGAACAGCTTTAACTTTGCTTTTCAGTCAAAATACAAATAGTTATAAGTTATATCACATTGATTTTCATTTTTGTTTGTAGGCATTGCAAAGAGACTGATCTTTCCTACATAAAATCAAGGCAAGTATTATTTTATATTATTTTACTATTGCTCAGCACAGTTGCATGGGATATAAATGTGTACTTTCTATGCCAGATGCCTTTTCTGCTTGTAAGATAAAACAAGTGAAGCTATAAATGTCTTTCTTATTCTGTTAAGAACTGTGCTATACATGAACTTGCTTTGCTTATACTTTTCTGGTCAAAGTATAGATTCATCCTTCGCATTACACATCCTTCCTTTTGTCAGGAGCAGTGGGCAGCTTGGGGAAGTGCCTTGGTATCCTTGTCCAGATCAGGCTTCTATGGGACTATCTAAGATGGAGGACTTCGGCTTCTACTGAGTACTGCTATTACAAATCGAAATACTAACAGATGGTCTACTAACCACCATTACTATACAGATTGTAGATCAACTTGGTAATAGGAGTAGTGTTGACTGTGATGAATCTTTTCAACAAAAGTAGTTATGTTCACCTCCCATGACTCCCATCCAACCAGTACTCAGAACACTGGTGAACAAGCATCTCATTGTATTTCATGAGCAGTAGTGTAAATGCAAATCCCCCTACAGACAAGACTCTATTAACGTTCCCCCACACAAATAGTCTCCCGAGGAGCGTGTCTCAAATCAGCATATGTTTTTAAACCTCCTCGGCTTTTTCAGTCCCTGTACGCGACACATGGATGCAACATCTTCATTATTCATGCTTTTATTTCATATAGGTGCACAGGGATCATCATCTGTACCTCTCTCCCAGCCTGGGACACTCTGATTGACAGTTAATGTGGAAAGAAAACATAGGAAGTACTGGTAGGAAGTGTGTGTGTGAGCATAATGGTTCCAACAGCAGCACTGGCTTCGAAACCATCTACTTTTCCACTGAAAATCATACATGTGTGGAAGGCATCTCTCCAATGACTGTGGACGATATATTTTTTTTAATAAATTAGTAACTGTCTGTTTGATATAGGTCACTCAAGGGGCAACCTATATAATAAAGACATATTTAAGTACTACATTTCAACTACCTATACCTATACTACGTCTAGGTGAGTACCAGTTCCATTTCCTGTTCTATGCAACATTTTGAGGATTTGGCCTGTTATATTTCATTTTACATTTTTAAAAACTGGCCATGGTTCAAAATGTAATCATCCTGAAATTCATGGATAATTTAAGTTGCCAACCTATATACTCTGCATGTTTGATGTGGTGACCAGAGATATGATGAAGTGGTTGAAGGAAAAAGAAATAATTAATAATAAGTAGCAGTAGTTGAAACAGTAGAGTTTGAAAGGTAGAAACAGCTTATAATAGTTTTTTGTGTGTAATTACAAAAGTGTTGTGAGTTTTGAGTGAGAATCTAAAAGGTGATTGAGTAACATTTAGATAATCCAAAAAGACAGACTTATGAATAAATATGTCCTGAAAGCTCAATTTCCCCAAAATGGCAAAATACTTAAACTACTACTACCCATTAATAACATGTAAAATTGTTAAAAAGTTATGAATTTGTAGCCTAAATTACATCAATTTGGCACCAATTTAGGTACTGAAAATATTCTGTTATAGCAGCCACAAACTTGAAACTTTTTGTAGTGAAGTTTATGTTAAAATATAGGTCTTAATTTTCTTTTGAACACACAATTTGACCACAGTTATCTCTTATGACCTTTGAATCTGAACCCATGTTTTATTTTGCTCAATATTAGTTATATTCCTGAAAAATAGTATTTTGAAGACGTATGTTGTTTCCCCTCTTTTCTGTCATTACCTTGTATCTTTTGTTAACTCCACGCTCCATTGCTCTTCCCACACAGCAGAGGTCTCTATGGGACAGTCCAGATGCCCACTGTGCTCTTCCTCTCAACTTCCTGTTCACATTGTGTCAGGGACATGTTGGGACCTGACCCCCGGATTGGACCCCACCTCCACCTGCACACTGCCCCACACCACTGCCCCCATCCTGCACTGCTCCACCAGCTTCCTGTTGTTTGTCTTTAAGAGACAAAAAACAAGTGGCCCTTACACATCCGCTTCAAAGGTAATATTTATAATACTGTTACGCTGTCCTAAAGCTGCAAGATTAATCACAAAAGACATCACAATTTAAATGGTTCCAGTTACAAAATGCGGCAATTATTTAAGCAACATCAACAACAAAATATAAAACAGGTATAGAACCAGCTAACTCTTTAGTTTAATCTTTTACAAACGTGTTCGCAAATGCATGGGATCCTTGTGTTCGATTTGCAGTTCATATTTCAGTCTTTTCTCAAATGTTATTACTTATGTGTTAATTAGTTTGTTATATACTGGATAATGTGCATTGTGAACTGAATCCTACTATTAAAACATAAATCTCAAATCTAATCACAATACTTACAGAAAAAATGTATATCTTCTAAAATTGTACAGCCTTACACTCTCCCAACCATTTTTGAATCATGTTGGCTTCACTCCTCTGACAGGTGTGTTGGATTACCCCTATAATCACACTGCTCTGTCTGCCTTTCCTCACCACTGTACAACATGGACAGAGGATGAGAGGAGGACATGTATTAGCTGTTTAAATTGTTTTTGCGCCGGGCTCCGAGTCTACCTAGTGTGGAGGTCAGCAGGTGTCCTTCGCCTCATTTCCTGCCCAGCGTCTCATACCATCCAACTCGGACCCCTGAATGATGCACTCTCTCACTCATAGCCACCTCTTTGCTGTTTTTCAGTTCTTCTTCACGCCTTGCGATTCCACTGTTTCCCTGCCAGCTAATCCGCGTAGATAAGGCAGAGCTCTCGTCTCCATGTGGCCCTCTTTTTGTCCTGCCGGGAGTAAAGACCTCGAAAATCACTCGCGCTCAGCTCCACACAAAACATCAGTGAACAGCAGCAGTTTGTAAAAAAAAAAAAAAAAAAAAGCAGTTTTCACCTAGAGTTGTGCCGCAGTGTGGGCAGAAGTTGGCGACAGGGAGATGAAAACAGAGCACCAGATGGTATGATGTTGGTGTGCTGAGTGTGATGTTATGTGGATGCTAAGTGTTGATTTACTGAAATATTCTATGTAATAATGGTATAGAATTAATGTAATACTTCATTGGGTTAGTTCATATAATATTTAGTACTGTTGGGTTCATAGTAGGGTTGTCAAAACATTGAAAATCAGATACTAATCGATACTGATACTAGTATAGAAACTAGATACTCATTTAAGCAAGCATCATCCAAAAAAACATCAACTGGATAAAACTTGACCTTTCCTGAACAGTTTCATCTTGGGTTTTATCAGAACTAGGACCACATGGTATGATCATTTTAAGGTAATTGTTTGGGTGGCCAAATCAGTATTGAGAATTGAGTTTATTCTTCAGTATCCAATTTATCTAATGAGTTTGAGATTTTCGTGTTGTGACAACACTAGTTCATAGCTAAGAAACAAGAAACACCAACCAGGGACATTCGTGCATAGTCTCTATCTCAAGACAGTTGTGGCTACAGAAGTAACTGTACCATGTGTGAGGAGGGAATCATTGGATGCATCAAAATATGTGGAGCAACTACTACTTGTATCACCGACTGTTATTTGGAAACTTTGGTGACTAGAAATACATTTTACTGTCCTAAAAAGAGGATTTGATTAAAAGGAAGGACTATCAGTGCTAACTGTATTAGCCACGCTTCAGAATAAAAAGGTTGTGGGTTTGACTCCTAGGCTTCCCAGGCCATTCTGTGCAGAGTTTGTATATTATTCTTGTTTTTGGGTGCATGAAGCTAAAGAGGTGGATGTATGTATCGCAAAAATACAATATTATTTATCTGACAGATACATTTTGTAACTAAAGTGAAAAGTTAATTAGCAGCAATAGTTGCATATAATAAATGAACTGGTGTTTGTGTTTATCTTAATAATTAATGAAACAATACACCTATCCTTTTGCAATGACAAGACAGAAATTTAATTAGCAAGTACTTTTCACTATTTCAACATATGTCAAGCTGCATCAAATTGTCTAAACCAATTATTTGCCTCACAACATCTGCCAAGTACTGCACTAACAACCGCTTAATCAAGTAATTTCCACACAACACACTGCATTGTTTTCTTAATCCTGTATTATTTACAGCAGATGCTTGCAGCCTGATCATATCATTTATAAATCATTCCAACTTTCCTTCACTAATGGTGGAACAGTATTCAAATCTCAGGTGTCATTTTCTCGTCGTTTTTCAGCCACTTCCACTGAATAAACCACACTGGAGTCGCTGGTGTAGTTATGATCACACCTGAGGTTCAGCTGGAGGTGCTAATTATCTTTCATTGTGTCTATAAATACTTCATAATTGCAGAATAATCTTTTGTGGCGGATTGGATACTTTGAGCTGCTTGGGTGTCATACAGTATGGGCTCGGGGCTCGGAGAACGTTGCTTGTCTAATCTGATTGATGGAGGCTGCTGGTAGAAGGTAGAGCTCTCCTGATTGTGAATACAGACAGCACTAGTCTTCTCATTACCCTGCGATAATGCACCCGTCACCCCCATAAGAAAAGCCTAGAAGCACATTCGTTACGCATGGATGGTTTTACTGAATTCTTTTACACTTTCTCCTCTTGAATTCCCTCACCATCTCTTTCTGTCTGTACATCTCTGTAAATACATAAATACATAGTCTGCCACTTCATTTGAAAAAGAGCCAAGTTGGACCACAGCAGATGGGGTATAGCATGTACAGGTTATATTATGAAAAACTAGTGGTAGTCTACTGCACAAATGTCCATGTTGGTCTAACAGCAAAAGAATACAGATCCTCTTCTATTGAAGCCATAGCAATGTTTCTTATCGAATGTAGAGTGGGTTTTAAGTAATGATTTGTTTTTAAATCAGTTGCAATGTGGCCAAGTGGCTACTGTTTATTACTGTATGTAGCTATCTATGCTCTTAATGGTTTAAAAAGGTTACTGCAAAGATAACTGTACCTGAGTTAACAGTGCCTAAACCTACTCTTTGTGAATATGGACAGTACAGGTCTCATTCTTACTCTAATGCTCTAATGGAGACCTGACTGATTAATGGGGTTTCAGTAGTGAGTATTCAGATCAGAGATTAGATTTATTTTTAACTGGTTTTAATCACAACATCTGGCACAGTGTGAAGCTAACTCTGTTTTCTGATTGAATAAACGGCTTCAAAACCAAGACACAAATTGCGAACAGAAACTACTTTGAAATCATGCACAACATTTTGTAATTGTGCATAAAAGCAATTATATTTGTAATAGCAATTTGGTTTTTATGCTTATTTCATATCTGGAGACATGATGTGTATGTTTATTTTTGCACAGTTTTTGTCAACATCCTCTTTATTTTTTCCCCCTTGGTTATTCTCATTCTTTGTCTCGACCTCCTACCTGGCAACATTAATTTTAACAGCATGCATATTTTGTTCTTTCCAGAATCTTCTCTGGTGTGTTTAATTTCTGTAAACCACTGCGGCCTATTATTTCCAAAACATCTAACATGAGCTGCCAATTTGATTAACTTCCCATTCCCATTTCTATCCATCATCAATTCCAAAGAGCTTTATACCGCATTCCCTTGTTGACAACTCATTTTGTTTATCTAAATGGTACCCTGGCCTCTATAATCTGCTGTTTTTTTCTTTACTGAAACTGATAAATAAATTAGCCTGGCCCTGTCTATGTTTGTCCAGTGGCCTCCAAATGGAATGGCCTCTCCAGAAATGGCTAACAGTATGTGCTATCACACGGCTTAAGCCATCTGAGCTGATTCATTTTGCTGGCTGACAGAAATGTGATCTCCCCTTCTGGTCAGGGCTTTCATCTCGTAATCAAAAATACACTTTGAGCTTTGTTTCAACTAGTACTCGCTCCGCTAATGTCTTTTGCTATGTCATCTTCCCTCACCAGATGTCTCGTGTATTCCCTGTAGCCTTTTCCAATCTTGATTCCTTTTCTCCGGAGGGCTTGCTTGTGATTTATTTATGCTATCTCTGTATTTTGGTGCCAGGAACACACCCGGAGAACCAGGAAGACCATGGGAATGCAGCCTGGAATAGCCGGAGGCTGCAGAGAAGAGGGAGAGCCGATTTAAGAGGACAGATGAGTAAATCAAACTGGACCTGCACAAGGTTGGTGTTCCTGTGGTAAATGCTCCTATGGTAAATGTAATGCTTTGGGAATCTGTTGGGGATGATTTGTTTTTGGAGGGAGAGAAAATCTAAGTTTTGGAAAAGCTGTTGTAAAAGTGGAAAAATATGTTTGTATGAAATATTGTAGTAGAAAGAGGCTTTCCTGCTGCTACCACAACAACTTGACCATTTCTATTAATGCAAGTAGTACACTATTACTGTACTACATTCAGGTCACTGGAACTACTACTACATCCACCTACTTATACTACATACTTGACAAACCAAAGTACTTTGAATATTATTTTGCTTTTAATCTACATTCACCAACTACTGCTGCAACTGCAACTACTCCTGCTAAAGATAATGCCACTACTGCAACTTATTTCTCCTAGAAGATGTAATACAAACAAAACAATACTACTATTACAGCTACCACTACTACTGCTGCTGTATTTTGGGGCCAGAAACACACCCAGAGGAGACAATGGGAATGCTGCCTGGAGCAGCTGGTCGTCTACTACTACTACTACTACTACTACTACTACTACTACTTCTCCTACTACTACTACCACTACTGCTATTGCTACTACTGCTACTTCTTCTAGTCATACTATCACAAGTACTATTACTATCTGCAATTACCACTACTGCTAAATGCAATTAAACCTCTGCACCTTATCTTCTATTCACTGATTGTACTGCAAACAAAAATAAAATGCTACTACAGCTACTATTTCTCCCTCTCATCCCACATCTAATCAAAAGGGACACTTTCTCTCCAAATCAGCTTGAGTCTTTCAGAATTATTTAGAAGACTGATTTGGTCCCATTTGACATTGACGCGCCTTTTTAAAATTCAGATTCCATGATTTTGGCAAGATGGGATCATGTTTTAAGAATGAGCATGTGTGGTGTTGGGAATGGCACTGGCTCTGCTTTCAATGTCTGATCCCTCTGTCTCATCGTATGCCATGCAAATGTCTCCCAGAACTAGCACATATTACTGCTGTATGTTGAATTTAGACAATAGTAGAAGATTTTTTTTTTTTCATTGGGTGCCAGCTGCAGTTAATAAGGAAAGAGCAAATAAAAAAGAGGAACCAGGTTTATAGGGTCAGACTTCCTGTCAAACAAGCCACTAGTTTCCTGTAGTGGTTGTGACCCAGTGGTGACAGGGTGAGCTCATCCATCCTGTGGCACAGGCAAACATCCTGCTCCATGGTATCCCCAAGGTCTGTGGTTTAGGGCCCATGCATTTAACCTGGCCATACATCATTTATTTGTCAGTTTTTGCTTTTTCTATATGCCCCCACAAATGCCAATATGAGAACAGCATTGTCCAAATAATACACACATTTTCAACACAAAAAGGCAGGGTTATCCCATAAAAAGTATATTTTTAATCTCTCTAGTTATTAAATTGTGTCAGCTAAGATGGCAAAAGGCTGCTTGGTTTCATATGGCTATACATAATACCAAGACAGTGTATGAAACCTTGCCTACTAATAGACCACTAGTTATAGTGTTGAATACTTGGATATTTTCAGTTCAGTAAAGCTAATACATAAAAAGGCTTAGGCAATTTCAACAACTTTGGATTAATCTTTGTGTTGTTTAAAGTCATCCCAAAGTATCAGTGTCACCGAATTCTCTGGTATTATCTTGTAAACTGTCATTTGCAATAGACTGGCTGTCAGCTTGAGTGCCCATTTACTTGATCTGCTGAGTGAACAGGGTTGAAAAGGCAGGACAAACCATAGCTCTCCTTATGTGACAAAACTATTAATATTTTTCACATGACCTCCTGCTGATTTCCCTTGTAACATGTTACTGCTCAATGTAATGAAGATAGAAGGACAACAGAAGCGCCGCCTACAGCAACCACTCTTTCTTGGGGAGTTTTGAAAGGGAAAAAAAGTTTAATTTATTCATCAGCGTAATCAAAGTGAGAGGAAAGAGGGGGGTTGGGGGGCAGAGCGGATGGCCTTCAGTGGGATATGCTCCTATTCTGATTACTGAAGCCATATTAATGAGATGCATTGACAGTGTAATACAGGGAACGGCGTGCCTCCTGCTGTGCCTGTCTGCTATGTCCTAACCGCCTGCTCCCATTTTCTCGTTATCTTTTCCTCAGACAAGAGATTATTTTTAATTCACTTATTATAAAATGGACCCTAGGCAGGAAAAAGAGTTCTTCCTCTTTTTTAAGTCATATTCATGTTCCCATGTTTTATGTTTATATTAATGATTCACTGCGTAACTTTTTTGGTTGGGGTGAGTCTGTTACCTGCTTGTCTTTATTTACTTCCCTAAGAATGCTCTAAGTTTAATGACATTAAATGTATCTGTTCAGCATTAATTCTAATCAGTCAAGTGTTTATTGCCAAAAAAATAACTTTGAAAACGATTCATTGCACACCTTTCAACAGATCGGACCTGGTGGTGTTACCTTCTCATTGCCTGCCTAGAATGTTCCTCAGTATGACATTAACATTTCCATGAAGACAGGCAGGTGGCAGATCCTACACTGAAAAAGTAGGACAGTGCACCTTTTAAATTAAACTTTTTTGCAGAGTCCTCTACCCTTCTCAAGATCTTGAAGTAGGTTTGGTTAAGAGTGCCTAGCTGAGCTGTTGTGGATGTATTTAGATGAAGGACGAAATAGTTACAGGATCATTTTTAGTTGCAGAGTGGATAATGTCTTTATTTTCCTAGTCATGTTTATTTCTCAGTGGCATTCACTGTGCCAAGATAACATTTTTGTGGATCTATATGTAGCTCCCAGTAGTCTAAGCTTTCGAATAGGCTTATGTCTGTAGGTGCCCCTAAAAAGACCACTCAGAGAAAAATAACCGTAGTATTGCGCCTGTAGATTATTATTTGATTTGAAATGAAATAGAATCTAGATTCAGACATTTGTGTCAGACTGCCAAGTAAATTAAACATGAAAATAGGCTGAAAAGCCATCTAGACTTGGTTCATTTCTCTTGAAAGACAAATAACAAATCGACACATGCTGTTTTTTACATCAAGCTGTCTTGAAATGTTTTGGTCATTTTTAAAAAGAAATTTCTTAGTTTGGAAACTGAAAGATTTATTTTACAATAGTTTGATAGATACCAAAATAAAACCACCAGGGAACGCTGTAGAAAGAAAATGTCATAACCTCTGTAGATGCATGTTCATGACCAAAATTTCACTTGAATTGGAGAATTAAGGGTTGCTCTGTCCCTTTAACTTAACTTAAGCAGTGTCCATTCTGTACCCCGCTTAAGGCCCATAGTTGTCTGTAAATAGTCCAGTCACCCATATCCCTCCACAGGAATAAGCAATACATGCTAAGGAATGTTGTTATTTTTATTTGTTTGAGGAACACAGCATAAATCCCATAACCTCTTCCAACACATAAATATGGAAGCTGCTTCCAGGGCTCCTGGATTTGTGCCATCACTAAGGTCATAGAGACTGAATAACTTATCTTTAACAAAAACAAAACATGGAATATTCAGAAGTCCTTGGTAATAAAATGCAGGCTGCTAGATGCTGCTAGATGCTGATGATGCAATAACAGTGGATGACATAGTTTAATCAGTGCTGGTTTATTAGAAATATGAAACGTTGCAAACCACCACCAAGGCACTGTTATGTTAATGATTTTTCACCTGTCCAGCTCCCACAAACCTTGCCTTTGCCCCATGGCTAGAATTCACAAGCATGATTTTTTTTTGTACATACACAGCTTTTTTAAAGATGGCAGTGTGAAACAGGGGTGGACAGCCAATGTTTATTCAATCCCAGCAACATTCTTCCAGATTTATGATTCATAAAATACTTAATTAATAAGAAGAATATGAAAAAAAAAAACTAAATTAATAGAGAATATGTATGTGGTTATAGGTAAGGCAACACTCACCAAACCCAAGTTGTTTCAATTGAACCTGAATACCTTTGTAACACAGCATTTAACTATAATGTTTTCATCTTCATTGTGGCCATTTGGTAAACGTCTACATTTGCCTTCTGAGTCTCTGCCTCCTGTCATCAGCCCGCTTTGAGATGGAGCCAAGCAGGACAAGCCCAGCACACACCTCAGGAGAGCAGCGTACACCTCAGCAGGGCAGATCTACACTGGTGCCATGTGGCAGGCAGGCATCTGGGCTACATTAGCGCCAGTCCTGACAAATGGGGAGCTGCTGTCAGTTTTCGGTGCCTAAAGAGGTGCATCACAACCCTCTCAGGTGCTGTCAGTCAGAGGAGTGCCCCGGGACATCAGCCTAGAGGTGAGTGTGTGCTTGTGTGTGCTCATGTGTTTGTTTCAAGTGCATATGACAGGTTTTCATGCTTTTCTAATTATAACTTGCTTTGGTGGGATAATACCTGGGGTAAATACGTTTCATATTTTTACATCAGTGGCAGTTTGTGGAAAAATGTTGAGAAGAAAAGTACACAAATATAGGAAGTAGCACTGAGTTCTAAAACATAATACCTCTACCTATGTCATCAGCACTGAAAATTCTATCTAAAATACAAGGACAATTTATTTGTGTGTCAGTTTAAACCTTAATTTACCAAAATAAAGGTGTTGTTATATGTGTTAATTGCCTTAACTATTGTGCAAGTTGTGGCCCTTGCTGACATTGTGATTGTGATTGGTAACAGTCATGGAGTTACCTCTTTGTATGTGTCATATCTGCAGACATTATCCAACCAATTTTAAACCCACATTAAAGAAAAATCTGAAATACATGATGTTAACAAACTATTTTAGTGACGTCAGTAGTTCTACCTGTCATATGCACTTTAAGAGCCAGCCTCAGTTTGAAGATCTTTATCTGGGTTAGAGCTGCAGCAGGGGAAAGTAAGGGGCCCAGATGTTTTAGCTCAGTAAGCTTAGGATGAGTTCATAGCAAGAGCATTCAAAGCAGCACCAGTGAAACCTCAAGCAGTTCTTAATGCTGCTCTTTTAAGGACACAAGTTTGCATTCTTGAATATCAGATATGAAACTAGATGCTGTTATTGGCCAAGAATTTCTATAGAGATACACTTTGACCTAATTACATATTTTGGCAAACTCCTAATGACCTTGGGTGAATAAACATTGTCCTCATGTAAACAGGTGTGCTTTTCAGGCCAGAAAAAAATAATACTACACATTTATTTTCTCTTGTTTCATCTGTGGCAAACAAAAAAGGTGAGATTGTATATATTAACGTTTTAATAAAACTGTACTACTGACTACCGTACCTTTATTCTTGTTTGAATAATATAGTCGCCCGTGTAACAGTACTTTTACATGAGTAAAAGCTTTGGTTACTCTTCCCACTGTGAATAAGTTGTCAAGTAACATATAGTTTCTTTTGACAATATATGTTTTTGACTTTCATTAACTAACGTTAACTTCAAATTAAACAGCAGATCTTACATCCAGACAGCAACTCTTTGTGTGTATATCTGTGTAATCCCTCAGTCGTCCAGGTTTGATCCATAGCAAAAGAAAAATAAAATCTGTCATATGGACAGTCTTTTGCTAATTATTTGAGTAGTTTTATCAAATATATTTTACTCTTTCTTGAGTCATTTTGGACCACTACTATGTACTTATTATAATATTACTTACTACTTAAGTAATAATATCTGAAAGTAACAGTACACCTACTTGAGAACAATTTTAACCTGCCTTACAGAAATAATTGTTGGGGGGAAAACCCATAGATAATGACAGCTGACACAAAGGTGTTTATATCCACTAGTTTTTGAATTTTGCTGTAGTCTATCTTACTTGAAATAATATTAAGAGATATATAGGATTTACAGTTTTACAGATATTTTTGCCCAGACATAAAAAGTTTATAAAAAGCCGGACTGAGTGGCCCCTCTCAGGCACAAGTGTGATCTATTTCAGCCTAAAGGAGGACAGACCTGCTCTAATGGCCTCCCTGCAGACACACACATCCTTAAATGTGTTAGACTAGAGACGTGCGCTCGGAGTCGGGACAAGAAGCCAGGGGTCACCAGAGGTCATGTGGACAGAGGGCTCCTGGGGTGCTGTGTTTGTTCTACAGCCACAACACTAAACTCAAGTCAAAGAGCACATCTAAAAACTTCCCAACTGCACGCAAACAGAGAAGAGAAGCCCACACTAAACGAAATGGAGCTAAACAAAATGGAGTTTAACATCTATTTGTTTTTGTTTCCCAATTTAGATTATTTAGACATGTATTTTTTTTTTTTTTTTTAGATCTGAGCTAAGTTTGCAGCATGTTTGTTACTATGGCTTTAAAAAATAGCTAGCTACTGTTATTGTCTGGTTGACACACAATGGTATAAAAAAAGAATATTTCCAGAAACAGTAGTGGAGTAAATAATAATACTATACTTTCTCCACTGTAAATAAATTCAGCATAATTTGTCACTTGGCTTTATTTCTGTTATTAAACCTTATTATGATCCTCACATATTGGCACAATGAGAAGACCAAGTAGATGAACTGTTTTGCTCACTGACACAATAATGCACAGTGAAGCTGTCTGGTGTTTGGTAAAATTTCCAGCAGTAATAGACATGATTGTACAACAAAGCACTTACTATATTTTATTTATATATATTTTTTTCCATTTCACTTTGCAGTGTAGTACATCAGTATATCAGAGTACTTCATTGTACTTTTAAATACTATAAATACTAATATGTTTTTGTGCTGGGCTATAAGGCAAAAACATTTTTTTTCACTCTTTATGATGATCTTAGTCAATTAGACATGACTGAATCTCAATTTCGATTGAAATTGCAGAACCCTACTATGTCACATTTTAAATATTTTCTTGAATACCAATTTGAACTGCATCACACTTCTTATCTCTTTAGTCAACCAAAAGCTTGTCCAAACAGCATGTTGCCTTGATCTATGTTTATTCAACCTTTGTCTCAACTGCCTTGGCCCCAGATGGCCTGTAGTCTGAGCATATGAGTGGACAGCACATGATCTCATCTGTTCTGTAAAAAAACAAGCCCTTTATAAACGTGTGAAGCCGTCCTGTCTGCTGCAGCCCTTCTCTTTTTTCCAGAATGCAACAGGCTGGAGCTGATGCAGACTGGTGGACAGAAGGGTCATGTGCAGCCCGTTAATTCTTTTATGAGTCCATCCTATAGAGAGCAGGACACAGGAACAGTGACTTTTATGGAGCGGGAGGGATGTGTGCTCCTATCCCAGGACTATTAAAGGTCTGCCTAGTGCAGAGGTGGGACACTTTGCACCTGGGCCCTGTCTGAAAGAGGAAACTTAACCCTTCCCCTTTGAACACTGGTATTATCATTAGCTTCCCTCAGGAATTAGCAAATGTGGTCGCCTGCTGGGATTATATTGGGAGATATTTGATTTCCTTCCAAAGTGCTTAAAATTGCTTTCATAAAATGCTTGTTTCTTTTTCCAATGAGTGTGATGACTAGGGCTAAAATATATAATGGGTAAATAGTTGTGGTTGTATATTAGGAAGGGCATCTGGAGTAAAACTTAAGCTTAATTCATGATAAATGACCAAATTTCTTTTGCAATATTTTACTACAATTATTATTGTATTACTGTAGTTATATTACTTCTTTGTTTGTTCTTTGTTTATTTGAACTATTCTTAAACTGCCACCTTTTGGTCAGGATTAAACTTCTCAAACTAGGACTAGGTCAGTGTGAATGTACACCCTGTCTATGAAGAATCCTCAAGGTGTCTGAAAGAGGAAACTTGACTCCTTTCTTACTCCTTTTGGCCCTGGCCTTTTACTTTTAGAGCCTTATAATAGTAGGTAACACCAATGACTGTACGTAAATGAGTCATGGGGAATTTAGTTAGGAGAGTCTTAGAGATTTTAAAATCCCCAGAGTATATATGGCTTAAAACTGATTTGTCAATTTTTCTTATACTACCAATTATCTTAAAGGATAATGACCCATTTCCCACAATAAAATGTATACTTTGGCTTCTCCCTTCCCTCACCCAAAACTCCATAGCCATGTTTGGCTTTTGCGGTTTCTTTTCGTTGAGTAAAAATAATGAAACACCACTAAGAATGATCATGTGTTACTGTCCCTCCCTAATATTTTCTTTAAGTGAATTACTGAAGCCAATAGTTTATATAGAAAGTATAGTGTGGCCTCTTGAGGTTAGCTTGTGGCCCAGCCCAGTCAGCTGCAGGGGGAAAGAACTCTCTTGACTTTTACTAATCTTTGCAATGTGCACGGACACGCATTTATGACACACTTTTACAGCCACAAACTCCACAGTCTTCAGACGGGAATGCTAATGTGGTGTGCATTGTGGAAGCTGCAATCTGTATATTCTAAGATAACACACTTAAAAAATAAACATTGTCTTAGACATACATAATTGATATATAACTACCATTGGAAACAAAAAAACAAATACCTAAAATTTTTCTATAGCATTTTCAGCATTATAAGCAGCTCTTATGAATTAGCTGTTGACACTTGTGTATCATGTATACTGTCTTATATGCAGTTACTTTGACCATCGCTCCTATAAGTTACATGATGTCATGATGACTTATGTTTATTGTGAGAGAACATTGTGATTTAATCATTATTCATTATTGACTAAACAATGGTGAAATCCTAGTTTCACTTCCTTTCCAGTGACCTGCTTCAAACTGTGAACTAACAATTAATGGTAATATTAATATTACCATTACTTATGTAATATTCACATGTAAGCCTAATAGGCTTACATGTAAAGGGCTAGAAGCAAAAATAAGTAATTTCAGTTCTAAGATTGTCACAGTTCTCAATCACCTTATTTTTACTGTTGTAAAATTGTGAAAAACAGAACTAGTTCATTTTAAGTGGTATGCAGTGGTTCAAACTTATTCCTCACTTACCTTATTCCCTCTGAGCATCCTAATTACTCCCCACGCTTAGTTTAGACCACTTTTCACAACTCAGAGTTGCAAGTGGAGACAGTAAAGCAAGGGTTCAGCGACCCAACCCACACAAAAAGTGTTTGAAAAATTGCCCAAAACTCTCAGTATGGATGTATGGCACAGCTAGATTTTTGTACTGTTTTTATAAAAGCAGCTCACACATAGAAGCTCCACAGCAGGGATGTCTCTGAATATGAAGATTTGTTACTGAAATTGAGTACTTTCAACAGGATTATCCTAAAGTCAGTACTTTACGTGGAAAATACCTCTGGACAGTATTTTTCACCCACTGCAGCTCTGAAAAAGCCACCCAATTCCACGGTAAAACCACATACCTGGCAACACTGTGGTAAAGCTCACAACAACTGCCATGCATGTCCTGATTATCGTACAATAAAATTCTTTCTAATAAGATGCAAACAGCATGCAGCAGGCTTATTTTGACCCCAAGACCTGTTTCTACAATATGGGGCAACACAGATTTTGCTTAAGTACATGGGAAAAAGTTGACACTATAAAGCAGTAATGTTTCTGTTTAAAACATTTTTGGCATAGATAAATTGTGTACACTTTTCTTGCTACACATTTATTCAATGCGGTTTCAGCGACAAAGTTTCAGGATGCGCGTTAAATAAACATTGCCCTTTTCAATTGCAGTATCTCATCCTTACTGTAACATCTATCTCTCTTTCCCCTTTTCTCATCCCCTGTATCCAACCATTGGGAGCAGAGCAGTTTACCGCGAGCCAGAGAGAATTTGTCGCTAGATTGGTTTTGTCATTTTGATTCATGAGGGGCTTGCTAGTGAGCGAGTGTTATTGTGAAACCCTACACCCCTTTCCCCTTCTCCTCCTGTTGTTATTAACTTAGCAACTTAGATGTGTCCGTGTGAGATGAGTAGTCACAGTAGGAACTTGGTGGAAAGCATAAATTGTTCAAGTTTCTTTTGTTCCTTGCTGTCTTGATTGATTTTTCTGTACCGGCGCCTATTGTGCGTGTAGACATAGAGTTTGAGGATGAGTAGGGGAACACAGGGGAGGAGGGAATAAAAAAGTGTGAGGGGAAAAAAGGGAGTATTGAGAAGAATTGATTTAACATGCAGCGCACAATTCTTCTGCACCATCTCTGCTATAGCTTCCTCTTCCTCTCTTCGTGCCGTTTCTGATCTGGAGAGACAGGTTTTCTCTCACCTAAAACCACTGAAATATAAATGTAGGATTGCATCACATTTATAGGTTATAGTGCAGATTTTGTGTCATGTTTGAAAATATTGTGGGTGAGATTCATGGTATTATCAACATATATTATATTTTGTGTTTGATGACCCTGTGAAGCTATGCCAAACTGGAAATATTGTTTTGTCATTCAGTGTTGGTTTTACACTTTACTACACCCACTTCTGATTGGCCAGCCTCTGTCATGCCTTGAGTGAGTGGCAGGTGGATGTAACCAATCAAACTCATGTGTGAACTCAGAAGAAGTGTGAAAGAGAGTAAGAGTTGGAATTAGTTAGTGGATATCACATATCACATTTTGTTCCTCATATTGATCACGATTTTCTTTTCAATTTTATTTTGTCTTATTAAAAATGAATACGGATAGAAATTCATTGAACATAACCAAGACAAATTTTAAGCTATTGCCATTCAGAAATGTGTGAATCTCAGTCTCGATTCAAATTTGATTAAATGTCCAGTCCTATCTTCAAGTAACATTTGTGCATTTATGAACTTTATCAACTCAACTCAGACAGTCGAGTTCCTTTCTTTTGCTCACTGAAATCTAAACATTTGTGTTGCATTGCCAGGATCCGCTATTAGCTGGAACTCAGACATACTTTTGACTCCTTCCACTTGAGATATGCACAGATGTCCATTGGAAGCAAAGAGAAGATTGTCTTAAGTGAAATCCTTTGATCGTTCCTAAACAAAGCCCATCTGTCTGTAGCTCTATAGCTTTCTTCCTCCTCTCCTCTCTATTTTTCTCATGCTCTTTTGCAGTCTGGACACCCTGGCAAGTGCAGGGTAGCATGATTGTATGTGACAGAGGGAGTTGCCTGATGTCCCCAGAGGCTGTGTCCTTCAGCTATAAGACGAGACGCCGTCCAGTGGTCTTATATTTAAGCGCTTCAACGCAAACTCACACTGACAAAAAGGATGGGTCGGCAGCTCTGGACCTGATGGCAATGGGACACTCTCTAAGATTGGAAGCCATGATTGTTATGGCATTCAGGAAGGAAATGCAGTGGTGAGCTGAATCCATGCATTAGAAAGCACTTTATGGAAAATAGCCAGGACACTGCAACCTTTCAACAACTGCTGTGGTTTAGCTATGGGCCACTGAACTATACTGAGTAAATAGAAGATGACATATTGGATGTTACCAGAGATAGGTAGAATGGCAAAAAAAATCGTGCTCAATTAAGATTTTGGTTACTTTAAATGATATTATTTTATTGTGGCTTTTGCAACAACAAATATATGATTTAATGAGTTAATGTCATTTTAACAGACAAAAACATTACATAAGGCACACAGTCTGGTATTTACAGAGTAGACAACAAAAAAGACAAAAAGAAAATCATGTGTTATTGTCACTATTTCCAAACCTTTCATCAGAAAAGAGTAGCGGAGAGTAGGCTAAAAAAATTACTTTACAGTTTTTCTAGAGTCCAGATGGCAATTTTAATTTGATCACAATTCATGTATACTTACGTGTGCATAAAGTGTTTAGGAGGAAAATAAACCCATCTGCTGCTTCTGAAAGTTCACACTTCATTGTGATTGGTTAAATCCACCTGTCACTCAGAGCATGGGGAGAGTTGACCAATGGGAGGAGTGGGTTGGGAAAAGATCATAGAACTGCAGTGAAGAATCAGATCACAGCTTGATTTTTATCATCATCACCTCACAAGAAAGTAGACTGTACTACTCAAGTAAAAAATATAGAATCTGCAAATTACTTAGAGAAGTATCATTTAATCAAATAAACTAAACTGATTACCACCCCCTTCTGAAAACAGCTTTGTTACTACTCAACAGGTGTTGTGGTTTATTTTCTGCCCCGCTGGTCTGTGACGAGTAGATAGAAGATGGCAGTCATTGGATGTCATTATAAATCAGCATTGAGGAGTTTTACTGGCTGGCCCACTTTAGTGCATATGCAGAGACAAGCTGCTGGTAAACCTCAGAAGTCTGCCTCACGAGCTGCAGAGGGAGGGAGGGGGAGAAATGATGGGCCTCCTAGTTAATGGGGAAAGCAAGCATCGGAGGCTGGCTGTGTTTTTGTAGCTCATCTGGGTTCGATTAACGTGCGGCTGTACTGTCACTGCTGGAGTGTGGTGGGGATAGAAGCATTATTGAAGATGAACAACGTGAGATGGGAGGGGGCGTGGGGAGAGAGAGTGAATTTACTTTGTACTTTTTCTTTAATCTGAGTAGTTCACAGGTAGAAAAAGTATAAAATTACTACATGTTTGTTTAGTTTTTACTTGTATTTAAGTCATCTTACTGAGACAAAAAATTAGTTATGGGCATGTTAAAGGTATGCTATGTAAATGTTTTGGTTGGCTTTCTGACACCTGCAGTATGGCATCTAAGTTGTATTTTCATATTTTCAATTACAGGTGTTTTATTGCCCAAAGTTATATCGAAAAACACGCATTTTTACTGTGAGCGGGTTCGCCTCTCCACAGATCGGACCTGTAATTTGGCCTGATGATTCAGTCATACATGTCGGTTATCACGCTATCACTTCTGAAGCCCCCCTCTGCCCTGTTCTGCTAGTGCACTCTGCAGCATGACCCCTCACACTGACAGACACTTCCTGCAATGTACAAAGAGGAAAGAAAGCAGACACTTGTGGATATCTGCCTCCCTCACAGCTTTGAATGTGCTGCTCCCTCTGTCCTGGTATCTGGTGTGTGTCTGTCAGTGGTACTCAGGATAGGGGTCTTGTGTAACAGCAGTGAGGATCAAAGCTCAACATAAACCCCGGTCAGAAGTTACAAGCTTCTTATGATTTTCTGTGCACTCACGGATTATATAATGTAAAGTAGTTGTGTAAAATATTTTCGCCAGTAACTATTGGTGCAAAAATGTGTGTACTTTTTAGGTAAAACTGCCAAAAAAATTATTAGGTAACGATATGACATCTTTTTAAATTTATTTGACAGTGGATTGTGTAACCTTCTGGCTTTAAAGGTACACATGAAACTTGCAGGTCTGCCACCTGGATGTCTCCATGCATAGAGATAATAGGGCTGCACTAAAACTAGTGGAGCCCTTGCTTATGCAGTAATTGTATGCAATGAAGAAGGAGAAGCCAGGAACGTTACTTGATGCACCTTTATAATAGCACAAAAATATGAATCTGGAATATGAAATGAAACAAAAATATTAAGTATCAAAATGTATTAATAAATATAATTACAATATTTTATATTTAGGTGGATATTTTATTATAACAGCAAAAACAAAAATTTCCCATCCCAGTTTTCTATCATTCTGTCATAAGGAGTGGGGAAGGTGGACCAAATGTACAGTTGAATCACCTGCTGTGAGAAAGTCTGGTTTTGCTCAACGAGAGTCTGAATTGTCTGGTCATGTTGACCTATGATCGGTCCGTGGTGTGAAAAACGCCTGTTGGAGCGTTTGTCCTGCCTCCGATTCTGCTCGGTCCATGTTGGCCAGATCGTTCTGTCGTAAGGAGTGGGGAAGGTGGACCAAATGTACAGAACTCGACCAGCTCCGGAGTCAAGTAGGTGAGGGAGGGGGAGAGGAGAACACAGGAGGCACAACAAGGACAGGAACATGTGGATCATGACACATTCTGGAAATCAGTCCAGTATAACAGCAACAGCAACAACAGTTTAGTAGCTTTTTAAATACACTATAAAAATGCATAAAACTGACAATCTTTCAAAACTATCCACATTTTGCAGGTTAGTAGTGACATTGTGAAGCCTTGGCTGGGTGGAGAGATTTGATGTAAGTAGCTTTTTTCTCCCTGTGCCTTTTGTGTGTTGGAAGTTAATCCGGTGCTTTTAAACATTGAGCTGATGGAGGATTTGAATGCAGTCTGCCCGCTTTAGCTTGTTGTGCCTATAGACCTCATGCAGACATGCTTTCTGGGTCAGGGACTGCACTGTCTGTTTATGGGTCTGCTTATCTAACTATCACCACGACATACAACACATGCATTTGCTCTCCACAGGGGCTAGGCTGCCCCTCCTCAGATGGTACAGGGGGGCATAGGGGTTGAGGCCTGCATAAATAAAAGCCTCTCTGATGGGACAGTGTTCAAAGCAGTGGTGACTGGCTGACGTGTTTGTAGGAGACAGTGGTTGGAAATGAGACTGGAAGGAGTCTGGCAATGTGCGACATCTCAGTCTGGCAGTATGAGAATGAAATTAAGCAGTTTTGAGAAATGTAGATATGTTCTTCTGTGTCTTCACTTTTTATGTATTTATAAATGTTATTATTGTTGTTTTTTTTTTTTTTTTTTTTTTATATATATGCATTTCTACCTCTTACTGTACTGTGATTTCTGGCAGTCAACTGCTAAATAATAAACATTGCAAAAAAAGAAATTTGAGGAAATTGAAGGTGCACTATCTAACTTGTAAACTTTTCTGGTGTGCCATCAACTTATCTTCCTGGAGATCTTATTGCACTGCAGAAATGTTCCACAGTTATTAAACCTATATGTCTTGCATTTATACAATTACAGATGCTTTATTGCAATAAATAAATAAAATATAATCTCTTTACTGTGAATGGGCTTGCCTCTCTGCCTCCATGGAGACAGAGACAGTTAAGTTTAATGCCATACTGAGGAACATTACAAGCAAAGCAATAACCATGGAGACAAGCATGTGGCAGACCATCATCCAGAGAAAGATACATAGTGCACCTTTAAGACACATCAGAATTTGACGAGCACTACACAATGTATTTTGGCACTACTGACTGATTCAAGTTATGCAATGTAAAACAACATAGACGTGTATTCTCAAGGTACTGCAGTGAATTTACTCAGTGATGTCAGGCCTTTCAGACTACAATGTGTCTTTTGTTTACAATAGAAAACAGCAAAGACATAACCATCTGGACTAAGTGTATAATGAGAGTCAATGTGATGTGTTGTTCCTGCACAGTCTTGCATGTAAGGTATGATTGATCACTCTGCTATCTATCACTATCACTATCAGTGTTAGCTCATAATTGCTTCATTTACCTTTTACGGTTTTGTAATTGCATTGCATAATTGAGTATAATTTGACAGCTTTGTTTTAGCGTCGTCATGCTCTCCTTTGGCCCGGATATTTAATAAGGACAATGGAAAAAAAGGATTATGGAGTGTTTTGGCGAGAGACCGGTGTCATTACAGAAGTATTCTCAATGGAGAATATGACTCTGAATGATGTCAAAGAACAACATCCCACCAGAGAGAGTCAAGTCTTTCCAGCTTTGTTCCTCTGCTCCTCAAATAGAATGAGTAATGCTGAGGTATAGGTTACCAAAAACGATTATTCCCATACTGAAAAATATACTTGTATATTATGTATTTCTTTTTGAGTATGTTAGAGTTTTTGCTTGGATTTGAAAAATGACAACAGCAGTTTTCTAGACATTCAATCATTTCTAGGCATTGTCAATGCATGACAATACAGCATGAAACAATACAACTAATAAAGAAGAAAAAACATTATAGCATGTTGACGTAAAGCTGGGTTCAGTTTTTTTAATTCGTCCCTTACAATTAGAAGGTCTTTCAAGTTGCAAATAATAGTAGTAGTGGTTGTAGTAGCTGTAGCAGTTGTAGTAGTTGTAGTAGTAGCTATAGTTATTATGAGTTATTGATTTGGTTGTAGTAGTAGTAGATTGTCCGTAGTCATCCGTGCTTCACAGTTTTTTTTCTCACTGGGTTACTCTGGGCTAGGATGTCAAAAAAATATATGTATGTAGTAGTAGTAGCAGTAAAAGTTAAAGGTCCCCTCTCATGGAGACCTGTCTCCACTCATCTGGTATTTATTTAATACCACATGAGTTGAGATTATGTGGTATTAAGTAAACAAACACAGTGACATATACTTTGTTGTTTACATAGCAGTTTAATCATGTAACCTTGAAAACATGTAAATCACCCACTCCACAACTACTGAGAAGGGAGTGTATTATCGTTAACATGAACACAGTAAAAATGTACCTATTTGTTTTCTGACACACATCCTGACTTCTATCATCTTACTGTCTTTTATTTGTTTCCATAGCTGCTCTGGCCCCTCCTCCTCCTGTATTTCCTTCTCGTGACTTCGCCTGAACCCTTACTGCTCCCGGAGGAGATGTCTCGGCAAACAGGTACCACGTCCATGTTCATAAACCCACTCTCTCTGACATAACCCAGAGCTACAAGAAAAACATGTAGGAAAGATAAAGAACACTAAGGTGGAATTACATTATGTTTGTTCAAATATATGTCTGTGTAAATATGATGTAGTCCTGGTTTCCAGATGAGATGGAATGACATTTAATGGGAAAATTCAGTTTACTATAGTTAAAGCTATTTTTATTCTGGTATACTCGACATAACATTACATGACCTAAGCCATGTTATATGAAACCCGACACAGCATCCAACAGTAACATTATTTGATCAGAACCAATAACTCATAACCAAATAACTCCTTCACTGGACCAGTTCTAGTATATAACTGCAGAGTGGGAACAGCCCATAAGAAGAACTGCAATTTGAGTCTTTTTGGCTATTATAATAGTCTATGCTGAAGTGATGCCATATAAACTTTGTTGCTCACTTCCCTATCTATCTAATGTTAATGTTAATCTATTAATAAAGGCCATGTACCAGTTGTTCCCATGTGTATATTGTGCAAGCAACTCTTGAGGTAAAAAAGCGTGCTGTCTCTAATTTAGAAAGCATTTTGTTGTCTAAAAATCAGAACGTGCACATCAATTAGTAGCTTTACTGTCACAGCAAAACTCCATGAAAGTTGCGAAAAGCGCTTATAAACTCATCGCGGTGAATAATTAGGATGCTAGGAATGCATAAGGTAAGTGAGTTAAGGCTCAACAATGATAACTGCCAAAATATAGCTTAATTTGCTTTGGTGTTCAATTTGATGGATCACTTTTGTGTTCATTCTGTATTGGGCTGAATTGTAACCAAATACTTGATGACTTGACCTGATAGGAATGCATTATATATAAATGTATTTTGGGCCCATATCCAACTCTAGATACTCAGCTATTTAACAGACAAATGACCTACACAGAAGATGAAGTTTTGGCTTTGCATTGTCTGGGGGAGACTGTGATCACTGGTAATTCCTCACATCTGCTTTCCTCATAAGAGCACGCTGCTTTATATGGTCAAACTATTCTACTGTTCAGACTCTGCTCATTCAACTGGATCATATCTCCACTCTCTCATTCACTGCAGGATTTTCTCTTGGTTTCTATTTCCACAAAAAAACATATTTGAACTTTATTTTTCAAATTGTTATGAATGATGACAATGGCATTTACTTAACTGTTACCACAAAGCAGAGTAGTAGGGATGGGCAAAATACATATAAAAATTAATATCTACATAATTCATCGCGATGACTATATTCAGTCGATATCATGGCAGTCCATCTGAAATGTGCTTCAACTTACCCATAAATGCGGTTTAGGTTCAATTTGCCACAAAAAGATAAATGGACAGTCACATGAACAAACCTCTACTGTAGGCTATAAGGCTACAATTTATCTGGTCCAAACCCAGAGATATGTATTTCTCACTTTCCTGATCCATTCCTGGCCTCCTAATTATTCACCATGTTGAGTTTTTAAGCACTTTTAGAAGTCCAAAGCAGAGTTTTGCTGTGGCTGTAATGCTAACAACAACTAGTATGCTAATTTACCCGGTTCACAGACAGTAAAATGCTGTATTATTGAAGACTCACACAGCGATGTTATATTGACCCTCAGCTGCTTACAATATATCTGTACTGGCCCAAGACATTTTTTTACTTAAATACATGAATTGTAATCAATTGTAAGTGTCTAAACCCATCATTGCACATTTAAGTTAATGTAATTTATACAATTTAACACACTATTTTAAACTTGCTTTGAATGACAAGCTCTTCTAAGCTACTGTCACCACAATAATGTTTAAAGGGGCACTATGTAACTTTTCCACTGCATGCTTGTCTTTGTGGAGATGTTATTACTTTACATATAAAGCCCCACAGTATGGCATTAAACTTTATCTCCATGGTGAAAAGCAGGTTGCGCCATCAGGCCAAATAATAGATCTCATCTGCGGAGAGGTGACCCGACTCCCATTAAGAATGTAATTTTTTCCAAGGCACTTTTGCACTAAAACACGTGGCATAATAGGATAGATGCAAGGTAAGTGTAATGGCATACTGTGAAACATTCCAGGCAAAGCAATACATCTCCATGAAAACAAGCAGTTACAGAGCCTCCACCAGACAAGTTACATTGTGCAACTTTAAATATTTACACTAATTGCATACAAAATTAATTATTCATTTGACTTTGAAGTTCAAAGTGAAATCAAGTTCAAGGTTTGAACTATTTTTATATTTATGATACATATGCACACTCCTGATTTCTAGGAGACATTTTGTCGCAACAGTTAAGCAGCCACAAAGTCTACATTACTCTATTGTTCTCTTTGGAGGACACTTGATGCAAAGATTATTTTTCTTTTTCACTGCAAATCCTGTCGCTTTGCCTCAGCCATCTATACCGCAAGGGCCAAATCCTGCATGTGTTTGTCTCGTGCTTGATCGCGTTGCTATGGCGACTGAGCTATTGTGTTAGTGGGAAGTGCATCTCCTTCGAATAAAATAAGGCGGCGCGCATTATGCATATAGCACTGTTGCCTCTTTACTATTAATGCATATAAATATTTATGCGCAGTAGCGAGAAAAGAGCGTGTCCTGCAGAGAGGCCAGACATGAGCTGATGAAGTGCTACCGCTTAGACATTTGTGACTCTGTGTGTGTCTATATCTCTCACAGTATATGTAAAGCTTTGCAAATCACTGGGGTATAGTAATAATGTATAAACTACTATGGGGCTTCATATTCAAAATCTATACAACTTTCATAACCGTAGTGGTAGTTTTGCATCTGTAATGTAAAATACAGTTCATGTACTCACCGCTTCATAACTAGGGGATTAGAACTCAAGTGCTGGTCAGGTAAAACATAGCGTAGATACAATGTTTACTTGGAGCTCTTATTTAAGTATCTAGCCTATAATAAAACAATACATGAAGCAAGTTGCAAATTAGCAAAACATCACACTTTTCTTTTTTAAACATTTCTGATTGGCTCTGCATAAGTAGAGTGATAGTTTGTGAGTGATAATTTTTAGTGAATGTAATAACAGCTATTGCAACTGAATTTTCCATAGGGGTCATGCTTAGCTTTAATGCTATAGTCCCATCCCATTTCTGTACATGCTGGTAACCTTTATTTCAATCCAGACTCAATACAATACATTCTTTCTATTCTGAGTTGTCTAAATTGAAATTGACATGTTCTTTTGTGGTTTGCTTTGAATGTTGAAATAATTACGTACAAATTGTTGCCATCATTTTGTATTGATTCATAAAATACCAAGTTTACATCCATAGAAACGCTCGATATGGACACAGGCCTGAGTCTACAAGGGTGCATTGTATTTGCACACCTTTAAACCTTGATTGCACCCTCAGTAAATTTGGTCTGGACCCAGGCCTGAATGGACATCCAGTATACTTTCACACCTCAGATATTCACGCTTGGAGAGACGCTCAACATCATTTTGTATTTTTGTGTATTGTATAAAACAGTCCTGTTAACAGAAATGCTGCAGACCTACATGAAATAAATCGGTGCATTTTCTTCCCCTTGTCATGAAATACAGGTCACAAGTATAAATTCTGTCACTTTGCTGCAGACCTACATGAAATAAATCGGTGCATTTTCTTCCCCTTGTCTATAAATGGTACTTGGTGGATACAAGGTCACCCTGTCACTCTCTGCTGATGTTTGAGATCTATATTTTATCGGCTTGTGCGCTGCGGCTGTACGGTATTTCACGGTTCATGCTTTTCCTCTAACACACACACACACACACATTCTCCTTTGTCTTTGTTCCCTCTCTTAACATGTCCCTCCGATCTGAAACTATTATTCCTGTTCTAAGTGTAAGGATAGCCGCTGCTCCCGGAGGGCACTGAAGCTCTATGGCAGATTAAGTCAAAAGCTCCAACAGAGAAGAGGAGAATCCAGTCTATTATGGTTCATTTGCATGCTCTGCTCTTCTCTCCTTTCTCTGGGCCTCACAATCTCCCTGTGCCATAATGACTCATTCAAACAGCTTTGATAATCCTTTAGTACTATGAATTAAGTAGCCATTAGCGCCAGTTTCAGAGGAGAGAGGTGAAAAGCAGAGCAGTCCCTTTATGTTGTATTTTATGGCACACTGTTATTTAAGCTTTTAAGACCTTCAGAGCTTTCAGAGGTTAACTGGGAATGTATCAGTTTCCATTGTTTCATTGTTTCATTTCCCCAACAGTGCAGTGCTTATCTACTCCTCCTAATGCTTAATAAATCTATCAGCAGTTATTCCTTATAAGATATGTTAAAATGCATCTCCGTTCGTGACTTTTAGACAAAGAAACATAAGTAGAATTATGCGTTTGTGGTTCAGAGGCCAACTATTCAATATGGCGGTGTGAAATAGCCAAACAATGGAAATACATTGTTGTTTTTTTTTTAGTGTGGTGTTTCCATTTGAGTTATTTCGATGATTAGCCCAAACAAGCAACAGAATATTGTCACATGGTTGTCTATTTCCTCTTAGCATGAAATTGTAGAGCCAAATGATTAGAGCGGTTGGTGGTTCAAACCCCACTCGGACAAATGCATATTGTTGTTGTGTCTTTGGGCAAGATTCCTAGTTTGAATGTCCAGCGTGAGTGATTGGTTGTGATTGGAGGGAGCAATAATGCAGATTGGCAGTCTTGCTTTGTTCAGACTACCCAGAGCAGCATTGACTACAGGATATATCTTACCACCAAGAATGGAGTGAACGAGTAGTACATTGTAAAGAACTATAGAAATCCCAGGCATTACATTTTTTTATATTGTTGTAAGCTTTGTTGGTGGCTTTTACATGTTACTTGCCTTAGCGCTTTACCATTGTGTTCAAGATACTACCAAGTATAAGTAGAACATTTTAAAGTACATTCAGCTTTTGAACTACTTTCCTTCAGTAAACCTTTCCACATCTTGTTTTCATTGCTCCTACTGCAACAAATAGGCTCTTCTACCCTCCCCATTCAGAGTCTTATATCAGGTCTAATGACAGTGCTGTGGACTAACTGCAGGTTAAGCCTCTAATAACACAAATGGCTTTATAAATAGTCTTGTTACATGCCCCGGACTCTTGGGTGGTATCTTTAGACCTGGGTTGAAATAATTTGCTGCAGTTTTTCCAATAGCTTGCACGTAGTTATCTCCCCACTAGGAATAGAGGAAACGGCTTTCATTATTAAACAAGACCCTGTGGCCCCACGCGTTTCTGTCGTTAGCAGTAATTAACAATGCACTTTCCTTCCAGATAAACACTTTTTATAGCACGCAGTTCAAGCTGAAACAAGGTGAGTGCTTCAGGTTCATTTACATCTTAGAGTGATGGAGGTTTTCACATATGCTGTTTCAATCCACTCTAGTTTGATGTTTCTGTCAGTGTCGGAGAGTCAGAGCAAATTGAACATTCAACCTAAGGGAATATAAATACCACATCAAAAAGCCAATCTTTTTTTCATTATTAAAGCTGTGTACGCTGCCAGTCTCCTGCGATGGCCTGGTTCGAGGATTTGTGTTTTAAAATGAGCTTTTATACACATGAAAGTGGCAGTCAGGTGTTTCTCATGGAGCACCCCACTGGGCTTTGACACTGATATGGGAAATGGGATGTCTGTTTCTCTATCCTATGTTGTTAAATTTAAAAGAAAATCACACATATATCTTTGAGGTTTATTGGGGAATCTTTACTTTGACGTTTATTAGGGAGTCAGTTGAACGTTAGTAATAATAAAATGTTAAGAATGTTTGCACAAACAAACAGAGCTCACAGGTCAGTGCATTTTTGTACTAGTGCCATGTCTACATTGAAAGAAGACAGTGTTATTTGCGTTGGAAGGAGGCTGTTGATGGGCAACAGTAGCTCAGCTGGTTGAATGTTTGTCCACTGAGCTGAAGGTTTTTGGTTCAAATCTCACTCTTGACATAAACCTTGGTTGAGCCATCATATCCCGATTCCAGTTTCATGCTGTTGTAGTGTTCTTGGGCAAGATACTTAACCCACCTTGTCTGCATACACTGGTGTATAAATGTGGGGGTGACCAGTTCCTTGATGTAAAGCGCTATTTAAAAATTGGTCCATTTACCATTTGGTGCAGCTTAGCAGCTTTGGTTTGGTCAGTCTGCCCCAGAGCAGCTGTGACTACTGTAGCATATTACCAGCTGAATGGGGTCCATTGTTGTACTAAATCTATTATCATGCTATATAAAAAAAGACCACTATATGCAAATAGCCAATATATATCTATCCATCCATCCATCTATTTATCTATCTGTCTGTCCGGTAGTTCCTGGGATTGGCTCCATCCACCAGCATTCCCTAACACATGGAGGAAGATTAACGAACATTACATAGTGCACTCAACCCAAATGATTCAAGGTTAAATGGTAAAATCAAACTCTCCACTCCATCTTGTCCTTGTCTAAAAATAATTAAACTACTTCCTGTGCTGTCTGATTTATGACGCGATTAACCATCTGAATCAATCACCTGTGAACACCTTTCCTCTCGTCACACGACAAGGCTGACAAATGAATGTGTCACATGATCAGGACATGATGGGGATCACCTGTGCCCTCCCGAACAAATAATAATCAAACATGTACCCCCTTTACACCAGTCACCGAGACAGAGACCACTACCAGCCCCTTACCTTATCTACACAAGCAGGTGTTCACACACAAATGTTGTCAGTAAAAGTACAATTATATAGTGCTTAAAATATACACAATGTACAATTGAAAGTTATACTTAAGCAAAAGTATATCATGAGCATGAAAAACCACATTAGTTGATTTTTTACTAGCATTTCGGATCTGTTTATATATAAATATATATATATATATATATATGTGTGTGTGTGTGTGTGTGTGTGTGTGTATACGTATATATATATATATATATATACATATATATATCTATATATATATATATATATATATATATATATATATATATATATATATATATATATATATATATATATATATATGTGTGTGTGTGTGTGTGTGTATATGTATATATATATGTGTGTGTGTATATATATATATATATATATATATAGTCAGAATAGGTGATATTATGTTTGTGGGTTTTATAGAGGAACAGAAAAAAAATGCATGCAGCTAATTACAATTACTTGTCCAGAATTATACTCATACATATATACAAATACAAGCACAAGTTTAAAAATCTACTCAAAAAAGTACCCCCAAAAATTACTCAATTACAGTAACTATTTTTCCCATGATTTTCTTGGAAAGATAATCATATGCAATGTTGAAGAGGACCTAAACTGTATAGGTCCATAATTTAGGCAAATAAACTGACATTAGATTGTTTACTTGTCAATATAAAGTTATTAGCTGCTGATAATACAGGAAAAGTGGACATCTCAAAACTGGCTGTAAAACAAATAAACACACATTTGTCAATAATGTAACTGAAATAGTGTTCGTTTTCTTATCTTTATTTTATTTAATATACTGTATTTTAAAGGAATTCACATTAACTACTTGATTTGGTAACTTGTATGCCTGGTTATCACAAAAAGGATCCCCCTTGGCTTATATAAATGAACTCATATTCTAATGTGGTGTGGTTAACTTGACGTCATATTTTGGTTTTGCTTAGTTGCCATGTTGTTGATGTTTCCATTTCAGGGTTGCCACAGCAAATAGAACAGTGACACATGAACTGAACTGAGTTCTGTTTCATTCATATGTAGAATATTTAAGATTATATAAATTATACAAAATAGTCCATTATCTCTGCTCTTTTGCATTACAAACATTTTTGCAGGCAGCTTCTCTTCTTTAGTGCACAGAACATCACCAAACACCAGAAATACAGTAGCTATTCGCCCACACACTTTCTGTCACAGAAAAACAGTTCAACTCTGTGTAAACTTAAGACTTGTGTTTCCATGGTGTTTAGTCATTAGAGCAGCTGCCAGCAGAGGAGAGGAGTGACAGTTAACATGCACATCTTTGTAGACAGACATGAAAAACCTACTTTCATCTAATACTAGCTTACAATGTTTCAAGCTTGAAATATGTCTGTTTTTAAACATAAATATATGTGCTTCTTTCCATGTATTACTTTTATATTATTTATTTTTGGCAGCATATTACATTATTGCTTACGGGCCCAATGAGGTGGTAGATTGAACCTGGCATGTATTTTTTATCCAATACATCCAGTATTTGCACTTCCATTGTTACTGATAACCCTACAAAATTTATAATATATGTTAATATAAAAAATTGTTGTCCATATTGTTCATCCCTATGAAAACTAATACTAACAGGTGGTAAGAATGAGACCACATGAAGCGTGTTATGTCAGCGTGCCCCTCTAAGCTGACGTCAGCTTTGTAAAGACACACATATTTGCTCATTTATCCGTGAAAAACATGAACAGCCTCTACAATCAGCTCATGTGTTTTGTTTTGGACTCTGCTCTTCAGGTATTAGCTCTTTGACGTCTGTACATGTGAACTGTGATGTGTGCATGTGAACACAAGTAGGGCCTATGACCACCTGACTCCTGTTTCTAATATAATAGAAAATTAAATTACTCATACAATTTCTGGTATGTTCTGTCATAATAACACATTTTGAAGTGTGATATATTGCAAAAGAAAAAAAGAAGAGAATAATAATTATAAAATAATAAAACTAATTCATGCCACTAACACAGGAACCCTAGATAGATAGATAGATAGATAGATAGATAGATAGATAGATAGATAGATAGATAGATAGACAGACAGACAGACAGACAGACAGACAGACAGACAGACAGACAGACAGACAGACAGACAGACAGACAGACAGACAGACAGACAGACAGACAGACAGACAGACAGACAGACAGACAGACAGACAGACAGATAAGAACTTTATTAATCTCCAAGGGAGAAATTCAGGTGTCCGGCAGCAAACACACACTTGCACAAACACACACAATAATAGTACAGTAAAAAAACAGTAAAAACTATAAAATATTAAAAACTAAAAGCAGGATAATCCCTCCAAAACAGTGTGAAGCATATTAAATACAGGTGCTTACGGTGGAACTTAGTCAATTCTTAGTAGATACTAAGTTGCACAAAGTACCGCAATAAATAATACTGTGAAGTACTAAGCACTGAGTATCAGTACAAGTACTCCTCCAAGTACCACTACAAATACCACTGTAACTACCACCGAAAGTATCTAGGTTTCACTGTAAGAACCTTGTAAGTAACAGGCTATATTTTAAAGTGCTACCACATAGAAAAATGTTGTAGATGTACAATAGCATTAAAAACATGAGCTGAGCTTTAGTCAGTACTATAATAAGTCATAAAAGTTATTTATTCAACTATCTTCATCTCTACATAACAAAAACATTCACCACTAGTACAAAGAAAAAAGAACCACGATAATCCAATATCATTGTTCCATCATTGAACAGTAATTACCATGACTGGCCCACTACAATGTTTGTACAATTTCCTCGTGTTTACATCTATATCACTCTGAGGACAAGAGATGATCTTTTATTTGCTCTCCCTTGTCTCTTCTCAAGTATTGGGCAGGTGTTCTGGTGCCGCATGGCCTTATATTCTTCCTTATTGGCGGGACAGTGCACACACATAAGTCCCTGATGCTCCCCCTAGGCCCAGGCGTATCTCCAACAGTAATGAGAACGGGGATAACTGCACCACATCAACAGCTGAGCCCCCCAGCTCCTGTCAGCTTTAAATGCGCACATACAGCCAGCGGCCATGCAGTTGCTAAGGAAGTACCGGTTTCCAAGCAGGAGTTGGCAATGACACATCCCCAAAGTTGATACAGGAGATTGGATATCGCTGGAGTTGATTTCTGAGATGCATCTATAAAGTGTTTCTTTGATGCATTCTTGTTCTCTAAAGAATTGGAGTGAAAGTACTTGGGAATTTGTGAAAAGGCGCTGACAGAAAAATGAATGATAAAATTTGAAAGTGTTCGTAGTTGTTCCAGGTGTTACCCCATGAGAGTCAGTCACTTTATTTTCATGTCATAACAAATCCGTGCCTTAGAGAACATTTCACAAGATTTTTGTATTTTTGAATGCCGTGAATGGATAATCAGGATTAAATTTTGACTTCAAAGTGAGTATCCATGGGTTTCAGAGATGAAAAATTAGGACCATTGCCATAGCAATTAACAATTCAAAACAAATGTTTTGAATGAGTCTCCTCAAAATGACACACATGACACACACAAATTTAATCAATTTTATTTGGTATCACTTTAAAGAAAACAGTCTTGTCTTTCCTTCAAGTCCAACAGTGACAGTCTCAAATTGCCACACAAGAAGAATTTCTAATTAGTTTAACTACTTTCAACTCTGAAAGCTCTAGGAACATGAGACAAGCCCGCTCACAATAAGAATGTTTTTCACCGTATTTCAATAAAAGCAAGACAGAAAAGTTCAAAAACATACTTTGAAATATTCAAGGCAAAGCAATAACATTTCCCTGGAGTATTACACAGCACACCTTTAAATTAACAACCTCTACTATTATTGTTGCACACGCTCCCTTCTCTAAGACCTCAGCAGATGTGCCTCTCTGAAACCCATCCAGAACCTCGCATTCATTTTAGTTATAATTATTATTAACTTAACGCTGCCATATTTTCCTCCGAGCGAGAGCCAATTTAATTTGGTCTTGTACGGGTATGCCAAAATATTAGACATTTCAATTGGTGTGGCTAGTCCAGACAATATTAGAATTTGAGCCAGAAGAAATTGTTCAAGCATCTGGAGAAATGGCAAAAACCCTCAATGTTCAAAATTAAAATTGCTTTAATTTCACATTTGCATTCCACAGAGTCCTGCCAGTATGATGTCTGTTTTGCCTTGAATAATAACAGGAGCACGTAATACTTATTAAGGAACATTTTATAGTAGCTTGAACTAGCATGCTATATTTTGTTTTAATGTCGACTTTACCTGCCAGGTCTTTCTAAACTAAGAAATGTGTGTGTGAGCTGGAGAAACCGCAGAGCTCCATACCTCTGTCGTAAAAGTAACCACAGCCCCTGATGGAAGACGTGGCTCTGCAGAAGAATTACACCACAAGGCAGGACAGTAAAGCAAGAGACTATGGAAAACACTCAAGGCAGGCACTCCTATACCAAGATAATATTAGTCTTTCTAAGTATTATCCTTAATGGATTTAATATGGGACTTCTGAACTAAGAATTATAGTGACTAACAAATCAGACTAAACCATTAACTGATGATAAAATAAGGTTGAATCTGAAACTAAACTAAATATCAACCCATAGATACCAAGACTTGCGGGTATTACTTATATGGCAAACACACATGTTGGATTTCAATGCTTTTTGGGATATTATACAGTATACTGTATACAGGTTTTGATTTGTATGATTTCAGTGTCTTTCTTATTCTGTGAAGCACTTTGAATTACCTTGTGTTCGAATTGTGCTATACAAATAAACTTACCTTGCCTTGCCTTGCCTATTATGATCCTAACCTTAACAATAATCACTACTTGCCTAAACCCAAACCGCAACCTGTTTCAATTAACAATAAAGGATTTATGTCACAGGTCCCCACAAGGGAAGCAGGTTCCCATTAATTGAGTGTGTACAGAGATTTTAGTACCCACAATGTAATAAATGTCCATCACAACCTGGAACTAAGCCTAGAGTAGACCAGGACTAAAACCAGTACTAGAACAGAGCCCACCTTGTCTACATTAGAACTTAACTGGGCTAAGGACAAGTATGAACGCAATCGATGATTAATATTAATGACCAGGGCTTGACTTAACTTTAATTCAAAGCCAGGATTAGAAATAAATCAAGCTTACATCAAATTGTGCCAAAAAACAGAACTAGCATCCAGATGACTAAAATTACTTATCTAACCCCACATCCTGTTCCTCTAACTTCACCCTTCCCGCCAGCACCTTTGCTGACACTCAGATGTGGACAGATAAATGCAGTGTGTGGGTGTAGTAATAGCAGTATAGTTGGAGGAGGGGATCCAGCGGTCGCTCTGGCCTACTTTCCTCCATCACACCGCTCCATTCTCCGGGGAGCAGCGGAGGTATGGAAGAGGTTCAGCCACGCTTGGCCTGTCACTGAAACATGCCTGAGACATCTCTGAGGGGGGAGGGGCTGTCAGCACTCACTGTACAGGAATGAGGAGCAACAAACTGTTAGCAGAAATGCAAGAATATAAACACTCAAAGATGATAGGCAACATTTTTGGATTCATTTTAGTACTTTTAGAACTGTATTTTGTTCTTAATGCCTTGGTATTTATTATTAATTTTCAGATGTGATTTACTTTATAACTAGGAAGGGAGTTTATGCTTACTTTGATAATTTGCAGATACTTTTTTAATGTGAACAGTAAACTACAGGTGCACTAGTATAATAGCACTTTTAGTAAAGCAATAGCATTTCCATGGAGACAATCAGGTGGCAGATCCGAGTCCACCAGGTTACATAATGTACCTTTAATAATGTTATAAATGTTTACTCACATCGTCAGAATGAAAATTGACCAACCAGTTTTGTTTCTTTGTTTTGTAATCTAGTTTCTATTTGTTCAGGAATATTGATCTTGATTTTTATGTTTAGTGATGTATTTTATTGACCATTACAGCCTCTTCTCATACTTACATGTTGTCCTTACAAATTTGTCTTATGTATATTCCCATAGCCGGCAGATGTTTGTGTTATGCTGAAAATTCCTTCAAAACGAGCCATAAAAATTTCCACATAGATTGACGTGGAGAGTGGTTGCCCCCGCGCTCTCCTCTCCTCCCACTCATATCCCGGGGCCTCGGCTGTCACTGGGTTGAGCTGGAGCAGGTACACATCCATCCGTAATCATTATGTTGGGAGAGGGATGGGGTTGTGGTCGTTCTTCTACAGGTGTGCAAGAGTAGTGAACCATATGGGAAACGTTACAATGAAAACTTAAGCAGTTCAACATTAGTTCAATTCAATACACTCTTCCTTTATGCATGTATTTACATTTTGATACAGTTAAAGGTGGATTGTGGTGGGCAGTGCATGTCTCCATTGTTTTACAAGAAATGTTCCACAGTATGGCATTAAACACATTATGGCATTCTATTCTTACTGTGAGTTATCACTTCACCACAGATCTGAACTGTAACTTGCTCTGGTAGAGTCACCTGCTTCAGTTGGATACATTAAATGCCATACTGTGGAACATCCTATCTCCATGGACTCTCCACCAAAAGGTTACAGAGTGCACCTTTAATAGATCAAATTTGTGTTTTTTTAGAATCCCATGGCACAAGAACCATTAACAGGTTTTTAGTTGGTAGAATTGAACTGCTTTTATCAGTATAGCCAGTATAGCCTACTTGAGTTAGCTTTGTATTCATTGGGAAAAGGATGATTTATGAATTAAATTGCACAGTTCACAAACAGTCACATGTTTCTGTATAACCTCTTTGTATGATACATGCAGAAACCTACATTCTTTTCATTTTTACTTACATGGTAACATACATTGAGAACTGTCAGAACAAAGATAAGGACCTGTTACCATGGGAAACAGTCCGGTAATAGTTGTCAAGTCGAAGGAGACTGTGGATAAAGATTCTTCATTAACGCTCATCTTGAGAGTGAAGCCGGCACTACACACCTCTCTTCCTCTTTATATTAGACAGATGGTCGGAGGCAGATGGCAGTGCATGAAATTCACCTCGCAACAACAACCGCTGCTAACTCCGACTGGTGAGTGTTCAGGGGCCCCTTTGACACATCGCCAATCAATCAAATTCACTGTACATTAGTTTTTATTCCTCCCATTGCAATCCTTTGTGCATATGATAATAATCGCAAAATGGTACTTTTTCAAATTTAATCAACAAAGAGGTAAGACAATGGTGTAAGTTTTATAGCAGCCAGATTTAGCTAAACCTTGAAATGTTTTTGTGGAATACATTTTAGCAACAGAATAGTAGACTAAATACTTATGGAGTAAAAACTTTTGTGCCAACCATAGCAAATCTGTGTCTCATCTCTCTCCTTTGTGTCTCATCATTAAGATACAGCTTTTAAACGTTTTCTGAATATCTATCAGCAATTTGAGGATAAAAATGAGTTGAGAATGAGAATGGTTGATATTGCAATTGCTCATATATTTTAAACGGTATTTTGTTGGATGAGAATTGGGCAGAAACAACTAGACCTGTCACAATAACACATTTTGAAGCACAATATATTGTTACAGAGAAATACTGCAATAAACGATAATTTTGAAACCACTGATACAATAAACCAATATTTTCCCAGTAATCCATTTTTAAATAGACTGCATTATTCAAAAGGCCTGAGCTGCAACAGAATCAGTAAATAATTAGCCTTATTAGACTTATTCAACCTTCTACGGCTCAGATCTCATTGGATTACAACAAAATACCCTAAATTTCCCCACTTTTGCAAAGTAATTGCACACACGATAAATATTGAGCCCCAAAAGATATTGTTCCAGCTTTCATATACTGAACGATAAGTCGATATAGTAATTATTGAGCCTAGAAACAAGGGCATGTGACTTTCTAAGGGAGCTGTTTTTTCACCCAGCTATACTATTTTTATATCTGAATTACCTCTTATCTGCATTCAGTGCATGCATACTGCTTTTCACACCTAGTTTATCTTCTCATCTCATTGTTTAAGTCTATATACAGATCAGTTAAGTTGTGAATGGTGTGTTTTCCTGACCACAGTTGACAGTTGTAAACAAGACAGTTGTTTCTCTGTCACGGTTCAGTATCATAGTGAGAGAAGGTGGGTGGGGCTAACAGTTCTGAAATGGTTCAAAATTGGGTATGGTCTCTTTCAGTCAGATGCCTAGACCTGTCCCAATAACAAATAACAAATTTTGTACGATATAATGTTAAAATATAGACGATAATGTTAAAATATAGACGATAATATTGAAACCAAACCCTAAAGCAAAATGATAGCCCAAAACGTATTCTAAATGTACAATATTGTTACAAAAACATTAATTGCAATAAATAAACAGAAGAATGCAGCACTTAAGTAGTTAGTTAGTTAGTATATATAATGAAGACAAGAAGTGCATAATTCAGCCTTATACGACTCAAATCTTATCGTAGTGCTGAAAAATAACAAAAAATGTCTCACTAGTGCAAGGAGAAAAATAACCACGATAAATATTGACCCCCAAAAGGTATTGTTCCATCTGTCATTGAACAATAAGTCAATAGAGCATTCATTGTGACAGGTCTACAGACGCCCTCCCTTATTCCTTTCTCTATATTTATACAGACTTGCGACAAAAACCCCACTGACTTGTGATCCTTTGAAGCTGGATACCACTCGCATATATGATTAAGCATTATAATTACACAGCGCTTGTTCCTAGACAATTAAGGGAAGCATTGCCCCAAGTCAAATACTTTCGGTGAAACACATTATGAGTCAAGCTATAAAATGGAAGATTAACAAGAGAACAGACAGCCTATCCAGTGAGAGTGTGGCTCCCTGTAGGCATTTTGGAGAGGGTCCCTGTCCCAGTTTGATTGTAGTCCAAAGAGTCACCCTGATGCCCCCTGACAGATTGAGGCTGAGGGGTGTGTCCTGCCCCCCATGCATACATCGGTGTTTACTCGTGTATTTGATTATCTGTGGGGATGCTACATTTCTTCACAGTAATAGCAGGAACTTGGGGAATGAGACCACCGTAATGTTGTTTGTTTGTTTAAGCCAATCAAACCTCATCGTGTTTTCGATCATGTCTTCCTGCTGCGATATCCGTCCGAGCTTTTCAAACGTACCAAATGGCTTTTTAATAGTGCTTTTGCTCATGTGAATCTAATTCCAACAATAATTGATTAATCACTGTGTATTTTTTATGCAGCAATAAAAGAACGATTAAGGGGAGCGTTTTGGGGTTTGTGTAGTGTGGCTCTGTCACACTACACAATATGAAACCATAAAATGATACACTGAGGCTGAAGACGATATTGTTATTTGAAATATTATAGCATGAAAGTAAAATAGTGCAAGCTATAACACTTTTGGCTGAAAATAATGGCTGTGACCTTAATCACAAAATATTGCACTGGGTGCTTAGTTACTACATCTATAATCATTGGCATAATGTTATGTGCAGTTTCATATGTGTTGGGGTTAAACAAAAAAAGTTGTACCAAAGTAATACCATATTATTATTATTATTATTATTATTATATTATTATTATTATTATTATTATTATTTACTATTGGAAGCTTCAAGGCTGCATTCACACTTCACACACATCAAAACCGCTACTAAACCCACAACTAAACCAGGACTTGATAAAAAATTAGAGGTCCAAACCAACCTCTACATCATGACTAAACTGGGGCCAAACCAATACAAATTTGAACACATTGTGATAGATTTCTCGCTCAATAAGATCATATTAATAGGAAGATCTTCAAATTTTACTCCATGTCCAACCAGGGACAGGACGAAAAGTTTTGGCAGAGGTCAATGCTTGTTTAAAAATAGATATTTTTTTAATAATAAGCTTTCTTTGCAACATACTTTTTTATTGAGATCATTTAATTGCAAGACTTCTTCTGACTTATTAAACATTCTATTTTAAAAAAGCTAGTCTACAGAATATGCACGCATGTGCAAGCCCAAAACCCTATAGGCATGCCTCAACATAAAGAGACTGTTGTTTGTTGTTAAAACTTGATTTACATTTTACGCGCACAGCCTTTGAATATTTCCACTACAAAACCCTTAAAGACAAAACAATTGTTCATCACATTTCCACCAAACACAGTATTCAATTACTGGTGTGTAGTTGTTGGGTAAATTCCTCTAGTCTCGCCTGGAGTTAGTATGTGTGTGTCTGGTGATCCGGTGATGCATGGCCTTAGCCTTTAATGAGCTAGCACGTGGTTGGATGCTCTGTCTGTAAAATTGAGGCGCCATGTGCGTAAATTAAATTATGGTTTGTGTGAGATAAGAATGTGCATGTGAGAAAGAGCCTGTAAGTTATATGTCGCTCCTATCAGTGTTAAGTGATTTCCATGGACACAAAAGCACATTGCACTGCCAACAGCCCGCATAGTTTGGATAGATGAGAGACAATTTGGCAGAAGAAACTAAATCCTGCCAAAATGGAAATGTGTTTCAAGTGGTCTGTGAGTAAGAAATGAACGCTGGCATGCTCCAAACGTCTCGACGATGTACTGTTCGTATGGTTCAGTTACAAGCATCCATAAAAAGTTTGATTTTTCTTCCTGTTTTTGCTTCATCGTTCAAGTCACTCACTTATTTTGATTTGTTTAAAGGTCATCACTGCCATGATGACTCTAATGTGTCCTGAAGTGTTGCATAGTTGTTACAATTTATATAAACACATTGCTATATAAATAATTAGTCAAAGACTGAAATATATTTTCATAATTTCACTGGGTCACCTGGTTATAAGAAGAATAGTGAAAATTATCTATACAACTTAAAGGTGCACTATGTAACTTTCAGGTGGAGGGTCCCACGCCTGCCTATCTCCCTGGTGACAATATTTTTTTTCCTGTAATGTTCCACAGTATGGCATTAAATTGTCTATTTCCATACAAATTACAGGTCAGATCTAAGGAGATGTGACCTGCTCACTACAAGAATGCATCTTTTTCAAGGAGACAAGCGAAAGAC
The DNA here is from genome assembly GCA_019594935.1 of Periophthalmus modestus. Taxonomy (NCBI): domain Eukaryota; kingdom Metazoa; phylum Chordata; class Actinopteri; order Gobiiformes; family Gobiidae; genus Periophthalmus; species Periophthalmus modestus. The sequence continues at coordinate 21,687,130 of JAIEZT010001390.1, read as the reverse complement.
CATCTACCAGAAAAGTTACAAGGTGTAGCTTTAGTCTCTTTCTTTTGTTTTTGAAAGTTTTTGCTACATTTATTATTAAGTATTATATTTCTACTTAGCTGTCTAGAACTGCAGATTTCATACAAGTTTCGACCCAAAATCTTCTGCTATAGAAATCTTACTTTGAACAACTTTACCTAAACTTCCCTCACCCCAGCCCTGTATAGTAACTGGCCGGTCTCGTAGTACACCCCAAGGGTCAAAGAAAAACACATTTGTTGATCGATCACTGATTAGCCAAAAACTAAACAAGCTAGCCTCCTCACCACTGAACCGTGTCAGTGTTTAATGGGATAAACAACAGCTCCACTGCTCACAGACACAGAGGGAGGAGGAGGAAGAGGAGGAGGAGAGTTCAGTGATTCACCTCAGTCTTTACTTACTTTGTGAATGCCCCAAGAGCCACAAGGAAAATACCTCACAGCTGTTCTGTCTTGATCCAGGCCATTCCAGTGGTATACTCTCACTCAGGCAGACAGGGGCCCACTCCTCAATATCATTGTACTTTAGCTTGTCCAGTGAATCTACAAAACCTACCTACTAAATGGATATTGTGAATAATAGTACAGACAAGGACCAAACTAGATCCACTAGTGACAACATCTGGAGAACAGTTGACTAAACAGACCAAACTTCAAAAGAAATACACAAGAATTGAAGCAAGTAAGGCTCAGGTTTAAACAAGACCAGGATCACATCAGGACTAAAGTATAACACTGATATAATAAAGCAAGGACAATACCTGAATGAAAATGTGCAATGACTAAAGTAGATTTGGGCTGTAACTAGGACTAGGGATGCCCCAATCAAACTTCTTCAATTCTCATACCAATAATGTAGCTTTAAGTATTTTCTGCACCTAATATTAACCAGCACCAGCGCAGGGACTGAAAATAGCATTCATTTGATTTAAACATAGTTATCTTATTACAAAATTGATTGATCCAACTGTGTAATGTAACTGTTGCTAATTCTACAAATAACCACATTATGGGACTTCTGGATCAGCATTGGGCAGTCTAACATTAATTTATAGCTGATCCAGGATATCGCATGCTATGATATTTTGGAACCGATACCAGGTAAAGACTAAATGATCAAGAATTAAAATCATAAAACCATGATCAAACTAAAAGGAACATTTGTACTATATCTGACTAGAACAAGAACTCAGCCATTGCTAAACCTAGACTATACAACTAGACTGAATCCATGACAACATGAGGACATTTTTTAAAGTTACTCATACCCCACTTTGAAAACCACTAAGCTAAAAACTTATTTGAACCCTCCACTCACTCTTTTGAAATTCACATCCCAAATCTCCAAAACAATAGGAGAAAAAAAACAAGTGCGGGTTGGAAGTTGGAAGTATCACGTATGCTGCAGGGAATGCCAGTGTCACGACCTCAAAGGGAGAAGCCAAACGGATCAGCCTCCGCGTGCTTATCTCACTCCCATCTGTAGTAGATTTGGTGACACGAGGTGCACAGGGGGAGCATGAACACTTACACCCCCTCTGCACCCTCCCCAAAGCAAACAAAGGGACTGCTCTTGTTCTCCGGCTGGCGAGAGCGGCTCACAGCATGAATAATTAACAGGAGCCAAACAATAAGCAATGTCACTAACTTCTCTGGTAGTTGTCAGCATCGGTAGAAACACAGTTGAAATGCTGTAATGTCTTAAAGGGACTGTATTATGTTGTCATGTCAGAGCTATGTGCACTGTCAATCAAGAAGCCCTTTCTGTTGTGTTACATTAAACCAAAGGAAAAAGCATTCTGAGTTATTGACAAAGATAGATGATAACGCTATTAATAAAACATCACACTATTGTTAATATAGTTTCCAAAATAGAAACCTTAATGTAATTTTTAACAAGCACAATCATAATCTTGCTTGCTACTCCATTAGGCTTACTTGAAGCATTTTCAACTTAAAAGTGCACCAAAATTTCTGGTGGAGGCATTAATGGCATTAAGTGTGTTGATCTCCATGGAGACATGCAGACCACGCTACCAGGCCAAGTTATAGGTCTTATCTGTTGAGAGGAGTAGATAGTTGCAAGCATTTCTGTTAAAAGAAGAAAAAGTCCATTCTGTTAGTTTAGTTTTCCATAAATCTTGTCTTACAATGGCTAATAACGGAGAACCACACCTACATGAATGTTTGTGTTATAAAACAAATATCTAATGAACTTTAAAAAGTCCAAAGTCCCCAGGAAAGCTAAAGAGAGACAACTTCAAAACAGAAGGCTACTAATGTGCCCTCATAATAAAACAAGCCAGGAGAGCGAGTGAGAGTGAGGAGGTAAACGAGGGGCGTGTGTCAGATGTTTGGCCCAGCCCACTGGAGGAGCATACGCGCTGTTGGATGTGCCGCTCAGCTCTGCGCTCAGTGAGTTCACCAAACTGTTTGCATACCAGGCTCCCCTTTGCACCGCATGCTTGTCCAAATTGGGAACCCAGATCTCGGAGGAGCGCTGGAATTTATGAGTTGGACGCTGCTGGGTACATTTCTCCTTCTTGGACATCCCGACTGACAGACGTCTTCGCGTAATCCTCCAAAGTCGACATTGTTTTAAAGCTTTTACGCACGGTTTTGTAGTGATACTTTCTCGGGGAATCTGCTTGTCACAGGGTTCAAACACTGAGCTGCGCTTTGAGGTAAGAAGAATCACGCTTTATTGTTTCTAACTTGATTGTTTTACTTGGAGGACTTGAGTTAAATCCTGGTTTTGCGAGCGCCTTGTTTAACGGAGGCGTAATTCTAAACATCGTGTCTCCGGGGGCTGAGCTTGGGGCTGTGTTTGATTCTCCGCTTACTTTGTTATTGCAAGTTTGGCTAGGGATTGTCTACTGCGTAAACTGGAGCGAAATAGTTGGAAAAGGAAATGTTAGTTGTTTAAGCACGTTGTTTAGTCCGGTATTTCGCGTAGCCTCGTTGACCTCCTCAGCTACGCGCAATAATAGACCGACTGGAGAAGATGCCATTTAGACAGTTGCATTGTGTGGTGCGGTCAGGGAGCGCATTTAGCACGGTGAGTTTGAGGGATGTGTGTCACTCCTGAATCTGGCAGCCTTCCCACGGGGCTCCAGCCGTGCGCCCGCGTGGTGGAGGCTGGAGGAGGCTGTGCGCGCTGGGGATGTGTGGGGTCAGCAGATGGATGCGTCTGACGGTCGTACCTTTGCTGTAGGGCACGAGTTCACTGTCACACTGTATTAATCAAAAGAAGCATCTGCCACGAATCTCCTCGGCCCATCCTCCTTGTTTGATCATCAGTGAAGCCTTTGACATGTGACTATGGCAGACAGAGACTAGATCACACCAGTTCCTAAAAAGTTATGACAGTGTGCCAATTGAACTGTATGAATGATCTGCAAATCTTAAATCCACTTTTCCAATACATCTGTTTTTAGGCTATTTATTACACATATATACCAAATTCAGAAGATCCATTAAAGCCTACTTCTCAGCCCAGGCTCTTTGAAAATAAAATGTGATTTAAAATGGTCAATTTCTAGAATATTTCAATTTAACCACCATATAAATGTCTTGTATTTGATTACAACATCTATTTTTCTATTATTTGACCCAACGTTTTTGGAGAATTGTGAAACAAATGTGCTTTGTAAAAAGAAAGAAAGTTAAGAGATCCTAAAGTAACCAAAGTTCTTGCCAGTATTCATCACCCAGTTAACCCAAGTTGGACAGCATGAAACTTTTTGCCTACATAGATAAAACCAGTGATATATTTCAGACTCGTAGAAACCATAATGAAATCTTGCCAGGGGGTATTGGCTCCCAGAGACCCATTAACACAAGTCAGTGTCTAGGCGAGGGTGAAGTCCTCCACTGTTTTGCCCCAAGTTAAAGTCTTAACCACTCAGTTCAGCTCTCAATCTCCTGGTGTCTGGAGCAGAGGACCATCATTGCCCGCCCAGCAGCTCTGCCAGACTGACAAATCTGCATCTGTTATTCTGTCTGTGATTAATGGAGTGGACCACAATGCCACTGCTGCAACATGCACAAAGCAGGGTCTTTCTTTTCCTGTTGAAGAACTGTTGCTTGGAATGTATACAACAAACGCAAATGTCTTTTCAAGGATTTTCAAGATTTTTACTTTTTATGAAAGGATCACATTTGTTTTTTTATACATAAAAAGAGACTAATTAACCAAGACAGGCCTAAATAAGATCAACATTAAAGGGGATATATCCACTTTTAAGTGCTTTTAACCACATTATAATAGTTTTGTTATTCATCTGCTCAAATGATATAGTGATTCATGCATGATTGAGTAATAATTCTGCAATCAAGACATCATTGCTATGAAATTTCTATTTTTTTCCCTTCCCCTCAAACACTCAGTCTGTACTGTTTTTGTTTTGTTTGTTTTGTTTATTTTTTTCAAATGGTGATACATATAGGATTCATCAGGGCCATGTAGCTAATTTTGCAATTTGATATCAACAAAATGTAAAATAATGATCCACCGGTGTTTTAGATTAAACTAAAGTTACCATTGCTCTTATTATTGCTTATTATATTGCTCATAACCACTTTTTAACCAGGTATAAATCAGTAATCAACCAGATATAACCAGATGTAAAGTTGAATGAATCTAGATCCAAAAGAGTTTTAAAGCTGAGCCAGAACATACCTAACCAGAACCAGTTGAGACCAGTCCAGAACCTGTCCAGGTCCAAACCAACTTTTTCCCCTCTGTAATGATTTTACTTAGCAAATTCCGGTGACTAAACCCCCCTCCAGCATTCTTTACTTAATACACATTTGACTCTTTGAAATTGTTTTGTTGCTGAGTGATTGATACAACTGCAAACATAAGCCATTCCCCCAGACTACACTATAATTAATACAGGGAATAAAGGTTAGCTGAAACAATGCAACCTCTGTATGTATTTTTCACTATGGGTAGCAATTAGTCAGTGTTTATGGCAATTGCAAATCTCCATTGAGTAAAGCTAGTATTTATTCCACCTACAAACCTGTAACACCTGGAATAAGACTTGCCACTGGCGCTAGCGGTGCTGTCATTTGAATAGCACCTCTATAATGTGTGGTGGCTAATCACACTTTTGCCAGTGCCAATGCTAAAGCGCTAACAATGAAATCCTACAGACTTTGTCATGCTGTTCTTGTTTAAAAAAAAAAAATGGGTGTGAATTGATATGTGGTGGCTCCAAGCTGCAAGGAGCACAGTAGTGGGTGACTCGGGCTGACAGAGTAGCACTCCTTAAAAGCCTAAAATTAATCAATCTTTTGGTTACACATGACTTCTCCTGATCCCAATTTCCCATAACACCAGTCCCTCCTCCACATACTAACCTATCATTTCAACATATCAGGCTGCAAATGAGGCAAGAGCATTGAGAATTTTTGGCTGGCCATTTTGACTTTGGATACTCCCACATTCTCTCATATTTGTCTGTCTGTGCAGGGCTGAACAACATTATGCAAACATGAAGCATGCTGTTTCTTTGTTGAATAATGAATTTACAACAGAGCTTGAATAAGAGGGGTTTTATGCAACTGATTGAAAGTGGCCTTTTCTGATTGGCCACATTGACATGCAAAGCACAGCCGTTCATGTTTTACTCTTTTTTTGAAATGACAATACATGTTTGATGTTTTGTTTGGTATCATGCTGTTATATGTTATAACAAATTGTTAAGACATGTTTCAAACATGTTTATGTGACATTTACATGTTCTTATGTATTATTGGTGTGTTTCCTATTGTTGGTTCAGCTAGGTAAACTTCTTTGTTGTCGGGTTGCCCCAGCAGCGTTAAGGGATAGGTCAAATGCAGGAACATGTCCTTTGTTTTACCTTTCCTTGCTAACCTATGTAACTTTTTTGGTAAAGGCTCTGCCACCTGTTTTTCCCATAGAGACGTAACAGCTTTCCTTGGAAGGTTCTACAGTGTGGCATTAAACTTTCTATCTAATTTCTATTCCTATTTTCCCATCTAAATGGAGATGAGCAGAAGGCCAGGTTACTGGTCAGATCTGTGAAGAGGCAACTCTGCCCCCAGTAAGAATGCATATTTGTAGTAATTGTATAAATGCAAGATCAATACATTTAATGCCATACTATGCAACATTCCAGACAAAGCAATTACATCTCTCCATGGTGTAGGTGTCTCCTCTCCAAAAAAGTTACATAGTGCACCTTTAAGCTACCTTTCATGTGGCCTTCTTACTCTTTTTCCATTGTCGTCATTGTACCTTCCGTTCACATTTGTATCCATATTGATGGGTTCAGAGCAGAGGAGGCAAAAGGAAAATGCGGTTGTGTCATCAGTCCCCACTCCCCACTCATGCATAAGCTCGGTACAGCAGCAGCAGTGGTCCGCAGAGAGCTGCAACTAAATGGAGTATCTATTGGCTCAATGAGAAAATTGCTTTTTTCGATTGCAAGAGGACCCTTCATTTAACGTTCGTGATGCAGAGAACTCGGGCCAGTAATGGGTTTGGCATCTCTGTTGTCAGAAGAGACCAGAGAGAATGAATTTGCAGCAAGCAGAAATGATTCACTCTCTGAAAAGATGCATTTTTCATTATATATTTAGAAGCCACAGAGGTGTATGTAGCTGTTGCCTCTGTCAGTTCTGTTTTCAAGACGACTTGGTGTTGAGACATTGTGGTTTAATGCAGTCCACCAGGGAGATTTCTTGGCTTGCGTCATGAAGTTACTCCTCCAAATAAAACATAACTTTGTAACATATCTATTTGTAATTTGCTTTCCTAAGGTGCTTTGCTTGAAGTCCTTCGCTTAACTTCATGCACAATAAACTTGGGTTGTCAAACATATCAAATTCCAAATACAAGCCAATACTAAATTATTAACATTAACATTTTATTAGCGTGATCACAAACTAGTCCTATAGCTCTTTTTTATTTAACAGCAAGAGTCCAATACTTAGTAGCTGTTGATAAATTTAAAACTAATTTCACTTTAATAGAAATGCATTTTGAGCACCATTTGCCTGCTTTCCTCGCATGTCTCTAATGAGACATTATTGTGGCACTGGCCGTTTAATGTGGATGTCCTCCAAATCAAATAGACTCTCATGCATTCCTGACTAATAGCACATATGAGAGTCTTCCATTAAAGTTACTCACCATTACCGTTTGTCGGTGTGGACCAGGATGCTGTGAGTGACCTAAGCGTTGGGGGGAGGGGGGGGAGAGGGGGGGGGCAGAGCTGGCAGAGAAGGCAGGAAGGGCTGAGGGTCTCTGCTCCGGACACTCCATTTTATCAGGAGGAAGCAGACTGGCCTATTTGAGCTCAACCCAGGAATTCTTCACTGCTTATCTTTGCATTCACCTCATTTCCCTTTTTATAACAGCCATAGCAAGCAGGTAATGAGGTAAAAGGTATGTATTCCTCAAGCTGGTCCTCATAGATAGCGCGGGTTTGCTAAGTTCGCGAGACACTCTAATCGCGTTTATCTCAATACCCTTCTAGTCATTTTTGAACTGCGCCGAACGTTTTTCAGAGCTAATAAACCGTGTCGCCTAGGTGTCCATAAAGGCAGGAGAGCTCAGTATCCGATGGTCATTATACATGGAGAGAGCACACTCGCTAAATCTTATATGCCTATAGGGGCCTTTTCGCCACCTTTTTATCCTGTAGATGTGGTCACAGCTCAAAGAAGGGATTTTAGCCTGGAACGAAGATTACCTGGCAATTTTTTTTCCTACAATGCACACTTTTGAGACTTAAAGTGCATATGACAGGTTAGACACATTTCACTAAACATACAGTAGATAATAATAATAATTTGATTTACGTCATTACTGAATATTGTAACTAGCTTTCCTTAGTTTGATCATTTTGGTGAAGTTTAACATTTTACTTACTGGTTGGGCCTGGGCAGCAGATGAGACGTGTGTAAATCTGTAACTGTTGGCAACCATACTATGACCAAAGTCCAGAGAGCTCACCTACTTTACACAATTATTGTTCTTTCAAAATAAAAATTTGAAATGACATCTTTGTTTTGTTAGCTTTATAATTCCAACTGTGTTCTTCGTGCATAAATGTTGTCTTCATTTTGACTGGAATTTTGTGTACTGATGACATAGATAGACTTCTTTTTAGAACTCAGCGTCTGCACAATTTAACTTTTTTGCAACTTTTCTTCACAAAACTGGCACTTGGTTGATGTAAAACTATGATAAATATTGACAGCAGATAGTATCCCACCAGCTTGTCATATGCACTTTTAAGTTCATTTCCTGGTGTGTAGACAAGAGAAATGGCGTGGTGTGGTTTCTTCCTATTGCAGTACAGGGACAGGATTGTCTTGTGAACAGACAGCTCTTTGAAAAGCGCACACAATGGCTGGGTTGACTCAGATTGAACCCTGTGTTGGTTGACTTGGCTCATTGGGTGAGAGCAGGGTTTTAAACACCAGGCAGGAAGATAGCTCAATTGTTTCTTGTTCAGTTGGCTTCATAGAAAACCTTGGTTGCCAACCTTAGTTTAACAGATAAGATTATGTCCTCTGTGCAGTGTGGATAATACTAGTCTTATATAGCCAAGCCACACCATCTGACCACCACCAACTCTCACTCGCACACAACTTTCATACTAGGTAAATTGGGTGTAGTGTCTTGCCCAATGACACAACAGCAGCCCAATATCAATTTCAGTACCACAATGATTAAAGTTACTCCTTTTTATACAATAGAATGTAATTTTCAACACAAAATGAAATATATTTCAGATCTTATTCTAATTTTGATATAGATCAAGTCCATTCTAAAACTAATTATGAGAGGTCCAACTTTTTCCTGTTTACACCAAGAAATTATTCTATTTTATAGTTATTCTAATATTGTGCATTATATGTTTTGGCATTGTGCAGTCTTATGTCCTCTCACTTAATATTTTCGACTTGGTTTTAGATTCTATCCACGTGGAGTGACCTTAAATGATGTATGCTGCAGTTAAAGTGGACATTAAGAATCAAATGGACATAGAGCCGGCTCATATTGTCTGCTGTGGCCGCTGTGCGCAGTAGTTATTAAGGTAATTGCTGTGACAAAGCTCATAATGTAGCAGTGACACTGATTTACACAGCTATTGATTTGTTCTAATTCATGTGTCACTTTAATTAGCGGGAAAGGGAACAAAAATGAATGTGATTGCCTCAGCTTAAGTAAATAAAGCTGGAGTGAGTTATGGTGCTTTGCAATGTGCTGATTTGTAGAATTATGCTTTATGCAGTACAAAGCGCAAGTTTTGTTTTTTTTTCATTAAAAAGTGAATATTTAACTTGATTATGTTGGTTTAATTTGAGTTTTTCACCCTGGGTTAGATACCCTATTGTCCACTCAGGTCAGGGAGGGCATCTAGTGTAAAAAATCTGCCCACTAACTGTTCTAGATTGAGTCTTATCTTGACCATAAAGGGAGCAGCTAGATTTTACATCATGTGTATAGGTTGATTATGAAATATTATGTAACTCATGTATTCTAAAGCCTAAAAAATGAAAGTGTTTCATCAGGAAAGGCAATACATTATATCCCAATTTAAAATGCAAATCACAGCACACCAGGGGGCTGCTGTGCTATGTGGAAGATACACCCTGTAAGCCAAAACTGTATAAAGGAAACATTAAAATTTTGTTTCAAAAAATGGACTTTCCCCAATAATAGTCTTTATTGACTTCTGTCTGAATGTCTATCCATCTTTTAAAGTAATGTTTTATGTAATTTGAGTGTTCAGCAGCATACCCACAGAGCCTTTTTGGGTTTTGGTACAGTGAATGGAGTGTGTTTTTACTGCCTCTCCCTGTGACTCATAGCCCTAATGCCCCCTCTCCCTCTCTCTCTCCCTCCCTCTTCCTCTCTCTCTATCTGCTCTCCAAACTGAAGCATTTTTCGGATGAAATGGGACTCTCATTTGCTCATTTGTAGCTTCTGGTCTTTCTCTTTTGCAACCACATATGTGTCCCAAGCCCCATCCTTTTGTGCACTTATGGTCCCAGGTTTCCAAGCACGGCTTCAACTTCACTTTTTGCCCTCTGGAAGAAAATTATATAGATTTACGTTCATTAGTCATTTGTGGCTATTATAAACATTCCACGGGTTTTTTAATTTGTCAACGCCTTTGGCACATCACTGTAATGCCCATTCATTAATTATCTGGCCACCAGCACACCTCATAAGAGCTTTTTCAGAAGGAGAAGTTAAGCAAGGTGCACCACCGCACAGCCAATTTGCTCCTATCCCAAAGTGTCAAATACTTATGAGTTTGGTTTCAATAGAAATGAAAATGCTTTTACCGTACACTTTAGGCTAGTGAACAAAATGTACTCACTTACAAGAGAAAAGTAGTTACACTAGAAAAAATACACCCACTGGTACTTGGCCCACAGCATGACATGATGTTGTTTTATTTCACTTTAAGTTTTGTATTTTTTGTTGCCGTAAGGGGACGCATAGTCTAAATATGTTTTTATACATAATCACCAGCATGGACACACACACTAGAATATGATATGATAATGGTGGCACAGTGTCCCACACTGCAATTGATTTAGTAATTCCAAGTGTACAAACGATCAGCGGGGTGGACGCTGGGTTGTTAAGGCTAACCCAGATAATTGCTCCATTATCATTTTACACTAGTGAAGCGCACGTCAGGGGCTGCATGTCACCTCATTAGCTGACCTCCCCACCATTTGAATGTGAGATGTAAGCCATTTAGCACTAGCGTTAGTTAGCATGTATAATGCACTCAGTTTGCCATCTCACCCCTCTCTCTCTCTCTCTCTCTCTCTTTCTTTCTCTCTCCCCCTCTTGCTCCTTTGCCATGCACTGCACAATTACAGAGTACTTCTTGGAGATTTATTTTGAGCGTCGCTGAGGTTTGCGTCCCCGTCTGCTAATAACACTTTACCGTTCCAGTCAATGATAACCGCGCAGACTTCGTACATCGGTTGGCAGCTGTCAGAAGCAGAAAATAGGGCTGTGTTATTTATTACCCTGAAAGTAGGCTAAATGTTTGTGTTTTATGGGTAAACATGTGAGGGAAAGGCCTTAGCTCAGCAGAAAGATCTTTATTTGAACTTGTATCGAGTGTAACCTTCATTAGATGTAATTGGGTTAATGTGATTCTTAATCCTCTTCAGCACTGCAAACTGGTGTGGTCTAAATACAAATATATGCAAAAATATGCACAACATAACAAAAACCTGCATATTTTTGGACCAAATATATCAAAGAAAATTTCAAATATCGTAGTAGTAATCTTGGCTGCTCTGGTAGTAGTAGTAGTAGTAGTAGTAGTAGTAGATTCTGGCATATTTTTTTTCAAGAATTTGAATATTTTGCAGCTAGAAAAAAAACTTTTATGAAAGTCTGAAAATAAGTAACAGTGAGTATTCTACCTTTCAAGCCAATAGAATATCTGCAAAGTCTGCAAATGAGTGACAATGTCTTATTTACATTGCTAGTAGTAGTAACAGTAGTAATAGTAGTAGTAGTAGTAGTAGTAGTTGTAGTAGCATCCTTACAACCCTCTTATTCAAGCCATTTGTCATATTATTGCTTCTTAACAATACATTCTCTTGAATACAGATTTTTCTTCTGTTTCTGCTGGTTTGAAATTCTCTCTAAAACATTTTTCCACCCGGCTCTGTGCTGAGCTATGGGTCTTTGAAGCCCACACACCTTGCCTCATGTCCCGTGGATACTGCCTCTCCCACTGTGCTACCACTTTCATTAGACACATCTGCTCCCATGGCTTCACCAACATGACAAAACCATCATAGTGTTTGTTTAAAAAAGAAAAAAAATCCAGTTACTGACTTCCAACTTCTACCTTTTACTAGCTATGGGAGGGGTTGGATAATGATCAGTCTCTCATATGACATCAATGTTGTTTTCCAAGTTAATGATAATGTACATGTTGTTTTGCAGCCAGTGTTGTCTCAAAATGGTTTGGTTGGGTAATACAGGTGTGCTCTTTTCTCTTTCTGTGTGTCATCCCTTGTTATAGTCTGCAATCACCCCATTAAAACAAGTAGAGAGAAGCGCGCACATGGAGGCACTGAACTGTTAAGTCTCAAACCGCCGTGAACCTGCCAGGTTGTTTAACAGGTCAACACTGATAATGACCACGGCTTCTTTTGGCTTTCCTGTGTCAAATTGCTGGATGTGTCTGGACACAGGTGCAGGACAGAGGAATGCTGAAGTAGTTTTTTTTGTTTTTATTGACAGACAGAGGTACATTTTCTTTGGCAAACCTGAATTAACCTCAGTTGAGTGATTTGCATGTGAGTTTGGTATTGCATTATGTCAGATGGTTCTGACCGTCTTGTACATTGGCTTTTGCTGTTTTGTGGAGCCTATGTGAAAAAATCTCTATCCTACTTAAAGGCATGTGTTGTAATTTTTCGACCCCTTTAAAAACAAAAGAAAGAATCGATATTTAAAAAGGCATATCAAAAATGTGAGGAACAAAATGAATTTTATTTGGGTGAATTTTAAGTTTGGGGTTTTTTGGTCATTAGAAAAAATTGACTATGGAGGCTTCAAAATTGTATCTAAATGCCACAATGCCAAATCATATCATCGAATCATCACTGTAAAATCCCCAAAATATATATTATATATATATTTTAATTGGGAAAACTTAATTATGCACTCAAACATTATTCTGGTCTATAAAACCCTCCATGGTCTCACTCCACCCCTATTAAAACAGTTCATACAGTTAAACTTAAATATAAACACTCAAGCATCAAGCAGAGGAAACTCTAAAATCCCATTTAGAAAGACTTCATTTGGACAGTCAACCTTTTCAGTCTGTGTGGCACACTCCCAGAATCTGGCCCCCTCAGAACTAAGGAACATGACCTCCATCCATAGGAGATCTGTGAAACAGTGGCTTCTGGAAAATCAGACATGTGAGCATAGCATAGACTCGTCTATATGTGTTTTAACATTTTAACAAATGTCTTTGTGTTGTTGAGAGGTTATGATTATGTCTATTGTCCTTAATCTATGCTGAGTGCGCTTTTACCATGATCTAATTTGACTAATATGTCTACATTTTGTATTTCACTGATCTTTAATGCCTTTGTCATGTGAATGGACTGAACGTCTTGCGCTTGTTATATCCTGTTTTCTGTCTTGCCATCAACCTGGCAATGGGACTACAGATGAAAATCTAACTCTGGCACATTTACATGCTGCACTAAAATGCATTGATTGATGTGCACTATCCCATATTTAATAAAGAAACATAAACATGTTTAACTGTGCTTTTTTCCCCTCTCTGGCGCTTCTGTATGTTTTTGGTTAAACCATAATGGCTACACTTTGTCCCTCTTTGGGTTAGTCCTTGTATAGGGGTATTTTAGTGATGTTTAGTTTCATACCTGGCTTAGATCTCGTGGTACTCATGAAACCCACTGCACTTTTCACAATATTTAAATGCATATACACTAGAATAAGAATTAGATACCTACTACTCCTAGATACCTATTAATACTGAAACTAGAATCAGAACTAGAGTTGTATGTATAACACAGATGCATCAATAAATCTTTGAAATCAGTTTATTGTTTTGAGCACTTTATTTTACAGTTGTGACAGCATTAGCCTGGATGTCACTATTTTTCACTCTAAAATGTGTACAAAAAAATACAATTCAACAAACTGGAGGTTATGACTTTTTGATGTGGTGTTATGAAATTTTCAGCCTGGCCTCACCACTTCCCTCTCCTTTATTCGCTCTTGTGGAGACAGTCTTTATGGGTCAGTGCGTTAAAACACAGCCTCTGTCCTCTGGGTAAACTGCGGGTCAATGGCAACAGCAGCTTCGCAACCACAAGCCAACCGCATTACACTGCAACCAATGGGACCAACTGCATTTAATAAACTCACTGAAGCAACACTGACTTCTTAAGAGACCAGAGAGGGGCAAAAATAGATCTTTTGGAGTTAAAAAGGCACTTTTCATGCGTTGATAATAGTAATGCACAATGCCATTTTTCCTAATCCTTATCTCGCTGTAGCCATTTCCATTTAAAGCTTAGAAAGAAAACGAAATCCTCAGGAAAGCTAGCAAATGTTTAACCACTGGACGGATTGTGGTATTTTCATGGAGCCATATTGCAGATCTATATATTAGCTTTAAGCCAATGGAATCAGATCACCTTCAAATGTGGCCAGCAGAGATAGCAGCTCAGTCACGGCAGGTGTCTCAGGCAAGTGAAATTAAATTGGCCACGGTCTTCATTGATTTAAGTGGAAGAGAGGGGGAAAAATTACAGGGCACTGATTCTCCAATGGATTGTCTGTGCCAGGTTGGAACATAAGGTGATCTTGGAGAGCTTCCCAGTAATTTCTTTCGACCCAGTTAAGACAAGTTAAGATTTCTTGCAAGGATATTGCTCGGTTGAAAGACGAAGTATAAAATCCAGCATAGATCTTCTTGAACTTGTTCTTTACTAAATGATAATATTTTCAAGTTATATACTTATACAATCAATACAACATCTCGTAACAACACTTGATATTTGCCTAGTTATAGAAGGATCTTGATCTGTATCTGTTCTAGTTTGAGATCACATGATAATATTAATCCACTACTTATTTTGTGTTGAAAATGATATCCTATTGTATACTGTATCAAGATCAGTATCTCCTTTTGGACATTTTAATTGGTATCAAGTTTGAAGTTTTTGTATTGTGATAATACAATACATTTGCATAACCTCCCTAGGCTGCCTCAACATACTGTCTACCTCCCAGCATGAAGGGATTGACAAAATACTGGCATCGGTTTTATGCCAAATGCCCTTCATAGTCTTGAAAATGCTACCAAGAGTACACTAGACTTGTGACCCTTTGTGGCTTTATTGCATTGAGACAAATTCTACTAATAGAGACAAATTAATCTTGACACAGTACATTTATCTAATTTATCTTGAGAGCACAGCCTAGTCTTTTGACCTCACCACATTAACATATGATTCACAGTCGAAACAATGAGAAGGAGAAAGCCAGTGTTGTCAGCAATTACCAAAAAACACTTTCGCTTATCTCTGCAAGCACTTTCCAATTGGCCAAGCTGCCCCTTTTTACTCAATCCGAAACAGATGTCCAACCATTTTTCCTCTCAAAACATCTCCATATACATTCCCCCCCCCCCCCCCTCTCTCTTGATAATCCAGTCTATACCGCAAGCTTTCAAAACACCCACACGTACTGGTCAGGCATCTCCACTTGTGTATGTATTTATTCTGTTGCCTTTGGCCTGAACTAAAAGGTCTCTTGTGCTTCCAGGCGGTTCTATAGCAGACAGCTGCAAGATTCTGTAAAAGAGAAAGAAAACAGTGAACAACCACAGCCCTATCACTACTGCTGAGTGTAGCCAGTGTCTTTTATTATCTCCAAGCGCTTTGTTCATATCTGTGCTGTTCAGTGACTGCTATCGGCGCACTGGGAAAAT
Source organism: Periophthalmus modestus (assembly GCA_019594935.1). NCBI lineage: Eukaryota > Metazoa > Chordata > Actinopteri > Gobiiformes > Gobiidae > Periophthalmus > Periophthalmus modestus. Next base: position 21,671,592 of record JAIEZT010001390.1, on the reverse strand, counting down.
TAATGAGCATGATAATTGTGTCTTTTAATATGCATGCCGTAGTGTTTATGTATGTGGAGGAATGGGAGATGTGACTAAACTCTTAAATCTAAAGTTGGCAGTAAAATATAAAGTGTATTGGTATGTGGATAAGGGAATGCAATGGACTAATAACAATACCATAACAACAATAGTGTCGACATCAGAAATTAGGCTTTCTGGTCACAGAAGAGTTATGCGAGTTATGCTAGCTATGTATGCACCGGTGTATCGTTATTGTATCCTGACCCCGCCGATATGGATAGCTACAGTTCATGTTAGCAAGCAGCGGCTGTTGAATCGTATCTGTCCTGGCAATTAAGAATCTATAACGTCGGATTTGAAAATAACACTTTTGAAGATATGCATATAGTTTAATCTTCCAAATATGGGTATAAAGTAATATTTCTGTACTTACATGTTTAACATTACTGTATTCACACATTGAATAGGAACCATTACAGTTACAGGCTTATCAATGTATTCATGTTTATAAAAATACCATCTTATCATTAGAATGCACAAAACATCGAGAAGTTTGCTTTTGACCACCTGTAATAACAATCTGTCATTTGCGAATTTGTCAAACATAACTTGTTCTTCAGTCTTAAGTTTGTTATGAACTTGCTTACTCTTCTTCTATTGCCAACACAGTCGTCCCAAGGAGCACACAAACATTCAACGTACCATAAATTACCCAGCTGTGGTCACTTGTTACACTGGTGCTAAATGGACTTTTATTTATGACTTCTCCTCTCCAGTGGTGGCTCGGATCAAGCGCGGCTCTGCTAACGCCGCTGTGAACGATCGGCCGCATTACTCACAGTTTCATCACTAACCTCAATTAATACTCCAGACGGTGTCAACAGCATCTGCTCCAGAAACTCACTTGTCACGGGGTCCTCTGGAGGGAGCGATTTCAAAGTCTTAGCTGCATAGTTTTACTATTCACAACCAGAGTTCTGCGTTAGCCTCATGAGCGGGTTCGCTGGAGCGCCCCTGAATTATAATGAGTGCTCTTTGTAAAGTGATGTGTGTTCATCATTTTAAACTTCTTGATCAGAGGGAAAAGTTTTAACATATATGGTGTCTGTCTAACTGAGTAAAATAAGAAAGTTGTTAAAAAGTGCATGATCTCATGTCCGGAGTAAGACATCTCACCCTCAGTGCCTGGTATGACTGTGTTGAGCGAGTAATTGGTGGTGGTTTGAAGAGCTGATGTCACAGATTGGCATTATCAGTCTGCCCCAGGGCAGCTGTGGCTCCAGTAGTAGCTTACCACCACAGAGTATGAAGTGAAAGAACAAAGCATCGTAAAGTGCTTTGAGTGCCTTTTAAGGCTTTATATTCATAATTAGGAGAAAACAGGTTTACACTGGGTCTCAACTTACTCTAATAGAACCCAGATCCAGGTCAAAAATGACATGTGGAATAACAGATGTCAAAAGGAAGAACATATCAATCGAGTCAGAGCATATGGTCAAGCTAAAGCTAGACCAAGCCCTAAACAAGTCTAAAGCTGTACTAACCGAGGCCTTGAGTTTATCTTAACTTCACTAAACCAGGACTAGATTTGGGTTAAACCAGGGTTGAAAATGTACACCAAGTATTAACCTACATCTGTTGGGATCCACAATAAGGTAGATTAAAACCTGCACTCCAGTTTGAGAAACACTACTCTGGTTCAGACTACCTCACTGCTTACACCGATCGTCCACACACAATTGCCCCAGATCCATCATGTTTTGCGGTGTAAAACTATTGACTTGTGTTTCTTCGGGGACCTACTGTTGGATTGGCTCCAAGCGGCTCTAGTTTCCATCTCTCCCCATCTTTCCTCTGTCTGCCATAAATCAATGTGATGTAATTGCATAAACTCCCTTTCCCACAGCTCGCAGCCCGGAGGCAGAGTATTCACATAGAGAGAGAGAGAGAGTAGTGTGGCCAGTTAACTGTCACCCGCTACATTCCCATAACCTCCATATACTCCACTCGTCAAACTTTTACTCTGCCTCTTTAAATATCGGTGTTTTTTTCATTACTTTCATTTGCAGTTTTATGCATTGTTTTTCCCGGAACAGCAGAGGTAGTTAAAGGCAGCTTTCACACATTTGTTGGACTGTTTACATGGGTCTAATAGATTTGAAGCTTAGAAGATTAAATCTAGTTTCTTTGAGTGCTTCTTGTGTTGAGCCAAGGTTCATTTCATCCAACATTTTGTTTCAATTGCAACTTTAAATGGGAACTTTTATGCCATCTCAACTTTTCTGATCTCTTTAAAACCCTGTTATTTTTCTTGCCAAAGCCTTGTTTCTTGATTCATGCGTGTTTGAGTTCTGTATGCTGAGGCAGTAACCTTTTCAACTGCTGAAAACATTGTGGCTATATTCAACTATCCAACTACTAAGTAAAGGAGTCTCACCCTGCTCTGAAAGTTGTAAAATAAAAAGTACAATTATAGCTGTGCTATATACAAATTTTAATCAAAACAAGATCCACACATTTCAAATTGTCAAACATCAGGCTTGACTTGGGGCTTGAGAGGTCCAATGTGATTTAGCTGAGTTGAGAAAATTAAGAAGTATTAATTAAAACTCTTGTCTTGTCTTGTTTATGTTTATAAAATTAAGATTGAAAATATAAAATCAAATATAAAATGATATTTAATCAATATGAGGGAAAAAACATCATTCATACATTTTTTTTGGCTTATCACCCAGCACTAGTGTTACAAAATATGTACTTCTTGTCTACAGATATTGCAAATTATTTTAAGTTTCTTTGAAATCATTTTAGCAACTTCTGTGAAATGACTGTTCTAGGAAAGCATCCAACCTTCCTCTCTGCTCCGTCCTTGTCTCCTCTTGGGACATTGTTAAAAGTATAGTTTAGTCCTCGGATATCTTCCATTTGTGGTCTTCAGGGAACATATGACTTGGAGTGGAAATCAGTGCAACTTCAGGACAGTTTTTGGGAATGAGCACAACACTTGAGTGCCTTATACTTTATCCAGGTTTCATCATGTCTTGAGCCGGTAATCCTGCCCTGCTTCCATCAGCCCCGCTCTACTCTTCTGAGAGGACAGGCGCCAAAACCTCCCCTCTTCCTCACAAGTAGAAAGCCTTTGGATTGTTACACTAGTTGACAACGTGAAAGACAAAAAGCGCAAGTAATTTTCAATTCAGTGTTATGAGTTTGACACAGCCTGTTAACTGCTGTCCCTACAGTCACCACATACACACAACAGTGAGTGGGGAGGATATTTTTTATAATGTTCTACAACCAACGTATTACTACTAAAATTCTACTATCCTGTTTCAGACTGTGAAACATTCCAGTAAAAACAACAACATGTCATCCAGGTGATGGAACCTCTCCAGGAAAGTGACAGTGCATCTTTAAGGTTAAGTCAGGGATAAGGAATGTTAAAAGCCCTTTATACATGTTTCCGCTAGTTGTACAGTAGTGCTTTTTGATGTTGTCATTTCCAGGGCTTTCTGTGTGATATTATGGGTTTGTTACAGCTTGTTACTCTCTCCCCCAGCAGACGCTGCCACATGTACTCTGCAGCTCCGCTGATTGGTTAGGATTTGTGTTCCTTTGGCACATGTGTTGTTTTACGGCAGAGTCCCAGTGTGGAGTCCCTCAAGGCTGGGGGAAATGATCCACATGCAAAGCTTCTGGCACTCGTAACCCAGTGGGGCACCCTGCCCGCTGCTCCTGTACTGCCCCTGTGTGTAATGTAGACCCCTGCCCCAAATCCCCCTACACAGCTTTATGTGAAGGAATTCTGACATATTTGATTACTGTTGATGTGGGTATTGTCCAATTTGAAGATATCTCCTCTCAAGGTAGTAGGGCTGTGGTCCACTAAAGACGTTCTTGATTGATTTGGCGACTAAAAAGGGGGTGTGGCAAAAGCGCTCAAAAATAATTACGTTTCTGTATGTATCATTCAGACTCAAACTGCACTCACTGGTCTACAACTGCACCCAAGTTCATGAAAAAAACAACTATTAGTAGAAAAGAAAGTACTAGGAAGCATTGTATTTATATAACGACATCATGAGTTTAATCTGCCTTTTTACAAACACACTTACTCACTAACTTCTCCTTTCTTCTGTTGTTTCATATAAATTCTTATAATGCCCTACAAGCTACTGTTTGTTATAGTCTATATGACATATGACTATGGTAGGGAACACTGTGCACATAACACTACATAACCAATCCTTAAAAATTGAGGTATTATATTATACTAAATATATATGTTTAGCTTTCTACCATGTTATAATGTTGTTCCCTCATCAAAAACATGCCTGAAGAGGTGTTAGGTGTCATCCATGCATGTTTGAGTATTTTAGTGATCTCTCCTGGGCCCTATTCAAATCCTTCAACACTAAACTTATAAAACATGTTAATATGTTGTTTTCAGCGAATATATAGCATATATTCAATTGCAATAAAAGGTAACATGGTGAGCCAAACATTATGTGTTAGCAGTTAATAGCCCAGAGAAGTAAAATAACACCTCTTTAAAAAGTTGTGACAATTTGCCAAAATGAACTAAATGAAAATCTTATAACCATTTTTTTCCAGTTACACATACATTATTTCTGTTATTCCTTTTAAACAATTTATTACCCATATATCACTGCTCGATGACCAAAATGATCCCTGATGCCCTTCCTAGTTTGTTTTAGTAAAATAGATTACCAACACTGTTCTGAGCTCCATTTATCTCCATTTATCAAGCTTTGGCAGAAATCTGTCTTTAGTACATTGGTTTTAATAGTATTTATTTTAACAGTATTAGTGAGTCATTACATTGTATTGCATTCAAATGTACCTTAATTATAATGCATAGATACTCTATTTTGCATGTGACAGCTATTATATATATATCCCAAATTCACTGCACTACTTCAATCATTGGGGGTGGCATTTTTTTAGTTCTTTGTTCAGCGTGACTGCAGTTGACTGACAAGCACTTTTCTCTAAATGTGAATTTGTCTGAATACATCTGCAAATGCTTTTTCAAAAGCACTACAAAGGTAAATTCTTTCAGTACATATTTGGAAAGACATGAGAGAAGAAAGAGGACTATATCTTTGCAGTGAGACCCATCTCCAATAAAAAGCAGACTCGAAGGCCTTGTGTTTTGCTCTTGTAAGCACAGGCAGCGGTCCAATGTTCTTCTAGACGAGATTTTTAGATGTATTTTTAACACTGTTCCCTAAAGGGTGTTAGATTTGCTTTGCTGTCTGATGTCTGGGTAGTTTCATAGATAGTTCCATATGAGTTTAGCCCTAGCAGTAACATATTTAACTTGATATATGCATGTTTTAAGTGCCAGGAGAGCAAAGGTAGGGCGCAAAGGTACAAAAGAGTGCAAATTCCTGGCAGCTAACACAACACCGGAGCAGTGAAGTACAGCTCCCAGGGTGGTTCCTTCTGTGGATCTGTTTTGGTGTTTTGCTGGGTCTTAACGCATATACCAAAGCTGCTGTGGTATTTGTAAATGAGGCTACAAATGGCAACCAGATGTGTTCATCTTAACACATGTTCAAGTAGCTGAACTGACTTATATCTGCAATGCATAATGATATTTACTTCACAAAACACTACTTCTTATGTATTAACACTACATAAGACACTTAAAGGTGCTGTATGTAACTTTTCTTGTGAAAGGTCAGCAGCCTGCTTGTCACAATGGAGATGTTATTGCTTTGCCTGGAATGTTTCACTGTATGGTATTTTATCTTGCTTTTATTTTGTTACATATCTGACCTGTAATGTGGCCTGCTTGTTTCCATAGAAATGGATACGTTTATTGCCAAGCTGTGGGACATTTTATAATGATATGTGATTTTATGTCAGATGCCCTTACTACATCAATACTCTTTGTCATTTTGAGTATGCAGCATGTGATCTTTTGTGCCAGAGATCAGTATACTTTATTATGATCTTATTGTTAATTCACTAAAAGATTTTTCTGAAAAAATAGTGAAAAATGTATTGCTGGACACACCTTTTTAATTATGTACATCTGACAACCCGTGTGTTTTGTCCATCATATGCTCTATAAACTGTCTCTATACCCTTGCATGTGCTTATAGGTTTACCATGATGGAAAATATCCTGCAGGGAGACTCAGTGTAAACTTCCTCTTTGTACCGGGAGCCTGGCTCTTCAGCTCGGTTCCTCTCCAGAGTCAGAGTCTGTGCCAACTGTAAGATGTGTGATTTAGGGGCTTTACGGGGCTTTCTGACCTGACTGCAGCGTCGGCATCTGTGCACACAAGTGGGAAGCCTCAAGACACTTTTCCTCAACTATTTTTTCTATTTGGAGAATGTATTAAGTTACTTATTTAAGCACATAGGCTACTTTAAGACTTTTAAAAACTTTTTAACTAAATAGGCATTGACTATTTTATATGTTCAAGCAGTGAAGTCAACAAAAACACAAAGTATTGTGGACTATCAGCACTGTGCATGTTCTACATGCATTAATCCGGGTTGGCTCAGCCCTGCCTCCTCCAGCGCATCTCTGGAGGTGAGTGCACAGGCTGAGAAGTTGTATATGGTCGCTTTGGCATTTAAAGGCCTATGGACAGTTATATCTGCCCAGGTCCTGAGGCCTGGGCAGCTGGTCCAGGTCCTGAGGCCACCGTCCGCCACTGTGCAGTAGTAGTATGGTGGTTGTAGTTGCAAACATGTAGTAGTTCAATTGATTGATATAGCAGATTGAAGGCAAAATAAAGCTTGATATGGTCATTGTAGTAGATGTAGCCTTTGTAATATTAGCAGCACAGATTTTGAGCTGCCTCTTTTGTTCAACTTACACACTGTGTTTTTGGTGTGAGCACTTAAACCAGCCCCAGCCCCCACTGTGCTCCCTTTAATGAACTCTTACCTTGGCTTTAGACTGTGGTATCCTCTCTGAGTTGTTCTAGCCCTGCATGGCTAAAAAATCCTTGCCCCTAATTGTGTCCCGTGGGCCTCTGGATCTCAGCATTCACAGCCTTTCCTGTCCCTGGTGCAGACCCCCACCCCCCCCCCGCCCTTCTGCCCAACCTTAACCCTCCGTCATCTCAATTCGGCAGGTCTCTCCTCTTTAATCCCTGGACTTCAAAGCTGCTGTTGTGATGCCTCCGTGGGCCCCTGATTCTTATGGGATGTCTCAGGGGGCCTAACAAGTGTAGGCTGAAGAGTGCCAAGAGTGTATTAAATAGATAGCATGTACGGCAGTTAAGTTTCTGCGAGTAATGTTGTTAAGTGCTTTGATAAAAAAAGTTTTGGAAATGTTTTGGAAATGATGTGTTTACATCCAAGACACTAAGGCTATTTTGGGATATTGGCGGGAAATGGTGACTTCACTTTTAAATGAGCAACTCATTTGTCTGAATTTGTGTTTGCTAATGAGGGTTTTGTGAATCAATTAAGATAGCCTTTACCTCTAGAAACGAATGGGTATGGCACCACATGTGTGTGTATGCGTGTGTGTATCTATATGTATATATACATATATATGTGTGTGTGTGTGTGTGTGTGTGTGTGTGTGTGTGTGTGTGTGTGTGTGTGTGTGTGTGTGTGTATATATATAAGTGATTTTTACTGATATTTGTTCATATGACTAGTATTAGTATCTGTGTATCAGTTTTCTTTTTTAACAATCCTTCATTGTAAATTGGAACATTATATTGCTCTAATAATAATCTAAACTAGAACCACTCAGAAAATGTATGTGTTTTTTTGTACTTTTTCTCTTCTTTCTTACATTTAAGTATATATTGTTTTAAGATGTCACTGCTCCCCGTCCTTGTTTCGCCCCGGAGATATTTGCCATGCAAGATGCCAGTTTTCACAGTTCTTTGATTGAACCTTTTGCTAAGTAACAGGCCTGGCTAGTGTTCCGCTCACCTAGTCATCTTTCATTTCCATCAAAATAATCTCTTTCCAAAGGCCTGCCTCTGAAGCTATCAGGTTCTCATTTAGACCCAAACCGATTAGCTCTAGGAAAGCAGCGCTGCACGTAATGAATTCAATCTGCATGTTTTTTAAACTGGAATAATCATTGGATACATTATTGCTATGTTTGTGAATCTCCAAGCCTCTATGGAAAAGCTAGAAACAAAGAAAGCAGTTGTGTCCATACATACGGGAGATGAGTGATGGTTGTGCGATGCCCTCTGACCGGATTGGGGATTGTAGCTGCTCTGGGCTGGTTATCTGGATCTCTTGTGGTTGACTCACACTATTAGATCGATAACTCACTATGGGGTAAAGGAGATAAGCCCGTCTCAGCATTTCCCTCATTACAACCGATGTTCAGAAGATGCATGACCACTGCCAGTTGAACACCTCCATGTTAGTGATATATATAGGACAGTGTGTATTCGCAAAAGGTAATGTAAGGGCGAAGGGTGAGAATATAGTGCAACAGCATGTAATATGTAACAAAGATTTATACTTGTGTAATGGAGAATAGCTGCATAGTGGTTATAATGGAACTATGTAGCTTGTAATGTAGGATATTTTGTACTGAAACTAGATATAATTGTTGCCACGGATGCCAATGTAATTTGCTTGTATGTTATTTGGTTTGGTTGTTGGTTTGGTTGGTCAGTAGTTGTGGTTATATAGGTCACAATATAATCGTAAGTAGTGTTATCACGATATTAAAATGTAAAAACTCGATTTCGATACATTAAATTGTAGTACTTTTTATAGTACCCTGTGGAGTTATATCTGTGTAGTCCCTTAGTGGTCCAGGTAGGTTCCATAGTGGTCCATGGGTGTGTACTAGTCTGTGTGGCTTATACTTTTTTTTAGTATCAGTACCTGCTCAAAGAATATCTAGTTTTGCTATAGATGTATTTTTAATAGATTAATAGATTTGTATCTGATTTTTTATACTAACCCTAATCATAAGAACAGAAATTTCATCATATATTCATTATCATTGCAAAAGGAAACAGGTAATGTAAAGTGCTTTTATCTATATGTTTTGTCATGGTATTAATAATTGTGAGTAATCATTAATATTGTGGCATCCCAATTTGTTGCCAGTATTTTTCATGATCCTTTTATGTTTATGATCTATTAAAGAACATAAAAGTTGGCTTATGATAAGTGGAAAAATCTGACTGATGGTTCAAGGTCCTTTTATGTTAAACTTTATATTAAGTTCATGGGGCCACGCTGAAAAATATGTGAGAAATTGAGGCTGCGCCCAAATGGGATGGCGTGGCTAGAAGACTGGTGACTTCCTCTTGTTTTTGGACTCATTTCCTGTCTCCAGAGGAAGTGGCGCTGATGGACCTCTGCTGTTCTCTGACCCTTGACCTCTGCGCCAAGGCTGCTCTGTGAGGATGAGGCCTGTGGAAAATAAGACACTCACAAAATAGTCGTTATCACTTTTTTAACGTTAGCAAGTGTGATGGAAATCTCAGACGGGCACTTGCTTGGCACAGAGTGGTTGTCGAGGAAAACTGATCACAATTTATTGCATGTCTGGTGCAAAAAACATTTGTAAAATTTCAGGTTATTAAAAAAAATATATAGGCTATGGTCACAATTCTGCATGTTTCAACTCTGCAGGGATGCATCGATGAGGACAGTTTGCAGTATGTAAAGTAAAATTCTGTTCAGAGTGCACATTATAAACAACTCCAGGAGCATTAACATTTGATAGAAGACTGAAACTGATAAACTAATGCTGAATCTCATGCATTTTATTCATTTATTGTTTTTAGAGGCCTAAACTACACGTTTAAAAAAAGACAATTTTGTTGCAGAGGACATTCTGTTATCAAAATAACTTAAGACCTAGCGATTTGATTGCCCAACTTAAACTGCGATTCTAATTTGATCGCAATATATTGTTCAGTCTTACTTCAGAATACGTAAAAAAAACACATTCAAGCACCTTATAAGCCACATGCAAGGTCATATTATCCATTCTACTTATCTTCCAGTTTATATCAATGGTTCTTGGCACTACAGGTTACAGTATGGATGACCCCTATAGGCTACTGCAGATTAGTGTTCTAATCAAAATGCATAAAGTGTCTGGTTCTCACAGTCATGTAAAATGCCCTAGAGACACCATACTGGCGAGACATATATTGACTTATAGATATTACATCCCCCACTTCAAACTGTGCTCTATTCAAAGGCATTTATTACATGTCCTTTCTTATGTGCGCAAATTGTCAGAGTGAAGAATTATATCAAAAGTAAGTGGCAATAGATACTTTCAAGGACAGCAGAGACAGTTTACAGATGTATCTATGGACTTATTCTATTGACTGCTTTACACTTCCCGACAACATTTGTTTTGAAAATCAATGTGGATGCTATAAACGTCCAGATATGTTGCCGCTAATAATTTACAACACCCTTGTCTCTTTCAATGGATAGATGCTGGTGATGCAATAATATTGCAGCAGCCTGAAATAGTTAATTGATTTGCCTTGATGTTAAATTTGCCCACACAATGCTAGCTGGAAATTCAAAGTGCTTATGACACGTTTTCATGTTTTTCTAATTATTACTTGGTTTGGTGGGAAACTACCTGCCTTTAATAGTTTTACATCAGTTAAGTGTCAGTTTGCTGAAACAGTTGAGAGGAAAAGTACAAATATGCAGGATGTACCAGTGCCATTTATGCACAAGGAAGGCATTTTTCTGTCAATTTAAATCTCCATTCAACAAAATAAAGGTGTTGTATTTATGTTTATTGGTCTATTCATAACTACTATGCAATTGAATCAAGTTTTGACTTTTGATATCATTACGGTTGTTATGGTAAGTTATGTCACATCTGCTGCCCATGTCCAGCATGTAAGTAAAATTATAAACTTCACCAAAATGAAAAAAAAATAGACAAAACTAGGGAAGAATTTTTAGTAAAATCTCAAATATAGGGATGTTGACTATGTTTTAGTGAAATGAGTAGTCTAACCTGTCATTTGCTCTTTAAATGTCAATGACTGGATGGTGAGGGTTTTATTTAAAAGCCATTGACGCAGATGTTGATGTAGACCTTTTCAAGTTGGTCCCTCTTTGCAGGACCCTCTCTGGCCCTGGCCTTTTGGGTGTCTCTGGAGATTTTGTTCTATTGTTGTTCATTCTCAGCCTGTCTGTGTCTATCTCCCCTCCTCCTCTCACCCCCATTAGAGATTCAAAGAGGCTCATGATCCGATTGGTGCCCCTTTTTTCCTATTTCAGTGGGAAAAACAGTCTCCATAGTAACAGAAAACATAATGCGGACTCTTGTGCGTTTTGCTCTTCGCTGGCTAATAGCTCTCTAAACAGGGGCTATAAACTCTGCAACAGGCTGCTGTGCTAAGTCTGACCCCTGGAATGTATTCATGAGGGAAAGTGAAGAGCAGTGCCCTACTACATGAATATTTTCATAATATAAATATTTGAGAATTTACCTGGAGTGCTCTTTTCATGTCTGCTATTCTGTTACCACCACAGAAGTCCACCTCCCTCACTGTGTTATGATGTATGTTATGATGTGATATAGAGGTGGATAGGTTATATGGATAATGATAAAATACGGATAATGTCATGAATGTTGGTTTGAAGATAAGCGAAATTTGAATATTGAGTGCATAATTTTTTATTAAAATTGTTTAAAAAATAGCAAATTAAAAAGGCAAATGAAAAAAGATACTTAAACTTCCAATAAAGTTGTTTTTCACATTTGTTTTATACTCAACCAAAGACATGTTTTAACACATTTTTGTTGGGTTGACATGAAATTGTCTGAATATTATCGGGATACTTAAAGAAAAGTTTGGATATTAATTTTTGGCACTATTTCCAAGCCTTCGTGTGGTGTCTGTGTCATTTCCAGAATTCCTTGAATAAAAGAAAGGAGCGTGAAATCTACAACAAATATTTTAGTATTTACAGGGTGGACTGAACCGTGACTTGAAAAATTGTGACTTGAGAAACAGCTTAAGCTCAAAGAATTATCATTTAAACAAATATGACACCAAATCCAAACAACTCAAATCAAATAAGATCACATTGAATGAGTAAATAAGCAACATAAGATGGAATAAAACATTAAAGTGCTGATCAAGTTTGCAGACTAATACAAAAAACAGTTTGTTATTCATTTCCCCTTCATGTGCAGTCTGTTTACAGCAAAAAGGAGTTCACTTTAACCCTTGTCAATAGGATGAGTGATTGTTGATTACACACACAAGATTCACAATCAGTTGCCTAGCTGTGTTGATTTGTGTCCTACAGGCCACCCTTCTCCCTCAGTGGGAAATATATTGATTCATTTCCAACTGTTACAAGATTTCAACTCCGATAAGCCTATAGCGTACTCCTCCCTACAGTACAATGGCTGCCTCACTAACAAGGCTTTAAAATATTACCATGAATACAAATTATCATTGGTCATATTTGATTCCCTCAACAACTATTTATGTTGTGCTTGCTTAAAAAAATGGTTTAAAGGTGAACTTTGTAGCATTTCTGATGGATGGTCTGTCACCTGCTTGTCTCAATGGATATGTTACTGCTTTGCCTGGAATACGCTACAGTATGGCATTAAACACATCTATCTCCATGGAGACAAGCAAGACCAAGTACAGGAAGAGGTGACCCCACTCGCTTTCCAGGTTATTTTTGAAGAATATAAACACCAACAAAGAAATAAATTGCAGATAGTTTAATGCCAAACTATGGAAAAACAACTTCCGTGAAGACAGAAAAAGTTACATAGTGCACCTTTAACACATTCAGTCTGTTTTGTATGGGTCACCTCTCTTTCTGTAGGCAGTGTATTGATTCTGATAAGACTAGCAGAGCACTAGCTCTCCTCAGCCTGACCTGTCCTCTCCCCAGTTTTGATTGGCTTCTCTGGGTGTAATCAGACAGACAGCACTCCTCGGTGTGATGGGGGATGGTTCCTTACTGGTGCTCCTGCCACTGTCAGTACTACTCAGTGTCCTGCTTATGTCTGCTGGCAATATGGTGCGCTATACTCCTGGGATATTCCCCATCTCCAAACCCTGTCAAAATGAGAGGATGCCTGTCTGGATTTCACCATTATCATGTGGCAAGACCTGTTCATGCTTCTGTAGACAGCTCTTTCTCTCTCTTTCTCTCTTTTTCTCTCTTTTTCTCTCTTTTTCTCTCCGTTTCTCTCACCAGATTTGAAAGTGTCAGAGCCAAAAGCTTTGAACCTTGCTCCAAAGTGTTGTCAGTCAAAGCCCAGTGGTGCTCCTGCTGAATATTTTTACACCATGAAACTTCAAGACAACCAATTAAATTGGACCCATGTTATTCATACCCATGTGACCTAGTAACATGCCATGGTAGTAGTATTATTAACAGTATAATCAGCAGCAATAGTAATAGTAGTAGAGAAACATGATAGCTGTAGTAATAGTTGCTGTAGTAGTGGTACATGGGGATTTCAGTAGTGGGGTTGTAGCAAAAGCAGTAATTGTCTGTTAGTACCTTTACGTCTGTTCAGTACTTTGTTAATTTTGGCTTTAGGCTGGAGAGGTTTAGTATTGGACATGGATATAGTAACAGGACTTGAGATTAGAGTAGTAGTAATTGTGGTTATAATGCAATTACATTAGCAAGTAAGTTTTTTTTTTTTTTTTCACTATTTATTTTAAGCCAGAGAACCCTTGCTCTTAAGAATAGCAGGCGTAATGCATTTCTGTTCATTATAGCGGTGGTTTGAGATGCATTGTGCGTTGACAGTGCAGCGATGTGTAGACAGAGGAATGTGGTACTACTTTTCAGTGAATAATGTATGAGTTCTTGCTTTGCTTCAAGGTCAGGACAAGAGCAGTATAGAGCCTTGTAAGTGTCTTCTCTTTTAATAAAGGTTAATTACCGAGAGACATGCTACATATTAAGACCCCATGAGACACATATGTAAATTGTACCTGGTCAGATACAAACCCCAGCACCAGGAGTTCTAAAGCCAGAGCATATATAATTTCACCCTGAGGTGTGATGTGAAATATAGATAAAAATGGCCCTAGATTACACCGCAGTTGGGAGCAAGGGCCTCCTCATGCATTATAAATACCAAGCTGGTCATTTTAAGCGGCCCAGAATCTGATTTTGTCCCAAGCTGCAGCTGTATTTGGCCTACATTAATTCGAGCAGGCAGTGACAAATGTGCCACTTTTCTTTCTTCTCGCTGTTTATTCATCCCATTAACACGGCCCTGACCCTGTGTTTCCTTTTGTATGTGCAGCTCATGAGAAGAGGAGAGCCGCACCAGTCCACCAGAGTTGTCCTCTTCACCTGAACAAAGACGTGGCCCTCACAGATACCCATGGTAAGATGAACATACTGTATATATTTACTTAAAATAATGCCTTGTACTTGTAATGTGCTTTACAGGGTTGACACAGCATCTCTAAGCGCTGCTCTGTCATTATTCAGTGACTCCATAGCTGGCAGTTGTAAGCTTCTTCTGTTGCCACAGCTGCCCTGGATTAAGCTGACAGAATCAAGACTGCCAACCTGCTTCAGAGCACCCACAGACCACCACCAATCACTCACCCACACTCACCACATTCTTACTAGGCAAGAATGGGAAGTTTATGTTTTAATAGTAATATTGCATAAGATCAGAGGTGAAAAAGTAACTCAAGAGTTACTAGTACATGTTTTAATATTTGTTAGAATTTGAAACTGTACTAAACTAATTAGCATTTACAATTCCCTTAATTTGGCCTGACATAAAAATAAGTTGTAAGGTAAACGTAGGTAATAGTATGTCCAGTTGTATTATAGTAGTAGCTACTCATGGGATACAGGCAAATGATTCCTTAATGATTCGAAGGCAAGTTGTAGCAATAAGGCAATTCACACTGCCAGTGTGTTTAGAGCCCATCTACCAAGTTATACTTAAACAGCCAAATTATGGCTTTAAAAACGCAGTGTTTTAATGTCAGTACAGTATATGATGAAAGATATAACATAATATAACGACAGAGATATAGATATAACACTATAGATAATTTATAGCGTTAACAGTAGTTAGATTTCATTAAACTTTCTTTAGCCTCTGCATTCGACCTTCGAAAAACTTGTAGCAAAAGCATAAAGACACATATTTCCACTACATTGATTCTGCCCCATTGGCTTCCTGTTAATTCAGCAGCGAAACAGGCGAAAGTGCTTGTTGACAGACTTCTTTCAGTAAGATGCTGACAACATTGTTACTGTCGACAGGAGGCCGAGCATTGTGGAGAGCCTGTCTGGAGCAGAGAGCAGTGCTTTTGTCCCTAACCAGCACAGCAGTGGGGCGGCCCTAGACCTTTGTTACCCACTCATTTGCATTTGCGTTCATACTATTAGTATTCCAGTCACAACTCGGCCGAAGCAGACACTATGGATGGAGAGGTTAATGGGGACTTTTAGAGCCAGACGCCATCAGAAGTAATCAGTCATAGCACAGACATAAAAGAAGCCAGACAAACATGTGTGTGTTAGGTGATGAATGGTTTGGGCCACTCTGGCATTATAGTTTATTCATTTCCTTTCAGGTTTTCCATATATTCTGCGTTTTAGCTGTCCAGAATTTGCATATTGTTTGATTTGGGATGTCCTTCTTAATGCAGACACAAGGTCTAAGTGAGGTCTAAATAATATATGAATTTGTATTAGTATACTAATAGTATAAGTGGAGGTAGATTTGCCCTTCCTTGTGGTTGTATATTCATAAATAGGAACTAACACTAAGTCGATGGCTTGTGAGCTCTTCTTATGTTACAATATACTTTTATGTTTATAATAATGGTGCAGTAAGCATTATAATTATAGGGTGTTTGGGTCATTAAGAATCTTTCCCTGTAAAGTTGCACAGATGTGTTGGCAAAGTTCCTCAGCTTTCTTCATATCCATAAAAACTTCATATGCTAACAGCATTCATGTATTTAGGTTATGAGTTGGTGTTATTTGGGTTACCTAATATTAGAGCAAGTGGCCATACTGCGAGTCTAGCATAGAACTGGAAGACTGTATTATTAATAGGAACAGTGTCTGGTCTAGAACATGAAATATTGATACTGGTTACCCCCACACTGCACAGTTATGGCCACTGAGCAAGTTGCAAGCAAGTGAGCAAGTTAAAACTAAAAGTATAATGAGATGGAAGATCGTTTTCAGATTGAAGAAGTACTTCAAATCTATTGGGGTATGGTAGTTGTCTTATTTCAAAAAATTGTTATTGAAGTTAGTCCAACCCAACTATCCAGTTTATAATATTATTATTCACCTGTTGGTATTTGTAGGCTATGCATTACATACAGTATTGTATGTATAACTTTTGCATAAAATACTGTATGTGATACATGTAATGTAATGTAATAGCCTATTCTCTTTTGTCCTTCATCATTTTTTGTTTGGCTTATTGTGGGTTTCAGGCAAACAGTTCCTTCTTCATTTGAATGTTTTTGTTAGGACTTTTCCCCATTGAAAAAATATTGAATTTAAAATATATATATTTTGAATACATAAATGGCCATGGCGACTGAGGATTGTTGCCATAGCTTCAAACCTACTACAATTTCTAATTTAAGGTTTCTACGCATTCTCTTAAGTAAAAGTTGTTGTGTTTTTTTGCTTTAGAGACAAAAACTATCATCATTTTGTACTTTTAAATGTTCTTTCTTGTTTAAGTCTATGACCCAATGTAGAGAGATGTAGATAAGAAGAGAAAGGCGACACAAAGACACATTTTATGTAATCCTGAATATTGAATCCCTGTAGCAGAAATAGGGCACCACCACACTGCATATCCAAACATATCACCACACATTGTGTTCTTTTCTTTTAACACGTTACTCACAAAGAAACCTTCAATGTAAGTGGATCTCCCTTTTATCTGCCACAGTAACGCAAACATTCAAATTTAGTGTTTTCCTTAAGGCTTTGTTTTGATCTTTGCATTGCCCGCAAAACCTCAGTAGCTTGTTAGATAAACTAGGTTACTCCGCTCTATTCTGTGTTCTTTTCATCAGCTGAACTTTAACAGCTTCTCAGATGTGCGCACAACAACTACACAATCCTCAATAAAGGATAACACAGCTTGAGGCCAGTCAACACCGGGGGACTAGCTGTATTCAAATTAACATATGGCCCTGTGCTAAAGGCTGGGACTGATCTCTCATTAGACAAATGGCTGGCCAAGCTGTCCTCCAAAGTGCTGGTCCTTGTGCTCTTTTGTTACCACACAGGAACTAGTGCTAAGTGGAGATGCCAAACGCCGCTCCGCAGACAAAGGCCCTTCTCACAACACATCCGGGTTGCCTTGACGACCACTGTCTATATTTAAAAGACTTCGAGATGTGGTAAAAATAACTCGACGTACAGTTTTAGCAAGTCTGCCCTACACTTCATGAAGTCAAAAGTGAAATGGGTTTTATTCCAGTGTTCTAAAATAGTTCTTGTTGTTGTGAAGTCAAATTGATCTTTGCCCCTTGTATGTTTACACACTGGGGGTCCTCTGCCTCAAGGCTAACAGGATTGTCTTTCAATAAACCACCCACTGCTCACTGCTGTTGAACACATCTGGCATAGGAAACAGGCAGTCTGATGTGGTAGGCACCATATTACAATAACGGAAAAGAACTATACTGTAGGCTACTTTTACAACTTTGAAAACATTGTTGCACTATTAACTCACTCTTGATGGCAAATGCAGTAGTGATAGTGGTAGTAGGGGTAGTAGTAGGGGTAGTAGTAGTAGTGATAGCGATAGCGGTGGTAGTTGTGTGGCATAATCTAGTAAGTACCCCCTACAGCAGCCGATGCATTTAAAAAAAAAAGTCAATGTCTTGTAATGCATTCAGTATATAGTGAAAGCTATAACATACAACACTATAGAGTGTTAACAGTAGTGTAAGTTGATGTTAAAACTTTCCTTCACTGCAACAAAACACACATTTCCCTCAAACAATATTACATAGCATCCAACATTAAATTTAATTATTAGTCATTTTGCAGGAAAGCCCCAGAGCAGTGTGTCATGCCTGGACTCCCCGTGGGAAAGTCCAGGCACAGTCCAAACAGCCGCCTGAACAAGTTCTCATGTGTTCATTGTTTCTTCTGCTACTACTAGCCCTCACAGCAATACAACCTGGGACCATTGCACATACTCCATGTCTACATCTCCGGGGGATCAATGTCTCCGTTAGCCTGTATTGACTCTGTACCTCCCATCACTCTGATAAACGTGCCGATACGCTTAAGTGAGAACCTGTGCTTTGAGGAAGAACACACCCAAAGTCATCTCAGTCATCATCAGTCCTGGAGGTAACCAAGCAGCTATTGATGCCCCTCCCCCACTCTTCTTATCTAAGGAGCTGCAGAATCGATTTCACTGTAGGAGTATGAGCAACTGTTGGCCTGCACTAACAGCTGGACGGCAGCCCGGGCAGGATGTCAGGAATGTGGCCTGCAGTGCTGTTGACGACACATGGGAGTGAGTCTGACTGTGCATTTGTTCACTGTGCGTCGGCTCCTGTTAATCAGCCTGTTGTTAGGAGTGTGTCAGCTGCTGGTCAGAGGACTAGTGCCCCCGGGGAGTATACAAGCTCATTTAAAGAGAGAGGGCCAGAGACAGAGCAGAGCAGGAGCAGATAAGAGCTTCTTTATACTGATAGATCCGGATATCTATCAGTATAAATACTGATATACATCAGATGTATGTCGTTAGATGTGGGTAGAAGATTTTCCGTCTCCACCTGGATCTCATGATCACTAGGCCCTCTTCTGTGGCAGCAGAGCACACATGCACATGGCTGAGCTCTCAGTGTGAGCTACACCCACACACAGAGCCGCTGCCTTTCACATACTTGTGAACACTTTTTGTGAGCACCTCTGCCTCTGTGTTGTTCCTGTTGTGTGAGTGCTGTATGCCCTCTGCAGGAGCATACAGGGCCATAGCTGCTTAGCATTCAGCGCACTTCAAAGCTGCTCCGTGTGGCAGCACAGCCCAGGGCTCATTCTCTCTAATTGGAGGTTCATTAAGGGACATGTGTGCCTCCAGAGAGGCCCGCTCCAACAGAGGAGCTGCCTCCGCTCAGGATGTCGGGCTGTTTACTTCTGCAGCTGATGGAGGAAATCGAGCAATAGGAAAATGGGGCTTAATTGAGATAAAGGGTGATGTGGCATGTGTGTGGTCTCTGGGTGTGATTGTGAGGGGGCATTAGCTACTCCAGAGGGACTTTTAGAGTGGAGCTCACTAAATGGAAATGTTCACCTGCCCCATCTGCACACAGTCCCAGGCCGCTGTCTGCTCCCTCAGGGTTCAATTACAGGTGATCATTTACAGGGTCAATGACATTAAGCAGGTCAAGCTGCGACCCTTATCATGCTACAGTTTAATGAATATTTGCTATTGGGGCTCACGCCCATAGAGTATTGCTGTGGTTTGGGGGATGTAGTAGGAGACACTTTGTCCTTGTGCCAATGGCGACTGAGTGGGGAATATGCTCTCACTTCATTAATCATGTCCAAAGTGTCATCTTCAAGGAGAACCTCAACCTTCAAGGCCTGAGCTGAGTATATATCGATCAATGCATCTTTTTCATTGAATACACCTCATTCTGATACTATAAAATATAAATTCTATCTTTCTAACTACTCTAACTAAAACATGAAGACAGCCCGTAGCCATGTTTTACAATTCTACATTGAGAGGAGAAGAATGTAGGTCAGATGCGTTTGCCCTCATTACAGAGCTCTGGCTTCTTTTCGGTACTGCAAAGTTGATTTAGCATCTCTTCTCATTAAACCACTATCAAACTCCAGCACGCTGCCCGGACGCTGCTGTTTGCCAGGAGTAAACAATGGGATCGCGCTGTCAAGAGCCTCCTCATGTTGTCAGTATTGGAAGACGTTGCAGACAAGTTGACATTTACTGGATATCTCAGTGAAAATACTGTCACATTGAGAACATGCATGCAGTGAAATTCTCACTCGTAAGCACCACAGGGCAAAAATAGGAGCGGAGTCAGCCTCCACAATATATCATTTCAACATTGTTAGTGCAATGTGCAAATGGCAACAGCTAAGCAAATATTGTCGAGAGCTTGCATTTGCCTGACAGATGAGTTCATACTGTGGGTAATTAGGCAAGTGTCTCATTTAGCATTATATATTATCAGTGTTTTTATTATGGTAGCTTTGCATTTAATAAGAGACAAACCTGTAGCCCTTGGGCAGGGTGCAGGGTATTTAGCTTTTGCCTTTATGAAAGAAATAGCACTCTGCTTCTTCTGAAAGTTTCCAGATTGTGATTGGTTAAATGCAGCTTAAAGACTTAACAAGGCCAAGCAATGGGAGAAATGAGTGGGGAAATGTGTGTGTTTGAACAGAGAGTAGCATTAAATAGAGATATAGTGAATCACGATATG
This sequence comes from Periophthalmus modestus, assembly GCA_019594935.1. NCBI lineage: Eukaryota > Metazoa > Chordata > Actinopteri > Gobiiformes > Gobiidae > Periophthalmus > Periophthalmus modestus. The sequence goes on along the minus strand of JAIEZT010001390.1, from coordinate 21,651,143 downwards.
ACTAAAATAGCAGATCAGTGATGAGATCTTGAGTCAACATTTATGACCATATTGCACAGCCCAACTTGCAGAGCTGTTCAGATGTTTATGTTTATATATTGCACATATACATCTATTGCATTGCATCTTAATTGACCTTATTCCGCCCTGCCCATTTTTGCTGTAAATACAACTAAACCGCACTTTCTTTGTAATGGCACTTGGGAATCCCATTAATTTCAATGGAGAATTTGAGAAAGGTTTTGCTACTAAAATATGATATAAAGTTGGTTCATTTGTGTAAAATCTTCAATGTTCATGTGATCAGCAAGTCAACAATGCACCGATTTTCTGGGAGGCTTTAAAATGGCTTTGTAGTCCCTATAGAACTTATTTGCTGTCAAGATCAGCAGTCTCATGCAAAATAATACGACCCGAATGACGATGGCAGCGCCTACAGCAACTTCCAGAATAAGGTGAATAATTCCTCTTTTTGTTTCTGTTTACAAACTTAAGTTACCAGTCTCACGCCCCCTGCACTGCCTTCCTATTTAAACTTGCAGTAATTTGTTGATGTACCCATGACTCCTGGGGTGTGAACTTGGCTTCGCTGTGTATAGATAATGTTGCCTGCAGAATCTCTCTTACTACTTTAGCGCGTTGAAGCGTATATACGGTCTGCCAGTGATGGATGAGGACCTGTGCTCTCCCGGGAGTCATGGGAACGACCAGTTTGTTTACGCTGCACTTTCTCTGGGGTCTTGGTGGCAGGTTGATTTATTTTGTGCTGCTGTGGACCATAGACTTCTGATGTTGGGATCTTTGCTATAACCATACTGCCCACTTCATTTTTTGGAGCATTTCTGATGCACTGAGAAGTTATGAAAAATTGGCTTAAGCTCATATATTGTTTGTTGACCTCAAAGATGAAAGTAAATAGGGAGGAAAGCTTTGGCACAGTTTGGACAGAGTTGGAATCTCATAGGTACGACTTGTGGAAAACAGCCGAAGAGATTGGGTTTTGCTGTTTTTAAGAAAGCAACGGTGCCAGTCCCAAGCCAGTATAAATAAGTTACAGCCTGTTAGAAGGCAGACTTTACCAATACAAAATCAAAAGTGAGTAGCCTCAAAGTATGAGTGTTTTTGTTTAAAGTCATAGTAGCAACATTTAAGCCAAACAAAATTCTAAGCGAGTTGCATCTCCACAAACCTGTTATTTGGCCGAGGGTAGGGCCTTATCCTGCACATTTCCATGGCTATAATACTCCACACTATGGCATAAAACTTATCCACCACTGACGCACCACCTCCAGAAAGTTACATACTGCACCTTTAAGAAATGTAAGCTTTCAAGAACTACTAGTAATGGCAAAGCTGTGATGTTTCCATGATATTGTATTTATTTATTTATTTATTTTTTGTCTTAAGCCTTAATAAATAAAGATGAAAGCAAATGATGTGATAATTTGACCCTAAAAGCAAAAGAAAATTCAAATGTACTTTCATTCTCACCTATTTAATACTTTCCCTCCTATTAACTGCACACATTGTTGTTTTTTCAGACGAGATTTCTTCTTCAGCTTGTATGCACCCTACAGTTTGTAATCTTCCTCCCCAAAGCCTGACAAAGGAAGCCGGAGCCGGGATAATGGCCGTGCTGTTGCTCTGTCTCTCTAATACATGCAAATCTCAATTAAGACCTGCTGCGCTCTCATTAGGCCTCTCAGCGCGCCTCTGAAAAGGAAAGGGTTAATTAAAGCCCTCGTCGTCCTATACAATGCTCTCAGGACACTCTTAAGGCTGTGATCAATACTTTGGCATCTCATTATGATTTAGAGGAGGTGTTTAACTGTAGCGCCAAATCAATTTTCCCTCCGAGTGGAGTGGGGGAAATAATAAGCCCTCTGCACAGCCAGAGAAAGAAATGTTCTCATTTTGTGTTAACTGAATCTCACAGCAAGACAAAGGCAGCCTACTTTTTATTGTTCATTTCTTATCGCGGCACCTTGAATAATGAGGGAAAACTTTCAGACGTGTTTAAAGCACAATGGAATTATGGATACAATGGAAACTAAATGAAAAATGCTGTTGGTCACTTAGTTGAGAAATTACAATGGAATAATATTAACGATGAAAGAAAGTGCTCAATTAGTGTATTTTGTAAAACTATTAGTTAAGTTTAGTGTTTATTTGAAGGGACAATGTACAGAGACATTAAGCTAATAAAAACAGATGTTCTGCACCAGATTATAGCTAAATGGCTACTTTCCATCTACAGTCCCTGATTTACATTTACAAACAAATTATACAATGCAATTACATTCAGTCAACATTGAGAACAATTCACACTGTCCACTCTTTGACCCAAACACATTCACACAGTATCACACATGAACACATCTTAACAAAGCCTTAGTTATTTACAAAATCATGAGTTAGCTTCATCTTATAAAATACATATTAACCTACCATTTCTACATTTCACTTTTACGTGTGTTCACACACTTTCTGTTGTAGAAAAACAAGGGTATAAGTCAAAGTAATACACAGTATCAATGATGCATAATGTTGTAGTACCAATTTCACATTTTTCACAACTATTGGCCATTGTATATCAAGAACCCATTAATTAATGCATTCACACAAGCATACACTAGTGCACAAAGACAGAGTAGGTAAGCTGTGAAGCATTTTGCCATGGACACAACAATATTGAACAGTGAGGTTTTAACCATCAACCTTTTGGTCAATGATCATTGGTGATCTAACCGCACAAGTTTTTGCTGCAATTTGAAATTTGGAATAACAGTGTTTAGATCTTTTTTACTTTTATTTGAGACATATCTTGTTGTATATGTTTTGTATACTTGAAGTTCAAATTGTTAGTCCTTTCTCCACTCCTTAAACATAACAGACCAGCAGTGATTTCTACAGTGGATTTGCTAAGGTTAAGGTTACGCCTGCTGAAAATGTTGATTCATCGGTCGATAAAGTGAAAGTTGGGGTGAAGGAGGGGCATTGGCAGGAGGCAGAAGTCCTTCAAAGAGAGAGGATTCAGAGGCTGAGTCCATGCTAACCCTGGAGGATTGGACTGACACCAGTAGTCTGAGAGAAAACCCGTGCAAGATCAGGAGATTACCGCTGACAGGCATACTCCAAAGTGTTCACAAAGATGGAGAGGAAGGCTTTTAGACTTTTCCAACGTGCAAGTGTGTAGCTGCTTTATTGTGTAAATAGATATCCTTTGAGAAATTGGGCTTTAATCTGCTTGATACTGAGGCCGTATCACTATAGGAGTGCCAATTAATGATCACAGCTACAAAAGCAAACACTGTGGGTTTGTTTTTCTGGAGTAATTAATTTTCTTGACTAAATTGAATTAATTAATTTGATTTCTAAAGGGAGTTTGCAGGTCCTCTTTGTGTTTCTTTGTACTGAAAATCTGGGATCAGAAGTATTAGTCTTTTATTAACTAGCACTAGCAGTAATTATTACTACAAAAGCAGCAAGTACTTTTTGGTGAGCTATATAACCTTTCCGATGGAGAGTCTGCTACCTGCTTTTCTCCATGGAGATGTCATTGCTTTCTCAGGAATGTTCCACAGTATGGCATTAAACTTGTATATTTTTCTGGGGACAATCGGGATGCAACAGATCCATGGAAAGGCAACTCTTCACAAAAAACAATGCACGTTTTTTTGCACCGAGCAATAAAATATCTGTCATTAGATAAATGCAAGATTGGTAATTGGTAATGCAATTCCGTGGAACATTCTAGACAAAACACTTACATCTCCATGGAGATGAGCAGATAGCAGACCCACCAAAAAGTTACATAAAACACCTTTAAGAAAACTTATGATCAGACTTTTACTAAAATATAACAATTGGATCATCATTTTAAGGAATATTATTTTAAATCAACCATATCATAAACTATAACACAAATTAATTATCACAACTGCCAAACATTAGGTACATTTTTGCTTCATAATTGTATGGATGGAGTCTTCATGTCCTCCCTGTTTCAGAGACAGCCTGCCCTTGTGGGAGCTCTCATCCATTTGTATCTTATGGGTTAAATTCACTAAAAGCTACTTGGCAGATCAGTTATAGGCGTATATAGGGCCATTTATAGAGAGAAAGACCCCATATTGGCCTAATGCAAGAGTGGCATTCTTCATTATAGTCTCTGCTTTACCAAGATGGGCTCTCATCAGGTAGAGTGTGTTTCTGTCAAAGAGAATGCTGGCTTATGGGAGCAAAGGGCCTCTGCTTCTCATTACGTTAAAGGGGCAGGCCAACACCCAGAGTCATATCCTTAAAATGCCCTTAAATAGAGAAAGCTATCAACCCCATCTGTTCAACCAGCAGCACTGAAAGGAAAATCAACCCGGGTGACAGTGGAAGTGCATTTTAAAATCATATAAACTGCATGGCGAGATGTGTCAGGTTGACCGACAGTGCGTAGGACAAACTTGTACCTACTTAGAAATTGGCAATAAGGTGCGATAGACCCGGGGAATAATGCTGGGATTTTCAGTTGAAATTGGACCAAATGAACTGACAGAGCTGTGCGTCTGTGTGGGTTTTGAGCTTGACTGGCAGAATTCATTAAATATGTGAGCATGTTTTTTTTGCAGTCTGTGTTGTGTCATTGGCAGGAGAATGGAAGGATACGGGGAATATTTGGCACTGTTCAAACTGGTTTGTGTTTGTGTCTTTCTTCCTCAGGGGCAGGGAGAGGCTTCAGCGCGGGGGACCACCATGGAGGGGGACTGCCTCAGCTGCATCAAGTACCTCATGTTTGTCTTCAATTTCCTCATCTTTGTAAGTATTTTCATGGTTCTTTGAAAACTTCTCTATTTAAGTTTCCAGCAGTCAGAGTTAATCCAAAATGCGATGTGTTTGGGAGTTTTAATAAGAGATAGATTTTTTTTTTATTCTGCAGAAAAATAAACTTGGGTAGTACAAGAATTAAATAATGTATCTGTAGACATGCAGCTAAAATAAACAAAAAATGTGCAATGTTAACATATAGCAAAACAGACAAATGGCTGGAGGCTGTGAGTTTTTCTCCTGGACGCTGGCCCGGGCCTTACACGTTTCTCTCTGTGTTTGGGTGGGTTTCCTCCAGGTGCCCTGGTTTCCCCCCACCAACTCAAAACATGCACAAAAATCCTCCAGCTAAGGTAGTCCTGACCAAGCCTACTCCCCGAGCACTGCACTGCGGCAGCCATTGATCCTGACAGGTTGCCCCTGGAGCAATGGTTGAAGAATGGATCAAATGCAGTGAATGAATTTACCCTCTCTCTAATAAAGGATAGCTTAGGTATACTTTATTAGTCCCCCTAAGGCTTAAACTAATATTGAAAACTTAAGGTTATGTCCATTATCACCACAATTGGATTTATTGCATTGTATAATAAACTGTAGCCCATAGTGGTCCCAGAACCACACATTGGACATGTTTCTGCTCTAATGATTTAAGATGGTGTGGTGGCCGCCCCCTGCCCATCTCTCTAATGGAAACACATTTGCATTTCATTAGATGGAGCCAATCTGGTGCTGATTGTATCAAATTCAGCTGTGATTAGATTTGAGGGCGCTGACACATCTGAGGCCACATGCTTTGTGACTGGCACCTGGGTTTATCAGCCCCGATCGGACAATCAACTGTAATCCTGTTATTCTGGGAGGGGGGAGGGGTGGAGGAAAGTGTTTGTCTTTTCCTCCTTTATTAAGTGCAGCCAAACCATTTGAGAGTGTCCAGTGCAGCAGCTACATCTGTTACTATAGACAACTCCCATGTCACAAATAACAATTTAGCATCATCTTACTGTTTTTCATCTTCCTGTTTTCTATTTTATTAACTTCTCAACCAACTGTATTGCGCTAAATATTATTATATGACAATCACCTAATAATTAGTTTATAAGAAAGTTTAAATCAGAGGTTTGAAAATTTGAATTATATTGTAAACTTTAACTTATATCTTAACAGACAGTTAACAGACAGTTTTGTGGGTCTTCATTGCAATATTGGCAACTTGAATATTACAGCCTATATTTTAAAGTCAAATTTTTTCACAATTTATTCCTATGGCAGAGTAACCAATTCATTATACAGGTCGTCTCCCATCCAATATCCTGTTTGTCTTTGCCTATTTCACGCACAAGCATATTTTTCAAGCCCAATGAGCTCTCAAAATGGCTACCTCTGCTTCTTTGCCTCAGCGGTGCTCATTTGTGGAGACCTAGGTCTTTGCCCGTGACAGGGAGACAGCACGGATCTTCCCCCACCTCAGCACCCTTCTTTCTTAATCACTTGAGTCAGTTTGAGGCCCTGTATGTATAGGCCTTGACTGAGAGCCGTGATAGCTCAAAAATAAGTCTGCACCACTGTGGATATTCCTGGCAGATTGGGGGGTTAGTGAAAACAGGGTCTTTCTCCTCCCATTCAGCTGTGAAGATAAATCCAATTTTATTTTATTTTTCTGCAGTTATATTACTCACTATTATTTGAAAAATGTGTAGTTGTTGAATTCTTGAAACCACAATATATACCAGAAAGACAATTGCAAGTAAGTTGTGGAATGTGGGTGGGGAAATGGGGTAAGTTAAAACTTAAATAAAAATTTCAGAGCACACAAGCCTCAAATGCAGGACAATATAGAAGTGCTCAAACATTCATGTGTCAAACAAAAGGAGGCAAGGAAGAAAGTATGCAAGGAAGGAAGCATTTAGGCAAGGAAATTAGAACGCAAGGAATGAAGGAAGCAAAGACACAAGGAAGTAAGGAGATAACGAAGCAAGAACGCAAGGAAGAAAGGATGCAAAGAGGCAAGGAAGGAATGAGACAAAGTAGGAAGGGCACAAGGAAGGAAGCAAGAATGCAAAGAAGGAATCACACAAGGAGGCAAGAAAGCAAAGATGCAAGGAACGAAGGATGCAAGAAAGCAAGGACACAAGGAAGACAGAAAACTGTTGTTTCCCCCACACTGCCTAGTATGAATGCGGTGTGTGAGTGAGTTTTGGTCAGAGAGGCCAATGGCACAGATTGGCAGCCTCGCTCCTGTCAGTCTACCCCAGGGCAGCTGTAGCTACAGTTGGAACATGTCCCTACAGGGTATGGAGAGAATGAATAATGCACCAAATTGAAAAGCAACTCTGAGTGTCTGGAAAAGCACTATATAAGACTAATGCATTATTGTTGTTATTATTATTAACAATTACAACATTGTTTAACAGCTCATAAAAGTTGATTTTGCATATGTCTCCTCTAGTCATTTGTTGGTGGCCCAATTTCTACAAACAGCTGTTATATATGTTATATTGAAACAATCAGGGTAATTATGATGTTGTGAACTTAAGTTATAGCTTTTTATATTTCATAAAAGACACAAAATAAAACATGAGTGCAACTTAAAACTTTAACGAAACTTTTGTTGAAAAGATAAAAGGATCTGGCAACATATCTTTTCCCTACAGTTGCATTTAAATGACTGAAAAGAAGCTCATCTTTTTCCATTATTAGAAATCCTGTTAAATATTTTTGCCTGCCACTGGGGATACCAAATAATCCTCTGATTCCTCATTAAATTTTCCAAAGCTTGTCTGTTTTGTCTAACCACCAGAATTATCCTCTCTTCTGCTTGTCAGCTTGGAGGCTCGTTCCTTCTGGGAGTGGGAGTGTGGGTGCTGGTGGACCCCACAGGATTCAGGGAAATTGTAGCGGCCAACCCTCTGCTCTTCACGGGGGTCTACATCGTCCTGGGCATGGGGGGCATGCTCTTCCTGCTGGGCTTCCTGGGCTGCTGCGGAGCCATCAAAGAAAACAAGTGTCTGCTGCTCTTTGTGAGTCCACTGGAAAACATGATATCTGCAATTTAGTCTGTATCTTTTAGTGTTGTCATGATAGTTGATTTTTTTTAATTTGTGATCAATTTCAATACTAAGGAATAGTCTCGATACTCAATACCAAATCCAATACCACGATGATAATTAAAAAAACACTCTTTCTTTAGACAATAGAATGTCATTTTCAACATTAAGTTGTAGTATTTCTTTTATATTACCATGTTGTCTTATACCTGTGTAATCCCTCAGTTGTCCAGGTAGGTTCCATAGTGGTCCATGGACGTATACTAGTCTATCTGTCTTATACTTATACAGCTCAAGATCATTCTAAAGCTTTTCAGGAAAGGTTAATTTCTGTCCTGTGTATGGGATCTTTTTAGTATCAATACCTGCTCAAATGAATATCTACTTTTAGTATTGATTACTATCTGATTTTTGAGCCTTTTGACAACTATTTATTATTATGACGCAGTATACAACAGGTTCCTTTTAAAGATAAGGGCTCTTTTAGAACATAATATTATGTAGCTGAAAAATAAACACAAAAAAAATGTTGCCATACTCTATCTCTAACAAACTTGCCAAACGAATGTATTTAACTGTACACCATTGCATGTTGGTGGAAGGGTTTTTATGAGATGTGGCATAGTATGGTAGTAAATGTATCTATCTCCATGGAGATGAGCAAGTTATGCCACGTTACAGGCCAAGTTACAGGTCAGATCTGACCTGATCAGAGAGGAGACCCACTCATAGTAAGAATGCATGTAATTGAATAAATGAAAAAGATAAGATTAATGCCATTCAGTGATATATTCCAGGTAAAGCAAAAAATATCTCCACACGGGCATACCTTTCACCAGAAAACTTAAACGGTGCACCTTTAAACCAAAAAGCAAAAAAGCATCACCTTTGACTGATTGTCTTTCTCTGAGTCTCATAAATAGTTAATTGTGAGTGAAGAGGCTACAGCCAGAATGGGTTTTTGAGTGACTACATGCACTTTCTACCAGATTACTTCACCTTACCTTGCCTGTTCTGACACTTTCTAATGTGTTTGTCCTTTTCTTATTGCAGTTCTTCATGCTCATCCTCCTCATCTTCTTAGCAGAGCTGGCAGCCGCCATCTTGGCCTTCATTTTCCGGGAACATGTATGTTTATTTTTTAACTACCGTAATTTCACAGCCATAGGGCGCACCGGATTATAGAGCGCAATTCAGTTACAGGTGCTTTTTCTGCATTTAACACATAAAAAAGACACACTGGGCCTTAGGGTGCAGGCACGGTAAAACATGCATGTTAGTTTTGCTTCCTTTGCCTTTGTTAGAGCACATACTGTGTTCGGTTGTGCTTTATTCAAGTATTTAGCATATGCTCACATCATTTTTTCAATCAATTCACAAATCCATCAAAGTCTTCATCCTCTGTATCTGAAATGAACAGCTGCACTAGATTTCTATAAAAAATACACCAGGTTTCCTCTCGTCACTATCAGAGTCCGTTTTGTTGCCGTACGGCTCCGCGTGAACGATGCCGACTTTTACGAAAGCTCAAAGAACAGTGCAAGCAGATACGTTAGCCCAAGCATTCACAAGTCGTGGCGTAACTTGCCGGGCACTGCCTTACGGTCTTTGTAAAGCTGTGTTTGCCGTCTATCATCCATCGCTCCCACGATGTTCGCAACTTTTCCCCGCGCCTTATGGTCGTGAAATTACGGTACTTCATGATGCAGTATTTTGTGGTTGTTTCATATGTATTTTTTGTATTATTTCAAATGAATAATTACTTGCCATTCAACCAGTTTTAAAGTTATATTGAGGTTTGTAAAGAGTTTGAGAAAAACAGTCAAATTTAGGTGGATAAGGAATGAGAAGGAAGCAAGGAGATAAGAAAGGAATCAAGGAAGGAATGGCCCAAGGAAGTAAGGGCAAGGATGCAAGGAAGCAAGGACTGAATGGGAGTAAGGATGTAAGGGGACAAGGAAGCAAAGATGCAAGGAACAACGGACTTAAGAAAGGAAGGATGCAAGAAAGCGTGGACGCAAGGAACAAAGGATGCAAGGAGACAGGAAGTAAGGAAGAAAAGAGGGAAGGAATGAAGGACACAACAAAGTAAAGATTGAATGAAGGATGTAAGGAAGGAAGGTTACAAGGAAGAAAGGAAGGAGGGACGCAAGGAAGGAAGCAAGGATGCTAGGAAAGAAGGAGACAAGGAAGCAAGCAAACAAGAAAGACAGAAAACATTGTGTCTTTAGGCAAGACACTTCACTTATGTTGCCTTGTATGAATGCTGGTCAGAGGGGCTCATGATGCAGATTTTGCAGAGTTGGAGAAAAACAATCAAATTTAGTTCAACACATTTTAGGTCACTCTGCCTCTGGCCAATGTGATACTGTATGTTTGGAAAGTTACTACTGTTAGCTTTTCTAAATAAATCAGTGGTGGTGTTAGGAATGTTCAGGATAAATAATAAACTTACTGTACTGCTTCAATCAAGTAGCTGTATATCTTTAGTTAAAGGTTGTATTGATTTCTGTTTCACATAGTCAAACTAAAGTGCATATGCATGTACACAAGGGCCCAGAATGATAAATTATATAAGCCTAATTATGGACAAATTTCTGAACATTGAACATAACCACTTTTTTTATTTCTCACTGAGCAATTTTCTGTAGTTAATTATATTGATTATACGCCTTCATATTTACTGAAGGATATATTGCATTACACTTGTGTTTATTGACTTAATAACAAGTTTCAGGTCCTAGGTTAAGAAATTGTACTGTGAAAATGTATGTTTCTACCCAATCGTGTCTGTTGGATATCATCTTGTGTAAAAACAATCAACCAAATTCAACCTTTCACCACAAATGTCTTGATGTAGTGTGTCTGTATAACTCTAGGCATTAACCTGGAAAAAAAATCCTCCTTGTAATAAAACTACTGTGTCCTCTGCCTGACCTTTAGCTGACCAGAGAGTACTTCACCAAGGAGCTGAAGAGGCACTATCAGGGCGTCAACAACACTGATGTCTTCACTTCTACATGGAACGCAATCATGACCACGGTACGTTAGTTAGTTAAATTAAGATACTGTAATGTGTTAAAATAAATAAGTGGCAAGTGCTAATGCCAAAAAGTATTGTTAAATTGGCAAGTCATAAATTGTAGAAAAATTGCAAGTTACAGTCTTATTATTATTACACCTTTACAAAGGTTGACTTCACTTCACTAAACATATTATTATGTTTTATTAATACAATTCCAGATATTAGGTCAATAATCCATGTTGCAGTAGCACTTAATAATTAGAGTTTTTTTGAAAAAAAAAGAAGTGATTTTTTTTATTTCCTTGTCAAACTACTTAATGAATGTTGAAATGTTAAAAAATACTCAGTGTTTTTCCAAATGACAAAATTGCAACTTAAAACACTCCTAAATTAAACCTTTTACACATCTTGTTATGTTCTGAAGTTACCAACCCAGACATTTAGGCCACTGCTCCTCCTCCTGCCACATGAACACACTGCTGACCGCTGTTGCACACATAGGCAGCACTCACTCCTAATGGCCTCTTCATTGTCCCTTGTCCACCTCTAGTTTGACTGCTGCGGAGTGAACAGCCCTGAGGATTTTAAAGACAGTCTTTTCCGCCACATCAACCCGAATCATGTGGTGCCCGAAGCCTGCTGCCAGCGCACCAATCAGGCTGAAGAGCTCGCCTACATCAGCCAGGAGCAATGCCTGTCGGGAAATATGATGTTCCGCAATAATAAGGTAACTGCTTGACAACCTTCTTATCAGCACCTTTGCTTCCACCTGTCCTATGTGCCCCGGCACTGTCCTGTCTGCGTTTTAAAGCACATTTCAGTTTAATTAGAGCTGGAGACAGTTGAGGGGTGACACCGAGGGACCACTGTGGCTTTTCGATGGCTGATTACAGTCACGGATGTCGGTGTGAGTGGTGCCTATTAGGATAGTTGACATTCACTGGAAGTATGCAGAGCTGAAATATGTGAAATGGAAAAGTTGAATTTGAGCAGTAGAGGGGTAGCTGTTGTATATCGAAACAGTGAAACCGAATCAACCAACGTAAAAACAACTTATTTATGAAACTAGTGCATCACTTACATTCTGACTTTGAAAACATTTTATTTATAGTGTTTTTTCAGAGCAGGTAGGGACTATTAGAAGTAAAATTACCTTTAATTTTCTCTCCTATCCACTATATATTCTATACTGGGCAATAGCAGCTCAGTTGGTAGAGCGCTTGTCCACTGATCTGAAGACTGGTGGTGCAATTCCAGAGCCCACAGATGAATACTGTTGTTGTGTCCCTGTGCAAGACCCACCTCACCCCTAGTGTCTGCGTAAACCGGTGTATGAATACCATTTCACCATCTGTCCAGGGACAACAGATGAAAAATAACCTTTCTGGCTAAATCTGGTACATTTACAGAAATGTTGATTGATGTGCACTGTCCCTGTCAAATAAACCAAATAAATAAATAAGCGCTTTGAGGGTCTTGTTGGTGGAAAAGCACTATGTAAAATGTGGCCATTTACCATTTGCCATATACTATGCATAATCAGATCTACAGTTGTTAATTGCTATGGCAACAGTCGTAATTTCTCATCATTCTGAAAACCCATGAATATTAAAGATAATTGTACTCTACAATCAGAAATCCCTACACACTAAAGAGCTCTGTTGGAATTTGTTTCTTAATCAGGCAAATTGTGAATAGATTGATGGTCTGTCAATCACTCCTTAATATTTCATAAAACATTGTACCACCATGTTGCACCCTTATTGCTTACAGTAACCCATAATAATACAGTACATGTTATTAGTAAAAAAAAAAAAAAAAGGTCAGTTGTGAAATGAAGTGAAAATATTACTTCTTACTTAGTGGCTTACGTCATTTGAATATGAATAAGTATGGAGAAGAGGGAGAAGATAGGAGGAGACTTGAACCATGCCTTCTACCTGTTGTTGTTCAAACCTGTAGAACAATGGTGTTCTCATCTCGAGACGTGTGTGGGTCTGTATTTCTTCACACAAAAGACTCATTAAAAGGCAGTGAGGACGTGTTTGCACAGTCTTTCAATCATCCTTTTGTTCACCTCCTCACTCGATTAAAGCCACAGTGTTGCTCTAATCACATCTATTATTCACTGTTTATTGTTGTTTATGGCTCATTCATTCATACCGTGTCTTTGTGTCTACAGGGCTGTTACTCCGCAGTGGTCGACTACTTTGAACTTTACATCTATGTGGCTGGAGCACTGGCCATCGTGGTGCTGACCATTGAGGTACAAAAAAAAAATTCTAAAACACTGAATACTTTTATAAGCCACATGCTATATTCTTGTGAAGGTAATTGTGTAAGGTTTCAAAGTAGACTGTCACAGTTTGCAATTTTTTTGAAGTGCGTATCTGTGGTACGTATGGCAAGTTCTCCATCTGGTGGCCAATTTTAGTACAGCAACGCAGCAGCAACAGGAACATACAACAAGCATAATAATATGACCACAAGCTTTCATCATCATGGAATCTGTAAGGCTACAAATTAATTGCGTGCTTAAGGTTGAGTTAGCCGCGGTCAAAATACTTCTAATAAAGGAGTATCTGCAGTCTCAGCTCTTATGAACTTATATCATCAAATTTAAAAATATAGAACAGATCTTAATTTAGAATGATTAAAACAGTTTATTTTGAATTTTAATAATGAATTGTTTTCTTTTTGCAGCTTTTTGCCATGGTCTTCGCAATGTGTCTCTTCAGGGGAATCCAGTAGAGCTACGCCATATGTGAACTTCTTTTTAAAAAGGGAATTCAGGAGTCAAACTAAAAAAAAAAAAAAAAAAAACCTAAAAAAAACAAGCGGACATTTGTAAAGTTGTCATTCTTTTTGTATTGGCTTATGTAACGTCAAACCACTCTAGTACTTCACAGCTGGACTTTTGAGGTACTAGACCATATAAACATATTAACACACACACCCAAAGCATAGATCAGCGTGATACTGATTTAAAGATTGTGTGATGAGTAATTAGGACCAGGTCTGTAGTAGACTGGGTTTGGACCAGACCTGAGCAGAAGGCACTGCACTGACTTTTGGATGAAGAATATTTATATTAAGTAAAGTTGGCTTAACTGTGTAAAAATGTGTTCTATGTACACTTCGTTTGGCTGTTTCCCCTTTTTTCATACTACTTACTGTAACGCTCCCCTTTACATGCCTTTTACAGCCACTCTTCTTCAATGCTGTATTATATATAAGCTGTGTGTGAGAATGGGACCAATTGTGTGCCGTGTGTAAATATTGAATGCTCTATTTGAATGTGTATTACGGTAATGAATGAGCATGTGATCGTGTAAGCCCCTTTGAGCTCAAGACTCTTTTCTATTTGTTCGGTGATGTTTATTGCAATAGTGGTTTTGCTCTGTGGTTTTAGGTGGTGAAATGTATGTGTATGCATTTGTACTAGACTAATGAAAAGTCAGTGACATAAATGGCATTTGAAACGATTGTCTAATTGTGTCGTTTCATTTCAAACACATTTCTATGCCTTCAACTTCTCCATGCTTTTATCAGTATGTTTTTTTACTAGCCTACTATAACTGTATTGGTAGTTTTCAAACACTACACAAATGTTGAACCTAATCATTTTATAACTTGGTAACTGAACTTTAATGATGCACTTCTATGTACCTTCTCAAGTTTCATGCAGATGTTATTGGTTTGTCTATTTCCATGGAGACAACCAGGTTAGCCAAGGTTTTAGCAATAAAACATCTGAAAATAAATAGATGCAAGTTAAATACAGTTTAATGCCATATTGTGAAACATCTCAGGCAAAGCACTAACATATCCATGGAGACAAGCAAGTTGCAAACCCTGTACTAGGAATTTTACCTAGTGCACCTTTAAATTCCCTCACATCTCCTTTAAACCTGTGTTCTGATAAATCTGAAACACAGCAGTATTGATTTCCTGCTTGAGACATGGGTATTTGTTATGTCAAATTGTTCATCACAGACACGTTTCTATATGATATTTAAAGATAAGATCAAGGCTACCCAGTGTATGGATGACCTGGAAATGATAATGGTTCACATATGGATTCTGTCTACTTGGTACCATGCATCACTGTATTGACTTGCTTCTCAGTGCCAAAACGATATGATAAATATTGATGATGAGAATATGTAATGACGCTTGCAGAAATAGGTCATTGCAGCTGCAGCAGTAAATGCAGCTAATGTGATGTGAATAATAGTTTGAACTGTTTTATTAATGGCCCATGTGGATGAAGTGTAGCATGTGATTCTGTTACCTCTGCAGTTAGTAATGTGCACATCTATTACCTTTATGGTTTGTACTGTAGGAGCAGGTTCTATGAATGGACAGGCTGCTGCTGGAACCTGTTTCAAACTATATAACATAATGTGGAAAAAAATATATATAATTTGAGTTTTTTAATATTTGTTATAAGTGTTAAGACCCCAAAAACACCTTAAGACACCTTTACAGTGTATACAGAATTTACAGATAGATTATTATGATTATTATTGACTTTTTCTGCCAGATATTTATTTTATATTCTGCTAACTTGTCTCATATTATGGTTACTACAGACATTTAAGGATTGTGTCCACGAAGTGAAACCTTTCAGAGGTAGAGAGCACATGTGATTACAATTTTCCTAACAGCCTTATTAGGACTCACGTTCAGACTTCCTGGATATATGGACATACTTATTACAGTGATGTGAACCAAGCCACTGCCATCTGACTACTGTTAGCCCTGCTGCCCCATTACAATATACAGCTCATTATGGCAGTTCAAATGAAAGGGAACTGAGGCTGCTACTGTATTGTACATATGCCCTGGGCTAGCAGAAACACTACCACAATTAGTAATGGCCATAATAAAGTTTATTTATGTGGCACCACTTTTACTGTAAGTGCCTCTCAGGAGACAAAATCATAAAAACTTACTGTAGTTTAAAGTGATAATCAAAAACACACAGGAATAATGGACATTTTGAGTTACTAAAGCGATTTGAGAAGGCGAAAAGAAAGCACTTATTTTTTATTGGTTACTGTAGAAACAAGCGCAAAAACTGTAAAGGTTTTTATGTTTTAGCGAGGTTAAAACTGGTGCCTGGTGCAAATACAAACACTAAGTTATCAGGTTTGTTTTACATTTGACCACACGGGGGCAGCAGAAGCTCCCTTTAAGTGCTTCCTTGGCTTACGGCATAAAAGAGTAACTTCATGGCGTTCTTTGGCGCACCAGATGAAGGTACAAGTGCTTTTTTTTGTTTGTTTGAATGCAGTGAGGTTAATAATTAGGACTCAGTATGAATTTTCTCTCAATTGCATAGCTGCGCTTTGAACTCTTGCTGTACTTCACTAGTAAAATCAGAGAGCAAACAACTTATCCTTTTGTCGGTTATTCAGGGGTTGAAGCTCCCTGTTATTGCTGACACTATTATTTGAGGACTCACCATTCAAAACAAATAATACATAGGCCTAGTTTTCAAATGTCACTTGCTATACCAGCTGTTTGATCTTTATAGACTATGTATAGGTCTTTCTCGTGCGTAATGACGTAAATGGAGGTAGATTGAGTAGAAAAATCTCCTGCAGGCCTACAAGTAAACTACATATTTAAAAAATCAGCAAAAAAGAACTAGCCTATTACCCCAAAATCTATTCAATCACATTTATAGTTACTCTCCACTCCTCTAGGCTATGTTTTGGTGCGTAATGACAGGTAGATGGAGTAGACCCGGGTTTGTGGGAGACTCCCTGCTTCAGAAAGATGAATTGAACGTGGACTGAACGTGACGCGCCGTATTCAAAGCGCTCGCGCCTCTGACAGCGGAGTTCAACGACACCTCCACAAAGGAAGATGTGGCGAGACAATTATCTACGGTACTACGGCGATTCATCACCGCGCCATGCGTCAACGTCGGCCCGCCTGACAGGACCAGTCAAGTGCTATTGATGACGGGCGCCTGGAGTTTCACTGGCGCTTTATCAGATGCGCCTAATTGGGAACACATTCAGCCTGCGGTCTGGGGAGAAGCGGCTGTCAGTAGGAGCGCACATTCCTGCCCCGATTCCCCGATAGGATAGCCCGTAGCGCCTCCAGTCTGCTGCTGCTGCTGCTGCTGCTGCTGCTGTAGGGAGAGGGAGGAGAGGGGGTGTGACAGCGCGTAAAGGTGGAGAGGTGAGTAACAAGCGTGCATCCTTTGGCGCAGAGCTCCATGGATTAAATACGTGCCGAGGATTTATAGAGGACTTCAGAGGGCCCTAAAGCGGAGCAGCTGCCTCTTCAGCCTGTCTAGCACCTTATATTTTCTTTACCCCACACTGTCACCTATTTTTATCTTACCTTTCTTTTTTACCGTGTTTTCTGAATCTATGGCTTTTCAAACTCGCCTCCCATTGTCGTCCCAGAGCGCCATATGCACGCGTGTGTGATGTGATGGATTCTGGCCTGTTTATAAGGTTTACTGCTGCAGCCCACAGCCAATTACAGACTGAACGGTCAAGCACTATAATGAACTTATGCATTTGGGGTTGTTTTTCTAATTTACTAGTTTGAAATGTATATACAGTTATTCTTGAATTCAAATCTTTTCATTAAAGCAACTGCAGCCTACTATAATTTAGGATATCAAACATAACATTTTGAGTTACTATTTTAATCAATGACCAAATACAAAAGTCAATGAATCACAAATGATCATCTATTGTAATAGAATTTAACAGATGCGCCATGTGAATTTGAGAGTTCTCAATTTCAGACTCTGGAGGGAAAAAAAGTTAAAGTGTTATTTTTGATTATTAAAGAATTCTTGTTGTGTTATGAAGACATCCCACACAGTGCAGACATAATTCTGCTGAAATGTACACTGTGTGATAAAAGACTACATTTATTTTGCCTTTACATATGTTTCTTGTCTTATAACCATTTCTCTTCAAACCATCCCCATGTGTGTTCCTGGCTCCTGATGAAGCAGCTTCACTGTGACTGGAGGCTCTGCTGTGATCCGGCTTAAACCAACAACTGGGCACATAGCTGCAGTATATAGTGTTTACAGGGATGTTATGTCAGAAATAAGGCTGCATATAAGTACTGTATATTGACGGAATTATTAGAATGGTGTAAAATAGGTGAGGGTAACTTCACAAATGAGGCTACATTGGCTTGGCCTGTTAAAGCTTTGCTGAATGGTGGTAGATATTTGGAGATTAAAATATGTTCAAATGAAGAAACTGGGCCTAGAACTACACAGCAGGACTAAACCAGGATGATAACATGTCCAAACCAAGTCTACATCATGTAGGACTAAACTGGGTTCAAACAAGGAGCAAACCAAGACTATTGTGATTGCACCTTATGTAAGTGAGGAGGAGATTAGGTAATATCCAGAACTGCATTAGCAAAAGTAAGAAATTTTACACATATTCTAGGTAGTGCTGGGAGATATGCCAAAAATATAGAACATTTATTAGGCCTTATTTAATTGGCTAAATGTGTCTCTCAGTACAGTAAAGATGAACAGTAGGCCTACAAACATTAAATCGTTGTCATTTAATATAGTCAATTTTAGCTTGAATTTATCCTCACACTTTTACTGACTGGGGATTAGTTGTAGACCTCTCATTTAAAAGGTCCAAGACCACTGACGATTAGAAATGAGTGAACATCAATCTTGATTAAAATGGGATTAATTGCACAGCCCCAATTGCAGTTCTTCAACAACATCTCTCAGCTCTCCTTCAATTTTCAATCTGCCATGTTGACATTTCTGACAATGTTTCGTGCAAGGGTTAGTCCACTTGCTTTCATTTCACCAATAAAATAGCTGAATGACATCCTAATATTACCCTGACAATATGCGCTCCGCTCCATAGCGCCACATTAAAGGCTCAGATGAGTGATGTAATGACCTCCTGGCACAAACCTAAAGTGTTCGTTGGCCTTCTTCTCATCAGCAGAATCCCCAACCGTTACCAGGAAGCAGACCGTGGCATTGTGTTGTACTGTGGAGCAATCAGCAATGGAAAGTACCATTAAGGTGCCGGGGAGAGGTGGCTACTGCTGCTTTGAAAAGATCCACGCACATGTGCAGGTAAGTGAGCATGCGGCTAATGCAGACTACACCGCGCTCACAGACCGGCGCAATTTCCCTTGGTAATTGGGCTTCCCATGCAATGCCTGCTTCCAATCACTTGGGGTATAGTGGTTTGATTAAAGTCAAATGAGAATGTTTGTCAAGTATTTACCATAAATGTTGGTTTATACGGTCACAGAACTGTTTGCCAGTTTATCTTATTCCAAATCAAATATATCCAAAAGACAAAGGATTTTAGGTCTAACGCCTTCAACATTTACTGGAGTAACGTTTTTAAGAAATTGTAGGTCTCAGAGTCGTTTTCAGACACCATTTACTTTTTACCTCTATTTGAGTAATACTAAGTTCGAAGTAACAGTAGTCTTACTTGAGAAAAAGCTTTAATTACTCTTCCCACTATGAGTTTATGTAAGTTTATAGTTATGACAAAACCATTTCACAATTTTGTATTTTTGTGTTAATTCTATGGACATTTTGCATTTAGGCTACCCCATAAAAATTGTATCCAGATTGTATGTTCAGTTACACAGTAGTAATTTCTTCAAATACTTTTTTATTATTATTTGAGAGATTAATAGCACTCATTTTCTTATTTACTTAAGTAATATTATTTTAAAGCAACAACACTCTTAGCTGAGAACTCATTTTGCTACTCTACTCACCTGAACTCTCTTGTCAATCTCAGAGGTGATTAAAAAAAACTTTTGGATGAGAGTCATAACTTTTTCAAAACCAGTCCAGCTGATTACTTTATGACAAAGTGAATTTGATTTACCCATAACATTACACACAACTAAAACCTTCATGCCTTGCTGTTTGCTGGCTTGCTCAGACTTTTTTCTTGATGATAAATGTAACAATATCATGTTTTCATATTTAGATGTATAATTACTAGAGAGCAGTGACGTGCGGTGAGGTTCATGGCTGGTGAGGCACTGATGTTGTCACAATCAGATTTACAAACATATAAACCAGGTGTCAGCAAGTTTCTCCCAGTGACTTGGGGCCAGAATAAAAATAATTTCAAAATAAAAGTTCCAAAGTCCGTATGAAATAGCTCTAATAGCATGAAATAAAAAGCTGGTTTTATATTGGTTTTTATCCTTATTCTGTTTCCACAATTTTCAATGGATTGAAGTCATTAAATTTCTTACGATTTTGTACGTCTCTATCTGAAAAGAGCGAGTCTTTCATCCCGTCGTCTGGAGCAAACCATTTAGCTCCTTTAGTGTTGGTCTTCTATTAATTATAATCTCCTGCTTCGACCCAAAGTCCAGTTTAGAAAACTGCTTGAGCTTTAATATGTAATCGTCCTCCATTTAAAAAGTAGGGTCAGACAAGAAGAAAAAAGTGAATTGCTAAAGGTGATTTGCTAACTCTAAATTGTAGATTTCCCTGGGCTCACAAGTGCCCCCTAGCATGAAGCACGGTAACTGCGTGCCTCACCCGGCGCCTTTTCACAGTCGCTTAAAGCAGCAGAGCGCAGAGCTGAGCGCACAGCAAAGTCAGTCCAGGGTGAGGCACAAACGGCCTGTGCCTCACCTCGCGTCTCTTGTCAGGATTTCAACGGTAAACGTAAAAATTCACCAATTTTGAGTAAAAAAAAAAGAATAAAATTGCAAAGTTAAATAGAAAATAACTTTATAATACAAATCATTGGATAAATATAACTATTTCATTTATTCTTTTCTCTGTGATGACATGTGAGGCACTGCCTCACCTGCCTCACCTGAGTGTACGTCACTACTAGAGAGCAGTATTTACAGAGCTACCACCTCACTGTGACACAACATGGTCCATTATCTCCACCTGTTGCCCTAATGCTTCCCACAATGCATCACTCTCACTTGTGCCATCCCCAGTAAGGCACTTGTATCCTCTGGTGGATTCCCTTTCCTCTCGAGTCTGCTCACCTGGAACCACTCTGTAACACAATCAAACTGTCCCAACATGAAAGCCTAGGTCCCTGCTTTGATAGTGCATCTCACTACACACTTGTTTTTTCCCCTTCTTCTTTAGCAGCTCAGACGCCCATGTCTGGAATAAATTCAAGCTTAAAATAGAGCCTTAGTCACTAAACATTATGCAAATTCTCTTGAAACAATTCACTGGTCCTCCGCACTGGTCCTCCACAGACAGAATGGGTGCTTTGTGTAAGACTATGCAGTGTGTAATGAAAAGAAAAGGGCCTGGTACAATTGGAAACACGGCCGTGAAGTCCTTGAGAAGTTTAAAATAATGAAACATAATGAAGGAACTCAAAACGCCTCTTCAGGTTTAATCTGCAGAAAGCCACTGTTTGAAAGCAGGTGGGGATAAGGGCTGAGTCCAATATAGAGCAAGAGTGTATTTGAGTAATAACAGAAAAACATCTCATAAGACACGGAAGAGGACTGGTTCAATATGATAATACTTTGTGCTTGTATTGTATTGTCATTGCTCTTGTGTCTTATGTCTCTTTATTTCTTATGTCTATGTTTCAACCTGATGTTGTGTACAAGACAATGTGTTTGTGATATATGTTTCACCCAGATTTATGTGCCATTCTAATTTTTACAACTTTGACTCATTTTAAATGTATGTAATGTAACTTTTATGTTTTAAATATTCTACACCTTGCCCATCGACTACAGTTGTAAACGTATTGTAATTTCCCGATTGTGGGACAAATAAAGGTTTATCTTATCTGTATAGCTAATACCAGCATTTTTACAGAAATGTTTATTAATGTGCATTGGCCCTGTTCAAATAAACTTATAAATAAATAAGATAAATACATTCTGAAATACAATGTAAAAAGACTAATACCAGATAAGATAATACCAATAAGACCAAACCAAGCAGGACAAGTGTAAAGGCACCTTCAGAGAGTTGTTGTTGTTATTTATTTATTTATTTATTTATGTATTTATTTATTTATGTATTATTTTTATTTATTTATTTATTTATTTATTTATTTATTTATTTATTTATTTATTTATTTATTTATTTATTTATTTATTTTTATTTATTTATTATTTATTTATTTATTAAACCAAACTAAATTTCTTGTTCAGTCTAAAATATTTTTATTACAACAAACCAAATTTTTGTAGTTGCTAAAAGTGCATTACTTGACCAGACCGTTTGAACTTGTCAAAGTTAATACTCCAAATCAGCAGGAGTCAATAAACAAAATGAATTAAACACCTCCATGTGTAGATGTGATATTTCCCTTATTTTATTAGGAACACTCAGATGGAAAAAAAAAAAAAAACATGCATGTCTTTGCCTGCTATCAAATTGTCCCATTACTGCATTATGGCACTGACCCATTGAATGCATTGATTGTTGCTCCTGGACTGATGCTGATTTGTCCCTCTCTGCTTCTCGAATGGACAGAGCAGTGATTAAAGTCTAATAGTGCGTTTTGCAAAAGTCCGAGGGGATTTTCTGGTGAGTCAACATGCCAGGGCCCATTTCCTGATCAGTGCTGCTGCTCTCAACACCACATCCACATCCAGAGGAGCCTGTGGAGACTGTAGAAGGCCGGAGGTGATATTTAAATGGACTCTAATATGCAACAGGGGCTTTGCTAATAAATGTACTCAAACACACAATACGGAACCAACTTAATACAAGGCAAATGACTTATTAGTAGGCCTAATTATGTTACCGCTATTAAAGTAAGTTATTGATGAACAATTAATAGTCCACTAAACAAAAAGTACTATTAAAGGTGCACTAGGTAACTTCTCTGGTGGGGGATCTTCTTTCCACGGAGATGTTATTGCTTTGTATGGCATTAAACCTCTTCCATCTTGCTTTCAATCAATTACAGCAGTTTTTATGGCAAAAAAACATGCATTGTTGCATTGTGTCTGTGAACAAGCTCTCTCTCTCCACAGATCTGACTTGTAACAGACAGAAGGGAACACCAGCTTGTCTAAAAGAGTACAACAAGTTTAATGCCATACTGTGAAACGTTCCAGGCAAAGCTTTGTGGAGAAAGGTGGTTTAGATATAAAAGTTTGAGTGAGGTATTTTTCAAAAAAAAAACAAAAAAAAAAAAACAATGTTCAAATATCCATATTTATTTATTTATATTTTACATGTCTCAATATTTTTGTATAACCTATATTTTGGTGTTTTTGGCAAAGCATTAAAGGTCCTATATTATGCCAAATTGACTCTTGGGAACTTTTAGTTATGTTAAAATGCTGTTACTTCATTTAAAAAATACCTGGAGTTGTGTTTTGTTCCATTCACATATGTTTGAGTAAGCCTTTATTATTAGTCTGTCTATTATTCCAAAGCTCAAAATGCCCGGTTCCACCTTGTGATGTCATGAAGTGGTAGTTTTCAAATTAACAGCTACATTTTTTATTTAATATATATTAGCAATTCCAGAGCTGAAATCATCCAACTGATTCTAGTGAAGGTGCATAGAGTTTAAAAACACAAGGGAGTGTTTCCTGTATTCTCACTTGACATCACAAAGTGGAACAGCGTGTTTTCGTTTGAGAGAAGAACCTAAAGGTGCAGGGTTTGTGTGTTAAACATGTGTGAATGAAACAAAACATAACTTCGGGTATGTTCATGATGAGATGACATTATAACATAGATCAGAAAACAGTGAAATATGGGCCCTTTAAGCTAAGTTATTAAAGGTTTCTTAAGTTCACTGAGTGCCTAATGTCATCCACTTACACTTAAAGTAAACTAGAATTGTCAGTAATTGTTTGCCAGCACAGCCTCAGAGTTCTCTGATGTCA
Organism: Periophthalmus modestus; assembly: GCA_019594935.1. Classification (NCBI taxonomy): domain Eukaryota; kingdom Metazoa; phylum Chordata; class Actinopteri; order Gobiiformes; family Gobiidae; genus Periophthalmus; species Periophthalmus modestus. The sequence goes on along the minus strand of JAIEZT010001390.1, from coordinate 21,627,389 downwards.
TCTTTCAAAATCGTGTTGTGCAAGTTATTTTTCCAACTATTCCACGTTGATGCCAGGAGATATGCAACATTATAGCAGTCACTGAAGGGTTTATGAAATGTGTTTTCCCAAGTACAATATTAAGGCTTGTATTTTGTCTATTTTTCGACATTATTGCCACATAGCCATCCTTACAGACCTACAGAATGAATATTGACATTTTCAGCACTTTGTAGCCAAGTAAAGCCTAATTAATCTTTGTTGGTGTGCAATTCTTTCCCAAACTATCGTCCATTTTCTTTGTGCCTATTCTCATCCTCACATCAGTTTACTAACCCCTCAGACATCTTGTTTTCAAACTTCCCACGAACAGCAACACAGTGTCCGTTATGCAGCATCCAGTGGCTCCCACTCCGGCCTCTGCTCCATGTGACTTTAATTGAATGATTAGATGTAATTCAATCACATAGCGAAGGGCCGGGCGCGTGAGTGTGAGGCGTAAAGCAAAAGAGCAGTGCTGAGTGGCCCCATTGTCCAGGAGCTGTGTGCGTTGCTGCTACCTTCAGGAAGAATCACATGTTCAGATGGGCCCCAGTCCAGAGCTCTGATGCACTCCTCCACCCGGACAGTCTGGGCCACCAATTTAAGAACCACGCACTTTACAGGTTTTAGTGCTTGGCCCGGACGTGTCTTGTGTTTGCCATGTGAGATTCTATCTTTAGGTCAGGGTCCAAAAACTCCCAACATTTTAATGATTACTGTCACAAAAAAGGGGTTTGAATAGTGAGTTTGGGAAATGTTATTTTGTTGGGGGTTTTTTTATAGATGTGGGCCATATATAAAAACATTTATATCACAATTTTCTTTAAGATCTTGGCTAGATCACAATTTCAAATTCATTGAAATTCATGTACACTTAATATCTTTTTATTGCCTTGAAAATGTCATCTGCTTTTTCCGAAAGTTGTTTCTTGTTAGGCAAGGCAAGTTTATTTGTATAGCACAATTCGTACACAAATAATTAAAAGTGCTTTACAGAATAAGAAAGACCTTAGAATCACAATAAAACAAATCAAAACTTAAATAATCACAAATGATCATCATGAAATTAACATTAAAAGAGAAGAGGGCATTAGTGTATAAGTAGTTTCTATTAAATCAAATAGTCCTAGCAGTGGTGGCAAGGTTAGCCAAAAATGGTAGAATATGGTAACTTTCAAAATAATAAGAGTTGACATCTCCATGGAGATGTGCTCGCCAGTGGTGTAAGGGTTAAACATTTTAAGGCATTGCGTCATGGGTTAGCCTCCTAGCTCCAACTATTTGTTGAATGTCTCTACCCTCTGTCTTCTCTTATCTCCCCATTTCAAACTTTAGCTGTCCAATAAACTCTTCAGGCCAAACAAGTAGTCTCCGTAAGTGAGAGATATTCACTCACAGACCCCAATTGTAACACAAAACTGCAATTGGACTGTGTCATTGAGAAGAAAACTATTCATGTTGTTTCACTCCTAGATTACAAGTACACTTTATTACCAAATTTAATCATAGCAATCCACAATTCCCTTGTCAACAACAGATCCATCTTGAGAATGGCTGCCGTCGCCTAAATCTGATCGGACTGGTGTCAGTCTTAAGTCATCAATGAAAAGACGACTTGACTGCTTTCAACAAGAGATGAAGAAAAATCCAAACTCAAAAAGCTTTTGTGATGCCAAGTTGTGAAATAGCTCAAAATGACGACAGAACGTATCCCTGCTTGAAACATTACCCCGCATTTGGATCCATTAGTCTTCTGTTCACACACATGTTTACTGTCAATCTGACACGGATCATGCAAATTTGGCAGGAGACGTTGGCATAGCACAAAAGAAAGTGAAAAATCTCAGCTCTGTAGCTTACTGTGATGAATTGAAATAAATTACTTCAAGTCTGCTAATTCTCCAACTAAATCAAAGTCCCTAGGCGATCTGAAGTCTGTGAAATACTGTTTAAACCAGAGGGACACCCGATTACAGTGGGATTATGGAGTCAGGGCTGGTTATAAAGAAGAAAAGAAAGTGATAGTTTTAATGCAGGATTGTCAGATGATCCTGCCACCATTTGCGTAGCGCCCTTGTGGAAGCAATCTTTGCCGACAAATGTCTAGTCAACTGTATTATTTTAACATATGTCTTTAATGCTGGTCAGCCTCCTGCCAACTGTCATATAGTTGAAGATAGACTACATTTTGTTCACCAAGCCAAAAAGGATCGTGGATTTAAACAGGGAATGACTAGACCAGTAGAATAGACAGTCAGTAAAATAAAATATTAGTATAGAAATTGGTACAGACATTAATGCATGACCACAGCTACTGACTCACACCTCAGCCAAGCCCACATCTTAAAGTGAGCAACACGGAGAACAACAATTGTATTTTACTCTCTGTGGGTTGGAATTAGATTGATGGACTTCTGTAAATTCTACAAGGACTAACTTAGTCCAGGCGATGGCAACCAAAATGACCAAAGCAATTTGAATATTCAGCTGTGGTTAGACTTTGTGGATAGAGGACACATCAGAGTCACATCAGATTTTCTTGTAAATTTACTATAATCATTACAGGGAAACTCGCTACTGAATCCGTCTGAGTGAGTAATATTATGACAATCCATCGTAAAACCAAAGAAATTTATACAGAATGCCCTATAATTTAAAGAAAATGTATGTGAGCATTCATGTATACTTCTGTGTGGATCATTTTAACATAACATATTGTTTTAGAATAACTGCAAGTACGTCTCAGTATACCAGTGCAAGCTCCACATAGTTCTAACAATCAAAGCACCAGGGAATATTTTGGTGTGAGGCTTGAGTGCTAACCACTTTGTCTCTGTCATTTAGGTGTATTCTGCCTTAGGACTACTGTATATAGCAACTAGAATATATACATTCGTCTTCTGTGCCCAAATCGTAGAGTAAAATTGGTCCATATGAGTTGCAGGAATATCAAAAAACAGTGTAGAGGGTTGCAAAGAGTTCACTGTAGAAAGCAAACGATTCATTTCCAATTTGGTCTTTCAGAAGTTTACTGAGAATTCAAAATGCTTTGTCTTGTTGTCCATTTTGATCTGAGTCTGATGCCCTGTGCTTCAACTCAAACACTGTCTCTCTTCTAAGAAACTGGCCGTTTGAATTGTTTCCAAATCTTCAATGGATGAATAAATTAAATAATCAAACAGCCTCGGACGGGCAAAAGGTTGTATGTGTTTGAAGTGGCCCATTATGGATACGGTATGGAGACAGAACTAACAAACTGAAAAATAATGTCACTAAACAGCCAATAGCAATACTGCACCCAGTACTTGTCATTATAATCATTTTATACATATTTCCACATAAATAATATAAAGACATGGTATCTGGCATTAAACTAGGCTTATATCATACATAGATCATTATTTGATGTTTTCTTTTAATGGTACGCTGTAATATTGATCTAAAATGGACTCCCTGGTCTGCCACTTCATAGCGACATTTCACCGCAGCTAGAAGAAGATTTTCATGTGTTTTTATTGTTGAAAAATTTTACATTTTTTGTTGAAAAATTACATTTTTGAATCCTACGTGGATGACTGGGGTCAGAATTTTAAAAATAATCTCAAGTACAGAGCAGAGGGTGGAGATAGGAGGTAGAGGAAAACAGAAATTTTCTGAGTACTGAATCCTTGAGAGCAGGACAATAAGGAATTATATGCATGATTCAAAATAGAATTCTGTGCGAGCTAATGATGAGGGAAAACTATTACAAAATTGTTAAAAGCTTCTAAAAGTCATCCCAACAGAATAAGCCCCCCTTAAATTTCATTTTGATCATTACTACATTCTGTGAATGCTGTGAATATTGATAGAACCCCTACATACATTCAGGTTCAGGGACTGGCGTAACCCTGCTGATGCCTGGCTGCATGGATTTACTTGCATGAAAAGAGTTCTCAGTAAAATCGGTGCAAGATATCTGGTGTTGCCCCCCTCCTCTGTGCTGGGCTGAGTGGACAGTGAGTTTATGCGTCGTTTGAAAGAGGACAAGGCTGTTGTTGAACAAGTGTTTAAGGGCAGCAGCATGACTCTGATTATGGGCCATGTGAAAGAGCGGCCTTCTAGTCTCTGGGAGGACATTCCGAATCATTAGGACCAAGAGTACATCTCTGTTATAGCCTCTGCCGATGACCCTGTCCTCTGGGTCACTACCTGCAGTACACGGACATGTGACCAGGGCGGATGGTAGCATGGGGGCCCAAGCAGGGTTCCAATTGGGGCCAAAGTGTAAAATTTAAATGAATAAGCTTCAGATTTATTTTATGGAAGAAAAAAAATGTTAGTTAGTTAGTTGAAACAATTTGGTAGTTTTGAAGAAATGTGAAGATTGCTTCATAATGTCATGTATTCACGTGCAAATCTGTAAATCAGTTGTGTATTTTCTTAGCTTTTTTCTCTCTTTCATAATTGAATTTATAGCACAACAAAAGTTAAACAGCACAACACAAAGAAGCTACTAACAAAATGGGGTGCAACTAACACAAAATATCTAATTTGTGCATTTTCAACACAATTCAAATCAACAGTTGGATTTTTGAATTGTACATGATTAAAAATGGTAAACATAAAGGTGCATTATGTAGCTTTTCTGGTGTAGGGTCTGCCAACTGCTTGTCTCCATGGAAATGTAATTCTTTTGCCTAAAATGTTTCACAAAATGGCATTAAACTATTCTATTTTGCATCTACTCAATTACAGTTCTTTATACTGGTAAAAGAATCCTTGAAAAACATGCATTTCTACTGTGAGCGGGATCACCTCTCCACATACCAACAGTTGAAGCCCTTGCACCACATTTTGAGAAACACTGGTTGAATGCTAACACCCCTGATGCCACTACGTCAAGCAGCATTCAACTTGACAGGTAAGGGTGAGCTCAGAGGGAAAATAGCTACACTTTTTGCTTGTCGTCATGGATATTGAGCCCTGGATGTAATATTGTCGGGGGCAGACATTTTTCTCAAATGCAAACTAGAGTGTCACGCAGTCAGGAAACTTAATGCTGTGACCACAAAATCTTAGCCGGATATTGCCTGCACTTTCACAAATGGTAAACCCTGGCACTGGAAGTAAGAGAGCAGGGTTAGCGATGGAGTGACCGAGGAAAAATGACCCGAGCAATAAAAGTGGTATTATTGGGCTTTGTATGGTCTCAATGGGAAATATAGAAAGAAAGAATTATCAAAAATGATTTATTGATCGAAAAACGATTGAATTGAATTATGTTTCGAAAAATAATTTAGAAAGTGTTAGGGTATGGCATTAAAGCTACCATCTGTAATTAGACTGGCTGACCCACCCATGTTGTATTCCCCCATATCACCACTAGATGCTGTATATGTTACTGCAGTCTGATAGTGTGCCAGCTTTGGCCTGACAGAAGAAAGCCAGAGAGCACAAATGAGTCTGAACAAAGGCCAGGTGAGGGAAGGGGGAACACGTTTCACATCTGTCATCTACTGGTGAAAAAAATCAAATAAACTTGCTGATGGTAGCCTTAAAAGTGCACTGTGTAACATTTCTGGTGGAGGGTGTGCCACCATAGAAATGTTTTTTTTGCTTAGCATGGAATTTCCTATAGTGTATTTTTTTTGCATTTATTCGATTTACCTCTCTACAGATGTGACCTGTAACTTGGCCTGCTGGCATCACCTGCTTGTCTCCATGAAGAAAGATAAGTTAAATGCCATGCTGTGGAACATTCCAGGTAAAGCAATAACATTTCCAAAGAGACAAGCAGATGCCAGACCCTCCACTAAAAAATCATATGTAATGCACCTTTAATGTCTTTTCAAAATTTCATCTATCCATCCATTTTCTTCCGCTTATCTGGGTCACGGTGGCAGCAGTCTAAGTGGGACTCTTAGATTTCCCTCACCCCAGGCACTTCTTCCAGCTTGTCCAGTGGGACCCCAAGAACCCCCCAGGTCAGCCGAGAGACAGTCCCTCTAGCATGTCCTGGGTCTTTCCCAGGGCCTCCTCCCAGCGAGACATGCCCAGAACACCTGCCCAGGGAGGTGTCAAGAAGGCATCCTGAACAGATGCTTGAGCCACCTCAGCTGGCTCCTCTCAACGTAGTGGAGCAGTGTCTCTACTCTGAACTCCTCCCACTCCTCCCATTTTTGTAAAGCCCAAAATCACGACAGCAGTTGCCCTTTAGGGCTGAACATGAGAGTTGATTAACCAACAGAATTAGAAAATCAACAATGAAACAGAAACAGACAAGCAAATTAATCAACAGAAAACAAGCAATGAATAACTGCTCCAAAACATCCCGTCCTTAGACCCTCCTTCTCGGCAAGGAAAAACCCAGTGGGAAAAGGAGAAACCTCGAGGAGAACCATAGTGAAGGAGAGATCCACTCCCATGGACAGACAGGCTTTAGATGTGTCCAGGACTAAGGCGCATCCAGTTCAAGTCTGTAGGGCCAGAGCCCACTCAGTGAGCCGTCCATTCAGGCAAGGCGATCTAGAGTCCAGCCATCACCGGACGATCAGGAGGGGATCTAGAGTCCAGCCATCACCGGACGATCAGGAGGGGATCTAGAGTCCAGCCATCACCGGACGATCAGGAGGGGATCTAGGGTCCAGCCATCACCGGATGGTCAGGAGGCAATCTAGAGTCCAGGCATCACCGGACAATCAGGTGGGGATCTAGGGTCCAGCCATCACCGGACGGTCAGGAGGCGATCTAGAGTCCAGGCATCACCGGACGATCAGGTGGGGATCTAGGGTCCAGCCATCACCAGGCGGTCAGGAGGGCATCTAGGGTCCAGCCATCACCAGGCGGTCAGCGGCCAGGCATCTGAAACAGTTACACTCCCCAGAGTGGAGTGGGACAGCGGACAACATGTGAATAGCAATGAACAAACTGAATAGTAAATGTTGTTGATAGGGAAAACAGGAGGAAAAAGAGGATAGTGCTCAGGTTACCATACTTCCCCCAGCATGGCTATCCCTAGGCAGCCTAACTAAAACTACAGGGTTTATTTCTGGTCCTAGCTAGCCTGACCATAAGCTATTTCAAAGAGGAACGTTTTAAGCCTGGTCTTAAATGTAGAGACTGTGGGGGCCTCTTTAACATGGGAAGGGAGCTGATTCCATAACACAGGAGCTTGGTAAGTGAAAGCTCTCCCTCCTACTGTGCTTTTAGACACTCTAGGAACCACACCAATAGTCCAGCATTTTGGGAGCGGAGTGCTCTGTTTGGGTGGTATGGTACTATAGCATCTTGCAGATACAACGGGGCCATGCCCTTTATGGCTTTATATGTCAGGAGGAGAACTTTGAATTTAATTCTGAACTCGACAGGAAGCCAGTGAAGGGACTCCAGCTCTGGGGTGATGTGTTCTCTTTTCTTAGTTCCTGTTAGGAGCCTGGCTGCTGCATTTTGAACTAGCTGAAAGCTTTTTATAGAGCTTTTAGGGCAAGCTGCTAGTAAGAAGTTACAGTAATCTAGTCTTGATGTAACAAATGGATACGTTTTTCAGCGTCACTTTTAGACAAGATTTTTCTGATTTTGGCAATATTACGCAGGTGAAAGAAGGCTGTTCTACAGGCTTGGTTTATATGTGGTTTGAATGAGAGCTCTTGGTCAAACAAGACTCCAAGATTCCTTACAGTAGAACTGGAGGCAATACTGACACTGTCCAGAGTGACTTTCTGGTCAAACAGAGAGTCTCGCAGGCTTTTGGGGCCTAGAGTAAAGACGTCTGTTTTTTCTGGGTTAAGAAGCAGATAATTAAGTGTCATCCAGGTTTTTATGTCCTTCACACAGGCACTAAGTCTGTCTACTCGATCAGACTGATCTGGTTTCATTGACAAGTACAGCTGTGTGTCATCAGCATAGCAGTGGAAGTTAATGCCATGTTTTCTGATGATATTACCTTACGGCAACATATAAAGTGTGAACAGGATTGGAGCCAGTACAGAACCCTGTGGCACACCGTAGGCTACTTTAGAACATGGAGAGGAGCTCTAATTTACATTAACAAACTGGTACCTATCAGACAGGTTGGATTTAAACCAGCTGAGGGCTGCCCCTCGGACACCTATGTCACCTATTTCAGAAAGGAATGAATTGTCAACAAAAAGGTTGTTGGTTTAATCCCCCAACACATCATTTATAAATCTCTCTGGAGTCTAGAGTGAATGGTTTGCCTGACTGTAAATCTGTTTCAACTAGCACAGATCCTGCCAAAGGCCCACAGTTGCTGGGATATACTCCATCCTACCAGCCAAACGTCTACACTATAACTTTTGAGTCATCCAACGCACCATCATAAGCACTCCTCCAGTTGCACCACCTCTATTGGATTAACACTAGCCTGGGGGAGCAACAGTCTGCAGTAAGCGGCGAACAGGGGGTCACGCGATGTTTCGAGTGAAAGTGGAATTCGGGGCATCTGTGTTTGTTTGTGATCGGTGTATTTGGGGCCATGGCTGACATCCTTCACTGCCTGAGGGTTCTAGTGGGGTCCTGAGGGGTAGGGGTAAGGGGTAGGGCAGGGGTGAACCAGAGTAGAACACCTAAAACGGACAGACTAATGTTGACCCCTACTTCAAACGGTGAACACTATACAAAGCCTTTTAAACTGGTGCTTACTTCAGGGCCGTGAGTTCACAGAATGGCCACTGAAGTCAATTAAGGATTTGATCTGCCTTGTGAGATTGCTGCTTTGTGTCTTCATATAAGCAGAGACATGTAGCAGTTTTAGTTGTAGCCACTTGAAAGGTGAACAGTAGCTATCTAATTTCATTTAAATTTGAGAAATGTATGATTTTATGATTCTCAACTCAACTTAATGGCTTGAGAAAATATATATATAATTTTTATTTTTATTTTTTTGGATTCATTGTTAGGCATACAAAAACTTGACATATACTGTTTGTATGTTGGCTGTAAAGTATGCAAACTTGTAGCTCTCCTCGTTCTAACCCTCGTGGGGGCCTTGGGGTGCTGTGATGTCAGCGCACTGTCCATCTGAGATAAAAGTATTGGACAGTTAGCGCTGACAGCTCCTCTCATCACCTTCTCACACACATCTATAATGTTCAGAGACGTGCCAGGAGCCACGGCGCTACTGGCAACACAAAATAGGAATCACGCTGCCTGCCTTATATGCTGCAGCCACATGACTATGATATGAATAATGTTCTTTTGAGCCAATATTAAAATCTCAAACTGTTTGAAGCAAAATAGTGCCAGAAGATAAAAAGTTGTGCAAACCCTCACATGGGGTATACCAGCCAGGAGATGAGTCTTATATATTCTTGCCATGAGTGAATAATGTTCTTTGAGCCCACTTTCAAATCTCACACTGTTCAAACCAAAACACTGTTAATAGATCCGCAGATGTGTTGAAATGGTATACATAAAAATCCCACATGGAATGAGCCCTGGCTCATATATCTCATATTTGTGCACTGTAATAACTAGGTGGATAAAACTGCTTGTTCTTATTCCTACATCTATTCCTTGAGACAGCTGTGTACTAACTACCACAATTACTATGTGGATTTATACAAAAATATAGTTACATAGATACTCAGGTATTGAAATGTAATTATTCTTATTGATGTTTATTTGCACATACACTTAATTTTTAGATGAGTTTTACCAAGGGCAGAGCAAAAATAAGCATAGCCTCGATTGACCTTATTCCGCCCCACCCAGTCCCCTTGAATAAGCCAAGGTAAAATACTTTATACAAGTAATTTCAATGTATTTTAACTTTATTTTAAGCTAAATAATTAATCATTTGTGAGGGAATTTCAATCTGCATTTGACTCATCCTTCAGTACAAAACTGATGGTACTGGTATTGGATCAATATCACTGTACTTGCAATAGTATCATGTCAAAATAAGAATCACTGGTACCACTGTTACTACTAATACTACTACTATTATTGTGGATTCCATGGCTTCCACAACTATTCTTCTCAAGATGTCCCAGCCAGTAAGTCAGTAATTGCTTGTAAAGTAATGACTTTAATATGATAAAGCCTGTACAAGGACTCTGGATTTAAAATAGAGTAAATCCAATCCTCATATTGGACATCCCAGGCAGGAGCGGCGTCCCGTGAAGCACCTCCGAGGGTGAGGGGTCGCTGCGGTGACAGTGCCGACTCATCTGAGGGTTTTCCTTTATCCACAAACCCAAACAGCCGCGGGGCAGGACCACGGGGGCGAGCCTGACCACCCCTTAGCCCGACTCCCCGGGAAGCTGCAGGGAGGCACGGAGCCCAGGATCACTCCAGTCCCCCTGCACAAATACAGCCGGGGTCAAAGGACACACCGGGAGCTCACACAAGTCTTTCATCCCACAGAAGCTCATTTAAAGGGAATGTGAGTGGGACTTTATCGAGATAGGAGCTAACTCTGGACCTGGGACACTCTCATCTGATGCCCTCTGGTTTGTTTGGGGTTTGGGTCTGTATCTATGCATGCTGGCCTGCCCTATAGACCACTGTGGGAAGATCAGGATGGGTCAGTGCACATAAGGGACTGTGTTACAATCAAAATACAAGCTAAAAATGCAGAGAGAGTGGCTTTGAAACTGAAAGTGATATTGCACAGTGAAATTTGTTGCACTCTTTTTGTACATTATAGTGACTGCTTTGCACCTTTTTTCAACTCTGCCTAGAAACTGACCATTGTTTATTGCTTTTCTATAACCTACTGCCTGCTGTGTCGCATTGTAATTAGTGTCCTCTAACATGTATATAGCGTAAATCCTTAAATTTACTTGGTTTGGGGCTCAGAAAATCTCAAATATATGTAATTAGGAAATAGCTTAGGTGACTTACATGCATAAACTGCACAACACATATGATTTATAAATAAGATAAAGCGTTAAATCAATCATTCACAGTCATAGTAACCGGTTGGGTCAGTTCAATATTTAATACAGATATTTTTTTACAAGTTGTAATACGTTCTGTTTTTGGGTCTAGTTACTGACAGAAATGATCAGGTTAAACATTTGTGAATTTGCCTTTTGGAAATTTCATGGAAAAGTACAATATTTGGTCAGAGGTCAGAGTCTGTGTAATCCCTCAGTCGTCCAGGTCTGATCCATAGTAAAAGCCAAAAGTAAAATCTGTTAACTGGACAAACAGTTGTAGTTGTCCAGTTGACAGATTTTACTTTTGGCTTTTACTATACAATATACTTGGGGAAAAAAGTGTATCGTTCCCCCATTTTGAGAGTATGACATCATTACATTATAGAATTTGAGAAACACCACAGGTTGCATTTCACATATATAGAGGGCATATTAATCTAATGTGAGCTGTACTGAAAGAAATATCCAAACTTATTATCGTTATAGGTATGTGGCTATGTCCTTCCATTACATCACTGGTGTTGAATAATACTACTAATTTCTGAAACTGTTGTGAAAAATGTATTTTTATTTCTTTCATGCTGACAGAGAACACATTGAACTTTGTGCCAGTTTTAGTAATTACAGAGATATTAACTACAAATCTGCAATCTGACAGTTAAACACCAAATTCCAGCAAAGGATTATCTTAAACACCATCAAAGCCCACCTTTATTTTGAAATACAAATAAAATGAAATATGATTGATATTTGTTATGTAAAGCGTCTAGAAAAGCACTATATAAAAAAACATTTTTATTACTAAATGTAATAAGTAAGATATGACTTTTATTTGAGTCAAAACTTGTATCCCTATGGTGCCTTCATACTGCTGCAGACAATGTGGATCAAAGTACAGCTGTGTTTTGTAGCCCCATATTAAAGCTAACATGAAAATGACAGGATATTAGCGTGATCCACTGTGAATGTTTGGCACATGGCACAATTTCTGTCTGCACACAATGCAGCACACACAGCTATTATCTTTATTATACTCTGGCTGAAGATGCATCACCACAAAACCTGTACAATCAATATAAACCATCTCAGTTTGTGTGTGGACAGTGAGACACCTCCATGAATACATTACCACCACACATGGACAAGACCCAGGTCCATGGAGTATACTCTGTGGTCCTCTGCAGTGCTTCTCAAACTGTGGTAGCTCATATAAAGGTCTTTAGAATACATGCTTGTTTGGACCTTATCTGATGCATATTTATGGGTATCCCCATTTATGGGTACCACTATACCTATGGGTTTCAGAATGATAAAAAATTAGGACCATTGCTGTACTCATTACCAATTTAAAACAACATATTATGCTGTTTGAATGGGAAAAAGTGTTGCATGTAACATAACTGAAACCCATAGGCTATTTTGACCGTTCAGCAGAATGAATGATGTTTATCCTACCTAGATTATCCAATATTGTTCACAAATGTTTAGAGAACTAAACCATCTAACCGGTCCTGATAGGGAGCTTTGTTTTGGGTCAGTTCCTGTCTTATTCATCATAAACTGTAGTGAAGTAAAGATGAAATTTACAGTGCCAATGGTTTCTATGGTTGCATTTTGAAACATGTTAATCCAATTAGGTAAAATTTGTAGACCTAGGAACCAAATTGGAAAAACAAATATGATTCATTATGTTTAAATAGTTAATTATTATTACCAAAATCAACTGAATCAAGTTATCACAACAAATAGTAATCAACTTTTAAATTTGATTTTGAAACCGGAAGCTGCAAGTATTGATTAAATATTGACAACATCAATGAATCGTCTACTTTCTCAGATAAAATTTTTTTTTTAATTTCACAAATAAAACTAAACTGTCATTATTAAAATTTTATTTTAATCAGTATTAGTCTCTAAATTATAGCACTTTGTTGCAGAAAATCATAAACTCAGCTCCACAGCATGTCACATAAGAGCAATTTATCAATAAGCAATGTGAAATAAAAAACAAAAACAAAAAACATAACAAAATGAAAAAGATGTGATTTATTGTGGCACCAATTTAAAGGAGCCTATATTTTTGGAACCCACATTTCATTGTCAGTATGGCATTTTTAGATCCATATTGAGTACATTGACTGGTATAATAAAATAATTCCCTGTACAGTCAATAACCTCTCCTTATATATCTTCTATTAATAACACATTTGTATGATATGTTTGACAGGCCTTTTGTGATGATGGATAGTGCAGTCATTCAGGGGTTAACTATAGGCTGCATGGATGGGGCTTTATAGAGCTGTGACATGGGGACTGCTCAGCCCTCCTCTGCCTGTTTATTGAATTACACATCAGTACAACCGCTGGCTCTTTTTTCATCTCCTCTTAATTTGATCAGAGAATCTGCTGATGCTGTGTGTGCCCCGCTCATGTGAAACTCATTTGGCTCTACACATCTTCAAACTCTGCTGTCTTTTTCTCAATACACACACACACACACACACACATACACACATTATACAGAAAGGGTGCGGTTCTGCCAGGAGAAAGAGGGGGACATATTTTAGCTGGGAATATTGGTCACTTTATGGCCTAAATAGAACAAAACAGTAAGAATAACACTATTGCACTTGAAGTTAAAATGCTTGTCTATTTACACCGCAAGTTTACAGGCAACTTAGACTCACCAAGTGTTAACCACATTCTGGAGCAACACAGCTTTTAGCTAAGGCAAATTGTTCAAACGTGTTACACTTAAACACCAAAGTACAGAATATTAGATCTAATAATAGCAATTAATTTGCAATGAAAAAATAATAACAATCTGATGATCAATGATGTGCCAGGTTACAAAAACATTCAACATAATTTAACAACAATATTTTCTTTTACAATATACAGATGATATTTTAACAATGCATCAGAAGTGTGCTAAAATGTGCCTGCAAATGTTTTTAAATGTTGAGATTCATAACACAGAACATAAATGGTCCATGAATTTAACAAAAAAAAAAAAAAAAAAAAAAAAAGAAAGAAAGAAAAGAAATATCACTTTATATCATTGTTTGGGAGATTACACTACATTTCTGTAATTTTAAATTGTTTTAATTATAGACAATATTCTCTAATATTCCATATCTTCAAAAGAATAATTGAGAGTGGACAGTGGACTGCACTCAAAATAGACCCATTAAGCCTTATCAGGGATGGGACAGGCCTGCCACAGTGAGTGTATAAAGTCTCAACATTCCTATAATTATATAAAACTTTCAGCAATATCTGAGCTGCATGACAGGAGCTTGTATTGTCTAACGGACCAATTATCTAACGAGACATATGGTTTATACATAAGGCGCTTCACTTCAGGACAAACAAACATTTTAGCAGTAAAAGTTCCTCTATAACAACAGTTGGGAATACAGTATCTTCCCATCTTCTGTTATGCCTGCAGCCTGACCCTAGAGCCTAAATCAATATGGCTACACAAGGCCCTAAAGCATTTCTCCACGAAGCATTAGAAAGTTCTTGAGACATTGATGGGCCAAAGAGCAGACGGACAGGAGCATGGTGCCAACACAAACTTCACCTCCGCCCCCCTCTCCACCTGCTGGAAGTCCCCCAGACAGGGCCTTTTAGCGGGGGCGGGCAGGCTTTTAGGGCGCCCTCACGCCATGGTGGAGTGATGTGTATCAGTGACAGCTGAGCCCTGGCCTGCAGCTCTCACTGTGGTTTACATTAGACATGAAGGAGCAGGGCTTGTCAGTCTGATGGGTTACCTATTCATGTAACACAAAAAACAGTACTGAAATGTGCAGCTTTACAACAGACATAAATTACACTAATACTTACTTACTTGTTTTCTATATGTTGAATCTTCAGATAGTTTTAACGAAATTAGGTAGCCTGTATGCTTTTTGCTTATTGCACAATAAAAGAAATAAAGCTGGATCAACAAAGGATTATGTCATACCAACAACACTGTAATTTACAATAATAAAAAAGGGCATACTTTGGAAAGCAGTGGGGGAAATAATTAGAGAGGTCAGACCAGACCAAACCATGCATTTAGTTTGTATGTTGCAATACACCAGCCTATGCTTTAAAATGTTAAATCTTTCTTAGAAGCTAATTTCAATTCTATTTTAAGTGATTTTTCCTCTGTAAATAACAGAATTTGAAATATGGAAATGTAACAGGACTTTTCTGTCATAGGTTGATGCAGCTGTACCGGGCCTAGTGTCTTTCTGCAGTGGACTGTTCTCGTACCTTTGAGTTCAGACTCACAACCTTTTCTTCAATGATACACGTGGCCTGTATATAATAATCCACCTAGAACCAAAATATGCTGCTTCACGAAAGGCGTTTACAGCAGCGGGTTAAAGGCACAGCGTGGGATTAACATGAGTTTAGTGCACTCTAATGATCGGCCCGGGCCTTATTTGGAAAGGCGTGAGGACTACGCGCTAGTAATTAGGCTATTAGGCCATTATTAGGCTATTACTTTTAAATGGAATGGAAATTGAATACAGGCCTACATTCTACATTTCATTAAATTTTAATAAGCAGGTCTAAATGTATTTCTAAGATAGAATCCTTAGTAGAAAACTGTCAAAATAGTAAAGTTACTTTATGGACTCAACTTTAGGCTATACCTACGAATTATCCTATAATTAATAAAATTAAAATAAAAAATCAATTGACAGAGTATATTTTTAGATCTTGGCCAAGCACTGAAGATAGTTGCTTATACGGATTTCATTGTTATTGTTTACTGATAGATTCATTAGCCCTAAATGCCATTATGACTGCAGCAGGGCATAATTTAATAGGAGCTATTTAGGCTGAGTGAGGCAGAATAATGCGCAACTTGTCTCATTCAGTGCGAAACGACTTTAAAACAGCTTTCATTTAAAATGTAACTCGGACTTTATAGGATTATTGGTTTCTCTACAGAGAATCGCGGCAAATATGAAAGTTTTTTGGATACATTAAGTTATCTTATATGAACGAGCTATTTCTCAAATTGTACTCCGTAAAGTCATTTAGAGGAATGAGCTTAAGGTGTCCGTGCGTAATAACCCTCTACTTCAACCTGTAGGCGTAACCTGTGAATCTAAAAAGGTTATATGATATAGACTATATATAGACTATTTTTTATTAAATTACATTGATGGACGTCTCACCTTTTTGCCATTTGAAATTTGTATTTCAGGATTCTTCCAAACGCAAAATACTCTCTAAAAGCTGAAGCCGCGTGGGTCTTTCCGAGAGCTCGAATCAAAGACGCTGTATTCAGATCTAATTACATTAATGTCATGTGTTGTGTCCTCCTTGTGAGCTCGTCCTCCCATTCCTACTGACTGCATAATAGCGTGAGTGGAGCAGAGAGGGCCTACATCACAGCGCGCTCAGAGCCGGCAGGACACACTAAGCCAATGTCACAGAGTGTCCAGAACGCACCTCAGTGTGGAGCAGGGCACAGCTCACAGATTCTCTTTACCCCACTAAACCTTCAGGGGCTTTTAGCATTTGTTCAGTCTCTGGAAAACATCTGATTCATTCTTAACCAGATCCAGATGCTGAGCCGTGAGAGCGTGCGTGCGTGAGGGGTGCGTCAGTGCGCTCCTGTCAAAGCGGCAGGGTTTGGGGATCTGAAGTCTGCTTTCTGAGGGGAGGGAAGCGAGCCCAGTGGATTTTTTTTTCCCCTAAAATCACTTTAGGTATGAACGCAGATCCGTACTGCACACACTGCGATATGACATCGATGGATTCGTATTATAGTCCGTCTACTGCGCCAGCGAGGGACCACCAAACCAACCCATTCAGGACTTTTCCCAGCACCGAAACCAAGTACAGCCCAACGTACCTCTCCGGCGCCAAGGGCCCGGCGTACGGAGAGAAGTCCCGCAGCCCATTCCAGTCGGAGTGCGTGGCGCTGGATGGCGCCGAGGACGGTACGTTCAAGTATCAACTCTTTATGCAGAGACCCGGCTGCAAAACTCCTCCAGAAGGAGACAAACTCCACGCGGACAATGCGCACAACGGCACGCTCCTGACCTGCTACGGTGAGTCTCTGAAATATCCAAAATGTGAAGTGTGCATAGAAGGGACCGTCAGTCTCAAGTTCTGAATGTGCAGGGACAAGAATTAAGCATGCATCACATAGCATTTGTTGTAGTGCACTAAACGACCGAATGATCTTCAATTAACCAATCAAATTCAACGAGGGCGCATTTTACACGCAAAGATAATGTAAAAAAAAAATATTGGCCCATGTCTGACATTTAAAAAAAAAAAAAGTAAATTTTTCACACACAAAATATGAGCGTGCGGGGTCACGGGCCATGTTCTGCTGCTACCAATTATAATTTAATTGCTTAACCTATTTCAGCCACAGTTGGACAACTGAAAACAACAGACAAAGATCAATTAGGCCATATTTCAATATAAAATTAAATATAGCCTTGCATATTTTATTTTCTTATAGGCTATATCACTGGCCACATCCAAAATGGTACAAAAAAGATCTTTTAAAAAATGTATGTTTGTGTGTGTTTTAATAGCCTATTTATGCAACAACTTCATTGATCGTTCCACTTTTACGCAAGGCGATGAGAGAAAGTTTTGAAGAACTTTCACTGGACCGAACTTGACAAAGGCAGAAAGGTCGCTTATTGTATATTCAGTGTCATCTACTTCAACATGGGTAAAATTGCAACATTCTAAAGCAGCTCTCTATTTCTATCTTTATTTAGTTTTGTTTACTCGTACGAATGTTCATTATTTAAAAAAAAAAAAAAAAAAAAAAAAAAAAAAGGCAAAACATGTGATTACTGCAAGATTTAGAGTTGGGTGAAAAGCTAGGCCTGACTGTCAGATATAGAAACAGGTCTATGCCGAGTAAGCCTGATAGTCTTATTGTCGCCGGTAAACGCTGTGCGTAAACACAAATTGCTTGTGTGCTGTTGGATCAGTTACGCCACTCGCTGCGCGTTTTGCAGCTTGCCAAATGAGCTAAATAAAATTAAAAATTTCGATAAGAAATGATTGCAGTCTCGCGCTGTCACATATTTCTTGCCTGATTTTGAAATCCTTAAACAAATATGATTGGTTTGGAGATAAATTGGTTTGGCTGACTGAAGCGCACTGACAGGCGCGTTTAAACAGCGTCCGCATGAACCGCCGCCCGCGCTGGGCTTTTAATTGACAATGTTGCATCCAGATGAAGGCTCCGAGGCTCCGGGGAGGATCCTATGGGCCCGAGCCAAAGCCGCAGGCGTCAACAGGCTTGTGTTGTTATGTGTGGTCTGTGTGGCAGATATACGGCTCACAATGATGACAAAAGTCAATTGGAGTGTGCGCTATGGCAACTTCACCTCGCATTGTGTACATGGCAACTCAAGTAGTGCTGGGGTTCACCTATTGAGGAGGATGACTTAACTGTAGGCTACTACGGACTTAACCATATTGTTTTGTTGTATTTTGACTTAATTTTGACTGAGCAAATAGACTGAATGTGCAGATTCCCTGTAGATCTGAGAGCACAGCGATATTTATGGAACCTGTACTCACCTATACTTTACATTTAATGGTATATTTATTATTTATTTATTTAATTAGTACCAAATTGTATTAAAACAAGCAAAAGAAACTTTAAAATCCTTGGATATGAGATAGCGTGTTGGGATTCACATTTGCACATTATATTTTGCTCTGTTGGAGGTGTACTGTCCCGCTGAGGTTTGGACCATATACCTGCACACACTACATTCACTTAAATAAAAGCCTTGATGGAGAGCAGAGGAATGCAGGTCAGCGCCACAGGAGAGCGGACATTAAGTTAACACAGATGTGTATTTGACTCCTATAGTATTTTTCATACTCAGACCAGACGCCTCATGTCCACTGTACGTGCGCTGATTCAGATTTACTTAACCCCGACTCTACAACTCTCTGAACAAATAAGCAACTAGTCACATGGACGCGGAGATTGGGTAATGATTTGACAGGCCTGGAATCAAGACTTTCTCAGAGCAACATAGATAGACAATGTTTATATGAATCTGCATATTTTTAGAATTAATTTTGGCTGTAGAATTGACTGTAGGTAAACCCTGCAAGAAGGTGCACTTGTCAAACGCGGTTAAAACATTAAAGATGCAGTTGGGTTTTTGGGGTTGTGTTTTTTATTTTGAGGAAAAAAGGCCAAAGATCTTGAAACTGGTTAATCTCATCTGACATAAAATGACAGATTTTTTCTTTATTTGAAGTTATAAAACACCAGTGACAGCTAAATAACTGTGAAACTATTGCTCTGCAAATATTCTAATCATCGGTATAACTTATGATAATAGAAATTACACAAAATGTTAAAATGTCAAACCTAAAATTGTGTGCTCTTTACTTTCTCCAGCTACAAGTTTATCAATTGCAACCTTCTTGATCAATTATATTGGTGTTTTACATAATGTAAGCAATGTCACTTGGTTGCACATTCAAATAATTAGATGCTACAATGATGTAATAAGGTACTCATAGATGTATAATTACTGGTGATAATAGGCGACATTTATTTGAACAAGGTAACAATGTTTCTGATTAGTGACTGTCAATATAATTCCTTAGCAACGCTTTATATTGTGCAAGTTTGGTCCCATCACGGCACTCAGTTTTGGAGTTTGAACAAAGCTTTCTGCACATTGGCCCAAAAATAATGGTTGATCTAAATATTGCTGTAGGCCTCAGCACATTTATGAAAAACAGCTGAGTGGTTGTCATAAATCCAAACGCCAACAGACACTCCTCCCTCAACAGGCACGTCAAGCATCCTCTGATATGTAAAACAATTTTCACAGGGCACGAAAACCAAAACATGACCTCCGAGCGCTCTGGCAGGACTTAAAAAGATTTCTGTCAAATAAGAGATCCACATTAAAGCTCAAGTCATCAGTGATCACTAGCATGTTGTCTCCATGTTACAATGAACGGTTGAGACACTTGTGGCTGTGTGAATGAGGAGAGGTATAGAATGATGGAGGTAAAACTTGATATGCTGAGACAAGTTGTTGTATCATATTTTGTACATTTTGAATATATATTGATGCAGTCGCAACTTCATTCCAAAACATAATTCTGATAATAAGCATGAAAAATATCTAAAAATATTAATAGGTAAAAAAACAACAACTCTAGATTGTAAATCAATTAATCTAAAGGGGCTTATAGAAACAGGTTAATCAAGTTCCTGTTTAAAAAGCTGAGATGAGTTTTATTTATGAATTTTCATTGTTGAAAAATGACCCAAAGTCAGAAATATTTTAATAATCACTACACTACACCGCACTACACTAGAGCAGTGGGCAGAGATGAGGGGGGAGAGGTGAAAACTGAACATTTCAAAGTATTCAGGCCTCAAATGCAGGACAAGACAGTATTACTTAAACTTGCATGAATCAAATGAAATAGAAAGTTGAAAGTATTTTTGATTGAGAGAAAACATTACAAATATGTCCCCTTTAAAAATACCATTTGATGTGCATAGCCATACAGTATTGAGAGTACAACTTTGTGAATAAATGAGCATAAGAATAAGGATGCGTTAGTACTGTGTGCAGTATTTTGTCCAGGTGTTATGTTCGGCACACGCTCGTTGACAGGACACAGGTACCTGACAGCAGTGAGGTCATGCATCAGGAGGAGCTGAGGCAGATTTGTGCTTTCCCAGAGAATGTGCATTCCTGTGTGATCCGCTGGCATAGATCTCTTCTCCAAAACATCTGGGATCCTCCCGTCCACCCTATTCTACGAGGAAACTACAGACAAGACCAGGGCGAAGGCTAAGAGTAGAGGAAGAGTAGAAGCCAAGACCAAAACATCTGTCCCAATCAGCAGTCCATGTACAGGACATGAATTGTGGAGGTTAAAGCAACACTATGTAACTTTCTAGAAGAGAAGTGCGGTCCAGTGACTTCCTGTTCAAAACTGCAGAACTGAGCCCCTCTCATAGTAACATTTCACAATAGCAAGCAGCAGATTTTCATTTATGTGTTTGTATTGTTTGAAAAAGGCTTGTTGATATCTCTGAACTCTACATACATGATCTGCCATACGAAATCCTGAATAGTGCAAGTAAGTACAGAACAGTGGGCGGAGATTGGGGGTAGGTGAAAACTGTATTTTTGAGAACTCAAGCCTCAAATGCTGGACAATGCAGGTTTACTCATACATGTGTGATTCAATCAAAATATAATTTTGAGTAAGCTAATGATGAGGGAACAGCATAGCCAGTATAGCCACGTTTTTACATTTGGTATAAAGTAATGAAGTTTGTTGTCTGCCTCTGTGGGAGTATAGTTTTAGGATGCTCATTCTCCAGCACTCTATTTAAAAGCATTCCCATTCCCTATTTAGTGTTCAGTCATTAACCCTTCCCCAGGTTACTAATTTATAGTGTTCCTTTTATTTGGCTTCACTTGACCCTCCCCGTCCTCTTTCATAAAAAACGAGAGGGTGCCCTGCCGCTTTACAACCAGTTAAATTACACTTTGATGTTTTCTCTCTGTTTTCTGCGGTGATTAAATTGCTGACCCTAGTAAACATGTGACCTGGCCTAACTGAAGAGGCCTGTGTCTTGTCAAAAAGTAACTCTGGCAAATTACTGGATAAGCCTGTGATGTTTTTGTACATTTGCATCACTAATGAACAGGGCTGGAGAATAGCAATCGCAAAAAAACATTCCTCAAAGTGCCAAAAACCTCGAGCTGGAGCCGGTGCGGTGGAATTTTGGCTGCCATGAGAAAGCAGTGTGCAGAAACTGCAAAAAAGACAGCTCAGCATGCGGCAATGAGAGCAGATATTTGTGGTGTAGGAGCTAGCGGTTAGCGTGACAGCGAAAGGGGAATTTAGAAAACAGGCATCAAGGTTAAACAGTCCTAATCAGTGTCAACTATAGTTAAAAGTGCACTATGTAACTTTTTCTGGTGAGGAAAAGGGGTCCATTAGCTGCTTGTCTCCATGGAGATTACTTTGCCTGGAATGTTTCAAAGTGTAGCATTTTTCCATAACAGGTGTTTCAGTTGCTCAACATGCAATCTAACTCTCAACATGTTCTCCTATCCACAGATATGACAAGTAACGTGAAAACCTGGTAGCTTTACCTTCTTGTGTACATAGAGATTGATAAGTTGAATGGTGTACCATGGAGCATTACAATTAAAGCAATAACAACTCTCTCCATTAGAAAAGTTACCGGTACATAGTGCACATTTAAATTCTTTTGACATATGAACATTTCTGCATTCCCTTCACTTTTCTGGCTTCAGCTGCAGCCTTTGCCTGACAGGAAACGTGTCTTGCTAAAGGGCATGCTATAATCTTCTCTTATGCTTATGCTGATGCAAATGCAAGCAGAACCAAACCATGACCCATCTTGCTGCTTTTCATTGCAGTGGACGGCAATTGTGCCCAGGGCGAAACATATTGAGCAGAGGTGGAGGATAGAGGGGTGGAGAAGGGAGGGGGTTGCTGATGTCAGAACATCTGTCCCAGTGCAGACTGTAAGAGACTCTGACAGGTGGGCCACAGCGGCACAGGGTCATGACCTTCAGCTGCTGATCTGTGTGGGTCCATTAGAATCCTGGCTTGGGACAGGGGCCAGGAGGGTAATGCACTGCCAAAATCTGCATGTATCTGCATTTGTTAAAACAACATTCTGAATTTTTAAATATTATTTGCAGACATGATTTGCAGAGTGATATGTGGTGACTGATTGCCGGTAAATTAACACCAATATTGTGCTGAAACTTATTTGGAATATTAAATTCAACTGAAACATTTTAGACAGGCTTTAAACTGCACTATATAACTTGTCTGGGGGCGGGTGCGTGACCTGTTTGTCTCCATGGAGATGCTTTTGCTTTGCTAAGAATGTTCCACAGTATGGCATTAAACAAATCTATCTTTTGTTTGTTCAAAATACCTTTGAAAAATATGCATTCATGTTGTGTGGGCTTACCTGTCCACAGACCTGGCCTGTAACTTGGCCTGGTGTCATCTACTTGTCTCTAGATACATTTACTGCCATACTGTGGAATATTCCAGACAATGCCAGAAAACCAGAAACGTTACATAGTCCTCTTTTAACATGTGAGGCTAGTGTCATTTGGGAAAAAAAAAAAAAAAAAAAAAGCATAAAAAAACACATCACCTGTTATAAGAATCAGCTATATTGGAAGTAAGCAAAATAACTAAAAAGGGCAAGAAAGTCTTTTTAAGGATTGCATTTTGTGAATGCTGACTAAATCATGATAAATGGTTCATAGTTTTATTGTTGTATACGTATGTCTGAATGCTTACCAAATGACAACACGTTCCAAATGTCTACTGCAACAGCAAACTACTATTGGTCACTGCTTTAGCCTATAGTGTCTGCTCTCTGTTGTGTGGGCAACAACCACCCCAGAGCCCGGCAGCTTATTTATCCACTCCACTGTTTGTTTACCAAAGCAGAAGGGACAGCTCTCCTCCTCTCACACAAAGCCTATAGCCTGCATTCGCTGACAGCAACACAGAGCCAGATTTGTCACAGAACGGATGCCTCCAAATTGAAGGTGACAATCACAATGTTGTTTACACGAGAGGGCAGAGAAAGACACAGCCCTGCATACAGGTCTGGGGGATAGGGTTACAGGTGGAGGGATGGAGAGTATAGGGTAGACAGCAGGGAGAGTGGCAGCAGTGTGAGGGTTGTGGCACAGGTCAGACAGATGTGGAGTGACAGGTCTTTCAAACAGAGCGGGCTGAGCATACAGCATGAGGGCTTTGAACAGTCAGGAAAACATTAAGGTGCTGTGGGCTTCTATAAGGACTGTCGTGTTGAGTGGATGTTGATGGGGAGCAGGGATTTAAGGTTATCAACATGATTCTGTGCAACTATTTGAAGGATTTATGTAAAAATGGAAGTTGTCTGAAATTTTACAAATGCCAGAATGATAAGGAATTTCAGTATAGACTTAAACAGACTTATGAGTAAGGGACAAAAGTATGATTGATAAGATAATAGAAATAACCTTCCCTTTAGCAAAGAGGAGTTGAAGAGGCAGAGGAGGCAAAAGGTTTTGCTGCTATGGTGGAGGAGGGGGAGCTCAAGACATTATTGGTATAACTATGGGCTATACTGACTGAGAGTAAGAGACAGATGACAATTGGAAGGAAACACGTAATCCTGGTTGATCCACCTGAGGTGGTTTATTAAAAGCCTGAATAATGCAAAGGACCTTTAAAAGGCATCCAGTAATGACTTGACCTGTTTTTCTCCCCATGTATCCATGACCTCCAGGCAAAGACAGCAGTGGTTTGGGTGAGTCTGACCTGCCCCCCAGCGTGGAGCCGTCTGGGATGGAGAGCAGCTACTTGACCCTGAAGGACTCTGTGAAGGGCCCCGCTGAGAGGCCCAGCTCAGACCTGTCCAGTCCTTTGGACAAGAGTGAAGCCGAGAGCAACAAAGGCAAGAAGCGACGCAACCGTACCACTTTCACCAGCTACCAGCTGGAGGAGCTGGAGAAGGTTTTCCAGAAGACACACTATCCAGATGTGTACGCACGGGAGCAACTGGCTCTGAGGACGGACCTGACAGAAGCCCGAGTGCAGGTATGTTTGGGAGATTTGAAAAGAAAAATGTTGCTGGATTTGTGTAAAAACAATATGGAAAGTGGTTGTGTCTAATAAAACTATGTTTAGGCTTTTGAACTTATTTGATACCCTCTAAGCATAATTTTTTCGTGTTGATGAAATGTTATCATGCTGAATGCACATATTTATCTTAGCTACTTTATCGTGAAAATTTGCAATATTTATAATTGTTTGTTTTTTTATATATAGAATTTAATTCTGTCTATACAATTACTTCTACATGCAATGTCAAATGTTCTTAAAACCTTTATAATTCCTCAATCGTCTGGGTCTGGTCCATAGTAAAAGCCAAAAGAAAAATCTGTCAACAGGAAAAAAAAGTTGTAGTGAAGACGTTTTGTTGCTCATCCAAGCCGCTTCTTCAGTCCTGGTTAGATTACTGGTGGAAACTGCCTTATATCTGTCTGAAGGGAGGAGCTAACTACACTAAAACTAACACACCGATTTGTTTAGTAATTTTAAATTTGATTAATTCTATAACCAAAGCACACTCACCACAGTATGAGCCACTCCATAAGAGAATGTAGCAACACTGTCATGAGAGCAGCTCAGGACCCCAGTCTGCTGTCCATCTCCTTCTCAAAACCACTAACCACTCCTTTGAACACAGTGAGGTACAGATCTTAGCCAAAGAAAATAAATAGTTTGAGAGGGGAGTTAAATAGGCATTTTTTGTTAGGAAAAAACAATCCATCTTTGAAAAGGAATAAGAAGCAAAGACATCATCATTTATCTCCTGTTTATACCTCCATCCTACTAGTACTAACAGTGCTACTCCAGTATGCTAATAGATGTGAGAGCACCCATTCGGGGCCTGAATGATTATGCTAAATATGACTCAGGCACAGTTCACTTAGCGTAGCTCATTAGACCTAGCCAACAAATAGAAAAGGTAAACAAATAGGTGTGTTAGTGTCAGTGTAGTTAGCTCCTCCCTTCACATAGATATAAGGCAGTGTCCACCCGTAATCTGACCCGAACTGAAGAAGCGGCTTGGGTGAGCAGCAAAATGTCTTCACGCCTACAATTTTTTTTTGTCCAGTTGTCCAATTTACTTTTGGCTTTTACTGCAAAACCTTTTAAAGTAAAAGAACTGCACAAGAACAGTCTTGAGTTTCCCACAGTTGTGTAGCAGCGTCTTAAATGAATCAAATACAGAGACAGCGCACAGATATAGTGACACTATTTGGAGTTGAATAGCGTGAACACTTGTTCCACTGAATAAGCTCTAGTCTCTTCCTGTGGACACAGGAATAAGACATGATTACCATATGATTATTTGTGCTGAACACATTTTAATACTTAAGGCACCTTTTACTCTGTACATACAGAAACAATACTCAAACACACTTACAAATTCAGTAAATGGGTAGGGCATCAAGCACAAGGTCCTCCTGCCACACCACCCTATAGAAACAAGTGCTAATTAAGTTAATTAATTAACTAATTACTAACTAACTATAAGTATATGTTATGTATATGTATGTATATATATGTATATATATGTGTGTGTATATATATATATATATATATATATATATATATATATATATATATATATATATATATATATATATATATATACATATATATATATATATGTTAAAGTAATTTTAGTTGGTTTATTTACTTTCCTCATCTGCGGTCTGTGTTTTGGTTGTTCTCAAACCTCTTTCCAAAAGATACAGGGATTTTATTTTTGTTTAAGTTTTTATTTGAACTTATACACTTATTTGTAGAATGATGCACAAAATGACAAACCAACATCAAGTATAAAACTGATTACATCAGTGCTCTGGATATTACACTTTGTTTGCAGACTCTGGAAGTAACACATTCAAATCGTATTACAATTGTCGCACTCTTGTCGATGGGCAGTCATGCAAACAATGTGTTTTATGGAAACTGCCCTTACATTGACTTCATTTCAAATACAGCAAACACAAACATGTGTTTACAATGACAACATTCTAGGCCAGCAAGTTTATAACATTGTTGATTTCTTACCGCCAAATCAACTCTCATAAACCGATCCACACTGCAGTTTTTTTTTGGTTTTTTTTAAATCATCAACCACAAAGTAGTGCTGGTGCATGGTTAGCATGGTAGTTGTTTTTAGCAGCAGTGTGATTCCAAAACTCTTCTGAAAGTTGTAAAACATACATATATAACAATTAGGATGCTAGGAATGTGCTACGAAAGTCAGGAATAACTTTTGCTAATAACGGTTTAAAAGAAATTAGTTTTTTCATGTTTTTAAAACTGCAAAATTTAAGTACAGCAGTTTTAACAGGGTAAGCATTGTTTTTTTAAGCAACCAGTTGTTCATGAAAGATTAAATGTGCTTTATGGTCTCTAATTTCAGTGGGGCACCCAGATATTGTCCAGATTTAGATCCAGGATCATGGTCAG
Organism: Periophthalmus modestus; assembly: GCA_019594935.1. Taxonomy (NCBI): domain Eukaryota; kingdom Metazoa; phylum Chordata; class Actinopteri; order Gobiiformes; family Gobiidae; genus Periophthalmus; species Periophthalmus modestus. The sequence goes on along the minus strand of JAIEZT010001390.1, from coordinate 21,600,381 downwards.
GAGTATCTAGCTGGAGGATAAACCTGTGCATGTTTATTCAGATGTCTCAGATAAAATACATACAGTCAGATGTTTTGGAAAGTTACGTAACTAACCAAAACATCCAAATATTTAGTTACTTTGACTTTGAGATACGTCATGCTTTCTACCCATTACAGCGACTCCGGAACCTGGACCCACTCAAACTCATATTGAATTTGCAGAAATAAGATTCAAAACTACGATTAGTAAAACTTCAGCTTGCAGTGTGAGCGCAGCCTGGTTGCATGTGTACAGGCTCTTGGGGTCTTGACGCACAGGGAGAGCTGGTCTGGCACACTGTCAGTAAACTCTGGGAACAGCACATAACAGATCCCATTGTTCGGCATCTCCTCTGCTCACCAGTTGTGGATGGGAGTGGGAATGTTGGGAATACATGCTGCAGACTTTATCAAAAGGTCAAAGTTCAAGGGTTTCTCTCCAGCCCCGCCATGTTGAAACTACACCACAGCATGCGCCACTCTGTTGGGGGAAAAAAAAACACATGGAAAAAAAAAAAAAGACAAGCCATCGGGACTATTTGCGAGGATATAAAAAACACTTTGACATGCCAGCTCCAATTTCCAGACCCAGTTGGAGACATAGTCAGGGACAGCCAACCTGGTCTGTGCTTTGTGGTGGTACAGTAAAATAAGTGCATTCATGTTGCCTTCACACAGCCCTATTCCCAGATGAATATAATTACCTTCTTCATATGACAGCCACACTATGTTGAGTCACTGTGCGGTTTGACCCGTCGTTTTAAAATCATAGCCCAAAAGTATGCACGCAATCAAGACTAAAGCCCCCAATTTCAACTGAAGGTCCATCACGACAAAGTCCAGGGATGTGCAATTGTAGATGGGGCACTCCGAGCTTGGCAAGAGATCTTAAAAACTCTTTTGAACTCACAAACAACTGGATCCTGTGGTACAGATGTGTTCTCCCCAAATGCCAATGTCAAGGTCTTGTAGTTTCAGTCTGAGTTTGATGATAAATGTCTTCATAAAGTCGCTACAGTTTGGTGTAATCACTTCTGCGGTGACTGGTTTATTAAGTTCTATTAGCCCTCAAACTTGAACCTGAAGTTTTTTTATGGAGAGCCAGTCTATCAATCGAGTCGGTCCTGGATGACAGCGATGAGGTGAGATGGTAGGACTTCAAAGCTGCTTTTGGAGCAGTGCACTCTGAACCCCCTCGCTCCCTCCTCGTATCCCGGGCAACCAGCTCTGGAGCATAAATAAAGCTCTTTAATGGCCTGTAAGCTGCCTTCTGCTGTCAACGTCTTTAGCAATTACTGTATGGACGCCTCCAAACTCCAAATGCAACGAACTCACAGATGTCTCTAAATAATATTTTGTGGAAATTTGTTTGTTTTGGAAATTCAGATGAAAATCTCTATTAAAGCTGTAACTTTTCTGGTGAAGGGTTTGCCACTTGCTTGTCTCCACAGAGATTTTATTATTCTTTGGCTAGAATGTTCCTCACTATGTCATTAAACTTACAAGAAGGTAAAGCCGGGCCAAATCACAGGTCAGATCTGTGGAGAGACTTACATGCGTACAGTGAGAAAATAATGCTTTTTTTATATATATAAAACTGAATAAGTGCAAGATAAGTTTAAAGCCACACTGTAGAACATTCCATAGAGGGAAAAATTACATAGTGCATCTTTAATTGTAAAATATTCTAGGCTAAAACTTCCCGTTAAAAAGCTGGGAAGTTTATAGAGACTGGAATTGGACACATGGAGCAACAAAGGACACATCTGACTTCATAATATTCCTGAATGATCTTTATGCCAAAGTATTCAGCTTGGTCTCAGTCGCACTGGCTTTCAATGTGAAACATGATACACTGCAATGGTAAGCTAGCAGCAATGCACATGTTTTGTTTATATTGTGGACTGGCTGTCGTTTTAATTGTTTGTTTATTGACTCTAAGCCTCCAGTAAGTATTTGAGATCAGACAAAGCATTTAGCATCGACTAACTTTCAGATTACAGCCATAACGTTGTACATGACAGTGTTTTGAGTGCCTGGTGTGTGTATGAAACTGGTCGGTCTCTTTCGTCTGCACGCCTTTGGAGAGGTCAGGAGGGTTAGCCGTGGAAAGCTAAGGGCTTAGGCGTCAGGAAATTAAACATGAAATGAAAACAAGCTCCGGTTTGAACATTCTCCCATCTCACTTTCCAATATCCCCACTTCCCCCAGTGACTTAAAAGGAGGAGGCGGCGGGAGACATGGCGTTGGGGTCAGGGAGAGACAGAGAGAGAGAGGGGCGAGTGTCACATCAAAATGAACAGATGAGTTATTTGTCATAATTAAAATGAATTGAAGCTATTGTATAAATAAGACACATCATGCTTTTGGAGGGATTTAGCATTTAAACATATGTAAATCCTGATTTTAGAGTTTGTTCATATTAAACTGCAATATTTTTCTAAAATGGCATACTGGTCCATTCCTGTTTGAAACATTTCACAGCAACAGGATTTTTATATGGAAAAATGACTATGAGAGATTTCTGACACACAAGTACGTGCAGAAAAGTGGGTGGGGATAGAGGGGTAAGTGAAAATTTCTGACCAGTCACACCTCAAATGCAGGACAAGAATGATTCAAAATTGCATAAATTGCATAAAATTGCACAAATCAATTGAAATACAACTTTGAGTAACCTACGGAACAACCTTATAACATGGTTAAAATCTTGTAAAAGTTTACATAATATGTCCCATTTAAACGCTATTAGACAATTAATATAAACAAAAAAGTAATTACAAAAGTTTTCTCTGCTTTTTCCTGTACTGAGTCTCTTGAGATTGTATAAAAAGCTATGAGTTTGAGACGACCAAAGAAGGACCAGAGAGAGGAGACATGCTGAATCTTAAACAATAATAGAGTATAATCCTGTGGGGCCAACTACACAAGCTGGGACCCCTTTAAAACATATGATATAATGCAAAGGCCAGCGACCCCTCACCTTGACATTGGGGTTGAGTCACAAACTTGAGTATCAGTTTACGCTCTGTGAGGCTGTCCTGTCGCCGCTGAATGAGGAATGTGGAGACGGACGACATCTTTGTGTCAGCTTTTCCAAAAACATGATGCCAGAAAAGACCGTATATGGGCTTAAAGCTGGAGAATTTTGGAAGGGACTTTTCAGCTTGATAAGACTTGACAATCACATAAAACAATGCACATTTATAGGTTCATGGTTGAAGGCTCAAGGTTACTTTAGTTGTACCTGTTACTCAATATGTATATGTGTATATCTGTGTGTATATACGTATATATATGTTAGATTTTTTTTTTTATTGGATGAATAAGGTGACTTATTTAGAGGGGACATTTAATGCAAAACAAGTTTTAAGAGCTTTTATGCTGTAATTGTTTTGCCTTCTCATTTACCCACTCAAAGTTGTTTTCAGTGTGACTCATGCATGTTTGAGTAGTTGTTATTCTCATGCATTCAAGACTATTGCTGCAAATAATTCTGTTTTCTGTTTTCCCCTACCCCCTATATATGCCCACAGCAGACTGTAGCTATACACAGAGGGTGTACCGTAAAAGAGTTGTGTGTTGCAGTTGCAGTTTTCAACTGTAAGTCAGCAGACTTGGTTCTTTTATTAGGTCATATAAGATAAATATTGTGATTTATAGTGTCCAAAAGATAAAATCATGTATAAGGGGCGTCATAGATCATAGATGTCAAATAAAAAATAAAATTAATTTTTAAATTTGGAAACAAAAACTAATCATTAAACAATCTGGATATGTTTCAATTTGGAATATGTTACTTTTGCACTACGCCATTTGTTTTGTTCAAATTTTACTAACAAACGAACATACCATTTGTTGAGAAATGGCTTGTGATGGAGTTTCCAATTCTTCAAGTGACTTTAAATTACAGCCATTAAAGTTCATTGTGTCGAAGTCTCCCGGGGATTTGAAGAGGTTGACTGAGGGGAAATTGCATGTGAGGGATTGAGAAAACCACAGGCTGATTGAGGTTGGGAATCAACTCTGCATCCAAGCACAGAGTCATGAGATGACAGAACAGGACTTTGAAGAAGATCTCTCTCTCTCTCTCTCTCTCTCTCTCTCTCTCTCTCTCTCTCTCTCTCTCTCTCCTCTCTCTCTTCTCTCTCTTGCTCTCCATCTCTCTCCCCTCCCCCTCTCTTTCTCCCTCTCTCTCCATCTCTCTTGCTCTCTCTCTCTGTCATGCTCTCTAGGGATGAAGAGAATCAGAAGTAAATAGAAACAAAGTGACTCACTGTTACCACTCTGCATAATGTGAAATGTTGTATAAATAAATAAATAAATAAATAAATAAATAAATAAATAAATAAATAAATAAATAAATAAATAAATAAATAAATAAATAAATAAATAAATAAATAAATAAATAAATAAATAAATAAAAACAATCGCTAACAAGAAGAGACAAAATATAGTTTATTATATATAAAATTATTTGTTAGTCTCTATGAAATTATAATTGACATTGTTCTAAACTGTTCATGCAAGCTGGATGTTGCAAGCAGTTTTCCATAAAAACACAACAATGACATTTCTGGGAGTATACAAAAACAGTTACAGTTGCATTTTTCCTGTCAGAACAGCTTCCATTGTGCTTGGTAGCCTGCAGTTGGTCTGTCAGCAGGTGTGCTGTGCACCCGTTTTCTGTGAAGTAGTGTGTCCAACTAGATTTGCAGACATCAAATTTACCATCAACTTCATACTTCATATTACTCTTAATATATTTATACAAACACAAACCACAAAGTTAAAGTGGCTAAAAGAAGTTTTTCACTCAAAATCAAAAATTTGGTTCTGCGTTTTCATCGATAATTTGAGGGATTCCCCTTGGACCCCGCTGTGCATACATGTGGGAGAGAGCATACCCCTCTGTAGTGATTTATGGATGACAATGAGCCCAGATGTGGATCTATTGGCACTGGCAGCCTAAAGGGAGGCAGACCCTGAGAATCAAAGAGAGGAGCACAGGGAGACTGCACTTTAAAGACACGTCAAGTCTTAACCTGGACTTTCATCTACACCACTATTTATTCTCCTGCTCTTCACTTTATGAGCTATAGTTTGTCTCTGCTGGGCAACACTTAACTGGGCTGCTCTCATGACACAACTGCGGTGGAGATGTTTAAATGCACACCAAAAATCTGATCATTATCTGATTTTTGGAATAATCAGTGTTTTTTTTTTTTTTTTTTTTTTTTTATTGAAGCATAAGCACAAAAAAGTTCATTATGGGTTTGTTAGTTATTATCTGATTTCTAGAGTTTGATTTTTGAAATGTTATGTAACAGTTACATCTGATGTGTGTGATAGGATTTTTTTTTGTTTTTTTAGAGAAGCTTTGACAAGGAAAATTGTGTCAAAAAGAGCAAACTATTGTTGCAAAGACAAAAATGAAAGATAAATTGTTAAAGACTGAAATAGTTATTTTAAAAGTCATTGTACTTTGTCTTCCAAATAGCAGTACTAGTTACTGTAAAAATCTATTGATTAACTGACACATGTCACCAGGTGTTTTTGATGATCAGATTTCTCTTAAGCCTACCACACACTACAGGAGTTTTCGGTCTTTAACGATTTTTAAACTTGGAACAAAAACAGACACAAGGAGAATCATATGAGATTTCCAAGTGCAAAGACTGTAGAGAAGAGACCAGACACTACAAGCTAAAAACAAATTAACAAAGTCAGCGCACTCACGTCAGCTGTTTCTTGTCTAGAGTAAAACGACTCGTTTTGAGACTCATTGAGACTCATCTGTTCAAAAGATCAGAGCATTGCACTTGTAGTTTAGATGAAATTCAAAACGGTGTTATGAGGTGAGTAATAAAGTTCTTTTGAAATTATTTTCACTGATTCCTTAGTTTGTATCTTGCGCCTCTGTGTCCGTTATTCCGTCCACCCCTGGTGCTCTGTTTTCTTGGCTGGTGCAGTGGCGGTGATGTTTTGTGGTTATATGACCGAGCAGCTCAGAGTTGCACAAACACAACACACCCTCAAGGAGTGCAGTGGATTCAAAATTGCATACGATAATCCGAAGTCGGGTCACGCCTCTCTGGGTCCTAAATCGGGCAAATTATCCTGTAGTGTGTGGCAGAATTTAGACATGTAAACACACCAAAAATCAGATCTAATTATCAGGTTATCTGATTTTGACTGGTCATGTACACATACCCGCTGATATTTGTTAACTGATGTGTCCTTATGATTCTACAGGTGTGGTTTCAGAATCGCAGAGCCAAATGGAGGAAGAGAGAGAGGTTTGGTCAGATGCAACAGGTTCGCACACACTTCTCCACAGCTTACGAACTGCCCCTCCTCGCCCGGCCAGAGAACTATGCACAGGTATCAGCAGAAATAGTTTTACTATGAATTTCTGACTGCAACTCATCCCCATTTCTATCAGCTGCAAAATCGTCAGCCACGTCAGACTCTCAATCTCATTAGGGTAGAACATTTCATAAAAAAATGTATTCACATTCATTATTACATTGCCAACATCTCTAACCTACCATAGTATTAGCCTCATAGCATAACTGTTATTATTCATAGTCATTTTTCAATGTTTTCCGGGAAAATACAAAAATAAACTGTTTATGTCATTAAGATGACTCAAACAAACTCAGTGTCCAAGGAACACGTCTTTATATGTCCCATGAAGTAATATAATAAAATTTGGCACAAAACGACAATAAAATGAAATGCATTTTCTGGTTGACTAAAACTATTATGCAATAAGTCGACTTAACATGCATGGAATTTTAGCTCACTAAAACAAGTAAAACAGCAATTATTTGACAAAATCTTAAAGGTACACTCTGCAACTTTTCTTCCAAATTTCTTAAATCTATGGAGACAATGCTTTTAATGAAACATTCCAGGCAAAGCATTAACATCTCCCTGGAGACAAGAAGGAGGCTGACCCTCCACCAGAAAAGTTACATAGTGCAATTTAAACGGAAAATCATTTTAGGCAAAAGAATAGCTCTAAAACTAAATTAAAATGTCAATTACTGTAATACTAAACAAAGATGTTACAAAATGCCTCTAACTTCCTTCTCTCTTAGATCCAGAACCCCTCATGGATCAGCAGCACCAGCGCAGCCTCCCCTGTACCTGGATGTGTGGTGCCCTGTGACACTGTCCCATCCTGCATGCCTCCACACCCCCATGCTCCCAGCAGCGTGTCCGACTTCCTGGGCGTCCCGAGCCCCAGCAGCAGTCACATGGGACAAACACACATGGGCAGTCTCTTTGGTGGGCCCACCATGTCGGGAGGCATCAACGGTTACGATCTTAATGTCGACCCTGACCGGAAGTCGTCCAGTATAGCCGCCCTGAGAATGAAGGCCAAAGAGCATAGTGCTGCCATCTCCTGGGCAACATGATGTCCTGGGAAGAGCATCACCCTCCCTAACAAACCCCTTCCTGAAAAGTGGGGAGTTTTCTGAGAGCACTAATGATAACCCAAGAGGAGATAGAGGAGGCCATTGCAAGTCCATTGATAACAGCTGTTATGGTGACATTCAACAGATGAGAGACTGTCTGATTCTTCATCTCTCAGGTCACATTGAACTTTTGTGCCTACATAACTGACTGATAAACTACAGTGTTACATGCAGTTAAATAAGCAATATTATCCGTTTACACATTCACTTGTAAAAGACAGGTAAAGTTTTGCCTTATAGAAACTTGCCATATTTCATTGTTTACTAACCTAAAGTGGCAGGCTGGAACTCACATGACTCCATCTTGTACGGCTTTGACTCTACACATATTTTGGTACCTAGTAAAGCAAAAAACATTTTGTTTTATCATCAAAGCATGTCAATCGGCTGCTGTCATTGGCTAAAGCCCTGCTAAGAGTCCCTCCTCTTCCTGAAGAGTATTGACAGAAGCCATTCCTAATTGACAATAAGTGGAACTCATTTCTGAGTGCTACACATATCAGTCTGCCGTTAGCCAGGTGAATTGTTTACAAGATTCTTCGCACATAATTTGCCATTTCAGTATTGTTGCCAATAATGGCATTTTGCTGTATATAAAGACACATGTTAAACTGCTTTTCTGGGACAGAAGCCAAAGCAGCAATGCCTTCCCTCTCTTCAGACTTAATTCTTTTAGCTTTCCCAATGCATTCAGACTGTAATCAGGATGGAATAACCCAAAGTTATCAATTCTATATAATTTCAAAAACCTCTTCATGGAGTGCCATAGGATTTTTGACATGGTCTAATAACTTTACCTGCATATGCACCATTGACACAACCCATAAAAGCAAGGAATGCGTTCTGAGCACCGCGGAGTCAAGGTGGTCTGTTCCAGTTGCTTGGGCGATGGGTGATGCATTGGCAGTGATTTCAACCCACTGTGTCACTTCCTCCCCCAGGTTGTCCCCCCACATATCCCTCAAGTCCTCCCCCTCTCAGACTATATGGATTCAGGTTACAGGAAATACCCGTCTTCTCCAATAGACGAAGCACAGCAGCAGCCTTCAACACCAACGCACCTCAGTCGCCGTAATCAGCCACCAATGGGAATAGACACACTTGGTTAAGTTCAAAGTGGACCGTGTGCCCCGCAAATGTATGAACACGAAGGACATGGCGAGAACAGACTGCCGTCATCAATTTAAGCTGTGATGGTTTTAGCTGGAGCCTGTCGAATGCCAGAAACCGCAAACCAAATCAGTGATTTTAAAATGAGGTAATGAGATGACTATAGGGGGAAATGTGGAGAGGCTAGCCAGTGATTGCAAGAGGGTCGCAGTTTGATAGCCCTGAGAAATGGATCTGTCAACATAACTGGACGGCAAGCAATGATTAAAACTCATCAGTCTTTTGGGTTTGATAAGACTGGTTTTGAGAGTTGGAAAGTTGGCCAGTGGTGCTAAAACATCAGATTGTTTTGGAAATTACAACAATTTAATTAGGTTCAAGTTTAGTTCAATGATTTTTAGTAATGATTTCACACCTCAAGCTATTTAAAAATCTCAAGTGGCCAAATGTTTTCTCAGCGACAAGCAGATGGTCATAACAGAGACGTAACCTCATCATTTACAGTATTGTGCAAAATAGGTGTGAAAAATAATTCCCCAAATCGTTCCCAGATGGGTCAAGGTCAAGAATAACAGTTTATTTTTTATGTGTCAGAATAAACACAACTTTACAACATAGTTATACCAAGGTAATATGATAGAAATGGCACAATAACAAAAAAAATAAAATAAAAATAAGAAAGTATAATTATGTTTTGTCAGTCATTCACTCTAGCACACACACCACATTGAAACTGTGATGAAATCTGGACTAGAGCAGGACTAAACCAGGACTAGAACAGGACTAAATCAAGTCTACATCAAGTGAGAATGCATCCTAAATATTTTCTTTATCCCTCACTTTCCTTGTTACCATGTTATTTCCATCCTATTGCCATATTATTACAACACATTTAGATAAAGCAAGCTAATTTCTTAAAATTTTATTTTTATTATTTCTATTGGACCTTTGCACAGTACTGTAAACATAATAAAAAACTATACTCTGGTTGAAAGACCTTGGTGGACCATCCCAATGTCCAATATCCCAACAGGATGTGGCCTAAATTCATGTATGTTTGTGCTCTGGAGAGCTGTCTGTTGCTCTGGTGCAGCTCTGTCCATTTTGATACTACTGAAATGAAGCAGTTATGATGTTGTATTGTGTGAATATGAACTATAGCTGATACTGTTGTTTTGCTTGTACATATTTTGCTCATTTGTCAAATAATAGACTTCTGGAAACAGGCCTATTAAGTATTATATCCAGGGTTAACTCTGACAGTGTTAAAATGCTTTTCTAACTCTCCTATGCAGCTTTTTATAGGTTAACTTTTCTAATCTTTTTCTAAACCATATTGTGCATTTTCACGAGGTGCCTTGCTGTAAATTATTGAGTGTATAAACTCCAGTGGGACAATGAAGCTTCCCATGAGGCCGTCCATATTAACACTGCAATGAACTATGATGCATTCAAGATGAAGGACAATGTTGTACAGAATTAACTTTTCTGATGGTGTTTTGGAGTGAATATGAAATAAATAAAATAATTTCTTGAGTTAAACATTGTCTCATTAAAGGTCTATTCTGTAACCTTGCATGAGCAGCTGCACTGGACAATTTATCCTACATTATTTACCTCAAGTTTGGATGGGACACGAATATAGATTTGATTACAGTAAAGATATGCAAACTCTAAAAATAATATAGGTCTGTGATTTGGTTGTACTGTTGTAAATCTGAAGGAATTTCAAGCACATTGTTTGTGTTTTTGGTCAGTTTAAGAAGTTTGACTCATGAAGTAGAGTAGAACTAGTGTCTTATAGGGCTGCATCTTGTTTTAAATGGAGTTTAGTCTTGACTGGTTTGGTAGTCCTGGTTCTAATCTGGTCTAGTCCAGGTTTAGTTCCAAGTATGCAACATTTTGAGGACTTTTTTTTTTTTTTTTTTTACATTAAAAAGGTATATATTTTGTTTTACATTGTTAATTGTTTTGGCAAGATTCCTCATTTTTCAGTCATTCTAAAAGTTACGAACAGTCCCAATTCAATTTGTGTGGTGTGAGCAAGACTGAACGCACACCTTAAATATAAAACAACTATATATTTAAATGTAATGTCAAAGGATTTATCATGCAGCCGTAGACATTTATGGGTTCAGTTGGTTGTATAATATTTTGATCACAAGAAATACACTTTATAAATAATAATTGTCTTGGCATCGTCTAACCTGATATGAAGGTGTAAATATGTGATCCATTCTTTTCTTCTTGGATTTATAAGTGTGTGGTTAGCAGCTAGTTGTCTTAGTGTTAATGCTTTGGCCTCTGAAAGTTGTGAAAAGTGCTTATAAACTCATCACGGTGAATAATTAGGATGCTCGGAATGCATAAGGTAAGTGAGGAATAATTTTAGACCACTGCAAACCGTTCTGTTTTTCACATAAAAATCAGGTACAATGCCTTTAACCTTATTAATTTCCAAGAAAAATACATGTCAGACTATAATTGTCGTGGCATCTTCTAATCTAATATGAGGGTGAAAATACATGATCCATTCTTCTTGGTCCCATCAGCAGCCTCTACCAGAAAGATGCTCCTGTTGACCATTAGACCAGAGTTAAACGTAATAGTTTGAATGGGCCTTAAATATCTCCAGGTGGTCTTTGTAACTGCCTGGCCATAGTCCGCCCTGTAAGGAATCTGTCATGCAATACAGTACGCTACATTGTTTTGGACACATGTTCTTTGTTTGGGAACTCAGTCATGCAACACATAATGGTCTGCAACAAAACATTTTCATAAGACATCCCAAATCCTCTTTAGAATAACAAAATGTCAACAGGGACAATATGATCCTCCGTGGTGGCACACAAGTTTAGCTCAACTCTGCAGAAAGCGCCTAGAAATGGAAAAAACTAACAATTTTTTGTTCCATTATTATTTTTCCTGTGAGAATATTTTGTATTACAAGTTGTGCAAGAGTTTAACTGAAACAATGTGTATGCTTGACAACTGATTCTGTCTTATGGTCACCAAAAGTTTGAACCAAACTTGACCTATGAACCCCAAATCTGAAGATACAAGGACAATGTGAAGAAATAAGAAGGTCCCCACATTTCAAAAGACACCTCGGTTTTAATTTTAAAGACATACTATGTAACTACTGTGAAGGGCCCGTCCCCTGCTTGTCTCCATGAAAATGTTATTGCTGTGCTTGGAATGTTCTCCACAGCATAACATTAATCTCATCTATCTCCATGGAGGCAAGCAGTTACAGGTAAGCTCTACAGAGAGGCAGGGAAAGAGAACAGCAGTAAGAATGCATGTTTTTCAGCTGTTCTTGAGCAATATAAACTGCAATGAAATAAATGCCTGATAGGCAAGTTTAATGTCATGGGGAACATTCCAAAGCAATCAAATGTCCATGAAGACAAATAGGTAGTGGAATCCCATATGAAAAGTTACATATTGCACCTTTAATATTCTGGATAACAAAATATTGACCACAGACTAATATTTAGCAAACAGATCTTAAAACAGACACATACTTTTACAAACTTTAGTGCTTGTCATGACATCAAAATATCTGTCCATTTAATTCAATTGTAATTCTCGTTTGGATTATTTGCACTTCTGTCCATCCACATTGTGTACTGAATTTTCAGACTTGACACAAGATTTTATTTGATCCATGATAATTGTGATTGTTCAGGTCAGAATAATTGTGAGAATTTATGAAATAGATTTACTCCAAAAAAGTAAACTTAAATGTAAAAGGCTTTGATTTTGTGACAAAATAAAATAAGTAGGTATATTATTAAGAAAGTTTGATTTCATAAAGCTGGTCATATAATAGATTATGTGCATTTGAGAATTTCATTGTTGTTGTAAACTTTAAAGGGTAATCATAACACTAAAATTTGATATTGTGACATTTGTTAACTAAGCCCATTATATTATTATGATTTCCCCTTGTTATATGTTTGCATGTTTTTTGTTACTATTAATATGATTTCTCCTTGTAATATGTTTGCAGTAATCCCCTAAAGCACATTCCAAATTTGTGAATTTTGTTCACTGACAATAGCAAAAAAAAAAAGTATCCTGACACACATGGCAATATTACACATGGCAAAAATATAGCTTATAAAATGTCTCAACTCTTTTTGTGAAATTTGGCTTGTGCTCAGTGGCTCCATACTTCCTTTGCAGGGTAGAATTGCCCAGAAAGCTGATAGAAATCTGAAACTTGAAGGTCCAAATGCAGTTAAAGTCACATCCCCCGGCCGTGCCCATAGCTCTCAGTCTACAGCCAGTCTCCATCGCATAAATAAACAGAAAGAGGAAGAGCAGCAGTCCAGAGTGCCCTCAAAGCCTGCTCTTGTTAAAGCTTATGGGTCACGCCGCTCCAGCCAGGCTCCACTGACAGCCCTAATAGAGGTCGGTCTGGTGACGAGACATGAAGACCATTAGAGCACTTCAAAGTTCACCGACACAATAAGGACCAGGCGATATGGGGCAGAGGGGACATGGGGGGGAGACACAGTATACATATCTACACTACTTTTTTTTCAACTATTGGTCAGTGAAATACATGAGTGAGTTGCAAATTTGGGTTCGTTTTTAGTACAGCAGCTCGATCGTCATATCACCTTTCAGTGGAAAATGTCTTGAAAGTAAATCTGAAATACTGGCTCACAATAGGTCCCACTTGGGTTGAAAAATAAAGACACTGAAAGAATAGTCAACTGGAGCCAGACTATTGTCATTTATTTCAGTTTACTGATGTTGCCGTCTCTGCTGTTCAGTGCACTTATAGAACACTGGTGACACTTTTATAACAGCATTAATTATCTTTAATAGGCTTAATAAGTACTTAATTAATATCTAAACCTAACTCATAACCTTAACCCCTTAATTAAGTACTATGCATGAACAATTTTAAATAATTAATTTGTTCATTATGAATTAAGTCTTTCTTTATGCTTTATTAGGGCTGTAAATAGTCTAGTTATTATAAAGAGAGACCAGAGCAGCGTTGTGAATTATAGCATTTGAAGTTGATGATCATTCTGTACTGTAAAACTTTCATGTGCAATCTTTATGGCATAGGACATAAACATTGCACAGTGTTTTAATGTTTGCATGCATTTGGTGTTGGTAATGTTACTTAATAAATACAAGTTTTGCATTTTAAGGTGGAATGTGTAAGTTGTCTGGTGCAGGGTCTGCCATGTGCTTCTATGTATTCCATGATTTCTGGGGGAAAAGAGACTACAAGCACTGATGCACGGTATAGTATTAATATAAGTGATTAATGCCATATTTATCATGTAGAGATATGAATTTGAATGTCATTTATGTTTTTTTAATCAGCTCAATTTCATTTGTAATATTACAGAAATGAATAAGATGTATTTCTCTCAGCCCTGTTCCTGGACTCTGGCGTGAGATCAGATCTTCTCATGTCACATTTTATCTCGAAGCTTTATCATCACTGTATAGTGTTCCTCCTTAAAGCTCAAACTATGGAGCACATCTGCGACTTTATAAATGTAATGTTGCATCCTCCACTTCAGAGTATGTTCTAATAAAACTGAGTGCCAGGAAGAGAGGAATTTGTAGACTTTTCTTCCAGGTGCTCTGGGTATTTTCCAGCTAGGCCAAAAAGACATAACATGGGACCACTAAATATGCAATTGATCTCAAACATGTCCGTCTGATACTATATATCTAACAAAACAGACAAGACAAACAGCAGCAGCAAACCCAGGAGCTCAGGAAGGTATAAGCCTTGATGGTTTTAGCAACAGGTGTTTATGTCTGACCAATATATCATATATCTCTTGAGATGTGGAAATTATCAATTAGCAATACATGGCAAAAGCTTATGTAAATGAATAGCTAAACCTAAAGCGTATTTAAAGGTTCTACTAATTATTACTTTGGTGCTGTGACGTGCGGTCAGGTGAGGCAGGTGAGGCAGTGCCTCACCTGTCATCACAAAGAAAAATAAATGAAATTGTTATATTTATCCAATAATTTGTACTATAAAGTTATTTTCTATTTAACTTTGCAATTTTATTCTTTTTTTTACTCAAAATCACAGAATTTTTATGTTTACCATTGAAATCCTGAGAAGAGAGAGAGAAGAGACGCGCGGTGAGGCACAGGCCGTTCGTGCCTCACATGAACTGACTGTGCTGTAGCTCAGCAGTGACGCTGCTGCTTTAAGCAGCTGTGAAAACGCGCCGGGTGAGGCACGTAGTTACCCTGCTTCATGTTAGGGGGCGCTCGTGAGCCCAGGAATTCTTGCAACTCCTGCAGAATAGGGGCCACAAACTACAATTTAGAGTTAGCAAGTCAACTTTAGCAATTCACTTTTTTCTTCATGTCTGGCCCCACTTTTTAAATGGAGGACAATTACATATTTAAGCTTAAGCAGTTTTCTAAACTGGACTTTCGGACGAAGCAGGAAGTTATAATTAAAGGAAGACCAACGGTGAAGGAGCTAAATGTTTTGATCCAGACGACGGGACGAAAGACTCGCTCTTTTCAGACAGAGACGTACAAAATGGTAAGAAATTTAATGACTTCAATCCATTGAAAATTGGGGAACCAGAATAAGGATAAAAAAACAATACAAAACCAGCTTGCTTTTCATTTCATACTATTAGAGCTATTTCATACGGACTTCCAAACTTTTATTTTGAAATTCTTTTTTATTCTGGCCCCAAGTCACTGGGAGAGAAACTGACCCGGAGCCAAATGTACTGACACCTGGTTTATATGTTTGTAAATCTGATTGTGACGACATCAGTGCCTCACCAGCCATGAACCTCACCGCACGTCACTGCTTTGGTGCTATATTACTAGTACCAGTAAATAATCTGTCTATACTGGTAGTTCATGAAGAAAAGTTCTAAAAAGGAATCTTGTCAGTTTAAACATTAATTTAACAAAATAAATCTTTGTGTAACCCATCAGTTGTCCAGATATGATCCGTAGTAAAATAAAAAAATTTAATCTGTCAACTGGACCAAAAGTTGTAAGAGTGAAGACATTTCGCTACTCATCCAAGCTGCTTCTTCAGTTTTTAACAATATAAAGGTGTCATATTTTTTAAATTGCCTTTAACTACTATTAACTTATGTTGTGTTGGCCTTTAGGTTTATAGTGTGGTTGTTGTCTATCCAGCATGTAATATTATACATTTCACCAAAATTGTCAGTTGTCAAATGTTGTGAAACTTCTGTGAAACAGGTAGTGCAATCTGTCAGATGCACTTTAAGTATTTGCTGATATGATATAAACTAAGACAATGTATTCAATAAAAGCATAAACCTCATAGCACATTATGGAGCATGTGCATTATGAGAAACTGGAAATAACCCACCACTCAGACACCAAAAAGCTTTACTTGGCATGTCTCCACACCAAAATGAAAACCATTTAAAATTTCTCAAGTCAACACACATTAGTGGGCTGCCCTCTTCCCTCACAGTGTATTCGAACTTTCTTATCTTCTTGTGTTTCTGACCCACTTCACCTCTCTGCCGCTGCATTTGTCTCTCTTGTCTGGACAATGTGCTTCCAATTATGAGTCCTGTGAATATGGGGCAGCCGTGAATCATCCCTGTGATTTATGGCACGCTCACGTCTAACAGTGTTCAACGCTTTTTGCACAAGTAGAGGGCCTCCTGCTGCAAAGGGCAAAGGTCAGAAACACACAGCACTTGACCTCAGTGGATTGGAGTGTGTCAGGTCACTGCAAACCTGTGTGATGAGCAGGTTGGTTTGGTGGTTCAAATCCTCGCACTGTAAAATGAGGAAAGCAATCATTCAAAAATGTAATCATGAATATATTTTTTTGTGGATATTCTATAGCAATTTACTTCAGCACATCTTTGTTTTTTCTCTTTTGTGTGTGTGTGTGTGTGTGTGTGTGTGTGTGTGTGTGCGTGTGTGTGTGTGTGTGTGTGTGTGTTTGTTCATATGTGTGTGTGTGTGTTCATATGTGTCCAATTGATAAAAAGCACAGATTTGAAAATTGTGCTTTTTTGTTGAGGTTTTATTTTTGACACATTCATAATTTGAGCAAACAAAAATATACAGATAAATATAGCAAAAAAACTATTGATTCAGTTGTTTCTGTTGAACAAAATTCAGCTGAAATCTTGATGAAAACCACTAAATCTGAAGCTTTATAAGATTTCAAAATCTGAAAACAGCTAAACACTTCTATTTTTTCATCTTTAAGTCACTTTTAAACAGGTACTTTAATACTTATATTACATTTACTTTTTTGTATTTTTACTTCAGATTTCACCAATATCCTTCATAATAGTGACAGTTGTGTGGCTGCAGGTGAGTCAGGTTTGAACTTTAAAACAATAAAACACGAATAACAAATATTTAAAATAGTTTTATGGACTTTTATTTTGTGTTAATGCAGAGGTCAAAGGTCATGTCTGGAGCTTAGCGGTGGTAACGCCGGGGCCCCTTCTCTGCTCCTCGATTGATGTTGTTGTGAGCCACATTTATTTTTATTGTGCCATTTTTGATTTTGTGGAGCTCCTTTTTCACCTCCATCATCTCCTTCAGTGATGTGAGATGCTTGATTCTTCTTTGCCGATGCTCCTCTTTCTCATGTTCCAGTTCTAGGTCCTTCTTTTGGACGGCCTCAGTCAGATTTTGGATCTCCAAGTCCTGTTTTTCAAGTGTCCTGCTCATCTCTTCCATGTTTGTTTGAGCAGAGGCCAGTTCTTGAGCGAGCTGAGTTTTGTGCCTCAGTGCAGTGTGGAAATGAGAAAATCTGATTTTGTTGTGGAAACTGGTGACACTCTCCAACTCTTCTTGTTTCTCCTGGAGCATGTCTTTGACTTTATGCAGCTCCAGCTTCATTTTTGCTGTCAGGTTTTGGGTGTTGTGGAGCTCCTGTTTCAGCTGCTTGTTTTCGTGTCCTGCGCTGATGTACAGGTTCCTTATCTGTTTGTGGGCACTGATGTGGGCCACCATCTCCTTTTCTTTCTCCTGGAGCAAAGCCTTGACTTTTCGAAACTCCACGTCTGCCACGTTTGTTCTTACTGTGCCGTTTTTGATTTTGTGGAGCTCCTTTTTCACCCCCATCATCTCCTGCAGTGACTGGAGATGCTTGATTCTTCTCTGCCGATGTTCATCTTTCTCATGTTGCAGTTCGTGTTCCTTGTTTTGGAGGGCCTCAGTGAGAGTTCTGATCTCAAGGTCTTGCTGTTGGTTAATCCTCTTCTGAGCCTTCAGCCTGAGGTCCAGGGATTGGTTAATTTGGACCTGATTTGTGAGCTCGGCCCTCGTTCGCTCCAACTCTTGGCGGAGCGCCTTCACCAGAGCGCTCTCCTCCAGGGGTACCTCGTGCAGGGGTACCTCGTTCAGGCGTACCTCGTTCAGGCGTACCTCATTCAGGGGTACCTCGTCCTGAGTACCTTGTACCTCGTCCATGGGTACCTCGTTCAGGCGTACCTTGTCCAGGGGTACCTTATCCTGAGTACCTTGTACCTCGTCCAGGGGTACCTCGTTCAAGGGTGCCTCGTTCAGGGGTGCCTCGTTCAGGGGTGCCTCGTTCAGGGGTACCTCGTTCAGGGGTACCTCGTCCTGAGTACCTTGTACCTCGTTCAGGTGTACCTCGTTCAGGGGTACCTCGTCCAGGGGTACCTCATTCAGGGGTACCTCGTTCAGGCGTACCTCGTTCAGGGGTACCTCATGCAGGGGTACCTCGTCCAAGGGTGCCTGGGCCGGACCTCTCTCCTCGGGGGTTGAGGAGTCCTGGATGGTGGCAGACTCCAGGTGGGTCTCCTCTGGCTCTTGCTCGTGTCCTGATGGTGTTGGACAGAGCAGAGCCTCCAGGCTGAAGTCCTGGTCGTAGAGGTGGACGTCGTCCTCAGACGTGTACAGGTACCAAGGCTTCATAGTGAAAGTTGTAGAGCGATTGTTTTGTGCGTGTGGATCCATCGGTGTCAGAGAAGAAATGAGCTGAATCTGTGAGCGACTTTATAACAAAACCTCTGATTCTAAAGTCTGACATCATCACGTCTCCACGACGACGTGGAGATTTGCATAGTTTATCTATTTATATCTATCTATCTATCTATATATATATATATATATATATATATATATATATATCTATATATCTATATATATATATATATATATATATATATATATATATATATATATATATATATATATATATATATGTGTGTGTGTGTGTGTGTGTGTGTGTGTGTGTGTGTGTGTATATATATATATATATATATATATATATATATATATATATATATATATATATATATATAAAAAAAATCGTATTATTATTTTTATTGTATGTATGTGTGTGTTTATATGTGTGTGTGTGTGCCTGTGTGTGTGCCTGTGTGTGTGTCGTGTGTGTGTATGCGTGTGTGTGTGTGTGTGTGTGTGTGTGTGGAATATAAAAAGTACTTTTGGTTCCCATCACAGGTAGAAAACTGCAACATAAAATGTGACAAATTTTATATTATGGAGGCAGTGTTCAAGCCTCTTTCTATTGTAATAGCACTAGCAGCAAGAGTTCACTTGTATTGCTGGATTATGGTACTGTGTAGACAGAGAAATGCACATCCAAAAACAGTTATGCCTGCGTGCTGGGTCCAAAAATCAGTAGAGCCTGTAGAAAATGAAGTAGATCCACACAGAAATTATATGGATCTCCCAATCATTTTATTTTTGTTATTACAACAATGTGATGTTTCGGGTCAGAGCCCTTCTTCTGACATGATCATTAGGCATTATCTTTACTTTACTCTTATGTCTGGGAAAATATAATGCAGCAGCAACATTAAACCCTAACATTCCGACAAAAACAAAATATGGAGAAAAAAATGTGGTCCCACTAAAACAAAAAGATATCCCTCAGTGTCAGTAACCCCCCCCCCCCCTTAAACTACTCTTACCCCTGTGTAATGATAGTGCTCAGTGGTGGCCTCACATGGGTTAGCGGGGCCATTAATTTGTAGACATCAGCTAAATGTGAGTCGTGTGGACAGAGACCACATGCTTCTGCAGTGACTCACAGGGACAGGACAGGGGAGTGATGCTTGAGGAGAGGAGATGTCCCATGAGATTCATTTCCTGTCCTCCTCCAGCTATTTCCTGTCTGAGGATGGGACGTCGTATTGTGGGCACCATCCCGAATGTGACATGAGACATCCTGGTCAAGTGTAAGGTCATGGGGTCATGAGGCAGGCACAATTATTATTATTGAAAAGAATGATTTATTAATTTAGCGTGGCAGTCTGGATTAAGGCAGATTAGTTAAAAAGACATGTTCTTTTCAAGGGTATTTAGAACTAAATATATGTATATTTTACATTTTGTTCATTGTAAACCGCAAAGTTGATCTTTAAATAGGTCTACTGGATTCCTGTACAAGCAGCAGATTTATATGAGGCTAGGTGAAAACAGAGATTTTCTGAGTACCGGTACTTTCTGAGGAAGCACCATTTTTTTTTTTTCTTGGGACAATGGATGGAAATTAGCCTTTGGTTATAATCTGGTGTGTTTATGTTCATGTTGAATCATGTCTGTTCATTAACATGCATTGTCCCAGTCAAATAAATAAATACCACTTTTTAAAGGGGACATATTAGGCATGTTTATTGACTAATATGTCCCCTTTAAAAAGTGGTGAAATAATGAAATGTCATAATAGTAGGCCCATGTCTTGTTGAGTGTACAATAAGTGCTGCATATAAACAGTAAACCACAAATCTTTTTTGTTGTATTCATGGTGGTTCCCACTTGCTTGTGTAACAGTGTGTAAAACTCAGTAAACAGGTTGCCTTGCAGTTTTGGCATTTTCTGACAAATGAACACTTTATTCATACTTTCTCAAAATTATATAAAAAAAAAAAAAAAGAGAAGGAGAAAGAAGAAATATTAATCATATTTCACATCTTGTGCACACGGTCAAAGCTGATGTTTTGTTTTTATTGTAGGCCTATGTTCTGTGGCAGTTGCTAAACATTTTAAATGAAAGGTGAATCATTTCATTATTGTAACTTATTATAGCTTACACTGACATAAAACTGTTCTGTTTTGATGTATCAAAGACATCACAAAATCACATCACTTTGAGGTTAAAAGTGGCCGATGCTGAGACACAAAGCTGTTGAAAGTTTGTCGAAATCATAACAATATTCACTAACCCGCCCTTATCACTCCTCTCTGAAAATGTGTGCTTACATTTTGTCAATTGTTTTTGTGGTCTTTTGCAGATGTAGTTAGGTTGGCTTGTGCTACACTGGGGCTTGTGTCTTCTCTCTCTAGACTTTTAGGGCCTATATACACTATTTTCTGGTGTATGTTATAATGTTGTTTCCTCATCAAAAACTTACCTGGAGTTTTGATTTGTTTGATTCACACATATTAAACACACAAATCCTGCATATTTGGGCTGAGTACTTCTCTCAAACGGAAAACAGAAATCTGTTCCACCTTGTGATGTCATGTGGTAACAGGAAGAGCTCTAATGTGTTTATGAACTTCATATACCTTTGCTAGAATTATTTGAATAATTTCAGCCCTGGAATTGCCAATCTCTACTGAATAAAAGGTAAAAGGTAGCTGCTTCATGACATCACAGGTAGAAAAGAGCATTCACATCAAAATGTGATGTAGACAGACTAATGATACAGGGTTATTCAAACATGTGTGAGGAGGTTTCTAACATAGCGAAAAACTCACAGGAATCAATTTTGCATAATATAGGACCTTTAACAGTGTTTCCCACTAATAGGGGAGACTATGGAGGGCACAAATTAGAGTACACAGTTTAAAAGAATTAGAAAGACAAATTTTACATAATGCTTTTAATGTCAGAAAACATAATAGAAGTAAGTATATTTAATCTGTAATCATTATTGTTTTTCCTTTATCAACAGAGGCTATGGGTAACATTTATACAGTCTTAGTGTAGACCTGTGAATAGGCCTGTTATGATAATTATTAGACGTACTGTTCAATTAAGCATAGTTGGAACAATATATTATGAGGCTCAACATTTACTGTGTGTACATTTTCTTTGATATAGTATTTTTGTTTTGTTTTTTTAGCTGTGTTTCAAAATGTGTTATCGTAACAGGCCTAACCTGTGGGAAACACTGCCTAACACCTTTCACATTACATAAACACCACACAAAGAATAAATGCAGGTTTTATGTCCCGCTCTGGCTTATTACATGCAGGAAAAAGCATCTCTAATTCCCCTGGGAGACGGAGCAAGTTGTAAATCATCAGGCAATGAAAGTTTCCGGGCTAAAACAAACTGAGCGGTCCACTCTGTCTCTCACATCCTCCATCAGAGCAGCAGGAATTTTTATGAGGAAAGAAGAGACAAGAGGCGTCAGGACTGAGAGCTGCAGGATACAGCAGCATCCCCACTGAGCAATCACAGGGATTACACTAATCTAATCATTGGATTTTTATTTGGTTACATTTGGCTACACAAAATTTGTTGTTTTTGAAGTTTTACATTTAAAGTAGTACTATGTAACTTTTCTGTTTAGGAGTCTGAGGTGTTATTGCCTTACTTGGAAAGTTCCAGAATATAGCAATCTATCTCAATGAAGACAACCATGTGGTGCTGCAAGGCCAAGTAAATGGTCGCTCACAGTCAGAAAGCATGTTATAGCAACAGAAATAATAATAATTTTAAAAGATATTTGTATTTTTGTACAATGGAATATTCCAGGCAAAGCAATATCATCTCCGTGGAGACAAATAGGTGTCCAAAAACCCTCCAGAAAAGTTACATAGTGCACCTTTAAGTCTGCAAGGAGTAAATGAGCCACAAGAGGTCATAAGTTAGTAGCCTATTCTTTGATCCTGACTGTCCTAATCCTGGATAAATATAAGCTTTGGGTTCTAAATAAATAAATAAGTTGTGGGCAGTAATGATCTACATAGGCTTACATCTCTAGCCAAAAACCCAGATTGACCTGAAAAAAATCGCTGATTGTCGAATAAGAAATATTAGCCTTGCTCAATTTAACATCAGTTTTATGATTATTATTACTCTGAGGGAAACCACAAATGACCAGTGCCAATGTCTGTTTAAAACATTCTTTCTAGCCTACATAATTGCCAACATGAAAGTGTTATGAATTGAGTAGTGTTAACCTGGACGGAAGGCGCCCCCTGCTGTTGGCCCTCGGCATTACATTGAAGGGAGAGCCATGAGATGTAGTCTGATTTAATGGCGCAGGCATTTTGACAAATACAAGCTGTAAACCGCGGTGGGCTCTCCGGTCAGAAAGTCTCCTCAGTTTCCATGAGCGCAGCTGGTTGTTTTTAGCTGTAGCCGAACAGGCCCGCAGTGGCACGGGCACAGTGGAGATGAAACAGGCCTCCTCTCGGCGCACAAACACTCTGCTCCTTCACTACACTCCCGGCCTTGTGCGCAGCTGCTCGGGATGACACAAGACTTTATTGAGTCGTGCTCACGCTGATTTTGGGCTCTGGCAAAGCTCAGCCCGCGGGCCAGAGCATGTAGGGGAAGGCAAATGGCCCAGTGGAAGACAGGCTTCCCCTGGCTGATCCCGGGACGCTCTGTGGGAGGCGCTCATTGACTGTGGGGCGCTATGTGGAGCGAAGGGCAAATATTGTGAAATGTAACTGGGACACCTCTCTGTAGCATATAACCTTTCAGAGACAGCCTTCAGATGTGTTATTTTATTATTTTATTTACTGATTAAAATATGTTGTTGCGTGTACTTCTCCAGTATCTTACATTTGCTAACCAGTAAGTAAGCATAAGGCAGCTATGGGAGTGGTAAGTGGAAGTATTACTCGAGGAAGCTCCATCTTGGATCAAAACCTTGTTTCATAAAATGTAGTTTAAAAGTGAGCGCGCAGGATTCGTCTTGCTTCTACATTTCCTGTTTATTCCTGTTCACATAAATTCCTATTATGGGAAATTTCCAACCCCCAACAATTTTGCAACCATACAGGCCTATCCTACCTACACCCAATTCTTGAGTGCTTCACATGAACAACTCCTACCAACTTGGAGGTCTGCCAGTAAACTACCTGTACATCTTGCATATTAGGAATTTCAACAATAGGACATCAATATCTTTTACAATGCTACAAACAGTACAGTATTGTACAAACAGCTACAAAGATTTAGAAAAGAGCCCCTGGAGCCCACACTGCTGCTGCTGCTCCTGACAGGTTGACCCTGCAGTGGGTCAAATGCAGAAGATCAGTGACCAAAATTCAGAAATTAGCGTTGTTTTTTACTGTCTGTGGATAATCTCATAACAGCTTGAGTCTCCTGTGCATCCTTGTGTTTTGAATTGTCTCACACTGAGTGACTAATGCAATGTGGTCAGCCTCTTGTTCCTGTCCTCACGCGTCAGACCTCCGCACAGACACATTCACTTAGAGCTGCTGTGGTGGTGACATAACTGGGGCTGGCATCATCTGCCTGTGAGGTTGACTCTGCAGGAGCACACCGTGTGACCATAGACTGAGCTGACACAGAAATACATGGGAAAGGACCAGGCACAGACAGCAGCTTTGGACACAGTGAGCTCCATGAGTGTATTAGCTACAGCCAGCAAACTCCACTTGAAGGTAAGCATCTGGTGACATCTTGTGGATAAAATAGGCAAAGACATTGTGCAGTGTTAAATAAATCACATTAATTAACGGTGCACATTGTGGCATTAGTGGTTGACCACCTGCTTGACTTGGCCAGGAATGTTGCGCAGAATAACTTTAAATATTTGTATTTTTATTGTATTTTTTCTAAACACACCTTTAAAAAAAATCCCTGCTGATATCCCCCTGAACGTGTTGTCTTACGGTGACCAGTAACCTGGCTTGGTAGTGTCACCTGCTTGTCTCTATGGAGATAGGTACGTTTATTGTCATAATGTTATATGGCAAAGCAATAACATCTCTAAGGAGGCATGAGAGTGATAGACCCTGAAGTGGGTAATTTACCAAAAATACTTTTTTGTACAATTGTTTATTTTTTCTACAAAAGAAAGGAAGCACTTTCCCATGGCATCCATTTTCCTGCCATATTTTTGTGTATAACCCCCACTGAAGCAAAACTTAAATTACTTTTGCCTTGACACTCAAGGGTATTCAATCAGGACTATAGAACTTCAGATACAAAACTTTAGTCCAGTCCAGTGAGCAACTTTACATACAAAAATATGTTTGCGTTAAACCTTGATATTCATCATAAAATCAACAGTTCTTATTTTGTCCATTGATTCCACTCAAACATTTTGTTCACAGCAAGCTTATATAAAAACCTCTACAAAACGTTATTGCATTTTTACATATTTTTTGCATTGCAGTCAGTGAGATACTTGTGAAAGCTGGTGCACTTGTCATTGGTGTCCAGTAGAGAGCGTTGTTGAGCTATAGCTGCCCTTGTTCCTATAATAAAGCCTGCAGGAGACTTTGAACTGTCTGTGCATCCCATTAAAAGCTTATGGGACAGCAGGATGTCCTATACCAGGTTATTTCCATTGAGTTTCGTCCACTCAAAGATGTCCTGTTCACACACTATGTCTGAGTTGATGAGCAGGTAGCGGTCACCCACACAGAAGTGCTTTTGGCAGGCAGCACATTTGAAACATTCCAGGTGATATACTTTGTCTCGCACCCTCATGGTCATTTCAAATGCTCTGATCCTCTTCTCACAGGAAGCACACAGCCCATCCTGTCCAAAGAGTCTACAAGATAAGATAACATTAGATAGTGAGTAAAGTGTAGGTGTAATATCACTTCTATCGTACTATCAGGATACTAAGGCTTGAAAGTTTATAATGAAAAATATTATTTTTTTCAAATCAAATGCAAAGCTAAAAAGGCTCAAAGAATTGAATTTCCAAATGTTTAAAACATTTAAAAAAAATAAAAAGTCACAACTTTTAAAATGTGTAAGCACAACATAAACCTTTTCAATAGAAGGGTTTATCAAATATTAAATACATACAAAGTAGTAGTTATATTTATAGCAGCTAGTGAATGTAGGTTATAGCATTAATTCATGTTCATAGTTTAATACTGATCAGGAGGAAAGGTCAGGATATAAAATTTGCCCTTTTTTTAAAAAAAATTGGTTTGTGGTTGATATCTCTAATTATTGGGTCTATCCACATGAATCAAAAACTGGCACAAGCTTTGTCAACACTAATGAAAAAAAGTGACATTAGCTTTATTATTTTATATATATATATATATATATATATATATATATATATATATATATATATATATATATATATATATATATATATATATATATATATATATATATATATATATATATATATATATATATGTATATATGTATATATAGTTGAAAGAACATTTTCCAGATTAATATGTCGAATCTGTAAGCCGTATATCTAATAAAAAAAAAAAGAAATTGAAATTATGGCCTGTGGAAACCTATGGAAAACTGTCTCTAAACTGTAACTAACAGCGCTGGTAGTTGCCATGGATTCTTCAAACCTGAGGTAATCTCTCCTGCAGAGTTTCCTCCCCAGTTTGTAGTAGAGTCGTCGGCCCACCTCCCCGAGTCGGCAGCCGCACAAGTCGCAGCTGAGGCAGTCCTCGTGCCAGTACTGCTCTATGGCCTTCAAGAAGAACCGGTCCCCAATGCTCTGCTGACACCCCCACAGGTCAGGAGGGACGGGGGCATCTGCAGCACCTCGTCAACTGGTTCTCTGGAAACAGTTATTATTTTGTTAGATATGTTAAAAATGGAGTATTGCACCGCTATATTGTTCCTGAGCTTATTAGAGGGATAAAATATGGGAGAATTATACACAATTTGCCCCTCAACTTGGGCACATGATGTTTCTTACATTTTTTAAATTTACTTTTCAACATAAACTATTATCCAAATTAAATATCAAAATGCAATATACAATGACCTTTGAACTTTTTTGATGAAAGGTTTTCCACCTGTTTGTTGCCATGAGGTTGATTTGATTGCTTTGCCTTGAATGTAAACTTGTAAACTGGCATTAAACTTGTCAGTTTCCATGAAGACAAGCAGATGATGCTTCCAGGCTAAGATACAGCTCAGACAGGCAATGGAGAGAAAGCAATAACATCTCCATAAAAACAAGCTGGTGGAGGACCTTCACCAGCTTGGTGCATGTTTAAGTTCCCTTATTTTAAAATCATGCTTTGTTATAACAATGCCAAACAACAACACAATTAAACTTCATGTGTAGCCTATGTGTTGGAATGATAAATTGTGTCATTCAACTCTGGGGTCATCTCTTGGCGCACAGGAAAGAGGAAAGGGAAATGGAGAGCACATCATGAGTCAGAGTTGTAACAAGAGAGATTGGCGCCTTCAACACCAGCTATGAGATAACTTGATAGTAAGAAAACAAGTTGAAACTACCACAAATGGCTATTAATGTTTTCATTATAACACACTGGGTAACACGTCCTCAAGGCTGCATGTAGGATTGATCAAAGTGCAGTGTACACCAGCAGTAGTAGGTTGTTTTTTTGTGTGTCCTTGGATGCCTTGTTGGAGCACACATATATCTACTATAAACCCATGTTATTACAGGTTACTTACTCATTGGCCTCCAGTGTCTTCCTTTCTATAGTGGACGTCATTTGAAAACCTCAAGTCGTTTCGATGAAGACAATAATGCAGCCTAGTGCCCACAGTGCGCACACAGACAGTGAAGGACTGCACCTGCGCCACGCACGCTCTCCCGCAGACGCACCCCGATGTCCGCACACAGCTCCGGCTCCAGCGCGACAATTCAAGAGCCTAGTCAGTCGAAATGGCCGCAAGACAAGAAGTATTGTGCGTAGAGGCGGTAGAATGCAATGTCATTATTTCCTGAGGCAGTGACACCTCCAAGTCATCAATCCAGAAAGCGCCTGAATACGCACTACCCGAGCTTAGGGCATCTCGTTCGCTTTGGGTATTTCTGGACAGAGTTGTCAGTGGTCATTCTCTTCCACGTAAAGCCTGTGTTATTGTGAAGCATCGTGGTATAAATACGCGGGCCCCCCTTCGCTCTGCCTCTCCCTCTCGTGTTTCTCTTTTCCTGCTCACGACTGTTTGACAATGGGGGGAAATGGGTCTTAAAGCGACAGCTAAACGGGCCTGGCCTGTCTGTGCGTCTGTGGTGCGTAAAATGGGTCGTGACTCGTGACTGAGGCTAATGGCTTCATTACATGCTCCATTAGACTAAATACAGACAGCGCCACAGATAGACTATGATATGGCTGATTATTAGTAGACTTCTTCCCCTTTTTCATAGCCTGCGTAGCCCTGCTTAGTCTACTTTGGCTCTTGAATTTAAAAACAAACACACACTACTCTTACACAGTGAGGCTATAGGCACAAAATGTAAATAAATAGGCCTAAACCAGGGGTGTCCAAACTATGGCCCGGGGGCCAAATTCGGCCCTCAGACCAGTTTTTATTGGCCCTCAGGCCTCCTGCTGAACCGGCCCAATTGATCATAAGCAGTACTTTTAACAGCAAATTAAACTATTTCTACCACTATATCCTCAAACATCACATTGCAGTGTGATACAAACTTAAATTGAATGTGTTTCAAGCCTCATTAATATACAGCAGCTCTGTCAAAGCTGTGTTTAAAGCACCGCACTGCACCGGTCTGTAGCCCTCCGCTTTGAATATGTTTTGAGATGTGGCCCTCAATAAAAAAAAGTTTGGACACCTCTGGCCTAAATAAAACACAACAAGGCTCAAATAAAGATTGATTTACTCCCTAAATAAAACGGGTCTGTGATACTCTGAGCATAATTTTACATGTTTTCACCATACTGGTGATGTTAAGTCTCTATGTACAAAAAGAACACTCTATGTTTCTTCATTGTCAGAGTCCTCGCAGCAGGGTTTAGCTGCTGCTGGTCCCGCTGTTATCTGCTGCCAGAATTGGGGCCGGTTTGTGGAGGGAGGGACCCCAGAGCAGTCAGCCTGAGCTTGGTGAGATAAAGAGCCTAAACTGCAGAGTTCAGTCAGCCTTTCAGACAGATGCAGGGACCCAATTCAAATGTGGACCTCCCTGGGCTAAACATGGGACTTGGACTGTGTTGGCTGGACTCAGACCAAGCAGCCCAGGAGCAAGGTGAGAGAGAAGCAAAAGGAAGCCTGCAACACTAAACAGATTTACTGGGAAAGAAATGAAGCTAAACCAAAATCACCTCCCAATAAACACACTGCAAAAGAAAGTTATAAAAGAAGATATGTATTCCAAATTTAGACGATTTTATTTTCACTTTTATTTTCATTTTTAGAATTCAAGGTTCTACATTGCACCAGATGGATTCTTGTGAGCTTTAAGCCATGCTATAATGCTGTCATTAAAACACAATCCAGAGTTGGGTTTTGTTCCATTCACACATGTTTGAGTTAGTCTGTCTAAATATCCAAAGCTCAGAATGCTCTGTTCCACCTTGTGGTGTAATGTAGTGGTAGTTTTCAAGTTTACAACTACCTTTTATCTTTAGTTCAGTGAAGGTGTATGGAGTTTAAAAACACAGTGGGGGGCATCCTGTATTCCTATTTTCTCTGTTTGATAGAATAACTCAGGTTATTATGCAGGGTTTGTGTATTAAACATGTGTGAATGAAACAAAACATAATTTCTGGTATCTTTTTGATGAAAAAAACAACAGTATAAAATACATCAGAAAATAGTATAATAAAGGATCTTTCAGTTTGCCTATACCAAATCTGGGGTAAGTAGCCCACTTGAACAATACCTGTTGTTGATGTCTATTCCTGAATTAATTATTACCTAGAAAGACAAATGATGTATGTCGAAAAATGTAGACATTTTTCATTTAATTAAATTCATCAAATATATAGTAGTAGTTTTTATCATTCATTTATGGTGACATTAACTTCCTATAGTCCTCTCCAAGGACCCAAGCATTAAAACTTGTTTTCAGTAGGCCTTCATTCACTTTATTTCAGTATTGTACCCTACTGATACTTGATGCATAACTACAAACACCAGAATGTGATGGTCTATAGTGTAGCATATTTTTATATCATTCAAAAGTTCAAAGTTATGTAAAGGAGCGTGACATCTTAACTTGTGCCATCCAACTTCCTGTGAAGAGAACCAGAGGATGTGTGTGGCTGTTGGGCCCATGATCCTGTTTGGGACGTAGAGCTGGTGTGAACATTGCATTATTTCCTACTCCCCTAAAGACGACACTGAGCTTCTCAGATAGTCCCCTATCCTCCAGATGGCGGACAGTGATAGCAGTTGCAGCACACCATAAACTCCAATGCTATTGTCATTATGAGGCAAAATCTCCAAGTGTACAGGATTACTATGCGTGGCTGAAACTGTTACACTATTGTTGCATCATCACTAAGTAGTATAAGCAGCGCATTATGGGTGAACGTTATGCATAAAAGCAACTGGGGAAAAAAAGGATGTATATGATCAAAATTATAAAGTAGTAGGCCTGTGCCAAATCATAATTTATGATAGGTCTATTAAAAATGTCACCACATTGTTTGAAGCCTAGCACATTACAAAGTTAAAATAAATATCTGAGTATTATAGTGCATGCCAACAAACATACTAATTGTCTTGGACTGATCGCTAAAAAAATGGGTCTGGAATACAAATAGTTAAACAAAAATGTATAGTGGGGGCTTTGGGAAGCAGTGTCCCTCTTGCCTAGCTTCCTGTTTTGCCCTCTGACCGCGAGCTGCACAGGAGTGAAAACTATGGAATTTAAGTCTAGAACAAATTTTCTCTTATTACCAACACACATTATTATTGATAGCCTATTAGTAGCAATAGCACATTTAAGAAAATAAAAAGTAAAACGTTTCAAGTAGTCTATTTTGCATTTATCATAATGGAATAGGGCATTTTATAAAAGCACAAGGGATATATGTTAAGAGTTTGAAATACACACAGGCTGGTCTAGATTGACTCTTAGTAAGTAGACTCTAGTAAAAGAACAGTAACAGTAAAAGTAACAGTAAAAGAAAACCTTTCTTATCTAGGCTAAATAAATATTTGTAAATACTTGTGATTTGAAGATCCACCATGGAAATATTTTATAAATGTGTACTGGTTTGATTAAACAAAGCAGGGTCCGGAAATGAGTCACTCGTTAAAAGGGCGCTTCACTGGCCCCTAATCAGTATTATCCCCAAAAGAAACAATTTCAGGGGAGCAGTGCAATCAAAATGCCATGCAGCCATGTGAACTGCTTCCTGTATTTGGCAAAACAAAGGAGTTTTGCATTCTTAAGCTTTCAGGTCAGTTTACTTTCTTTAGACATGAGAGTGAACAAAGACAAAAAATATCAAAGAAAACAGAATACATTTGGTTTAGTCAAAAATACATCCCCCTGCCCTTGCTGTGTTAACAAAATGGCTGTTTGAATGTAGGCCTATTTGCTTATCTATGGGTTTCAGAATAATATCCAATCCTTTGAATGATGACAAGTCCTTAAATTGTCTATATCAGGAAGCTGAAGCCCATGAATACAATTGAAAGACAATGATAAAACTGAATAAAGCATAAATTAAACAAACTAGATTTACTAAAGTTACACTTTTATAAATAAATACATCACTGTCATCATGGCTCAGAATTCCTCTGTGCTATCGATTTGTTGCTCAACACTGCCACCTCCTGAGTACAAAGTAAAACAACCACTGGGATATCGAGTAATACAGCGTCGTAGTACATCATTATAAGTATTCTGTTTTCTTTCATATAGGTCTGTCTTAAAATAACATACAGTAAGTGCGAGCATCTTCATTCAGTTTACTTGGTCTAATATAGGAAAATAAAATGTTACTTTTCAAGGTTACAGTAACCTATTGGCCTACTTTATTACACTTTGGCATATTTAGCAGCAAATAATTTGGTTTAGATTAGTTTATTTTATGTCAGGAAAAAATACTGCAACATTACAAGGCTTCATGCAGGTCAAGGCTCCAGTAAAAGCTAGTTGGCCTGCACTTTCACTTTTGTTTCATTTGTGGTTTGGAAAGTTAATGATGATGACTCATTATCTACACATAATGTATTCGAGTTCCTTTACTTGATCATGATCTGTGTGCTTAAAGCATGAGTACAATCACTTAATAGTTTTCAAAAATAAACTTTAAACTGCATTCAAACTGAGTTTCAAGTTGAACCTCAGACTGAGGGACTGTGTCAGTTATGAGTGAAATGCAATGTGGTGCCACAGCTGTGCCCAGGCTCAGGACAGAGCCCACAGCTCAATGGGACAGCTGTCACAGAATACTATGAATAACTGTATAAGGCACAAGAGTGGAGAGAGGATAGCCTAATCAAAGCTAATGATTGTGCAGATTTTATGCCAAGAGGATATTCAGAAATATGCCTGACTATAATGACCAATGTACATGACTCAAATAAAGGATATCTTTATGATTATGTCTTACTAATAGTATTTTTGTTGAATATAAATATAAAATATACAATTTCCAAACGTTTATAACCACACTAAACCTAAAATACTGCAATTATTTATTCAGGCATATCTTTGGGTGCTAAAAACGGACCTTCGCCTTTTATAAAGAGTTTCTCCGTCTTTCGAACCGTCTCAGTTGTCGGTGAGGCCGGCGGGGCGGATCCCACATTAGTCAAAGACATAATAAAGCAACACAACAATAATAACAACTTGGCTGATTCCTACCTTTCGTCAAAAAGCTCCCCTGTGGATATAAACCATTAAGGTGGGTAAATCTGTGGACGTTCCTCCCGGAAACCAGGGCGCCCAGCCGGCTACTCGTTAGCACGCGTTGCTGTGCCATACTTGCTAACAGCGCGGTCGGCGCTAGCTCCTTCAGAGGCCAGGGCCATTTTTAATCAAAGCTCGGACATAAAGCTGACAATCTACCTTCGCCACTGGTGGTACATAGGTGTGCGAGCAGATAACAGACGGAAGTCGACTTTGAAACTGATATTTATTGCCTTTAGGAACTGATCAGACGAGTGAAAAGAGATGCTTTGGGGATTTCAAAACATCACAGCTGGACTTGTATTTGCCGGTAGCAGTGTCGAAATGGGCTGTGTGTTCAAGGAAGTGGTCCGATTGGCATATTTAAGTTCATTCGAAGCTGTCTACTGTCTTTATTATAAGGCCTCTATCGATACATAACACGCGGCAAGTGGCAATGTAATAGCCTAATGGCATATCATCTACCAGCCAAATCCATATTATTTCTGTGTTGTCTGGCATGTTCTTGGTAATGTTAAACCTCAGTGTCATGTCCTTCGCTGGTAGCTCAGAAAAACTGTTGTTTTTAAAAATGTGCCATTGCTCTATATTGCGTCTATATTATATATGTTGTATTGGTAGTCATTACGATTTTATTTAGTCTATTGCATCTGCGGATTAGTCATTTGGCTGTGTGTTGTGTTTTAGATGCCCTCTGCAATGAACGCAAGCAGGTCAGTGCAGAATGCCAGCCCAGAGGTGGGATCCGCTCCAGGGTCAGTGGGCTCTGCACCTGGACAGTCTGAGGTTTTAAAACAAGTGTTGGGAGTCATTGATAAGAAAGTTCGCAACATGGAAAAGAAAAAGGTAGGTGCCGTGCACTACCTCACTCATACAATACAAATAATTATTTCTTCCAGTATAACTATATTTTTATACTAGAGCAAACTGGATGACTATCAAGTCAGGAAGGACAAAGGAGAGCGCCTAAACCAGGACCAGCTGGTGAGAGTTAAATGCACAATCTCTTATCTGTATGTTAGAATTCAGATTAGTAATCCCTTAGGTATGATATGATATTATTGTTATGCCCCCTGGGAGCATGTTGTGTATAATGACAGCATTAAGATCCCACAACATTTTTGTGATTTTACTTAAGCATGTAATGTAAAAATGTTCTAACTTTTGTCATCTTTATTTTAGGAAGCACTCGCTAAATATCAAGAAATCCAAAATAACCTGGAATTTGCCAGAGAATTGCAGAAGATGTTTATTCAACTGGGACAAGATGTAAAGCTTTTTAAAAAAATTTTTTTTATAAGACTTGTATACTATCTGACTTGTGGATCCAAGATTGATTTAATGTACTTGTGTATATGATGATGTCTGATGCCAGATTCAGAAGGCAGTGAAGAAGACTGCACGGCGGGAGCAGCTACAGCGTGAGGAGGCCGAACAGAGACGGCTTAAGACCATTCTGGAGCTGCAGTTCCTTTTGGACCGACTCGGCGATGACACTGTTCGGCAGGATCTCAAACAGGGAGTGGGGGGTTCACCACTGCTTACAGACGCAGACCTCACAGCTCTGGACGAGTTTTACAAGTTGGTGGGGCCAGACCGAGACCAAAATGTCAGGTTCGTGTGCAGTAACCCATTATGATTTTAAGAACCTGTACATTTAATTGTTGATTCTGTTGCTGTAATATAGGTGTTTTTTGATTTTTAGGTTGGTTGACCAGTATGAGGAAGCATCTGTGCACCTCTGGGACCTGCTGGAAGGACGGGACAAAGCTGTGGTTGGCACAACATGTAAGTACCATTTTAAGACTCATCTACTTTGGAAACTATTATGGATACACATGGAGGCTTCTGTCTATCCTCTGCGTTGTTAATTGGTCCGTGTTTGTAGATACGTAGTAACAGAGCCGTAAATGTGCCAACCACAAGGAGAACACCGTGCATTAGTGGAGAGTGATCTTTTTAAGTGACTAGAACAACCTGACAACAACATTTTCACCTTTTTTTTTTTTTTTTTTTTTTTTTTTTTTTTTTTTTTTAAACAACAAATGTGGTACAAAATCTACCATAGGTGCCTGCATGTCTGTAGTTTTTGTTGGTCTTTTTTCAGTTGTCCAGTTCTCTGACTTTGTGCCCTCTTGTGGTTATTTAACAGAACCTGACATTACGAATGACGAAGTGTAAGTGCAGTGACAATAGTCATGCGTGTAAAGCACAAAGAATGGTGGATAAATTACCTTTTACAATGATTGATTGGGATCTGCTTTGACTCATCCTGATCAAAATGTATAATGTTTAGTGCACTGAAATGATAACTACATGCAGGGCTGCACAATATATCTCAAATATAGTTATCGCAATATTGGCTGATATAACCAATATTGCAAAAAAATGCATGTATTTCAACATCAAAAAGTTCCCCATTTTATAGGAATTAAAAGAAAAACTGTCAAAAAGGCAGAATATTCTAGGGCTGTAGGCTTTTAGTTGAATAATCGGTCGATGGTGTTTTAGTTGACCAAAATTTTGTATTGGTGGACTAATCATTTTATTTAGATTATAAGACTTAATATGGACCACAGCAGAAAGGAGAAGTGAGTGAGAAAGAAAGATAGCCTTTGGTATTTATATGTAAAAAGTCAGTTAAAACTCATGATTCACAAGTCTTTATATAAATACATTGTTTCCTTGAACTGTTTTTGAATAATTGCTGTTTTTACCTGAATTCCCGTGTAGGTGTTTTCTTGCAAGTGCAGTTTGGGTCATATATGTACATAATAGTTGACATTTTGCCATCCCCTTGGACACACCTTGACTAATAGATCAACAGGAAATGGGAGATTAAATAAAAATTTAAATACCGCAATAATATAGTTAATGTAATGCAAAACATGGTTGTTGAATATTGCATGTTTTTATCATATTGTGCAGCTCCAAGTACAAGTTAGTTGTAATTGTATGTACTAAGTTTGTACTAAAAAATCTTAAGAATGAATGACATGATTTCTGACGTGCTCAGACACCATTAATGTGTAAAGATTTGGAAGTACATTTCACCAGATGGTTGGTGACGGGAGCAGTCATCTGTGAGCTCTTTGTCTTGTTGGTGTTTGTTCTTTTTGTTTTTATTTTTTTGGGTGGGTTGGTAATACAGTACTTGTCGAAAGGCATTTAGGGTGTTCAGATTACTTTGTTGTGGTGATATACTTAAGTAATAAAGATGAACCATGGGATGCACTTTGGTAAGAGCTGGGAGTATGTGTTTGTGAGCTGTAGTTGAAAGCTTAGTTCAGTTCATGGTGTATTGCATTCTGGGCTGTTTGTCCTGGGACTCTCCCTGCTGCATTATGCCCCAGGGCCAGGGCTGATGAGGCAGGCTGCCAGTGCCGCCTGGTTCCACTGGTCAGGGCTTTGGAGCTCATTCTGATACTGGGGGTGAGCCAGTTCACTGTAGCAGAGAAAGGCCTTTTCATTTTGGTAATCGGAGGTCACATTTATTCAGGAGCAGCAGATACTCTCCCTAAGGCTCTAAAGAGTGAAGGAAATCACATTCACCTGCGTTTCCTCAGACCTCTAAAAGTGGAAATGCCTTTGCTTTTCTAACTAGTTATTACAGTTTATCAACCCTCCTCTGATACGGTCTCTTACATCCAAACTACATGTCTTTGTTGAACAGATGTATTTGCTATGCCATTAGCTTAAAACCTACAGGACTTTGATAAAATTGCACTGTGAGGACTTGGTCATATGTGTCTTAAATTGTGCAATGCTAAGCCTGTATAGTTTCCTCTGATGCAAATAAGAGCATTTAGCTCCTCTACTGAATTCATAACCGGTTAAGTAAGCCAGACTTCACCTGATATCTCTTGAGCTTTGTTTAAATTCTTATTAAAGTCAATGCCGTAGTAGAAAATAAGGGCCGCTTATTGTAGTAAATTTTGTGGGTGTTGTTGGGACATCCCCTGCTGTTCCCTCTCCCTCTAGAACTCCTATGGTTGCCCTTGGGACGTAGCTCCAAGCGTAAAGAAGTTGAGTGTTAGGAGCAGTAGCTTGAGTTTTATCTGTTGGCTACAGTCTCAACCAGTTTCTACCTTTCACAAACCCTCCTGCACACCCCAATTGTTCACATGCATAAGTGTAAAAGTATTTCTCTAAGTGCTTGCTCATCTATGTTGCAAAAAGGTTGCTTTGCCATTGCACAGACAAAATGGAGCATCAGTTTTATACATTTCTTTCCACCGGGCCAACATATAAATCTGATTGTTATACTTTTTCCAGACAAGGCACTGAAGGAGACTTTAGACCAGGTTCTGCTGAGTGGATACTTTGACAGAGTTCCATCTCATCAAAATGGTGTTTGTGAAGAGGAAGAAGAGGAGGAGCCCATCGCAGCTGCAGCAGTCGCTGAATTGTCAGAAGCAGAAGAGCAGCCTGTCGATCCAGGTGACTGCAAAAAACTGAGGGTGAAATTTATTTCTGAATTTTAAAAGCTTATAGTTTACTTTTCCTGTACAGAAGCTGAAATAATTGAAGAGTTTACGGAGCCAGTCGCAGTTGAAACAACAGAGGTATTGAGGTTGTTCATCTGTGCCATAAATGCTTTATTTTGACTAACTGGGATTTTTTTTGTCTAGTTTGTAAACAGACAGTTCATTCCAGACTCCACATACAGCAGCAGCGACAAAGAGCAGGGGGATGAGTGGACCACAGATTCAGAGGTGAGTATTGAATAATTGCAAGCTTTATTTTTATTGGTGGACAAAGTTTAATTTGTTCATTTAATTTCCAGACGGTCAGTGTGCTGCAACAGCAGCAGCAGCCTGTGGTGCAGTCTGCTCCCCCTCCTGTTCCTCTGGAGACCCACCCCCTGGGTTTAGCACCTCCTGCCGTACAAAGTGACCCCATGGTCCGAAAGCAGGTAGTGCAGGACCTCATGGCACAAATGCAGGGAACATACAATTTCATGCAGGTAAGAAACAAAGGCAAAGACTTTTTGGGTTAAAATTATTTTATAACTATAGTTGACTGATGATAATTTTCTCTTGGGTCAGGACTCTATGCTGGAGTTTGACGGACAGCCTATTGACCCTGCAATTGTTTCGGCCCAGCCAATGAAAACTGCTCAGAACATGGACATGCCACAAATGGTTTGTCCTCCGGGTAAGTCTCAAATTTGTATTCACATCTTGGTTGATTTAAATGAATTAACATTTACTGACTAAATTTATCATCCAAGTTCATACAGAGTCTCGATTAACGCCAAATACAGTTCCTGTTCAGCCTGAGCCCTCACCAGTGAGTAAATTGACTTTCTTCAAAAACCTTAATTTGGAATGAAACTAAGAATTTGTATTCTAGGTTCCTATTGTTTCTCCTACGCCGCCACCCCCCATGTTCCAGACATCACACACACCAGATACCCACCCCTCAGCAGAATCAAATGAAATCCAGGTAATGTACAAATTATATCCAATCAAATGTTACGGTTGAAGGCAGCAGATTTGTTAAACTGTTTTTGTTTTGTTTTTTTTCTTCTGTGAACCAGAACTCCATGTCGTTGTCTTCAGACCAGCCTCCCTCCTCCACAGCACTACCCCCTGCCTCTCAAACACAAGTTTTTCAGCCCGTCTCCAAAACGCCCCATAGTGGTGGCATTAATGTCAACGCAGCACCATTCCAGTCAATGCAGACAGTAAGATAACTTTTTTTTTTTTTTTTTTTTTATTTATTCCATACAGTCTTTGTTTTATGTTCTATATTGCTGAATTGTTTATTAGCAAAGAAATTGGCTCCAACTGCTTTCAGTTTATAGAGTTACAGTGGATTAGTGATGCAGTTCTGTACCTTGGTCTGGGTGATAGGGCAAAAAATGAATAATTATTTCAATTTTTTTGCATATTATTGTATTGTGTTTGTTTTGTTTTTTCTGATGTTTGATGAATAACAAATAACGTTCCTTAAAAAATACAAGGTAAACTATGCAGATTTTAAAAATAAGAAGCCATTAATTAGATCTGTATTCAGTTAAAATCCGATGAATTACCCAATCTCTTCTGTACCTGTATTTAGGGTGGGGATTTTTGGCCACTGCATTCATTCTTCCAACGTTGCAACAACATCTTTACCTACATTTTTTACTTGTTTATCTTATATATTGTTTGGAATATTTCCTGTTCCATGGCATTCAAGTGCCAGCATTTTTTTTATCTTTGTGCACAGGATTCAGTCCAATATTGGAAGATTGGTAGAATATACTCATCATTTCAAGATTGAAATGATAGAATATATTCTACCAATATTCCAATACTGGTAGGTGGCAATTTAATTTGGTAACCTTAACCAGAATATGTAAATTTTTTTGGGTCTAGCCTACCCCTTTTGGCTGTAACATTTGTTTGTTTGTTCTTTAGGTGTTCAACCTCAACGCCCCCGTCCCTCCAGCTAACGAGACGGAGGCATTAAACCAGGCCAACCAGTACCAAAACTCCTACAACCAGTCCTTTAATAGCCAGTCCCAGCATCCTGTAGAGCAGACAGAGATGCAGGCCGATCAACTGCAGTCTGGTGCACCTTTTCTCATAATTTTGCATTTGAATATTGCACGCATGCATGATTGACACTAATCTTGGGTTTCATGTTTTTCAGTAGTTGGTGCGTTCCAGGACCAATCAGGAGCTCACCAGCAGCAGTCGCAGCAGGGCTTCGGGAGACAGGGTCAGTCCTTCTATAACAGCAGAGGCATTTCCCGAGGAGGCCCACGTAATGCTAGAGGCATGGTCAATGGCTACAGGGGCTCGTCAAATGGCTTCAGAGGTAAAAGTACACAATGTAATCTGTTAAATGTAACCAGTAGCTTTACTGCTACTACAGATGGTAAGTTATAATAGGCTGCAACTGTTTAGAATAAAATTGACATGTAGGACATTAGATTCAACTTGATTTATTAAAAATATTAAAAAGAAGTCCTGCGCTCAAGTTTTTTTATAAAGTTTTGTTTTTGAAGTTTTGAGGACTATCCTGAATAGTCATTTTATTGTATTTGTTTTTTGGCTTCAAACTTCAACATTTCACTTTTTTTTTTTCAAAGGTGGCTATGATGGGTATCGTCCTCCTTTTGCCAACACTCCAAATTCTGGCTATGGACAAACCCAGTTCAACACACCACGGGACTACTCAAATGGAAACTACCAGAGGGTATGGAAAGCTCAAATTCATTACATCTATGTGGTAATTTATTTATTTCAATATTAGTAATGTGTGTGTTTTATAGGATGGGTACCAACAGAACTACAAGCGCGGTACTGGACAGGGATCCAGAGGTGTTTCGAGAGGCAGCACTCAGGCGATGCGCTCCTGAAAAAAGCCTTTCTTAAATGACTGTGACTGATTAACTTGCTCCACACTGAAAAATCATCATCGCATTTTCCCCAGCTCACTCATCATCTTTTTTAGTTGATTTTCATCAGTGCTTTTTACTTGTCTCTTGAATCAAAGTGTACCGGCTTTGATATCTCAAACCTAATGACACATTTTAAAGTCTGAACACAAGCTAATCTGTAAATTCAATCAACAATTTACAACAGCCATGTGTTTATAATGTTCCTGTAA
Source organism: Periophthalmus modestus (assembly GCA_019594935.1). Taxonomy (NCBI): domain Eukaryota; kingdom Metazoa; phylum Chordata; class Actinopteri; order Gobiiformes; family Gobiidae; genus Periophthalmus; species Periophthalmus modestus. The sequence continues at coordinate 21,560,373 of JAIEZT010001390.1, read as the reverse complement.
ACTTGAAAGATTTCATAAGTTATTTTTTGTATGAAAATGCGCCTGCCACTGCTGGTCCAAACCTTGGGAGTTTATCACCCTCCTTGGTTCTTTCTGTCATTTTGGTTCTAAAGCCTTTTATGTTCAAAGAGCTCCCATATTCTTGTTTGTAAATGGATGTTGCTTCAAGAGTTTCAATAAAGTTGTGTTGCATACCCATGGTCAAGTGAGTTTTTTTTTCCTCAAGCGATGAAGTGAACTCCGCCTAGTGATTTACTAAGGCTATTACACTTTTCCGCGTCAATATATCAAAATTATCAAACATTAAAATGAAATTTCTTTAGGCCAGTTCGAAAGCATTTAACTTTTGAAGTCCAGTAAAACACCAAAACGCCAAGAACCCGTGTTGATCTAAGTTTTTATTACATGTTTTGCCTGAACTAAAGCAAAAACAAACCATGCTCCGGGGAACATGAGTCGCACGTAGATGACGTCATGTTGGGGTCCTTCTTGAACGAGTGTCTCCACGTGAGTTTATCAACAGCGAGAAGTCTGGCATGTACAAGTAAAAACGACCGAATAAAGCAATATCTGAAATCTGTCCTCGTCTTCAAATAAAGGTAAATGTATTTGTTGTATTAGCTTTCATACAGAGAGTACAGGAGTTCCGAAATGCTTATGAGTGTGTCACAATAAAAGCTTGGTGTAGTGTGGGATTAAAAAACCTTTATTACCTATTATCCTAGGGTAATGTTAATGTTGTGATCTAACATACTTATATACCTTTTCAAACAGTAGGCCCATACAATGGCTACAGTTCGCAAAAAGGTTGACAACAGAATTAGAGTCCAGATCGAGAATGGAGTCGCGTTGCAGCATCGCACTATGTTCGTCGTGGTTGGTGATCGTGGAAGAGATCAGGTAAAATAGACTATTTACAAACAGCCCTATTTCGGTCATTTATTGTGACTGGCAGCTTCCATGATATGTGTCTGTTGAAGGTTGTCATTCTGCATCACATGCTGTCCAAAGCCACCGTCAAAGCTCGCCCATCAGTTTTGTGGTGCTATAAAAAGGACCTAGGCTTCAGCAGGTGAGCTCTTGAAGTTAACTTTACAATGACATTATGGCACATAACATTCTGATAGTAGCACAAATTAGTTGTCTATTTACTGATGTATGATTTCACATTGTTTAATAGTTCACTTTGTTGTGCCAATCTTTGTGTGATTCATTTAAAGTAACCGTAAGAAGAGAATGAGACAGCTGCAAAAGAAGATCAAAACTGGCACACTGAATCTAAACCAGGATGATCCATTTGAGCTTTTTGTTGCTGCCACAAACATCCGCTACTGCTACTATAATGAGACACACAAAATCCTAGGAAACACCTATGGCATGTGTATCTTACAGGTAAATACATAATTAAATATCGAAATGTTTACCTGGCAAATTTGTAAACATAAATCTTTTTTTTCTCTTTCTAGGACTTTGAGGCTCTAACTCCCAACCTGTTGGCAAGAACAATAGAAACAGTTGAAGGAGGTGGAATAGTGGTCATCTTATTGAGAACAGTGAACTCTTTGAAACAGCTCTATACAATGACTATGGTAAATGTCTGTGTCCATTTAAATTCAATAGTTTTTATAATTCAGCTAATGGCTTGTGCTCTTAGGATGTGCATTCACGATACAGGACTGAGGCTCATCAGGATGTGGTGGGTCGATTTAATGAAAGGTAAGTACTTTAGATTTTATGGTGAATAGTACTGAATATACAGAAAATGTATTGTACTGAAGTACTTTTTATGATAGGTTCATCCTGTCCCTTGCGTCTTGTAAAAACTGTGTAGTCATTGACGACCAACTCAACATCCTGCCCATATCCAGCCACATGGCAAATATCAAACCGGTGCCCCCCAAAACACAGGTATGACACATATATTAATATTTATTTACTTTTTGAGGACTTGTTTCAATATTAGTTTATATTGTTTCAATATTTCTCCCTCAGGAGGATAATTTGTCTCCTCATGAACAAGAGCTGAAAGATCTGAAAGAGTCTCTCCAAGACACTCAGCCTGTGGGTGTGTTGGTGGACTGCTGCAAGACTATGGACCAGGTTTGATTATACACCAACTATTAGTGTTATGCAGTCTATTTTATGTTGATATAAAAATCTAGATAAATATTTACATTTTGGCTTCTGTTTGTAAAGGCTAAAGCTGTGCTGAGGTTTATTGAGGCAATCTCTGAGAAGACCCTGAGAAGCACAGTGGCTCTGACTGCAGCTCGTGGTCGAGGAAAATCTGCTGCTCTGGGACTGGCTGTTGCTGGAGCAGTGGCTTTTGGGTAGAGCTTTTGTGTTTTGATTTTAAAGTATGTGAAATGAACTTTTTCTGATCTCTTTGCATGTTATCACAGCTACTCTAATATCTTTGTAACATCACCAAGCCCTGACAACCTTCACACTATGTTTGAGTTCATCTTTAAAGGCTTTGATTCCCTGCAGTATCAGGTTGGTTGGTTGTTGTAATGTGAGATATATTTTAATTACTTTTTAATTTCTATATTTCTACACCTGCACTGATCTGTTTTATAGGAGCATCTTGACTATGAAATCATCCAGTCATTGAATCCAGAGTTCAATAAAGCTGTTGTTAGAGTGAACATCTTCAAAGAGCATAGACAGACCATTCAGGTGAAGATCTTTTTAGCTGATCACATGTGATTTAAAGATCCACTATTGTGACCTCCTTTTATTTGGCCATCCCACAGTATATCCATCCTGGGGACGCAGTCAAGCTAGGCCAGGCTGAACTACTTGTCATTGATGAAGCTGCAGCCATTCCTCTTCCTTTGGTTAAAAAACTCCTGGGGCCATATCTAGTTTTCATGGCTTCCACAATCAATGGGTAAGTTGAAAACCAAAAATTTACAATGACTTATTGGCGTTGATTAAATAATAATCCATTGTAACTGTGTAGGTATGAAGGAACAGGGCGCTCTCTTTCCCTCAAGCTCATTCAGCAGTTGAGGCAGCAGAGCACAGACAGCCAGCAGAGTCTATCAGCAGAAAACAAGAACACAAACACAGCAAGGTTGTCGGCAGGCGAGTGAATCCCTTTTTAATAATTATCTCTTAAAACTCACACATGTCTGATGTCTCTTTTCTGTTTTCTTGTAGCTCGCTCCCTGCATGAAGTGTCTCTGCATGAGTCGATTCGTTATGCTCCAGGGGACGCTGTGGAGAAGTGGCTCAATGATTTGCTCTGTCTTGACTGTCTCAACATCCCCAGACTCATCTCAGGCTGCCCACTCCCTCAGTCATGTGACCTGTATCCTTATTTAAATCACACTTACAGAAGCTCCATTAATATCCCCATGTCCCAAAAGGGGTACTACCAATGGTATTACAGCTCAGTTAAAGTGGAAAAGTTGTATTCCTGTATTATTTCTAGAAATCCTGTTTGTCATCTTAACTAATATTCTAGCTATTATGTGAACAGAGACACACTTTTCTGCTATCACAAAGCATCTGAGGCTTTTCTGCAAAGGTTAATGGCTCTATATGTAGCATCACACTACAAGGTGAGAACATGGCTAATAAATTATTATGACACATATTTAAAATGTGGACATCTATCTGACTGCAGAATGTATTTCTTTTCTACAGAATTCTCCAAACGACCTGCAGATGCTGTCGGATGCTCCAGCTCATCACCTCTTCTGCCTTTTGCCACCAGTCCCTCCGACACAAAACTCCCTCCCAGAGGTCCTAGCTGTGATTCAGGTACTTTTTGCTTGTCCTGACTGGCTTTCAATGTACTTATAATTGTAACTGGCATAAGTACATTTGTACGATTATTCAGGTGTGTCTAGAAGGAGAAATCTCCCGACAGTCCATCCTCAACAGTCTCTCGAGAGGCAAGAAAGCTTCTGGGGACTTGATTCCCTGGACAGTTTCAGAGCAGGTACTGGTACAAACACACAAGCTGTACTGTTTGTACTGTTATGCTAACTAAATAAATTTTCAAATCATCTCTGCAGTTTCAAGACATGGAGTTTGGCAGTCTATCAGGTGGCAGAGTGGTGCGGATAGCCGTTAATCCAGACTACCAAGGGGTAAAAATTTTTTATAACCTACAGTTAATAAAAGTATGCTAACTCTTAAACCCTTATAAAAAATACTGAATTATCTTTGTAATCGTGAATGTTTGTCATACATTTCATCTTTTTCTAAAAGTTTATATTGAAAAAAATCATTGACAGAATACACAGACACATATATAAATTCTACTCATTTATTTACTTTCAACAGATGGGATATGGCTCCAGAGCTCTCCAACTCCTTCAAATGTATTATGAAGGCAAGTTTCCAACAATGGACGAGGACACTCATCCAAACCACAAAGGAATAACTCCAGTTAGCAGCGAAGTATGATTAAAAACTTCACTTGTTTAAAAATGTTAACAAGTTTAAGAACACAATTTTCAATAATGATAATGTTGTTGGTTTATAAACAGGCAGTCACTCTACTGGAGGAGGTGATTACGCCCAGAAAGGAGCTGCCTCCCTTGCTGCTGAAGTTGAGTGAGAGAAGAGCAGAAAGACTGGACTATCTTGGAGTGTCCTATGGCCTCACTGCACAGCTGCTCAAGTAAGTTTAATTGTAGTGTTTGTGCTGATGATTAGATTGTACATGTGTCCTGATGACTTTCAACAATTATGGCAGATTCTGGAAGAAGGCAGGTTATACTCCAGTCTATCTTCGGCAAACTCCTGTAAGCCTTTATTTTATTATTTTATTATTTATTTGAAATTTTAGACACAGATATTGCTTTACGAGAAACTTCTAGCTACATTATTATGAAAATTTGCAGTGTACAATTTTGGAAAGAAAAATATATGATACATATCTAATAGCAACAACTATTATTTTTTACTTTGTGTCTTCAATCAGAATGATCTGACGGGGGAGCACTCTTGTGTAATGCTGAAGGAGCTGAACACAGAGGAAACTCCAGAGCAGAGCCATTGGTTGACTGATTTCTGGAAGGGTAAACATTTTTTTTAACCTATTTTCTTTATAATCATTATATATTACATAGTTTGTAACTTAATACAAGGATGGTTTTTTTTTTAGATTTCCGCCGACGTTTCCTCTCCCTGTTATCATACCAGTTCAGCAACTTTCATCCAAGTCTGGCTCTCAGCATCCTGCAGAATAAAAAGGCCAAGGAGGAGACGAACAGTAAGAATTGCTTACAACACCTTATAATGACTTACTTTATATTTTAAATTTAATTACGTGTTATTACCTGCAGTGTTTATATAAAAAAATCAGTTCTTTTTGAAATATAATCTATTACATTACAATTATTTATGACTGCTTAATAGTGGAAGGTCTGTTAGTATTATCACATGACATAATTATTTTCCCTCTGCACAGTACTGGGAAGCTCTGAACTGGCTTTGATTTTCACTCCTTACGACTTAAAACGTTTGGAGTTGTATTCGAGAAGCATGGTCGACTATCACCTGATCATGGACCTAATCCCGGCTGTGGCACGCATGTTTTTCCTTAGGCGACTTGGAGACCCTTCCCTCTCTGCTGCTCAAAGTGTATGCTAATCCTTCACTTTGCACCCTTTGAATGAGATGACTAGTTTTAATTCATGTCTACTTTTTTCTTTCTAGGCTCTACTTCTGGGGATAGGACTACAGCACAAATCAGTGGAACAGTTGGAAAAGGAAATAGACCTCCCCAGCTCACAGCTCATGGGCCTTTTTAATCGTCTCATCCGGAAATTTGTCCAAGTGAATAGATGCTACTGATAAAAATATAGTGGACACAACACAGTTTATGTGAAGTAATACATGTATCTATCTTGTCTTGTCTCTTACAGGTCTTCACCCGTATCCAGGAGAAGGCAATTGAAGCACAGATGGCTACTACCAAGGATGTCACAATGGAGCCTACAGTTTGCAGTCTTAATGAAGATCTGGTATGTGATTATAAAGTATTTGTACAATGTATGATCTATATTTTTAGAAATATGCAAGCTTTGAACTTTAATGACTTTGGAATCTGTGACGTGTAGAATTGTGTGTAGAATATCTATCAGCAAATTGACATTTTTCCCTTAAAGTGGGTTAGGATTTGGATGATCATTGGGCAGGCATTTCAAAACTGTCTTGTTTTCACAACAGAACGAAGCAGCCAAAGAGTTTGAAGAGAGACACAAACAGGATTTAGAAAAAGTAAAAGACCTCGACCTAGAAGAGTGAGTATCTTTTTAAGAGTTGACAAGACTATGGACATTAAAATATTTCAACAAATTCTCATGTCCATAGGTACAGGATACGAGGGGATGATGAGGAATGGAACCAGGCATTGAAAAAAGGAGGCGGGGCTGTAGTCAGCATCAAGAGGTACAGTGATGAGCTAAACAGAATTATATCACACATTTAATATATTTACTAAGAATAATTGGTCTTTTATCAGTGACAAGAAGCGGAAACAAGTCTTAAGCAATGGAGGGCCCCAGCATGAAAAAATTAAGAAAAAGGAGATGCATCTTGGAAAGTTCAAGAAAAGCAAGGACAAACATGGCAAATTTGGGAAAAGGGTGTGAATAAACTTAATGGACTTAATTTTTATGTCATGGAAACATTTTTGGACTGTTATTCAAAAGTCTAAGGACGCAATCTTGTTTGATTCTCAAATGTGAAAATCAAATATCCTTTATTTGCTTATCAGAGTTTTGCTAAAAAATAAAATAAAACAAAAAACAACACTTTTTATATTAAATACTCAATTTATTTGAGTAATGTTTTTGCTATTTTTCTCTAAAAACTTAAATATATTGTGTTAAAACTGAGGTATTTAGTGGGTTACATAGTCTGCAAAAGACTCATTTAAACTCCTGAGGCTGTAGATCTCTCCACTTCTGCTTCAGCTGCTCTTTTACCGAGTCAGGTGCAAAGATGTAATCGATGGCTTGCTGTGAGAGTTTCCAAACAGCTTCATGACTGAGGCCAAAAGTGGTAGCTGCCATTTTGTATTCCTGAGACAAGTCCGTGGCGAAAACTCCCTTGTCATCCGTCTGCCATGTTAGATAAAATTAATTTACCAAAAATATTTAGTGAAGCTTGACTTTAGACATATGTCAGTAACTGGTGTAAAAACCTACACAGATCACAACAGGGTGTCCCATCTGGTACCAGTATTTGAAGTGATGCTCAGCATAACACTGCACAGTTTGTCCTTTAACATTTGATGTCAGACATAGTTCTGCAGAAAGATCAAGTGGATTAAAATTTGCCATTATAAAATGTAAGAAATGTAAAAGTAAGTCCTACCGAGTGGTATGTTTTTCTGCACTACTTTGGCAACAAGGCCTTGAGATCCACCCATTTCAGGATGCAAGAAAGTGCCATGACCAATCCTGTCTGGAGGAATATTCAACAGCAGATCTGTTTCGTCGTGCTGTGATGGTACCTGTGACAAACTTTGTTAATGGAATTTCTGGCATAGTTAAAGTGGCTGTGAATAATAAAGCATACTTCAGAGAGGTGCAGTGACAGTTTGAGCCCACTGTTTTTGGCCCTCTGTAGTGCAGAAAGAAGGTCTCTCCCATGGCCCACCTTAAGTCAACAAAAATATTTGCACAATAACTTCATGTTAAAAGTTGTGCCCTTGGAGCTGAAGTGATTTCCCGGGTAACACTTTAGTGCCAAATAAACTGAACAACTGACCGTTGGATCACCACTGAGATCGATACCAATAACCAAACCATCGGAGGAGAGGAGGAACTCTTCAGCTAGCTGCACTGTCTCCATGGCAACTTGACTCCCATTCCTCCGGTCAATGGCCACCAAAAACCTTTCAGTTCAATTATTAAAGTTAAGAGTAACTTTAAAGTTATAAAAGTGTACATGTTTTGGAATACTCATCAGATGGAAAAAGATATGTGTAACATTACCTTACATCAATATCCACTCTTTCCCTTTTACACTGTTGGATGGCTTTTATAACTGTCTCGATGTATCTTCTTTTCGTCAACCCTTCCAAAATCACACACTAAATAAATAAATATGATTAATTATGGCAAATGAAACGTTTGGTGGGCTGACCTGTACCTGTGGTTGTCTCCTCTCTGGGTGTACTTCTAAGCTCTAAATACTTTACTCCATCAGCTGCAAATTCTTTAATAACATCTGTAGCAACCTGAAAGCAAAGTGAAATTACCATCCTATTAACCTATAAAAGTACAAATATGTATATATACAGACTTTTTTTAAAAAAACAAACAAAATTATGTATATGTATGCATATATATATATATATATATATATATATATATAATATATACACATACACACACGCACACACATACACACACACACACACACACACCACGATTTACCATAAAGATGTCTTCTTCTGAGTCTACTAACTGATGAATGACCTTGAAGACTTGAAAACATCTGCAGACATTGCACAGACATTGATTTAAACTTTTAACAGACACATCAAATCAATAACATCTGCAGCTTTTTACCATCCAAAAAACATTGCAAAAATCAAAGGTATACTGTCAAAACTAGACTCAGAAAGACTTATCCATGCATTTATCTCCAGTAGGTTAGACTACTGTAACAGCCTGGTCACTGGCTTCTCCAAACGAGCCTTAAGACAGCTGCAGTACATCCAGAACGCTGCTGCTCGGTCCTGACTAGAACCAGGAAGTACGAGCACATAAGTCCTGTGGCTCAGAGAATAGACTTTAAAGCAACTCTGCTTGTGAACAGGTCTCTCCATGGCCTAGCACCAAAGTACATCTCTGACATGTTAGTGCCATATGAACCATCTCACACTCTGAGGACTTCAGAGACCGGCCTCCTGCTGGTGCCCAGAGTCAGGACTAAACATGGGGAATCAGTGTTTCAGTTTTATGCAACTAAAACCTAGAACAATCTTCCTGAAGATGTGAGACAGGCCTCTATTTTGACTATGTTTAAATCCAGGCTCAAAACAGTTCTTTTTAGCTGTGCATATGACTGAAAGGTTTTTAATCTGCACTCTTCTGTTTTAATGATCATTTTATGATGATTATTTGTGATTATTTATGTTTTGATGTGTGTGATTTTAATGTCTTTCTTATTCTGTTAAGCAATTTGAATTATTGTGTACAAATTGTGCTATATAAATAAACTTGCTTTGCCTTGGGATGGGTCAAGTGTTAGAGAGTAGCATTAATTATCTGTATATATAAGCTGTTATATTTCACAGTATTGTATGTGTTTTATTACGCACTCGTCCAGGGTTCTGCGCTGTCCTTTGCCAATAGCAGTCATGCTGTGCTCGATGTTGAGCTGTGGTTTGCGGTGAATGAGTTTCTCGATGGTTTGGAAACTGACAGAGCCGTTCAGGTGCGCGTGAAGCTCCTAGTGACAAGTCAAAACCGCTGACGTTAGCAACTTAGCTTTAGCAGCAATTCATCATTTTTGGACACTTTATAGAGCGTAATCTTCAAACATTTCCTCACAGTATTCACTTACCACTTTGGGAAGCTCCCGATAAAACGCATCGGCCTCATTATCCATCAGAAGTATGAGTAATAGTTGAACAAAGATCGAGTTTGTGCCTTGAGTTGCGGTCTGTCCGTCGTCGTATCGAGTAGTGCTGTTGCCGTCTGTTTTCAGGGAACATTTTAGTGTGACACTCAAATCTGTGCAACGTCAAAAGCGTCCTCCGTGGCCCTGGGTGTATGTTACTCATGGATTTATTAAAATAACTATTAGTAGATATAAGTTCGGCCTGAACCTGGTTACATAAATAAAACAAACGTATTCTATATTCCCACAATTCATATTTAGAGGTCTTGTCATGATTATAGGCTACTGGTCTCACTTTTACTAAACTCTACTTACTTTAACGCTCTAAACCAGACATGGGCAAACTACGGCCCAGGGGCCACACACGGCCCTTGAGGCTTATTAATCCGGCCCGCCACACGTGACCAAATTATATTAAAATAGGTAAAGGTAAACCTTGTTCAAGGTTCTTCTGCTGTGTTTATTTAACTGAAAATTAATTAACGATGAATTTAATTAACGCATTTGGAAAACAATTTGTACAATGGGCCTTTCATATTCATGATTTGCTCCATGTTACAGGCCAAATCTCTAATGAAATATATTGTTTGCCCAACCATGCTCTAGACACAAGAGCAAAATATTGAAACTAGCGATTTGTGTTAAAGGTCCTACGGAGCTCAACAGCCTGCTCAGGTTCCAGAAGTACATTTACCATGTAAATATTGTAAGTTCAAAGACAGCTACATGCTAACTAATATACATAATGCGTTTTTTAAGTCCAAAAAGGTTAAAATTCTAGATTCTACAAAATGTTTAAATAACTTTATAAAGTTTCAGAAACAAATTCTAAATAGGTTTTGTG